>CM076572.1:487728976-489024864 GCA_034641835.2 Pinus albicaulis
CGGATGCTTAACTGAAATTAAATTACTTTAAAGAATAAATCACACACTTAGAAAACTCAACAACTTATCAGTCAAGGGTTCGGCAATGATAACCCATCCCTTCGGAAACTGATGGAAACGAGACTAGAGCATAAGCCTGGGAGCTAGACAGTGACTGTCAATACTCACTACAGCCTTAGATCATCTCTCACACCAAACCAACAACTGCAAGTAAATGGAACAGCAAAGCGAATAAAGGATTAAACAGTAATTCTGGAATGGAACAGCAACGTTAAAATGGAACAACAATTGAATAACTAAGTCCCGCGGGTTATAACCAAACTTAATCTATACACTCTTTGCAATCAAATAACATTCCTTCACTCTAAAGGCGATTCACACAGATCACACTAATGGAACAGCAACAACGATTAATGAATTATGGAACAGTACTGATTCATTAGAAACGCACACAACACAAATATAACAGCTCTGTAACATAACAGTAAGAACATGCAATGAACTCTTGAAAGGGTTAATAACTTGATGCGGAGTCAACACACGATTCTGTCTGCAGAAACTTCAATGATTCAATCTTTAACATAGCATATACTATGAACTTATAAAACATACCAAATTACAATGATAAACAAACCACACAGAAGTAAAGTCGTAATGGTACAGAAGCAAGTGTCCTTCGGGGCCGGGCCCTTAGCCTCCAAGGATACACCGCTTGAAGTTAATCCAGTCGCAGAGATGAAATAATCACCAAACTTTCATTAATGCATTGGTCACAAATACATTGAACCAGTTCTCAACGAAACTTAATAATCAAAGCTGATGTTTTACAGAAATTACATAAAAGCGTATCCTTCATCTCTATTTCTCCCTCTTAAACTAACAGTGCTGTCTCTTTTTATAAAGACGACGGCGGAGATGTCCAAGTGGACAAGGTGGTTAGCAATATCCCGTATCGAAGATCCTTGAGGATTCTCACACGCTAACTCTTTCATCCCTGCCTTTTCTTTTTGCGGGCCGAGTCGGTGTCCTCCTTCTTTTCCGAGCCGATTTGCTTTGACTGCTTATCTCTTGTTTGCGTTCTGCTCTCATTCCGAGAGACAAGAAGATCTTGACTTTGTTCCTTTCCCTTTGGAACGGAAATCCCTGTTTTCTCCCTTTTCCCGTATAGAAAATAACCATTATCGTGGCTAAGTCTCAGATATCGATTCTCACACAAGCTGACATGGTTACTATTAATTCCCATATTCATGACACAAAAAGGTTCAAAAATTTATTGGGCAATCCATTGATCCATCGAAATAATGATCATCAAAAGCATACCTTTTTAGTACTCCACACACCCCCCTGCTTACCTTGTTTCATGTCCTCATGAAAACATTGTAGTTGACATGTAATGCAGTGAGAGAATATGTTGGAGAAGGAGTCTCATGCGGAGGCCTACAACCATGTTGAGTGATTAGATAGTCAAAGAACTGACCTGTTTGTCCCTCAGGCATATCATACAGGGCCTGGTATCCGGGTGCAGGGTGCCAAACAATTGGAGTGCGAAATCTATACCCTAACCAGGATGATCCTGCTTTCAGAATGGTCTCGCCATAGAGGTTCAAACGGTCAGCAGCTAACTCAAAGTTCTCATACTTAAATGGTTCTCTGAGCTGGATGTGTGGATCAGAGATTCGATATCGAAATTTGGCTGCATTAATGGCCAAGTCTTTGATAGAAAGAAAATACTCTAAACTCTCTTGAATGAGTGCCTCATGCATAGGTCCTAATGTTTCAATGGCACCAGGAGCCGTTATAAGATTTCTATGAACTCTCCACAACTGTACTGGGTTCCTAGGCTCAACCCTAACCCGTAAATCTAGACCATTTTCCTGACCTTGGAAAGTATCATAGGCTTTGAGCCACTCAATCTGATTAACCCCGAATGAAATGAATGCTTGGAATTGGATATCTCCAATGGAAGGGCCAGGGTTCAATTCAGTCTCCTGACTTAGCACAAGGTCGTGCAAATAAAGTTCACACAACAATCTCTGGACTTTCACTCCATAATGTTTACAGCAGTCTATAAAATCATTGTCATTGTTGATTTGTATAGGGGTGCCTGCCTTAACAGCTTTTATTTGTAATTGTAAATACCGTTCTAATAAAAACAGAGCATAGTTTTTAGCAGGGGCCCTACATGCTAAAACATTATTGTATAAAGAACACAAGTCATTCATCTGTCTGATAGCAGTATCTAGTCTACAAGTTACCTGTGCGACTTCCTCTTGTTCCTTCATCCACCCTTCAAAAGCCTGGCTTTTAGCTTGACTGACGTCCCTTAGTTGTTGCTGCAACTCTTCATATTTTTCTCGGGGAACCGTTTGCTCTTTAAGTTGCTCAGCTTCTTGCTGTGCTTGCTTCATCATCTTGTGCAAGGATTTTGTCTTTGGATCTTTTTTCCATAGGTCAGTGGAGGCCGGGAGTTTTACCTGAACTTTCTTGTTATGTTGTTTGGAGTTCAGAACCCTTATTACCCCTGAGGGTGGTGCCTCTGTCTGAATTTGCTTATCATCCTTTTCTGTTTTAACACGAACATCCATTTGTTCCCGATCCTCAGCATCATGTGGAACGGCAGCTGGATCCTCAGGGTTTTGGACAGCAGGCCGTTTGTTGGCCCTCTTTTTCCTCTTTACCTTCTGGTTCTTTTTCAGAATCCTAATTTGTTACCTGAGCTGGGTTATCGTATTTAAAAATTTAGTCCGTTCTTTCCGCAACTTCTTAATTTCCATCGTTTCATTTGAAGGAACAGCAGTCTGTCGATGGTGGAATGGATCATGACCAGTTGCTAAATCTTCCTTTTGGGGTTCTTCCTCACTGCTCTGCTCCGGCTATTCTGGGGTATGCACCTCAACTGGTTCTGTTTCTTCCTGAGCAAATGTTGTTTCTGCTCCTACCTCCTCTAGAATTTCCTCTTGTGACCTGGGAACAGAGTGTTCCCGTTCAGTATTTTCCTCCTCTTCATCATGAACAGGCATGTTTTCTTCTTGGGGTTTGTCGTGAGGGTCCTCTGAACTAGAAGGTTGACCATACTTACTCATATTGGCTAGGATGGCGGCCAAGTCATCTTCTCCCAGTAGGTCTTGTAATGGGATATCTTCCTGCTGTTCTATTTCTTCCTCCTGTTCAGCTTCTGCCCCCTCTTCGGATTGTTCGTCCTCAATTACCACCGGTTGGCTGGCGCTTTCCTGGAGTTTTTCCAGTCTTCCTCTTATCCGAGCCAACCGGGCTAATTTTCTAGGCTTATCTATGCTTCCTCTCATCCGGGCTAACCGAGCTGATTTTCTGGGTTCCTCCGGTTGCTCGGGTGGATCAACGGCATGCTTGCGCTTTGCCGATTCTTGGCGTGTCTCTGGTTGTTGTGATGTACTGGCAACATTTTCTCTGCGTTTTGCCGGTTGTTCTGGTGGGCTTATAGAATGTCTACGTTTCGGGGATGGCTCTGTCAATCCCCCCTCAATCATTGCAATGAGCTCTTCCCAGCTGCTCTGCTGCTGGGTAACACCATAACTAACAATAAGTCAAATCAACCCATGGTGACTAACAATTGCCTCTACGTGCTGTGCCTTTTTCATACTTTGTGCAGCATCATGCAGTAACGAGTTTAGGAGTGCCGGTAAATTCACAGAGCATCTCTGCTTTAAAACAGCTAAAAGTTTAAGGTGTCGTGGTCTTACCACGTCTTTTCTTCCTTCGCAAGTAATATAACTCTGCACCGTTCTTGCTAGCTCCGTCCAGGGTTCACCTAGGGTTGCTGGCAGAACTCTCTTCCCCTTGATTGTCAAATTCTGGCCTTCGTCCTGGAAGATGTCGCTGACCTTCTGTAATCATTCCTTTTTTAATGTCCATACCGGTCCAGTGGCTGGTAGTCCTGAAACTTCTGCAATTATGGCATCAGAGACCGCTATCCATTTCCCTCTTACTGTGGAGTGGTCATCTTGTAAATTCTGCAAGAATTCCATTGCTACTGTTTCATTAGCTTCCTATAGGCGATTGAAATAATTCAACCATCCCGCCCTTTCCAGGATCTCCCGGGCAGCAGCGGAGATCATCAGCTGTTGAGGCTCACTTCGAATTGCTCTTCCTCCCATGATTTCACTGTGAATTCTAAATGGAACAGCAAAAACGTTTTTGGTTTGAAACACAGAGAGTAATCGCAAGGTTTCGAGAAAGAAAACACAGAGTATGCAACAGTGCAACAAAAACAACTTGTGTGAAAATAAAAATATGCCATGCCGTGAAACCATGCCAAACCGTCGTAAACCAATTTTTCCGAATGGTGAATTGACACGTAATACAGGGAATGATGAGGTTAACTTCCCCCCCCCGCAGTGTGATAGGCTATCCCAGCCGGCAAATAAAGGAGCGGCACCCAGTCTGCAATCAAGTCAGAAAGGAACAGCATGTGGAATTATGCCATGTTGAAAAAGGACAACAGATTACCGAAATCGAGGCGGAGAATTGATCGCGTATGATATAAGAGGCTGCTGTGTTATGATTTGAGGCTGATGGATAGGGCATGTATCGTACTTGCCAAATCTTAAGCGGTCATGGTCACTTACGTTGCCATGATTGGTAATGATAAATATTCATGCGATGTATAAATCGGGAAATAACATATGATTAGTGCCTAGGATATAAGAAACAAAAGAGGATTAGTATCTTACCCATTGGTGTAAGCAAGGTGACTTCAATACCATTAACAGTACTCTGCTGCCAACAGGTGTCTATAACCTTGATAGAGTTGTTTTTCACCCTCGGAACCATGATCCTTTGTGTATACTTAGGAATGTTGTTATGTCAGAATGTAGACCATTATGCTGGCTTGGTGACCAGTTAACCATAATGCCATTCACGAGGAAGGAGCGAAACGTGGGCAGGCCGGCTCGTGATGAGACCTCCTGTTCCAAGGTTCGTTTAGTTGATATACCTTTTGGACCATATCCCTGGTATGGTGGCCATAATGGGAATGCCACTTCACTTCCATCTTCATGATCATGGTAGGCTGGCTCTCAATGAGACCCCCTATCCTGCATTTGACACTTGACATATCATGTTCACTTATTTTTTCTTTTTCATTTTCCCTTATTTATACACAAAGGGTGGTTCAACACTCCTTAAGAGTAGGAATGGCGGAAGAAGTCTTATTATCTCAATAGGAAGATATAAACTCTTTGCTCTTATTCCCAAGTGCTAATAAAAAAAAATTTAAGGGAATCAGCATGATAAAGATAACCAATCATGGCAAAATTAGTAAAACCATGTCAACAAAAGGTAAGAAATAAGTATGTCCTTCCATATGTCCTCTTACTAATACAGAGCCTTATAGATATAGCGATTTATGGTTTGCAGATTTCGGTATGTTGTGTTTTTATATTTCATTGCACAAATACATAGCTGAAGCTTAAAGAATAGAAAGAAGACGGGCAAAAAGCATCCTCCATTTAAATCAGCAAAAGGGATAAGCTATTTCGCAAAGAGAGCAAGAAGTATGCTAATGGTGTTCCGTTGGAAAAGAAACAACGATGGATAATAGAAAAAGGAACAAAAAAATGGAAATGCCGTTCCTTTGGGAAAAGGAACGGCAATAATACTATAAAACACTCAACATGCCATTCCGTTGAAAAAGGCACAATAGTAATAAAAGGACGATGTTTCTTTGAAGAAAAAAGAACAGTGGTAAGCAAAAGGAACAGCGAAAAATGTAACAATGCCGTTTCTTTGAAAAAGGAACAGCAGAGATCCGAATGCTGTTCCTTTAGAAAAGGAACAGCAAAACAAGCAAAACCAACATCATAAAAAACACGCATATGCTATTAGAAGAGAAAAAATCAAACTTTGTGGAAGAAAAAGGAACAGCATAAATGACAAGAAAATATTTAATTCAAACTTATGTACAAGAATCACTCAAAAACAAGAACTTATGTACAAATTTGCAAAAAGAAATAGACCCTTAATGAATTACAGGTGGGGAAGATTTCTCTTCCTCTCCTAAGATCTCCATATCAGTGTCTCGGCGTAGCTGCTGGCAGAAGGATTCCCGAGTGAGTGGTTTACGATAGAGAGGGACTCGGTGGCCATTTACTTTGAATGCATATCCAGAACCGTCAATGGTGATTAGAGTAAGGGTTCCGTTGTCATGTACCTTTTGGATTTCGTAGGGTCCCAACCATCGAGTCTGAAGTTTTCCCGGGAAATCCTGAAACCGAGAATCGTATAACAAAGCCCAGTCTCCCTCGTGGAAGACTTTGTTCTTGATGAGCGCATCATGCCATTTGGCTCGCTGCTGTTGAATCAATGCTGTATTTTGTAGTGCAAAGAGCCGAATTTCGTCTAATTCATTGATTTGTTGTAGTCGATTGAGTTGTGCCTCGCTTAGATCTAGGCCAACTTCCTGTGCTGTTCGCAGTGTTTGGATTTCGAATTCTATGGGAAAAATGGGTTGTTTTCCAAACACTAGTTGATAAGGTGAGTAACCGGTGGTGCTCCTCCATGTGGTTCGATAGGCCCAGAGTGCTTCAGGTAGTCGGGTAGCCCAATCACGCCTATGTGATGCAATGGTTTTCGTTAGGATTGATTCTATTATCTTATTTCTACTTTCTACCTGCCCATTCGCCTGTGGGTGATATGGAGTAGTGATCTTATGCTGGACATGATAATTGTTAAGTGTTGCAGTTAATTTATGCCCAACAAATTGTGGTCCTCCATCCGTAATTATTTCCCTAGGAAGGCCATAACGAACAAATAGAAGGAACAGGAACTGTATGACAGAGTCCTCTGTGGCCCTTGGCAATGCTTCTGCCTCAACCCATTTGGTGACATATTCTGTTGCCACCAAAATATATGTTTTCTGATTTGATGAAGGGTTGATGGGTCCAACGAAATCCAGAGCCCACCGCTCGAATGGTTCGATGACTAACTGTGGTTTCAGAGGCATCTCATCAGCTTGACCAGGTCGTCCTGCTCGCTGGCAGCTGTCACAGGCTTGGACAAACTTCTTTGCATCTTTGAAGATCGTAGGCCAGTAATATCCTGTCTGCAATACTTTATGTCTATTCCTACGCTCAGCGAAGTGCCCCCCACACGGTCCATCATGACAGGCTTTTAGGATGTCGAAGATTTCATCCTCTCTAACACATCGCCTGATATTCATGTCTGCTCCTGTGTGAAACAAATAGCCTCCAATCCACGAAAATCGAGAACTTTTCTGAATGATCTGCTTGCGCTCATTAGGAGTTAAATGTTTTGGTAATTTACCTACTGCAAGGTAGTTGGCAACATCAGCATACCAGGGTGTTTGAACGGCAACAGCAAACAGGTGCTTATCCGGAAATTGATCTTCCACTGCTGCTGCATCGCTTGATTTTGGTATTCTTGAAAGAAAATCGGCTACAGGGTTTTCTTTGCCAGGGCGGTCCTTGATTGTGATGTCGAATTCTTGCAATAAGATTAACCATCGAGTTACTCTGGCATTTGTGACAGGCTTATTTGCTAAATATTTTATAGCAGAATGGTCTGTATACAAGATAACAGGATAGCCTGTAATATAATGTCTAAATTTATTGACAGCATGTATTACAGCTAGGAATTCTTTTTCAGTAACAGTGTAATTCAATTCAGCAGGGGATAAATTTTTGCTAATGTAATAGATGGCATATGGTTTTTTATCCTCTTCCTGCCCAAGGACTGCGCCAATGGCTGTATCTGAGGCATCAGATGATATCTGGAATGGTAGGTCCCAGTTTGGTCCTCGAAGGACTGGAGCTGTGGATACAAGCTTCTTTAGATCCTCGAAAGCACGATCACATTTGTCTGTCCAAAGAAAATCAACGTTACTAGTCAGTGCATATAAAGGAGCAGCAATGTGCGAATAATGCTCTATAAATCGTCTATAATAACCTGAAAATCCAAGAAAACTGCGTACCTCTGTTTGAGTAGTAGGAGTGGGAATAAGCAAAAGTATTTGGATTTTGGCTGGGTCTACCTGAATGCCGGCTGCTGAGACATAGTGTCCTAGGATAAGTCCTTCAGTCATCATCAAGAAACATTTTTCGTGGCTTAAGCAAAGCCTGGTAACAATGCAGCGTTGTAGGACTTTTTCTAGGGTCTCTAGAGCCGGATCAAATCATCTCCATATGGTGTAAAGTCATCCATGTAAACTTCAAGTCCATCATTTATTAAATCTGCAAAAATGCTAAGGATAGCCCTCTGAAATGTGGCAGGAGCATTACATAGGCCAAAAGGTAAAACTCGATAGGCAAATGTTCCCCAGGGACAAGTAAAAGTAGTTTTATCCTGGTCTTCAGGGGCAATCTAAATCTGATTGTATCCACTGAAGCCATCCAGGAAAGAAAAGAACTTCTTCCCTGCTAAAGTATCCAATACTTGATCTATGAAAGGAAGAGGAAAATGATCTTTTTGTGTTGCCTTGTTTAGTTCCCTATAATCCACACAAATTCTCCATTTCCCGTTCTTTTTTGGTACTACCACAAGTGGAGAGACCCATTTACTATCATAAATAGGGTAGATAAAATTCACATCTAAAAGCTTCTGAAGTTCAGTTTTTACGACATCTTTTAGATGGGGATTAAGTCTCCTTTGCGGCTGACGCACAGGTCTGGCATCCTTTTCTATATAAATGTGGTGTGTACATAACTGGGGATCGATTCCTTTCATATCAGGGTAGTCCCATGCAAATGCTTCTTGATATTTTGTTAAAAGATGGATGAGCTTTGTTTCTTGTTCAGGTGTGAGATTAGCATTGATGTTTAAAGTTTTCCCCGGTGCAATTTCCACAGTTTTACTATTTGCAACAGAAGTAACAGGTATCGTTTGGTCATGAATATCTTTCAGGGGATCTTCTTCCAATTCATTATCAAATGCTGCTTCTATCATGTGACACCGTGTGCGAGGTTCAGTTTGAGTAATGAAATTATTAATGGCATCGTCTTCTGTTTGATCTTTAAAATCGAGTGCCTCTTGTATAGTTAATGGAGATCTGATGTTATCAGTAAGGTATGATACAGGGTGTTTATTAGTTTTAATCATTGTGACACTTGGCTGCGCTGGAGGATATAGAACTAAATTTTTGCTATTCGGTCCTCTGGTTATGGTCATATTTCCCTGCCGACAGCCAATGTAGGCATCGGCAGTAGCGAGCCAAGGTCTACCTAAAATTAGCGGGTGTCCATCAAGTCGGGTTTTTTGGATTAATTATCAGGAAATCAGTTGGATACTCCCAGGATTCTACAGAGACCATGACATCATGTAGAGTGCCCTCTGGTCTAACCACAGATCGGTCAGCCAATTCTAACATAGTAGAGGTGGGTTCTACAGATGTAATGCCGAGCTTTTGGCAAGTTGTGGTTGTTAAAATATTAATTGCAGCCCCTAAATCAACTAAGGCATTAGGCAGGGTCTGACCATAAATTTGAACAGTTATAATTGGGTTCCCGGGGTCTTCATATTTAAGGGGTGTTTCTCTTCCAGACAATAGGTCAGATAAGGTACCGACTACTTGGACTCTTGGATTATTTGTTATATTCCTCCTTGATTTCTTTATGCACAATTCCTTTATGGTTTTGGCGTATATGGGAATGTCTTGAATGGCTTGGAGGAATGGAATTTTTATGTACAGGTTTTGTAATTCTCCCAGAATGTCAAAGTCAGGATATTGTATGGTTCGAGGTATGGCTAATCGTTCTGGGAACGGTTGAGAGGATGTGGTTGCTTGATTATGAGTTTGTTTCTTATTTACATCCTCTTGTTGTGACTGATGTTCTCTGGGTAACTGATCTTCAATATGAACTGTTTTATCTCCCTCAGTTTCAATTATACGTCCAGATCTTAACTGAAGATCATTGCACTCCCTCAGGTCGGGTCCTAGTTCTGGTGATTCTATGATTTGAATAGATTGGACCTGCCCGTTGTTTGGATTGGGATCGGGTTGGGCTGGGAGTTGCGGTCTCAGGTTAGACTGGGGATTTTGTTGTAAAGCTGGCAAAGTAGGTTGAGGGAGCAGAATAGTTCCAGCTGGGTGGTACATCGGTCTTTGCCAGCTTGTCTGCCAGGGTGAACTTTGTGAAGTAGAGGGAGTCCATTGTGAAGGATATGGGCCATTTTGCCAATATGGTGGAGTGTAAGGGAAATTCGGCCAACCAGTTTGGCTTGTTTGATTCAGCCATGGATTTGAAGAAGGAAATGATTGTGGTGACCAGTTTGTAAATGGGGGTTGAGATTGATTTTTCCATATACCATATTGTTGAGCATTATACTGTGGTTTTTGAAAGAAAGAGGTTGGGTCCGGAAACATACCAGATTGTCTTGGCTACCACTGGCGGCGCTGATTGATCGAATTCACCGATTCTGGTTCTTCTTCTGCTTCCTTATATACCGCTTTCAATCCAGGAAGTGAGGGGCAGCTCTCCGTAAGGTGATCTTTTGTACAGATGGCGCATGTTTGGACTTTATCTAATGGACACTCCTTGTGGCTATGCTTTTTTCTGCATCGGGGGTAGAAGATTGCCATATTCTGTTCTGCCTCCAGCTGCTTCTGTTTAGCCTGCACCATATCAAGTTGTGTAGTTAGTGTCCCCATAATATCAGTTTTAAAATTTTCTAATAAATTTCCAATTTCTGCGCGTGTTACTCCTTCTGCTGATACTTTGTTATCTCTTGCAAACCGATCATATTCTGTCGGTTTTATTCTTGTGCTGCCTCTCGAACTCCTGATACACAAATCAATAATGTCAGCAAAACTCTCTTGATAAATATCCCCTTTGCCCAGAATGTTTAATGTTTCAATCCATTGTTCCTTCATGCCCCTCATTAATGCAATTTTTAACACATTATCAGGTAAAGGTAGCGATGCATAAGGAGATCTTTGTAGGTTGTACTGAAAACGTTCCACATACTCTTCTAGTGTTTCATTTGGTCTGGCTGACATTTGAAATATTTCGTCTTTTAATTCTCTAGACCTACAATAATCCTGATATTTCTTTAAGAAGGATTCTTTCATTTGATCCCAATTGTTGATAACCCCGCCACCTAGCCCCATAAACCATCTTAAAGCAGCCCCTTTTAATGTAGAGAGAAATAATTTCAATTTTTGGGGATCGGTGGTGTAATCGTACCCCCTACATAACACATAGAATTCGAATAAGAATGCATCCGGATCTTCTGATGTGAGTCCGTGGAATGTAGGGATATGCTGAAGAGGGATAGCTTTCATGGGTGCATTTGCTGCAGAATCCACTATAGGATATTGTAATGTAGAGGTTTGAGTGTTTGGCTGGTTTTGAGCGTTTGGTTGGTTTTGAGCCATGGAATCGAATATATGCCAGTAACCTTCTGGGATATCTAGGAGGGTATTCCTAGGTTGGGTGGGAACGGTTTTGACAGGGATCTTTTTAATAGCGCTTCCTTTATCTCGAATAATGGGAATACCAGGTGTTTGAGGAGATTGAATCTCTTCAACAATGACTTTCGCAGCACTTCCCTTATCTGGGCTATCTAATGGCTGATTTGTTTCAAGAGGAGATTTTGGTTCCTTGATTTCCCCTGTTTCTCCTTCTCCTTCACAAAAGTTGCTAGAGTTCCCTTCCTGCAACAATTCTGGAGTGGAATTTTCAACTTCTTGAAAGTCCTGCTCCTCAGTTTGACTATGCACCTCAGCACAGGCTACAGATGGTGATCCTGTGGCCTGAAGGGAACTAGTAGGCGGTTTGGAAGTGTTTTTCTTGAAACCTACCGATGGCTGAGACTCTGTTTTCTTATAGATTTCGTCTATGAAGGTCGTTCGGCCAAGGGTCACCGGCCCCTTAGCTTTTTCAGGTTTGGATGGGGGTTTGATATTCTTTTCTGGTCTTTTCTGCTTAGTCATGCACTCAAAAAAAAAATGAACTACCAACTTCTATTCAAACAAGCAAAAACAAATCTGTTAGGAAAGCGGATAGTGAGCAGGTCTTTTACATGCTCTGCACGTAGGTTCTTACCTTCCGTTTTTAGGATCCAACTCCTCCCTAGCAGGCTCGTACACTACTCTGAAAAAGACAAATGGCTACACTCTTTTCCCCGGCAACAGCGCCAAAATGTAGAGCTATAAAAAGGGTCTCTTTCACCTCTAATTACCTCACATTAATATGTCAATCCGGGAGCGTTTTGTTATTACAAAGAGTGACTCAGTCTGAGGCTATCACTTGTCAGAGTAATGCTAGTAGTACAGTGTTTAAGAAATACAAGAGTAAATGGATGCTTGTCTGTAACTAAATTACTTCAAAGAATAAATCACACACTCAGAAAACTCAACAGCTTATCAGTCAAGGGTTCGGCAGTGATAACCCATCCCTTCGGAAACTGATGGAAAGGAAACTAGAGCATGGACCACAAGCCTGGGAGCTAGACAGTGACTGCCAATGCTCACTATAGCCTTAGATCATCTCTCACACCAAATCAACAACTGCAAGTAGATGGAACAACAAAGCGAATAAAGGATTGAACAGCAATTCTGGAATAGAACAGCAAGTCTAAAATGGAACAGCAATTGAATAACTAAGTCCCATGCTATAACCAAATGACTCCATATGACCCTTTCGTAATCAAATAACATTCCTTCACTCTAAAGGCGGGGAGGTCGTAAGCACTAATGAACAGCAACAACGATTAATGAATTATGAACAATACCGATTCATTAGAAACGCACACAACACTCTAATATAATACCAGAATATAATTAAAGAACATGCACGAACTTTGAAAGGGTTAATAACTTGATGCTAGAGTCAACACACGATTCGTCTGTAAACTTCAATGATTCAAATCTTTACCGCAGCATATAATATGAACTTATAAAACATACCAAATTACAATGATAAACAAACCACATTTAAGTAAAGTCATAATGGGACGTGCTAGTGTCCTTTCTTCCGATCTGCCCTTAGCCTCCAAGGATACACCGTTGAAGTTAATCCAACAGCAGAGATGAAATAATCACCAAACTTCTCATTAATGCATTGGTCACAAATACATTGGAACAAGCCAACGAAACTTAATAATCAAAAGCCGATGTTTTACAAATTACATAAAAGCGCATCCTTCCATCTCTATTTCTCCATATCTAAGTTAACAAATATTTGCTCTCTTTATATAAAGACGACTAAAGGAGATGTCCAAGTGACAAGGTTCATAGTAATATCCCTCAGATCAAGATCCCGTAGGATTCGCCAAACGTTAACTCTTCATCCCGTCTTTCTTTTGGTCGAGATGGTGTCCTCTCCTTCTTTCTCCGAGCCGATTTTTCGATCTCACATTCCTTTGTTTATGCTTTGCTTCGTCCAGAGACAAGGTTAGCTATCCCTAATTGTCTTTCCCTTTGGAACGGCAATCCCTTGTTTTCTCCTTTTCCTGTATAGAAAATAACCATTATCAACGGCTAAGTCTTGTATATCGATTCTCACATGTTTTGTTATGGTTACTTATTAATTCCCAAATTCATGACACAATACTGCTTGGAAGATATATAAGAGGGCTTTGGAGTCCTTCTTCCTATTATCTTTCAAAAAGTGTCTTTTTGTTGTTGTCAAAGCATTAAGCGCTGCTACATCTACTGGTTTTGGAAAACCATTTTCCACCAGCTCCCATATATCTTGTGAAGCAAACACAACCCTCATTGTAATGGCCCAATAATCATAGTTTTTACCATTGAACTGTGGTAATTTTGGATTTGTCAGGCTTGTGCCTGCTGCTGCCATTCTAACTGTGTAAACACAAACTTTCTCACTTTTGTAAAAGATTTCTCACTACTGGGGACTTCTGCTTCTAGAAACAAACAATCTTACATCTTCTTCAGTAAAGAGAGCTTGTTCTTTTATTGAGAGCCTATACCTACTCCAATACTATGTTGGAAATATTGAACGAAACAATAACACAGATGGATGCTTCCCCCACAACACAGAGAATGCTATTATGCGTAAATAAACATTCACAGGCAGGTAGCATAAAAACACAAGAGCGGAACGAAATTCGTTTTTCTATTCCATCACACTGAAAACAAATGAAATTACATTTCTTATACAAAATGGCCAAAGCCTGTAAAACCTAATATAATTCAATGTGAATCAGATGTTCAACAACTTCTCATCCTTCTGTTGCCGAAACCCATTTCTTCATTAAAAATGGCGCACAGAGCTGTATACTCCCGAAACTTCATTTTGTTGTTTATACATGAAATGAGTACAAAACACATTCAAAACACAAAATGGCGAACTTCAAATATTATGCAATGTGGTTCTGAGTCCACATCGCATCCGCGCAAATCGACAATATCAAACTTTAATTGTCGCGCTATTCGTTAAATATTTCGAACTGCGATGTGCGATGTGACGTGAAACTTATTGCATCGCATTCAAAATAACATAGCCTGTGGGCGGTTCAAGGGAAACTTAAAATGGTTGTGATTGCGATATGCGACTGCGATATCGCATCGTAAAACAAAAAACAAACTTGCAGGCGGAAGAAGGTAAGGTTAAGATATTGTGATTGTGATGTGCGATGTGATATCGCATTGCAACATCGCATGGTTCATTATGGGGCTTAACAGGTAATGGATATAGCTCATAAAGTGTGGATAACAAAGGAAATTCATGGGTTTCCAAAGTGCGGTAAGGTAAGGTGGGTCTCGCTGGATATCGCATCGGCGGTAGAATAAGATATGGCGAAAGGGCTTAAATGGTAAAAAAAAAAAGTTGCGGTCTACGCCTATGGGCAAAAAGGTAATTACTGCGGCAGGTAAGGAAATAAACGCAGAGGTAAGGGCTCGGGTACTTTGTTCTAATATTTACGGTAACTGCGTGAAAACGCTTCCGGCTCTTGGATCCTTGCTTGTCTTTCATGCAACAAAATTTATGAAGTGTGGGATGTTGCCACTGCTTATTCATGGCGGTGGTTGGGAGTTAATTCCAACAAGATGGAGAGTTTTTTGAGCAACAATTAAATAATGTACTGAAATAACATTATTACAACTAAGATGAGAGTCTTTTGAGCAATAGTTAAATAATGTAAAGAAGAAGAGAAAATTAATTCGCAACCATTCAATCATATCCATAAAAAATAAAAATAAAAATAAATAATATTTTTATTGTACCAAAAGATAAACTAAAGAGTTTTGATAAGTAACCCTATACTATAATAAAAATATAATTCCTAAAAATTAAGGAAAATACCACAACATAATTAATATAAAGAAAAAATAAAACCAAATTATTTAGAAATTATTTAAAAGTGATATATATATATATATATGTGTGTGTGTGTGTGGGGTAAAATAAATGATCAAAAAATAAACTAAAATAAAGGATAATGATGATGATGATGGTTATTGTCTATTAAGAATAATGTGGTCTATTTGACCTAAGAGAGGAGAGAGAATCTAAGTTTGATTCTTCAAAATCTTGCTTCTATGGTCAAAGAGAAGGGAAATAAGAGCTCCAAGATCGCTATAGTTAGGTTGGCTTAATAGGTCAAGAAGATTGGAAGTGTGACAGATGGTACAGAATTGAGAGCGAATGTGAGTAAGAGTCGGATAGACTAAAATAAAGTGTTTTCCATCTTCCACTTGCTTAGAATCACAAATCTGACTTATTCTATCGTTCCAAGGGGTCTTAGGAATAGACCACCGCCCTGTCTCGCTCCGAAGCTCATGGGAATTAGTTCTAATCTTAATGATGTTCATTTTTTTCTTATTGCTGGACAAAACATAGAGATAAGTCTCATTATCAAGGGTGGGGTTGATCTCTTCCTTATTTTATCTTAGCTTCCTTTGTATGTTTGATATTATCTTTTCTTCCCATACTGAGCTCCTCCTTAATTCCCCAATGGTTGAACCGAGACTGGGCATCCTTATGCCACCCATGCTTGAGGCAAAGGTGAGAGTTTTGACTACAGTTAGAAGCAATTTTAAGGAGCCTTTTTTATTCCATGTTGTTAAGCTTCTTATTATACATCAAATATCTAAACATAGTTGTACTTTCAATGGGGGACAAACCAGATTAGATCAAGAGGATAGGATAAGGAGTATTTCCCTTGATCTTAAGGTTGTAGGTTATGCATTTCTTTTGAATCATCTAAATATTCCTTAGGATAGGGAGTATTTCCCTTGATCTTAAGGTTGTATGTTATGAATTTCTTTTGAATCATCTCAATGTTCGTTAGGATAGGGAGTATTTCCCTTGATATTAAGGTTGTAGGCTATGAATTTATTTTGAATCATCTCAATATTCCTTAGGATAGGGAGTATTTCCCTTAATCTTAAGGTTGTAGGTTATGAATTTCTTTTGAATCATCTCAATCTTCCTTCATGACTCTCTGGATATACTACAACCCCAAATTTCACATCCATATAAGACAACAGGGATGACAAGGGTCTCAAAGAGGAACCTATTTTTACTCCAAATGTAAAGATCAACCAACTTACAATTGTTTTCAAACTCATAATAAGCTTTCCAGCCTCCAATAATTCTTTTTGGAATGCTATAATTCCAGTTGAGATGATGAGGGAAGTCAATGCTCAAATAATTATAAGAAGAAACTTGTTCTAAGTACTGATTGCGCCGAGAGGCACATTCTACAGCCCAGTGTGACCCGATGTGTAAGTATGTCGAAAGCCAAAATAAAATAAAATAAAAAAAACTAAAGAAAATTTCAAAAATAAAATCTAAATAATGTCGGCTTAAAAAAATAAATTTTGACAATATAAGTTTAAAATATGAAGAAGTTTAGGAACACTCAAAAAAGAGATATCGTTAATAAATAAAAATATAAATAAACCAAAAGTATGGTAAATAAATAAAACTTCTTTTTATACTTACTCACAAAGTATGTTAAATAAATATAAATATAAATAAACTAGAGGTATGGTAAATAAATAAAACATATTTTTATATTTACTCCGTAAACCTATTTATATTTTCAAAAACTCAAAAAAAAGGTTTTATTTAGGTGAAACCTCTAGGCCAAATAACATGGGACAAATTATTATTAATACCACGAGTTAAATACCATATTTATAAAAGAGGTATGGTAAATAAATAAATACAAAAGAAGTATAAACATGTAAGGTAAATATAAAAAAATATATCTCATGGGATTATAAATCAACATCTAATTATATACCAACCCTATGGGTCAAATACCATCCACCAAATTATTATTAATATCATTAAAAAAAAATAGTATTAACCCTCACATGAATATTAAATTATTATTATTATTATTATTATTATTATTAAATCTAATATTCATATTAATATATTATAATATTAATAACTTTGGATTAATACAATAATAAATTTATTATATTATATAATATATATTAATATATCATTATATAATTTATTATATATATATATATATTAACTCTAGATATATGGGGAGAGAATAATAGTACTATTTATTAAAGACAGAAAAACTAAGATAATAGACATGGGGAGAGAGAATAGAGATAAAGTGAAAGAGGGGATAGGAGAAATGAAAAGAAAGGGGAGAGAGGAGTGAGAGAGAGTGATAGGAAGAGTAAGAAAGAAAGGGGAAGGGGCGGAAGGGGTGTGAGAGGAGTGAGAAGGAGTAAGAGAGGGAGAGGGAGACATAAAGATGGAGGTGGGAGAGATAGAAGTAGAGATGGAGCAAAAGAGAGAGGATTGTGGGGTAGAGAGAGAGAGAGAGAGAGAGAGAGAGAGAGAGAGACGGAGGGGATGGGGAGGGAGGGAGGAGTGGGGAGAAAGGGAGAGAGAAAGGATGAGAGGAGGGAGGAGAGAGGGAGGGATAGAGAGATGGATTTTTTGGAGGAGAGAGGGAGGGAAGAAGAAAGACATAGAGAGTGAGAAGTGGAGAGAGAGGGAGTGACAAGGGAGAGATGAAGAGAGAGTGTGTATGTTTAGGGGTGAGATAAAGAGGAAAACAATGAGCGATGGAGAGAAGGGAGGAGAGAAGGATAGAGAAGGAGAAAGGGAGGGATATAGTAACATAGTTGGAGAGAGAGATAGAGTGATTTGGGAAGAGAGAGGATTAGATGGCAGAGAGAGAGAGAGAGAGAGAGGATTGGATGGAAAGAGAGAGGGGGGGGGAGAATAGAGAGAGGCATGAGAAAAAGGGAGATAGAGGGAGGATGAAAGAGAGGACTTGAGAGAAAGGAATAAAGTAAGAGAGTTATGGGGGAAGAGAAATAATTGTAT
Source organism: Pinus albicaulis (assembly GCA_034641835.2). NCBI lineage: Eukaryota > Viridiplantae > Streptophyta > Pinopsida > Pinales > Pinaceae > Pinus > Pinus albicaulis. The sequence continues at coordinate 487,747,243 of CM076572.1, forward strand.
GAGAGAGAGAGAGAGAGGAAGGAAAAGAAAGGGGACTTGAAAGAGAGGAGGAGAGAAGGAGGGACAAAGATATGGAGTTCGAAGGGGAGAGAGGGAGGCATGGAGAGATGGCGCTGGATGGGGAGAGAGGGAGTCTTAAGAATAAAGAAATAGAGAGTGAGTAGTGGAGAGAGATAGGGAGTGACAAGGGACAGATGGAGAGAGAGTGTTTATGTTAGGGGGTGAGAGGGTGAGATAAAGAGATAAAAAATGAGAGATGGAGAGAAGGTGGGAGAGAACGAGAGACAAGAGAATATAGTAACAAAGTTATAATGTGAAGATAGAGAGAGAGAAGGAGGAGGGAGAGAGAGGAAGAGAGAAAGTGAAGAGAGGTGGGGAAAGAGAGATGGAGATGGAGGGACAGAGATATGGAGGTAAGAATAAATACATAATGAGTGAAAGGAGGATCGAGAGAGAGAGAGAGGGAGTGATAAGGAAGATGGAGAGAGAGGGAGAGAGAGATAGAAGCAGGGGATATGGAGGGAAGGGGAACATAGAGAGAGGGGGGTAGAGGTGGATGGAGTGATAGATAGATATATTGGAGAAAGATAGTGTATGTTTTGGGGTTGATATAGAGAGACAGAGGGAGATAGAGATATAGATGGAAGGCCAAGAGAAAGAAGAGATGGATGGAGACAAGGATAAAGGGATAAAGAGATTGATAGATATGGAGTGAGAGAGCGTGTGTCTTTGGCGGGGTGAGATAAAGAGACAAAGAAGGAGGGATGGAGGGAGATATAGATATAGATGGAGGAGGGGAGAGGGAAGAAGATTTCTTGCACTAGATGCATTGATTTCACTGTAAATGGTGTTTTCTAATCCTATTTGATTGTTTGCACTAGATGCATTGATTTTAGTGTAGATGTTGATTCCTAATGATATTTTATTACTTGCACTAGATGCATGTATTTCAATGTAGATGATTTCTAATCCTATTTCATTTCTTGCAATAAATGCATTGATTTCAATGTAGAAGGTGATTTCTAATCCTATCTCATTACTTACAATAGATGCATTAATTTCAATGGAGATGTTGATTTCTAATTATATTTGATTGCTTGCACTATAATATTTATAATCCTATTTGATTGCTTGCACTATATGCACTGATTTGAGTGTAGATGTTGGTTTCTAACCCTATTTTCTTATGTGAGCTAGATGCATTGATTTGAGATTAGATGTTGCTTTATAATCCTATATGATTAATTGCATTAGATGCATTGATTTGAATGTATATGTTTATTTCTGTTTTGATGTAATTGGATGTATGATGGTACATTAATTTTAAAGTCATTGAATTACAGTGTAAGCATAAAAAATTGATTGCCAATGTACAATGTTTTTATTGTTATAGTAATTAAACCTATTAATATTGGAGAGAAAGGGAGACCAGGTATAATGTTTATTACAACAAGTCGACTTAAATATTTAAATGGTTTAGGATTCCAACTATACTTTTCATATAATCGATATGAAAAGACGACAAAACTAACAAGGGTAAAAATAAGAATAAACAAATAGTTTGAGATTGATCACAATCATATAATCCATATGAAAATATGACAAAACTAACAAGGGTGAAAATAAGAATAAAAAAATAGTTTGAGATTGATCACAATGAAGACTATTTGTAATTGACTACATTATTATTATTCACATTTTCTATTATTCAATATTATTACATTGTCACTTTGCATTCAAAATTTTTATTTCAACATTTTTCATCATTAAAGTTATTTTACAAAAATTATCATTTCAACAAACTAAGGTAAATAAGTAAATTTAAAAGTAAAATGATAGGATAAATCTCAAACATATTTATCATATCTAAAATGGTTATATTAATATTAGATGTATTTAAATATTATTGATTAAATTAATCATATGTTGCTCATATTATCATATATTTTCTTTAAAATTAAAATGACTCTATAAATCTACATATTTAGCATATATTTTTCTTTGGCAACACAAAACCGAAACCGGTGAAACTAGCTTAGATCCATCTTAACTCCGGATCTCTCAAGCGTAGAGAGGGATCAAATCTCTCGAGGTGCAAATCTTTCTTCAAGCTTTTCACTCAAAAAGAGGTTTGCACCTAGAGATATTTGATCCCTCTTTGTGCTTGATAGATCCGGAGTTAATATGGATCTAAGCTGGTTATTATACACAAAACTACCATGGGTGATCTTTTTGGATTTAATGATCATGATTTTAGTAGAAAAGTAGCCATGAAGAATCTAGAACTGCTTGTATAAATTATTTTCTATTAATTTGTAAAATTAACATCATTCTATTAATAAATGTACAAATTAATATAATTATATTAATAAATGTCCTTAATATATGTATATATATATTTTTAATAATATGTTATTTTTTATTTGATAATTTGTATGACAATTTTATAATTGTATTAGATAAATGTAAAAAAAATAAATATAATTTTAAAATATAAAAGAATAATATCTCACATTATAATAAAGATTAAAAATTAAAAAATAACAAAATAATATATAATAAAAGATGATATTGTGTAATCGGATCCACTTTATGAGGTGTTATTTAGAGCTGTGCTGTGTGGATCCAAGTGAAAAATATAATTTCTTTACTCAAAGTAATAAAAATTTGTTTTTTCAATGATTGAAAAAAAAAATTTAAAAATTATAACAATATTACACATTCAAAGAATAATAAGCAAATTCTTACATAATGTTATTCATACATCACTGCTTAAAATTGCAATAAGATTCATAAAAACCATAATTGCAATATGATTGATAATAACAATAAACATAACGACGTGGTTTACCAGACATTCATAATAGCAAAAACCATGAAGGTTCGTAGAGATTTAAAATAAAAGATCACAATGTCATTCCTGACTAAGGAATGAATATTCTAAATCCTAATGCCACAGAAAAACGATAGGACAAAGCGTATTGCAATAAATTGTTTTTGAACTGATTGCTATTCTGCCAGTTCTGAATTCAAATCTAAATTTAGGCCGTCGACTGTGCCAAAAGCCATTATTGTGAAGTTTATAATTCTGTTATTCTCATATTAGCGCAGATTTAACTGTTATAACACTAAACTAATTAATATTATTACACATTATGCAATGTGTGTGTCTCTCAGCGCACTTGATGTCACGACATTGAAATATGTATCATCATATTTAGACTCAAGAGAATGCAAAATACGCGTTACCTGGGTACCAAATCTGTAATGGAAGCATCGGCGTTAGACATAGGAGCGTGAAATGAAGCAGATGACGCAGAAGAAATGCTGGCAGATTGTGAGACTCCAGAGCCAGAACTGGTGGACTTGCTGTTTTGGGAAACATAAGGACTCACAAAAGCAGGTTGTGTGGGATCGAGCAATGTCACAGAATGAGATGAAAGCATCAAAGTGATTAGAGACATTGATGGACGAAGTGATGAGTCAGCTTGTGTACATAGAAGTCCAATATGGATGCATCTCAATGCTTCCTCCACGTTGCACATTTCAATTATGGTTGGATCAATCATATCCACAATATTTCCCCGTTTGTATAATCTCCATGCCTGCATCATCATAATGGGTAGTCATTATGATATTTAATATCAACGTTAAATTAATGTAATTACTTCTTCTAATTAATGTAGAATGTCTGAATGAACTGTGTCCAGGTTGATTGTTCTTCTCCCAATGCTATAGCACTCAGAATAAAATCAACTCATTCTTCGCTGAACTAAATAACATGGAGTAGGTAGTGTAGCTCTATTCATTTGGAAATAAAATGAGAACAGTATTAGAGTGGCTCACCCATGCTAGAAGCAACTGCATTTCAAGTGATAGATTAAAATCACTATTCTTTCTTCCTGTAATAAGTTCCAGGAGAAGAACGCCAAAGCTATATACATCAGCTTTTACAGATAATTGCCCATGCATGGCATACTCTGGTGCCATATACCCGCTGCATCTCCAAATTACAATGTCAAAGATTATATGGGATGGAAATTTTAGGAATTGAGTAACGATAAAGTGCAAGCTATTTGCAAAGAAAATTGTGTTTCTACAAAATTAAAACATAACCAATAAGGTATTCCTGGGTCCTGGAAAATTAAAACAAAACCAAGGTAAATCTGCAGAAGGAAAATTTTCATAATGTAAAATTTACAATACTTTTAATTCTCTTGAAGTGGACAGCACAAAAGTAAAAAATATACATCTCAAGCTATTTTAGGAATTGGGTAAAGATACAGTTCAAGCTATTTGCAAAGACAACTGTATTCCTGCATCTTGGAAAATTAAAACATACCCAAGGTAAATATGCAGAATCAAAAATTTCATAATGGAAAATTTACAATACTTTTAATTCTCTTGAAGTGGACAGCACAGAAGTAAAACATATGCATCTCCAAATGTTAATAGCTTTTGACAGTGTGTAAGGATGATAATTGTTTTGAAATCTTACTAAGTTCCAGCAACTCTTGTGCTGACATGAGTCTCATCTTCAGGAAAGAGTCTTGCCAAGCCGAAATCTGCTATCTTAGCATTCAGATTTTCGTCCAACAAAATATTGCTTGCTTTTATATCCCGATGAATAATCCGCAGCTGAGAATCCTCGTGCAAATAGAGAAGCCCACGAGCTACTCCCACTATTATGTTGTACCGTTTCTGCCAATCAAGCTGGTTGCGTTTGTTTGTATCTGTATCCATGGATACAGTACACTGATCAATTATATATTATGCCAGAATATATCAAAATAAAATGCAAATAACTCACCGAATAGGATTTTATCGAGACTCTTATTCGGTAAGTACTCATAAACAAGCAACCTTTCCGATCCCTCTGCGCAACAGCCTAGTAGGTTCACAAGATTTCTATGTTGAATTTTGGCCACAAGTTTAACTTCATTTAGAAATTCTTTCTTTCCTTGCAGAGATCTTAAGGACAGCTTCTTCACAGCTATTTCCTTTCCATTTTCAGCAGTTCCCTAAAAAGATTCAGACAAAAATATATGCATGAAGATATTGTCTAAGGGTGCGGTGAGAGAAGCCCCACCAAATACGATAATTCAGAGTTTTATAAACCAGTAGAATATTTCTTGGTCACTATTACCTTGTATACAGCGCCAAATCCACCTTCTCCAAGCTTATTACCATCATGAAAATTTTCTGTAGCAGCTATCAATGTTTCCATGGTAAACACAATTTGCCGATCCTCATCGATTAATGTGTCCTCCTCGACTTGCCCATGACCTAGACAACCAAAATAAACAGCTAAATGAGAAAATTATAGGGGCAAAAATTGAATGTGTCTAACTTGCTCTTTCAATCATTTGGCAGTTTTCCTGAAGAAGATTTTTATGAAAAACCTTGTTCGAAAACTAAACTTTAACAATAGTGACGTTGCAGAGCAAATAAAGTGTAACTGTGATGATCCATCAGATCAGATTTTGACAGCGATATAAGAGGACGCATTCTATGTGTGCATAAAGAATTAGGGGATCCGTCAACTCTCTGTGTGCGCCTCTATATGTACTAAATCTAAAATACATAAAATCAAAACCCAACGAAATAATTTATACAATACCTTCAGATCTACTTCCAACTGGAGACTTCAATCTCCTCCAAGTTGCAAATACGCATACCAATAACACTAGAAGCAAGCCGCTAGCAACAACTAAAATTATGGGTAATTTTTTTGAAGACCTGTTGTTATGTAAACTCTGACTCGATGGTGTGATCTGATTCAATGGTGTATCAGGCACCGGTGTATTAGCTGGCGCTTCTGCAAGGGGTGGAGACGAAATTGTTGGAATCTAATTTCCACTCGCTCGATCGAAGGAGCGGGCAGCATGGCGATCGGGTTGCAGGTGGCAACAAATCAGCACAGCGCGCAGGTTGGACCGAACAGCAAGGTTGATGGCGCACGTTATCGGGGCGGCAAGTTGAATGCAATCAACGGAGTGCGGGGGGTCGACTAGCTCGACAGTTAACGGAACCATACCCCCCGCAGTTGACCGGCCGTGGGGCCATTGACCAGAAATGTGTGGCTGTGGTTTACTGCGGGGGGTCACCCATCCGATGGGTACGGCCAAATTCATACCCCCCGCAACCACCAGCCTTGAGGTGGCTCCGCCGCATGTGCACAGCGAGCCACCAGTCCGCCGCCAATCCACCACCGCCGCGGGAAATTCAAACGGTGCCAGAAAATTCAAAATTTGCCATAAATTTTTTCTTAAGCGGTGCTGACAGATTTTAATGAGGCATTAATGAAATTTTTTAAGCGGTAGAATTTTTGCAATTTTGTCAACAAATTGCATTAATTGTTTCTTAGATATTTTGCTTATAAATTTTAGAATAGAAGTGTATTGTAATTTTTTTTTTACACAGACAGAATGTAAGCACAGCAGTGCGTTTATAAAAACAGAGAGATTGCAGATTTAAATTATACACAGCAGTGTGTAATTTTTTTTACAGAGAGCAGAATTAAAAATACACAGAGGTGTATATTTTATAAAAAAACACAGTGAGTTGTTTTTTAATAGACAGAGAGGTGTTTATTTTTTTATAGAGAGACAGTAAGTTTTTTTATTAAGACAGAGGTCTTAAGAGTCCACTGTGACAGCAGCAGTCACAATTGTAAATCCCTCTGAGTGAGGAAGAAAAGTTGTAACAGTTTTTTTTACTGAATAGAATTTTTTTTATATGGAAATTGTATCACTGTGTATGCAAGTTTATTTCTCTGTGTTAAAGAGGAAGAGTTCTGGAATTATTCAAATATCCAACATGGTATCGGAGCCAATCCAGGCTATTTGAAGATCAAATACGCTGAAGGAACAGAGTTCGTTTTTGCAGCAGCCTCTCCAGCAGCGTGAAGGTTCAGTCAAAAAGAATTCTAAGGTATTTCTCTATACAGTCTTTGTGTAATTGTTGCAGAACAGTTAGTAATTAAAACACACAGTCAAGTGTTTTTGAGATCATAGTTAAGAGTGCAGAATGGCTGGAGCAGCCAGCACTGGTATGAGTTTGGGAAGTGTCCATCTCCCACAATTCAATGGAAAGAATTATGACTACTGGTCAATAACTATGAGGGCTTTATTTGTCTCCCAAGAGTTATGGGAATTAGTTGAGGATGGCTTTGAAGAGCCAAAAGATGAAGCAGAGTTTTTGATGTTAAATCAAGCAGGAAGAGAACAGTTGAAGAATGATAAGAAGAGAGATGCCAAGGCTCTTTTCTTCTTGTATCAAGCAGTGCATGAGAGTGTGTTTCCAAGGATAGCAGCAGCCAAGAAATCCAGTGAAGCATGGGAAACTCTCAAGACAGCTTATCAGGGCATGGAGAAAGTGAAGACAGCAAAACTTCAATTGCTGAGGAGAGACTTTGAGACTCTCTGTATGAAAGAGTCAGACACTATTGACTCATTCTTCACTCATGTGATTGGAATGGTTACACAAATTAGATCTCATGGAGAGACTCTTGAGGACAAGAGGATTGTGGAGAAACTCTTGAGAAGCTTACCCTCAAGATTCGATGTGATTGTCACCACCATAGAAGAGACAAGGGATCTCACAAAGTTTTCGGTGGATGAATTACATGCATCACTGATTACCCATGAACAGAGATTGAGTAGGAGTGAAAACTCATCTCTTGAGCAAGCCTTTAAGGCCCAGATGTCTTTCGGAAGAGGAAGAGGGCAAGGCAGAGGAAGAGGAAAAGGCAGAAGCCAGAACAGAGGTGGAAGGAACAGTCCAGCAAATGCTCAAGGAAGGGGCAGCAATTCAAATCAGCATCAAGGCCAAGGCAGCCAGCAAAGTGGACAGCAGAATGATCAAGGACAAAGGTATGATAAATCCAATGTCCAATGTTATAATTGTAAGAAATATGGTCATTATGCTAATGAATGTAGAAAGAAGAAACAAGATATGAGAAGTGGAACTAGTGCAAATTTCACAAAAGAAAATAGCAGCCAAAGTAATTTGTTTTTAGTTTGTAACATGGCTGAAGAAAAGAATGAGGATATATGGTTTCTAGACTCCGGTTGTAGTAACCATATGACAGGAAACTTAGCAATGTTTTCTATGTTAGATGAGAGTGTGCAGTCACAAGTCACACTGGGAACTGATAGCAAAGTTTCTGTTATGGGAAAAGGAGATGTAAATGTTTTAACGAGATTAGGGGCAAAGAAATCCATAGCAGATGTTTATTATGTTCCGGGAATGAAGTGTAACCTCTTAAGTATTGGACAACTTGTCCATAAGGGGTATAATGTTTTCTTTGATAATGATGTTTGTACCATCATGGATAAACCACCCAGAAAACAATGTATTGCTGAAGTGAAGATGACAAGGAACAGAATGTTCCCTCTCAGAATGAGAGCAGATTTGAAGAATGGTGAAGAGAAAGCAGCAGTTGCACAAGAGACTTACCAAAGCGAACCAAAGGATGATAATTGGTTATGGCACTTGAGATTTGGTCATCTCAACTTTGGAGGTCTTAATTTGTTGAACAAAAAAGGAATGGTAAGTGGTTTACCATTGATAGAGAAACCGGACAGCCTTTGTGAAGGTTGTATTCTTGGGAAACAACACAGAGAAAGTTTTCCTTCCGGGAAAAGCATAAGGGCAAAAACACCCTTAGAAATTGTCCACTCAGATGTATGTGGACCGATGCAAACTCCATCGCTTGCAAGCAGCCACTATGTGTTAACATTTATAGATGATTTTACAAGAAAAACTTGGGTTTACTTTTTGAAAAAGAAAAGTGAAGTGTTTGAAAAATTCCGCAATTTCAAAGCACTTGTTGAGAACCAGAGTGGGCTGCATATCAAGGTCTTAAGGACTGATAGAGGAGGTGAGTATATATCTAAAGATTTCCTACGTTTTTGTAGAGAAAATGGTATTCATAAACAGTTTACAACTAGATATACTCCGCAGCAAAATGGAGTAGCCGAAAGGAAGAACCGAACCATAATGGACATGGCGAGGAGTATGTTAAAGGCAAAGCATTTGCCGAATGATTATTGGGCTGAAGCTGTACATTGTGCAGCGTACATCTTGAATAGGTGCCCTACCAAAGCAGTTATGAACAAAGTGCCGAAAGAGGCATGGAGTGGCGCAAAGCAAAGTGTCACACATATGAAGGTTTTCGGATGTGTGGCTTATGCACACATTCCGGATCAGCTAAGGAAGAAGTTGGACAGCAAGGGGGAGAAATGTATTTTCATTGGATACAGTGAGGAATCCAAGGCTTACAGGTTGTATAACCCATCCAGCAAGAAGTTTCTTGTGAGCAGGGACGTTCAGTTCATTGAAGAGGAAGCTTGGGATGGAAGCATAGAGAAAACAGTGAATGTAAAACATTGTTTATCTCATGATGAGAATGATGATGAGGTGGCTGAAATACATCCCCAAACAGCAGCACCAATACAAGGGCAGCAAAGTACACCCTTGAGGAGAAATGAAAGTGCTTCTCCAAGCACACCACAAGGAGGAAATTCAAGTGCTTCTTCAAGCACTAATACACCTACTGAAAGAGGTAAGAAATTTAGAAGTTTGAAAGAGATTTATGAACAAGATATAACAAATGAAGGTATCAATTCTTTGTTTGCTTTATATTGTCATGTTGATGATCCTGTTCATTTCGAAGAAGCTATCAAGGATAGGAAATGGATAGAAACTATGGATGAGGAAATAAATGCCATAGAGAAGAACAAAACTTGGGATTTGGTTGAACTCCCAAAAGGTAAAGATGTCATTGGTTTTAAATGGGTCTACAAGACCAAGAGTAATGTTGAAGGCAAGATAGAGAGACACAAGGCAAGGCTTGTTGTCAAAGGGTATAAGCAAAAGCATGGCATTGATTATGAGGAGACTTTCGCACCAGTTGCAAGAATGGAAACCGTGAGAGCAGTGTTGTCTATAGCAGCACAAAACAAATGGAAAGTTTACCAAATGGACGTAAAATCAGCATTCCTGAATGGAGTGTTAATGGAAGAGGTTTACATTGATCAACCTCTTGGCTATGAGAAGAAAGGCGAAGAGCACAAAGTATGCAAGTTGAAGAAGGCTCTTTATGGGCTGAAGCAAGCGCCAAGAGCGTGGTACAGTAGGATAGATTCATATCTACTGGAAAATGGTTTTGAGAAGTGTGAGGGAGAACCCACCCTCTACATCAAAGAACAAGACGGTAAAATTTTGATTGTAGTCTTGTATGTTGATGATGTTATTTTCACAGGTAATGATGATTGCCTTATTGAACATTTTAAAACAGTCATGAAGGAAGAATTTGAAATGACTGACATGGGTTTGCTGAGATACTTCTTGGGAATAGAAGTAGAACAAGATGAAAATGGTATTTTCATCTCACAGGCAAAGTATGTTAATGAGGTACTTGAAAGATTTAACATGCAGGAATGCAAAGCAGCAATCACTCCCACAGTGATGGGATTAAAGCTTAGCAGAGAGGACAGCAGTAAGGATTTTGATCCAAGTTTATACAAGAGCATAGTTGGCAGCCTCATGTATTTGACTGCAACTAGGCCGGACATAATGCATGCTGTTAGTTTGATTTCCAGGTTCATGGAAAAACCAAAGGATGCACATTGGCAAGCAGCAAAAAGGATTTTGAGGTATGTTAAAGGTACTAAAAATTTTGGTATTTTTTATACTACTTCAGAACATTCAGATTTAGTTGGATACACAGACAGTGATTGGGCTGGAAGTGTTGATGATCGGAAGAGCACTTCCGGTTATGTTTTCCATATGGGTTCAGGAGCCATTTCATGGGCTTCTAAGAAACAACCCATTGTAGCATTGTCTACAGCAGAAGCAGAGTATGTGGCAGCTACAGCAGCAGCGTGTCAAGCAGTTTGGATGCGGAAAATGTTGAGAAGCTTATGTCAAGAACAAGTAAAAGGGACAGTGATATTTTGTGACAATAGCTCAGCTATTGCATTGTCTAAGAATTCTGTTTTTCATAAGAGAACTAAGCACATTGATACCAAGTTTCACTTCATACGTGAATTGGTTAGCAATGGAGAAATCGTTTTGCAGCATTGTAGAACGGAGGATCAGTTTGCAGATATCCTCACAAAGCCACTTGCGCAGAAAAGCTTTGAACACTTGAGAAAATGCTTAGGTATGCAGGAAAACCCAGCAGTGGAAATTAAGGGGGAGTGTTGGAATGTAATTCCCACTCGCTCGATCTTTCGTGGCGGCATCTTGAAACGAGTACCTTGGCAGAAGTGGCCGCCTTGACATGAAGATTGTCAATACGTCGAAACGGCAAGGTTGATGGCGCCTGTTATCGAGCGAGCAAAGTTGAATCTGAAATCCAGCGAACTGAGTGGAACTATTTCGGCGGTTAGCAGACCACCTTGCAGTTGGCCGGCCGAAGATGGGGCCATTGACGAAAATGTGTGGCGTGGTTTCTTGCTGGGGGTCACCCATCCAGATGGAATACTGACAAATTCATACCATGACCGGCCTTTGAGATTCTTCGCTAGCATGTGCCTGGCGAGCCACAGTCCTTGATCCACCACGGAAGCTATTGAAAAGAGCGTGCCTGAAAATTTAAAATTTGCCATAAATTTTTCTTAAGCGGTGCTGACAGATTTTAATGAGGCATTAATGAAATTTTTTAAGCGGTAGAATTTTTGCAATTTTTTCAACAAATTGCATTAATTGTTTCTTAGATATTTTACTTATAAATTTAGAGTAGAAGTGTATTGTAATTTTTTTACCTGACGGGGAATGTAAACCTGGCGGTGCGTTTATAAAACAAAGTACTGGGTTAAATTATACACAGCAGTGTGTAATTTTTTTTACAGAGAGCAGAATTAAAAATACACAGAGGTGTATATTTTATAAAAAAACACAGTGAGTTGTTTTTTAATAGACAGAGAGGTGTTTATTTTTTTATAGAGAGACAGTAAGTTTTTTTATTAAGACAGAGGTCTTAAGAGTCCACTGTGACAGCAGCAGTCACAATTGTAAATCCCTCTGAGTGAGGAAGAAAAGTTGTAACAGTTTTTTTTACTGAATAGAATTTTTTTTATGTGAAAATTCTGTCACTGTGTATGCAAATTTATTTCTCTGTGTTAAAGAGGAAGAGTTCTGGAATTTTTCAAATTTCCAACAAATAACAGAACCGCAAAAGATCAATATATATCAAAGAAAGCTTAAAATGACCAAATACAAATTTCAGGGCTTTCTTCAGGCAATATGACAATTGATGACTTACAGCACTTGATTGTTTGTGATATTTTCCATCCCCTTGATAGGTGAAGTGAAGATAGGGGGGCATGCTTCTCCATCGCAAAGGCAAAACAAACCATTCATCCCTCCACTGCAATCAGGTCAAGTTGGAATTTAAAATACTAGAAGACATCTATATAAAGTAAAGAACAAACACGTCTTGTTGAAAACTGCTTTGATTGTCATGAATATCATACAATAAGTTCAATCAGGAACCATATGAAAGCAATCCACTGACATGCCATTCTTTAACAAAATGTACAGGAGTGAGAAAATATCCTAGCTCTAGGATCAATTTCTTCATTCACTTCAAGTCTTTTCTGCCCTGAAAGATGGCTACCTTCATCATAAATTGAAAAAACGTATGGTGCCAAAGGATGGCTCACAGTCAGAAATAACAAGTCATACATTACAGTATTTCTGCATGTTTCCTCTGCCTACAAACAAGTACAAGTAATGAACTGTGAAGGAGAGCAATAAAATGTACATAAAAAAATGTCAATAATGATGTCTTCCCAACAATTCTCTGTTTGACATGTCTTACCGTCAAGGTGCACTCAACCTTCTTAGCTTCCATGAGTAGGCGAGCTTCATCAATAAAAGGCAATTTCGCAACACCCTTTGAAACAAAATAAAAGATAAATTTCTAGATATATTGCTGTTTCAGGCTCTATGAAGAGAACTATGGAAAAACATTTAATAGATGTCCACACAAATCTATAATACATTAGCTGTTAGATGGGAAACATGGAAAGTACTTAGCTATACCTGCCAAGAAAAGCGTTTACCATTCACGTCTATCTCAAAGTCTGTCAGTGAATGAAACAAATCAGCTTAATGAAAACATAATATAGAAACATATACAATTCTAGCTTAGACGATAGAAATCTACCGGTTTTAACCAAAAAATCTGACTTTAGCTTATAAATGTCCTCACCAGTAGGATAAAAATCAATAATAGGTGAGTTTGGATCAGTCATCAAAGGTCTATAATGTTCAGAAGAGCATTTGCACTGCAATAAAGAATGATAAATTAGACCATATCCTTAGAGAAATGAAAATCCACATCATTAATTGGATTAGGTTGAAAACTATTTCAACCTTGCAGCTGGAAGGGTTCCCATGAGCTGATTGAATGGTTTGAACGGCTTCCCTAGTTCAAAGCTTATCTGCAACCGATCCATATCCTTCAGATCAGATGTAAACGGAGCATAGTGATATGGATAAAACCTGGCAAACACAATACCATGCACCAATTAAGGCATATGAACAAAGTAAATACAAATGATAAATCATCAAAAAAATAATGGGGGTGCCCCATCTCAATACGACCACTCATAGCCTATGTTTCGAAGTAGATGATATTCATATACACTGTGTTTTGCACCTAGTTTAAACTTTATATATATATATATATATATATATATATATATATATATATATATATATAACTGTTAGGCACTTTAAGCTTTTTTTTTTCAGATTGAAACTCATATCATTTATAACCAATGTGGACCACCGAAAAGAATTGCTATGATAATCCAATGCGTGTTGGTCAAAGTTGTCATTGATGTCAATATGGCATTGTTGGAGATGGCAAATATTCTTGTATTGTTGCCCTAACCTCATGTAAACTCTAGGAGACCTAAACTCTATCTACTTGACTTGACCCTAAGTACCTGAGTGCATTAATGAAATTCTAGATTCTCAAAGCCCTAGATGCTCATAGTTCATGATCTATGATAAAGAAGAAGGGTTACCATGAAACTCCTGCTATATGACATCCTTGTTCTTGATGAAGAAGCCCCAAAGCCTAAATGACTTGACTCATGATAATGATAATTGTTGAAGGTCATGAAGAAGCTCTAATCCTAATAAAATTAATGGACTAAGTCTATGATGGAGCCCTAAAAGTTAAATACCTAAAAATAAAATCCTAATGGTTGCCATGAAAAATAATAACGTCTGTTTCACAAATATAATTTTCTTGATGGGAAATTGACCTCATCCAAGGATGAAATTGAGATCATCTCGTAGAGGATATTTTTCCCTTTCTAACGAGCTATTATATGCCTTGTAACTCCTTCTAGATTGTGAGAAATTGAATTTATGAGTTAGAAAAATTATTATTTTTGCCTAGCCAACTTGAGCCAACTTATGTAGGCTGTCATGTTCCCTCAAGAGACATGTCTCTTTGTTGGAGGTCAAACCAGTGTATATATGACGTTAGACACCTCATTCCAACCAAAAAATTTTAGTGAAAACATACAGTAGTTACAGGAGGCCGAGGTGAAAAAAAGGATTACAGTTTGGGCATATTTTTAAAAGGATACATTACAGTTCGTTTTTCCTTCTTTGCTGGACAGTCCACTTCAAAATTTGCGGACAGACTTACATTTGTAACGTTCAAAATTTAAGAACAACCATATTTTGAAGCTCGAATTTGCAAGAACTTGTGACGATAATTGTGGACTATTTTGTGGGTGTTTCGGAGCTGCTGTAGGGTGGTGCAGCTGTAGGAAGAAGGCCACTACAGCCTGTTGGGAAGTGTATTTAAGCCTCGGATCTGAAGCTTACAACTGTGGAAGGCTTGTGGAGGCTCAGATTCTTAACAAAGTTGCAGCTAGGACCTGTTTCATCTGCTGGGGTTTGTTTGCAACTTGCAAAGGATTCAAACTTGTGGCACCCACCTTAGATTGAAGACATTCATCACTAAACCTCACCTCAATTTCATTTGTGGAGAAGCTGCAAGCTTTAGGATAGTCCCGGTCACCTATTTCAGAGGCTCGGATAAGCTCAGGTGGACAAGTCAATAATTGACTTAGGCTAAGTTTGGGTTGCTATACATATCTTAAGTCTTAAGCAATGAAGTAACGATGCTTTGATGAAAGTATTTTGGGAGTCTTGATACAGATTTGAATACACCTTCAATGTCATTAAATTTGACCTTTGGAGCATAGTGAAGAATACCTTTTGCAGTAGCAGTTGAGGACCTTGGTTGAGTAACAGGTCTCTAGACAAGAGATAGTCAACATATCCTTGAAGCATTTCTTGTGAAGGAATTTGTAGAAGATTGAGGACATCCTCTAAACCAGTTCTTGAAGACAACCCTTGTATTGACTTAAGGACTTGTGCTAGATCTTGGAAGCTTAATTGAAGTACCATTGGAAAATGGATACCTAGGATCTATTGCAACTAGTCCCTCTAAGAATTATGATGAAGCATTGTTGAAGAACTCGAGCTTCCTTGGGGATATTTTTGAAAACATCTTGGAGACAATCTGAACATATATATTGAAGTACTCTTGAAGGAGCAGTGATTTTGAAGAAGATTGAAGATATTTTGTTGAGAAGCCTTAAGTGATCTTGGAAATGACATTGAATATCATGATGCATCATTGATGTTATCATGAGGTAACTTGGAGAAATTGTTTGGGTACGATGAAGAGCAATCGTGACACCTTATAAGAAGAAAAGGTTGTCATTAATGATGTGACGTAGAGACTAAGTGTGACAGGGCTCGTTGAAGAAGACTTTCGGAGCCATGAAGAATAACCAAACATATTTTGACGAAGTGAAGTTGAGGGTTCGAGCCTCATACAGACAAGGTTGGTGCCTTGGAATATAGGGTTGGAGCCTGGAAGATTGGAGTCTTCATCTAGGGTTAGAGCCCTATATCATTATTGTACTTTACTTATTGTAAAGAAGAAATTAATGAAAGTATCTATTCCATCATTGTTCATTTTGTGTTCTTAATATAAGTGATTCAAACTTTTCTGAGTTCAAATCAGAGATTCAAAAATTGCATGCAAGCACAAACTTAACCGCAATTAGTCATAATCAATATATAACCATTTGTAGAATATGTATGTAAAAAACATATTAAATTATATGCAAATCTTAAATACGATTAAACATTCATAAGAAATGGGTGCACATTAATACATACGAAATTAAGATATAGATAAAATTTCTTCTATATACATTTAAATATAGATAGCAAAGATAAAATAGTTGTAATAGATTACTTCATTTGAAGAACTTTCTATCAGATATGGCCAAAATTTACAAGCACGCTAAATATCACTCACCGTTGCCATGAACAAACATATTTAATTATGGGTAAATCTTAAATACGTTTAAACATCAGTAAGAAATATATATAGGTACATATACGATTAAATCTTATATGTACATTAGTAGATATAGGTATAGATAAATTCTATTTTATATCCATTTAAATATAGATAGCAGAAAGTCAATTTGTTGTAATAGAATGCTTCATTTGCATAACTTTCTATCGTATGGCCAAAAGTTATAAGCATGCAAAATAGCACTTACCATTGCCACCAACATACGCCTTGGTAGTAATAACGCATAACCAACCACAGTCCTTGAGTATATTTCAAAACCTGCAGGGATGAAGAAATAATTAAAACAATAGGTAGAATCAACAGATGAAATAGGCATTTTCAAGAAATGAACCACAAGGCCATGATAAGATGTCATCCTGACCATCTAGCACCAAGAATTTTGGTTATTTGATTCATCTTTATCACACAGCCCAAACTGTGTGTTTCCCCTTTCAATTTCCTTCAACGTACAACACTTGAAGAAGTTATCTTTGCAAGAGAATAAGTTTATCTTTGCAACAATTAACTTCTGCGACTTCTTGTAGAAATTATATATCTTTTTCCAAGCTAGCGTAAAAGATCATATTCTAGCAACAACGAAAAATATTGGATTAAATTTTTCTTAGGCTGAACCAATGTTGGCAGGGTGCCAAACAGAGCAGCAACATTTTTACGAACGGGAGCATCGAGAGCGTCATTTTATAAAAATCCTCGAGAGCTGATCATCCCAAGAGTGTCGAGAGACAGAGCAGCAGAGAGAGAGAGGCGTTTTTACGAGCAGGAGCAGCAAGAGCGTCATTTTATAAAAATCCTCGGGAGCTGATCATTCCAAGAGTGTCTAGAGTGTCGAGTGTCGAGAGAGAGAGAGTGCGTGCCAAACAGAGCAGCAGCATCAAGAGTGTCGAAAGTGAGAGAGAGATTCACACAGAACAGCAGTGTTTTTTACGAGCGGGAGCATTGAGCACGTCATTTTCTAAAAATCCTCGGGAGCAGCAGTGTGTTTACGAGCGGGAGCATCGAGAACGTCATTTTATAAAAAGCCCATTGCTTTGTGTAATCTGTTGTACAAGCTTTCCTCTAAAATCATTGCTGAACGTATCAAGCCGGTTTTATCTGCTAACATATCAAGAGAGCAATATGGTTTTTTGGGTGGCAGGTCCATCCATGACGCGATTGCTATCGCACAGGAGGTTGCGCACTCTATTCATTCAACCAAGGAAGAAGCTTTAACTATGAAGGTCGACTTGTATAAAGCTTATGACTTGGTGGATTGGGCTTTTATCCGGCTGATGCTGCTCAAAGTCGGCCTTCCGATTCGGATCATGCGATGGATTTTGTCATGTGTTTCAAATGTTCGATATTCAGTCATTATAAACGGTTATCCATCGCGTTTCTTTAAAGCTAGCAGGGGGCTGAGACAGGGATGCGCCCTCTCTCCCCTTCTTTTCATATTGGTGATGGACGGGCTCAGCAGACTAACGCATTTTGCTGAACAGAGAGGATTTATAAAAGGTTTTGCTTTCTCGAACTCGGTCACCACCTCTCACTCCTTATTTGTGGATGATTTATTGCTGTTTGGCTACTTGCGTCGGAATCATTGGTTTTATATACACATTATGTTCCGTCGTTTTAAAAGTGCTACTGGTCTATCCATCAATTGCGGGAAGTCTTTCCTTCTATATGATTTCGGCGATGAAATGGAGATTTCATTCATTGCGGACTTCATGGGTATCTCTAAGCGTCATATATCAGGTGGTTTTAAATATCTGGGGTTCTTTATTAAGCCATGTGGATATAAAAACATAGATTGGATATGGATTATTGAAAGGTTGCGGGAGAGGATTCAGCGATGGAATCACCGATGGCTTACGATGGGAGGAAGGTATATTCTGGTCCAATCTATACTTTCACAGATGTATGTTTTTTGGGCACATCTTCTTTTCATCCCTGCAGGCATTATTTCCAAGATGAATAGTATCATTTCAAACTTTATATGGGGTGGCGCAAATCTAGAAAAAAAATATCATTTATGCGGTTTGAAAGATATATGCACTCCCAAGGATTTGGATGGATGGGGCATCCTTGATTCAAGGGTATTTAATTATGCTCTGTTGTCTAAATCATTCTGGAGAGCTATCACAGTCCCTGGTTTATGGAACGATATAAATAAAGCCAAGTACTTACCGGAAAATGCTTTGCTAATGATTAGTTGCAACTCCATCTCTTTTCCGCGCTTCATCTCATGTATCTGGCGTAGCTTCAGACAGATTATTCCACTTATTGCTCCACGTCTTAGGTGGAATTTCCGGGATGGCAGCCTCATTCCCATTGGCGCGGCTTCCCTGCAAATGTCCTCCGAAAACGGCCCATCTCAGAATCTTATTCATGCTCTCGCTTTCAGGGGTATCCACTTCTACTCTCAGATTATCCATTGTTGGTCGCACACAGCTCCTATCTTCAAAACAGCGGATCAAATTGGGTTATATGGCGATATGGGCGATGAATGGAACACCTTCCGGGACTCTCTTCGTCAAGCGGGATTTTTCTATGCCACAGGGGGTGATCAAATGGTCTGGGGAGGTCCTATGCGAAATAGATCCCTTATTGTGAAGGATGCTTATCAGACCTACATTTCTTCGGTTTATGTCTTACAGGAACCAAGCTCTTTCAGAATCTTCTGGAAAAGGAATATCCCTATTAAAATTACAATTTTTGGATGGCTTACCTGGAAGGGTCATATCCTAACCTGGGACAATTTAAAGAGGAGGGGTCATCAAGGTCCAGGTTTGTGTGTTTTCTGTCTTGCCGAAGAAGAGTCAATCTCTCATATATTTTTTACATGTCCATTTGTCTTTCATATATGGAACCTATTTAGCTTCTTCTTCCCGGATCCGTCATGGAGGCCTGTGGACTTCATGTCCACAGCGTTAGAATGGGACAAATCACACAATCCTTACAGAACGCTGCCATTTTTCTTCATCTGGGAGATTTGGCTAGCTAGGAACAGATGGATTTTTGACCAGATTCCCTTCCAGACCAATAAAATCTATTTCGCCATCAGATCCTGGATGGATGTTTCTCCTACAGAATTGATCGATGTTTCTGACGGCTCTCGTCGTATTCGACCACATGACATATCTGTCCCTGCTATTTATTTTGATGGCGCTGCTGCAAACGACACTACTCGCTGTGGGGCTTGGATTAAGATTTCTGAGAAGGAACGTTTTCTCATCCACTGGAATGGTGGCACCGGGTCCAATAATAAGGCTGAGATTATGGCTTTGTGGGGTGGACTATACATAGCTTTTGATCTCCAAATACAGGTTGCGGGCATTTATGGGGACTCAAAACTGGTGATTGGATGGTTATCTAGTGAGGCTCACATGGATACTCCGATACTTCAAGGTTGGATGGACAGGACCAGAGCGCTCTGGAATCAGATGGATTGCCCTCCTCTTCTTCATATATATCGCGAGAACAACACCAGAGCTGATCGACTATCCAAGAGGGGTCTGCTGGAGGATTTTGGTATTTTGAAGGTTGCACATTACCAAAATGGCATTCTGATTAATAATCAGGACATTCCACTTCCTTAATCATCATCATATGCCTCCTTTTATCATTTTGCATGCGGTTGGTTTTCGTCTTGTTTGGATCTGCAGGGTCTATTATGGTAATTTTCAATATCTTTTCTGGTTGGGAGCCTGTCCTTTTTGTTCACACAACAGTCGGATTGATCTGCGGCAAGCGAGCGTGTTACATCGTCAAGCGAGCGTGTTTCTATTTTTCAGGCGAGCGTGTATGTATTCAAGGATGTGCCATGACCTGAGGACTCATGCTTGTTATTCTAAAAGGATTCGGAACATTTTCAACAGGCGAGCGTGATACACTTACCGGCCAGCGTCTCTGTTTTCCTTTCATCTGGCTGTATCTTTGCTTTCGACCATTTACTCTGCTGGATCCTTATGTTCTTCCGCGCATACATCTCTCATGCGACCAGGCAATGACAAGCAAGCAGGCACATTATATGACAAGCGAGCGTGTTATTGCAAGCGAGCGTGTTTTTGCAAGCGAGCGAGTTATTATATTCAAATATCAGTTGTTTTTCATCCTTTTTTGATCCGGCTAGCATCTTCTTACTTTTATTCTCACTGCTGCATCAGAATCATCTTTTCTTCTATTTTTAGAATCACTTCTGAAGATGCTTTACTTCTGTTTTATTGGTAGCGTATCAGGACCCTGGAATTGTTGTGATCTTATGCTTATTATCTTCTGAATTCCATTCCTGAATGTATTAGTATCCGGGTCGGATCATGACCTGTATATGTGGTTGCCTACTCATTTGTTTTGCTCAAGTCATGAGCAGTCTTTTATAAGGCAATGATGGGGGACTTATCACTGTGTTTATCACACAGTTGAGATTATTTTGATCATGTACTGTATATATTATCAATATATTCAGCGTTTTTTTCTTTTTGAAAAAAGAGAGAGAAAGTGCGAAACAGAGCAACAACGTTTTTGGGAGCGGGAGCGTCGAGAGCGTCATTTTAAAAAATTCTCTGGAGTCGATCATCCCAAGAGTGTATAGAGTGTCGAGAGAGAGAGCGCCAAATAGAACAGCAACGTTTTTACGAGCGGGAGCATGGAGAGCATCATTTTATAAAAATCCTCGGGCACTGATCATCTCAAGTGTGTCTAGAGTGTCCAGAGAGATTCTTGGGATGCGTGGCTATCGAGGATTTTTGAAGCAATGTTGCCAGCTTGGAGAGTGCCAGAACAGTGGCATTTTGGAGCTCTGGAATATTGAGAGCATTATTTTTTTAAAATTTTTGTGGAGTGGAGCATTTCATTAGAGGAATTTTGAAGTTTAAAATGAGCTTCCTAAAGAAAATGTATAATCAAAATTCATTGTATGAGAATCAATCACATTTTAGGAGATGACATCATTAATTATTGAAGTAACATTGATTGAGTTAAAGATATTTACTTCTCATATTTTCAATGATGGATAAAAACTCATCATTAACGATAGTATAAAGTACTTATAATATATATAAATTTAACATAGTTTGAGACAAAAAAAAAAAATTTCAATATATATAAATTTTATATTATACTTACAATTATAAATTAAATCTATTTCTATTTTTTTTCTTTAATTTTAAATATAACTCAATTTAATTCATTTCATTATGATTGTATTAATATTATATATAATATTATGAAAAATATTATAAATGATATATTATATTATTTCTTCTCATGTTATAAATCAAATTTATTAACATGTAATATAAAATTCATACATAAAATAATTTATATATTATATTATATTGCTTTTATATAATACATTAATTATATGTTATTATACACTTTAAATAATATAAATTTTAATTAATAACATATTATATGATTAATAATTTATAAATTTATATTTATATTTTATTTTAAGTTATTTAAGTACAAAGGACAAATGCATTAGTTGTTTAATGATAATGATTTTTTCTTGAAAAGTTCATTATTATTATAGTCATATCAATACAATTTTTTTATTAATTTTATTTTGGTACAAATTTTGAATTTAATTGAACCATGGTTACATGGATTGTGGTGCAAAAAATGAATTTCAAATTCAAAAATATTATTTTATTGGTTTAGCTATTATTTTATTATTTCCTTAGAAGGCTCATTTTAGACCTCAAAATTCCCCTAATGCAAGAGTGTCTATGTGTGTGGAATTTATATTTGAAAAAAAACATCCAAAAAGCTAAATTAGTTGCAGAATATATGAAAATATGCATATATGTACATCAATGAATATAGAAATCATATCCATAGCACATTAATGATTAATCATTCAAGCTTCAACCATCTAGATTTTAGAAATCACAAACAAACATACAAATTTTTAAGCCATATAATAGAAAGTAGACCATTAACTTATCATTGAAATAGGTTATCTAACCACTGTCAACATGACCATGTTGAAAAATGTAACTAGGTTCGGTCTTCATAAGGACGTGTAATTGTGATTTTATGTAATTGATGCAAAGAAGAAAAATAAAATTATTATTGTAATGCTTGTCTCATGGGTTTCAAGAGCAAGGAATTCTATTTTTAGTATGACTCCCATTGTGAGTCCTTAGGATTGGGCATAAAGTCAAAATGAGTCAATGTCAAGTATGAAGGACCCTTCTTGGGCATGTTACATTTTGTATGATTCATTAAATAAGTATAAATAACCCTCCAAAACCAAAAAAATTCTCCTACAAGTCGGCTTCAAAGGATAATAATATCTTCATAAAAAGACACATTGGTTCACCACAAGTCATGTCGAATAATTAAGCATGGGAAAAAATGATAAATAAGGCAGTTCAGATCTATTTCAGAGACAAAATTTTAGAGATATATTTTGGTCAAGGTCTGAGATAAAGGGAAGTGTGAAGGGTCAAGAAGAGAAGTCTCATAACCAGTGAAGTCAAGGGCAAGAAGAGCGTGGAGCTCAAATTTGTTTTGGGTAATTTCTTCTCACACGTGGGACATAAAAACATGGTTTCTGAAGTAAGGATATAACAGTGTCTAGAGAAGTCTTTAAGGAAGTTGTTAAGCATCATTCTTTCTAGTCGAAGCCTCAAGGAGGAATCTCCAAGTCAAGCAAGGAAGGAAGGGTCTCCAAGATGTCTCAAATCAGGTCACACGTAGGAATTGCAAAATTACTATTGGTTCAAGAATTGCAGGATTGTGGTAGAAGGCCGAAAAGTTCAAGTAGCTGAAGTTAACCTTGCTTGAAGCCAGTTTGACCAAGTATTGATTTGAGCATGGAAGAGAAGCAATGAAAGAGATCTTATGAATTGGTCTTGGAGTGGAAATTAGGTCAAGGGTCTTGGTCTTGGTATTCATCAATTGGAATCTCTATAAGGAGAAGAATCAGTGAGATGTTCCGACCCTCACTGATAGCCTATATTCTGTCTCTTATCTCTTTTGTTAAGAATTAAGCAGGGCAAGGTTTAATTCAAATTCTCTTCTTGATAATTACTTGTGAGCTTACTTCTTTTACTTATGTCTTCTCTTCTTAGCTTATTATGTCTTTCATCAAGTCAATTACACAAGAGACACAAATTTAGGCTCTTCGAGCCAGGGCCAAAAACTCTCCCTCTTGGAGAGGAAAACCCACAAGAAATTCTTCTTATAGACTTTCAGATGACAAGTACCATGAACATGACACAGACCCTTGACTCTTGTATGCCTCCAAGACCTTGTCACAACGTCTTTATTGCCATGTTGTGCTAATCCTTCTTTCTTGCACCGTTCTGCACCAAAACTAGAGAGCTCGGTCTCTACTTGGCTCCTTATATCAGCACCATGTCATAGACTGTATTAATTTGTATCTTCACTTCACCTTGTTGACTATACACTTGTATTATATCCTTTCAATGAGCAGTCCACCTTATACTATATTGACATCCTTACATGACTTAACATATCCCTTACTTTAGCAAAGTCCCTTCTCGCACTTATTACAGACCTTTCTCATACTTAACACAGTCATATATCTGCACTTCAATACAGTTCTTCTTCGCACTTGACCATAGTCTTATTTCCGCACTTTAATACAGTCCTTCGCAATCCTATTTCCGCACCTTAACACAGTCATATATGATTGAAGTTATTTTGGCAATCAGACTTGTAAACTTCGCGTATATATTATACTATGCCTCCATTCTTCACGCTTTCTTCTTGTTATATAACCATGTTCCTTGTGTATGTAATCAACAATCATTTTCACTTAAATATTATCGAAAGATGCAGAGAAGAATGAGATTCTATTTCCACTTTTCTGCGTAGTATATGGGGAATATATATTTGATCCTACTTGAAATTGAGCCAACCTATCCATATGTAATGAGGCCGACTTGAGCACTGTTTTATAGGCCGACTTGTAGAGCGTATTGAAGGTTGGATTGAAGAGTATTCCAACACTGATCTTGAGCATCATTTGTGCCATGTCTTCAAGCTTAATTGACAATGTCTTGAGGCATACAAGTGTGACTTGACTCTTCATAAATATTACTCTTAATTAGTAAATTTATGACAAGATGAAAAAACCCTAAAATACATCAAGATGAAGTCTTTTGACCTATAATAAAACCTTGCTCATGAAACCCATGAAGCAAGTTTACCAAAAACATATTTTATTATCTTTGTCTTCTTCATTCCATAAATACATAATTACATATTCAATATGAAGACCGAACCTAGTTACACTTTCCAACATCTTTATGGTTTATGCATTGGTAGTTGTTTGATGAAGAAAAACACTAATAACCTAAGTAAAAGAAGATCCTAAATATAAAGAAGTAAAAAAAACTCACAAGTAGTTACTAATAGAAGATAAATCACATAATTTCTATGCCATAGATTTCTCAACATGGTTTCAGAGCTAAGGTGACGAAGTCAAGGAAGGGCATCTTATCAAGGGACACTCAAGGATCAAATCTCAAGGAAGGCATCAAAGTGAAGGTCATAATGAATTCAAAGGAAGCATCTTAACCCTAGACCAAATAAGTCTACAAAGAAGTATTGGGGTCATCATCAAGAGGGAGAAGGCCAAAACCCTACATCTGTGAAAATTCCTAACTCACGGAATCCTATTGTAGCAAACTGATATTACTTCTCCTAGATAAATTATGTAAGTTATTGGCTGCGTTCTACAAGTAAATACTGAAGCAAATACACTGAAACCTTCACTAAATAAACTGGAGAAATTAAATGTGGAAACAAGATCTGAGCAAGAAAATTACACACACATTACACTGTTATTTTTGGACTAAGTCCCTGGAAAAACCCAATGCAGGAAAATCAGTGTAGCAACTGAGGGTTTATATTATTAAGAAGAAGTTTCTAAATACAACTAAATGCCAAAATTTGGCTATCCACAGAGAATTTGACTGACATATAATTAGCAAGGATTACCTCACACTAACACTGGAAAATCGACACTGACCCAACACTGAACTAGAAAACCTCACACAGCCTC
This sequence comes from Pinus albicaulis, assembly GCA_034641835.2. NCBI lineage: Eukaryota > Viridiplantae > Streptophyta > Pinopsida > Pinales > Pinaceae > Pinus > Pinus albicaulis. Next base: position 487,772,700 of record CM076572.1, read on the forward strand.
TGCACAGATCTGCATCACTCTAGCTGGGAATTACGTCACCTCATTCTTCTAGTTGTTCTACTGGCTGGCTATTGATATTTTTCCACTCCAGTCTCACACCCCGGAACTCCAACACTGGATCTGACTGATCCTTAACAAAACTTCGGATTTCCTTAAGGTTCCAGTGCTGCCTAGCATAGCCCCTACACTGCCTCTTCTGCGCCCTCTTCTTTGAATTCTCTGCAAAGTATTCCCAGCTTAGGAAAATATCTTCCAACTAGAACTATCACTGTCCCTCACTGTAATCGAATCAACTCGATCAAATCCTCCGGTTGCTCTACCTCTGCACTGCTAACTTGCAAAATTTGATCTCTAGACTCACTCGATGTGAATTCCTTCTTATAATATTCTTGTTGGATAACCAACAGCCCAGATTAAAACATAATCAACGGCTTAGATCATATTGACTTGATCTCCATATTTTTCTAGAAGTTTCACACCCAATTCTATTAATATACTTTAATTATTTTAATTCCCTAAGTTTAGACTTAGGCTCCCATTAAAAATAATTAATTATTTTAATGAAACTCCATCTAGATGGAATTTCCCAAAATCCTTTTCGGGTATTTTGGAATACATGTGTCTAAGCCTCCCTGCAAAATTTGAGACTTAGAACACATTCGATGCTACCAGAAATCAACACTCCCTCTTAACGAGGAATGTGCTCTAGTAATGCATCCTGCTGAAGCACTACACTAACTATGTAACATATCCCTCTGCATTGTTGATGTCTAACAATATTTCCCACCAACTACTGCGTTATTGCATCTATGTTGCTGTTGAACCTATATACTGCTGCGAACTGCATCTGCACTGCAACTTTGTTGTTGTTGTTGCAGCGGAAAAACATCCAAAATTACTGAACTAAGTGTTCAACATGATGCATCTGATACTGAAGATATCATTGTTGCTAGACTCTGCACTGACCCTCTAAAATTTTTGTATTGTTGTTGAATCTACGTTGTGACTTGCTGCATTGCTTCCAACTCTTCTCTGTGTTTCTCAGACTCTGGTACTCTCTAGCCACTATGATGTCACTCCGACGCTTCTCTGCACCAACTGACACGGGTCCATCCTGCTACTGCTGATATGGGCTCCCCTAACAAGGTACTGATCCATGAGGTGGACTCCTCAAGGATCCTTCCCAACCCGTAATTATTTTGAACTACAACTCTAAATCACCCCAATTCTCCCCTGGAGATATGTGGGAAATCATGGCAAGCTCCTCCTCCTCGATCCTTGTAGTTGAAGCCTACGGATCATGGTTCTCATCCGTGTCCTTCTTCTTGAGAGGACACTGAGTAGCCTAGTGACCCATCTCACCACACCAGAAACAATTGATCTCTGAGACGTCCTTCTTCCACCTCCACTGCTCCTGCTGCCCCTTAGATGCAAGGGCTGCATTCTCCTCCTCCTCCTTGGGTTTCAACCCACTGTTGTTGTTGCAATCAAATTTGCACTTGATCATATCTCACCTCATCTCTTCCTGTTGAAGATCGGCCCACACCTATTCCCAATCAGGCAACCTTTCTCTGCCCAATATGCTTTAGGCAAAGAATTTTCATTCATCTGATACAAAGTTTAGAGCCAATCTGACCATCTCGGTGGCCTGCTATGCTTATCCTATAACTACCAACAGATCTCTGGTTTCCTGAAGCTTTGGAAGAAATGGATCAACGTGTTCTCCCTTCTGCATCCTCATAGATCACGTCTTCTCCTGCAAGTACATCTTCCGCTGCTCGGAATATCCTTGATACAACATTTCTAGGGCATCCCACATCTCATTGGGAGTCCCTTTGCTAGAAATGTGACATACCACATGATCCCTCACTCCATCGAGGATCAAACACTTAGCCTTCACCACATTCTTCTTGTAGGCTTTCAATAGATCTACATCTACAGGGACAGCTACCACATTATTGATAAATGCCTTGATCACATGTTCATCTAACGAACATGTGATCCTATCCTGCTAGATCACATAGTTAGATCCACCATCCAACCAATCTTGATCTCTCAACCCAGTTGTTGCCATCTCTACCAACTGAATAATGTCAAATTACTACCTCTCTCTCCTTTGCGCAGTTGCTACGCTAATCTACGCACTCTCTGTTGGAGTACGTATATCTGATCCTCCCTACCGTTTCTTAGAAACTAAGAATTAGAATCCCTTGGCTCAAAATTCACTAAGGAAGAAAATTCCCTCAAAAAGTGTCTTCTTCCTTCTTCTGGCGCTTTTCTACCCACAAAAATGCTTCAAAAAACTACGCCCCATAGAAAACTGCTCCATGTTAAAGCTTCTACCACGTTGCTCCCTCTATCGTTGAAAAGTCATGACTGGAAATCTTACCTCTCTATCGACTCATTCAGAGAGATACTTCCTCACAAATCTTTCCATTTCTAGCCTGGACTGCAAAATCACTTAGGGATTCAATCTGCTGCCTACGCAGCTATTTGAGCTCCCTCTTTCTCTTCAATGTTGAGTTATTTTGATCTTCTCTCTTTCTTCACCTGCACTTCTATAATGCCATGTGAAAATTCCCAACTCCCGAAATCCTTTTGTAGCACATTGGTATTACTTCTCCTACTTGATAAATTACGCAATTTATTTACCGTGTTATACAAGTAAATATTGAAGCAAATACACTCCAACATTCACTAAATAAACTACGGAAACAAGATCTGAGAAATAAAATTACACACACATTACACTGTTATTTTTGGACTAAGTCCCTGGAAAAACCCAATGCGGGAAAACCGGTGCAACAAATGAGGGTTTATATTATTAAGTAGAAGTTTCTGAATACAAATAGATGCAAAAATCTGGTTATCCATAGAGAATCTGACTGACAAAGAATTAGTGAGGATTACCTCACACTAACAATGAAAATTTGGCACTCACCCAACACTGAACTAGACAGCCCCACACTGCCTCTGTGCTGCCTCTGCGCAGATCTGGGTCACTCTGGCTAGGGACTTCGTCACTACCTTCTACGGGTCGTTTTACTAGTTGGATGTTGATATTCTGCCCCTCCAATCTCACACCTCGACACCAACACTGGATGTGACTAATCATCAGAAAATCTTCGGATTTCTGCAAGGTTGCAATGCTACCTCTATGTGGCATTGCACTACCCAACATAGCCCCTATGCTTCCTCTTTTGTGTTCTCTTCTCTGACTTCTCTGAAAAGTATTCCTGGCTTAGGAAAATATCTTTCAACCGCAATTATCATTTCCCCTCACTGCAATCAAATCAACTCGATCAAATCCTTTAGGTGCTCTGCACTACTCACTTGAGAAATTCAATCTCTAGACTCACTCAGTGTGTTTTCAAAATTCCCATCAAAGTCCTTATAATCTTCTCGTTGGATAACCGACGACCCATATTAAAACATAATAAATGACTTAGATCATATTGACTCGATCTTCGTCTCTTTATATAAGTTTCACACCCATTTCTATTAATATACTTTAATTATTTTAATTCCCTAAGTTTAGACTTTGGATCCTATTAAAAATAAATAATTATTTTAATAAAACCCCATCCGTGTGGAATTTCCTAAAATGCTTTCTGGGTATTTTGGAATACATGTGTCTAAGCCTCCCTGAAAAATTTGAGACTTAGAGCACATCTGATGCTACCATAAATCAACAACATCTACTCAAGTTAAAGTGTTTTCAAGACTAGGCGATGCCATTTCACTCTCTGTGACATCAATGGTTATTCTTGATGAAAACTACCTTCATCAAGGAGAAGTTTTCTATCCTCTATATCATCATCAACATCATGGAAGCAACAAGAAGAAGGAGCATCCTATCAAGTAAGTATATTTATTTCCACATTTGAATTTGTCAAAATGTATTTTTGTAAGGGAAGCAACAAATTGGTTGGGCCTTCAAACTATCTTGCATGGAAGAAAAGGACAGATCTGAATCTCATTGTAAATGGCGTTATGTAACATGTCAAAGGTCTTACCACTAAACCAAGAAAGGAATATTCTCAAGATCTTGCCAAGTATATGAAAGGGGAAGTTAGGGATCAAAATATTCTCATAGAATCCATCAAACATCCCCTCATCCCATATGTATATAAACTCGAAACTCCAAAATAAATCTATGATAAACTATTAGAGTTGCATTCTGTAAGCATTGCTAGAGAATTCATCTCATTAAGGTAAGAACTCTACAAGCTGAAGATGTCTATACTTTATGAGGATATCTGAGATCCGAGATCAACTACAAGATCTGGGAGAAGTCATGTCTGCTAGTGAAATTACTACAATTGTATTAAATTCACTACCAGAGGAGTGGGGTAACTTTACTTCAAGTATTTATGTGAAGAAAGAAGCTACCCCATTCTAGGATCTATGGTCACTATACAAGATTGAAGAATCTAGACTAAAAGACAAATCTGATGTGGGAGCAGGTGAGAAAAATCAAGCTTATGTTGCAATGACAAGAAGAAAGGGACAATTTGGAAAGTTTGGTCCTTAGAAAAAGAAATAAAACGTGGATAAAATACAATGCTATGGGTGTCAAGAATATGGGCACTATAGGAGAGATTTTCATAAGATCAATAAGGAAAATAACAAAAGAGGAATAAAAGAATCTCACATCACTAAGGAAGTGGAGGAAGCTGAAAAGAAGAAATCCAAGGAAGAAGAAATAGATCTCCATTACTGAGATAGTCTTCCTCACATAAGTTCTTTTCAAATTCCCAAGTCTTCTAAAATATGGCTATCATGATTCACTAAGTAAAAAATGGGATGCATCAAGGCATCATATATAGAAGCATTGGAAGCAAGAGCTTGGGACATCATCAAAGAGAAGCATGAATGAAGGTCAGAATCTATGGAATTCAAGGATATAACTCTTGGGAATCTCATTGGAAACACAAGTAGCAAGGTCATCTAGTACAAGGTTCATGAAACATCTGTCAAATATAAATATCTGCTGATGGGGATACTTTAGATCCTCAAGATTCTCTGATAAAATATTCATTGAAATGTTCACCGATAATGAGTGGAAGAAAGTGTTTCATCAAGAATTTTAAACTTGTGGAATTTATGGGATGATGGTATGATGACATAAAAGTGAATCAGATCAAGGGATTGAATCTCTTTCAATCAAGGAAGTTGTTGCAGGAAGTATGGATGACCCAAAAAGAAAATGAGGTATGTATCCTTATAGTCTATATTGAAGAGTCCGGTCGCATGGTTGCAGGTAACATGGACCATGCTCTATCTTAAGATCATAATCAAAATAAAGGATATCCTCCCTTAAATGGATGCACGAATGCATGGGTCACACATTCACTAGATGAAATCAACATAATATGTCCTCATATGAAGTATGTGGTGGTTGACTACAATTGAGGAACTCTAATTGGAAACTCCTGGGAATGCAATGTGTGAAGAAAGGAAGGAAGAGATCGTGGAATATGCAACCATGGTAAAGTAAATCAACATCCGAAAGACCAAGAAGATTTGAATAGGATATCTCCATGAAAGATATGAAGAATATGATGGAATATGAAAAAGAAAGAGACCCTTGACAATATATATATTTGGGAGATGTGTCGATATGTATGTAGGATACTGATACAATCTAGAAGATGTCATGATGAAATACCATCACAAAGGAAATGTTGATTTTAATGTTCATTCCTTTATGTTTGAACAATATCTAGATGGGTTTATGCAGGGCTGCCAAAGGAAGATATATGAATATCTTCCACCGCAATGCACATATAGTAGTATGAAAGATCCTTAAAGAAACATGGCATGAAGAAGGAAACATGTCGTGAAGGAAGACTAGATATGGACTGATGGATCACTTTCCGATGATGGCATGGCTGGCTCATGGATTAAAGTTGTTAGAGTTCTGTAATTTATAGTATCACAAGGTGACTGAATATTTCTTACTTGCAAATTTTCATATTGTACATAAATTTCAATATTCAAGGCATTTCCAAAGAATAGAAAAAGAAATAAAAAGAAGAAGGAAAAGAGGGCGTGAAAAAAAAGGGAAAATAAAACCTCACAACAAATGAATATCTTTGAAAGTGTTGCAAATTAAAATGCCACTAATTTTTAGAAAGACTTGTTCAATCATAGAGTTTAAGCATGATTGTGAAAATTTTGAATTTTTTGTTGATAGGGTAGAAAATGAGGATTTTCCAAACTTTTGATAGGGTAGAAATGAAGTTGGTTCAACAGTCTAATCTGAACCAATGGGAGAAATAAGGATAAAGGTTAGGTTAGAATTTCAAAGAAAGATGGTTTAGGGTCTGCAAGTCTAAATGCACCCTACAAAAGAAGAAAAAATTCTAGATTTGTAGTTCGGGTAGGTAGAGTTGTTGGGGAGAAAGAATGCAAGAAAAATATGAAGTTTATCTCATAAGGTGCAACATAAAAATTTCGTGTTTCCTATAGTTGAAGAAGAAAATCAAAAGGAAAGCAGTTATTTTCCAATGTTTGGAAATTAAGATGTATGCGAGATTATTATAAGGTTATTACTATAAGCCTACATTCTTACTTTATCCTAAGTCCCACAAAAAATATCATTCCCCCCCCCTTTTATCCTAACCCACGAAAGTATTTCATTCCCCTATCCTAAGTTCTAAACTATACCCCCCACCACACATTCATATTCCCCGACCCCACCATCATGTCACCCATCACATCTCCGCTATATACCCCGCACCTTCCCCACATCTCCGCACACCCCTGATCCATCTAACAACCCACATGATTTTTCGGCCCCCCCTCGGCCTTCGAACGTTAATGTAGGGGTGGGGGTTCGAAACGGAAGGCATCCCATACCACCACCGATGCTACATGTCACACTCAACGCGTTTCACACCCCCTTTCCCTTACCACTAGGACCCCCCTTCGGAAGTTGTTTCTTCCACAAGCCAAACCACCACACCCACCAACCATTGGACTAGCCATTTCCCTGTGCCGTTGCACCACGTCCCCGCCTACCTATCCCCTCCATCCAATCACATCCACTCCCGCCAAATGACCATTGCGAATTCAATTGGTTGGGTTGCTTTCCAACGGGCCCGTGCCAATCCAACATTGGCCAAATCATCTGTTATAACCCGAATTCAAGACTGAAAGAAAGGTTTACCTTGCTTGTTCTATCCAAAATTGTAGGTTCCAAATTTACAGATAATTTTCATCAAAATATCAGTGAAGAAAGTCTCTGGATTATCAACAGAGCTCACATCACTCTGTAGATTGAAGCACATTTCACCTCTATCTTCTCCCTTCCACATTTCTAATATGAATCTATTTCCCCTCTCCGATTCCCTCTTCTTTCAATCCCATTCTTCAGTATACAGTGATTTTTAAATCACATAGGAAAAGAATGCCTCCAACGCTAGATCAACAGTCATTTAATCCCCACAGGTGGACCTAGATCACTTGGCTCTAGCAAACCAAGACTTTAAAATCCACGAGACAGAGTCAGAATTCAATTTATTTGATGTCTACTATTGGCTCGAGGACAAATTCCTTGATGAAGTTGATGACATTGGCTTGTGGGATACTAAAATACCTTACTTCATATTCCCCAAGACCCATAGCTGCCCAAAGTTCATTCAAAAGTGCCAATACTGCTATGACACTAATCATAGAACCATAGTCTCCCCAGCAGGAGAAATCTTGTTCACCATCAATGCCCACTCCATCCAGCGGATGATGCAGGCCCCCACTCCTGAATAAACAATTCCTTTCTCTTATTAAGCCCTTAGGGAATTATATCAGAAGCTTGAATTTTCCAGCAGAGCCAAAACTTTGCAACTCTTCATGGCCAATGATGCCCTAATGCCAACAAAGAACCCTCCATATCCTTCTTCTATTTTCCCTAACAGGACCCAACATATAGTCACTGTATTTTCATATTTGCTAGGGTATCACACAAAACAATGGGTTGATGAGGCTATAATAGGCTTTTTATCCATCCTTTCATCAGATTCCAAGCCCTCTATCATGTTCAACTATGCCCAATTCATGGTTGATGCTATACATGACCAGTTATTAAAGTTTAATACAGAGGAGGTATTCAAATACACCTTTGTATTGGTGTATATGTTCATTTATTTCTAGTCTAGCAGGTTTCAATTTCATATGACCAAGGTCAATGAAGATTCTGAGTCTCAATCTGTCATCTTCTGGACCACTTTGCTATTGAAATATCAGAAGAATTATACATACAAATATTTTGTGGATTTTCTTGTGCATACATCCATCAACACACTCATAAGTGTAGCAGAGCCAAGGGTAAATGAAGAAATCAGGAAAACCATGCAGCTGATAGATCAGGTAAAGATTGCAGATTGGTAATTGTACCAAAATTACACAGAGATATGAGTCTATGGGTGTGATTTCCCCCCCTATAAATTTCCAAAGCTCCTCTTCATGAGGGTCTTTGCACTAGAGTATATGGGGAAAATGATACATGTAGATGAGCTTCATTTTGTCTCCGCAAACAAGAAGTCCCAGTTCAAAATCAAGGAAAAAATTGGGCCTTTCATCCATAACAGCAGAGCAATAGGGGAGGAGGTTGATAAGATACTGAAGGGATTGGGTCTTAGCCATAGTTTCACTTGTTCTTATGACTCTGCAGGGAGCATCTCCAAGAAAAGGGTGGAAAACAAGTCCACACCCTATGTCCACACACAGTGTAACAACTCCACTTCCACAAATATATATATATATATATATATATATATACACACACATTTGTCTACAGTTACTCTTTAGACTATAAAAATAAAAGAGAATATATATATATACTCTTTTCTTTTTATAGTCTAAAGAGTAACTGTAGACAAATGCATTAATGGATTGTGTCACTCTTCAACGAAATCGCCTAGTATTTTTATGTTTCCTTACTCTTGATGCAGTTAAATTCAACAATTGTCATAAACAGTTTTCTTGGAAGCTTGATATGAATTACATCTCTTTACCACTTTTATTTCATATGTCTACTCTATTCTTCTTATGTAATTTCTAGAATAATATAATTCTTAGATTATGCTCTAACCAAATTAATTCCATTCTGGTTACAATTACAAAATATATATTTTGGTTGGTTTCTATCTACCTTATCATTTTTATACTTCAAGCACTTGCTTTTACATTATCAATCTTCCTCAAATGATAATTAGGTCCTTAACTAAGACTATAGTTTTGACCCTCACCATGTGATTACTTTTCGAATTTACACACTTAACCCTTTTTTGGCCATAAGTGGTCCATTTATCAATTAAAATAATTTCAGCCTTTTTACATATCTATTAGTCTTATTTATAACCTCCACATTATAACATATGTTACTAAATAAATTCTCCAACATAATTTGTATATGAATATTTTATTCGAGTTTCAAAACTCTTTGTATGTGAATACCTTATTTGAGTTTCAACCTTACACGTTAATTTCCTTTGTCCTACATGGACTGATATAATACTATTGAGGCACGTTACGTATACCTCCTTTTGGGTTTCAGGTAAATTTGCAGGCCCTTCATAGTGTTTCCACGCAATCCACCTACATGACGTATCAACCTGGCACAGTTCCATAGTAACTACGCATTTATGAATTTAGGATTACAATCATGATCCGTATGGTTTAAAGTCCAACGTTTTGATTGTTATTATCACTTCGGGATTTTTGGAATTTATGATTTGTACCTTGGCCATTAATGCCATCACATGGCTCTGACCTATCGACTTAACCTCTCGTCTACCCAGTTAATATCCTTCGTTTGATGTGTTACAAGTGGATGGTTGTGGTTGCATCGTATCCTGGATCAGGGTTACTCTTCCTCCGCCATACTTTTGTTCTATTCCACCTTTTTGACATCATCATTCGGCATTTGGCTCTGTTTCTTCCGCAGAAATTCTACTTCTAAGTTATTTAGGATAAACTCATGCCTCAGAGCCAAGCCCATGACATAGAGGGTTAAGATTTACTCATCTTCAGGATGCATTTTAGGTAATGTTTCAGTTTCGATGCAACGTTTATGAATCGAAGGTCTCTGTGGGTTTCAGTGTTTCAAAATTAAATTTTCTTTAACCATCATTCTATGCAACTAATACGTATTTGTTTATTTTGGTTGCAGTGTTAGTTTTAATCCAGGAATGTTACTTCATTGACAGAATTATCGTTGCAATTCTCATTCCATGCTTGGGCTAATCGAATTGTAACTGTTCCTCAAGCATAGGGAGTAAGAACCTTACCCAGTTAACGTAAACTCTAGCTTACTATCATGAAATTATTATATGATGATATTACTATTACTATTCATTTTGGGTATGGACTCTGTTTCAACTTTTTTGTATAAGATTTAATTTCTTGTTTAACTCTGTCATGAAATTTAGATTTCTTTAGATTTTTATTGTGACTTTCTAATTATTCGTTTTGTTTGGATGCAGGTTTAGGATTTCATTCGTGAGAACGAAGTCCTCACTCACACTCTGCCTAACTCAAGACTTATCCAGCTTCATTTTTTCCTCTTAGCTTTAATTTGCCTCTCCAGGTAAGCGTTTTCTTATTACCCGGCTCTCGGCATCTTTTTGATCATCTGGGTGTAAATGAATTTCTGGTTTTTATTTAATAATACTCTTCGTTCTTTAATCCTAGCTCTTTTCAACTCAGAGAACCCAACACACTTCCTTGCATACGTACCTTTGTTGAATAGGCACAAGGTTATTCAGTAACTAAATTTATCAATATGTTTTACCTTACTCCATTTCCAGTCAAAAATATCTGCGTTGAGATTGTAAATTTGGTTGTTAGTTAATTTGTTTCTGAAATATGAAATTTCAATTCCTCAAGGTTAATTGAACCCGGTTACGTTTGTTGGAAGCTCACAGTGTTATTTCATTTCGATTTAGGAGTAGAATCATAACTCTCAACATTTATTCTCTCTTCACAATTTTTGATTTACTGAGTCTATCCACCTCATTGTTCTAATTGGAAGAATTCGAGAATCTCATTAATTTCTACTTGTTCACTTTTTCCTCAAGTGTATGAGCTTTCATGTCTATTTTTTTATTTGTACTAAATTTTCCCAATACTTTAATTAGGATTAATAGCCTGTAATATTTCTAGCTTTTAAATGAATTGAAATAAATTTGTATAGAATGGGGTCTAATTTTATTAGTCCCTAATTTGTACAGGAACTGCATGTTTCCACAATTCCTCAAAGTTGGTTCAATATTTCGTCCAAGAATATTCATGTAATAAATTTCTTGATTTTAGTTAATAATTTCTCAGGCTATTATTTATCTCTTGTTCTCAGTTTAATTTGTCCTGGAATTTCTTTTACATACATGTTTACTTTCCATCTCTATTCCAGCCAGTAAGGTAATAATCACCTATTAATTTATCAATATTCCCTCTTTCAATATTCATTACTTTCCTCAAATTAAGCACAATTATTAATTTATATAAATTTGTTTATGTGCAGGTACCATTTACCTTCCTGTTTAATTATACAACATGGTTATTACTATGTATGTCATACAGTAACAAAATGATTGGATTTCATTGTACAGGTTGGTCCAAAAATCCTTGAGGACTTCCTCTAATAGAAATCTGAACTATTTTCATAGGGATTATGTAGTTTTAATTCATGGGACTGAATCCCAAATATGTATAAATTTTGGACAATAATTATTTTGACAATTATGTATATAATCGTCTCCCGAATTATTTTAATTCAGTATAATCCAATATACTTTATTTTCAGAAATGAAAATATATTTTCTGTTCAGCATATTTTATATTCTATGTAACCTTTGCTTCATTTATGATATAATACTATGACTCATGTAGAAATTCAAAATCTTCTAATTATGTTACTGCAAAATATAGGATTTGAATTTTCTAGATTCATATTTAATAAAATAACAGAGTTATCTCATTCTGTAAAAACTTACTTGACATGTTGTCCTAGTTAGTTGGATAATTTCATTATATCTACTTCTCATGTATTTACTTTCTGCATGTATAAATTGAGGTTTTATACCTAACCTCTTATTTAAACCTACTTCAAAGGTTTAGACATTATGAGAGTTGGTACAATTCCTAAAATTTTCTGTGCAACAATACATGACTACACTATATTTATTATAGTAGGTTCTGTTAATGCACAGACTTAAATAAGTTACAATTAACAGAAAAGAGTCCTACTACTTAAATACACATAATATACTTATTCACAGATCTTGCTATGTAATTCATCACAATTATAAACTTCCACATAGTAACACAAGCATAAGACAAAATCAATTAATTTGTACATACCAATTCTGGTAGACTATTTTCCACCAAACCTTAAGATTTATCTCCACAACTCCCCCTGAGCAGAGATAAATTCCTCCAAGGTTTAGACAACCTCTTGTCTACCCAGGAATGGTTTATTTAAGCCTTCTTTCCCATCAACTTGTTTCCATAACTGCGTCCAGTTAATTAAGATGTTGTTTTCCTTTTTTCTTAGGCTTTCCTTTTGTTTTTTCCCCAAAATTATTTTAAAACTAGCTTATTACTCTTTCTAGTTTTATTCCACCTCTTCCTAGTAACTTTCCTCTTTATTGTGGTATCTTATATATTTTTATCTCCAATCTAATATTTTCAATTTGATTTATTTTCTCCAAGGATTTTTGGAGAATCTGAGAAAGTCTTTGGAATCTTATCCAACCTCATGAACTTGAACTCTTGATCTATATTTACTCTAGTCTTTGCACAATGATTAATTTTCATATTTATTAAATTCAACTTTAATTTATGTCCACGTATAACTTTCCTATAGGTCCATTTGACCTTTAGAGCTTTTAACTACCTAAAATGAAAGAAGAAAATTAGGGATATTACATATTCCCCTCTAAAACAGAACATCGTCCTCGGTGTTGCCAGTTACTTTGTTGATTTCTCAACCAGGGATGGATGTTCCTCCTCCATCTCATCCTCTTTCTCTTAGTAGTTTCCTCAGAGATAAAGTGCATCCACCACACTTTTACCCGGCTTACTGTTATACTTCAGAGCTTTATTTCTTCCTGCTTCAGTATAAGAAGTATATCTGAAAGAATTTTTTCATTCCTGTTTCCACTTGTTCACAATTCACATCAATTCACATGAGTAGTGTCACCTATATAAATTTATAATAATTACTCTAGATAATACTCTGAACCTCAATAGATCTTAGTAGAGTCACTTTGTATCAATACTCCTAATGGTTCATAGTAGGATAGTGCTGATTTAGCACAGCTACCAGCATATATTGTACTTTTGCAAGGCTTACTCCTCAAGTACACATGGTCGCCCACTTGGAATTCTCTGTGAATTCATTTTCCCTCTGCACGTCTTCTCACATGGAGTCCATCAATTCGAAGTGTAGCATTTCATGTTACACAAAGCTTCACAGAAAAAAAATACCTCTTAATTAGAAGCTTATTAATTTGTATTAAAAACGACTCTGCTATATGCAGTTTTCCCACTGAAGGTTCTGTTCCTTTTTCCATTTTCATACATGCACATCATGTATTTAATATTTGATTGATTATTTCAATCTATTCAGTTGGTGACAAGCAGTACTAAAGTTCAACTTGATACTCTTTATCTTGTAACACAGTTTTTCAAAAACCCAATTGAAACTAATTTGGTCAATTTTGTCAGATATAATCAATCTTTGAACTTCATATTAGTTCACAATTTCTATCTTGGACCCATTGACTACTTTGAGCGATGACCAAAGTAGCTTGAACCAAAAAAAAATTGAACTGAATTTGTTAGTGTCTTGTTCTAGGAAACCCAGTTTTAAAATTTATTGAAACAACTTCCTACTTCCGTCCTGGAATAGGGAGAGAATCCCATAACTCTGTTGGATGCTTATGTTTCATTCTTTCTTAATAACATTTTTGACTAGAAAATCTACTACTTATTTTCCCATGCTAGGCCAAAACATGTTCTGTTTTAAGTCCTGAATTCAGGTTTAATAACAAGTATATCCCGCCTAAGGAATTTATGATACTCATCTAAAATTTTTGTTTTAATGAGATCACCTTGTTAATGTACAATCTGTTTTTATAACGATCAGTCTCTCCTAATTTGGAGTATATCCCAATATATCAGTATTTTGCAATTTTTCTTGGAGTTTATCATGTTTAAATCTTGACTCATTACCTCTTGTATCAATCCTTCAATGTTAGAATTTTCATTACTCCCAATACTATTCAAATTTTTAGGAGCATTCCCCCTCAAGATATCTGCAATCTTATTTTCTTTTCCTTTAATATGTTTGATTTTTATGTCAAACTTATTAAGGATAGTCAACCACCTAGCTTGTATAGCATTTAATCAGGTTGTTTGAAAAAAAATATATTTCAACTTATGTGCTCTGGCATCAAAAAAACTTATTTCCTAACAGATAAGGTCTCCACATCTTAAAGCATGCCTTTACAGTAGCTAACTCTAAGTCATACACAGTGTAATTCTATTCATTTTTCTTTAATTTTCTTGAATCATATGCTATGACTGAGTTTTTATCGTAATAATACTCCTCCCAATCCTTTTGCACAAGCATCTGTAAAACTACAAATTATTGGATTAGATCAGAAATCTTCAAAATAGGAGTAGTTATTTTTATTTTTAACTGTTCAAAACTATGTTGACGTTTTTCTGTCCACTCAAACTTCACTCCTTTCTTCTATAGAGAGGTGATGGGATATGTTAAGGCTGAAAATATTTCCACAAATCTCCTATAGTATCCTACAATTCCCATGAATGATCTTATGGATGAAACATAAGTAGGCATAGGTCAATCCATGATAGCTTGTATCATTTTTGGGTCCACTGCTAATCCTCTTTCTGAATTACATGACCCGAGTACTAAATTTTATCTTTATAAAATTCACATTTTCTAAGTTTGGCATATAACTTATGTTCTCTAAGTGTTTGCAAGAAAATTTTGAGATGTTATTTATATTCATCTTCATTCTTAGAATATACCAGAATGTCATCAATAAACACTAGAATGAATTTGTCTAGATGCTTACTTAAGACACTGTTCATTAGGCACATAAAGGTAGAAAGGCATTAGTCAACCCCAAAAGGTAGAAATACCATTTCATAGGGTCTATATCTAGCCTTGAATACATTTTTACTTATGTCTTTCCCTTTCTTCTTAGTTGATGATAGCCCATCCTTAAATCAATTAATGAAAAGCCAGTGGCTTCTCTCAATTGATCAATTAAATCATATATCCTGGTTAAAGGACATCTATTCTTGATAGTCATTTTATTCAATCGTCTGAAGTCTATGCACATTCTGAATGTGCCATCTTTCTTTTTACCAAACAACACAGGTGCTCCTCATGGAGACACACTTGGCCAGATATAACCACTGTCCAGCGACTCTTGTAGTTGAATTTTAAATTTATCAACTCCGAGGTACTCATTCTCTATGGTGTTATAGAGATAGGTGTAACTTCAGTTTTTAATTCCCTTGTGGAAGTCAATTAGGGTAGTTTATATATTTCCTTTCAATTAGGGTAACTTTAGAAGTTGAGAATCTTCAGAAGATTCACAAAAACTTCTAAAGTAGTAGTAGTTTAGAAGATTCACAAAAATAAGTAGTAGTTTTTTCCATTCCACACTTGTATCATTTTGATTTCTGCCTACCACAGTTAACTTTACCATCAAATTGGTAGATTTCAATTTTTTGTTTCTCACATTATTTAGTAAACCCGAAGGTGTTATTCTAAGTTCAAGAGCCAAGATTCCTCATCCTTCTCATTTTTATTTTTGTGATCTTGAATAGCTGCTTTACCATCCTCAGATCGTTCGGAGTGGTTTCAACTTCTTTACTTTTTCTTTAGGTTTTTACTTTCATGACTAGACCTTGAGGTTAATTCTTAAATCAACCTCCCTTGTTCTTTGCTAGCTCGTAGCAATCACTCTTTTACTGGTTCTCAGCTAAACCAATTTGTGTTGCATTTTCCGGAACATATCCAACAACTGAACCTTTTGATCTGGTGGATTCCTACACCACCCAGATCTACATACAACTCATCCTCTTTGTTCATAGTTTCAACTGTAATTTTTTGTACTAATTTACGGTACATAGAAATGAAATTAGTGTAAAAAAATTTCAAAAAATTTCAGTAGCATAATCTTGAAATTTATAATTTCGGGTGTGAAGAAACATATATGCCCAGTGTTTTAACATGGGCTCTGATACCATTTGTAACAACTCCACTTCCACAAAAAAACACATTATTTTCTCTTTTCTTTTTATAGTCTAAAGAGTAACTGTAGATAATTTCATTAATGGGTTGCATCACTCTTCGACAAAATCGTCTAGTAATTTTATGTTTCCTTACTCTTGACGTAGTTAAATTCAATGACTTGTCATAAACAGTTTTCTTGGAAGCTTGATATAAATTACATCTCTTTATTACTTTGATTTCATATATATAATCCGAGTCTTCTTATGTAATTTCTAACATAATATAATTCTTAGATTATGCTCTAACCAAATTAATTCCATTCTGGTTACAATTACAAAAAAAATATTTCTGTTGGTTTCTATCTATCTTATCATTTTTATACTTCAAGAACTTGCTTTTACATTATCAATCTTTCTCAATTGATAATTAGGTCCTTAACTAAGACTATGGTTTTGACCCTCACCATGTGATTACTTTTTGAATTTACACACTTGACCCTTTTCTGGCCATAAGTGTTCCATTTATCAATTAAAATAATTTCAGCCTTTTTACATATCTATTAGTATTATTTATAACCTCCACGTTATAACATATGTAACTAAAGACATTCTCCAACATAATTTGTATATGAATATTTTATTCGAGTTTCAAAACTCTTTGTATGTGATTACCTTATTTGAGTTTCAACCTTACACATTAATTTCCTTTGTCCTATGTGGACTAATATAATACTATTGAGGCACGTTATGTATACCTCCTTTTGGAGTTCACGTAAATTTGCAGGCCCTTCATAGTGTTTCCACGCAATCCACCTACATGACATATCAACTTGGCACAGTTCCATAGCAACTACACATTTATGAATTTAGGATTAAAATCCTTATCCATATGGTTTAAAGTCCAACGTTTTGATTGTTATTATCACTTCAGTATTTTTGGCATTTATTATTTGTACCTTGGCCATTAACGCCATCACATGGCTCTATCCTATCGAATTAACCTCTCATATACCTGGTTAATCTCCTCCATTTGATGCATTACAAGTGGACATTTGTGGTTGCATCGTATCCTGAATTAGGGTTACTCTTCCTCTACCATACTTCTTTTCTTTTCCACATTTTTGGCATCATCATTTGGCATTTGGCTTTGTTTCTTCTGCAGACACTCTGATTTTAAGAGATTTAGGCTAAACTCATGATGCATAGCCAAGCCCATGACGCAGAGGATTAAGATTTCTTCATCTTCAGGATGCATTTCAGGTAATGTTTCAGTTTTGATACAACGTTTATGAATCAAAGGTATTTGTGGGTTTTTGTGTTTTGAAATTAAATTTTATTTAACCATCATTCTTTGAAGTTGATACATATTTGTTTATTGTGGTTGCAACTTTAGTATTACTCCAGGAATGTTACATCGTTGATAGAATTATCGTTGCAATTCTCATTCCATGCTCAAGCTAATTGAATTGTAATTGTTCCTCAAGCATAGGGAGTAAGAACCTTACCCGGTTAACGTAAACTCTAAATTACTGTCACACAATTTTTATATGATGATATTACTATTCATTTTGGGTATGGACTATGTTTCAGCCTTTTTTTATATGATTTAATTTCTTGTTTAACTCTGTCATGAAATTTATATTTCTTTGGATTTTTATTGTGACTTTCTAATTCTTCATTTTGTTTGGACGCAGGTTTAGGATGTCATTTGTGAGAACGAAGTCCTCACTCACACTCTGCCTAACTTGAGACTTATCCAACTTCATGTGTTCCTCTCAGCTATAATTTGTCTCTCCAGGTAAGCGTTTTCTTATTACCCTGCTCTCGGTATCTTTTTGACCATCTGGGTGTAAATGAATTTCTAGATTTTAATTAATGATACTCTTCATTATTTAATAATGGCTCTTCCCAACTCAGAGAACCCAACATACTTCCTTGCATACATACCCTTGTTGAATAGACACATGGTTATTCGGTAACTAAATTTATCAATATGTTTTACCTTACTGCATTTCTAGTCCAAAATCTCTGTGTTGAGATTGTAAATTTGGTTGTTAATTAATTTGTTTCAGAAATCTGAAATTTCAATTTCTCTGGGTTAATTGAATTCGATTACGTTTGCTGGAAGCTCACAGTGTTCTTTCATTTCGATTTAGGAGTAGAATCATAACTCCTCTTAACATTTATTCTCTCTTCACAATTTTCAATTTACAGAGTTTATCCACCTCATCGTTCTAACTAGAAGAATTCGAGAATCTCATTAATTTCTACTTGTTCACTTTTTCCTCAAGTGTATGAGCTTTCATTTCTATTTATTTATTTGTATTAAATTTTTCCAATACTTTAATTAGGATTAATAGCCTGCAATATTTATAGCTTTTAAATGAATTGAAATAAATTTGTACAGAATGGGGTCTAATTTTATTAGCCCCTAAATTGTATAGGAACTCCATTTTTCCACAGTTCCTCAGAGTTGGTTCAGTATCATGTCGAAGAATATTCAGGTAATAAATTTCCTGATTTTAGTTAATAATTTCTAAGGCTATTATATTTCTCTTGTTCTCAATTTAATTTTTCCTACAATTTATTTTACATATAGGTTTACTTTCCGGCTCTATTCCAGCCAGTAAGGTAATAATCACATATTAATTTATCAATATCCCCTCTTTCAATATTCACTACTTTCCTGAAATTAAGCACAATTACTAATTTCTATAAATTCGTTTATGTGCAGGTACCTTTCACCTTCCTGTTTCATTATACATCATGGTTATTACTATGTATGTCATACAGTGACAAAATGATTTGATTTCATTGTACAAGTTGGTCCAGAACTCCTTGAGGACTTCCTCAAATATAAATCTGAACTATTTTCACAGGGATTATGTAGTTTTAATTCATGGGACTAAATCCCAAATCTGTATAAATTTTGGACAATAATTACTTTGACAGTTATGTATATATAAGTCTCCCGACTTATTTTAATTTAGCATAATCCACTATACTTTATTTCTAGAAATGAAAATATATTTTTTGTTCAGCATATTTTATATTCTATGTAACCTTTGCTTCATTTCTGATATAATACTATGACTCATGTATAAATTCAAAATCTTCTTGTTATAGGTCAATTTGGGCACCATTTTCAATGACCTTGTTAACTGGACATCATCTCCAGGACCAATGATCAAGGGTCTATCATTCCCTATCATTTCAATTTCTACATACCCTAAGACAAGAAACAAGAGAATTCAAGCAAGACTTTCATCAAGCAAAGGTTTCCAAGGTTTGAAGCTTATTATATATCATATGAGAGCTCACTAACGCAGGCTCTAAGGGGCATAAGTGTGTTGCATATGCAGGTAGCCCCATGCAAGGCTTCTCTACAAAGCACTTCCCGACATTCATAGGTGCGTTGGTCACATTGAGAGCGAAATTCTCATTATTCTGGAATATCCACTTGGCCAATGCCTTCTAGAAGAGCTCACATGTGTCAAGCTTAGGATCCAAGTGTCTATTTTACTTCTAAATTATTGGAAACATGTCTTGCCTATTATTGGGAAGTAATTTATTGCAAAACAACCTACAGTTCATCTATAAATTAAGCACAGATCTAAGTGCTTGAGAAGGAAGAATTTGAGTAGAGAAATGCTAGAGAATTTTCAATTAAGAGTTAGATTTGTGTAGCTGTTGCCAGAGAGATTTATATTGTGATGAGGCTCGGGGACATTGATGGAAGGGTCACTTTAAATCAGTCACTTGGTTGTAACCTCTCCTTCTATCATCAATAAATAATACTGCTTATTTTTCCCTATATGCATCTTTATTGGATTTGATTTTCCATATTGCAAGATCTTAGTTGATGTGTATGGTTTATGCTTTACTGATTTAGCAAAATAACTTGAATATATATCTATATTTTTGCATCTTCTACTGTTTCAATGTTCTTTCTTGCAGGAAGCATTCTGCACAAACCTCTTGAATTTGAAGCTGCAATGGAAGCGACAGAAGGAGCCATTTGGAAGCGACTGATCAAGTAAGCCTCCAATCCTCTCTGTGTATCTATTCTTAGTTAGGAGAAATAGTGATATAGTCTTTCACCTATTGTTCTAGAATAGAATTTGTCTAGGGAAGCATGATTTATCCGTAATTCACAATTCTGGCCCAACAAACTGGTGACTCCACTGGGGAGAATTTCTCTTAGGTCTTGGTGCTTAAGCCTTTGATTTTATTTATTTATCCACCTAGTAGTTTTTACTCACCAAGATTAAATTTTTTCAATGCCAAATTAGAAAAGACAGTGAGTTAAACAGTAGTATTTTTCTTTGTATATTGTGCCCAACGCACCCTTAGATAGGACACAGTGCTTTGCAGAGCACTGTCTCCCATCCTAGCCTGCGTTGCAGAGCACTGTCTCCCTTTGAAGACTGCGTTGACTATTGAAAACACCAAAATTCCATTGAATTTGCGTTTGAAATTTGCTTTAGTTTGTTTTCTGCTGTGTTTTGAAAAGTTTTCTTCTCATATTGACCAGTGACTCTATATACTTCTTCCTCCTTTGACTGAAAATTTGTTCAATGTTTGTTTAATTTTTTTTTCTTTATCATAGACAAGTTGATTTCAAAGTACCTTTTATGGTTGCATTAAGAATCATTTTATTTCGAAATAGGAAATTGTCGTAAAATTTTCATTTCCTTAATAGGAGAAATTGTTGTTGAAATCCTCATTTTTCCTTCAAAAGAGAATTTTTTGTTTGTATTATTTGTTTCTTGAAAGTAAAAAGCATTTGAATTGTTGATTTAGTGCACCTAGTTTCTTTTCTGCATTTATAAAATTAAAGAAATTGAAAAGAAAAACTTACATTTTCATGTAGAATAATGTGTGTTTTGCAAAAGGAACATTAGGAAATCTGCATTTAGTTTGTGCTCATTGATTTGTTTTGTTCATTGATTTGTTTGCTCACAAATTATTTGCTCTCTTCCCTTAGTAGCTAGGTTTTTCATTGAAAAGATGAAAGTGAAAGATTGT
Source organism: Pinus albicaulis (assembly GCA_034641835.2). Lineage (NCBI taxonomy): Eukaryota > Viridiplantae > Streptophyta > Pinopsida > Pinales > Pinaceae > Pinus > Pinus albicaulis. The sequence goes on from CM076572.1 coordinate 487,794,009, forward strand.
TTATCATTATTAGCTTGCATTTTAGGAATTTCATACACATCATTGTGGTGAACCTTTGAAAGGAAAATTGTTAAGCAAGATCAACATAAAGTTAATCTCAATTTACTTAACAATGCTTTGGAACCATAATGATAACATTTAGAAGGTCTAGGCTAGAGACGTGTTCCGGCGTCGTAAAACATAGCAGCTGTTGTTAACTTATCTACGATACATTTCGAGTGTGATACCTCACCCCATGTACGTAAGTATATCATAGCTCATCCACGCACTTTTGGGGTTATCGGGCGGTGTTATAGTACGATAAGTATAAAGGGATGCTCTCACTATGCGGTTTTGCATCAAACAACGCTAATACGGACTTAGGCCTCCACGTACCTTCGATTATATTTGGGAGGAAAAATTTTAGGTGCTATCCATCCATAGTGAACTGAGTCAGCTGCCTTGAAATTGTGATACACCAAACACATCATTCGGGGAGATTTCCTGCCCGCACTTCTTGTTTTGCGAGGAGGTATTCTGCAGTTCATAGTTTCTTGGTAAACCCTTTTGCTTAGCATTAGCCTCTCTTTTTTTATTTTTTTTTGGTTAAAACAAATCAGTAATCATGGAATAACAAAATCCTATCCCCTGTCATTCGCGTAGATTAGCTTTAAAACCACCTTTACCGCTAGAATTTACTTCTGGTAGGCGAAGGTGATCACGATCTGCCGAATCAAGTACAATCCGTACCTCTGGTGAAACATCATCTTTTAAACTAGAGTTAGCTCAAATTGTTTCCACATATCCTGGTTCGTCTACTGTTGTCGAAATGGAGTCTTCACAGCTATCCGTGGTCATGATCCATCCAATCAGTGAGACCATACCTCTTGGACCTGATGTTGTTCAATCAAAAATTGATCCAGATCCTATCTCTTATTTGCCAGAACATCTGAATCCTGAAGTTGAACAACCGGAAGTTGTTCCTACCTTGGTCATCCCACAAATTTCTGTAGCTATTGAATCTCCTATATCACATAGTTAACCATCTGAAATATATTTTGGGCCTGACGATGAAGTTCTTCCTCCTGTTTTAATTACGATTGAAGAAATACCACAAGATGATACACCTTTAAATCCAACCCATTTTGGGGGGGACCTTTACCTGTACGAGTCTTTTCCTCAATCATTTTCATTTGCTTTTGTTGATCCTGTTCCCATTCAATCTCTCGTCGATTTTCAAGGGTATACATTTGGTCAAACAACCATGTCTGAACCAACATCTTCAGTTGGGTCTGTTGTTCCAATTACGTCAGCTCCTACCCTCGCTACTCCGTCAATGTTCACAACTTCACCAGAGTCATATTTGCACGGTGGCCCTACGGTCCCAACAGGTTACAAATCATTATCTAGAACTTTCTCTGGTGCATCTTCAAGAACATGGTCTTTACCAATGTCATCATCTGGTATTTTAACTGGTAGTCTTATCGTTAGTACTGAATGACTTGATTCATTTTATACATCATCAGGGAAATATCAAGTCGGTCCTTTTGGGTCATTTCCTTTAAGTACCATATCAATTGGACTCCCAGCATTTGGAGAAAATTATTTTCTGTCTTATTATCCTCCTCATGCTGGGGGGAAACATTTGGTCACCCAATATGATAGTACTCCGTAACTTTTTGGTCAAACTAATACTGAATTGAATGTTTGTCAATGGCAGCCCAATCTGCCAACCCAACCACAAACGGTTGTACACTCGTATCAACCGGTTCAACCTATTCCACCCACTTCATTACCACTTGTTAATACATCACTACCCTTGTTACAAAATCAAAATATTGTACATCAACCTTATCAGGTGGGTTTTTCAACTCAATATCATCAAATTTTGGGTCCATAGACTCAAAATACTTTGGTTAATTTACAACAACCTGTATCAGGAATTATTTATTCACAAGCTGGTGTACCATTTTATGGGATGTCACAAACGCAGCCTATTTATACATATCAACCGAATCCAAGTTACACTAATTTGGGTTATAGCATTGGTGGATAGACCCCTTGGTAGCCACATGCGCAAACACCCCAATCTTCATTTCAACAAGTAACATATCTAGGTTTTGGTCAACAGAATCCTCAAGCATTTGATATGCAAAACAATCCCTATCTGGGTTACCAGCAACATATTCCATATGTTGGAGCTCAAAGGCATGTTGCTCAAGCAATTCCATCTTACCTTGGCTATGCTGAACTTGACTTTAATAGTCAATTGCCTTTTGTTGCAACCTTAGAATTACCAGATTTAAACCGATTAACCAATGATCCTATAAATTATGCTCCTTGGTGGCCGGTGATACCCCATAAATTACCCTCCGATATTCCTAAATTCAATGGAAACCCTAGAGAAGATCCGTCGACTCATGTCATTACTTATCATTTAGGGTGTTCATCAAATTCCCTGAATGATGATTCTGTTCGAATACATCTTTTTCAGTGTATGCTCACAGGTCCGGCTGCTAAATGGTACATTACGTTACCTAGAGCTTCTTTTGACAATTTCACTGCCCTAACACTATCTTTTTGACCCATTTCCAGTTACCAATCAGATATGAAACTGGAATAGAACTCTCGAACAACTTCAAACAGACTAATGCTACTCACATTTCTGATCATATTCATGAGTGGCATCGCTGTCGACGAATGGTTAAGACATTTGTTCTGGAGCAACTCCTTGTTGAATGGTTCATTAAGTCCCTGTTACCATCTATAACTGAGGATGTGGCTAAGGGTGGCATCGTCACAAAAGAGAAATTTATCACTCATGCCCAATATTTAGACTTTATTTATACTAAGTCCGACATGCTCTATGAAAAAATTCATAATGCGCCACGAACTAATTTCAATGTTCCTCCTCAAATAAAGGACTCTCATGCTGGAGACAGCTTGATAGGCACTGTAAACACACACCACACTACTGCATCTGATCCTGCTCCTACTTCCAAAATTAATTCCATGTCATTTGACAAAGGCAAGAGTGACAAGCAACCAGGAAGTAAGAAAAAGGGGAAATCAAAGAAAAAGAAAACTTTAAACCCACAAGGAAAGATCATCTGATCAACTGTCTGGACCATAGAAACCTCGTTATCCATGCATAATCTGTAATGAGGAACACTTTGTTAGGGATTTTCCTCACCGTGATGAAGTCTCAAAAATCATCAAGACTTCCCATGCATCAGCTGTGTTGACAGACCCATTTCCAAATCCGGACACTAATTTGGTTGCTACGGATCCAGCTCCTAGTTCCCAAGTGTTAATGTTATCCTTCACAAGATATTTCGGTGTCGACGTGGAATAAATACTATGGTAGTACAACTACTGATCAACCTACTACCTCAACAACGAATCCATCTACTGAATCAGTACCACCTACTGTTATTCCTGAATTGACAATTAAGCCATCGAAGGGAGTAATTCATAAATCAACATATAATCCTCGAGCAAGAGCTGCACAAAATTATAATGTAGTTGAAGATTTTGCTCAATCCCCTTCAGCTATGTCTGCTCTTGAGGTATTACAAAATTGTCCCTCTTATAAGAAATATTTATTGTCAGCCATTGGTGGAATTGATCTGACTGATTCTAATCTTGTCGTCTTTAATCATACGGGCTATGTACCGCAGCTACCAGTAGAATTAGCATTCTCCATACAAGTAAATGTTCTCAATCACCTTGTTCATCGCACTATTATTGATTAGGGAGTATCTACGTGCATTATGTCTCTAACCTATTTGAAGTCACTTAGCTCGCCGTGATTATCACAATCATCAGTGACGTTGAAGGATTTTGATGGAAGAACATATAAACCTTGTGGTATTATCAATAACCTGCATGTTGAACTAGGGGGGAAAACAATAAATATTGATGTTGAGGTTATTGAAGGACCCCTTGAATATAATATTTTACTCGGAAGACCATGGGTATATGAAATGACTGCAATTGTTTCTACATACTTTAGAATTATTGCCTTTCCACATAAAGGTACACTCATAGTCATTAATCAATTATCATTTTTTGTCTCCACTTCGTAGGTAACTGGAAGCGTTCTGTTTGTTCACTTACCACAACTATAAATTCAGAACATTGGTGTAGGACTCTTAAAGGATTCCACTCTCATGGGAACCTTTGCATTACCGCCACCCTTGAAATCGGAAAAAATTGCAAGTATAGAGACCTGCTACATGATCTCTTCCACTCTATCTGGCTTAAGGGAGAGTATGGGTGATTCCGATATTTCTACATTGGATGAATTTTTACCGCCCAACCCTATTGAGATGGCACAACAATCAATCTATTTGGCTTGGGTGGAAAATATGAAATCAACGTCGCCGAGTGTTTGGGTTGATCGTTCATTAGATCTTGGTGCCCCATATGATTCATTTTCCTCAACGTTCTTGACAGATGAGAATATTTTGGAAGCTATGATGTCAGAAGGAGAACCATGGGAAGATTATCATCATCATTCCCATCTTCCTGATTATGAAGAAAAAAATCTTAGTGAACTATATCACCCATCCATTAAAAAATTCTTTTCGAATTATTTTCCCATTAATGCAATCAATTCTGAGCGAAATCTTTCAAATATTGGAGAAACCATTTCTATCGATATTTCGACCAAACCTGGAATTGTAGAAAATATTCATGTCAGTGTATCTTGTTCTCCATTAGAACTTGAATCATATCTCTCTCTATTTCATGACGAATTTTCTTGGTCTTACGAGGAAATGCCAGGCATAGATACTAGTATAGTTAAACACACTATTAATATGTATCCTGATGTCAAACCTGTGCGCCAATGGCTTCGTCTTATTCATCCGTAGAAAGCCGCTACCATAAAAGAAGAAGTTGAAAATTTTTTGCGTGCTGGTTTCATTTACCCTGTTCCTCTAAATGAGTGGGTTTCCAATATCATTCCTGTTATGAAAAAACAAGGAACCATTAGAGTGTGTGTCGATTATCGGGATGTCAATCAAGCTTGTCCAAAAGATAACTATCCTAATCCATTTATCGACCAGATTATTGAAGATTGTGATGGATGCAAAATATTCTCGTTCATGGATGGATTTTCCGGTTACAATAAAATCAATATCTGCCCAGATGACCAACATAAGACAACATTCATCTATCCCTCAGGCACATTTGCATGTAGAAAAATTTCGTTTTGTTTAAAGAACGTTCGGGAAACTTTTCAGAGAGAAATGGATTATGATTTCAATGACATCAAGCACATTGTTCAACCATATCTAGATGATTTACCATCACATTCACGAAATCAGACTGATCACCTGATGCATTTTAGGGCCATTTTCTTATGCTGTTGACACTACAAAATATGCCTCAATCCACATAAATGTGTGTTTTGTGTTGGTTCTGGTCGATTACTCAGATTCGTAGTCTCAAAAGAAGGAATTCGAATAGACCCATTGGAGGTTCAGGCGATTCTTGATTTTTCTGCACCATCAAATTACAGAAAATTCAAGGAAAGGCTAACTTCCTGAGAAGGTTCATTGCAAACTACGCCGAAATGGCTAAAGGATTTACTTGATTATTGAAAATGGGGTTCCCTTCCATTGGGACCAAGTTGCACAAGATTATTTTGATGATGTCAAGGACACTCTTGTCCAAGCGTCATTAATGTATCCTCCTATTTATCAGAATGATTATTTCCTATATATTGCTCCGGCTGAAACAACCATCGCTATGGCTTTGGTCCAAGTAGAGGATAGAATTGAACATCCGATCTATTATTTGAGTCGTAATCTCAATGATACGGAAGTTAAGTCCTCGTATGTAGAAAATCTTGCCTTGGTAGCTATTCAAGCTGTCCAAATTTTTTGCCATTATATCCTGCTCTGAAAAACAACAATAGTTTCGGATTGCAACCCCATGAATTATATCTTATCACTTCAATTGCTGGGGGGAAAATATTCAAAATGGATTTTCATTTTGCAGGAATTAGATTTGGAATTCATCAAATCCAAGTCAAAGAAGTATTTAGTTTTGGTTGAGCTTCTCTGTGACCTTCCGTCTGATAGCACTGCTACTACGTCGGAACCATCAATTCCTGACGAGTCTCTGTTTCTGATCGGGTCATCTGATCCTTGGTATCGATATTTCATCATTTATCTCCAAAACAAAACTTTTCAACTTAATACCTCTCGCTCTAAACAACGATGTATTCAATACCAAGCCAAAGATTATCTGATCGTCGGAGATACACTTTATCATTGTGGTGTTGATACCATTTTAAGGAGGTGCCTCACTCATGAGGAGGCCGAAAAAGTGTTAAATGACTGTCATGCTAGGGCTTGTGGTGGAAACTTATATGGATATGCTACCATGCAGAAGATACTCTGCGTCGGTTACTTTTGGCCTACTATTTTTTGAGATTGCATCCTTGTAGTTAGAATTTGTCATGCATGCCAGATTTTTTATCGTAAAATCCACAAACCGCCAGCGCCAGTGCATTCTTTTGTCTCTGCTGGACCATTTACGAAATGGGGTATTGAATTCATGACCTGTAACCCTCCTTCGTTTGGGGGGCATGGTTATATTATTATCGTATCCGACTATTTTACCAAATGGGATGAAGCGATGCCTACATTCAACAACATAGGACAAACAACTACATTGTTTTTCTTCAACCACATTATTGCATAGTTTGGGGTCCCACAGGCTATAGTTATGGATCATGGGAAGAATTTTCACAAGCACATGATGTCTGAATTGACTACCAAGGTAGGATTGTTGCATGACAATTCTACTCCTTATTATCCACAATTAAATGGACAAGTTGAGGCTATTAATAAAATTATTAATCGAATGCTTCAACGAATAATAGGAGTCCGTAAAAGGAACTAGCATTTGATCTTGTACTCAGCCTTGTGGGCGTATCGAACCTTGGTGAGAAACGCAACTGGATTTACTCCTTTTCAATTGGTGTATGGTTTGGAATCTATCTTACCAATTCAATGCAAAATATCATCGTTAAAACTCATGATAGACTTGTTACCTGACACCTCAGAAGAAGAAGCGCGTCTCCTTAACCTCATCCATCTTGATGAAACGCGTTGTGAAGCCCAATTGGCCAATGAAGTGCATAAGAGATGTATAAAGGCACAATATGACAAAGATGTCCAGCCTCGCATCTACTTAGAGGGCGATTTGGTCCTTCCTTATGATCAAGAAGCTGATGTAATAGGTACAAGGAAATTCGAGCCATCGTGTCATGGCCCCTATACTGTCAAAAGAGTTCTTGCTAAGGGTGCCTATGATTTAGTTGATTACGATGTAATTCCATTGGCACAACCTAGAAATGGGTTGTATTTGAAATGTTACTATGCTTAATCATGAGCGTAGTAATTTTTTGTATTATATTGTATATATGCTGTTGATTTGCATTCACTATCTTAATTTGTTTTTAGAGTTTTCTTGACATTAGTAATCCGCTTTACAATTTCATCACAGATGTTTGAATCTTTGAAACCATTTGTTGGATATGATGATGGTGCTAGTCGTAGTACGAAAAATCTATCCTCCACAGCGTGGGCCATTTTCTCTCCGAACGACGAGTTAGTGAGTTTTCAAGGGATTTGTATTGGTAGATCGAAGAACAATATTGTTGAGTATAGCACATTGATTGAACTTCTCTCTGATGCCATTTCATTTGGTATTAACCACATAATCATAAGGTTAGACTCACAACTTGTGGTATTACAACTTACTAGTATTTATACTATTATAAATCCAACACTTCTTAGATTGTTCCTAAGAGTTCAACTTTTGGAGAGACATTTTTATTTCATTCAATATCAACACATTTCCAGAAATTTGAGCACATTGACTGATTCATTAGCTAATCAAGTTGTAGACAGAAATTTGCAACATATGTAAAGAAAAAATTCACATCATTGAATATGATTACACAATAAACATAGGAAAAACACTGAAATTATATAGATAGATAGTTATAGGTTTTTACAAAATTTGTGCCCAAAACACATTGGTCATCTGACCTCAAAATGTATGAAAAATGGCACAAGTAAACTAGTGGTGCTCATGGTAACATGCTATATATCTAGAAATCCTATGGAGCAACCACATCCAATGGTTAGGAACCCCAATATTGTGTCGTTGTAGCCGCATGGGTAACCCTTAGACCCATAAATCCAGAATTCCGAAGGTCAAAACCTCTATGTGCTGTTGAAGCCCAGCTAGAGTCTCAACCATATCAAGGTCCTGAAGGACTGCTCTCCTAACAGCCCTCTCTGTTGGCACATCTGCTTCACGCTCTAGTTCCTCTACTGGTTGAACTTGATCGATATCTGCATTACATCAAACATTTAGTTTAGTCTTGGAAAGAAATAAAAACACAAAAACATTGTATAAAACTTATAAAAATCAAAAAACATGGTCAAAACAATCTTACCCATTGCACCACACTGAGCACCTTCTAGTAATACTAAATCTAGATCTCCTCGGAAGTCAATTCCTGCATATGCGTACTCATCGATGGCGACAATCTGCCATTGTAACCAAGCGAAGAATGTAGTAGAGAACACAACGGTCGATTGGCCTGCATGCTGACCCATGAGTTCTACCCATCTCTGTATTTGAGGATCTCTAGGACTAGATATATCCAGTGTTACATGCTGTGGCTGCATCAATGGAATTTGTTCCAAAGCGAAGGATATAAGGATTGAACCATAACTAAAATTATTCTTCCTTCCTCCCTTTGCCTTATTCATTTGTTCCTTTATCTGAGATAGCACAACTTCAGACTAGTTGAATACTGTTGGCTCTAAACACTCTAGCGCATACTGCATATACGATCTGTTCGCTACATGTAGTGTAATGGTGCCCGCAAGTTTAGCGATCATGAAAAGGATGGTTCTCAAAGGAAAATCCCTGACATCTCGGATATTTATTTCTCCATATTTGCTAGGTTCTACCCCTGGATAGAAATACTGCATAACATAATCCCTCGATGTCTCTCCTCCAACGGTAGAACTTGTGAGGGAAATGGGAAAACCTCTCCTCGACGAACCTATGAGAAAATCCATGTCCTCAACTGTTATGGGAACCAATTTTTTCTTAATGTGAAATGCCTCTATCTCCGAATCCCATGCTCGAACTAAGAACTCCAAGGGTTCTATTTGTTGCCTCATTCCTAGAAATTTGAAGTACTAAAGTAGTCTGCAATCTCTTAGGGCTCTTACAGTACTCGGATCATTCAAGGAAATCATATCTTGTTCTTCATGTTCTCCTTCCCTCCATATAATCTTCATTATAATCCGATGGAAACTTGAAATACAATCATAAGATCTATTAGATTCCATTCATTGCAAAAAAATAGGCAAATTTTGGGCACAACATGAAAACTAAAAACTTTAACTACAACCAACGCACTCCCTGGGCTGAGACAGTGCATTGCACATGCAAGTACCCTTCATTGTACCTGCTATGCAACATAGGTTTCAACATTCAGGGGTGCGTTGCCCTAATTTTGGGTAGAATTTGTTAGGTAAACATGACTCGGGGTAGAGTCAATGTAGACTAGGGTAAACAATGGTGGTTTTGGGGCACATGGTTTTGTGCACCCATAGTTTTCAGCCTATGGTATTGCATGTAATGGAGCCTATAAAAGGCTGGGAAGACTTCATTGTAATGTAGGCCTGGAGGTGAGCGGTGAAGGCTCACTTGGCCGGATTGGCCAGGGTTTTGGCCAATGCTAATGAAATTTCATTAGGATGGGTTTTCCCCGGAGTTTGGGGTTTTTCCCGGTTAAACATTTGTGTTTATGTTAATGATTTTTTGCTGACCTTTTATGTTTATTTCTCTGGGTAAATTATTTATTGTTTTCGTTGTTTTACTCCAACAATTGGTATCGGAGCTTGAGTAGCTGGTGAGAGACAGCAGCACAAAACGCAGGTGAAATGCTGTGCTCGATTCTGTGTTGGTAAGGGCTGAATAAGGTTGCAGACGCTGGTTGTGTCCGCCAACATGAAATTCTATCTGAAAGATCACGGCAGCATGAGACTGTGAGCAGCGAAGTCATATGATGAGAGCCAAGTTCGTTTGTCTGTGACCGCGGTTGAAGGCGGCTGGTATCTACCAAAAACCCGTGGATTGGGTGAACCAGCAAGAGGTCGCAGAGGAGCTGTGTTGATTAGTTGCAGCGGTGCTTTGTCGTGAGCTGAGAACAGTGCCCGGTTCGCTGTGAAATGATTGGACCCAAGACGAAAGAAAGTCTGATGTTGAAGATTTCATTGCTGCATAGTGAAACCACCGATGTGAAGACATTGGATGAAGATGCTGGATATTGTGCGAAATTTGTTTAGATCTGACAGATCTGATGTTGAAGATCTAGATCTGCGGGTAAAGGAGGCATTAATAGTTCTGCGTGGATCATGCCGAGTGAGCATAGATCAGATCCGCATAGTGGAGACCAGATCTGTTGATCTCCAAAGTTTGCGGAAGCCGGTGGTGTGCAGGCTTACAGAGCCTGAAGTTGCAGGATTTTTGCGATGTGGATCGAGTTGCGTGCATTGAAATCCGGTTGAAGGCTGATCGGTGGCCCAGTGTTGAGAAAGATTTGAAATCGAGAAATCTGCGATGAGACCAGACGTGTGAGCGAAGACCAGAACTGCCATTGCATGGACCGTGAGACAAGATGTGTTGTTGATATGGTGATTTCCAAGCCGTGATTTGACTACAACGTGGTTTGATGACTTGTGAATCTACTGAAACAGCCGTGAGAACCCATTAGAATAGCCACGTATCAGATTCTTTGCTATCAGAACTGTGAGCTGCGTGAAAGAAGAGCATATCTATCGTGGAGTGCCGTGGACTGAAGATCTGCTGCAGCGGCGTGAGGTCATGTAATGGATGGCTTTGCAGGCTGCGAGATTCCAGTTCATGAGCTCCGCAAAACTTGCGGGCAAACCGCTGAAACTAACAAACATCCATGCCCAAAAGGCCAATATGACTGTGTTGGATGGCAATTTGGCCTTTGATCCGTCGAACAAAGTCTCGGCTAAGTATAGCTTTGCATCGGAGAGCGGTCAGCTCAAGTACACGTATTTCCATGCCGAAGGAGCTGGGATAACATTTGAACCTAGCTATGATTTTGCGAGAAACTCATGGAACTTCTCAATGCAGAAGGCCTACGGAGAAGATACTCTTAAGACTTCATACATCGAAGAATATACTTGGCGTGGAATGGACCAGAGACTCGAAAATTGCAGGGTCTTTTAAGGTTTCAGCATCAATGAATATTAACACAGAGACGAACTCTCCGAAGTTAATTACAGAGAGAACCTGGTGCTGAGATATTGTAGAATGAAAACTACCAATTGATGGCTTTTCACGTGAAGAGGGTTTTACCATGAGGCAACAATGGAATCTTAAAATATAAGAAATGAGCTGGAATGTTTGTTGAAGATCATAGCGCTGAAGAGCTGCACAACAGAGGCTGTGGAAAGGATCATGAAAATGAAGATCAGAATGGACCAGCAAAAGCGTAGAGGGCAGATTGATGTACAACTATGATGTCCTCTTTGGAGAGGACATCATGTATGAATGTAGAGAATGGTCATACAAAGAACAGCAACAATGAAACAAAAAAAAAAAATTTATTATAATGGAGTTAATTTTTACATGTAAATGGGCATACTGCTGTAAGACCTGGTATGGCATGCGTACCCCTGGGTAATCACTGGTAAAGTCTCGGTTAGACCTAGGTGATAGGGGGGATGCCAAATTAACAATTACCCTGGGTAAAAATTTGAGGGGGGAAGAGCTAGAGTGAGCGGGGTTGTCTCACTTAGCAGGTTTGGCTGGATTTAGTCAAGAAGCCCCAAGTCAAGTTTAAGGGGGGAATTGTTAGGTAAACATGACTCGGGGTAGAGTCAATGTAGACTAGGGTAAACAATGGTGGTTTTGGGGCACATGGTTTTGTGCACCCAAAGTTTTCAGCCTATGGTATTGCATGTAATGGAGCCTATAAAAGGCTGGGAAGACTTCATTGTAATGTAGGCCTGGAGGTGAGCGGTGAAGGCTCACTTGGCTGGATTGGTCAGGGTTTTGGCCAATGCTAATGAAATTTCATTAGGATGGGTTTTCCCCGGAGTTTGGGGTTTTTCCCGGTTGAACATTTGTGTTTATGTTAATGATTTGTTGCTGACCTTTTATGTTTATTTCCCTGGGTAAATTATTTATTTTTTTCGCTGTTTTACTCCAACAGAATTTACCCTAGGGGCCTTAAAACCCTAAAAATCTGTAGAAAATGGAAATGAAATGAATACCAAAGGGAAGAGGAGGTTCATGGTACTAACCTAGATCAAACGGTCATGAAATTTTTCCACAGAAATGACCGCAATCAACAACTAGAGTTTGGGGGAAAAATCAGGTTCAGAGCTCCAAAAAGCAAATGGTAACTATGGAATGGTAAAAATGAATTGTGAAACTACTTTTTATAGTCATTTAATTATTTGAAAGTTAAATTTATTGCTATGAATATAGTTTTATTATGTTTTTATCATGAAACAGGTATTTTTTATCCATTTGATGTTGTTCTAAACAGGAAATACAACTGATGAACAAATTAGTCGTGCAGATTTATTTAAAGAATGAATTGACCACAAAGCATACTTTTCCTCCTTATTTTTCGAGCTTTGATAAAAACGAAAAAGGATTTGAAGTGCACTCTTATCTCTTTTTCGAGCTTCGATAACAATGAAAAAGTAAATAATGGAGTCTTCTTTCAGCTCTTTTCAGACTCCGATAATGTGAAAAGATTGACGAGCAATTGTCTTTTCGAGCTCGTTAAAGTAAATGAATTGATATCTACTCAGTATAAGTTTAACCCTTTTCCGGACTGAGATGGATTATTTATGAAAAAGGAATACCTTGGTTAAACATGACCAAAGAGGTTCTCTTAGAGATAGGTTTACACATTTTTGGGTCTAAGAGACAAATTTACAAAAAATTACTTTTGGAGTTTTCTTTCGTCCTCTTTTTCAAAATCTCTAAATATGAAAAATGTTGGAAAAATACTGAGAGGGGGGGTGAATCAATATTTAGAGCTGACTGAAAATTTTTTAATTTTTCTTTGAGTAGATTTCCATACGCGGTTTTTATGAACTAAACTAGCATATGCAGATGGAAATATAGAAGGAAACTAGCGTATACTGATTTATCTTTCAGATTTAGAGAATCAGTCTTTTAAACAGATTTATCAGTTATGAATAAGGCTAGATAATCAGAAGTTATGATCAGTAAAAAATAGTATAAAGCATCACACACATGAACACCGATATTTAAGGTGGAAACCCAAATCGGGAGAAAACCACCGCTGTTGTCGTCTCTGTCTTCAATCTTTATTATATAGAAAACCTTTTACAAAATTGTACTAATGTAGACTTATACCAGTACGCAGGCTTCTACCTGCAGAAGGCTGCAACCTTCTCTAATTTTCCAACTACAAATGGAAGGGAGCTCCAACCCCCTGATCTCATTTACCAACCTCTCCTGGAAGGGAGCTTCAACCCCCTGATTTCAACACCAAATTCTACTGGCTGAAAGCTTCTACTACCATACTGAAGGCTTCAACCTTCAGACCCACTGCAAAACACGTTTCATCAATTTTCATACTGGATCAAATAGTTTCAACACAACCCTTCACTTAACATCAACAAACATATTTTGCCTAATACTTCAAACAGAACAGTGAGACCACTGTAACCAGAATATCAGAAATAACCCAGACTTCAGAATATATATGCAGATACAAACTCATCCCTGAACATTCATTAATTCAAATAGCATACGCTACTTTTATTCACTGAAGCCACGTGTATACGCACTTTCCTTCTCACCAACCTGCATATGCCTCTGTGCATATTGTTTTTCATAACATGAAATGCATATGCCACTTCTATTCACCGAAGATGCGTGTATACACACTTTTCTTCGTATCAACCTGCGTATACTTATGAGAATACTGATTTTTAGAATGTGATCAATCTCATATTCAGATCTGAGGCTTTCAGTCAGACACCTTCTCAACAATGCAGAACCTTTAGACAGTCAGTCAGATTTAACCATGTTTTCTCACTCATTGATTATATTTTTTCATTATTAAATCAACAGCATACTCCATATTCAATCAACCTAGAACTTCAAGTAGACTTCATTGACCAACAACAGAGAGAAAATAGAAATCACAGAAGTAATATCTTTAAATAAGCTTCAGAAACCCTAACTTCCATACGCGCTTTTAATGAAGCGAACCCGCGTATATACGCGCTTTTACCGAGACAAACTAGCGTATAAATCTGTAAAAGATAAATTTTGCAGAACATACCAGATCTATAAATTTACCCATATTTATTCAATTTCTTCATCAGACTTGTGCCAGGTCTTCATCATTTTTTTGTAGATCATCCTAGAGATTCATCATTTCTAGATCTAGAGATCTTGAACCTTCATCATATTGATAGGTGCATCACAGATTCAAATCTATCAATTAAGAACAGAGTTTAACCATGCAGATATTCCTTAGAGGAATTTATTCATCAACAACCCTTACACATGCACACATTGCACTATGATCCTCTTCTCCTTATATAGTTTTAGCCTTTACCAATACAATGAGCCAAAACCACACAACTTCCGATGGTATTCTTGGACAGAATCAAATAAACCATACAGTGCTCAATACTGTGTGCCAAAAACATGGTAATGCCCCTTGGTATTATAATTTTGGAGCGCAAAAGGGCATACGCGACTTGGGACGTACTTATCCGCGTGCATACATGACTTGGCCTTTAAAAACCCGCGTATACATTGTGACATTTATCATTTCTCCAGCATTTACTGGAATTCTTTTCTGTGTCACATCTGAACTGAACTATAGATACATCATTCTTACATCTGTAATACATAGGTTGTTATCCAAAGACAACTTAGCAAGTATGTTTCCATCAAGGACAACTTCATCAAGTAGGTTGTCATCAAGGACAACTCATTGCATCATGTTGCCAACAATCTCCCCCTTTGGACTTGATGGAAACCATGACCAGAAATACATTCAGCAACAAAATTCTCCCCCTTTGACATCAAGGGAAAAGGTTAGATCAAGATCCTTTGTACTGACAATACCATGCTCCCCCTAAGATCATGCTGCATCTTCAAAAATAATTTTTCAATGAAGTACATGACTCTATGACCTTTCCTATCACCAAGGACTCATACTTACATCAGTGATCCAACCAAGTGGATTTACATATGTGACTCAAGTACCCAACCAAGTGGGTTTACACATTTTGACTCAACTACCCAACCAAGTGGGTTTACAAATTTGAAAAAGTCCTTACATGACTGAATATTACAATTTTACATCATAGGTCTCAACATGACCTTTTTCATCAAATTACATAAATGATTTATACAATCAAGATCAAATATTCTCAAGCATGAGATCAAACTACAACAAATAAATAGAATGCCAACAATGCATCCTTTCCACATGACCAATGCTCCCCCTTAGCCTGTGCATCATGAACAGCAAATCATCAAGGCATCTTCATCAGAGGCATTAGAGAATGAAATAGAAGTATGAGAGCTAGAACATCACCAGAGATACCCAACAGCACCACAGCTGTGCTGAAGAATCCTGAACCAAAAAAAAATTGTCAGCAAACACCCATACATGATTTTCTGTGTATAAACTCGCGTATATACACAACTGTCCTTCAGGAAATCCGCATATCCAATTTAATCTTATGAATTTAAGCAGATCTGATCTTCTGAGAGGCAGAGACAACTCCCAGCTTCTGTCTGAGATATTTGAATGCTTCCCTGGGTAAAGGTTTGGTAATATATCAGCAACTTGTTCTTTGGAGGGAACATACTCCAACATCACCTTTTGTTCAAGCACTTGTTCACGTAAGAATTCATACTTGATGGGAATGTGCTTGGTCTTGGAATGCATAACAAGATTCTTTGAGATACTGATGGCACTTGTATTATCACACATAATGGAGATAGGAGGTGAACATTTGATTTGAATGTCTTGTAAGGTTTGCATCATCCAAAGAAGTTGAGTGCAACATGATGCGGCATCCACATATTCTGCTTCTGTTGTAGATAAGGCAATAGAGCTTTGCTTCTTGCTGAACCAAGATACTAACTAGGGCCCCATATAGAATGCACCACCACTAGTGCTTTTCCAATCATCAACATTTCTAGTCCAATCTACATCAGTGTAAGCATGAAGAGTGAGATCAAAATTCTTTGGATATCATAGTCCAAAGTCTTGAGTTCCTTGTAGATATTTGAATATTCTCTTGACAGCCTGAAGGTGAGACTCTTTTGGATTAGCTTGGAATCGTCCAAAAATCCCAACTGCATGCATAATGTCTGGTCTAGTCCCAGTGAGATAAAGTAGACTTCCTATCATAGATTTGTATTCTGGTTGATTCACTGTGGGAGAATCATCATGAGAACTGAGATTACATCCGGTTATCATTGGTGTACTTACAGGTTTGCACTCTTCCATGCCATACTTCTTCAGAATTTGCTTAAGGTATTTTTCCTGTGATAAGAATATGCCATCTATAGTTTGATGCACTTGCAAACCAAGAAAGAATGTTAGTTCCCCAAGTAAAGACATTTCAAATTCTTGCTGCATAGCAGAAACAAATTTCTGACTCATAGATTCTTCATTGCTTCCAAAAATGATATCATCAACATATACAACCACAATCAATAGTTTATCATTTTCAATTTTTGTGTATAAGTTGCTATCAACAGACCCCTTTGAAAATCCTTGTTGATGAAGATATTTGTCAAGGCGATAATACCATGCCCTTGGAGCTTGTTTGAGACCATATAGAGCCTTTTTAAGTCTACAAACAAGATTTTCATCATTTCCCAAAATGAATCCTTCTGGTTGTTCTATATAAAATTCTTCTTCTAGATCACCATTGAGAAAAGCAGATTTAACATCCATTTGATAAACTTTGATTTGTTGGAAGCTTGAAAAATCAAGAAACATTCTTATGGCTTCAAGTCTAGCTACAGGAACAAAAGTTTCTTCAAAGTCTATACCTTCTTGTTGAGCATACCCCTTGCAAACTAGTCTAGCATTATTTCTTATAACATCCCCATTCTCATTTAACTTTTTTTTGAATATCCATTTAGTTCCAATGAAATTTTTGTCATGAGGTCTTGGTACTAATTCCCAAGTGTGATTCTTTTCAATTTGATCAAGCTCTTCATTCATGGCTTGAATCCAACATTCATCTTTTCTAGCTTGATTGACATCATGTGGTTCAATATTGGATAAAAATGCCAGATAGCTAGAATATCCCACAAGAGTTCTTCTTGTTTGTACACCTGATTCCTTTTCTCCCAAAACTTGAGATTCTGGGTGATTCTTTTGAACATATATGGATGGAGCTTTTTTAGATAAATCATCTCCAGGTTCTTCATTGGGTTCACTATCTATATCATTTCTATTTGATGTACAAGGATATGTGTAATCTTCGTCTTCATCTGTTGTTTGTTTTTCTTCTTCTGGAGATGCAGGAGACTCATCAATAATGACATCAATACGTTCAACAATATTCCGAAGTCTTTTATTGTAACATTTATATGCTCTACTCCTAGAGGAGTAACCAAGAAGTATTCCTTCATCTGCTCTGGGTTCAAACTTGCCAAGTTTTTCATCATTATTTTTGATAAAGCATTTTCTTCCAAAAAATCTAAAATGCTTTATAGTGGGAGGATTACCATACTAGAGTTCATATGGAGTTTTATCACTATTTACACAAACATGTGCCTTGTTAAGAATATTTACCGCTGTATGTGCTGCTTCTCCCCAAAATGTGTCAGGTGTTCCGGAATCATCAAGCATAGCTCTAGCCATTTTTTGAACTGTTCTATTCATTCTTTCTGCTATGCCATTTTGTTGTGGAGTGCCAGCTACAGAAAACTGTCTTTTTATGCCATGTTGTTCACAAAATTCAAGGAATTCATCTGATGTATATTATCCTCCTCGATCAGATCTAAGACACTTGATTTTTAGATCTAATTCATTTTCAACCAGTGCTTTGAAGATCTGAAATTTCTCAAATGCTTCATCTTTGTGTTTAATCAACCTAATCCAACACATTCTAGAGAAATCATCAATGAATAAGATATAGTATTCTTCACCACGTGGTGAATTTTTCCTCATAGGTCCACATATGTTAGTATGAATGAGTTCAAGAGGCTTACTTGATGATCCTTCCTTGGCATTAAATTGTACTCTGGTTTGCTTACCGAATTGACAAGATTTGCATATGATATTTTCAGGTAGAGAAATATTGGGAAGATCACAAACAACTTTAAGTCTGCTTGATTTGTTGATTTGAGAGAAGCTCAGATGCCCCAACCTTCTATGCCATAGCCAGTTTTCTGAAGATTTACTCAAGTAACATTGTTCTTTGCAGTTCTTCAATACATACAGGTTTCTTGGAGTTCTGTTTCCTTTTATAATTGTTTTACCTATATCAAGATCACGTACCACACATTCTTTTGAACTAAAGACAACTTCAGTTCCTTGATCACACATTTGACTTACACTTAACAGGTTATTCTTTAATCCATCACCATACATGACATTATTAGCTTTCACCTTTTATTTTAGAAAAACAAACCCTTTTCCCTTAATGACAGCAGGAGTATCATTTCCAAATGTAACATTCTTTTCTTTTTCTAGAGCACTATATGCAAGAAGTTTGTTTTTGTCACCTGTCATGTGTTTTGAGCATCCACTATCAATGTACCATTGATTTTCTTCACCTTCTACAAATAAAGCTATGCCACAATTTTCAACCTGTAATTCCTTCTTTTTCCACACTTTGGAGCTTGAAGGAAAATGCTCTTTTGGTTGGACTTTGCTCCTACATTCAAATTCTTCATGGCCAAAGTTATTGCAATAAGCACATTCAAATTCATTTTGAAGAGGATAAAAGTTGTTATAGGTATTCTTCTTTGTTCCAATATCAATCCTTTTCTTTCTTGCTTCTCTTGTCATGATGGTTTTATATGCAACACATTGAACAGCTTTATGACCAAAATTGTGACATGAGAAACATTGTCCATTGAAGAAGAAATTTCTGCGATCATGAAATATTCTACTTGAATTTACCTATTGATTGGTGTTTCTTTGAAAGGTATTCCTGTTAGTGTTCTTTGAATTGAGATGGTCATGCTTTACCTGTAAAGATTCTTTATTCCCTTGCTGAGTGGCAGAATGTTGTATATTAGCTGTAGCTGCTTTTAGATAATTTGGTGCTGAAGCCTGAGAAGATTCTCCGATATATCCAAGACCTGTCTTTATAAGAGGGGACCGTTGTATCTTGATAATCTCATCTAAGGTTTCAGATCCTTTAGCAAATCTAAGATTCAAAGTCTTCACTTTCTCAATTTCTTTTCTTAGACTTACTATTTCACAATCTAATTTCTAATTGTGTTTCTCCTTTTCTTCAAGCTGATTTTTCAGAGTTTCTATGGATATTTTACTTTCTTCTATGCATATTTTACTTTTTTCTAAGCATTTTTTGAGTTGATTTAATTCATCAAGAAAATCATTGTCCTCTAAAGAATCCATAAAAATATCTTTTTCTTCTCTGGATTCTTTTTCAAATTCCATGAGAAGTCTAAGATCTTGTTCACATTCTTCCTCACTGTTAGATAACCCATCACTGTCTTCATGAGTATAGTAATTTTTTCTAGTGCTAAACCGATTCTTATTTCTTCTTGCTACTTCCTTCCCTTTTTCATGTGTTTCTTTATGAGGACACTTAGCAGCATAATGACCAACTCTTCCACAAGTAAAACATTTGAAAGGAAGCTTACCTCTGAACCATCGTGTGCCAAGTTGGAGTTTCTTTACAAAATTTACCTCATCTTCTTCTGAGATGTACCCTGATTCTTCTGTCTCTTGTACTTATTTTCCTTTTGTAGAAGCTCGAAAGACGACTTCTTTGACTTCATATGGTCCTCCTCTTCTCATTTCACATGCAGTTAGTATGCCATGAATTTGCACCACAGTAAGATTTTGAAGATCCTGCTTTTCTTCAAGAGCAGAAACTTTTGACTCAAATTTTTCCGTTAGTGATCTTACAACTTTCTCAACCAAAGTAGATTCGGTTATTGTTTCTCCCAGATTTCTCATATGATTTACAATATCATCAAGATGTAAAAAAAATTTAGCAATGCTCTCCTCATTATGCATTTTTAGATTCTCATATTGAATTCTGAGAGTTTGGAGTTTAGCACTTTTTCCCTTTGCATCACCTTCATAACTTAGAATTATTTTGTCCCATATTGCCTTTGCTGTATCCAGCTGCATGACTTTGACAAATTCTGATTCAGTTAGACTTCCCAATAGAGCATTGACATCCTTTGCATTTGTTTCATAATTCTTTCTTTCCATCGGATCTGTTGGTGTTGTGGCTAGATATTGATATCCTCCTTCAACAATAGCCCATACATCTACTCCCAGAGACTGAAGATAGGATATCATCCTTGTTTTCCAGAAGATTAAATTGATTCCATTGAAGAGCGGAGGCGTGATAGATGCTGTTCCATCTTGATTGCTCATCTTATTTGATCTTCCTTCTAGCGGCTAAGATTTTTCAGAAGGACCTGCTCTGATACCAATTGTTGGAAAAATACTGAGAGGGGGGGTGAATCAGTATTTAGAGCTGACTGAAAATTTTTTACTTTTTCTTTGAGCAGATTTCCATACGTGGTTTTTATGAACTGAACTAGCATATGCACACGGAAATATAGAAGGAAACTAGCGTATACTGATTTATCTTTCAGATTTAGAGAATCAGTCTTTTAAAAAAATTTATCAGTTATGAATAAGGCTAGATAATCAGAAGTTATGAGCAGTAAAAAAAAGTATAAAGCATCACACACATGAACACCAAGATTTAAGGTGGAAACCCAAATCGGGAGAAAACCACCGCTGCTTGTAGAAATTTGAATAAATGTTAAATTATTCTCCGAGATTATCCTGATCACACACTATTTGAGCTTCATGCATAATAAATAACCTCTTCTACTATTGATCATCAATTTGAAGAAATATAAACAATTGCATGCGCACATTAAAACCATAAACAATCACACATATAAACACAATATTTATGGGGAAGCTTAAAGCTGAAAACCCCCAACTATCTGTATATTATAATGATAGATATCATGTAACAATAATTGTACAAACTCCTCAAAATATCTTAGTACAATCTCCAATTGGTACACACTACACAAGCTCAGATCATACAAAACACATTCTCCAATCTGCTCCACTTGTTAGCCCGCCTCTACTACGCAATCCAAGATGAATACTTGCTTGATCCAAGCTAGAATCCCACTAGTATGCACTGCACAATCCTCATTTGCATCTCCATCAATGTGTGGTGCAAACTCATGCACCAGTATAGTCACAACTGATAGTCACACTTGCTCTTTCACCTACCTCTTCACTGGTCTCCTTTAGCTTGTCCATGCAGCGAAGTTAACTGATGCATTCTTTAGTTGATTAATGAGTTTATAATTAGTGAATTAATTAATAATTAATTCACACCACTCTCACTAATTGTATCAATTAGTTAAACTGAATACAAATAGCTCAACTATGTTTAGATTAGTTAAACGGAATACAACTCCACTAACTTCCTCAATCAACTCCACCAAACTCTGTCACATGAGTTCTAACTGAAGTATCCATGCAATAGCTCCACTTAACCCTCAGGAATAGCGTAATTCCTGCTATCAGCTCCTGTGCCACTTCTGTGCACTCAACTGAAGTGCTCCAAGAGGATAAGATAATGTTTAGAGTCCAAATATTATTAAGAGCTAATAATATTCGACATATCTATTTTTGGACTGGTAATCTAAAAATAGATTTCGCCTAGTATGTATAAAAATAGAAGTCCATCTATTTTTTCCGACTTGACCAAACATCCACAAATAGCATCCTGCAACTCATAGAACATGATCCATATGTCTAAAAATAGACATAGTCTAAAAATAGACTTTGCGCCAAAAATACCCTGCGAGCCCACTTAGTGAAGACGACTCCTTTCCACTAAGCTCATCATCTTGTTGCAATATCAACACTCCCTCTCAACAAGATATGGATTATCTGCAACCCCTATCCTGCCCCTGTGGTATTCGAATTTGTTCCTGGTGAGCGCCTTCATCAAGATATCACCATCTTGATCCTCTGTAAGAATGTATGAAAGTAACATGATCCTCCGCTGCACACAATATTTGATATGATGATACCAGATGTCAATGTGTTTAGATCTATCATGAAATACTAGATTAAACGAGAGTTTGATGCAACTCTGATTATCACAATAAATCACAGTAGGCTCTAAGTGTGAACCGAACAACCCGACTAGGATCTTCCTCATCCATATAGCCTCGCATGCAGCCAAAATCGCTGCCATATACTCGGCCTCTACTAAACTGAGTTCCATGGATCTCTGCTTCCTGCTGTACCAAGAAACTGCTGTCGACCTGATACTGAAAATCCCTCCAGATGTGCTCTTTCTGTCCGTTGGGCTCCTTGCCCAATCTGCATCCGTGAAGCCACACAGCTTCACCTCATCCGACCGTCTGTACCAAAATGCATGTCCCGATGTGCCTCTGAGATATCTCAATACATGCTTTCCTACCTTCCAGTAGAGCTTGGTTGGATTAACCATAGCTTGTGAAAGCTGGTTAACTGCATAGCATATGTCGGGTCGTGTATTGACCAGATACATAAGCGACCCCACCAACTGTCGATAAACAGTGGCATCCACTACCTCCGCTGAAGTAGCATCCTCCTTCCTCCATCCACCGGGAAGAGGAGTATCAACAGGCTTGCAGCCATGCATGTTGAACTTCTCCAGTATCTCCCGGGCATACTTACCCTGAGAAACAAATAGTCCACCACTGCGCTGCCAAATTTCCAATCCCAGGAAATAATGAAGGAGGCCCAATTCCTTCATCTCAAACTCTTTTGCAAGATCCTCCTTGCATGAGAGTATCAATAGCTCATCACCTGTCAAAATTAAATCATCTACATAAAGTACAATGATCAGCAACTTACCCTCCACCACAATCTGGTATAGGTTCGGATCCGCCTCACTCTTGGAGAATCCAAGTCCGGTGAAATAAATGTCTATCCGTGTGTACCAAGCACGAGGTGCTTGTTTCAACCCATACAGCGCTCTCTTGAGCCTACACACATGTGACTCGCTGCTGAAGATCTCGAAACCTTCAGGCTTCTCTATGTACACCTCCTCCTCAATGACTCCGTTGAGGAATGCAGTCTTCACATCCATCTGATGAATGTGCCACCCCATCTGCGCTGAGAGAGCAAGAATCATCCGTATGGAAGAATACCTTGCGACAGGTGCAAAGGTCTCCTCATAATCGATCCCCTCTATCTGTGAAAAGCCTCGGGCAACAAATATTGCCTTGTACTTCTCCACACTCCCGTCAGCTGCCTGCTTCACTTTGTAGATCCATCTCGAACCCACCACTGATTTCCCCTCCGGCCTCGAGACAATCTCCCATGCACTGTTTCTGACAATCGAATCATACTCTTCCACCATGGCATCTACCCATGTGGGATCCTCCACAGCTTCCTCGAAAGAGGATGGCTCTGTCACGATACACTTGCTCATAAGAGCCATGTATCTAGTATACCGGTCAGGTGACTGTCTCTGTCTGTGTTGTGATGTAGGTGCTCCTACAACCTTCTCTGCATCTTGAGCCAGTCGCTCAGCTTCTGTAGTGCGCTTCCGCCCTCTGATGGTTGGCGTTGCATGAGTGGTCTCTTCCACTCCATGAACCTCATCTTGTGGCTGATCCACATCCTGAGACTCATCCTTAGGAACTAATAGCTCCTCATCTGCATGCAAGTGTGGCTCCCTCTCAAGCAAACACTTCATGGCTTTCTCCTCCCGAAATTTGATATCCCGTCGCACAATAGTCTTGCGACTGTCTGGAAAATACACATGATAGTTGTGGGGCGTATCAGTGTACCCCAAAAATATCCCAACCTCTGCGGTCGGCTCCAGCTTCTTCCTGGCATCCTTCGTCACATGAATGTAAACGGGTGAACCAAAAATCCTCAAATGGGAAATATTAGGCCTCTTAGCAGAAAATGCCTCCTCGGGTGTACTCATGCCAAGTATCCTGTGAGGGCAACGGTTCTGCAAATATACTACAGTATTGCATGCCTCCGCCCATAAGTGAATGGGTAGGCCCTGATCATGCAACATCGCCCGTGCAGCACCCACCATCGTTCTGTTCTTCCGCTCAGCAACCCCATTCTACTGTGGGTTATGAGGTGCTATGAGCTCTCTTCGAATTCCTTCTGCACTACAAAAGTCCTTGAATTCCCCAGAGATGAATTCACCACCATTGTCGCTCCTAAGAGCCTTCACCTGCTTCCTCGATTCTTTCTCAACCAGTGCCTTGAACTCACAGAACTTTGAGTATGTTTCGCTCTTCTTCTGCATGAAGAAGATCCAACACTTACGAGAAAAATCATCAACAAATATCACATAATACCTGTGCTTTGCTGTCAAAGCTACTGAGAAAGGTCCACACACGTACGTGTGAATTCTCTCAAGGATCATCATGGCGCGACTATCCTTCTCGTGAAAGGTGGCTTTCACATATTTTTCCAAGGTACATCCCTTGCGCTGATCTGACTGCGCAAGAGTACCCTTAGGAAGCCTAGTAGAAATCTGTTGTAGTATCTTCAAAGCTCCATGGTGAAGGTGGTCCAATCTCTGGTGCCACAACTCACCATCATCCCAGCTCACCACTCCTTCTGCCTTGCCTGCCATTGTTGTGCAGCCATCTACCTGAAATTGATAAAGGTTCTTAACTCGAACCCCTATCCTCTGGGTTTCACCAGTTGCCTTATTGCGCAGGAAAGCCTTTCCCTCGCTAAAGATAACATCATATCCCTTGTCTTCCAACATCGCCACAGAGATCGGATTCTTCTTCAATCCTGGAACATGCATGACATCCTTAAATATGAAAGGTTTACCAGACTCCCTCTCAAAGGAAATGGTCCCGATACTAGTCGCACGGTATCTACCATCATCGCCCATCTCGATGTGCACTCCAAGATCTTCTCATCCAGATCACTGAACAAATATTTGTCTCCGGTCATATGAAAAGATGCACCACTGTCAAGAAACCACACTGAACCCATCACACTTGAAACCAAGCATGCAATCAGCGAAAAATATAGCTCAAACTGCGAGGCTAAGGCCTCTCCAGCTGCAGTTCAATGGCTTTACTTATTTTTAACTGTGCAGCCCAGACAAATAATTGGCGTGATGTCTGTGTTGGTGACGGTGAAAGCACTTCACCTTGGACATGTCCTGCTTCTTGCCTTTCGCTCCGGAATGAGAAGCTTTCTTGCTCTTCCCCTTCTTTGCTTTGGCAGCCAAAGCGCAATTTTCTTCATCAGATGCCTTTGATGAAGATCCATCTCTAGTATTCTGCCTTATCTCCTCTTGCGCAAGATCCGACCAAAGTCGCTCCCATCCTGGCAATTTCTCCCGACCATTGACAGAATCCTGATAGGCATGCCAACTCTTCGGAAGACCAAGGAGAGCCAAGCTCACCAATTCCTCATCATCAACAGTCACCCCCACACTTCCCAGCTCATCCCTGCATTGGATGAACTTCGTGAGGTACTTGGGCATACTGTTGCCTTTCTCCATCTTTATGTTTCTGAGTTTATCCTTGAGCGCCAACTTCCTCTGGTCGCTCTTGCTTTGGAATAAATCTGTCAAGGCTTTCCACATCAAGAATGGATAAGCCTTACCATGCAGGCTGGACACTATGTGATCCTTCACGCCCTCCAACATAATCCTTCGACACTTTGTTGTCTTCTTTTTCCAAGCCTCAATTACGGCAGCATCGCTAGAAGTAGGCTTTGGGACTTCGGCATCTATGAACTCCTTCAACCCATTGTCATACAGCACCGCCTCCATCCTGTCCTTCCATGCAATATAATTCAAGCTGCCCTTAAGGGCATACTCCAATCGCAATCTGTTGAAAGACATCTCAACTTCGACACCAAGAAAACACTGCTGCAAATTCGAATTCCACCAGCACAAAACTCAACCGCTTCAATGTCTTGCAATTGCTCCAATGATCAATATCACTCTGATACCATGTAGAAATTTGAATAGCTGTTAAATTATTCACCGAGACTATCCTGATCACACACTATTTGAGCTTCATGCATAATACATAACCTCTTCTACTATTGATCATTAATTACAGAAATATAAACAATCGCATGCGCACATTAAAACCATAAACAATCACACATATAAACACAGTATTTATGGGAAAGCTTAAAGCTGAAAACCCCCAACTATATATATATTATAATGATAGATATCATGTAACAATCATTGTAAAAACTCCTCACAAGCTCTCAGTACAATCTCCAATTGTTACACACTACACAAGCTCAGATCTAACAAAACACATGCTCCAATCTGCTCCACCTGTTAGCCTGCCTCTAATGCGCAAACCAAGATGAATAATGGCCCAATATGAGTTCGAATCCCTCTGGTATGCACTGCAAAATTATCAATGGCATCTCCATGAATTTGTGGTGCAAACTCATGCACCAGTATAGTCACAACTGATAGTCACACTGCTCTTTCACCTACCTCTTCACTGGTCTCCACTGAAACTGTCCATGCACTGAAGTTAACTGATGTATTCTTTAGTTGATTTATGAGTTAATAATTAGTGAATTAATTAATAATTAATTCACATCACTCTCACTAGTGTATCAATCAGTTAGACTAGATACAACTAGCTCAACTATGTTTAACTCAGTTAAACTGAATACAACTCCACTAACTTCCTCATTCAACTCCACCAAACTCTGTCACATGAGTTCTAACTGAAGTCAACATGGAATAGATCCAATAAACCCTAGGAATAGCATAATTCCTTCTGTCAGCTGCATGTTCCACTTCTGTGCACTCAACTGAAGTGCTCCAAGAGGATAAGATAATGTTTAGAGTCCAAATATTATTAAGAGCTAATAATATTCGACATATCTATTTTTAGACTGGAAATCTAAAAATATATTCCGCCCAGTATGTCTAAAAATAGAAGTCCATATATTTTTTCTGACTTGACCAACCATCCACAAATAGCATCCTGCAACTCATAGAACATGATCCATATGTCTAAAAATAAACTTTGCGCCAAAAATACCCTACGGGCCCACTTAGTGAAGGCGACTCCTTTCCACTAAGCTCATCATCTTGTTGCAATCTCAACACTGTTGTCGTCTCTATCTTCAATATTTATTATATAGAAAACATTTTAGAACATTGTACTAATGCAGACTTATACTAGTACGCAGGCTTCTACCTGCAGAAGGCTGCAACCTTCTCTCGTTTTCCAGCTACAATTGGAAGGGAGCTCCAACCCCCTGATCTCGTTTACCAGCCTCTCCTGGAAGGGAGCTTCAACCCCATGATTTCAACACCAGCTTCTACTGGGTGAAAGATTCTACTGCCATACTGAAGGCTTCAACCTTCAGACCCACTGCAGACCACATTTCATCAATTTTCATACTGGATCAAAAAGCTTCAACACAACCCTTCACTTAAAATCAACAAACATATTTTTCCCAATACTTCAAACAGAATAGTGATACCACTGTAACCAGAATATGAGAAATAACCCAGACTTCAGAATAGATATGTAGATACAAACTCATCCCTAAACATTCATTAATTCAAATAGAATACGCTACTTTATTCACTGAAACCGCATGTATACGCGTTTTCCTACTCACCAACCTGCATATGCCTCTGTGCATATTGTTTTTCATAACATGAAATTCATACGCCACTTCTATTCACCGAAGCTGCTTGTATACACGCTTTCCTTCCTATCAACTTGTGTATACTGATGAGAATACTGATTTTCAAAATGTGATCAATCTCAGATTCAGATCTAAGGCTTTCAGTCAGACACCTTCTCAGCAATGCAGAACCTTTAGACAGTCAGTCAGATTTAACCATGTTTTCTCACTCATTGATTATTTTTGTTCATTATTAAATCAGCAGCATACTCCATATTCAATCAACCCAGAACTTCAAGTAGACTTCATTGACCGATAGCAGAGAGAAAACAGAAATCACAGAAGTAATATTTGTAAAGAAGCTTCAGAAACCCTAACTTCCATATGTGCTTTTAATGAAGCGAACCCGCTTATATACGCGATTTTACCGAGACAAACTAGCGTATAAATCTGTAAAAGATAAATTTTGCAGAACAGACTAGATCTATAAACTTACCCAGATTTCTTCAATTTCTTCATCAGACTTGCGCCAGGTCTTCATCATTTCTTTTGTAGATCATCCTAGAGATTCATCATTTCTAGATCTAGAGATCTTGAACCTTCATCATATCCATAGGTGCATCATAGATTCAGAGCTATAAATTAAGAACAGAGTTTAACCATGCATATATTCCTTAGAGGAATTTATTCATCAACAACCCTTACACATGCACACATTGCACTATGATCCTCTTCTCCTTATATAGTTTTAGCCTTTACCAATACCATGAGCCAAAACCACACAACTTCCGATGGTATTCTTGGATGGAATCAAATAAACCATACAGCGCTCAATACTGTGTGCCAAAACCATGGTAATTCCCCTTGGTATTATAATTTTGGAGTGCAAAAGGGCATATGTGACTTGGGATGTACTTCTCCACGTGCATACGCGACTTGGCCTTTAAAAACTCGCGTATACATTGTGACATATTATCATTTCTCCGGCATTTATTGGAATTATTTTCTCTGTCACATCTGAACTGAACTATAGATACATCATTCTTACATCTGTAATACATAGGTTTCTATCCAAAGACAACTCAGCAAGTCAGTTTCCATCAAGGAAAACTTCATCAAGTAGGTTTCGATCAAGGACAACTCATTGCATCATATTGCCAACAAAAAAGGACTGAGATATCACTGTCGTTAAGCTCATTAAAACATAAAATAACGACACGCTTGTCGATCATGGCAAGAATCGAGTTTCATTCATAGCTAGGGTAATATTCCTAAATTATCATGCAGCTACTAGGAATATTAATTTTTCTTTTAAAATCTAGATAAATGAATAAATGGGCAAGGAGGCTCATAAGTTGCTTAAGTATGAATAAAAATCCCTCATAATGTGAAAAAGGATCATGTAATAACTAGATCAAGAATCCACATGTGTGAACAGGGTATAAAATGTGTGGAAAAATTCAATTTTGACCAATTCAACAAAATTTTTATATGAGGAGTGGATCCTAAATGAAGACAGCTCAATGTGAATGAAGATCAATCTAGCTAGTCAAAATGAAGACACCATGAGTGTGAAAGGAGACAAGGCATGAAGATCCATTCAAGGTTGATCCAGTCAAGATTGAATAAATAAAATTTCACTGTAAAAGGATGAGCAAGGCACATGGAGACAGCGTAATTTGGATAGAGGAACCTTTGCATGGAAGCAACCTCATAATGGGGTGGGACCCTTGGTGAGGAAGCTCCTCAACTATATAATGGAGGAGATGGAAATCATATGGGAATGATTGAAGATTACATTTTTTATGTGGTCTGTTTATAATTCTTACATTCTTTGGCTGTTTAGCTAAGTTTTTTGCACTGTTTAGTGTAAGGGATTTCCCATGCGGGGATTCCCTACTCTTTCTTGGAGATCTTGTTCAAGAAATCTAAGAGGAGCTTTCTGAGCTGCATTTTCTACTATCTAGTGTTAGGCCAAGAAGTTACCTTCAGAAAAAATGTATTCCCTTGCAGAAACTACATTATTTCTTAAGGTGTGCAGTGGGAGGGGTTAAAACCCCACTTTTGTGAGCTAGTTTCCCAAGAGGAGGATCAAATTTTTTCCCGAAAAGATAGTGGGAGAGTATACAACCATTTATTTTCATTTTCAGCCATTTTTATGCAAATATTCAGCTATACAGCGTGATTCAGACATATATCTGCAACAATTCTTCCTTTTATATCATTTCTGTCAAGAAACCCTTGCCGGGTCATCTTGGATCTATGTGAAAAGAGACTAGATCTCTGTTTTTATGCCTCATTGAGTAATATAATAGAATATCTGATTTTTATCTCCATTTTCTAAGCATAACCCTCAAATAACTGTGCAACCTCTTTTTGCAGTAATTTCTGTGTTGCAGTCTTGGGGTTTCATCATTTTTAAGTTGTTTTGAGCATGGGAGGTCTGTTTAACTAGGAAAAAATCATTTGTTTTTGATTTCCTCTTAGATATAAGTTCAATAATGTAAGATATAATGGATTCATGGGCTATATTTTTCTTTTGATACTCATATTTCTAAAAAATGTGTTTTATGTGCAAGTATTGATGATTTTCCCAATTTGGGATATTACAGTGGTATCAGAGCATAGTCTTGGCTCAACCTATGTTCGTCATCCATCATGGAGTCTTCTCATGGGGAGGAGAATATATGCAAGAGAAATAAAAGCAAAACCTTATTGTCTGGAGGAAAGAGATTCTCAACACTTCTCTTTCAAACTCTGCAGGGTAGAAGCAAAGACATCAAAGAAATGAGGAGGGAAAGACATAGAAGTACCTCAACAAGATATGCAAGATCTATACATGAGGAAATATCGAATTCCTCATCTTATTGGTGTGAGCATTCAGCCACATCATCAAATTTACATTGCTCTATCAGTGTTTCGGGGAAATCTCACCCTAGAGGTTGGTTGGGGTACATGCTCCACAGAGCAGGGGCATGCTACTTAACAGAGACTCACACAACCATGCACGTTCAGAAAAACTAAATAGAGCAGAATGAGAAAGTTACTCGTAGGTCCTACGGTTGAAGTAGATCCACGTGGGGTCCAAACCCCCAGCAACCGTCCTTCCTTCTTAACCTGAAAAACAAGGAGAAACCAGCACAAAGGACAGGTTGTACAACATATATCTACTCTAAATGTTAGTGAGATTCATATAAAACATTAAATAAATCATAATGAATGCTTGTATAAAAAATATTCTCATACATATAAGCATACACTAACACGTTTATTTCGGGAACAGCATGGTACTTCTGTATTATAAATAGCATGTACAAAAGTAACAAGTGGAGAGATCACCTGATCCTTCCAAGGCCTTCGCAGACCGTCGTCCGGATCCGTCCAGCCCTTGCCTCACTAAGACTCCTTCCAAACTGGTGCATACGAGATGACATATAAAGGGATGTGCATCTCAAGGAAACAAGGGTTTCCTATAATGAACTGGGAAAGTGCAGGAGGCACGGGGAATCAGACTTGGATAGGGAATACCAACAGAGTATAATATCAATAATTCTCTCTCTCCCTTAGGCCATACACATGAGGGCTTTTTATAGTCCCTCCAAGTAGTTTTAGCAGTTGGAAACAGTTGGCCACGGGCTGGGGTGGTTGAACTACCTGAGTAACCATCAACCCAACGCAAAATTAGAAATTTTTTATATATTTTTTAATCATTTTAATGGCATACGCAGAAAATTCTAGATGGACTCGCGTATACACGCGGAAAAACATGGGCATAGTCGCGTATGGGGGATTTGACACTGTTTTTAAGTGAATTTGTCCAAGTCTGTAGGAATGGGTGCCCAAAACCATCAAAGCAATCATGAATCATGTCAAGGTGAGAAATGATGCTATAACAGATGCCTCCTAATATATGAGGTCAGAAGGGGTACATGATGGCCGAAATGTATTATGCACATAGAAAGAACTTTGCAAGGACAAAAGAGGACTTCACCAGATTTCAGCCTGCCAAAAACCAATGAAAGAAACCAAAGAGTCAACTCATGCTGAGGCGGGCATACCCATGCTCAGTCAAAAATACATCATATGGAAAGTACTGAAATAGATCCAACATGTATACAAGTATAGCTGAACTGAAAGTACACAATGAATCATCTGAGCATGGCCCGGAAATACAAGTCTGAATCAATGTCCAAGTATCACATATAGAAAGTTGATCAAAGATGGTGCAACTGGATGTCTGATCAAATAAGTAACTGAATCTCCAAGTACCGGATCATAAGAGGTGGATCAAACGGTACAATCATGCAACTCGGGGACCAACATATAGGATGCTGCTGTACTGAACTGCAACATATAAGGGTGGATGGCATCACTAGAAGATACTGAAAGGACTGTCAAAAGTGAACCGAAACATGCTGATGCAACCCAAGGTCTTCACTGATCACTATGGCACAATTCTACACAATGGGAATAAATGAGCTGAAGTCGACCATGTGAGAAATCGTTGGATTACCGGTCAATGATGTATACCGTTAACCAACGCGAGACAACCCACCGATAATGATAATGAGTGTCAAGGTGCCCCAGTACAATCTGACAAGTGCGAATGAATGATTTGAAGTCGAACACTTGAAAGAATCTACCAATCAGGAGGCAATGATGAATCCCCACTGTCGATAGCGAAGAGTCTGCCACTGATGACTGCAAACCCTAAGGTACTGACAAAAGACTCTAGACCTTATTCCCAGAGCAATGAGTCGGAGTCGATGGGAAAATATCTGCTGGAAGGAAGGCATTAAGGCATCCCACATCAGTCCAGCGCGAGTGTAACCCGCGGGCCAAGATTTGGAAGGAATCGGACGAAGTAGAGTGATGGAACCAAAACCGAAGTACGTTTCCGACATGCACAAGATGAAGCTAGCGCACGGAAGAAACCCTCTGAACCAACCAATAATGAAAGCTGACACGGAGGCGAGAAATCCACCGATAGGGTCAAATGGAAATCAAGGTACTGCACGAATCCCAAGTGTGATAATGTGTGCTGACGTCGAACACAGGGGAAACCACTCGGTCAAAGACCCATGATGATGATCAAATGCTGAGCACAAGGTCACCTATCAATGATGGAAATAGGGCCAGGGTGCGGCTCTAGGTTTGCTCTCAGAGCAATGTGTCGTAGTCGATAAGAGACAAACCCGCCAGCAAGAAGTCAATGGGGACCTTCTCAAACCATCACGAGCAGAAGACCAAAACATCTGATGTGATAGAACATGATACTGACAAGACCAGGAAGGCCGACTGAATAATGAGTCAAGAGACACCACAGAATGGCCGACTCAGGTTAAACTTCCCTTGAACAAAAGCACGACTCGTGATGACCATGGCAGTAAAAAGTGACACTGTATAAGTCTGTCATGCAGGAGGCAAAACAAACTCTCCATATGATTGGAAGAGATAACCAACTGGGGGAGAACTGACAAGTGAAACATGGTAAAGGCTGAACCTAGGTCAAAAACTAAAACCATCCCAAATGAAGAAAATATATATAAGTATATGTGCTTTGTTCAAGGGCGACAAACTGACTCTGTACTGCCATCAAAACAACGAAGATACATCCCGTTCCCGCTCTTTTTGTTATATTTAATTTTTTTGTCTTTTTCATATTAGAAGCCTGAAAAAAGAATAAAATAATGCTATGGTACAATGGATAGAACGAGTATCAAGAAAGCAGATGCACTAGTTCCTGGGATTGGAACAATCCTATGCTCAATGCAAGGTGGCGAAAACTGGTCAGTGATACTCAGAGGAGCATTCCATCCATGGGTACAAAGGTGTCAAGTCGTGATAGCTAAGTGCATGCAATGGTTAACTTGTACAGAAAGTCAAGGTCAAAAGTTGGCTTAAACATCGAGTTGAAATGAAGCCGGCTAAAGGCCAGGATAAACAAGTAGCCAATATGCAATGCAGTAATACAACTTAAAAGACACCAGGGAGCCTCTAGGGTAAAAGCCAGAAAAAATGATAAGTGATGAAGAAGAAGAATGAAGCTTCAACACATAAGACATGGCGGGACTAAAGAGGACTCCTAAGCCTACAAAAAAAGCAGCATGGGCAACAAGTGATAGCGAAGAACTAACTAGGAAACCCATGTAAAGGAAGGCTCTACCATCAAGTCATGATTAAATAATCGGCGAGTGAAATGGGTGTAATACTCATGACCTGATGGGATCGACCCTAAGGCAAGTGATCAGTATGGAGGCTAGTATGCAAGATGCAATTGAGAGTGATTTCCCTAACCTATATTCCAGTGAAGATCATATACCTGCCGTGAAGAGTCGGAAATCATGAATCAAAAACCGGGAAAAATCTCAAAATCGTCAAAATGTACCTGAAAACATACCAAACTGGGCACTTCCAAGCAATCGAGTTATGCAGCTTAAGATAGATCGAAAAAATAAGCATAAGGAATTTTTGTGAAAATTTTCAACTTTTTAGCCATAAATAAACAAATTACCTCTCATTTGGTTCATTATTGCATAGCTGATTTGGAAAAAGTGCTCTGGAGCTAAAAACTTCTTTCGTCAAATCAGGAACAACTGATCGTCGGAACTCAGCGAAACTTCAGGTAGGCTCCTTAATCATCCTGTTTATTCATTTTTTCTGTTTGGAAATTAAAATTAAGTGATTTTTTTCTTTAAAACCCTTGCTAAAATATGCGTACCTGCGCATACGCAGGTTTATTGAAGGAAACTCGCGTATACACGCGACTGTGTAAAAGAAAAACCGCGTATGCGTAGGGCCGAAACTTAAAAAGTGTGGCTAATGCATAATTTGATGAAATTTCTCAGGATGACCATCTCATGGAGGGAACGTGAGCATAGCGCAGTAGACCAAGAGGTCATGCAGGACCGCGCAGCGCAAAACATCCTCCGAAATTGCGGATTGTTGAAATTCTTTAAAATGCCCAATATGAAAAGCAATGTGCGGTTGCTTGAAATGCTCGTAAATTACTGGGAACCAGATTAGGATTGCTTCATAATTGATTAGATTCCACTACGCATTGAAGTGGAGGATATATATTTCATCACTGGACTCTCCAGGAGGGGAGAACCAATAGACCTGCACAGGAAACCCCTGGGAGGGTTAACCGTGGAAGATTATGTCCACGTATATTGCGTAGATAATTCCAAAAAGGTTGGAACACAGATTGTAATTAGAGATATCAGGGATTTGCACATGAAGATCCTCCTTTTCACCATCAGCAGAGTGGCAGGATCTGCCTCACTACATCAGGTGTCCAGGACGCAAATGAGTATAGCTGTAGAGTGTTTGACTCATGTTTACGATTGGTGCACAGCCCTACTACTGAACATGAAACAACAGCTGACTTCTATTCGCCAAGTAAAGACCAAACACTTTGGCTATGGTACCATTTTGACAACATTCTTCTTTGAGAGGATTCCATCTTTGAGACCCAGAGTCATCTCGACTATCAGTAGCCCGCGGGACCCAAGAATTGCCCGTTGGGCAGACATGATGAAGAGACTGGGGGGTAGTGAGGTACCCCGCACCACGTGGGACGATGAGTTCTTCCTGTGGTGGGGAGAACAGATCATCACAGTGGACGACTATCCCTATGCCGGGATGGATTTCCATGGAGATCCAGATCTAGTTCTTCCACCTGGCACAGCATGGGGAGCAGTCGGTAAGTTTTGCAAAATTTTTTGACTTATATGATTTTTTTGGATTTTTTCAAATATGTATGAAAAAATGAAAAACAAACATGTTTTTGATTGGATTCATAATGACTGACAATTTAAAATGATCATGTTTCAGATGTTGGACCAGTTCGTCCTGAGGGCCTACCGCGCCATAAGCGCCGCAGAGGTGAGGCAGAGATAGTGGATTCCGACAGGACTCTCCAGACCATGCAGAGAAACTTGAAGGGATTAACCCGCCAAATCCCTATGGCTGCTGTGGAGGACTTGCCGGAAGCCATCCAAAGACAGGTAGTAGGAGTACCCCGAGACTGGGTTAGATTATTCCGCCGAGTGGCCACTGCAGTTATGTTCTATAGGAACACAACTTCTGGGCAGGGTCCTCAGGAGTAGACAGATTTTATATATTAGATGACTGTATATTCTTTTTTGAGACCGAACATGATGGGGCATAAGCCCAAGTTTTGTATGAGATTATGGATCCAAATTTTGTAAAGTTTTTTGACACTCCGATGATATATATACAGCGATATTTGATGTGATGTGATAAATGTATCAAATGTATGATGTTTTTTATGATTAAAAATTTATTGTATGGAATGATTAATATGCCAATCCAATGCTTGATTAGCTAATGAGTCAGCAAACCAATTGTCAGCTCGAGGAATATGAATGAATGTTAAAAATTGAAATGACCTTTGTAACAAATGTACCCTCAAGCACAATCATAATAAAAATGGATCTCGTACCCGATAAGTGTTTTTCAACTGCGACACCACCAGTTGGGAGTCCAAGAAAACTACCAACGAATCAGCACCCAAAGATACTGCCTCCGAGAGTAGATGAATGATTGCAGTGTATTCTGCTACATTATTGGAAGCAGGACCAATGCAGACCCCTCTTGATACCAACAACTGACCGGAAGGATAATGAAGCACCCAAGCCGCGGAAGCTAAGTTCTGGGTATGTCTACTAGCACCATCGGCGAAACCAAAATGACTCATGACATCCAACACAACCTGCCAAAGCAGATCAAAAACATCATCACCTCATCAAAAATCAAAAATCAATCAGATATGTACAAAGCAAAAAACTACTATATACAAAGCAAAATGCCAGGCCAAAGCCTAGGCATAATACTTCTTCAAATAGAGCCCATTTCGGGGCTCCGGCAACTCGTTCCCTTCGAAGTCAACCAAGGTATATGCTCCTTTCTTAAGGACTTTTTTAACGATATAGGGGCCATACCACATCGATTTAAACTTTCCTTCCCCCAAGGCATCTTTTTCTTGGGCATAGACCAAAACAAGGTCACCTTCGGAAAAGACCCTAGGCTTAACCGCCTTATCATACTGAACTTTGACTCGGTTTTTATGCGCTTCATTCATCGTGGCATCATCCCGACACTGCTCATCGAGATGTTCCAGATGAAGAAGCCGCTCTGCCAGACTAGAAGTGTCAGGAAGAAGCTCAAGAGCTAATTTAAGAGAAGGAATCTCGCATTCAATAGGAAATACGGATTCCACCCCGTGGACTAACTGAAACAGAGTAAAGCCAGTTGCAATTTTCACTAACGTCCTGTATGCCTAAAGTGCAGGATATAGCATAATATGCCAGTTGGATCTATGTTTATCAATTGTTCTTTGAAGAATTGTCTTCAAGGATTTATTCACGGCTTCCACTTGCCCATTGGCCTGAGGATAATATGGAGATGAATTCTCCTGCCGGAAACCCAATTTGAGAGCCAACTCAGCCATCATACTATTCTGAAAATGACTGCCATGGTCAGTGACAATCTCTCTAGGTATACCAAAACGAGCGATAAATTGATTGAAAAGGAACAAAGCTACAGTCTCACCATCGTTCCCAAAAGTAGGCATAGCCTCGACCCACTTCGTAAAGTATTCTACTGCTACGATAATGTACTTGTGAC
Source organism: Pinus albicaulis (assembly GCA_034641835.2). Taxonomy (NCBI): domain Eukaryota; kingdom Viridiplantae; phylum Streptophyta; class Pinopsida; order Pinales; family Pinaceae; genus Pinus; species Pinus albicaulis. The sequence continues at coordinate 487,831,633 of CM076572.1, forward strand.
CTTTTGCCGAAGGCGGGTTACAAGTAGTATAATCCATACCCCACTTTGTAAAGGGTCCGACAGTAACGACTGGAAAAAGCGGAGCTGGATGAGCGCGCATTTTTTGAGTATACACCTGACAAGGATGACACTTCTTGACCGATTCAATACAATCTTTGAAAATCGAGGGCTAGAAGTAGCCAGCACGCAAAATCTTTTGGGCTGTAGCAAGCCCTGATAAATGACCCCCACAAGCTCCACCGTGAGAATCATTGAGCACAGCCTCAGCTTCTTCGAAAGTTAAGCAGCGTCGTAGGATTGAATCAACCCCTCGACGGTACAAAGCATCACCAATAATCAGATAACTTTTAGCTAAGTGACGCAGCTTACGACGCTCATCTTTCGAAAAAGAAGAGGGAAACTTCGCAGTCTGGAGATACACAATGATATCCCCATACCAAGGATCTTGTGGAGAGATAAGAAACAAGTGTTCGTCCGGAAAGGACTCATCATAGATCATCTCCTCTCCACAAGGCAACTCGGAGATCAATTCCGCAAAGACTAATGACTTCTTGGATTTGGCAGACATGAACTCGAGATCAAATTCCTGTAAAATCACAATCAATCTATTATATTTGCCCCCAATCACTCGCCTGCTGAGGACAAACTGAAATGGATTGGCAGCTGCCAAGACATAAGTTTTGCAAAGAATAATGTAATGCCGGAGTCGCTGCACAGCATGGACTGCTGCTAAGGCTAATTTTTCTATCGGGGTGTATCGCAGTTCAGGTCCTACTAGTCCTCGACTAAGGTAGTAAATAACATGCTCGGCCAGAGCATCATCCTCCTGAACCAGAACCATACCAATGGTAGATTCTGCTGTAGCCAGATACAAAAGAAAATCTCTGCTATAATCGGGTGGACTCAGTAAAGGAGCAAAGGTCAATGCCTTTTTCAAGGCATCGAATGAGCGTTGAGCGTAGTCGTCCCAAAGAAAAGGAACTCCTTTCTTCAACAGTCTCATATATCCCTTTGTAATCTCAGCATAGTTGACGATGAACCTCCGAAGAAAATTAGACTTCCCTTGGAGACTTTGAAGCTGACGGATTGAAGACGGGGGAGGCAACCGAAGTATTGCCTCAACCTTGAAGGGATCTACCCTTATCCCTTCCCTAGACACAATAAATCCCAACAGCCGACTGGATGTAACCGCGAAAACGCACTTGTTCGGATTCAATCGAATTTTATAAAAACGACATCTTTCAAATATTTGCCGGAGGTGACCAGGATGATCCATCCTCTTTCGAGAATGAGCAACTAGATCATCTAAGTATGCCTCGATAATCTTCTTGATGTCGTGGAAGGCGTAAGACATGGCCCGCTGAAAGGTAGCTCCAGCATTTTTAAGACCAAAAGGCATTTTCTTGTATGCAAACGTACCCCAGGGACAAATAAATGTAGTCTTATGTTGATCTTCAGGATGGATAGTAATTTGATTATATCCGGAGAAACCGTCCATGAAGGAGAAAATCTCGTTACCGGCACACTCGTCAATGATCTGATCGATGAATGGTGTGGGGTAATTGTCTTTAGGACATGCCTTATTTAGGTCTCTGAAATCGATGCACACTCAAATCGTTCCTTGCTTTTTATCTACCGGAACGGGGTTTGAAACCCATTCAGTCAGAGGAACTGGGAAAATGAACCCCGCCTTAAGCAGCTTTTCAACTTCATCTTTGATAGCTGTTGCCTTCCTAGGATTGACCGAATGAAGTTTTTGCCTGACCGACTTAGCGTTTTCATACGTCTTGATCTCATGCTGGACGATAGATGGGTCTATGCCAGGCATTTCCTCATAAGACCAAGCAAAAACATCCCTATACTCTTTGAAGAGCTCGGTATAGATTTGAATCTCTTCACGGGAACATTCAGCTCCAATGAAGACATTCTCGATAATGTTGGGATTCCTGGAGATGTTCACTGGGATAGTAGGAGAGATCACAGCCATGTTCCCTTCAGCATAAACCTGTGCTGGTGCTAAAGGGCTCAAGACTGGGTGAACAGGTCCAGGAGACTGAGGACTTGGAAAACTTGTTTCAACTTCGCTTAAGTCAGGTAGGAAGTAAGACCGATGATGCAAGTCAACCCACGGTCTATCTATACCAGTCATGGCTTCCAGGATTGCCTCTTCAGATGGAAGAGTAGTATCAAGGCAATCCTGGGCCGAAGCAGAACTAATCGTCCAAGCCGGAGCCACATCACCATCCAACTCTTTCGGTGAAAGAGGAGCTGGGACGGTTTCTGCAGAGTCAACAATAGACTGATATGCAATCTCAGCTGCAGAAATCGGAAATGCCATTCCACCCACTTGACCTTCCGCTAATGTGGCAGTAGGGGAAGGTAAGGTCCAAGGGTCCGAAAAATAATGAGTTCGAAAGAAATCTCTTCGAAGGGGAGCCCTAGAGGATGAAATAGCATTAATATGCACAGTAGGAGGAGGAAGATAGAAAGAACCCATTAGGGAAGAATACATTCCAACTCCTAGATTCTCAACAGGCGCCTTAGTATTGTCCAACTTAGGAACAGATGAGTCAGAAGGCGCATTCAGGTCTACAAGAGGACAGTCCAGTTGATCCACCGTAACTATCCTCCCTTCGTGGGGGAAACATACAATTCGAAATAATGAGGATGCAATGGCATCCATCTCATATATCTAGTTCCTCCCCAACAGAAGGTTGTAGTCCAAGGCTGCATCCACTACCTCAACCTCTATGTTAACGGTTTTGCCCCCAACACAGATGGGCAAAGCCGGGACAATACCATGGGGCCTGTGAGAATGGCCATCGAACGCAGTAAGAACAGTGCTAGATGGAACAGCTTTGGGAGATCCAAGTGTCTTCCAACATGCGAGAGACATCACGTAAGTAGAAGCACCCTCATCAACAACCGTTTGAAAGATATTGGTCTTTCGATACGACGATTTAATGTGAAAAGCCATGTGATGAGGAAGTCTCTTCTTAAAATTAGTCATATCAAAAGTAATCAGAAGAGAAATTTTCGGATCAACAGCCCCAATGGTAGTGAGCAAAGCACTGCGCTGAGCCGGACAAGACTGGAGTACCTCTAAAGCTGACATAGCACAAGGACTTTGCGCCAGATCTTCTACAATCGAGTAGTTCTGGGCAGCCCTCATGTTCGGATTAATCGTTGACCGCTTAGAAGATGCTTTTGGTATCCGAGGCATAGACTCAACAGTTGGTTTCGTGATGTGAAGCAGCTCAGTAGCATCAGGAACTTCCTTAGCTTTCGAAGATTCCTCTCCGCCATAATCACGGGATCTCGTAGCGACATCCACGTGAGCACTCATCATAAAGATGTTCGATGGAATTTCCCCTTCCTGGGTACCTCCAGAGGAAGCCCCAAGATTTTGGTTCGCGCCAACAACTAATTGCTGCCTTTGGGGAAAAGGGTTTGTCAGCACAGCCTGGGAACTAGAAGAACCCTGCTGGGATAACAGGCACTGAGCATCCTGAATTTTAGGGCAAAGGTGTGTGAGATGGTCTCCAGTACAAAGCTTGCACGGAAACTTCACTTTCTTTTTCTCCTTTTGACCCTCACCAACACGCTCGTTGGTCTTATTTGCATTGCCCTTCCTGTTCTTGCCCTTCTTCTTGTTATTTTGTCCCTTCTTCTTCCCATTGGATTGTTGATTTCCTTTGGGATCAGAAGCTTGGACAACATTTATGGACAAAGACTGGGAAGGTGATGAATCAGCAGGCACAGCCTGACCAGAAGGAGCAGATTGTAAAGACAACTGCTGCAGTTGAGAAAGCAGGCTGGCTGCACTACTATTGACCGATCCGACAAGCCCGTCACCATGCAGACCAGGTTTAGGTTTCGATAAATCCAATTTGGAGCGAGGAGCATTGGGAAAATACTTATAAAGCATCCCAGACTGAGAATACATCAATTCTAACTGCTGGGCCCTAAAGATGGCCTGCTCCTCAGAAAATACCCCAGATAGGGATACATCTTTTGAAATATCTAAGTGCAGAGATTTCAAAAACCACTCGAGAAGGAATTCACCTGGAATATGGGCTTTGATAAGCCTCTTCCTTCTCCTCCATTCCTGAATGTGATCAGAAATGTGAGTTGCCTCATCCTGCTTAAAATTAGCCAGGAGTTCGGTCCCAGCCTCATATCGGACAGGCAACTGAAAATGGTTTAGAAATGTGACAGCCAGTTCTCCAAATGTGGCAAAACTGCCCCCAGTGAGCTCGATATACCATTTGGCAGCATTTCCAGTTAGGGTGCGTTGAAATAATCTCAACCTAATCGAGTCATCGATCAGGGAGTTCGAAGAGCACCATAAGTGGAAAGTGGTGGTGTGGTCTGCCGGATCCTCTCCATTCTTACCTTCAAACTTTGGAATGTCTGAAGGAAGTTTGGTCGGGACCGGAGGCCACCCCGGACTATAACGAATCGGGTCATTAGTCAACTTCGACAAATCTGGCAAGTTTAACGTTGCCAGAAATGGTAAACGAGGCGGAGCCTGAGGATTCCATCCTTGATGGGATGGATTCCCAACATTCTGAAAAGAATAGCCTGGATTTGATGAGGCACCAGGCTGCCAGAAAGGACTCGTAGAAAACAGAGAAGAACCTCCTCCCCACGCCGAGTTACCAAAGCCCAGACCACTTCCCCCCGCTGAAGTGTTAAATGAAGAGGAGAGCCCCTGATAGGGGTTCCAAGCATTAGATAGAGGAGAAAAGTTCTGATAAGCACTCAATGAAGGGAAAGAAGCATTCCCTTGATGACCTGTGTAAAACTGGTTCCCTGCCCCAGCCGTTGTAAACACAGGATTCCATCCCGTAAAAGTAGTCAAACTTTGCCCCCCAGACCAAGGGTTGAAACTCTGGGTCTGGGACGTAAACGGAAACGACCCTAAAGAAGGATTGGAATTGGGAATGTGTCCAGTCCCAAAGGGGAAACCCTGAAAGGAAGCTGAGCCACTAGCCATGTTAGACATGGGCGTAGATCCAGCTGAAGCAGCAGAAAAGGAAAAAGAGGGATTTCCACTAATGGACATCCCTGAACAGAAGGGACCAGAATGAGAAGCATATGCTTGGGTGAACCCAGAGCCAAACATAGCAGCACTAGAAGAAATCAAAGATGAAGCAATAGTGCCCCCTGCCTCAACAGAAGCAGGGGTCTGAATGCCTGTAGCACTCACGGTAGAAGCCGCGTTCCCAGTCGTGGCCATCGAAAGATAAGAATGATACGGAAGATCCGGCGGTCTCTCAGACTCCGGTCCGATGTACTGAACAAAAAAAAATCTGACAATCAGATAAGAGGAGATGGGATTCAGCAGAGGCCTGTGTATATCTTCTATCTGAAAATCTTCTTCCTGAGGAAACAACACTCGCGAGGTGAGCGGAACGCTCCTCTCGGAACCAACACCGGAATCAGCTACGAAACCTTCAGACCTCTATGGAGGATCACTCTCCACTGCGTCAGACGCCACAGGGTGGTAAGCACCTGCTAAATCACTCCTACGCCTTCTCGAAGAAGGCTCTAGACTCTCGGGAGATAACCCCCGGATTCTCCTCGAACATCGAGGCACTTGATCAGCCACTTTTATAGATTTTATGAATTAGACCCAAAAAAGTGAAAAGCTAGGCAAGCTAGGAGCAAAGAGCACTCACTAAAATAAAAATCCCTGAGAAACAGCAAGCAAATAGCCTCCAAGTATTTCCGCTCTGGGTGATGAGGACCGGACACCAAAATACAGGAAAGCGAAGTATAGGGCCTTCCGAAAGCAGTCTGGGATGATTAGGGCCCATAACAACTAGCGAAGGTATCAGAAACAGTTACGCCGACCTCCTAACGACAGCCTTTGCCGGCTCAAGCACCCAAGCTTCGCAAGGGCACCCCCCAGAAGTACTGCTGAAAGTGATGCGACGTCTGCCTCAGGTACCACGGGTATTCCCCCCCGCAGTCACCTGTGTGGAACCTAGGAGTGGCAACTATGGACACCAATCCGTATCAGAAGCTGGGAGGAACGGTCTTGAGGTCAGATTCAGCTAATCGGAGGGGGGGTATCCCTCTTCTCAACCTTCACTTCCCCTCGCGCTTGACTCTCGGATGAGAGCTTTCCCAGTCCACCTCATGGAGTTGGATTTCGCTCAATTAATCAACTTCTATGTTTGTTTGAGCGGCCTTGGAGAGTTAACTCTCCACTCACCTATTCCAAGGCCCTACAACCTAGCTATTTGGTGATTGACACTTAGAAAAACTTGCTAGTTGATTTTAGATTAAATCGCTTATTTTATGGGCTGTTATTTTAAGTCACAAGGATATGGAGATGAAACCAATGGTGTTTTGACGCAAAAGAAATTAATAAAAACTTAACTACATGCACATGCAGTTCTTTGTCTTTCGATGAAAATTAATCTCTATACAGGTTCTACGAGACTAAAAATTGCATTTTTCTTTTCAAAAAGCAAACTCACACTCACAAAAACTAAGAAGCTAACTAAATGCTGAAATGCACCTAATGCAAATCACTACGAGCATGTAAATCCTAAGATGCAAAAATCTCTTAAAACAGAGTGAAATTTCCCAAAAATCTCCTTCAGTTTTAACTCTTTTTTGATGGCCCAAAAAGCTAGTTCTCGGAAACAAGAACTCTTAATATAAGACACCAAAAACACTTAAAAACAAGAAGAAGAAGTCAAATGACAACTCCTCCTCAAAATCAAGTAAAAAACTAGAAGGAAGAAACCTCACAAAAGCTCCAAAAGATATGGCAAAACGAAAATGAAAATGCAACAACAAAAACAAAAACAAGACAAAATGTTTTTTGAGTTTTTGAAATGCAAAAACAAAAAGCAAAACAAATGTTTTTTGGGCTTTTTAGTTTTATAAAGCAAGAGCTCGAAAAGACCAAGCACAACTATCGAAATCCAAACCAAACAGGACTGAATTTCAAGCACAAACTTCAACAATGCTCCCAAACCTTATAAGGCTAACTAGTAGCAAGATCAATAAGAGCAAAAGAAGACCAAAAAATCAGCCACTCAGCCTAGATAAATAGTGCAAACTTGTCGCAAACAAAAACTCCAAAGAAGCAAGAAAAGTTCTTCGAAAATTGCAACAAAACCTAGCCTATGGAACTCAAGAAAACCAATCAAAAACGAAGCAAAAATTGCAATGCGAAGCACAACACAAAGATAGGAGCAAGTCAATGAGCAGAAGATCTCTGTTTTGATAAAGCAGAACAGCCAAGAATGCTCAGAAAGCGATCTTGGAACTCAATCCAGAAGTGCCAGCACCAGAAACAACACTTTGCCAAAAAGACTAGTTTTCAGTCAAACGAAAGAGAAAAAAGACATGAAACCACTTCCTTCACACTCCAGTAAGTATGGAGACTTTGTAGGAACAGGTCTCCACAGCCAGAAAGGACCAAAAAGTCAAGAAACTCAAAAACTCAAAATCTGCTTAGGTATACGCTACTTCACAACTATGCAACCAGCGTGCATACGGGTCTGTTCTAAGGGAAACTCATGTATACGCGGGTTCCTTCAGAAAAAATAGCGTGTATATGCAACTGTGTGCAAAAGAAGGTGCGCATGGAAAGGTAAATAATGAAAAAACAAAAAGAACAAGCCTGGAAAATACACCAAGACTTCAGACTGACTGCAAGAAAATAAACTGGACTGCAAATGAAAGTTAAAACTGCTGGGATCCTACCAAATAGATGAAACCACCCAACAGGAGAATCACAAAAGTGTGATCCCCAGCAGAGTCGCCAGTTCTGTTTTGGGGAAATATCACCCTAGAGGTTGGTTGGGGTACAACCTCCACAGAGCAGGGGCATGCTACTTAACAGAGACTCGCACAACCATGCACGTTCAGAAAAACTAAATAGAGAAGAATGAGAAAGTTACCCGTAGGTCCTACGGTTGAAGTAGATCCACGTGGGGTCCAAACCCCCAGCAACCGTCCTTCCTTCTTAACCTGAAAAACAAGGAGAAACCAGCACAAAGGACAGGTTGTACAACATATATCTACTCTAAATGTTAGTGAGATTCATATAAAACATTAAATAAATCATAATGAATGCTTGTATAACAAATATTCTCATACATATAAGCATACACTAACACATTTATTTCGGGAACAGCATGGTACTTCTGTATTATAAATAGCATGTACAAAAGTAACAAGTGGAGAGATCACCTGATCCTTCCAAGGCCTTCGCAGACCGTTGTCCAGATCCGTCCAGCCCTTGCCTCGCTAAGACTCCTTCCAAACTGGTGCATACGAGATGACATATAAAAGGATGTGCATCTCAAGGAAACAAGGGTTTCCTATAATGAACTGGGAAAGTGCAGGAGGCACGGGGAATCAGACTTGGATAGGGAATACCAACAGAGTATAATATCAATAATTCTCTCTCTCCCTTAGGCCATACACATGAGGGCTTTTTATAGTCCCTCCAAGTAGTTTCAGCAGTTGGAAACAGTTGGCCACGGGCTGGGGTGGTTGAACTACCCGAGTAACCATCAACCCAGCGCGAAATTAGGGATTTTTATATATTTTTTAATCATTAAAATGGCATACGCGGAAAATTCTAGATGGACTCGCGTATACACGCGGAAAAACACGGGCATAGTCGCGTATGGGGGATTTTACACTGTTTTTAAGTGAAATTTTCCAAGTCTGTAGGAATGGGTGCCCAAAACCATCAAAGCAATCATGAATCATGTCAAGGTGAGAAATGATGCTATAACAATCAGCCATTTTCTCATGAAGAAGAAGAAGCAGAAAGGAGATGTGCCAAGGGAGGAGACTCTTGGTAATTATTTTCAATAGTATGACGCTCAATCTAAGGGATTCAAAGATCACTTAAACTTCCAAGGGTTTTGCAAGATCAAATAAGTAAGGAGCACAAAGGGCATGCAACATGGTGAGGGTAGATTCTTTCTATTCACTTTTGATGGATCACCTAAATGTCCGACTAGGGCTTGGGTGAAGGAGCTAGACACCTATGTGCAACAAAATCAAGTTTTAGAAAAAGAAGCCATCAAAGTAGCAGCACTGCATCTTGAGGGTAAGGCTTATGCTTGGTGGTTGTTTGAATCTTTTTCCTTAAAGAATTCAAATACACCTAATTATGCAAGTTCATTAGAATAATAATGGAAAGGTTTGATAAAGAATATTATGACACTTTCTACGGAGCTTGTCAAACCACATCAAAATTTTTTTTTGCATGGATTGGAAGGGTCCCTAAATTCAGATCCATTTCATAAAACCATTGAAGGGGATGGAAAAATGTATGATGTTTTTTCAAGGGAAAAGTCCCCATTGCATGTAGATCTTTATTTTCAAGAGGAAGACATGGAGATTCCTCCTTCAAAAGAAGACCAAGATCTAAGGTCTCTTATTGATGATGAGGAATTTTCAACTATGGAAGAGGAGGTTGGAGATGATAACGTAGTCATAACAAGAGCACATCTAGGACATCATGAAGAGGAATATGGAGCACTTTCTCCAAAGAAATAAACTCTTGCACTCTTGCAAGGAGTTCCAAAGAATCTGACATATGGAGAAGGTGGCACAAACCATGTGCAACATTTGCCATCATTATCAAATGGTGAGATCTGGAAGATAGAAGAAGGAAGAGAGGAGGGAAAGCACCACATGATGAGGAGAATACACCCCTATTTATTTCATAAGGCTGATGCATAAAGAAGGCAAGAGGATCTATGCAAGGAAGGCAAGGACAAATCTGTCCACACACATACACATCCTGCTCTATGCCTTGATGTCTCTTTACATGGAGGCATTCCACTGGGGAGACCTCCTGATGAGAGGAAAACTAAAGTGTTTTCTCAACTATGGGAAGAATATACATACTTGGCTAAGGAAGGATGTTTGGGAGAAACTAGCACAGCACAAAGAATCTTTCATGGATTCAAAAGAGAGGTAAGCAATTTTCTGAGTTGGACATTGCTATCTCCCACTTAGTTATTTGTGCTGAAAAAGAAGGATTCATAAGTCTATGATGGCATGGACATGATGTCATATGGAAACTCCATATATTTGGGGTAGAAAATGGTATTTTCATTCACAAAATAGATTTCTGAACATGACAAGAGGATATCAACACTCTTGCATGCATGGGCCACATTGAGGAAGTTTTGGAAGACAAGGAATTTCCAAGGGGAGGTTGACTTCCATCTACTTCAATCTTGTCTTGATCAAGATCAGCTGCAAAGGAGGCAGAAAAAGGAAGTTGATAGTACTCCAACATGTGACTTTGACATCAAGCATGTCAAGGAGGAGAGCCATGCTATGACAAAGGCTACATTTCATATTTCTACAACACTGTCATTGTTGGGGAGCCTACATCCTTATTGGGATTCCCAACTTTTGATGGAATACTCCAAGGACCTTTTCACATGTAAGGTTATTGATGGGAAAGTGATGGATGGCAGGTATAAAGTAGTTGAGGGGGTCATTTATTCCCAATATCAGATCTATTTGGCTACAGACTCCAAGCTCAAGGAGAAACTACTTAATGCAGCCTATGAGATCTTGCTTTCAAAACCCACTGGTTTCATTAGAACATATCATACAATCTTATATGGATTCATGTGGGAGAAATTCAAATAGGAGTTGCACTCTCATATGAGTAAGTGCATGGGTAAATTTCTAGTTGAGGAGGAACATAGCTCTTTGGAAGAGTTATGATTACCACCTCCTTATTCATTGAGTGTGAGAAGGAGCTCATCCATGAGCTACATTGCTGAATTAAACCAAGTATATGATAAACATTGTATTGCTGAACATTATGATATATTTATTATGTACTTGAATTTTATTAACACTCATGTGCAGGTCTTGGCTCCAAGAGGGGGCAATATTTCTTATGGGTTTCATGAGCCTCCTTGGGCCATGAACAATGGAGATGTTGACCATCCCCTAATATATTTTTGGGAGATGTTGTATTTTTCATGGTGTGTTTCATTAGAACCAACTATCATACACCTTCTCCAAGCATGCAAGAAGGATGGGGCAGCAAACAGGTGTTAGGAAGAACACTTGTCATATCATATTCTATGGCAGTTTGGGGGAAAAATGCGCTGGTTGCACATGAGAAACCATTATCCTTCTCCTTTATTTCATATGGCAGCTAGCATGATTTCAATTATGACTCCATATGCTAAAGATGTTCTTATCTTTATTGGGGACATGATTGGAGGAGAGGCACATTGTTTGAATGTATCCTTTGGGAAAGATATTTCCCACACTTTTTGCACTACATGTTTCAAGGGAAGTATGAGAAAGGATATGGATACCATAATATATCACTTTTTTCTTTATGAGGTGGGCCATATGATTGTTTGGAGCACTTGGAACACACCTCTCATGAGCATTTGGGAGGAATTTTTCTATGAATTACCAAGCTAGGAGGTGATTCATTTCATTTGGATGATAGCATGGAGGTGGGAGTCCTTCATTGATGATGAAATTCCCCTTGATGGCCATCACTTCTATCTTGAGGAGGCCCTTGATCAGCAAGAAGGTTTCCATGTAGACCTTCCTTTCTTTAATGATGAGATCCATTTGGTTTATTCACCAAAGGCCAACTTGCACACTTGGGAGGAACCATTGGGAGAAAAAATTATTGCAGGATATATTAAGCAATGGTGGAAACTATTGGACATGACTGGATCAATCTTGACTGGATCAACCTTGACTAGATCTTCATGTCTTGTCTCCTTTCACACTCACAGTGTCTTCATTTTGACTAGCTAGATTGATATTCATTCACATTGAGCTGTCTTCATTTAGGATCCACTCCTCATATAAAAATGTTGTTGACTTGGTCAAACTTGACTTTGTCCACACATTTTAGACCATGTTCACACATGTGGATGCTTGATCTAGTTATTACATGATCCATTTTTACATTATGAGGATTTTTATTCATACTTAAGCAACATATGAGCCTCCTTGCCCATTTATTCATCTATCTAGATTTTAAAAGCAAAATTAATATTCCTATTAGCTGCATGATAATTTAGGAATATTACAGTCTTCCCCTCCAAAATGTTGCTTGTCCTCAAGCAACTACAAGGGTCCTGCACACCCTTGCAGTTGCTTGAGGACAAGAAAAATTTGGTAGGGGAAGACTGTAATATTCCTAAATTATCATGTAGCTAATAGAAATATTAAATTTTCTTTTAAAATCTAGATAGATGAATAAATGGGCAAGGAGGCTCATAAGTTGCTTAAGTATGAATAAAAATCCCTCATAATGTAAAAAGGGATCATGTAATAACTAGATCAAGAATCCACATGTGTGAACAGGGTCTAAAATGTGTGGACAAAGTCAAGTTTGACCAAGTCAACAACATTTTTATATGAGGAGTGGATCCTAAATGAAGACAGCTCAATGTGAATGAATATCAATCTAGCTAGTCAAAATGAAGACACTGTGAGTGTGAAAGGAGACAAGACATGAAGATCTAGTCAAGGTTGATCCAGTCAAGATTGACTAAATCAAACAGTGTTGTAAAAGGATGAGCAAGGCACATGGAGACAACGTAATTTGGATGGAGGAATCTTTGCATGGAAGCAAGATCATAATGGGGTGGGACCCTTGGTGAGGAAGCTCCTCAACTATATAACGGAGGAGATGGAAACCATATGGGTATGATTGAATATTAACTTTTTTATGTGGTATGTTTAGACTTCTTTCATTCTTTGGCTGTTTAGCTAAGTTTGCTGCACTGTTTAGTGCAAGGGTTTTCCCATGCGGGGATTCCCTACTCTTTCTTGGAGATCTTGTTCAAGAAATCTAAGAGGAGATTTCTGAGTTGAATTTTCCACTATCTGGTGTTAGGCCAAGCAGTTACCTCTAGCAACAACATAGTCCCTTGTAGAAACTACGTTATTTCTTAAGGTGTGCAGTTGGAGAGGTTAAAACTCCATTTTTGTGAGCTAGTTTCTCGGGAGGAGGATCAGCCTTTTTCTGGAAAGCTAGTGGGAGAATCTACAACCATTTATTTTCATTTTCAGCCATTTTTATGCATAGATTCAGATATACAGTGTGATTCAGCCATAGATCTAAAACAATTCTTCCTTGTATATCATTTTTGTCAAGAAACCCTTGCCAGGTCATCTTGGAGCTATGTAAAAAGAGACTAGATCTTTTTTTTTATGCCTCATTGAGTAATCTAATAGAAGATATGATTTGTCTATCCATTTTCTAAGAATAAACCTCAAATAGCTGCACAGTATCTTTATGCAGTAATTTATGGGTGTTGCAGTCTTGGGGTTTCATCATTTTTAAGTTGTTTTGAGCATGGGAGGCTTGTTTAACTAGGAAAAAATCATTTGTTTCTGATTTAATCTTAGATATAAGTTCAATAATGTAAAATATAATGGATTCATGGGCTGAATTTTTCTATTGATGATCATATTTATGAAAAATATGTTTTCTGTGCAAGTATTGCTGATTTTCCCATTTTGGGATATTACAGCTAGAATCGTTAAATGATTAAATAGAAATACTTGATTCGCCTGAAGGGTTGAATTATAGATCAAGAAAATTTTATCCTCCTCAATATTCTTAAAAAATAATGAGGTACTGGTCGACAAATGACCAGGGAAAATTTGGGAAAAGTGAGAAAATTTTCTTTTTGGTAGCAAGTCGCTCTTTAACATGACACTTCTTTCACTCCATGTCCATGACTGTTTGGGTTGGGCAATGATCTTGATGGTCCTTTCACGCCTATGGTTCATCATACCTTCACTTTGGTTTTGGGTAAATGCTACCAACTCATCACAGTGTCGCCGATATGTTCAAAAGTCATCCAGTGATTAAAAACTCATCCTTTTTCAATACTCATAAACCTTCATTCTCATGACCGTCATCCCTGAAAATTTCTATATCAAGTCATACCCTTGTCTCTGAAATCGGTAACTCCAGTTTTGAAATAAGGTGACTTCCTGTCGAGGACAAATCAATATCTAGGAAGTTCACTTAGAAACATCTGATTCTAGTACCATGAGGCTTGTTACAGCATCGAAAAGATCCTCGCTTCCAGACTTTTGACCGAAATATTTTGTTTGGCATTCAACATCAAATCATCTATTCATGCCTTACGAAATGTACAATAGTAACTTGAGGGCCATTTTCATTAATGGTGGTTCTCTTGCATTTGTTAACAGCTCACATCATTGGCTGGTAATCAAACGATGTCTTTCCATGTTCGACTATAAATCATATATTCGCATGGATAGACTTGTACCTGAATGATCGAGTGAATGAGATAAGAAGACTCTGGATCTAGTTTCATCCATCTGGTCTGCGATTTCAAGATTTTTGTACACATCATTTGTACGGTGACCTTACATATAGATTGTCATCCAAACATGGGCCTATATCTGTAGGCATGCTGCATCTGGGAAACATTCCAATGAAGACGACTTTTTGAATTATGTACATGTTATTAGATTGTTTTATGTGTTGAATATGGGAATGCCCACCCTCAGAAATTATGATCAAAGAGGATATATCATGATGTAATGTATTGTAATATGTATGGAGGTGACCACTCCACTTCATTTCCAGGCTCATCACAATGTAAAGCATCTCAATCAAATGTTCTTATTATTTGGATCTCATGCTTTAGGGGGGAAATTGTTATAGGTCAATTTGGGCACCATTCCCAATGACCTGGTTAATTGGAAATCATCTACAGGAAAAATGATTAAGGGTCTATCATTCCCTATCATTTCAGTTGCTACATACCCTAAGATAAGAAAAAAGAAAAATCAAGCAAGACTTTCTTCAAGCAAAGGCTTCCAAGGTTTGAAGCTTATTATATAGCAAATGAGAGCTCACCAATGCAGGATCTAAGGGGAATAACTGCATTGCATATGTAGGTAGACCCATGCAAGGCTGCTCTGCAAAGAACTTCACGACATTCACAGGTGCGTTGGTCACATTGAGAGCGAAATTCTCATTGTTCTGGAATCTCCACTTGGCCAGTGCCTTCTAGAAGAGTTCAAATGTGTCAAGCTTCAGATCCAAGTGTATATTTGACATCTACATGATTGGAAACATGTTGTTGAGAAGGTAAATCCCCTCTATGGACAGAGGTGATCCCACTAGCCCAGATCGGGTCTAGCAACAATCAAGACACGCAATGACGCAGGTTCCTAGTTACAAAATGACAAAAATCATAACGAGTAGCCTACCTCAAATCCCACGCAGTGGTCATTAAAGAAAAGATGATGTTTCCCATCCCTCGCTTGACAGATCATGATCCTTCCGTTTGACACGTCCAAACAACTACACACATGTAAGGAAACAACGACATACAACGTAAAATCTAAAGCATGTAACCATACATCAGTCAGAGAGGATATAATTTATTGCATAAAGAAATAAACACATGAATGGAACCATAATTAGGGTCGCTTATATTATAAATAACAAAGGAAAGATTACAACCCAATTATCTGACGCTATGATCTTCCTTCGGTGGGGTTGACAGTGGAGCATGTCTCAACAAAGCCTGTCAGGAATCTGGACAAAGCTCTCTCTCTTCGGCTTGGCTCTCAATAGCTGCCTGGCTATAGTTTCCTTCCTACAAGTTTAGCTAGCTTGATAATGGAGAAGGAAATCTTTTATAGATGGAGGAAGAGGAGTTGGGATCCCTATAATCATGGGATAGGCCCTATCTCTAAGGAATCTTCCATGATGGGTGGAAAACCACTTCCTATACATGGAGATCCGGAGCCAAACCACCCAACACCTTTTGATGACTCGTTCAGGAGTTCGTTGGAATCAAAATTCTGCCATTTATTTTTAAAAACATCCCTTAGTAAGATTGGCGTGAGTGAGTGTTTGGTTCCAATTGATGATGTCAATTAGAGTTTAATTTAATGTCAACCCGGGAAGGTAAACTTAGAAATGCTTATCTAAAATATATAGATCTAGAAAGATTCCTAATTTGTCCAAAATCTTAAAGTCCCCTTACAAGAACATATTCATTAAGATCTCTTTCAATAACTAATCAAACCTAGATATAACAATTGTCAAGATCCTAAGGTTCTCTTACAAGAACACTTGAATTTTAGGATCTCCTCCAATATTAGAACATTTAGCAAAACTTAAAAGCTGAAATGAAACAAACCTAAATCTAATAATTGTCTGATATCTTATGCATTCCTTACAAAAACACTTTCAAATAAGATCCTTCCAATATTAGAACATTTAACAAAATTTAAAAGCTGAAATCAAACAAAAATATAAAATAAATTATACCTAAAGTAAACAAATAAGCATGCAAGTGAGGCCATGGGGGCCCTCCATAACTCCACAAGCACACCACTTCAATGGAGACTCAGATGTAGAAGCAAAATCGAAGTATGATCCTTTATTTCAAAATCTCCATTACAAACCAACTCTAAGGTTACAAATCTAAGCTTCTAAGATTACATACTCCAAAATTCTAAGATTACAAAACTTCAAGATTACAAATGGAGGAGATCGTACTCCTATTTATACAATGGAATGAGTAAAAAACTCATAATGATCATCCACTAATTTCTCTTTAGTTCCATACATCTCTCAACCATCTAGACACATAACCCCTTTTTTCCTTGATCTTCTCCATGAGATCATAATCTTCTCCATGAGGTTTATCTTCTCAAATTCGAATTGGATCCTTCAAGGCCACATAAAGGTGTCTTAGAAGCTTCCCTGGAACCTACACATGTCACAAAAACAATCCAATTTCCATATATAAAGTAAAATATATTATTTTATAATATTTAATCAAGAATTTCTATTAAAAATGCTTAAAAATAAATAATATTTGGAAAATATAAATGAGACCCATTAATGGTGAAAAATAGGGAAAATGAAGTGACATGGTGGTGAATAATGAGTGTATAATGGAAGCATAGGTGAAAAATGTATGGTAATGAGTGATATTTGTATAACATTTTGAAACCCAAATAGTGAGAAACAGGGATAGAGCACCAGTTGGCACGCCCTCTAGTGTGGATTTCCCCCATTGGCGCGAGGGATGAACTGGCTAGTCGCGCCAAGGCTAAAACATCTATTTTAAGGGTTTTTCAGAGGAAATTTTTTCAAAAGAGTATTTGTCCTTATGCAAGAGGATGTGATGAAGGTGGTTTCAAGACATTTTACTATTCACAGGTCATGGGAATAGTCCTCCAATGTACGGGATGAGGGATTGTAGGGATGGTGACAAAATTATGTGTAACAGATGCCCCCTAAAGCATGAGATCCGAGAGAGAGGGAGGGGCGAAATGCTTTATGAGAATGCGCCAAACTGAAAAAATTGTTGTCAGAAGACCTGCATACAAGTACAACTGATATCTTTGATACATGATATGTGGTATGGGCGCAACCATCCATAACAGAGTGTACAATAATAGGGATCCAAGGTATGGGCACAACCATCTAGTAAGAAGGATCAACAAGTAGACTCAGGTATGGTCGCAACCATCCAATAAAATGAGTCATGTAACTAATCATGATAATCCACAAAACCTGCAACCTGGATTTCATCAGAAAAAACTCAGGTTCTTGCACTCCATCTTGACCCGAATAGAGTACAAGTCCCAGCATGTGAATAAGTGAGCTGAAGTCGAACATGCAAGAACATCGTCTGATTACCAGCCAATAATGAAAGTCATTAACAGACGCGAAAGGTAACACCAATAATGAGGATGGCCCTTAAGGTACTATAGGTACAATCCATGGAATGTGAATAGTGAGCTAGAATCGAACACCCGCAGAATCATTCGATCGAAGGCCAATGATGAAAACCTTGCGTCGAATGCGAAGAACTTGCCATTGAGGCATGCTGGATCCAAGGTACCTGAAACGAGTCTATAGAAAAACCTCCTGGATATTGAGCTGAAGTCAATAGGAAGTGACCTTAATCGAAGGTGGGCCTTAATTTTTCCCACATCATTGACATGAGACAGAGGAATATGATGTTTGCGAATCAAGATCAGTAGAGAATCAGAAGGAGGTTGAAAACTGCAGAGGCCAACTTCTCTTGAACATATCAGCGGCATGACACTGGATTTGGCAGTATTTGACATCAAAGGATATGAGGTCACGACGATGGGGAAAAGATTAGATGAGTGGTAAAAAAGGATTACCCAAACCCATGGAGGCAAGCAAAAAACGAGATGAGATGTCCCCAACCCGACTCAAATGCAGACGAGTGCCATGTCCAAGAGCGACATACTGCCGACACGACGGTGATACTGGTTCCATTTTTCCTCACCATTTCTAGCGAGTACCCCAATTATTTTTGAAAACAAGCTTGAAGGGGATAGCATATGCTTGCGATATAAGTTTGTCCTTCGGAAAAATCCAATCTAGTACATTTAACGAGCCCTAGTAAGGAGGAACTCGAGTATCGTCATTGCAACGAAGTCCGATGTCATCAGGTTTTAACGAGTCTGACAAAGGAATAACTCGGCGTCTTTTCATGTTTAGAGAGTTTGAAAAGACACGAAAAAGAAAACTCCAACAATCCATTTTCATAGATAGTCCCACAGATCCGAAAAGGTAGAAAACCATATATGAGAGAACCTCCTGGTCATGATAGGCTAGGCTATTCCTTTTTCGTAAATAATCTATCCCAGCTCAAAAAAGGGGTAAACATATACTGGGTAGATGTCGTTTCGCAGCCAATTTAACGAGATCAAAACGACAAGCGACTTGGAAATATTTTCATTTTTAGAGAGTCAGAAAAGAGCTGAAAGATGACTCCAATAGTGACTTTTTCATGTTTTTACCAAGTCTGAAAAAGTATAAAATACAACTCGTGTCATCGTCCTAGTCAATCAAAAACCTATCGCTGCACAAAAAACAAGTGTAAAACCCATTTTTTGACAAAAATATGATAAAATATTTAGAAAAATAAGCTCCAAAACCTAATTTGATTTTGAAAAGTTATAATATCACCAAATAGTAAAAACATATTTACTTTTACTTTTTACCTCTTGTGCAGAGTGATAGTGAGTTATTTTCCTACGATCTTGTAGTGACTATTATGGACGATTCAGTGCATCATTTTAGATCCCGTCTTTTCTAGGTAAGAGCCGCTTCCATTAGCTACATTTTAATTCATATTTCATAGCTTTCCATCTTGATTTGGCATCCCTAAGGGGAGGATTTTAAAATTTAGGGCTTCCACAGTTGGCGCAGGTATGAGGCACGGATCCGCGCCAACCGAGCTCTTTTTGCAAAGGGGTCGCACCAGCTGGCGCAAATATCAGTAAAAAAGTCGTGCCAACCACGCAACCTCATTTTCCGCTCGAATTTGACAAAAATTGAACCAATAAATTGAATTTTTGAATGCCCAAGGGATCTTATGATGTGCTTATGACCAATTTGATGCAAGTATAAAGCCACAATGGTGATTGAATTGAAAGAAAGGGAGCACAGTGAAGAGGACGAAATGGCAATGGGGAATGAGAAATGCATGGATGCTCTCCGGAATTGTGGATTAAAGAAATTATTATTGACACCATGTCTCAGGGCACAACCTAAATTGTTACAATATCTGATAAGTATCTGGGATAAGAATGAAAAAAAGTTTAGGCTTCGAGATCAAGTGCTGGAACTCGAAGTGTCTGATGTCTACTTCATCACTGGATTGTCTCACAGAGGTCTAGTTTCGATCATGAAAGGTACCAGGCCTTCTGGAGATAAGATGTCGATGGTTATGGAAAGAGTGTGCCCAGGGGCACACACAGGATCAGGTAGTGGTAAAGTGGTCATTCACACTGTTCCCGATCTAGCACTCAGAGTGGTGCTACATTATTATGCGGGCTGCGGGGTCACAGGCGCCACATGAGACAACCAAAACACAGCTCCTCCTGGCGTCAGAATGTATGAACCTGACATTTTTTGATTTGGCTACAGCCGTAACCATGAATATCAAACGGAAATTGACTAAATGTAAAAAGGCCATACTGAAGTAGTTGGGTACGGGTCAATCTTGGTATCATTCATCCTAGAGCGGCTACCTATCTTCCAGGGCCAGGGGGCGATAGTCGCGGATCCACCTTTGGGAGAGCCACAAATGGCTCGATGGGCAGCACTGATGCACAGAGCAGGAGGGGGCCAACAAATGTCATGGCGGCCCGAGTTCTTTAGATGGCTCCGGTGACAGTTGATCGTCGTAGAGGACTGGCCCTATGCCAGTAATGATTTCACAGGAGACCCAGATCTTCCACTCCTGGAAGGAGAGGACTGGGATGAGGAGTTGGGTAAGACTATTTTTGATTTTATGAATTTTATGATTTTTTTGGGTATAAATGTATGTTCTAACAATTTATCCTATATGTATGCAGATGTTGGCCCAGAGAGGCCTACTGGGATGTCGCCGATTGCATGGAGGACCCCTCTCACTTATGACCCTCAAGGTGAGGGGGGCGAGGGGAACGAGATGGTTTAGAACTTAGAGGGAATCACCCGTGGGATTCCTAATTATGCTCACCTAGCTAATGTCCCTATGGCTTATCAGAGGCACACTGTAGGGGTGCCTAGTTGCCTTCATTGGTTATTGAGGTGATTGGTGCGGGCAATAACATGCTACCATGAGCACCATGCTGATTAGTCACCTAGGCTTTTCATTTGCATATTTTTGAGAGAAATGCTGTCTCTGGATGTTATTAAAACATACATGTATATTTTTGGATTTTATATGATGCACACACTGCAAACATTTGACATATATATATATATTTCTGCATGGATATTTTTCACATATGATTATGTTTTTACAAGTTGCGTAAATGTCTATCTAATACCATGTTAGCCACTACATCTGTTAATGCATTCATTCATCTGGGTATATGTTGATATATGATGTAATCAAGATTTATTTTCAGTAAATGAATACATAGATACAGTCTTAAAATGGATGGGTTCCTAACTGAATAATTACCATTGAGCTGTAACACTACAAGTTGTGAGTCCAGATATACAAGTAATGCATGAATCCCAAGGTTAATGGCCTCGTTCAATAATTCCAAAACGACACTATATTCCGCGACATTATTTGTAGCAGGCCCTAAACAAACACCTTGTAAATTAACTAACTCACCAGTAGGATTGTAGATTACCCAGGCTACTGAAGACAGATTCCTAGTACTATGGGAGGCACCATCCGCGAAACTGATATAAGGATTAATAGACATCTGCACAATCAGGAAGACCCAATCAGCGGAAAGATGCTTACAAAGCACACCACACCACACATGCACAAAAATGAAGAAATCATATATGTACACACACTACATAAGAATTATTCAAGTGTAATGCTTATTTAGGTACAACCCATTTCTAGGCTATGCCAAAGGAAGACCTTCATAATCGATCAGCTCATAGGCCCCATTTTACAATACATGTTTAATGATATAGGGCCCATGCCACATAGGCTGGAATTTTACTACCCCAAGCTTATCATGTTCTTGATCATACAAGAGGAAGAGGTCCCCTTTGATAAAAGAGCGTGGAGAAACCGTTTGATCGAAATGAGCTTTAACCCACTTTTTCTGTGCCTCGATGACCAAAGTAGCCAAGCGGTGAGTTTTGTCCAGTATTTCCAGATACAAGAGACATTCTTCCTCCGGGGAAGTGTCGGGAAGTAATTCCACCGCCAAATTCAGAGAAGGGATCTCACATTCAACCGGAAGAGTGGCTTCGAGACCATACACCAACTGGGAAGGTTTGAATCTATTCGCGCTCTTCACTGACGTTTGGTAGGCCTAGAGAGCTGAGAACAATTGGAGATGCCAGTTGGATTTGTGTATACCAATTGTTCGTTGAAGCATTGTGACAAGTACCTTGTTCATGGCCTCAACCTGGCCATTTTCCTAAGGGTAGTATGGTGTCAAGCTATCGTGACGCAAGCCCAACTTCGATGTTAGCTCTGCCATAATATAGTCCCGAAAATGAGTGCCATGATAGTGACGATGGCTTGAGGAACGTCGAAACTTGTCATCACATTGTTGAAAATGAATTGAGCGACTGTCTTACCGTCGGCAGCTAATGTAGGCATCGCCTCAACCCACTTGGTGAAGTAGTCTACGAAAACAATGATATAAGCATGCCCCCAGCCGAGTGAGGGTTACATGTCATAAAATCAATGCCCCATTTGGCAAAAGGGTCTTCAGTAATGGCAGGATGTAATGGGAGGTGTGGCGCACACATCTTGTGTTGGAAGATCTGGCACACATGACACTTCCTTACTGCAACGATACAGTCTTTAAATATAGATGGCCAGAAGTAATCCGCACGTAGAATCTTCTGGGTGGTAGCATAACCGGAAATGTGATCGCCATAGGTGCCACTGTGACAGTCATTCAGGACTTTCTTAGCCTCTTCCAAGGTCAAACATCGGCGGAGCACAGAATTGACTCCGACATGATATAAGGTATCTCCGACAATGTGATATGGTTGCAATTGATGTTGAACGTGACGTTGAGCATCCTTCGTCAACTAGGACCAGAAGGTAGATGTCTGAAAGTACACGATGATATCACCATACCAAGGATCGAGAGTGCTGATTAGAAAAAGAGTTTCATCGGGGATATGATCCTCGGATTGAGATGGAACAGAGTTGGTAGGGAGAGAGTAGATGAGATCATCAAAAACCAGTGACTTCGTCGATTTGGCAGTAGTGAACTCCAAATTGAACTCATGAAGTATCACAATCCATTTGGAGTACTTGCGCCCTAGCAATTGTCGAGACAAGATGTAAGTCATGGGGTTGCAGTCGGAAATCACAGTTACCGTGCACAACAGGATGTAATGGCGAAACTGCTGAATGGCCTGGACTGCGGCAAGCACCAACTTCTTGACGTGGGCATAATGAATTTTAGTGTTGAGGAGATTCCGAGACAGATAATAAACCACGTGTTCGTTTCCGTCATCGTCATCCTGCACCAGAACCATGGAAATTGTGCTAAATGCGGCAACCAAATAGAGGGTAAAATCACGATGATAGTTAGGAGAACATATTCACGGAGCGTTGACAAGAAAAAATTTAAGTTTATCAAAGGATTTCTGGGAAATATTGTCCCAACAGAAGGGAATGTCCTATTTTAGAAGTCTCATAAACCCTTTGGCCACTTCTACATAGTTCGGGATAAAGCGACGTAAAAAATTCGGTTTCCCCTAAAGAATCTGAAGTTGATGCAAAAAGGATGGGGATGGGAAATTAACAATAGCCTCAACCTTGAGGGGGTCAAGGTGAATTCCATATTTAGAGACAATGAATCCCAAAAGACGACTAGAGTCAACACAGAAGACGCACTCGTGAGGATTGAGCCTGATGTTGTAACGTCTGCAATGGAGAAAAATCTGGCGGAGGTGTTTGGGATGGTCTTTGCACCGAGATGAATGAGTCAGTAGGTCATCCAGATGCGGCTGAAAAATATTAAGTATGTCATGAAAGGCGCCGGACATGGAATGCTGGAAGGTGGTTCCATCATTTTTCAATTTGAATGGGAGCTTCTTATAAGCGAATGTGCCCCACGGACAGATGAAGGCGGTCTTATGTTGATCAGAGGGTAAAATATTAATTTGATTATAACCCATGAATCCATTCATAAGGGAATATATCTCACTCCCCGCACAATCATCAATGATCTGATCTATAAAGGGGGTGGGATAGTTGTCCTTAGGGCAAGCCCGATTAATGTCTCGGTAGTCAACACAGACCCTAATTGTGCCCTGGTTCTTATCTATGGGGACAATATTGGAAACCCATTATGTCAGGGGGATTGGATATATGAAGCCTACTTTGAGAAGTTTCTCAACTTATGCTTTTATCGCAGTGGCTTTTCGAGGGTGCACTTGGCGCAGACGCTGACACACAGGCTTCGTACCCAGATAGGTGGGAATTTTGTGCACGACGATACTGGGATTGATCCCAGGCATCTCTTCATAAGACCATGTGAAAAAATCTCAGAATTCATGGAAAAGGCTAGTGTACACTTGAATCTCTTCGGGAGAACAAATGACTCCCACGTGAATGTTCTCGACGACCCTCGGTTTGACGGATATGTCGATAGGCATTGTTTGGGTAATATTACTCAGATTTCCTTCCGAAAGTACCTCATGAGTCAATATTGGCATTTAGAGAGGCGGAGAGGGAACCTGAGATGTCAAATTCTTGAGACAATTAGACATTGCCCCCAGGTCGGGCATGAACAAGGAACGATGATGTCCATCGCTCCATGGTAGATCTTCGAGAGACATAGTCTCCATGATAGCTTCGTAAGACGGAAATACTTCTCTGAAAGGATCAAGCGAATCCGCATCGCCGAGCCAAGGGGATTGAGAATAAACATCAAGAGCCATGCTCAAAGGAGAATTTTCAGTAGGAGGAGGATCTGATGCGGTAACGATATCGCAATATTTGATTTCAACTAGGGTCAGAGGTATCGATACTAAAAAAGAAGTCACCTGTTCAGGAGAAGGGATGATCCATGGGTCATCCGACCTAGAGATCATGTTGACTTGAATGGTGTTCAGTGGTGGAATGGGAAAAATACCCATGAGAATGGGGTCCTTGAAAAGACCGAGTCGTACACTGTCAGGGGGATTAGAAATTTGATCCACGTATGTCACGTTGTTCTTGGAGGATGAGGTAAAGAAAGACAACTGATCAACAGTAATAATCTGCCCTCATGTGGAAACTTCAAAAGTCGAAAGAGGGTGGATGAAACGCATATCATGGCATGGGTCTAGCTGTTACCAAGTAGAATATTGTAGATGAGTTTGGCATCAACCACTTCCACTTCGACATTGACTATCTTACCTTGTAATGTGATCGGTAGACTCGCGAGAACACCCAAGGGTTTTGATTTCCTTCCATCGAATGCCTCGAGGGAATTGGGAGATGAAGTGAGGGCTGGAGAGCCGATGGATTTCCAGTAAGCAGATGACATAACGCAGGTAGAGGCACCTTCGTCTGAAATGGTTCTATGAATGTTGAGGCCATTGATACTGACTTGTATAACAAGGGAAATTTTATGTGGAAGTCGGGGGACAAAATTCTCTACATCGAAGGCGAGAAGGCTAGAATCGGTACGATCAATTCCACCGATTGCAGCTAACAAAGCTTTCCATTGAGATGGTCAAATTTGAAGAAATTCCAACGCAGACATCGCAGAGGGTGCCTGTTTTTGCTCAACCTAGTCTCCTAAATTGAGTTCATTTAATTGTCAACCAGGGTTGGTAAACTGCTAAAGTGTGGTGCACTATATGTGCCTAGGTGTTTTTTTCTTACTGCATTGTGTCTAGTGTTTTGTGATGTTTTTGGGTTTTTTATGGTTTTATGTTCACAAGGGAAGGAACTAAATGCTGGTGGAAAGAAGCTACTGGTTAAAAACAGAGTGAAGCCTAAATTATTGATGACAAATGACAAATGAAAATACTGAAATAGAACCAAACCTAAACTATGACTTAGCAAAATACAAAGCTTGATAATGAATTCAAGAAAATAAATCACAACATGAACTTAACTTGTCCAATTCATTCATTAAAGATGTTTTGGAAGAGCTTGAGAAATGGGCAGCTAAGTGTAAATAAATTTCTCCTAACTAAACAATTAAACAATCAACTTATAATGATACAACATCTCATCCAAGATTAAAGGTTTATTGAAACATATTTGGAAAAGAACATTTGTAACATCATAAGATTTCTACTCTAAAAACTAGCTCCTAATTCTATTCTGCAACTTATTTTAACACCACTAAACCTCACTCAAAAGTTATAGATTTCCTTTTAGAATAGTCTTTGAGGAAAGGCTTGTTTGTGAAATGGTAAAAAGGTTGCAAAAGTATTCCAGGCCTTAGACTGATACTATCTTCTGTCCATATGATTATGAGTTAATATAGGTTTGGAACAAAATAAGTTTTGTAAATAATGAAGACCGTGGTATTTAAGTTTAACAACTAATGCAATTTAAAATGCAATGGATGGAAATTAAACTTGGAATGCAAATACAGTGAGCTAAGCTAGAACTTAACTAGGGTGCTACTAGTCTACAGTGGACAGTGCTAAACTAAAAAGCCATTATCAAACTTGAAACGAAATAACAGAGCATGAACTAAATCCAATTTTCCTCCGGAGTGCTCTAACTAAGTTATCATGCAATTAATCTATGGGATTCTACAGCCTATTTCATTCATCATGAATGGTATTTTGGAAGAGCTTGTTAGAACAATCTTGGCTGTACAATTCAATGCAATTGAATACAAACATAAAAACTGAAAGCAAATACAATTAAAAACTAAGACATCACAGCTATTTCCTACTCATTGTTATGATGTTTTGGAAGAGCTTTTTAAGAGTAAGATTAGCTATGCTACTTAGTGTAAACAAGCAACTGAAACCTACAGTATCATAGTTATGCCTTAGTCATCATAATGATTTCTTGGAAGAGTTTACTAGAGTAAGTTTAACTGTGATAATGAACGAAAGGAATTGCAAATAAAATCTATAACACTATACCATTTATTTTCCATTGTAATGATCTTTTGGAAGAGTTTCTTAGAACAAGTATAGCTATAATGATTAATGAAATTAACTATAAAAGTAAATTTCAAAAACTTGAAAACGAACTAAGAAACTTATCTAAATTGCAAAAGTAAAGCTGCTTAGGAGGCAGGGGCCCTCTACCACCAGAGTAGCACGAAATCTAGCTCAAGATCAACTCAACGCGTTCAAAGAAATGATGTATTCTTCATTAAAGGAGAATAACTTAAAACAAAGTATTCTCGAACTTCAGAAATATAGCAGTCAATCCACGAAATCTAATCAAAATCTAGAACTTGTCTCTCGGTTTCCCGAGTTACATTTATAACAAATATTCATAACAAAACTTGAGATACATGGGGATCATTGTCTTTTCATATCAAAATTGGACTAGAACTCTAAAGGTGGCAGCGTAAAATGACAAAGGACATCTGGACTGTCCTTTTCCTATTAGAAGTCTGTCTCCTTGTGTGAGTTCCCACGTACAAAACCACGTCCAGAATTCCGTTCAATATTCATGGTGAGAAACAAACGATGAGGACACGATGTGGAATACACCCATGTGTGGCTTTTCCTGAGAGGACACCTGGAACATGCTTGAATGTGAAGACAGCTGCAGAATTGGCAACTAGCTACGGAATGTCTGCATTCTGTAGCTAGTTTCAGTTCAAAATGTATTACAATGACAAAATCACAAAACTTAGCAAGTTAGCCATGATATTCATTCTTAAAGCAATTTTAAATAATTTCATTGATCATTTGAGCCTGGGATAAAAATGGAAAAAAGAAAATATAGTGAAGTATGATGGAAGAAAGAACAATCTTGGGGCTCAACATACCCCCACTGCTGACTTCTTGCATGTCCTCATGCAACTTATTCCATAAACACAGAGACTTCTGCAAGAACATCCAACCCTCTTCTTCTTCTTTGCCTGGAAGTTAAAGGCCTTCTAGGCTTCCTGATGACTAACTTGAACCTTAAATTGGTAAGTGCCCTTATTAACTTCTTGTTCCTCTTTTTCAACTTTTCATTAGCCTTTTCCACTTTTTCCATTTGTAGAGACAAGGTTGAGTTCATACTGGTTTTTAGTTTAACTTGTTCCTTCAAAATATCATTCTCAGTCCTGATATGTCTATTAAGTACTTCCAGCTCATACCTATCTCTTCTTAACACATCTATTTCGGACAATGGAGGACTAGGGCTTCTATCTCTACTCTCTGAAGCTTCCCTTTCCAATGTTTCAACATAGTTATAAATTTCTTGTTGTGCAGGGTCAATTTCAGGGGCTTCTTCATCAAAATCTTCTTCAACATCTTCTTCAATAGGTGTTTCTTCATCTTCTATGTTTATCACCTCGGTTTGTTTAATCTGTGTTTTCCTTAGTTTCCCCCTGAGCCTATGGCTCCTTCTCGGCTGGGATGGTCCCTCTCCTTTTTCTATGGAAAATTTTCTGATTACCCTCTCTTCCTTAAGTTGTCTCTTAGTCTGAGTCAATTTCTCAGAGATTATTTCTTCACTGCTTTCTTGAATTGCTTTATCAGTTTCAATTTTAGAGGCTCTCCATTTTCTGCTTCTCTTTGTAGGCTGATGTTCAGGTGAAGTCTCTTTTGGTTCCTCAAAGTGATTTCTCACCAAGAAATTATCCCAATTATCCCCTATTTTTCTCAAATGATGCTCAATCAAAATCTTGACTAACCCATGGTGATATAAGGTTGTCTCTAGAAATTGAATTCTCTTTTGGACACTTGAAGCCATTTTCTTTAAACTTTGAAGCAAGAAATAGGGAAAATTAAGCTCTTCTTCTAGGAGATGCATTATCAACTTAATATGGTAAACATAGAAAGTACCGTATCTACCTTCACAAGTGATAATTTTTTGTAGGATAAGCAACATGTTTCTCCATTTATTCTTTAATGCAGATCTTGGAATTCCCTTTTTAAACACAGTGACATCCATACCTCGTGACTTGAGGATATGCTTCCATGATTCATTATGAAATTCTCTGTTCTTAAACCATCTTTCTCTATGTCTAGGAAATCCTGTTGCTTCTGCAATAAAAACCTATGTGATAGTGAATTTAATGTCTCCAACTTCAACCTCAGCTCCTTTGAATGATCTTGCAAAATTTTTAGTAACTTCTTTGTGGAAGCCATTAAATTTTTCAAGGAATTGCAGCCATCCTGCTTGTTGCAACATTTATATGCTTTGAGGGTATCCTTCCAGGTATTTTGTGCCCACTGGTTCAGTTCTTACGATGAGGCCCATAATTTCTTCTTCAATATTTAGATTAGTACTCTTTCTGCTTACGGAGACAATGACTTCAACCTTCAAATTAATATACCTTTGCTTCATGGTGACAGTGCTTCAATCTTCAAACTGATATACCTCTGCTTCACGGTGACAATGGCTTCAAATTTCAAACTAATATACCTCTGCTCACGGTGATAGAGATACCTCTGTTTTATAGAATGGAATGATGAAGGGTTGGCTACGGGATGGAGAAATAGGGAGTGGTTATGGAACGAGTTAATGAAGTGAGGTGAAGAAAAAAAATCAATGAGTGAAAAGACCACGGAGATATTTTGCAACGAATTCAAAAATCATCATTAAATGATTTGGCTGGGTGACTTGAGAAAATCAATCACTTCAGCATTTTAACTGCTTAGATTTTTAAATGATGATCGGGTATAGGATTTGAAATGAAGGATTTTTATCCAAAGTTTTGCGGAGGGTATATTTGGCATGATCAATAAAAATAATCAAAACAACTTTTCGAATGATTCATAACTAGACTATACTAAAATTTTTCATGATATGCCATTATAATCAGAACTTTTTACCCTTGCTTTTCATCTGCTTTTTGTGGTCTTTATATGATTTGTTCCCCTCTGGAAATCATTACTTTGTGAGTCTTAATAATCCTTCTTGATTTTTATTGTTCATGGATATACAGGATCACCTTGTTGCAATTCAAATGTCTGCTGATCAGTGCCTTCAGGATCTGTAGCTGCGAAATGACTGTCTGGCTACGGAAAGTCTGATTAGCTGCAGAATGTACCTGTAGAGAACTTTAATTATGGAATGGAATATAAGTGGAATATTATATGGAATGAGTGAATATAGATGATGAAATATGGTATAATGGGATATGTATGAAGTGAATGATGGAGTGGGATGGATTACAATTTATGAAATGGAGTGGAAAAGTATAAGAAATGGATTGCAATTCATAACATGTGTTATTCAATTGCAAAAATACATCAAAATTTAAATTTTGGTATGGAAATGAGGTGGATGAAGTATGGAATGAGATGAATGAAATATGGAATGAAGTAAAGTATGAATGAATGAATGAAATGGAGTATGGATGGATAAGTAAATGGAATGAAATGAAATGAGATGGATCATAAGTGAAATGGATCTGAACTTATGATTTTGTAACAGCTACTTTTAGAAACAAAATGGAAAAGTTAGAGTGTCAAAAAGACTCTGATTTTCACCCTATATTTTCTGTATAAACATGCCAATCAGTGATTGGTTTTCATGTTTATACTTTATTTTTATTTTTTTATTATATATATATATATATATATTTTTTTTTTTTTAATTTTTTTTAAAGAAATGACTTCAGAAAATTCAATCAAGTTGATGAAGAAGAAAGATTCTTCTTCATTAACTTCACATTACTATTTTCCTGGAATTTTTTGAAAAATTCTTCTCTTGAGAGTGGTTTGTGATACAGCTTCAATCTATGACCATTCACAAGAAAAGTGACCTCTTCTTCATCTATTGTCCTGATTTTTACTGCTCCATTGTCAAAAAATTTAACAATTTCATATGGCCCAAGCCAATGTGTTTGAAATTTACCTTGAAAATCCTTGAATTTTTAATCAAACAAGAGAGCCCAGTCACCTTCTTTGAACTTCTTCTCTTTGATGTACTTTTCATGCCATCTAGTCAATTTATATTGGATTAGACTTTTTTCTGAACTGCATCTTGTCTGATCTCATTCAATTCATTAATCTTCTCCAATCTATGCTTTTGTGCCTCCGTTAAATCAAGTCCTAGCTGAACTGCCATTTTGAAAGTTTGAATCTGGAACTCTATGGGAAACAAAACTTGCTTTCCATAAACAAGTTCATAAGGAGTATGGCCTGTTTTGTTTCTCCATGTAGTTCTATAGGCCCACAAGGCTTCAGGAAGCCTATCTACCCAATCTCTTCTATGTAAATGAACATTCTTTGTTAGGATTCCTTCAATGACCTTATTAGTAGATTCCACTTGACCATTTGCTTGTGGATGATAAGGAGTAGATTTTATATGCATGATTTTGTACCTCTCCATCATTTGTTCCACTAGCCTCGATGTAAATTGAGCTCCTTGATCTGTAACAATTTCCCTTGGGACACCAAAACGAGTAAAAATATCCTCAAAAATAAAATTAACTACAGATGCTTCATTAGCAAAAAGTAATGGTTTGGCCTCTACCCATTTGGTAACATAATCAGTGCAAACTAATATATATCTCTTTTGTCTTGATGGAGGACTAATAGGTCCTACAAAATCCAAAGCCCATTTTTCAAAAGGTTCAATATGTACCCGAGGTTGTAATGGCATCTCACCTGAAGGAGAAGGTTTCCCTACCCTTTGGCAACTGTCACACCTTTTGACATACTCTTTAGCATCTTTAAACAAGGATGGCCAATAATATCCTAAATGAAGGATCTTATAGGCTGTCCTCTTATCAGCAAAGTGTCTGCCACAAGGTTCATCATGACACGCTTTAAGAATCTTAGGCATCTCATCTTCCCGAACACATCTCCTAATGATCAAATCTGGACCTGTCTTGTACAACTCATTAGCAACCCATGAATATTTTGCACTATCATAAATGATTTTTCTTTTATCTCTTGCATTCATTATTGAAGAAAATTTTCCTGAAACTAAATAACTAACAATGTTAGTAAACCAAGGAGTTTGAGTAGAAATTACAAAAAGATATTCATCAGGAAATTGATCTTCAACTGAAGTGTCATCTTTGATGTTTTGGAGTCTAGATAGGAAATCAGCTACTGTGTTTTGTTTTCCAGGCCTATCTAGAATGGTAATGTTGAATTCTTGTAAAAGAAATAACCATCTTATGACTCTGCCATTAGTAATTGATTTGTTCATTAGATATCTAATTGCAGAGTGATCTGTGTGAACAAAAGTTTCATAGCCTGTTATATAGTGTTTGAATTTGTTTATGGCATGAACAACAGCTAAAAAATATTTTTCAGTTACAGTATAATTTAACTCTGAAGGAGTCAAATTTTTACTTGTATAATAGATGGCATAAGGAATCAAGTCTTTTTGTCCCAATACTGCTCCTAGAGCTGTATCTGAGGCATCTGTTGAAATATGAAAAGGTAATTTCCAGTTAGGTCCCCTTAAAATAGGTGCTTCAGATATTTTTGTTTTCAGGGTCTCAAAGGCTAACTCGCAATCAGGATTCCACTTGAATTCACAGTCCTTGGTAAGTAATTTGAAAAGTGGAGATGCTATCTTGGTGAAGTTCTCTATAAACCTTCGATAATATCCTGTAAATCCTAGAAAACTCCTAACATCTTTTTGACAACTTGGAATAGATAAGTTAGAGATGACTTCAACTTTTGACTCATCAACTCTAATCCCATCCCCTGAAATGTGATGTCCTAAAACAATTCCTTCAGTAAACATCATAAAACACTTTTCATGACTAAATGAAAGATTTTCTTCTTTACATCTCTCTAAAAAATTTTCCAAGTTTGCTAAGGCTTCTTCAAATGTGTTTCCATAAACCGTGAAATCATCCATATATACCTCTACACAATCATGTATTAGATCTGAAAAAATTCCTAATACTGCCCTTTGAAATGTTGCAGGTGCATTGCATAATCCAAATGGCAATACTTGGTAAGCATAGGTACCCCAAGGACATGTAAATGTGGTTTTGTCTTGATCCTCAAGTGCTACTTGAATTTGATTGTAACCACTAAACCCATCTAGAAATGAGAAGTACTTTTTGCCAGCTAATGTATCTAACACTTGATCTATGAAAGGTAAAGGAAAATGGTCTTTAAGAGTAGCTTTGTTTAGTTCTCGGTAGTCAACACATACCCTCCATTTACCATTTTTCTTTGGCACAATTACCAAAGGAGAAACCCACTGACTATCTGAAATGGGATAGATGAAGTTGACATTTAACAATTTTTGCAATTCTTCTTTAACAATATCCCTAAGATTTGGATTCATCCATCTTTGAGGTTGTCTGATTGGTTTACAATTTTCCTCTATATAGATGTGATGAGTGCAAGTCTTGGGGCTTATCCCTTTCATGTCAGTGTACTCCCATGCATATGCAGAAGAATGTCTTTGTAATATCTTGACTAACTCTTCTTGTTGAGATTTTTCTAGGTTCTTGTTTATGTTCAAAGTTTTTCCTGGAAATATATCACTTGTAGAGCTGCCAAATTTATCCATAGAATGAAGAGACATCTGTCTTGATGACAAAAACTCAATGTTGGATCCTTCTTGAAATGGTTCATGTTTGTATTCTGAAGAGGATTCAAATTTTTCTAGAGTATTCGGAATTTGATTATCTTCACTAATTTCTGAAATTGTGAAGAGAGGTTGTAAGTCTTCTTCATCCTCTATCCATTGAGTATCATCTAAATCTGTAATTGTCCTTGCTGGAGGATACAAAGTGAATTTCTTAGTTGAACTACCATCAGATATGTACATATCACCAGATCTAAAACTAATGAAAGCATCAGCTGTAGCCAACCAAGGTCTTCCTAATATAACAGGATGCCCTCTTAGATTATTCTTAGTAGTTAGGATCATGAAATCCACAGGGTACTCCCAAGAATCTAGGGACACTGGAATGTCTTCTATTACCCCATCAGGTTTGATCACAGATCTGTCTGCTAATTGTGATAATGTGGGTGTAAAGAGAAGATTAGGAAGTTTCAGTTTATCCATGATTTGTCTACTCATAATATTGATTGCTGTTCCTAAATCAATGAGTGTGTTTTGGATTTCAATTCCATTGATGTGAATTTTAACAACTGGGTTTCCTAGGTCTAGATAATTTGGAATAACAATCTTACCCATCATAATGTCTGCTATTTTTCCTACCAGTTGAATTTTCTTTGTCTCTCTTATTCTTTTTCTTGTTTTCTTCATGCTCAACTCCTTTATTTTTTTGGCTAAAATTGGAATTTCCTTGATGGCTTGTAATAATGGAATCTTAATGCAAACATTTCTCAACTCATCTAGGAAATCATAATTAGGAACCATAATTTGTTTTTCTATACCTCTATAAATTTGTAATATTTCTGGAAAAGGAGGTGTAGAAGTAGATGTTGATGGCTGCTCTAATACAGGAGTTGAAATTATTGGTTCTTTTTACTTTGATTTTTCAATGTTTGGGTCCTGAAAAGATATGTCTTCCTCAAAACTTTTATTCACCTGTAGAGAATCTTCCTCAGAGTTATCTTGTTCTTGTATGATCACAGAAGGTTTCCTCTTTTCAAGTATTCTTCCAGACCTAAGTTGAACATCACTAAGGTCTAAAGGAGTAATTAAATAAGTTGGAAACTGTTGGCCTTCTATCATGTATGTGTTCTGAGGATTTTCATTGTTGGGGTTTGGTATGGGTTGAGCAGGCAACTGATTTTATTTTTGAGGAAATGGTAATGGAAGTGGTTGATTTTGATGTGGTAGGTTCTGATGATGTTTTTGAGGATTTTGTTGAAAATTTTTTTGAGGATTTTGAGGAGAAAAATGTGGGTATGGTGGATAGGATGGTGGATACTGATAGTACTGAGAGTATCTTCCATAGGGACTTTGTGCTCCTTGTGCCCAAGCTTGAGATTGATTTTGAAATTGAGGCCAAGGTTGCTGCCAAGAATTCCAATTTGGTGGAGGTTGGTTATACATTTGATCATGGAATCCTTGTGTTTGAGGTCCTTGCCAAGGCCTTCTAGAGACAAAATTGAGAGATTCTGTGGAATCTGTAGGAGTTTCTCTTGAAATATAGCTTTGAGACTAGGAAGGGAAGGAAAATTCTTGGTCTCATGTTTTTTCAGAAAAAATGACACAGGTCTCTATAACTTTTGCATCCAAAGGGCACTCTCTCAAGGCATGTTTCTATCTACATTTGGGACAAAAGATTGCTAAGGCATCAGATTCAGCTTTTTTCTTGTTTTGTAACTTAAGGGTGTGTATTTGTTCACTAAGACTCCCTAAGATGTCAAATTTGAAATCATCAAGCATATGTCCTATTTCTGCCCTACTTACTGTCCCAGAAGCAGACTTACTTTCCCTTGCAAGAGCATGATCTCTTGGACCTTTTACAGTTTTAGATTTCCCTCTTGAAAGGTTGATACATAACTCAGATATTTCAGGTAATGTGAGCTGTGATATATCCCCTTTTCCCATCATGTTAAGAATATCCAACCATTCATCCCTAATTGTTTTCAACAAAAGAGCTTTTAAGGTGTCTTGATCTAAGTTTTCCATTTTTTCTCTTTTGATGTTGTAATGAAAACTCTCCAACAAATCTTCCAAGTTTTCATCTTCTTTTTGTAACATCTTAAACACTTCTTCCTTATGATTGATCGGCATACAATAATCCAAATACCTCTCTAGAAATGCTTGTTTCATGTCTTCCCATGTCCTAATAGAACTGTTGATCAAACTCATAAACCACTTCAATGTTGCTCCTTTCAATGTTGAAGGAAATAGTTTAAGTTTTTGAGCATCTTGTAAGTAGTCATAAGTTCTACACAGAACTTCAAATTCAAATAGGAAGGTTTCAGGATCTTTAGTTTTAATTCCATAGAAGTTTGGAAGGATAGAGGGTGAAATGTTTTTCATGGTTGTATTGGTTTCTTCATCTACTATAGGAAACCCAAAAGAGCTTCCCATTTCTCTTCTACCTCTTCCTCTACCTCCTTCTCCTTCTACACCTCTACCTCTTTCTTCTCTACCTCTACCTCTACCCCCTCCAAATAATGTGTGTTCTCCATTAAAGACTCCTCCTCCCCCTTCTTCTGCCATGGTTGATTCTTCTGTGGAAGTGGAAAAGTTTGTGTCCCTAACAGGAGTCCTTGGATCTTCTTCTAAGACAGGTTCAGTGGATGAAGTGGAAGGTCTCTCTAATGGAATATCTGATCTTAGGTCTTCTAGAAGTCTAGGATCAGTAAAGGATGGAATGTGGGTCTGACTTGAAGGTGTACTAGCTCTTGGTATAGGTGAAACAAGTGGTGTTCTTGGAGTCAAACTTCTGCTTCTTCTTCTTATGAATCTACCCCTTGAGTCCCTCTCTCTACGCATATCATTGTTTTTTGGAGTTAAGAAACAAGGCTACCTAGTTACACTTCCCCGGAAATGGTGCCAAAATGTTTGTGCTCAACCTAGTCTCCTAAATTGAGTTCATTTAATTGTCAACCAGGGTTGGTAAACTACTGAAGTGTGGTTCACTATATGTGCCTAGGTGCTTGTTTCTTACTACATTGTGTCTAGTGTTTTATGATGTTTTTGGGTTTTTTATGGTTTTATGTTCACAAGGGAAAGAACTAAATGCTGGTGGAAAGAAGCTACTGGTTAAAAACAGAGTGAAGCCTAAATTATTGATGACAAATGACAAATGCAAATACTGAAACAGAACCAAACCTAAACTATGACTTAGCAAAATGCAAAGCTTGATAATGACTTCAAGAAAATAAATCACAACATGAACTTAACTTGTCCAATTCATTCATTAAAGATGTCTTGGAAGAGCTTGAGAAATGGGCAGCTAAGTGTAAATAAAGTTCTCCTAACTAAACAATTAAACAATCAACTTATAATGATACAACATCTCATCCATGATTAAAGGTTTATTGAAACATATTTGGAAAAGAACATTTGTAACATCATAAGATCTCTACTCTAAAACTAGCTCCTAATTCTATTCTACAACTTAGTTTAACACCACTAAACCTCACTCAAAAGTTATAGATTTCCTTTTAGAATAGTCTTTGAGGAAAGGCTTGTTTGTGAAATGGTAAAAATATTGCAAAAGTATTCCAGGCCTTAGACTGATACTATCTTATGTCCAGATGATTATGAGTTAATATAGGTTTGGAACAAAATAAGTTTTGTAAATAATGAAGACTGTGGTATTTAAGTTTAACAACTAATGCAATTTAAAATGTAATGGATGGCAACTAAACTTGGAGTTTAAATACAGTGAGCTAAGCTAGAACTTAACTAGGGTGCTACTAATCTACAGTGGACAGTGCTAAACTAAAAATCCATTATCAAACTTGAAACGAAATAACAGAGCATGAACTAAATCCAATTTTCCTCCGGAGTTCTCTAACTAAGTTATTATGCAATAAATTTATGGGATTCTATAGCCTATTTCGTTCATCATGAATGGTATTTTGGAAGAGCTTGTTAGAACAATCCTGGCTATACAATTCAATGCAATTGAATACAAACATAAAAACTGAAAGAAAATACAATTAAAAACTAAGACATCACAGCTATTTCCTACTCATTGTTATGATGTTTTGGAAGAGCTTTTTAAGAGTAATATTAGCTATGCTGCTTCGATTAAACAAGCAACTGAAACCTATAGTATCACAGTTATGCCTTAGTCATCATAATGATTTCTTGGAAGAGTTTACTAGAGTAAGTTTAACTGTGATAATGAACGAAAGGAATTTCAAATAAAATCTATAACACTACAGCCATTTCTTATTCATTATAATGATCTTTTGGAAGAGTTTCTTAGAACAAGTATAGCTATAATGATTAATGAAATTAACTATAAACGTAAATTTCAAAAACTTGAAAACGAACTAAGATGCTTATCTAAATTGCAAAAGTAAAGCTGCTCACGAGGAAGGGGCCCTCTACCACCAGAGTAGCACGAAATATAGCTCAATATCAACTCAACGCATTCAAAGAAATGTTGTCTTCCTCATTAAAGGATAATAACTTAAAACCGAGTATTCTCGAACTTCAGAAATATAGCAGTCAATCCACGAAATCTAATCAAAATCTAGAACTTGTCTCTCGGTTTCCCAAGTTACATTTATAACAAATCTTCATAACAGAACTTGAGATACACGGGGATCATTGTCTTTTCATATCAAAATTGGACTAGAAATCTAAAGGTGGCAGCGTAAAATGACAAAGGACATCTGGACTATCCTTGTCCTATTAGAAGTCTGTCTCCTTGTGTGACTTCCCACGTACAAAACCACGTCCAGAATTCCGTTCAATCTTCATGGTGAGAAAAAAACATTGAGGACATGATGTGGAATACACCCATGCGTTGCTTTTCCTGAGAGGACACCTAGAACATGCTTGAACGTGAAGACAACTGCAGAATTGGAAACTAGCTACGAAATGTCTGCATTCTGTAGCTAGTTTCAGTTCAAAATGTATTACAATGACAAAATCACAAAAATTAGCAAGTTAGCCATGATATTCATTCTTAAAGAAATTTTAACTAATTTCATTGATCATTTGAGCCTGGGATAACAATGGAAAAAAAAAAATGGAGTGAAGTATGATGGAAGAAAGAACAATCTTGGGGCTCAATAGTGCCTGTGCCAAATCCTCAACAATGCTGTAATTTTGAGGAGCATGGGTGTTTGTATTATAGGAAGAATTTCGAAGAACACCTTTGGAAGATGGCCGTATAATGGGCTCAGCGCTGAGCTTCTTAATTTATAAAGGATCAGAGGCAGGTGGGGGAGGTGGGCCATGAACGACTTCCTTCCCAGCTGCCTAGCGTGATCCGGCATAATCCTTTGATCGAGTGGCAATAGAAACAAGTGCAACACCATTCATCATGAAAACTTGAGACCAAAATGGTGCAGATGGTGAAGGCTGCTTGACCATATGGGTCTGCTGAGATGGAAAAGGTTCCTTAAGAACTACTGGACTTCCCTTAGAGCCCTTAAGAAGTTGACTAACCTCGGATCATCGGGGACAATCTTTGGTGTAGTGGTCTTCATCGCAGATCAGGCAAGGGTACTTTGGTTTTCGTTGTGAACCATCATCATCACACGGTTTGGAGGATTGTGGTTTCGGGGCATTGGATTTGGCCTTGAATTTTCCCTTCTTCTTCTCTTTGGAAGCCTTGTCCATAGGATTAGCCTAAACGGCGTTGACCTCCGCGGTCTTACCAGAATCTGGAGTAGCGGGAGGAGCAGAATTTTTGGAAGAATTCAACTTCTGCTTCCCATCAGAAGATTTACGAGAATTCAGAGAGACAGAACCAATAACACTATCAACCGATGGGGTAGCTGGTGCTTTAGAGGTCCCTAGCCGCGGGGCATCAGTCAAGATATCATATAACACGTCGGACTAAGAGTACACTAAATCGAGTTACTGGGCACGAGCGATGGCTTGTTCTTTGGTTACACATGCCCCCATAGCAATGTTCTGAGCAATCTTGTTGACAATGGAGGTAGTGAACTAGTGAGCTAGAAGCTGATTAGGAATTTCAAACTTGATCAGATGACGACGATGTCTCCCCTCATGAATATGATCTGAAATATGAGTGGCTTTGTCCTGTTTCAGAGATGTTAGGAGATGCGTCCCAACATCATAACAAACTGGTAACTAAAAATGTGTCAGGAATGCCATAGCTAGAGTATTAAAATCTTAAAAAATACCACGGGTAGTTCTATGTACCATTTAGCAGCAGCGCTGGTAAGAGTGCATTGGAAAAGACATAGACGGATCGAGTCATCCACCCAAGAGTTTGAAGAACACCACAAATGGTAGGTCATGTCTTCTCTAGATTTTCCTTCAAATTGGGGACAATCACCGGGTACCTTTGTTGGAACCGGAGGCCAATATGGATTATGAAGAATCAGATCATTGGTCAATTTAGATACATCCAGTAATTCCAACGTGGTGAGGAAAGGTAATTGAGGATTAAAAGGCATGCCAGGTCCCCAATAAGGACCTGTGCCTGTACTCCAACCTGGTTGAGCATAATTCTACCCCCATTGGTTCTGTCCTGGATGATTCTGACCATAGGGGGTATAAGCTGTATAATTGGGCTGATATGGTTGCTGAAAACTAGGATACGAGGGTTGATAACCAGGGTACTGACCCTGATTATATTTGGGCCCCATTTGAGCAGTGTACAGATTTGACTGCGGAGTGTAAGTGTAGCCTGGCTATTGAAGGTAATAACCAGAACCTTGGGGTGAGTTTTAAACTGGTCGAGACTGACCTTGAAGGTAATAGTCGCCTTGGGGTCGAACGGGCTGCTGGTAAGTGGGACCCTGTTGAGCCTGATAAGTTGGGTGCACAGGCGGGTTCGAATGTGGCATATAATAGATCAGCTGTTGAGTAGGGTTAATTGGTTGTGCAAGTTGTCCTGCTTGAATAGGTTGACCTGGCTGCGCAGGTTTTCATGATTGAATAGGTTGGACTGGCTGAACAGGTTGTCCTGGTTGAACAAGTTGACCTAGCTTATGAAGGACACTAGGCTGCCCCGATTGAGCAAGTTGGCCTGATGGAGGGAGAGGGCTAGGTTGTGGCTGATAACTAGGTTGACCTATGATAGGACCATAAGATGGTCCTGGTTGTGCAAGGTTTTTACCAATTGGAAGATGACGTTGCTGAGGTTGCACCAACGGTTGAGAAGGATAGGTTTTCCCCCCAGGACCATACAACAGTCCAGGTTGATACCCTGGTTTCCCTGTGGGTCCTTGATGTTTCCCCGGCTAGACCACAGGGTGAGGCTATAGAGGTTAACCTTGAGGGTTATAAGACTGCCCTTGCAGACCGTACAACAATCCCTGTTGGCCTGAAGGTTGTCCCTATAAGGGTTGTCCTTTCGGGTCATATAGATAACCTGGCTGGGCCGAAGGTTGTCCCTGGAAGGGTTGTCCTTGCGATCCAGAAGCATATCCTTGCTGAAACAAAGGTTTTCCTTGTAAGGGTTTCCATTTTTTATTAGAAGGTTTCCCAGCTTGGGCGGATAGAAAATCGTTAATATACTAATAAGCCTCAAGAGCAGGAAAATGAAGGGGGTGCCCTGTTCATCATATTGATATGAAAATACGTAAATCGGGGCACCATCTGATCCATAATGGGAAAAGTAAGGACAGTTGAGGTATTGAGAGGATGGAGCAACCTGGAGTTTGACGGCTATAAAGACAACCAGTACTCCTCAAAAGAAATATTCTCGAGAATAGCAGAAGCTATGTAAATGTCTTCAGGAACTGACGAGGTCCTAGTTGAATGAGTAGTGACACCAGGCGTAGACGCAGCTATGTAGATAGTAGGCCTAATAGGTATTGATGTGGCGAAAGGAGATGTCGTGAGAGGTGTCGATGGTGACATCCATAACGAAGGAATAATCAGCCTTGTGGATGGAGTCGATATTCCCATAGAGGCCACAACGGCCATGACCTGACTTAAATACCTATATCTAGCTGGGAGTGAAGGACCAGGTGAAGACATAACAAAAGATTCAGGGATGTTTTCAGGAAAAAGCTGGTAATCTTCACTAGATGTAGGAATTTCCTCACTAGGAGAAGGACTGGGTGAGTCCATATTTGACCCTGCCGCAAGATCTTCCAAAAGACGACGGGGACTAGGAGGTATAACAACAACTAAGAAAGGTGATCCTGATGTAAGAGGAGGGAAGTGTTCCCCTACTCCAAATCCAAACCAAGTGTTGGACAAGGGCCAATTGAAGTCAACTGGTCCTCCAAAGGGAAGTTCAGATATAACTGGTCCCCTGTCGGGAAACTCAGATACGATAAGCTGCTGATGCTCAGCAGAGGACTAAGAGACCTCTGATGAATTGTCTGTGTAAGGAATAAAAGTAGACAAAACTAACGGTTCCACCACTGTGACTATAGCAAAAAAGAGGAAGAGATCAAAAAACAAAGAGGCATAGGCAAAACCAAGGCAAACAAAAACAGGCCGAAAAACAATCTCTAAATGGGCGTGTGATCGTAGGTGATTAATTTTACCACATTGAAACTGGAAATTTTACTGTTTCATGTTTTAAGATTCTAGAAACAAGTAAAATATGATTCTATCTCTTTCAATTTGGAAACAAGCGTGAAAGGACAAGTGCTTGATGATATTTTCAAATTTAATGAGTCAGTAAATATCGAAATGACTTCTCTGGTAATATAGGCAAATGGGTGTACCAGATATCCGTGAACTACCATATACACCATGGTTAAAAATGAAAGATAAATCAACCAAGGACTTGATGTATGTGTAGGTAATATCCCTGAATGCTATGTCCGGTGTATCATAGGTAAAAGGCGGCAAACTCGACTTCCTATGGATAAAGGATAACAACCTAATGGGGTCTCCCTTTATATACGCGACGGTACGAGGAGCACAAGTCCGTACTAGCGCTGTCTAAATCCATATGGCGAATGAAAACTACTAAGTTTAACGACCCCAGAACACATCACTAGCCTAGACCTCTAGATATTCCGTTAATGTTCCAATTTTTCCTTAGGTTAATTTAATAAATTTTAGAGTTGATCTTCAATTTATGTTTCAATTTAAAGCCCTATCGAATGTTGGATCTCAAAAATCCTCTAAATGCACACTACATGCCACAATATATCACTTTGTTCGATGAGGAGCTAACTACGGGAGGGTTGAGAGATTTTCAGATATCAACAAAATAAGCACAAAAACATCCACCACTATCTCTAAATGCAAGCTAATGAAACTAAAAAATTTTCTCTTAGAGTTATATAACACTAATAATGCGAAAAATCTTTCAATTTTCACTAGACTAATCAGAATGCAAAGAGATTTGTTTTTGTAATTTTTCAATGTTTTAAAGAAAATGCACTAAATGAATGAAAAACTAGTGAAGAAACCAGTTCGAGAAATGACAGTGAGAGAGATAAAACAAAAAGTTCACTCAATACAAACACACACAATCAAGACCCAAACTGATGGAGAAATCCCTCAACTCAAAGAAGAATCTCAAAAATACTCACACAAACCGTGTAATCCAGGCTTGGAATGAGACAAAGATAAACTTGAATGAAAAAGAGAACAATCACTCAATTGACGCAATGATACAATGGAATCCAACAAAATGAATGCAAAGAAGAGAAAACAAAATCGACCGGGAAAACAAGGACCCAAAACTCCCACGAGAGGTTCAGTACACTGAAGCACCTAGAAGCCCTAGGGCTAAAATGAAAAAATGATGGTAAAGGGCAAAAAATTGGAGGACAAGGGCCAAACAAAGTAAAAAATACTTCAAGGCACTCAATCACTCAAAAAAATGAGACCAGGATCAAAAATCAAGCTCAAAGAGCCCAAAAGCAAGAAAACCCTAACACCAAACAGAGTTGGTGCGACTGTTTGGTTGTAATCCACACGAAAAAAGTGTTGGCGCGGGGGCCTAACTAGCAACTAGTGCTAGTTGGTGCAACTTTCAAGAGGTAAACTGCAGCAATTGAGTTTACTATGGGAAGAAATGAAAAAGGACAAACAGAGACTGGATCAAGTCTTCTGGGGGCTGAATAGGGGTTTTACACCAAAAAGAGGGGAAACTGAAGAGAAAATCAATCAATCAAAAGCCAAAAAAAACCAAAAGAGAAAAGACTAACTCCAACTGACTCCCTAGCAGAGTCACCAGTTTGTTGAGGAGGTAAATCCCCTCTATAGATAGAGGCAATACCATTAGCCTAGATCGGGTCTAGCAACAATCAAGACACACAATGACATATGTTCCTAGTTACAAAATGACAAAAATCATAACGAGTAACCTACCTCAAATCCCACGCAGTGGTCGTTGAAGAAAAGATGATGTTTCCCGTCCCTCGCTTGGGAGATCACGATCCTTCCATTAGACACGTCCGAACACCTACACACATGCAAGGAAACAATGACATACAATGTAAAATCTAAATCATGTAACCATACATCAGTTAGAGAGGATATAATTCATTGCATAAAGAAATAAACACATGAATGGATCCATAATCAGAGTCGCTTATATTCTAAATAACAAAGGAAATATTACATCCCAATGGTCTGATGCTATGATCTTCCTTCGGTGGGGTTGACAATGGAGCACGTCTCAACAAAGCCTATCAGGAATCTGGATGAAGCTCTCTCTCTTCAGCTTGGCTCTCAATAGCTGCCTGGCTATAGTTTCCTTCCTACAAGTTCAGTTAGCTTGCTAATGGAGAAGGCAAGCTTTTATAGATGGAGGAAGAGGAGCTGGGATCCCTATAATCATGGGATAGGCCCTATCTCTAAGGAAGCTTCCATGATAGGTGGAAAACCACTTCCTATACATGGAGATTCAGAGCCAAACCACCCAACTCCTTTTGATGACTCATTCAGGAGTTTGTTGGAATCAAAATCCACCATTTATTTTTAAAAAACATCCCTTATTAATCTTGGCGTGAGTGAGACACAGGGACAGAGCACCAGTTGGCGCGCCCTCTAGTGTGGATTTCCCCCATTGGTGTGAGAGATGAACTAGCTAGTCGCGCCAAGGCTAAAACATCTATTTTAAGGATTTTTCAGAGGAAAATTTCTTCAATAGAGTATTTTTCCTTATGCAAGAGGATGTCATGAAGGTGGTTTCAGGACATTTTACTGTTCACAGGTCACGGGAATAGTCCTCCAATGTACGGGATGAAGGATTGTAGGGACGGTGACAAAATGCTATGTAACACATGTCTTGCCTATTATTGGAAAGTCATTGATTGCAAAACAACCTACAGTTCATCTATAAATTGAGCACAGATCTAAGTGCTTGAGAAGGAATAATTTGAGTAGAGAAATGTCGGAGAATTTTCAATTAAGATTTAGATTTGTGTAGTTGCTAATGGAGAGATTTATACTATGATGAGGCTTGGGGACATTGCTGGAAGGGTCACTTCAAATTAGTCACTTGGTTGTAACCTCTCCTTCTATCACGAATAAATAATACTGCTTATTTTTCCCTATATGCATCTGTATTGGATTTGATTTTCCATATTGCAAGATCTTAGTTGATGTGTATGGTTTATGCTTTACTGATTTAGCAAGCTAATTTGAATAGATATCTATATTATTGCATCTTATATTGTTTTAGTGTTATTTATTTTTGGAAGCATTCCGCAAAAAC
This sequence comes from Pinus albicaulis, assembly GCA_034641835.2. Lineage (NCBI taxonomy): Eukaryota > Viridiplantae > Streptophyta > Pinopsida > Pinales > Pinaceae > Pinus > Pinus albicaulis. Next base: position 487,876,417 of record CM076572.1, read on the forward strand.
CGCTTGAATTTGAAGCTGCAACGGAAGCGACAAAAGGAGCGATTTGGAAGTGACTGATCAAGTAAGCCTCCAATCCTCTTTGTGTATCCATTCTTAATTAGGAGAAATAGTCGTATAGTCTTTCACCTATTGTTATAGACTAGCACCTATCTAGGGAAGCGTGATTTATCCATAATTCACAATTTTGGCCCAAAACTTCTAATTATGTTACAACAGAAGATCATAATTGAATTTTCTAGACTCATATTTAATAAAAGAACAAAGTTCTCTCATTCTGTAAAAGTTTACTTGACAGGTTCTCATAGTTAGTTGGATAATTTCATTATATCTACTTCTCATGTATTTACTTTCTGCATGTATAAATTGAGGTTTTCTACCTAACCTTAGATTTAAACCTACTTTAAAGGTTTAGACATTCTGAGAGTTGGTAAAATTCCTAAAATTTTCTGTGCAACAATACAAGAATACACTATATTTATTATAGTAGGTTCATTTAAATGCACAGACCCGAATAATTTGCAATTAACAGAAAAGAGTCCTACTATTTAAATACACATAATATACATATTCACAGACCTTTCTTTATAATTCATCACAATTATAAACTTCCGCATAATAACACAAGCATAAGACATAATCAATTATCTTGTATACCAATTCTGGTAGACTATTTTCCACCCAACCTTAATATTTATCTCCACAGCTTCCCTCGAGCAAAGATCAATTACTCCAAGGTATAGAAAACCTCTTTTCTACCTAATAATGGCTTATTTAAGCCTACTTTCCCATCATCTTAGATTCCATAACTGCGTCCAGTTTATTATGATGTTGTTTTCCTTTTTGCCTAGGCTTTTCTTTTATTTTTTTCCACAAAAGTACTTTAAAACTAGCTTTTTCCTCTTTCTGGTTTTATTCCACCTCTTCCCAGTAATTTTCCTCTTTACTGGGGCATATTTTAGATTTTTATCTCTAATCTAATATTTTCAATTTAATTTCCAAGGATTTTTATAGAATATGGGAAAGTCTTTAGACTCTTATCCATCCTCATGGACTTGAATTCCTGATCTCTATTTACTCTAGTATTTGCACAATGATTAATTTTCATATTTATTAAATTAAACTTTACTTTATGTCCATGTATAACTTTCCTATAGGTCCATTTTTCCTTTATAGATTTTCACTGCCTAAAATAAAAGTAGAAAATTAGGGATATTACACACAGGCCTGCAATTGATCATTATGAAAATCAAGCAGAATGGGTGACAAACACCATGAAAGAAGATGAAGAGTAGGTTATTTCCACCTCAGACATCCAAACCCCAAACCCAAAAGAAAGTAAGGGTGCAGAGGATAAAGAAGACAAGGGGAAAGATCAAGAGAGATAAATAGAGAGAAAGAGGCAAAGAGAGGATCAGTCACCTTCGGTGAATGATACCTCTAGCAAAGAATTCAAACTGAAATATAGGAAGAGGGCCAACATTCACAAGGATATCAATCAAGAGGGTGAATCAGAGAAAAAAATATTAATTCACATCATGGACACCCCTAGGTCATCTCGAGAAGGTGGTCATACCATGGCCTCCCCGACATCTTCAACCATAGTGTCTATGTAGCAACAGGGTCTGCAGACATCTACTTCTAGGCCTTCCATAGAAGGCCAAGAAAAATCAGTTTATGACACATTCAGAGAGATAAAGTTGAGAAATGAGGTGCTGAAGGCTAACACCTATAATTAATTTTGGAAACATACCTCAAGTTCACAAATCAGGCTGTTGTCTGCCTTTGATACCGAAAAAGGGAGGATGTATATGGAATTTCTAGAAGCCCTAGTTCTACAGCCTCAAGGAGCAGAATAATACAAGAAGGAATCATTCAAGTTCAGTACCAAGGAAATTAACCCTACTGACCAAATGGAACTACACAAGAAGATAGGAGAGATGGTGTCCTCCACTCTGACAAGCACTTCCATGACCTTGTCAAAACTTCAGGTATCCTTAGCCAATACCTAATCACATCTCAAGATGGAGAAAATTTCTGCCATGACTAAGGATTCAAGGATCAAATCTCTGGAATATTTGGTAGTGAATATTGGGTATGACCCAACCAATGTTCAAGCTGTGGAGGAGATTTTGAAGAAAAAGAATGTTGACATAGCAGACCTCAAGAAACAACTTAAAATGTCAACAACATAATAACCCTTGGAAAAGGGCATTGAAGAAAATGAGTCACAAAAGTTTGATTTAATGAAGTAGATCATGGATCAGTCTGCCCAAATCAATAAAATTGAGACATAGATGGAGAAGCTGCTGAAGGAGAAAGAAGAAGCAGCTCAAGTGGCACTCATCCCATTAGAAGTTGTACCCATTTCATCAATTCCATCAGTTGTTCCAACAACTACTGGGGCATCTAGTGGGGAAGATCAGATGTCCAAGGCCATGTAATGTATGACCCTCCAGTCACAAGAGATCAAGAAGTTGGAGGCACAAATAGGCATCTTGAGGGATCAAAAGGAAAGATTGAAACTGCCCATGAGATAGCCAATAATCAGATTGAAAGATTGGATAAGGTAGAAAAGGATTTTTTAGCAAGTATCATTCTGGGGAAAATGAAGCTAATCCTTCAGGGTAGTATGATGGAGTTTGTAAATGAGATATGTCACTCCATCCATATTGTTTTTGAGTAGAAAGAGCTAATTGACAGGTGTCAGGTTGTCATCGAAAATACCAATCAGGAGTTGGTGACATGCCCACCACAACACCTAAGATCATAAAGTTCATAAATTTTAAAACCAGTCTTGAGCTTGGAGACCTGGATGTGTAGGACAGAAAAAAAACCATACTGGAAGTGAAAAGGGTCCTCACTAAGAGGAATTTGGTAAGACAACTGGAGGATAAATTTCATGAATTGGACATGGAAATCAATAGATTATTCAATAGGATTGAGCCCCTAAGGAAAAAAGGGTTGCCTTCCCTATATGTAATCAACGATAAACTCATCCAGAAGGGAGATTACATGAAAAATATTTAGGGGACAGCTAAAGACACCACAAAGTTCTCCCACATCAAAGGAAATGTGACCAAGAAAGTTTTCATGGAATTCCTTAGTAATGACATCTTCATCCAACATGAACTGAAACATTTTTTCCTCTCCAGGCCCACTTTCAGTAAATACACAGAGGTGGATGAAGTGTATCGGCAGGTCATAGGGACAACAGTTCTAGGGAAGAAAGAGTGGGCCAAATTATGCATGTACCAGGATTGAAAGGGCACAATGGAAACATCAACACAACCACCGATCAACTAAAAGTGCCAACACCACATCATAATTAATGATCCAGAAAAGGAAGTCCAAAAATTAGAACCAAATTTTAGAGCCACCCTTTGTTGCCTCTTCATGACCACCTCAGCCACTTTCAGCTTACTTTTGGATTCATGAAGAGATATTGGAGTTAATACCACCAATGGTGTTTGTCAGACATATTTTGTCTTGGCCTTGCATGACCACACTTGTCTAATTTTTGCTTAGTTGTAATTAATGAAAGGTTGCCAAAGTAGATAGGGAAATCGATGTAGTTTTTAGTTAAATATTGCATGCATTGGAAGTATCAAGGGTTGGACATTCATTGTAAGAAACTATTGTATTGGAGCACTACAATTTTTAAAGTTGGGCACCAATAATAAAAGACCGTTTTACAGGATACTTGAGCTGTGTCAAATGGTGATGTGTTACTTCTCTATGTTAAATGTTCTCATGGTTTTACTTGTTGTGCACCTTTTTATCTGATTGTAAAATAGAAATTTTAGATTAATATTTGTTTTTGGAGCATGTTAATTCTGTCTGTGTTTACCATATGAATGTTTTCTTCTGAAGTCTGGTTAGATAATTCTTAACTACTCTTTAATCATTATCGAACATTACTATTTCCTCCACATCATAATTCACATTGCCTTAAAGATCCAATTAGCACAATCAGCTTTCCCTTTGATGCTATTGAAATATTGATGCAACATACCAGCCTTTTATGACTCCATAGCCCAATGGATTAGTTTTTGCATACCTTCTCGTCCAACCAACACAATCAATCAAAACAAACAATTCTCACCATCACTATAAATAGCCTAACATTAGTATTCATAACATTAAAGATAAAATTAAATCATAAATAGAGAGATCCTTCTCTAAGTCTAGGAAGGCTAGGTCCTGGATTCCAAAGTGGTTTGATGTTGTCCTTTATATTTGATTCTTTCCAATCTTATGAATTATAGAGCCACAACATAATGGCGACCATATAGGGTAATTTTTTAAAAATCTTTACCTTTCATCCGAACTCAGAAACCCCAGTCAAAAAATTGTATGATAAAGAGCTTTCAAATATTGGTTTTTAAGTTTTTTGCAAATACTCAGCATGTATGTGCTTCGGGTCTAGATTATGGCTCCTAGAAGAATATTTACCAGATCTCATCCTGACCCAAATCCTCCTGCAATAGTTGAAAAACCATATAAAATCCTAAGAAAAACCCCCAGAACTGGGAGTCAAATTGGTAGAAAATCCCTTCACAGAGCAAGTTCCCTCCCTGGAAAACTTACGACCTTGCAGGACATCCAATTTGATTTACATTTTGAACAAAGCTTATTTAGGACCAAATCTCAGAATTGGATAGCCTAGATGGTTTTTGAATTATCTATCCTACAACAAATTCTAGTTGGGGAAGCCTCCACATCCACCCAACCTGACCTTTAACTTCTCCAACACTTTGACTCCCTTCAAGACTTGGTAGTAGGGCTCACTTCAGTTGTCGATGATGCTTACCTTCAAAAATTTGTAGAATTATCTACTCTCACTACAACAAATCCCTCTATTACTTCCAATTTTTCTCATCCTCAGTCAACCCATCCAGGTGTTTCTAGAACTCCTACCACTTCCTTGAACATCCCCCACTAGAGTGTCCAAACCACCACACATATAACCATTGTCCACCTTCCCCCATTCAGTCCTCCACCTCCTCTTGTCAACCCTCCTCTTGTCAATCCCCCTTGGGTCCCCCCACCCAAAATCATGGAAACCATATATGCTCCATTGGTGCTGCCATCACTTGTGATACCCATGCCATAGGATTATCAGTCCAAAATTCCACAATTTTATGGGACTAGTCCTGCAACTGCTTAACATCATGTTGATAGAATGAATGATTGTTTTGACCATCAAGAGATAGATTATGAAAGTATAAAGTTGAGGATTTTTGCTCAAATTTTGGGAGGAGAAGTGAGAAAATGTTTTAAGGGTTTGACTCCAAATAGTATCCATGACCTCCCTGCTTTTCACCAACTATTCAAAAATAGATGGGAAGTTAAGAAAAACCCTCTTAAAATCTTGTCAGAATATAAAAACATCAAGAGGAATACTGGAGAGAGTGTCCAAGACTACTGCACTAGGTTTAATAGTGTATATAACATACTCTCTTCTCACATGAAAACCCCACAAGGCTTGGCCCTAGATAATTTCCTAGATGGTTTTGATCCAGAAATGGCTTATCAACTTAGAGAGAGATACCCTGCAACATTGGAAAAAATTCAGAGGGATACAGTAAGTGTAGAAGCCACCTGCTTGCAAAGAGGGATAGAATGAGGACTGAGAAGAGAGTCACTATAAGGGAAGAACTAAAATCTTCCACATTTGGTGCTAAAATTGATAACCTGGTTAGAACTATGGAGAGAATGCTGGAAAGGATCAACCTGAATGAGAGAGCTACACCTAGGGAAAATTAGCCAGCTCCTGAAAACAGAAATAAAAACCTTAGAATAAACCCCCCTCAAATAATATAGAGAGAAAAAAGAGGCAATGACTAGAAAATTAGGCCTCCATTCCAAGATAATTATGTTGATGAAGATGAGGGAGTGGTCAAAAAATTATAAGAAAAACAGATTTATCCAATGGGGATTAATGAAGAGGATTTTGTTTTCCTTACTGAAGAAGAGCAAGGTTAATTTTCTATGACTCAAACTGAAGTATAATATAAAGAGTCTGAGGATTATAAACAAGGGTTTGAGAATTCCATCATGGAAGTGCGTAGATAATATAACCTTAAAAGCAAGAAAAACTCTGATAGTTCCAAGAAAAAGAATCCTAAAAGTTTGGCCAACAAAGACTTTGAAACTGATCCCAAGAAGACAGCTAAACACTCAAAGAAAGTTGTAGACATCCCATAAAAGAATCGCATAGGAAACATCACTAGTAAATCAACTGACAGACTTGTCAAAATTGCTCAAACTGATATCCCCACTACAAGCCAACAGGCTAAGGTTACTGCAAAAATAATCCCTGAGAAGGCTGATTGTTCAAATCTACTAAAAATATAGACACCATTCAACATTGAGAACGAAATTGCTAAATTAAAAATCTCAATTCCTCTCCTGAATTGGTGAATAAGGATGTATACGGGTCTCAGGTCCTAAAGGTACTAGAAATAGAAGAAATTATTGACACTGTAAATATGAATGATGATAAACCTGAAATTTTGCTTGGGCTAGAAGTAGATGGTAAATCCCAGGAGGGATTTTTTCCCCCATTTTATGTCAACCTGAATGTTCTTGATAAAAACCTCCATAATTCCATGTTATATTCAGGTGCATCACATAATCTTATGCCAAAGGCTACTATGGAGAAACTTGGCGTTGAGATAACTAGACCCTACAAATATTTGTACTCATTTGACTCCAGCAAGGTCAAATGCCTAGGTCTCATCAAAGATCTCTGTATTACTTTAAATCAGATACTAGCAAAGAGTTTAGTAATGGATATATTAGTGGATGACATCCCTCCCAAGTATGACATTCTTTTATGGCGCTCATAGGGAGCTAAACTACAAGGGACCCTCTAAATGGATATGAATTATGCTACCTTACCAGTTTTTGGACAACAAAGAATATTGTATCTGGAAACCTTAATGAGATACATGGTGAGTGTTGGTGAGGTAAATCCCCTCTGCGGACAGAGGTGATCCCACTAGCCCTAGGCTGGTTCTAGCCACAAACGAAATAAGCTATAACATTGATTCCTAGTTAACAAATGGACGGAGATTCGATATATGACTTACCGGAGGTCCTATGTTGTTGTTGTCGTAAAAAAGAGTGGCTGCCTCTCACTCCTGGTTTGAAATATCACGGTCTTCTCACTTTCACGCTCAGACACCTGCACACACACAAGAAACAATGACAGTATACAACATATTAATTCACATTCGTAACTGTTAGTCAGTCGAAGAGGACTAAATCAATTGCATTAAATAATGAACATAACACAATGATGGAACCAACACCATAGTCAAGTATATTAATAAATGAAAGGAAGAGTACAACCAAGCTTTGACGTTGTAGTCTCCTCCAATAGGTTTCAAGCGGAGCACGTCTCACAAAGGCTCGTCGGGAATTCGAATGGGACTCTCTCTATAGTGTTCTCCTTGGCTCTACCTTCTTAATAGCAGTTACTCAGCTATAGTATTCTTCTTCAAGTTAAGCTAGATTTCATAAAGGGAGAAGGCCTATTTTTATAAAGGGAGAGGGAGAGGTTAGGATCCCTATAATTATAGAAGGGAGACCTATCTTCAAGGAGTGTCCCATGGGAGGTGGAAACCACTGCCTAAAGAGGGAGATCCGTGGTTGATCAACTTAACAACTTCTAGTAACTCATCCCTAAGGTGGTTAGAAGGAAAACTTCACCTCTAATTTTTAAAAAAATTCCTAAAATAGCTTGGTACGGGCACTGCACTGAGACAGAGCACCAAGTGGCACAGGCTTTAGTGAAAATATTCCACATCGGCGCGAGGGGTGAACTGGCTACCCGCGCCAAGGCCAAAATATAGGTTTTGTGTGCTTTTTTGATGAAATGTCTTATAGGAGAAATGATGTCGTTATGAAGAAGGATGCAAAGAAGGTGTTTACAAAGTATGAAACTGCTCACAAGTAATGGGAATGACCCTCTAATATGCGGGGCGAGGGATTGCAGGGATGGTGACAAAATGTTGTGTAACAGATGCCCCCTAAAGCATGAGGTCCGAGAGTGAGGGAGGGGTGAAATGCTTTATGAGAATGTGTTCAACCCAAACATTGTTGTCAGAAAACCTGCGAGTACAAATACAACTGATATCTCTGATACATGATATGTGGCATGGGCATAGCCATCCATAATAGAGTACATAAAAAGTGAGATCTGAGGTATGGACAAAGTCATCCAATAATAAGGATCAACAAATAGACTCAAGTATGGTCGCAACCATCCAATCAGAAGAGTCATGTAATAAGTCATAGTAATCCACAAAGAACCCACAGCCTAGATTTCATCAGACAAAACCTAGGGTATTGCACTCCATATTGACCTAAAAAAAGTACAAATTCTAGCATGCGAATATGTGAGCTGAAGTCAAACATGCAAGAAAATTGTCTGATTACCAGCCAATGATGAAAGCCATTAACAGACGCGAGAGAAACCACCAATAATGAAAATGTATCTCAAGGTACGAAAGATACAATCCATGGAATGTGAACAGTGATTTGACTTCGAACACCCGCAGAGTCAGCTGATCGAAGGCCAATGATGTGGACCTTGCGTCAAATGCGAAGAACTTGCCATTGAGGCATGCAGGCTCCAAGGTACCAAAAGGAGTCTCTAGATCAGATTCCTGGATGATGAGATGAAGTCGACAGGGAGTGACCTGATCGAAGGTGGGCCATAATTTTTCCCACATCATCAACATGAGACAGAGGAATATGATGTTTGTGAATCAGGACCAACAAAGAATTAGACTGAGGTTGAAAATTTCAGAGGAAAACTTATCTTGAACATATCGGTGGCACGACACTGGATTTGGAAGTATTTGACATCAAGGGATCTGAGGTCATGGTTATGTGAAAAAGAGAAGATGAGTGGTCAAAAGAGATTACCCAAACCCATGGTGGAAAAAAAATGATGAAGTGAGATGTCCCCAACCCGACACGAATACAGACAAGTGCCATGTTCAAGAGTGACATACTGCCAACACAACTACAATCTGGTTCCATTTCCCCCCACCATTTCTGGCGGGTACCCCAATTATTTTTTAAAACAAGCTTGAAGGGGATAGAATATTCTTGCACTGTAAGTTTGTCCTTCAGAAAAATCCATCCTAGTACATTTTACGAGCCCTAGGAAGGAGGAACTCGGGTAATTTCATAACGACGGAGTCTGATGTCATCAGTTTTTAACGAGTCTGACAAAGGGAAAACTCGACATATTTTCATGTTTAGAGAGTTTGAAAAGAAAGTAGAAAAGAAAAATCCAGTAAGGCCCTTTTCGTAAATATTCTCTTAGATCCGAAAAGGTAGAAAACATCATTCGAGAGAACCTCTTAGTCGCGATAGACTAAGGTATTCCTTTTTTGTAAATAATCTATCCCAACCAAAAAAAGGGGTAAATGTATACTAGGTAGATATCGTTTCGTAGCTATTTAACGAGTTCAAAATGACAAGCATCTCGGTAATCTTTTCAGTTTTAGAGAGTTAGAAAAGATCTGAAAGATGACTCCAGTAGTGACTTTTTCATGTTTTTACCAAGTCTGAAAAAGTATAAAATATTACTCGTTACTTCATCATAACCATGTGAAAAACCTATTGCTGCACATGAGACATGTGTAAAACCAATTTCTTGAAAATAATATGATAAAATAATCGAAAAATATGTTTTAAAACCTAATTTGAGATCTTGAAAAGTTATAAAATGGCATAAGTGGTAAAAATTATTTACTTTTCACTTTTACCTCTTTGTGGAGCAACAGTGACCCATTATGCTTTTCGATCTTGTGGTAACGATTGCGAGTGATCCAGTGAACCGATCTTGATCCCGTCAGTCTCAGGTAAGAGCTGACACCATTTCCCACCTTTTAAGATAAATTTCATTACCTGTATATGGAATTTTGATTTCCTAGGAGGAGATTTGTCAAAATTAGGGCATCGCTATTGGCGCGGGTTTCGGGCATAGACCTGCACCAATTGCCCATTTTTTACACAGAGGGCACGCCCATTGGCGCAACTATTTGCGAAATAGTATCACCAACCATGCAACCTAAAAATCCGCATCATTTTAAGGAAAATGCAGTCATTTTTTTGCAAATTTCAATGCCCAAGTAGACTAACAATGTTCATATGAACAATGTGTGCAGGTACCAAGAAAAAATAATGGTGATTGAGTGGAAAGAGAGAGAACATAGTGAGGAAGATGAACTTTCCATGGAGAATGACCGATGCATGGACGACCTCAGAGATTGTGGGCTAAAGAAATTCTTCCTAACACCGTGCATTCAGGCTCAGCCGGAATTGCTTCAATATTTGATAAGCATTTGGTATGAATACCAAGAAAATTTTGTGGTTCGAGATCAGGAACTTGAAATTGAAGTTTCTGATGTCTATTTTATCACAAGATTGTCGTGCAGGGGTGCAGTCCCTGTCATGACCGGTACTTGTCCCACCATGGAAAGCATGGGGATGGTGATCGAAAGGGTGTTCCGAGGGGCATGAAAAGGATCAGGGAGTGAAAAGGTGGATATCCAAACCATCCCATATCTAGCACTAAAAGTAGTGTTGCACACTATTACGCGGGCCGCAGGATTGCAAGCACTACATGAGGCCACAAAAACACAACTGATTCTTTCCATAGATTGCCTAACCCTGACTCTCTACAACTAGGAAAAGGCCGTGAATATTAACATGAAGCGGCAACTAACAAAGTGCAAGAAGACCAAACTGAAGTAGTTTGGGTATGGATCAATTTTGGTATCATTCTTCTTGGAACGACTACCGATATTCCAGCGCCAGGAGGTCATTGTCCCGATGCCACCACCTAGAGAACCATGGATGGCCTGATGGGCTATGCTGATGCCCAGAGCAGGGGGAGGCCAACATATGTCTTAGAGGACTGGCCCTATTCTGGTACAGACTTCACCGATGACCCAGACCTCTCGCTCCCGGAGGGAGAGGATTGGGATGAAGAGCTAGGTGAGACTCATTTTTTATTTTCATGGGTTTATGATTTTTTTGTATATATGCATGTTCTAATAGTTAATTTTATATGTATGTAGATTTTGGCCCAGAGAGACCTCCAGGTATGTCGCCAATAGTGAGGCAAACTCCTCGTGCTTTCGATTCTCATGGTGAGGGTAGCGAGGAGGATATAGTACAAAATCTGGAGGGGATCGCCCATGGGATTCTGGAGTATGCTCGCTTTGATGATGTTCCTCAGGCCTATCAGAGGCATATCGTAGGGGTTCCAAGTCATATCCATTGCTTGCTGAGGCGGTTGGGATGGGCAGTGACATGCTACCATGAGCACCACGCTGATTAGGCACCTGGGCTTTTATTTCTGCACATTTTGAGAGACATGTTGTCTCAGGATGTAACGGAAATATACATATATAATTTTTGGGTTTTTATGATGAACATGTTGCAAACAATTGATATATATACATCTATTTTCTACATGGGTCTATTTACATATGATGATGTTTTATAAATTGTGCAAATGTCTATCTAACACAATGTTAGCTATTGCATGAGTTAATGTATTCATTCATCTTGGTATATGTTGATATGTGATGAAATCAAAATGTATTTCAAGCAAAAAAATACGTAAATACAATCTCAAAATTCATGGGTTTCGAACCGAATAATGACCGTTAAGTTGAAGAACAACAAGCTGTGAATCTAGATTTACAAGAAATGCACGTATGCCGAGGTTAACTGCCTCGGTTAATAGTTCCAAAAAGGTACTATATTCAATGAAATTTTTTGTAGTTGGTTCTAGAAAAATACCTTGTAGGTTAATCAACTCACCAACAGGATTATAAATTACCCAGGCTGCAGAAGACAAGTTCTTGGTACTGTGGGAAGCAGCATCTGCAAAACCGACATAAGGGGCAATAGACAACTTCATAACAAGAAAGACCCAATAAGCAAAAAAAAGCTTAAAAAGCACATCAAACCAAAACATGCACAAAAATAAGAAAATCACCTATGTACACATATCATGCATGAATGACTCAAGCATAATACTTTTTCAGATACAACCCATTCCTGAGTTGTGCTAAGGGATAACCTTCATAATCAATAAGCTCATAAGCCCCATTCTGTAACACACGTTTGAAAATGTAAGGCCCATGCCACATGGGTTGGAATTTACCTTCCCCCAGCTTGTCATGAGCTTGGTCATACAGGATAATGAGGTCGCCTTCGATAAAAGAACAAGGGGAAATTATTTGGTCAAAATGAGCTTTGACTCGCTTCTTCTGTGCTTCGATGACTAAGGAAGCTAAGCGACGAGTTTCATTCAATATCTCTAAGTATAGGAGACACTCTTCCTCAGGTGAAGTATTAGGCAGTAATTCCACAGCTAATTTGAGTGAAGGAATTTCACATTCAATTGGAAGAGTAGCTTCTAGACCGTATACCAACTAAAACAGGGTGAATCCAGTTGCGCTCTTAATTGAAGTTCGGTAAGCCCATAGAGCTGAAAACAACATGAGATGCCAATTTGATATACGAATCCAAATTTTTCATTGAAGAATTGTAACAAGAACTTTTTTTATGGCTTCAACTTGGCGATTAGCCTGAGGGTAATATGGCGTTGAGCTGTCGTGACGCAGACCCAACTTAGACGTCATCTCTGCCATCATATAGTCCCAAAAATGTAAACCATGATTGGTAACGATGGCTTGAGGGACACCAATTCGAGTAATGTCATGGTTGAATATGAATTGCACTATTTTATTACCTTCTGCAGTTAGTGTAGGCATTGCTTCAACCCATTTGGTAAAATAATCGACGATGACGATAATATAGGCATGCCCCTTGGCCGAGCGAGGGTTACATGTCATAAAATCGATGCCCGATTTGGCAAAAGGACCAACGGTAATGACAGGGTGTAAAGGAATAGGTGGCACATGCATCTTGCATTGATATACCTTACATGCATGGCATTTTCGTACTGCGACAATGAAGTTTTTAAAAATGGACGACCAGAAATAGCCAGCACGAAAGATCTTCTATGCGGTGGCATAACCGGACATGTGACCACCACAGGCACCATTGTGGAAATCATTTAAAACTTTCTCTCCTTCCTCAAGGGTCTGACATCAGCGAAGTATAGAATCAACTCCAACATGATAGAGGATATCTCCAATAATACGATAAGGTTGCGACTGATGCCGAATGTGGCGTCGGGCATCTTTCATCAACTCAAACCTAAAAGTAGAAGTATGGAGATACACGATGATATCACCGTACCATGGATCAAGGGTGATAATCAAGAAAATATTTTTGTCCAGAATATGATCCTTGGAATAAGAAGGAGCAGAGTTGGTAGGGAGAGAGCAAATCAGATTAGCGAAAACGAGTGATTTCTTTGATTTAGCGGTAGTAAATTCCAAATAAAACTCTTGGAGGATAACGGTCCAATTCGAGTATTTGCCCCCCAAAAATTGTCAAGACAGAATATAGGTCATGGGGTTACAATCAAAAATCATGGTTACCATCCATAAAAGGATATAATGATGAAAACGCTGGATGGCTTGGACCGCAGCCAGCGCTAACTTCTCGACATGCGCATAACACATTTCAGGGTCGAGAAGGTTTCAAGACAAGTAGTAAATGACATGCTCATTACCATCATGATCATCTTGAACCAAAACCATGGCGATCATACTGAAGGTGGTAGGTATATAGAGGGTGAAATCATGATGATAATTCAGAGGACGTAATAGAGGAGCGTTGACAAGCAACGTCTTAAGCATATCAAAATATTGCTAAGCAATCTCATCCCAATAGAAAGGGACGTCCTGCTTTAAAATTAGTGTGAACCCTTTGGCTACTTCGGCATAGTTTGGGATAAAACGACGTAAGAAATTTGCTTTACCTTGTAGACTCTAGAGTTGGTGTAACGAGGATGGAGAGGGGAGATTAACAATAGCCTCAACCTTGAGCAGATCAAGGCGAATTCCATATTTGGATACAATAAACCCTAAAATTCTACCAGAATCGACACATAAAATGCATTTATGCGGATTGAGCTGAATGTTGTAGCATCTACAGTGAAGAAATATCTAGCATAGATCGTCCGGGTGGTCTTTACGAGTGGTTGTATGAGCCAGAAGGTCATCTAGGTATGGCTAAACAATATGATGAATAACATGAAAGGCATAAGACATTACGCACTGGAACGTAGCCTCGACATTCTTCAAGCCGAACGAGAGTTTCTTATATGTGAATGTTCCCCAAGGACAGATAAAAGTGGTCTTTCGTTGATCGGATGGGAGAATGTTGATCTGATTATAGCTAGAAAATCCATCCATAAGGGAAAAAATCTCACTCCTCGCACAATCATCAATGATCTGATCAATGAAAGGGGTAGGATAGTTATCCTTAGGACAAGCCTGATTAATATCACGATAGTTAACACAGACACAGATTTCTCCTTGCTTCTTATCCACAGGAATAATGTTAGAAACCCCCTTTGTCAGAGGAATCGGATAAATGAAACCCTCTTTGAGAAGTTTTTCAACTTCAGCTTTTATGGCAGCGAATTTCTGAGGATGCACTAGACGAAGACGCTGGTGAAGAGGCTTCGCACCGGGGTTGGTGGGAATGTCATGCACCATAATACTCAGATAAATTCCAGGCATCTCTTCATAAGATCAGGTAAAAAAATCACGAAATTCGCAAAAAAGGCTAGTATACAATTGGACTTCATCAGAAGAGAAAGTGACTCCGACATGGATGTTCTCGATAATTCCCGGTTTCATGGAAATGTCGATAGGCATCGTCTGGGTGATGTTACCCAAGTTACCTTCAGTGAAGGCTTCGTGAGTCAAGATAGGCGTTTGAAGTGGTAGAGAAGGAACTTGAGATGAAAAATGCTCAAGACAGTTAGACATCGCCCCGAGGCCAGGCATAAAACGAGGAACGATGATGTCCATTGCTCCACGGTAGGTCTTCGAGAGACATGGTTTCCATGATAGCTTCATCGGATGGAAACACTTCTTTCAAAGGATTAGGCGAATCTATATTGCCGCGCCAGGGGGATGGAAAATAAACGTCGAGAGACATGATCAAAGGAGCACCTTCAGAAGGGGGAGAATCAGATGCAGCTACAAGCTCACAATAATTGATTTCAATTGGACTAAGCGACATCGAATCCCTAAATGAATCAACTTGTTCAGGTAAAGGGACAATCCACGGGTCATCCGACCGAGAGATCATATTAACTTCAGTGGTATTGGGTGGCGAAAGGGCAAAGATACCCATGAGGGAGGGGTCTTTGAAAAGACCCAGCCCTACACTGTCGGGGGGAGAAGGAATCTGATCCACGTATGGAACATTGTTCTCAGAATATGAGGTAAAGAATAAAAAATGGTCGACAGTAATGATTTTTCCCTCATGTGGAAACTTCTTTCTCCCCTTGGATGTCTTGCTCGCAGGATTGGCCTGAACAGCGTTGACCTCTGAGGTTTTACCAGAATCCGGGTTTGGCTGAGGAGCAGAACCATTAGAAGAATTTGATTTTTTCTTCCCAGTGTTGGAAGAGGGAGACTTTTGTGAAGTCTGAGACACGAAACCAATAACGCCATCGACGGATGTGGTGGTCGGCGGTTTAGAAGTCCTAGGTCATGGGGCATCAGTCAAGATATCATACAATATGCCCAATTGAGAGTACACTAAATCAAGGTACTTGACATGAGAAATGGCTTATTCCTTGGTTACACATGCCCCCATGGCAATTTCTTTTGCAATATGATTGAAAAAAGAGGTAGTGAACCAATGAGTAAGAATCTGATCAGGAATTTTGAATTTGATCAGACGATGATGACGTCTCCATTCATGAATGTGGTTCGAGATATGGGTAGCCCGGTCCTATTTCAAGGATGTTAGGATATACGTCCCAACTTCATAAGGAACTGGAAATTGGAAATGAGTAAGGAACACCATAGTGAGAGTGTTGAAATCTTCAAAGATACCGCGAGGTAGCTCGATATACCACTTAGCAGTAGCTCTAGTGAGAGTTCGCAGGAAAAGACAGAGTCGAATAGAGTCATCCACCCAAGAATTGGAAGAACACCATAAATGGTATGTCATAACGTGTGCTTGGGGGTCTTCTCTAGACTTTCCCTCAAACTTGGGGCAATCACCAAGAACCTTCGTTGGAACCGAAGGCCTATATGGATTATGAAATATTAGATCATTTGTTAATTTGGACACATCTGGTAATTCCAACGTGGTGAGAAAGGGTAATTGAGGGTTGAAAGGCATAACAGGTCCTTGATAAGGATCCGTACCCATATTCCATCCTGGTTGAGTGTAGCTCTGCCCCCATTGGTTTTGTCCCAAAGAATTTGGACCATAAGGGGTATAAGCTGGATAATTCGGCTGATATTGTGGCTAAGGACCAGGATACGGAGGTTGAAGACCAAGATACTGATTCTGAGTATATGAGGGTCCTGATTGAGCAGCATAAGGATTTTTCTACAGAATATAAGTATGGCCTGGCAGTTGAGGGTAATAAGAAGAACCTTGAGGCGCATTGTATATCGGTCGATATTGACCTTGAAGGTAATAAGCACCTTGGGGTCGAACGGGCTGTTGATAAGTAGGGCCCTACTGAGATGGATAAATTGGGCATGCAGGTTGACCCGACTGCGGCATAGAGTATAGTGGTGGCTGAGCAGGGTGAACTGTCTGTGCAGGTTGTCCCTGCTAAGCAGGTTGACCTGACTGATAAGGGCCATCAGGTTGCCCCTGCGGAGCAGGTTGGCCTG
This sequence comes from Pinus albicaulis, assembly GCA_034641835.2. Lineage (NCBI taxonomy): Eukaryota > Viridiplantae > Streptophyta > Pinopsida > Pinales > Pinaceae > Pinus > Pinus albicaulis. Next base: position 487,893,246 of record CM076572.1, read on the forward strand.
ATGGCTGCGATGGGCTAGGTTGTACCTGATGATTAGGTTGACATGGAGTAGGACCATAAGATGGCCCTGGCTATGCAACATTTGGACCAATTGGAAGATATGGGTATTGTGGTTGCATGAAAGGTTGCCATTGAGATGGATAGATTTTCCCCCAGGAGTGTATGAAGATCCTGGTTGATATATCGGTTTCCCAGCAGGTGCTTGGGGTTGCCCAAGTTGGATCATAGGCTGACCTTGTAAAGGTTGGCCTTGTGGATTGTAAGGCTACCTTACTAGACCGAAGGTTGTCCCTGAAAAGGTTGCCCTTGTGGGTCGTACGCATACCCTTGCTGAACCGAAGGTTGTCCCTGAAAGGGTTGTCCTTGTGGGTCGCAAGCATACCCTCGCTGAACTGAAGGTTGTCCTTGAAAGGGTTGTCCTTGTTGGTTAGAAGGTTGCACAGGAAAGGTAGGTCTAAAAACAGAAAGGAACTGATAAGCTTTAGGAGCAAGAAAATAGATAGGGTTGCCGTGCTCATCATAATGAAATGAAAGTGGATAAATCGGGTTACCGATCGCGTCATAATGAGAAATATAAGGATGACCAGGATCTTGAGGGGACTGATAAGTCTACGAGCTCTGCTACTAAACAACCAGTCGATACTCCTCGAAAGAAAGGCCGTCAGGGATTGTCATGGAAATCGAAGTCTCTACCGAAGGTGAAGCTCTTGACGCCTGAGTGGTGACAACTGGTGCCAATGTAGCCACGCAGACAGTAGGTCTAGTTGGGACAGACGTAACAAAAGGCATCGACGAGACAGGTGTAGTTGGTGACATCCCTAATGATGGAAGGACCGCCCCCCTCAATGGAGTTAATGCTGCCATGGAGGCAATACCGACCATAATATGACCCAAAGACCTATATCCGACTGGAAGTGACATCGATGGTGAAGATTGAGTAGACGTTTGAGGGATGTCTTCCGAAAAAAGTTCCTATTCTTCATTAGAAACATGAATCCCCTCACTACCAATAGGACTAGACGAGTCCATATCTGAATCCACTGTAAGATCTTGTAAAAGACTACGGGGACTAGGAGGTATGATAGTAGCCAAAAATGGCGATCCCGACGTAAGAGGGGGAAAATGTTCCCCAACCCCAAACCCAAACCAAGCGTTTGAAAGAGACCAAGTGAACTCAATTGGTTCTCCAAAGGGGTACTCTGACAGGAGAATAGGTTGCTGAAGCTCGACAGACCTAGAGGTTTGAGAAGTTTTAAATGAATCGTCTGAGAAAGGACTACCACTAGACGAAACCAATGGTTCCGCCACTGTGACTGTAGCACACTAGAAAAGGGAAAAAGATCGAAAATGAAGACTCTTGGACCAAAACCAAGGCAAACAAAGACAGGCGAAGTAATCAAACTTTAATGGGCATGTAATCGTAGGTATTTTATTTTACCACATTGAAACCAAAAATTCGTTGTTTCATGTTTTAAGAGTCAAGAAACAGACAAAAGACGACTCTAGTCACTTTCAGTTTTGAGCGAGCGTGAAAGGACAAGTGCTCGATGATATTTTCAAATTTATGGAGTCAGTAAAGATCAAAAATGACTGCTTAGGTAGTATAGGTAAAAGGGTGTACCAAGTTTTCGTGAACTACCATATACACCTTTGTAATCAAATGAAAGACGAATTGACCAAGGACTTGACGTATGTGGAGGTAGTCTCCCCGAATGCTGTGTTCAGTGTATCACGGTTACAAGGCAGCAAACTCGGCTTCCTACAGATAAAAGGATTGCAACCTAGAGGGGTCTCCCTTTATATACTCAACGGTAAGGGGAGCGCAAGTCCATACTAGTGTTGTCTGAAGCCAGATGGCGAGCGACAGCTACTAGGTTTAAAGATGCCATAGCACGTCTCTAACTTGGACCACTAGATGTTTCGTTAGGTTTCAATGTTGCCTTAGGTTAAGTGAGTAAATTTTAAGTTGATATTGTATTTACGTTTTAATTCCAAGGTCCTATCGAATGTTGGATCTCAAAAATCCCTAAATGAAAGCTACATGCCGAAAGATACCATTTCGTTCGATGAAAAGCTATCTACGAGAAAGTTAGGAGTTTTCAAGCGATAGAAAATGATAAGAACACACAGAAGCATCCACTACAGTATCCGATGCAAGCTAATGAAAATGAGAAATTTTTCCTAGAATTGTCCAATGCTAGATATGCGAAAGACTTTCAATTTCACAATGAAAACAAGAATGCAAGCACAATTTTTTTTTTTTGATTTTTCAATGTAATAGAGAAAACAATGCATTAAATGACATGAAGAAAAAACCAAAACACTAGTTCGAGAATGTTAATGCGAGAGTTGAAGTGAAGTAATTTCAATCAATCCAAAAAAAACATAACAAAACTCAAACCAATGTCACAATCTCTCAAATTGAAGAAATATTTCCAAACAAACCCATGCGAGCAATGTGATATATCCTTGGAGTGACAAGAAGAAAAATTGAACGAAAGAAGCAAGAATCATTCAACCAATGCAATCACTCAAACGGATCAAGGCAGCTGAATGCAATAAAACAAGGAATGAAGTTGACTACAAAACAAAAGACTCAAACTCCTAAAGGAGGCTCAACATACCAAAGCACTAAAAAAACCTAAGGCTACGATGCTGATAGGAAATGGACAAAAAAATGAAGGAAGGAAGCTGATCACAATAAAAAAAAATCCCAAAGCACTTAAGAAATATTAAAAAATTACCCAGAAGCACAAGCACTAACGAAAAATATTCAAAAAAGACCAAACCCTAAAACCTACAGGGGTCGACGCAGCTGTTTGGCTGTAATCAGCACCAAACAAGGGATGGTGCGGGTGAAACACAAGCAACTAGCGCCAATGGCGTGACTGTCTGACCAGAAAGCGCGCCAGGCCAATTCACTCAGGCAAAAGGGAAAATTTTGAAAGACAGAGGTCAAATCTGATCCTCTGGGGTTGAACAAGGGTCTTAGACTCAACATAATAACTATAAAAGGAAAAATAAGCAATAAAAGACCAAAAAGAAGACCTAATGGATGAAAGACAAAACTACACTGTTCCCCAGCAGAGTTACCAATTTGTTGGTGAGGTAAATCCCCTCTGCGGACAGAGGTGATCCCACTAGCCCTAGGGTGGGTCTAGCCACAAACAAAACAAGCTATAACATTCATTCCTAGTTAATGAATGGATGGAGATTCGATAGATGACGCATCAGAGGTCCTATGTTGTTGTTTTTTTCGGAAAGAGTGGCTGCCTCTCGCTCCTAGTTTGACAGATCACGGTCCGCTCGCTTTCACGCTCGGACACCTGCACACACACAAGAAACAAAGACAATATACAACATACTAATTCACATTCGTAACTATTAGTTAGTCGAAGAGGACTAAATAAATTGCATTAAATAATCAACATAACACAATGATGGAACCAACACCGTAGTCAAGTATATTAATAAATGAAAGGAAGATTACAAACAAACTTTGACATTGTGGTCTCCTCCAACAAGGTTCAAGTGGAGCGCGTCTCACAAAGGCTCGTTGGGAATTCGGACGAGACTCTCTCTACAAAGTTCTCCTTGGTTGTACCTTCTCAATAGCAATTACTTAGCTATAGTATTCTTCTCCAAGTTTAGCTAGCTTTCATAAAGGGAGAAGGCCTATTTTTATAAAGGGAGAGGGAGAGGTTAGGATCCCTATAATTATGGAAGGGAGACCTATCTTCAAGGAGTGTCCCATGGGAGGTGGAAACCACTGCCTAAAGAGGGAGATTCATGGCTGATCAACTTAACCACTTCCAGTGACTCATCCCTGAGGTGATTAGAAGGAAACTTCCGCTTATAATTTTTAAAAAGCATTCCTAAAATAGCTTGGCACAGGCACTACACTGAGACTGAGCGCTAGGTGGCACGGGCTTTAGTGCAAATCTTCCACATCGGTGCGAGGGGTGGACTGGATACCCGCACCAAGGCAAAAAAATAGGTTTTGTGTGCTTTTTTGAGGAAATGTCTTACAGGAGAAATGATTTCCTTATGCAGAAGGATGCAAAGAAGGTGTTTACAAAGTATGAAACTTCTCACAAGTCATGGGAATTAACCTCCAATATGCAGGGCGAGGGATTGCAGGGATGGTGACAAAATGTTGTGTAACATTGAGCAGTCAAGAGAGACCACATAACTACCCACTTTACTCTATTCATTTTGACCTTGATTCATTCATTCTTTACAATGATAGGGACATTGATGCACAAGTGTCTGAAGTAGAAAAAGACCAGGTTCAAGAGCAAGAAGATCAAATGAAAATTGTACAACACAAGGCTGAATATGAACCTTTTTGGAACATGATATTTGATGGCTCTTGTGGAAAATCAGGTTTAGGAGTAGGGGTGTGGGTCTGTAATACTAGAGATAATCACGCAGAGGGTCATTATTACAAACTAAATTTTCAGTGTACCAACAACTTAACAGAATATGAGGCACTCCTTTTGGGCTTACAATTGTTGAAAAGATTAGGAGCCAAAAGAATTTCTATTCATGGGCACTCTGAACTAGTTATTAGACAAATCAAGGGAGAGTACTTATCCAAACATCTTAGATTGAGAGCATACAGGAACACTTCCCTTTACCTCATGAAAACATTTTAAGAATATGACCTTTTTGTAGTTCCAAGAAATCAAAATGTCCTTGCCAAAGGTTTAGCATTTTTAGCAATCACTTTTCAATTACCTAATCCTAGCAAGAAATACACAGTGCAAGTTAGACATCGCCCAACATTCCCTGATAACATGAGATATTGGTAGGTCTTTGGAAATGACAAACAAATTGAGAATTCCCTGCATTCCAGAGGTGAGTTTGAATATTCCAAATTTGACCTAGATTGTAAAGAAGACCATCCCAGTGAAGAAAAAATGAGTATAGATGAACCAACTCATGATTCTGATATTAATATTCCAGAAAATGAATATTTACATAGAACAAAGATACATAAAGACCCAAAAAAAGAGGAATTTGAAGTACTCCAGTTCAAAGATAACATCCTTCCTAGAGGACTTGTCCCTTTAGAGAAACTACTTGACTTCAATGATGTGGCCAAAAAAACAGAGATGGAACCTACAAAGGCAAACATTGAGGAATGTAATTTAGGCAGTGAACAAGATCCCAAGATGATAAAGCTTTCAAATACACTTCCAGTGTCCACAAAATAGAAATACATCGCTTTGTTTAGGAATTTCATTGATGTGTTTTCTTGGAGCTATGAGGACTTGAAATCTTATGATACTAGTATTATACAACACAATATTCCAATCAAGGAAGACCACAAACCTTTCAAACAGAAAATGTGCAAGATAAATCATGTCCTAATGCCCCTAGTCGAGAAGGAGATTAGGAATATTTATGATGCCAAAATCATAGTTACAATTAGATATTCTAAATGGGTATCCAATATTGTGCCTGTAAGAAAGAAAATAGGTGAAATCAGACTTTGCATTGAATTTAGGAATCTGAACAAAGTATCACTTAAGGACAACTACCCTTTACCAAATATGGACCATATATTACGAAGGGTAGCGGGCTCCAGAAGGATTTTTTTGTTAGATGGATTTTCAGGGTATAATAAAGTGTTGGTGCATCCTGATGATCAGCACAAAAAAAAATTTACTACTCCTTGGGGGAACTTCATGTATGTGAAAATTCCTTTTGGAATAATAAATGTTGGTGCCACTCTCCAGACAACAATGGACATTGCTTTTTAAGAATAGATAGGCCTTTTCATTGTGATCTATCTTGATGATATTACAGTATACTAAAAAATTGATGAAAGAACATCTAGCCCATTTAAGAAGAGTTTTTGAGAAGTGCTGAAGGTTTGGACTATCTCTGAACCCCAAGAAATCATTATTTCATCTTGAAGAAAGGAAGATTCTTGGCCACATTATATCTGAAGAGGGAATCAAAATTGATCCCAACAGGATTTAGGGCATACTTCAAATTAGTCACCCCAGGAACATCAAAGAGCTTCAATCTTTCATTGGTAAGATTAATTTTTTGAGGAGGTTTATATAAAACCTTGAAGAATTGCTGAGAAACCCCGCCAAAATGTTCAAGAGAGATTCAGGAGTTAAAAGGAGCATGGAGGCTAAACATTCCTTTGAATTGGTAAAGCAGGCACTCACTAAAGCACCAATTCTTATTAACCCCAATTTCACCAAAGATTTCATCATTTTATCCTTTGCATCAGAACACACTATTGTTGTTGTATTGTTGCACAAAAAAAGGGAAGGAAAAGAGCAGCCCATAGCATTTTTCAACCAAGATTTGAGGGATGCACCTTTGAAGTACAATATCATGGAAAAACAGGCCTTTGCTTTGGTCAAAGCACTGAAGGATTTCAGGGCTTACATCCTACATTCACCTATCATTTCCTTTGTGCCCAACACATTTGTCAAGGACATCCTAATGTAGAATCCTAATGGAAAGAGAGGAAAATGGATTGTTTTTATCCTGGAGTATGATTTGGAGATCAGACCAACCAAACTAATCAAAGGACAAGGATTAGCCAAATTGATGGCTTAAACCAATTTTCAAGAATTAGATATTAACATGAGCCATTCACTAGATGAATAAGAGGAGATGGAGACTCCACTTGTTGAGGAACCATTCCTAAATTCTCCCTGGTACACAGATATATTATATGTTCTATTTAATTTAAATGTTCCTCCTAGTTTGTCCAAAACTAAAGCTAGATTCTTGAAATTTGAAGCTGTCAAATTTTGCATCCTAGAAAATGTCTTGTACTGGAAAGATTCTGAGGGCATATTGCTTAAATGTTTTCTTAAGGAGGATGCAGTTAGGCTTATGCAGGGATTCAATGAAGGGGATTGCGGAGGCCATCTCTACTGGAAAACCACTGCTAACAAGGTCCTTAGAGCTAGTTTATATTGGCCCACTCTTTTCTGAGATATCCACATAATGGTAGCCACATGTCACAAATGTAAAATTTTTGAAGGAAAAAGAAATTTGTTGCCCTTGCCCTTACAACCAATTTATGTTGAGGCCCCTTTTCAACAATGGGGTGTAGACTTCATTGGGGAAATTCACCCCTCATCCTCTTCCCAACACAAATGGATCCTCATTTCCATAGACTACTTTAGCAAATGGATTGAAGCCATCCCTTCTAGAGATGCCAGTAATTCAGTTATCATAAGATTCCTTGAAAGAAATATCCTTTTCAGATTCAGCTGTCGTAGGAAGATCATCACAGATAATGCTACTACATTTAAGTCAAAGAAAATGGTGGATTTTTGTCACAAGTACCACATCTCCTTAGAACATTCAACATCCTATTACCCTCAAGGTAATGGATTGGATGAATCCCCCAACAAGAGCTTAGTCAATATCATCAAGAAGTTGTTAGAATACAACAAGAAATCCTGGCACAACAAACTGGTGCATGCATTGTGGGCTGACAGACTAACAACTAAGAAATTAATTGGCATGTCACCATATCAGTTGGTCTATGAGATGGATGAAATATTCCCAACATAATTAGGAGTACCAGCCATGAAAATAATTCGAGAGGTGCAAGATGAAGGGAATGACATAAAAATAAGGATAAACCAAACCATTCAGCTACACCAGTCCAGAGAATAAGTTTACAACAAAACTCAGGTTGTGCTAGAAAATATAAAGAGGATCTTTGACAAAAGAACAAAGGAAAATGATTTTAATATTGGAGATAAGGTACCGAGATGGGATTCCATGAGAGACGATAAAGGGAAACATGGAAAGTTTGACAACTTGTGGAAGGGCCCACATATTATTCATTCATTCAGGGGAAATAATGCATTTTTTCTACAAGAGATGGATGAAACAAACTCTTCCTACATGTCATGTAAATGGTATGATGTTGAAACATTACTTTTCCTGAGTGTAGGAAATCCCACGCTCCATTGTAAAATACCACAATTTTTGGTATAGATCCTTTTTAAGGCTACTATTACTGTCCAAAAAAAAAAATAGAAGAAAAATCCCTTGAAGTCATGATAGAAAGGGAATATACAAGGCTAATGGTCTTAGTGTTCTTGACACTTCCCTAAGAAGAAGTGCCATCCCCAGCTGGAGCCACTGTTAGAGTCCTGTAATTTACAGTATCACAAGGTGAATGAATATTTATTACTTGTAAAATTTCATATTGTACATAAATTTCAATATTCAAAGCATTTCCAAAGAATATAAAAGTAAATAAAAAGAAGAAGGAAAATAGGGTGTAAAAAAAAAAAGGAAAAGAAAACCCCACAAAAAATGAATAGCTCTGAAAGTGCTACAAATCAAAATGCCGCTACTTTTTAGACAAGCTTTTTCAATCATACAATTTAAGCATGATTGTGCAAATTTTGAATTTTTTGTTGATAGGGTATAAAATGAGGATTTTCCAAACTATTTAATATTGTCATATCAGTAGACTAGGTAGAAATGAAGTTGGTTCATTAGTTTAATCTGAACCAATGGGAGAAATAAGGATAGAGGTTAGGTTAAAATTTCAAAGAAAGTTGGTTTAGGGTCTGCAAGTCTAAATGCACCCTACAAAAGAAGAAGAAATGCTAGATTTGTAGTTTGGGTAGGTAGAGATGTCGGGGAGAAAGAATGCAAGAAAAATATGAAGTTTATCTCATAAGGTGCAGCATAAAAATTCTGTGTTTCCTATGGTTGAAGAAGAAAATCAAAAGGAAAGGGGTTATTTTCCAAATTTTGGGAATTAAGATGTATGAAACATTATTATAAGGTTATTATTATAAGCCTACATTCTTACTTTAACCTAAGTGCCACAAAAAAGATCATTTCCCCCCCCCTTTTATTCTAACCCTCTAAAGTATTTCATTCCCCTATCCTAAGTTCTAAACTATACCCCCCGCCACAAATTCATATTCCCCAACCCCACCATTATGTCACCCATCACATCGCCACTATATACCCTGCACCTTCCTGACATTTCCACACACCCTTGATCCATCTGACATCCAACATGATTTTTCCACCCCCCCTCGGCCTCCGAATGTTAATGTCGGGGGGATGGGGGGTCCAAAATTGATGGTATACCATACCACCGCTGACACTATGTGTCACACTCAATGTGTTTTGAACCACCCCCGCCCCCTTCCCTTACCACTTACCACCAGGACCCCCCTCCGAAATTTGTTTCTACTGCAATCCAAATCACCACACCCACTGATCGTTGGACTTGTCATTTCCCTATGCCATTGCACCACGTCCATGCCTACCTGTCCCCTCCATCCAATCACATCCACTCCCGCCTAATTCCCGTTGCACATTCAATTGGTTGGGCCATTTTTCAATGAGCCTGTGCAAATCCAACGTTAGCCAAATCATCCGTTATAACCCAAATTCAAGGCAGAAAGCAAGGTTTACCTTGCTTGTTCTATCCAAAATTGTAGGTTCCGAATTTACAGATAATTTTCAGCAAAATATCAACGAATACAGTCTCCGAATTATCAACAGAACTCACATCACTCTGCAGATTGAGGCACAGTTCCCCTATATCTTCTCCCTTCCCCATTTCTATTATGAAATTGTTTTCCCTCTCTGATTCCCTCTTCTTTCAATCCCATTCTTCACTATATAGCGATTTTTAAATCACAGAAGACAAGAATGCCTCCAAAGCTAGATAAAAAATAATTTAATCATATGTTCTACCCACAGGTGGACCTGGATCACTTTGATCTAGCAGACCAAGACTTTAAAATCCATGAGACAGAGTCTGACTTCTATTTATTCGATGTCTACTGCTAGCTTGAGGACAAATTCCATGATGAAGTTGATGACATTGGCCTGTGGGATACTAAATTACCTTACTACATCTTCCCCAAGACCAATAGATGCCCAGAGTTCATTCAAAAGTGCCAATCCTTCTATGACATTTGTTACACCTTTTTTTGGTCATCTAACCTGTTACTATTAGATGGACCTAAGTACACCATGTAAGACCAATTTTATCCTAAGTAAAGTTGCTTTCACTATGAAAAATAACTTAGTAAACCACCTTTATTAAGTTGTTTATGTTCTAAACAGGAAACCCCAAGAGGAAATATTAAATAAATCTACATTTATTTGATTTTCCTCAAGGAATAATTAGTTAAACAACAGTTTAATTAATATTCCTGGTCATATTTAACCCAAAACAGGAAAATTAATTAGATAAATCACTATTTATCTTATTATTTTCTAGGAATAATTATTTAAACCTTATTTAAATAATATTCCTTGTTAAATTTGACTAAATCATTCATTAATAATTAAATAAATCATTATTTATTTGATTATTACTCAACCACATCCTCAAAATGATAAATAAATCAATTATTTATTTATTATTTACAAATAAATGGATTTGACCCAAGTAAAAAAAAATTTCCCTCCAACAAAAATAATAAAATATTCCATAAAAGTTGGATCTTGATTTGGTTAATAATATTTTAACTATGCAACAATATCTAGACTAACTAAATATTTTGTTATAAATAGAAGAGTTTTTCCATTCATTCACTACCTTTTGTTGCCTAAAGATCACTCTGGATCTATACTTTTGGTCTGAATTTGATCCACCATCATTGTCATATTTTTCTATCTTTTTGCTTGTGAGCTCCCTTTGAGTTCCATTTTTGTCTGGGTTTTCTATACCATCAAGAGAGAGGAATTTTAGATCTGAAGTGCTAAGGACTTACAAGAACCCATCCCATTGAGGAGAATTGGTAACATCCTTCTATGTTTTCCTCCTAGGTGCCATTAATACAAAATTCATTCTACATATTCTTTTCTACCTTATATTTCTCTATCTCTGACTTCCCCATCGGTGTCTAGTGATTGAGTTCTTACAACGTACTTCGGTCATACGATTAGCTCCTAACACTTGCACGCTGGGGGGAAATCTATTACACCATTTATTGGTCATATAACCTATTACTATTATATGGACCTAAGTACACCAGGTAAGACCAATTTTACCCTAAGTAAAATTGCTTTCACTATGAAAAATAACTTTGTAAACCATATTTATTAAGTTTTTTATGGTCTAAATAAGAAACCCCATGAGGAAATATTAAATAAATCTACATTTGTTTTATTTTCCTCAACAAATAATTAGTTAAACAACAGTTTAATTAATATTCCTGGTCATATTTAACCCAAAACAGGAAAATTAATTAGATAAATTACTATTTATCTCATTATTTTCAAGGAATAATTATTTAAACCTTATTTAAATAACATTCCTTGTTAAATTTGACTAAATCATTAATTAATAATTAAATAAATCATTATTTATTTGATTATTACTCAACCACATCCTTAAAATAATAAATAAATCATTTATTTATTTATTATTTACAAATAAATGGATTTGACCCAAGTCAATTTTTTTTCCCTCCAACAAAAATAATAAAATATTCCACAAAAGTTGGATCTTGATTTGGTTAATAATATTTTAATTATGCACCAATATCTAGACTAACTCAATATTTTGTTATAAATAGAAGGGTTTTTCCATTCAATCACTACCTTTTGTTGCCTAAAGATCACTCTGGATCTATAGTTTTGGTATGACTTTGATCCACCATCATTGTCATATTTTTCTATCTTTTTGCTTGTGAGCTCCCTTTGAGTTCCATTTTTGTCTGGGTTTTCTATACCATCAAGAGAGAGGAATTTTAGATCTGAAGTGCAAAGGACTTACAAGAACCCATCCCATTGAGGAGAATTTGTAACATCCTTTTATGTTTTCCTTCGAGGTGCCATTAATACAAAATTCATTCAACATATTCTTGTCTTGTCTATTGGATGCATGGAGCAACTCTTTTTTTTATTTACTGCTTAATGTCTTTTAATGCATAGATCTAGATTTTTGCAGCATTTATATTGGTCACCTAATTGCAGATCTAAAGATATCGGTAACCATCTTTGCTGTTAGGGCTGTTTGTTATGCACAAATAAAGTGGTATTTTTTCGTAGCCTTACGATCAAGATTCATACTATCAATTGGTGACTCCACATGGGTTTATGATTACGACCGCTATCGTTTTTCATATCCTTGCATTTCTAGTTTCTTCAAACCCTATGATTTCTCTTCAAATTCTTTTTTTGATTTTCTTGATGTTGTTTTTAACCTATAAAACCCTAAAACATTAAAAATTCTAACTTCCGTGTGTTTTCGGACCTATTGCGTAGGTGACAGACATCAGCCACAGCTAAGACGACACATTCTGTTAAAACCTACTCCTGAGAGTGTCGAAAATGCAGTTCACACTTTATGGGCCAAAACCTGCAACCTGAACCTCCAGGGTGCAGAAAATAGGCCTAAACCTACGACCTCTATAGAAATCAGGTCAGAAACTGCGACCTGGACTTTTTGTGGGAGTTTTTCTGAAAGTTTTCTGGGTTTGTCTGGGACTCTGTTCAGGGTTTTCTGACCTACCTCTCCGCCCATTTTGGACCTATACTTGTTATTTTTTACTCATCTAAGTGGGAACCTAGCCCTTTAGGGCTTCAGTACCCTCCACCTTTTGTGGAAGAGTTTTAGCTGTTGCAGGTTGTATGAAATTTCAGTGTGTTTAGCCACTTTTTAGATATGATATCTTATCTTCAGATCCACTTTCGATTGGCTAATTATCCATACAAAACACGTCCTTTTAGTTTTGTTTGGGTTTTCCTCTAGGATCCCCTCTGCTTCCCTTCAGGAGATAGCCTTTCGCCACCTCATTTACAACAAATTTTCCTCTGATTTTTGCTGTTTTCTACACCTATTTCCAGTAGATCTGACCTTTAGATCCCTGTCCCTCCCGACCTTAGATCTATTGGCTATTTTGGTTTGTTTTTACTATATTTTTTCCCACCTACAGACTAGTTGTTGAGAGGCCCGCCTCCTTGGGTTTAAATTAATGCATAATTAGATGTTTATTTTCTGTTATTTTAGTTTCATATACTGTTATCTGTAGGTTTATTTATAGCTATACAACACACTTTTTATTTTTCTCTACAAATGTCTAGGCTTAAAAATTAAAGTTTACACACTTTACACACACACCCTAAGTGAAGAAGATCTTGGTTAACACCGCCAAGCAAAGACTTTAAAACACTGAAATCAATTGATCTTGCACCTCTCTGATCTTGTTTCGACATTGTAATCAGTTGATCCTGCACCTTTCTGCCCTTGTTGGTATCTCTTCCCTTTGTGTCGTGTTTGTGCCGTCATCATTGCACCACTAAGGCATTTATCTCGAAGACTTCTTAGCCTTCATCCTCAGTTTCCAGTAGGAATACTTACTCCTCCATGTAGGGTTTGAGTTAGTCCTCCACCGAGTCCGCACTCCGACTCCTCTTATGGTTCATTCAGTTCCCCTTCTGGTTCTACCCCCGGTTCTCCCCCTGTCACATTCACCATGTATGGTTCAGGACCTAACACTGGTGGTAGCCTCGACCCTAATGCTAGGAATACTACTAGTGGGACCGTAACAGGAACTACCTCGGCTGCTCCCTTGCTCCCCTATATGGTAGGCCTTAGTCTTCCCGATTTTAACCAGTTGATTGATGAACCTATACACCATGACGCTAGTTGGCCTGCTATGCCGACCAATCTCCCTTTCGAAATTCTCAAGTTTTAAGGTCTTGCTGGAGAAGATCCTACCAATCACGTTTGAACTTTCCGCATGTGGTGTTCGTCTAACTCCATTACCAATGAATCTGTCCGTCTTCGGTTGTTCCAATGTATGCTTACTGGCAAAGCTTCTAAGTGGTATGTTGATTAGGCCTCATCCTCTCATACCACCTTTGCGACCCTTGCCTGGGATTTTCTATCTTATTTCCATCTTCCCCTTCGTTATGACACTGGTACCAAACTTTTGACTTCTTTCCATCAATCGTCTGCAACCCGCCTATCTGATCATGTCTAGGAATGGCGAAGAAGAAAGAGCCTATGTCAAGCCCCTACCTTCGAAGACCATGTCTACATGGACTGGTTCCTTAGATCCCTCTTGCCTGCTATTGGCAAGGATGTTGAATTGCATTTCCCTCAAACCAAAGAAGTCGCTCTCCAAATTGCGTTAAAATATGACCTGATCTACACTCAGTTGGGTTATTTTTATACTGTTCTACCTGATCTTCCTAGACCTAGTGGTGCCAACACATCGAGGACATATCATGTCACCGGTGGTATCGTTGGAGCTCTCCCTCATCCATACAATCAACCTCACATGGGCTATGGTTTTTTCAGGGGGGGTCAGCACCCCCTGCACTTTTCCCCATCCCGGTAGCATGTATCTAGGATACGACATGTCTCCTCATTTTTCCCAACCTCCTATTTACCACAATGTTATCCAACCTCCTTATTATCTGTATTCGCAGCCTAGTGCTCCAGCTCCTCCAGCATTAGCACCTCCGCCTCCCTTGCCTTCTCAACCCCCGCAACAGTAGCCACCGCCCCCTCAGGGGCAGGAGTATGCACAACAGGGTGCGACTAATCCTCCTCCCTCCAAAAATAAGAGGAAAGGCACTCAAAAATAATCTTCTCCCGGTAATCCTAGACCTAATCCTCAAAATAATGCTCCTAACACTGCTAACCAGCAACGGGGCACTCAGCCCAAGTAGGATAGGCTTGTTCGCATGAATAAGACTTGTTCTTGTTGTGGTTTTTATGGTCATTACATGCACTATTGTCCTATTTTACCATAGATGAAGCAGATGTGGGAGTCTCAAGCAACATTGCAAGGAAAACAAGCCTCCCCTTCCGTCCCACCTAGTTTTGCACCTATTCACCCATCTATGTTTACTAATCCTTTCCCTTGGCAAGGATTTGTGGTTACCTAACCACTTGAAGTTCAGGCGGCCACTCAACCTCCTCCATCTGGTAACTTCGATTACTAGATTCTCATGATGAACTCTGAACAACCTATAACCATTGACTTCAACCATCAGAATTGGTCCTGTCAGTACAATAAGCCTCCCGTTACGTTTGTCCCCGAGCCACCTTCTTCAGGTCCTATAAAGCCTCTTTTGACAACTAATGGTCCTTTACAGATCCCTCAACCTAAGGCAAAGGTTCATACCAAGATCCCTAAGGGACCACTACACTGAAATGTTGCTTCTGGAAAATTTTCCCATTCATATAACATAGTAGATGATTTGGCACAATCTCCTGCTGTCATCGCAATGTTGGAACTCCTCCAGTCATGCCCTTCACAAAAAAAAGCTCTACTCTACTCCATGGGCACTATATATCCTTCATATGATCACATGATCATCTTTGATTTTGACCAGTCAGACCATCCTCCTCTATCTGCTTCCGTCACCTTCCAAATCCCAGTCAAGATTTGGAACACCAACATTTCCTGGTGCATCATTGATGAGGGGGAATCCACCTGTCTGATGTCCGCTTTGGCTTGGAAGCAACTTGGATCACCTGAGTTGGCTCCTTCCACTATCACTCTTCGAACATGGGATGGCCACACCTCCCAACCCATTGGCTTATTCTGCAATTGTTCTATTACTCTTGCACGAAAGACTGTTTGCGTTGACGTAGAAGTCATTGATGCCCCCTTAGATTACAAAATTCCATTAGGTCGTAGCTACACCTATGCGATGCATGTTATCCCATTTTCAGTTCACCGCAAGATGTCCTTCCCTCATAATGGAAAGATATTCACCATTGAAAAATTAACATATTACGAATCGAAGTATCATACCTCCCTTGAGTCCATCATCTCTTCGGTGGCCAATAAGCAAACCGTCGATCCTTGACCAGTGTCTCACCCGGAGTCTACAAAGACTCCTCTTTGCTTAGTACATTCCCTGGTCTTCCTCCTCCTATCGTTGATCCCAACTCATCGAATGTTTTCATGATGTAATCATCTTGAGCTTTCCTCAAGGAGCCTGCTTCGGTTAATCAACAACCTCGCCCTCCGCAGCCTAATCCTAGTCCTTTGATTCAACCTTCTGGACCCCCTCCTCCTATCCCTTCACCTACAGCTGGTGTCCATGAGCCTCTCTACCCTCCAGAAATGTTTCCTCCAGGTCTTAACCATCTTGGAGCCGTCCCGCTTGGCCATCACCCCTCTGGTCAGATACTGTTCCTAGCTTCCCCTCCTAGAGTGTACACTATACCTATCACGGCTATCCTCTCTCTTCCTAAACTGAACCTGGGGATTCCTGTCTGGTACCTTGATCCCCCAGCCGCTGCCTTACCTGGTCAACCCAAATATTATCTTGCTTTAACCCCAGTTCAATCGGTCCCTATGATTTCTCCCGCTGCTACACTACCTTAGCCACCTCAACAGGAACCTCCTCTTGTTGCGACATCTTCAGGTAACGGGGGAAAAGCCAACAAGAAGGCAACCAAAGACAGGGCCACCCCGATAAACCTTGCCCCTCCTCGACCACCAAAGAGTACTATCCAACGTGCTTTGTGTGATGTTTTCGGTCATGCCACCCATACTTTTCCGGAGTTGCCTCACCTCAAGTCCATGGTCAATGAGATGTTTCCGGAGTCTGATATCCTTGAGGTCTACGTCACTATACCCGATTCAGTCCTGAAATTCAAATACTTACGCAAAAAATCACCCTTGTGCTTTGTGAGATTTCCATGGCCACTACACTCACCTATGTCCCTACCTTAAAGAGTATCATTCCTCTTTGGAAGCGTTACACCAATTCGAGGCTAAGCATGGCAAGTTAACCTCTCACTTTTTTGTGAGTTCTGCTTCAGTAGAACCAGAGGATCTACCTGCTCCCATCGACATTCCTCCTCTCGATATTGAAATGATGGAGTCTTCAGCCACCATTTTCTACCTATTATCATCCATGAGACCCTCAGTGGAAGCTGCCTTAGAGACTTCCCTTGATGTTTCACCTGACCTCCTTTCAGGGATCACCTTGGGCTCAACATCGGTAGCTCCCTTATCTGCTTACTCTTTTGTCATCCCCCATGAAATTGTGCATGTGAGCCTTTCTTCACATGATGATGATTCAGGTAGCTCTACCCCGTCAAGTGGTATCCCTTCGTCCAGTCACCCTATCTTCTATTCGGATGAAGACATTATGGAAGCAATGACCGAACCTGACATTCCATGGGATGATATGCACCACCGTGCATACTTCCTCACATAGCAGTCCCATGACCAATATGATGTGGAAACTAAAGACTTCATTCCCGATGAAGTCGATTGGTTTAGAAATCCCATCCCTACACCTGATTCTTTCGAAGAAGGAAATATGGCCAATATCTCTCCTACTATTAAAATTGACATTTCTGATAAACCAGGGGTAGAAGAAAAGATCACCTTGGGTGCCCAATGCAACCCAAAATAGGTTGAGGCTTAAACCAAGATATTCAAATAATTCTGTGATGTTTTCACCTGGTCCTATTCAGAAATTCCCAAACTTGATCCCGCCATTATCGAACACCATATCGATACATGGCCCAATGCCAATCCTGTCCGTAAAAATTTGAAACCCATTAATCCTTCTAGACGAGAGGCTGTCAAAGATGAAATTGATAAGCTCAAGTAGGCTAGTTTTATCTATCCCATCGAATACACCACTTGGGTGTCTAATCCAGTTCCCATTCTGAAGAAACAAGGCACCATCCGTGTCTGCACTGACTTTCGCGACCTAAACAAAGCTTGTCCCAAAGACAACTTCCCCACACCATTCATTGCCCAAATCATTGATGAGTGTGTAGGGCACGAGGTTCTATCCTTTATGGATGGTTTCTCTGGGTACAACCAAATTGTTATCCTTCATTCTGATCAACTTAAGACTGCATTCATTAGTCTGTGGGGAACCTTTGCCTATAGAGTCATGCCATTCAACCTTTAAAACACTGGAGCCACTTTTCAGCGAGCTATGTCTTACTGTTTCCATGACCTGGCTCACATTATCCTTGCTTATTTGGATGACCTCATTGCACGTTATAAACATCGGGTGTAGTACCTCCACGATTTGCGTACCGTCTTTCTCCGATGTCCCAAGTATAATATTTGCCTCAACCCACTGAAGTGTGTCTTTTGCATTCCCACTGGTCGTCTTCTAGGCTTCATTATTTCTAAAGATGGTATCAGGCTTGACCCATTGAAAGTTCAAGCCATCCTTGAGCTTCCTATCCCTCGTAATTCACACCAGTCACAAAGCCTCCAAGGCAAAGCTAATTTCCTTCGTCAGTTCGTACCTGGCTATGCCACCACTGCACATGGGTTCCTTAGACTCCTCCGCTCTAAAATTACCTTTTTGTGGGATGCCTATGCTCAAGAGTCTTTTGATTCCCTAAAACATTCTCTCACATCTGCTCCCTTGATTCTTCCCCCTAACTTTGATAGGGATTTCATCCTGTACATCTCCACTTCCACCTACTCGGTCACTGGAGTCCTTATTCAGGACGATGACAATGGAATTGAGCATGTTATCTATTATGTCAGTAAGAACCTGGTAGGTCCTCCTGTATCCTACTCACATAAATAGAAATTAGCACTAGCTTTGTTATTCTCAATCCAAAAAATTCATCATTACATCCTCATGCGTTCCACCAAGTTCGTGACTAATTCCAACCCTATGGCCTTCCTATTAAGTCGTCGAATCATCAATGGGAAGTATGCCCGTTGGATCGTTATCCTCCAGGAATTCGATATCGAATTTGTCACACCCAAAAGTAAGAAAGGTTTAGCCCTCGCTAAACTCATTTCCGAATTACCTACTGGTACGCAGGATCCTCCTGTTAATGATGATTTTCCCGATGAACATTTGTTGCCATTACCACCGATGACCCTTGGTATGGTGACATCCTTACTTATTTGAGAACCCAAAAGTTCACCCTCCATCTTGACCATGATGCTCGACGATGTATCTGACACCAGGCCCCCCGGTACCTTCTTATTGGTGACGACCTTTATTGCCACGATGTAGATTCTGTCCTTCATCGTTGTCTCACACACGTTGAAGAAAAGAAAGTCCTCAATGCCTATCATAGCGATGCTTGTGGTGGCCACCTCTCTGGTCTAGCCACCGCCCAGAAAATCATGTGCTTTGGATACTTTTGGCCTTCTCTCTTTGGTGATTGCATTGAAACAGTAAAAAATTGTTCCAATTGCAAACATTTAGCCCCTAAGGCACGAGCCCTTGCGGATTCCCTCCATCCTGTCATCTTAGTTGGTCCCTTTTGCAAGTGGGCCATAGATTTTATGGAGTGTTGACCATCGTCTGCTGGTAAACACAAGTATATCATCATGGCAGTTGACTATTTCACCAAATGGGCTGAGTCCATGCCAACGTTTAACAATACATCAGCTACCGCAACCCTCTTTTTCTTTAATCATGTGATCGATCGATTCAGAGTTCCGAAACAATTGGTCTCTGACCATGGTCGACATTTTGAAGATGAGATATGGCGTGAGCTATCCTCACTGTTGGGTTTTGAGCACCAATATTCCTCCTCCTACTACCCCCAAGGTAATGGTCAAGTTGAATTTGTCAATAAAATCCTTAAAACCATGCCTCAATGGACGGTGGATAAGGACAAAACCAACTAGAACCTTATGCTCTTCCCTTCTTTGTGGGCCTATAGAACTTTTGTTAAAACTGCCACCGAGTTTATTCCTTTCCACCTTGTTTTCAGAGAGGAGGTAGTCTTACTGATCAAGTGTTAAATCCCTTCCCTTCATCTAGCTGTCGAACTTCTCCCTGACACCCAACCTTTAGAACAACAACTTATCATGCTTGAGCGAACTTCTAAATACCGTTGTGTTGCATTGAAAACCATCAAAGTGACTAAGAAACACACCAAAGCTCAGTATGACCACAAAGTCCACCCTTGTACTTTTCACGAAGGTGATCTTGTTCTGGTGTATGACCAAGCCCATGATGTCCTCGGTCATGGGAAGTTTGACTCATTATGCCTAGGACCTTAGATCATCAGTTAGTAGGGGAATTTTGAGGTCTAAAATGGGCCTCCTAAGAAAAATGTACAAACAAAATAAAATTTATAAGAGAAAATAGGGTTCAAGATGATGATGTCAGCCATAAGGGATGATTCACCATTTTTTAAGTAAAAGGGTAAAAATATTAAAAAATAATAAAATAATAAAAACTACTTTTTGAACTCGTATTTTCAACTTATCTCCCAAATTTTTTACTCAAATTTCAAGTGGGAGTACTCGTTGGATGAAAAATTTAATCCCTCATCCAAGGAGTACCCATGTTTCATACTTTTTATGGAGCCTGCTACACGAAAAGTGAGAAATACATGAAAAAACGTGATTGCAATCATGTTTTTCCTATATTTCTCATTTTCCGTGTAGCAGGGTCTATCGAAAGTATGAAACATGGGTACTCCTTGGATGAGGAATTAAAATTTTCATCCAATGAGTACTCCCGCTCGAAATTTGAGTAAAAAATTTGGGAGATAAGTTGAGAATAAGAGTTGAAAATGTAGTTTTTATCTTTTTTCCCTCTAAAATTTGATGATGTAATAAAATCTTATTTTATTATTTCCACCATTATTTTATAATTTCCTTAGGAGGCCCCATTTTAGACCTTAAAATTCCCCTAATGAAGGATTTAGGTAAGGGAGGAATATCTCTTAAAGGATTTCGAAGGCCATCCCCTTCCTAATCCTCACAATGCACTCTATCTTAAGAAATATTACCCTTAGAATTTTCTTCCGGGAATGCATGTTTTATTTCTTTTAGGTAGCCAGCTCACGATTTTGTGATTTGATACTTCACCAGGACACCTTTTTTCCATGAAGGGTCACTTCAACACTCCTCAAAATCTATTTTATTCACTTGCAACACTTGTACTTGGGGTACGACTTTGCCTTCATACTTGTCCATGCTCATGTTAATTTTCGTCGTGAGTAACCATCATGTACTCATGTTTTTATGGTCGCCATCAGACCTTTTCTGTGTGGCAGCATCATCGAGTCACCCTGTTTTAGAGCATCCGAGTTGAGTCATCATTGCATCCATGGAATCTATCCAGGGTCCCTTTGTATTCCGCTATAGTCCTCCATTTCTTGGTTCCTCTCTCGTGTCGCACATTATGGCCTTCAGTCCTACTGTCCCCTATCCCTTATGATATTATGTCAGTCGCTGCTAGGTCATCCATGCCCTTTATGCTCTAACAAGGGAATTCGTCCATCCACTACTCTGTACCCCCCATTTCATCGTCATCCCTAGTGTCAGTCTGTCAGTCACTCTACTATTTTCTCTCATGCCTTAGTTTAGGATCCCTTATTGCCTCACCTATGGCAGACCTCCTTCTGTCGAAATCAGATCATTCATTCCAGAAGACAGGTCTAGAGGGAGGTGTACCTTGGTTCCAACTTCCACTCTTGTTTGGTGCCTCAGATCAGGCAAAGGGACTCCTTATAGCCCGTTGACTTGATTTTTTCTTAGCTCCAACTCCTTACAACATGATCGAGATTCGTATACTTGATGGTTCAGTGATGCAGCAGATTGGACCAGTAATTCCTGGGTGTGTGTGATATTTTTCAGCCCTCATGAGGGGATGGCCCTACAGGTAGCCCCCCAGATGCCCGGATGACCTCTTCATTACAACCTTTGATGTAGCTCCATATATTTGATTATTTTAGCCTTAGTCGCTTGAAACATCTTTTTGTTTGCATGTATCATTCAGATTTTCAGAGCCTTTTCTTGTTTACAGGAGACTTTGGGTTGTATTTGTATCTCATGTACTAAGATATTATTGTATAAGTCATGATTGTTATCCCAGGCATAGTATGTATGTGGGATTCATTATCATGGTTTTACTTGGCTCATGTTTATGCCAACATGTACTATATTGTTCAGTCCCTTGTTTACTGGACGCATTATTCTTTGTACTTTGTCTCGGCGTGCATAGGTATGCCTCCCCCGTCGCCTATAGCACAGGTACTCACTCATAAAAGAGACTTGTCGTACCTTTAAGTCTCAACTCCTCAGGGTCTAGTCCTCTAGTGCTTTGGTCTACCTTATATTTCTCTATTTTTGACTTCCCCATCAGTGTCTAGTGATTGAGTTCTTACAACGTACTTCGGTCATACGATTAGCTCCAGACACTTGCACACTGGGGGGAAATATGTTACACCATGTATTGGTCATATAACCTATTACTATTAGATGGACCTAAGTACACCATGTAAGACCAATTTTACCCTAAGTAAAATTTCTTTCACTATGAAAAATAACTTAGTAAACCACCTTTATTAAGTTTTTTATGGTCTAAACAGGAAACCCCATGAGGAAATATTAAATAAATCTACATTTGTTTGATTTTCCTCAAGGAATAATTAGTTAAACAATAGTTTAATTAATATTCCTGGTCATATTTAACCCAAAACAAGAAAATTAATTGGATAAATTATTGTCTCATTATTTTCTAAAGAATAAATTGTTAAAACCTTATTTAAATAGCATTCATAACTAAATTTGACTAAATATTCATTAAAATAATTAAATAATCATTATTCTTCAGTTATTACTCTTGCCATCCTTAAAATAAATAAATATTTATTTATTTATTATTCTAAATATCAGTTGACCAACTCAAATTTTTTGCATAAACAAAAATAATAAAATATTAAATAAAATTTGGATCTTGATTTGGTTAATAATATTTTAATTATGCACCAATATCTAGACTAACTCAATATTTTGTTATAAATAGAAGGGTTTTTCCATTCATTCACTACCTTTTGTTGCCTAAATATCACTCTGGATCTATACTTTTGATCTGACTTTGATCCACCATCATTGTCATATTTTTCTATCTTTTTGCTTGTGAGCTCCCTTTGAGTTCCATTTTGATTTGGGTTTTCTACACCATCAAGAGAGGAATTTTAGATCTGATGTGTTGAGGACTTACAAGAACCCATCCCATTGAGGAGAACTGGTAACATCCTTCTATGTTTTCCTCCCAGGTGCCATTAATACAAAATTCATTCAACATATTCTTGTCTTGTCTATTGGATGCATGGAGAAACTCTTGTTTTTATTTAATGCTTAGTGTCTTTTAATGCATAGATCTAGAATTTTGTAGAATTTATCTTGGTCACATAATTGCATGTCTAAAGATATTGGAAACCATCTTTGTTGTTAGGGCTGTTTGTTATGCACAACTAAAGAGGTCTTTTTTCTTACACTTGCGATTAAGATTCATACTAATAACATTAATCAGGGAACCATAGTCACCCCAAAATGAGAAATAATGTTCACCATCAATGCTCAATTCATCTAGCAGATGATGCTGGTCCCCAATCATAAACAAACAATTCCTTTCTATTATGAAGCGCTTAGGGAATTATATCAGAAGCTTGACTTTTCCAGCAGAGCCAAAACTTTGCAACTCTTTATGGCCGCTGATGCCCCAATGTCGGCAAAGAACCCTCCATATCCTTCTTCTTATTTCCCTGATAGGACACAACATATAGTCATTGTCTTGTCATATATGCTAGGGTAGCACACAGACCAATGGGTTGATGAGGCAATGATATGGTTTTATCCATCCTTTCATTAGATTCCAAGCCCTCAATCATGTTCAACTATGCCTAATTCTTGGCTAATGCTATACATGACCAATTCTTAAATTTTAATACAAAGGAGTTATTCAAATGCACCTCTGTATTGGTATATATGTTCGTTTATTTCCAGTCCATTAGGTTTCAATTTGTTGTGTAACCAGCTTCAAAAATAGAAGAAAAGAGATATCAACACCTTAGAAATAAGCCACTTCGAGGGGGAAACCTCCAATACATTACATAAATGCACAATTATTCGATGATACAATTTACAAAACCTCCTTTCTATATATAGGAGTCCATGGGGCCATAATGTAATCCTAGTGGGCCACAATGTAATCCTAGCCGACCTAACAATAATAATTTAAGGGCACAATAATAATAAAATGGGGTTACAAGGGTACAATAATAACAATATGGGGGTTACACTATTAACAATAAGAGACTATACTAGTAATATCGAGACCTAACATGCCCCTCTCCTTCAAAAAAGTGTTGTTCTCAACACTTGAGTAGCTTTGGGTGCTTCCGTATAAAATTCTCATCCTCCCATGTAGAATCTTCAGTGGGTAAGTTCTTCCACTTGATGAGATACTCTGAAATTGATCGATTCCGTAGCTGTCGAGTTCTTGTTTCCATGACCACTTCAGGTTCCAATATTATTTTTCCTTCCTCATCAAGTTCTGGCAATATTGTTTGAACTGGAAGATTTTCACCTATAACTTTCTTTAAGCATGAAACATGGAAAACTGGATGTACTCGCGAAGAAGCAGGAAGCTCCAATTTGTATGCCATAGAACCAATCTTTTGCAACACCTTGTAAGGACCATAGTACTTTGGTGATAATTTATTATCCTTCTTAGCTTGCTTGAGGGACATTTGTTGTATGGTTGCAGCCGTAAAAATACCCAATCTCCTACATCAAAACTTCTCTCGCTGCGATGTTGATCTGCCTGTTGTTTCATTCGATTTTGTGCCAAATTCAGGTTATCCTTTAAGAGTTGGAGAACTTCTTGCTGATGCTCGATGTGATCTTCCACCGCTTGAACCTTAGAATTTTCTCTTAAAGATGATGTGATGGATGGTGGATGATATCCATAAAGTGCCATAAATGGGGTCATTTTTGTTGCAGTATGGAAGGAAGTGTTATACCACCATTCAGGAAGAGGTAACCACTTGACCCATTGTGTTTGTTTATCAGATACAAAACAACGAAGATATCCTTCCAAACATTTATTTACTATCTCAGTTTGACCATCACATTGAGGATGATAAGATGAGCTATGAGCTAATTGAGTACCCAAACAAGAAAATAACTCCGTCCAAAAATTTCCAGTAAAAATGGGATCTCTGTCGCTCACAATAACCCTTGGGCTTCTATGTAGCTTTTGAATTCTGTCCATAAATGTAGTAGCAACCGTACTTGCTTTAAATGGATGAGATAATGCACAAAAGTGTGCATACTTGGTAAGTCTATCAACTACCACCATGATGACACTCTTTCCTTCGGACTTAGGTAAACCTGTGATAAAATCCATTGAAATCTCCTCCCAACGTTGACTTGAAATGGATAAAGGTTGTAGAAGTCCTGGGGTCTTAATTGTTTCCACTTTATTCTGCTGGCAAACCAAACATTCCGCCACAAACTTTCGAATATCAGATTTAAGGCCATTCCAAAAAAATTCTTTCTTCACCCTGTGGTAAGTTTTTAAAAATCCTGAGTGTCCTCCTAAAGGAGAAGTGTGCAATTCCAGAAGAATCTTTTGTTTTAGATGGGAATTCTTACAAAGATATAAGCGATCTTTGTACCATAAGGATTCATTTTTCCAACTAAATGTATCAGATGTACTAGGATCTTGCTGCAACTTTTGGATGAGTGTCCATACATCTTTGTCCTTCTTCCATTCATCTCTTGCTTCAGTTATCCAATCTGGTTGGATAATAGAAATGGCACAAAGCAATGCTTCCACCTCTTCATTCTTTCTTGAGAGTGCATCTGCAACAACATTAAGCTTTTCTTTTTTGTAGATTATTTCAAAGTCATAACCCAACATCTTTGTGACCCATTTTTGCTGCTCTTCTGAAGATAGTCTTTGTTCCAAAAAGTGTTTCAGACTATCATGATCAGGTTTTACCTTGAAGTGTCTTCCCATTAGGTAAGTTCTCCATTTCTTTAGTGCATGCAGTATTGCTAACATTTCCTTCTCATAAATAGGTTTCTGTAAATACTTTCCTTTGATTGGACGGCTTTCAAAAGCAATGGGTCTTCCTTCTTGCATTAAAACCGCACCAATTCCATTTCCTGAGGCATCACATTCCACAATAAAGGTTTTCGTGAAGTCTGGCGTAGCTAAGACCGGTGCTAGGCACATTGCCTCTTTAAGACGTTCAAAGGCCTTAGTTGCTTCAGGAGTCCATGAAAATGCATCTTTCTTCTATAATGTTGTTAGAGGTGCCGCTATTCTCCCATAATTCTTAACAAACTTGCGATAATACCCTGTTAACCCGAGAAATCCTCGCAACTTCTTTATGGTGGTGGGGAATTTCCATTCCTTAATGGCTTTAATTTTGTTAGGGTCTACTTTAACACCCTCGTGAGATACAATATGACCCAGATATTCCACCTCTTGTACTCCAAAGAAACATTTGGATTTTTTTGCATATAATTGTTTCTCCTGCAATAGTTTGAGCACCCCGTCAACATGTTCAACATGATCCTTCCAAGACCTGTTGTAGATTAGTATATCATCAAAAAATACTAGCACAAATTTTCTAAGGAAGGGTTTGAAATGGAATTCATCAACCCTTGAAATGTAGAAGGTGCATTGGTAAGGCCAAAAGGCATGACCAAAAATTCATAATGACCCTCATGAGTTCGAAATGCCGTTTTTGGAATATCTTCAGTCTTCATTCTAATTTGATGATATCCTGAACGAAGATCCAACTTGGTAAAATAAATTGCTCCATGTAATTCATCCAATAATTCATCAATCACAGGAATGGGAAATTTGTCTTTAACGGTGAGCCTATTGAGCTCCCTATAATCCGGACACATTCGCCATGATCCATCCTTCTTGTGTACCAATACTACAGGAGCAGAGAAAGAACTTTGACTAGGTTGAATTATACCCGCCTCTAACATTCCTGCAATCATACGTTCAATTTCACTCTTTTGGACGTAAGGATATCTATAAGGCCCGATGTTTGGAGGAACACTTCCTGGAATCAAATGAATAGCATGATCATGATCATGAATAGGTGGGAGTCCTTTGGGAGTTTCAAACACCTTGGAATGATTGTCCAAGACTTGCTGGAGATCTGCAGAAATAGATGATTTTGATGTCGGAACTTCTAGTGAGCATAATTGTGCAATTACGCCTCGTTGTTCTTTCTTTAGAAGCTTTGTCATAACATTAGAGCTTATTATCCTTCCTGGCTTCCCTTCAATACCCCGTAATTCGACTTCCTTTCCTTCTGAAAAAAATTTCAAGAAAAGTTCTTGAAATTTAAAGCTACCGTCCCCAAAGATTGTAACCATTGTACTCCTAGTACAACATCAGCACCTCCCATAGGAATGGAAAGCATTGGACTAGTCAATACATATTCCCCCATGGTTAGCTTGATATTATGGCATTTCCCAGAGCAATTTATAGTTCCTCCATTTACAACCATCACTTGGCATTCTGGTGCTGGGTATAGGAAACAATTTAATTCCTTGGCTACCTTACAATGAATAAAATTATGGGTGCTACCTGAATCAATCAACACTATTACCTTTTTCTTCTTGATCTGCCCTGCTATCTTGAGAGTTTGAGGAGTGGTAATTCCTGCCAGTGCATTACATGATATGGTCGGATTCATTTCTTCCTCTTCTAGGGCCGGTTCTTGGTGTATATCCTCTTCTTGTTCATTTTCTTCTTCTTCTTCACAATCTATGTAAAATAATTTCTTTTCAACACACTTATGACCTTTAGTGTATTTTCTATCACAACTGTAGCAAATCCCTTTTGCTCTTTTTTCTTCCAATTGTTATGGTGTCAACCTTGTAGGTTGTGGAAATCTAGGCGTAGCAACACTTCCTTCTTTATAGAATTGAGTGGTAGGCTTCCTTGTCGCCATAATTTTACATTCAACTTTTCTTGCCAACCTGAATGCCTTCTCCAATGAATCAGGTTCCAAAACACGAACTTCATGTTGGATGTTATCCTTTAGAGTACCTAAGAAGAGATCAATCTTGTGTTCTTCTGGAATATTAGTTACCCTTATATTCAATTTTTGGAAGTCCTCAATGTGCTGCCCCACTAAACCCTTTTGTTTGAGATTTATCAATTGGCTAAAGAAGGTGTTGCTCTTTGTATCCTCATAATGTGCTATCATTTCCTCCATAAAAATTGACCATGTGACAATTTTTTTACGGGAGCAAAGCCATCGATACCATACAAATGTATTTTGTTCTAAATGTAAAGTTGCAATGCGTACCTTTTGTGTGTTTTGCACGTTATGGAGATCAAAATATTTCTCCATCTGTAGTATCCATGTTACAGGATCCTTTCCATCAAAATTCCTCATATCCATCTTTGGAATATGGTGGTTCTTCTCGCAAACATTAGAGTTTATGAAATCACAATTAACATTTATTTTGTTCTCATCATGAGGTTCTTCTACTATCTTTTCACCATTAGGAAACCTTTCTTGTATCAACTTTGTCAAACCTTTCATGTCTGCTTTTAGAAAATTCTTCATGTTTTCCATTTTATCATTGATATTAGCTTCCATGACATCCATCTTACATTCCATGCCATCCATCTTAGCTTCCACGCCATCCATCTTAGCTTGCACGCCATCCATCTTAGATTCCACGCCTTTCTTCAAAACTTCCATCTTCACTTCCATGCCATCCATCTTAGCTTCCATGCCTTTCTTCAAAACCTCCATCTTCACTTCCACGCCTTTCTTAAAAACTTCCATTGAATTTTTTGTTGCTCTTTGCGAGAGTGAAATTTGTTGCACTCGCTCTTGTAATTTTGATAGATCATGTTGCAATTATTCATCTTCATGAGTCATGGTAGAGCCTTCTGAAGGCTTAATGGGTGTTTAATTCTTTTTAGGGGCCATTTTAGAATCCAATATTGATACCTATTCTACAATATGCCCTTGGAATCAATTCAACTTGATTCTTCAAACAAGACTTATGCAATTCAGAAAACAAATACACACCTTCTACTTGCTTTGAGGAGCTCGATATTGAAATTGAATTATCTCTGTAATTGAAAATATTCAATATCTGAAATTCAACCTTGTAGTAGCCCTCTAAAGCTTCTTTCAAATGCCACAGTTCTGATCTAATTTGGATTCCCCAAGACAAAGTTGTGTCCAATCTCCCACAATGACCTAATTCTGGACTGGTTCAGTAGAGCAAACTTGTAGGACTTGCCACGTGTCACTGTTTCATCATTTGTCTCTAAAATTGATATCCAAGACACTAAAGTCTATTTCATTGCAACAAATTTTAATGGCACTCAAATCCACTGCCCAGAGAGAGAGTCATTGAACTTTTCCCACGATCACCTCTTTGAGATGAAATTCAGGAGCCTGAAAAATCACTACCTTCCACAGATCATATATCCAAAAATATTGCAAAGAAAGCTCTGAAATTTTTTTATGAATTTCCTTAGGATTTCAGCTTTGCATCACATGAATTTCAGATTCTGAACCTTCGTAGAAAAAAATTTATAGCGAAAATGCCACGATGACCTATTTAGGAGCTTGAAAAAATACCTAACTTCCACAGATGATATCTTCGAAAATGTTGCGAACCAAGCTCTGAAATGTTTAGAAAATCTGCCTCAGGATTTTCGCTTCGCACCCTAAGACTTTCAACTTCTGAAACTTCGTAGAAAAAAAGTTATAGCGAAAATGCCACGATGACTAGTTTGGAGCAGCGAAACCCTAGAATCCAAAGCTCTGATACCAAATGTTGTGTAACCAGCTTCAAAAATAGAATAAAAGAGATATCAACGCCTTAGAAATAAGCCACTTCGAGGGGGCAACCTCCAATACATTACATAAATGCACAATTCTTTGATGATACAATTTACAAAACCTCCTTTCTATATATAGGAGTCCATGGGGCCATAATGTAATCCTAGCCGACCTAACAATAATAATTTAAGGGCACAATAGCAACAAAATGGGGGTTACAAGGGTACAATAATAACAATAAGGGGGTTACACTAACAATAATAAGGGACTATACTAGTGATATAGGGACCTAACACAATTGTAGATGACCAAGGTAAATGAAGATTCTGAGCCTCAATCTGTCATCTTTTGGACCACTCTACTATTGAAAGATTAGAAGAACTATACATAGAAATATTTTGTGGATTTTTTTTTGCATACAACCATCAGCACACTCAGCAGTGCAATAGAGCCAAGGGTAAAGGAATAAATTAGGATAACCATGCAACTGACAGATTAGGTAAATACATCAGATTGGTACTTGTACCAAAATTACAGAGAGTTCCAAGTCTATGGGTGTGATTTACCCCCCTAAAAATTTCCAAAGTTCCTCTCCATGAGGGTCTTTGCACTGGAGTATATAAGGCAAATTATACATGTAGATGAGCTTCACTTTGTCTTCGCAAAGGAGAAGTCCCAATTAAAAATCAAGGCACAATTCGAGCCTTTCATATGTAACAGTAGAGAAGTAGGGGAGGAGGCCGATAAGGTACTGAAGGGAATGGGTCTCAGCCACAGTTTCATTTGGTATTATGACCATATAGGGATCATCTCCGAGAAAAGGGTGGAAAACAGGTCCACACCCTATGTCCACACACACATGCCTGTAATTGAGCAGTATGCAAATCAAGTAGAATGGGTGACCAACACCCTGCAAGAAGATGAAGATAAATTTATTTCCATGTCAGGCATCCAAACCCCAACCCAAAAATAAAGGAAGGGTGCAGAGGATAAATAAGACAAGGGGGAAGAGCAAGAGAGAGAAATAGGGAACAAGAGGCCAAGAGAGGATCAGTCACCTTCGGTGACTGATACCTATAGCAAAGAATTCAAACTAAAATATAGGAAGAGGGCCATAATTCACATGGATATTGATCAAGGGGGTGAATCAAAGCAGGAAAGAGTAATTCACATCATGGACACCCCTAGGTCATCTTTAGCAGGTGGTCATACCACGACCTCCCCTACATCTTCAGCCACAAGATCTATGCAACAACAAGGTCTACAGACATCTACTTCTAGGCCTGCCATAGAAGGCCAAGAAAAATAAGTTTATGACACATTCAAAGAGATAAATTTAAGGAATGAGGTGATGAATACTAACACCTATAATCAATTTTGGAAACAAACCTCAAGTTCACAAAGAAGGCTGTTGTCTCCCTTTAATACTGAAAAAAGGGGGATGTAGATCACATTTCTAGAAGCCCTAGTTCCATATCCAAGGAGCATAAGACTACAAGAAGGCATCATTCGAGTTCAGTTCCAAGGAATCCACCCTATTGACCAAATGAAACTACACAAGAATAACAGAGAGATAGTGGCCTCCACTCTGACAAGCACTGCCATGACATTGTCAAAACTTTAGGTATCCTTAGCCAATACCTAATCACAAGTGAATATGGAGAAAATTTCTTCCATGGATAAGGATTCAAGGATCAAATATCTAGAAGATTTGGTAGTGAATATTGTGTATGACCCAACCAATTTTCAAGCTGTGGAGGAGATTTTGAAGAAAAACAATGCTGACATAGCAGCACTCAGGAAACAGCTTAAAATGTCAGCAATAGAAGAACCCTTTGAATAGGGCATTGAAGAAATTATGAGTCACAAAAGGCTGAGTTAATGAAGTTTATCATGGAGCATTTTGCCCAAATCAAGCAAATGGAGAAAAATATGGAGAAGCTTCTGAAGGAGAAAGAAGAAACCGCTTGAGTGGCACTCATCCCATTGGAAGTTGTACCCATTTCATCATTTCCATCAGTTGTTTTAGCAACTATTGGGGCATCCAGTGGGGCAGATTAGCTGTCTAAGGCCATGGAAATTATGACCCTCCAGCCACAATAGATCAAGAAGTTGGAGGCAAAAATAGGCATTATGAGGGATCAAAAGGCAAGATCTGAAATTTCCCATGAGATATCCAAGAAGTAGATTGAAAGGTTGAAGAAGGCAGAAAATATTTTTTCAGCCAGTAGCATTTTAGGAAAAATGAAGCTAATCATTTGGGTTAGTATCATGGAGTCAGTAGATGAGATATGGCACTCTATCCATATCATTTTTTAGCAGAAAGAGTTAATTGACAGGTGTTGGGTTGTCATCAAAAAGACCAATCAAGAGTTGGGTGACATGTGCACCACAACACCTAAGATCATAAAGTTCCTAAATTTTAAAACCAATCTTGAACTTGGAGACCTGGATGTGCATAGAAAAACAACAACCATACTGGAAGTGAAAAGGGTCCTCACTAAGAGGAATTTGGTAAGACAGTTGGAGGAGAAATGTCATGAATTAGACATGGAAATCAACAGATTCTTCAATGGGATTGAGCCCCTAAGGGAAAAATGGTTGCCTTCCCTATATGTAATCAATGATAAACTCATCCAAAAGGGATATTACATGACAAATTTTAGGGAGACAGCTAAAGACACCACAAATTTCTCCCACATCAAAGGAATCGTGATCGGGAAAGTTGTCCTGGAACTCCTTAGTAACGAAATCTTCATCCAACATGAACTAAAACAGGTTTTCCTTGCGAGGCCCACTTTAAAAATACACAAAGGTGGATGAAGTGTATCAGCAGGTTGTAGGGACAAGAGTTACAGGTAAGAAAGAGTGAGCCAAATTATGCATGCACCAGGATTGAAAGGGCACAATGGACACATGAGCATAGCCACCAATCAACTAAAAGTGCCAACACCGCATCATATTTAATGATCCAACAAAGGTGGTCCAGAAATTAGAGCCAGATGTTAGATCCACCCATCGTTTCCTATTCATGACCACCTCAGCCACTTTCAGTTTACTTTTGGATTCATGAAGAGCTGCCAGAGTTAATACCATTAGCGGTGTTTGTCAGATATATTTTGTCTTGTCCTTGCATGACCACACTTGTATAATTTTTTCTTAGTTGTAATTAATGAAAGGTTGCCAAAGTATATAGGTAAATCGATGTTGTTTTTAATTAAATACTTCATGCATTGGAAGTATCAAGGGTTGGACCTGCATTGTAAGAACCTATTGTATTGGAGCACTTTATTTTTTAAAGTTGGGCATCAATAATTAAATACCTCTTTACAAGATACTTGAGCTGTGTCAAATGGTGATGTGTTACTTCTCTGTGTTAAATGTTTTCATTGTTTTCCTTGCTGTGCATCTATTTATCTGATTGTAAAACATAAAATTTAGATTTAGATTTGCTATTGGAGAACCTTAATTATGTCTGTGTTTACCATATGAATGTTTTCTTCTGAATTCTAGTTAGATAATTATTAACTTATCTTTATTCATTACCGAGCATTTCAATTTCCTCCACATCATAATTCACATAGCCTTAAAGATCCAATTAGCACAGTTAGATTTCCTTGTGATTATATTGAAATATTGATGCAAAAGACCAGCCTATTATGACTCCATAGCCGAATCGATTAGAATCTCTAGACCTGCTCATCCAACCAACACAATCAATCAAAACAACCAATTCTCACCATCACTATAACTAGCCTAACATCAGTATTCATAAAATTAAAGATAAAGTTAAATCATAAAGAGAGAGAGCCCTCTCTAAGTCTAGGAAGGCTAGGTCCTAGATTCCAAAGTGGTTTGATGTTGTCCTTTATAGTTTATTCTTGCCAATATTATGAATTATAGAGCCACAACAAAAGTGATGGATGGTCTATGCCCTATGTAGAAGTCCCAAACATGAAGACTCCTATATAACGAAAATAAGTTCATGACACCCTGAAGAGGAGCCCTTCAAGAAGCTGGTTGTCCCATCATCTCTACCTAAGGAGTTTTTTTAGGTCCCTAATTAAGAGGGAGTCTAGAAACAAGTTTCTTATTTGTAAGAAACTTAGAAATTCCTAAGCAGGGGGATTAGGTTTCCTTCTGTAGGAATGAGTACATTCATTTATTGGAGTAGTTATGTTCTCCCTAATTAAGAGAGATAGATAGACACATCATTCTTGTCTTCACTTGGGAAGGCAAAATGGAGGACTGGATAAAAATATAGCATCTGATGTTCTTTGAGGAAGTATTAGGGAATCCAAGATAAGAGTAGTCATTGAGGACCGATATTCTTTGAGGACTGGGAATCCAAGGTAAGAATAGTCTCGGTGGAACACAACCTGAGAAACCGGGTGGGGCATGTACCGAGAGAGGTAATAATGAGCGTGTCTATATATCATTGGTCTCACCATCATTGTGCTCAGTTCTCATGGAGAGATAGAGTTGTTAGTCAAGTCCTTGCTATATGACAATGTTGGTTTATATGATGCTATACAAATGGGTTACCAATCCGACTCTTCTTATGAGAAATTCTTCAGATTGAGAATGACAAAGTACCATTATGAATACCTCCCTAGTTAAGAGGGAGTGCTGAAAAATGTAACTAGGTTTTGTCTTCATAAGGACGTGTAATTGTGATTTTATGTAATTGATAAAAAGAGGAAAAATAAAATTATTATTGTAATTCTTGTTTCATGGATTTCATGAGCAAGGAATTTTAGTTTTAGTATGACTCCCATTGTGATTCCTTAGGATTGGTCATAAAATCAAAATGAGTCAATGACATGTATGAAGGACCCTTCTTGGCCATGTTACATTTTTTATGATTCATTGAATAAGTATAAATAGCCCTCCAAGACCAAGCAAAGTCTCCTCCTACAATTCAGTTTCAAAGGATAATAATATATTCATAAAAATAAATGTTGGTTCACCACAAGTCATGTCAGATAATTAAGCATGGGCAAAAACTATAGATAGGGCACCACAGCCCAATTTCAAAGACAAAATTTCAAAGATATATTTCGGTTAAGGTATGAGATAAAGGGAAGTGTGAAGGGTCAAGAAGAACAATCTCATAACCGGTGAAGTGAAGGGTGAGGAGATTCAACTTTGTTTTGGGTAATTTCTCCTCACATGTGTGATAGAAAAATAGGGTTTCTAAAGTAGGGATATAACAATGTATATAGAAGTCTTTAAGGAATTTTTCAAGCATCATTATTGCTAGCCGAAGCCTCAAGAAGGAATATCCAAGTCAAGCGAAGAAGGAAGGGTCTGTAAGCTATCTCAAATCACTTAGGAACTGCAAAATTACTGTTGGACCGAGAATTGCAGGACTGTGGTTGAAGGACGAAAAGTTCAAGTAGTTGAAGTTAACCTTGCTTGAAGGAAGTTTGACCAAGTATCGATTTGAGCATGGAAGAGAAGCAGTGAAAGAGATCTTGTGACTTGGTCTTGGAGTGGAATTGAGGTCAAGGGTCTTGGTCTTGGTATTCATCAATTAGAATCATTATGAGAAAAAGAGTTTGTTCAAGTTTTCCTCTCAAAGAGTCAAAGGTTTTGGCCCTGGATGATAACCTATATTTTGTGTCTCCTGTCTCTGTATATTTTATGCATTGGTAATTGTTTGATGAAGATAAACACTAATAACCTAAGTAAAAGAAGATCCTAAACCTAAAGAAGTAAAAATCACTCACAAGAAGTTACTAATACAAGAGAAATCGCATAATTGCTATGCCCTAGATTTCTCAACAGACCAAATAGTAACATTTACAAAATATGTCATCTACACAATTAGGTGTGAAGACTAAAAATTCCAAAACATTAATCTATCATCTATGACAAAAAAAGTAGTGAACAAAGACAACCAATTTTCTAATAACAATTATTCTATCTACTATTCTCTCCTCACACCACCATGAGTGTTGCATGGGCCTCCATGTGGTGATAGTGAAGTAGGTGGAAGAAAAATCTATAAAACGGATGATAAAACCCTTGCTATTTTAGTTGGAGTCTTGGACATAGGGACCATGGCACTAGATGGGAATGGAATCTTAACATGTTTATCATCATCCATAAGAGCATCCTCCAATTTCTCTAAATAAAACATCTCCATCCATGGCGCTAGATGGGGGTGGAATCTCAAAAAAATAATCATCATCCATAAGAGAACCTCATCCTCACTTACCCCTTAACCCTAAACCTACCCTAGGTCCTCCACCTAAAAATAAAAAAAATAATTGAATTATTTTTAGGTCTGCATGGGAGAATTTAGCCAATAAAAGTAGTTTGCAGGGAGCATCCAGGGAGCATAGTTCCACACATGGGAGCGTGGATTTTAAGTTTGAACCATGATTGAAGGGTTATTACCCAAGAAATCCAACTAGAAGTGTGGTTACAGGTTCAAAGTGAAGGGGGGAGCTTCCTATAATAGTTTTGGATAACAGACTAGATGATTTCTGAATTTCCTAAAGTTTGTTAGAATGTGAAGAGATTCAATGTGATCGCATATTAGCATCTATACCTAACTATCACATTATGTGTTTTTTTCCGCAAAATCTAGAAAGCTTGGTGAAAAGCCTCATTGGACAAGGCTAGACCTTATCACAACAACAACAAAATGCTGTCATTGTCACCTCAACAACCTTTCTCCTATGATTTAGTGGAAATAGAACATCGGGGAGGCTTCCCTCAATCACCTAAAGGATATTTTATCACTATGTATCAAGGTGATGAGTCAAAGTTCTAATATATTGGATAGAGTAGTGGCAAGGCCTAAGATGGCCTAGGTATTCAATACTAGGCTTCAAATACTCTATGCCGAGACCAAAAATAAGGCTGCTATAATTTAAGTTTCGGA
Source organism: Pinus albicaulis (assembly GCA_034641835.2). Lineage (NCBI taxonomy): Eukaryota > Viridiplantae > Streptophyta > Pinopsida > Pinales > Pinaceae > Pinus > Pinus albicaulis. The sequence continues at coordinate 487,929,703 of CM076572.1, forward strand.
TGATATGCAATGATGAGGCATTCAATGTCATATAGCATCCCAAGAAAATATATTAGAATGAATTTCAACAACGAAGGATCAAATTTCTTCCAATAAAGACTAGGATAAGACTAGGAACTTATTTCTATGGATATTAGGTATGCAAAAAAAACAAAACGAAGATGATGTTAGCCCAAAATAACAGGTATAGGCCATGCACTATGCTAGATTTTTCCTTTACACAATTTATATATGTAATTCCTAAATTATGAGCCACAAGAATTCACACAATATTCACTTTTACGCATAAATATATTGATTTTGTAGCATTAGAAAGTGTTCCAAGTCTCATATTTTGGGAAGAGGCTTGGACATCAATATTCCAGAGAACCCAAAAACTGTTTGTGGAAATTCCACTTGGATCATGCTTTATTAAAATAACTAATTATTTTAAAGTGATCCGTAAGTATAAACTTAGGGAAATTAAATAATTAAAGGGTATTAATAAAGCAGAGTGTGAATCTTCTATAAAACGAATATCAAGTCATATTTTAATCTAATTTGTTGATTAGAGATATAATTTGGGTTGTTTATTCATCAGTGAGAAGACTGTAAGAGAAGGCTTGAGGATTTTTTGTAAATAACTTATCATAAATAAGTAGGAGAAATAAATCAATCAATGCAGTAGCATTTCAAATTGAAAATTTCACATGGTATCAGAGAAAAAGAGGAAAGACAAAAGAGGAGGTTCTGTAATGGAACTAAGATCTGACATTGATGTAGCAACATGTCGGAAGGGTTCACGCAGTCCTCTAGAATGCATGGAGAAATAGAGGGATCATGACATTTTTGTTCTGGAATCCAGACTAGAAGAGGATTTCGATTGTGCATCAAGCACGACCTCTTGCGGGGTTTGATATATTGATAGTGGAGCATCTGCTCACATGAAGGGAGGGAGTTCAAGAATGCTTCTCGAGCTACCAGGAAGAGCAGATGAATTTTCAGATCACGATGAGAAACAAGTCCAAGTGTAACCCCATTGGAGGAGGAACCATAATATTTCAAACAAAATCTAGTAACAATCTTTGGGCCACCAACGTATTGCATGTACCGGGATTGGGGATGAAATTTTTCTCGGTGTCTCAACTTTAGAACAAGGGTTACGATGTATAATTTATTGGCAATAAGATTTATGTCAAACACCCTAGTTGGAAAAGGAAGGCACAAATTTGATTAAGGAGCCATAAACTATATAAGTTAGAGCTCGAGTCTCCAATGGAACTGATACATAGTACGGATGAAAGGGACTTGAATGAATTATGGCACAAAATAATGGGGCATCTATTGAGAATTTAGAGGGCTGGTGATTAATTCAAATTCTCTTCTTGATAATTACTTGTGAGCTTACTTGATTTACTTATGTCTTCTCTTATTAGCTTATTTATTCTTTCATCAAGTCTATTACCAAAATAAAAGAGACACAAAGTTAGGCTCTTCAAGCCAGGGAAAATCCTCTCCCTCTTGGAGAGGAAAACCCACGAGAAATTATTCTTATATATTTTCAAATGACAAGTACCATGACCAAAACTTAGACCCTTGACCTATGTATGCTTCCAAGACCTTGTCACTACTTCTTTGTCAACCTCCAATGCTAATCCTTCTTTTCCGCACCAACCTGCAATGATATGCACCAATACTAGAGAACTCAGTCTCTAAATTTTAATTTTGTTGCTTAGTCAAATATTGGAGACAAAATTATCTTCACTTTGCATACACTTGGAAGTTTGAACTGTATTTAGGAAGGTAAATCACAAATTTACCTTCCTCACTTTCTTACACTTTCCAGATTCCTCTCTTCTTGAGATTGTTGTCTCAACTTCATGAACTATATGCATATACTGACCTAACTTCTAATCAAAAATTTTACTTTAGAAAATTCAACAAATCCTTCTTCAAACAGATCCATACTTATGATACTTGAATGCTGCCCTTTAATTTCACTTTTATTTCAGACCTTGTCACACTGTCATCACTTCAAAACTCTCTGCAACTTACTTCCTTCAGAGTTGTCCATGTAGACTCTCCCTTTATGATCTAATCCAAAATATTTTACCCTAATACGAATACATATATATCAGACCAGGCTTTTCCCTGAATTCTGCACTTGTATCCTTCACGGAAGACCGTAGAAGAATCTGCACTTTTGTGTCACTTCAGAGTTGTCTGAAATTCCTTGTACAGTAACGAAACACAAATCCACACTTTGTTGCCTATAACTTGCATACATTACAGACATATTGTTACATTGTGGAGTCACAAAACTATTTTAATTTTCTGTGTATTATACCCGCATTTCTTACTAATATCAAGTCTACATCTAACCTTTGTAATATCTAAGAGAAAATCCACACTTTCTTCCTGAAATGAGCCGCAGGTCTTTGAGATATATAGGGCACAGTTTCTATTTTTAGGCCGACCATACAACTTGTATGAGAGCCAACTTGACCACTATGTATATAGGCCAACATGTAGTGCATTTATTCCAGCGTTAATGAGGTGAAGATGAAGGTTGTTTAGAGCCATTACATGACAAGGTCTTGGAGAATTTTTGATGACTAGAATCTTCATATTTATGACCCTTAATTACATTTATAAATAGAAGACAAAACATAATGGACATCAAGAAGAATTCTATTGACCTATAATAAAACCTTGCTCCAAACCCATGAAGCAAGCATAACAAAAAAAATACATTTTATTATCTTTGTCTTGTACTTTACCTAAATACATAATTACATAGTCAATATGAAGACCAATCCTAGTTACACTTTTCAACACTCTCTCTTAAATAGGGAGGTATTCATATAGGTACACAGTCACTTTCAAACCGAAGAATCTCATAAGAATAATTTGATTGGTAATCACATCTGTATAGCATCATATCAACTAGCATTGTCCTAGTGCAAGGCCTTGAATAACAACCCCATCTCTCAACGAGACAATGGGCTACAATGTTGGCGAGACACATGACTTATATACACTATAGTCATTATCTCTCCAAGGTACATACTCCACCTGGTGTTCACAAAGTATGACCTTCTTGGATTATTCTTCTCTTAGGTAGCTAGCCCTCAAAGAATATCGATCCCCGACTACTCTTATTTTGAATGTTCTATCTCATTCTCAAAGAGTATATGATGCCAAATGATTATCCAATCCTCCATTCTATCTTCCTAGTTGAAGACCACAATGATATTTCTATCTCTCCCTCTCAGCCAGGGAGGACCTATTCCACAAGCGAATGTACTCATTCATATATAAGGAATGTACCTAAGTTCATTCTTAGGAATTACCAAGTTTCTTCCAAGTAAGAAACTTACCACCAGTATCCCTCTTAACCAGGGACCCAAAACAACAATGGTGAGACACTCAGCTACTCATGAAGAATTTCTACCCTCGATTTCATGGATTTCAATAATGAGGAATCTTCAACTTTAGCTTCATAGGGCACAGATCATCCATCACTTTCATCCATGAGTCATGTCATCTACCAGAAAGAGATTAATCTGGTCCACCTTTATGCCATGCTTCTTTCCTTTGAACCATCTCCAAGGATCTCACATCCTTTCACATGATTGAAAACCCTGCATAAATTCATCCAGATAAACATATACATATGAACTTTTAAATCAAAAGTTACCTCAGTGATGATCTTTTTCCATGACAACTTCCTTTAGGAATCTAAATCCTTTATTTAGATTGACACATCTCCTAATGATATGTATTTTCAAGGGTCTTCTTCTTTTCTATATTTCTATTAGATTCTACATATCCTCCCAGGAGATATTCTAGTCACATTTTCTTGGCTTTCAAATGATAACTACCTCTTGACATGGTTTCACTTCATGATCTCTTCCTTTCTACACATCTTCATTCCTAGGAACTTCCAATTTCCAGTTCCTTTTTCATATACAACCACCTCATATTCCATATGATGATATATTATGTTGATTTCATTTGTCTGTGCACTGTGAGAGATCATATTTCTAAATTTCATTACCTGCAACCATATGGCATGACTACACAGCATCCAGTGTCAGCATATATATATATATATATATATATATATATATATATATACCTCATACCTTTTTCCCTTAAGTCATCCTGTATAGATTTTACTAGAATGAGGAACTTCATTCCATTGACCTGCTTCGTCAATATGTCCTCACATCCTAATCCAAAAATTCTATAGCATAGAATTTTTTGATGAAAATTTTCTGTTTTCTTTCTAACCAGTGAATTCATAGAAAATTCCATTAGAAAATGTCAACACCTGTTTTCATGATGACCCTTGATCTTGATGATTTCCTTCCATCAGTATTGTAATCAGTGAGGTTTTCCAGGAGCTAATTCAGCAAGACCTCCTACCATACTTCTTTCATGATGCTATTAATATACATTTCTTCTTATCATACTATTTTACAACCAACAAAAATCACTTAAAAAGGAATATTATCTCAATCATAATAGATATCTCTCGCTTCTTCTTTCTTATATTTCTTTGCATCAGGTTCTTCCCTCATATCTGTGACATGAGATTCTTCCTTTTTCCTCTCATCCTTTCCAAATTTAGGACAATCTATTTTATAATACCCAAGTTCATTACATCCAAAGAATCGTACTTTTTCCATATTTCTTCTTTTATTCTGAGGACGAAATTTTCCGAATCTTCCTTTCTTCTTAGATATGGATGAAAAATCTTGATTCCCTTCACTTGATCCTATATCATCTTTGACTTTCAATCTTGTTTCCTCTTTTTTACATAGAGACCATAAATCATGGAATGGTGTTGCTTCTTTCTTCCCATATAAACTTGAAATGAAGTTTCCCCATTCTTCTGGTAGAGCATTTAGCACCATTGTAGTCATCTCAGTGTCAGAAATTACTTCTCCTAGTTCCTAAAGTTGGTTACTTATTTTGGGAATCCTCATAAAGTATGAACTGATTCCTTATTATCTTGAAAATTTCATTTTGTATAGTTCTTGTCTCAGATAGATTTCTTATCCTGCAGTACTCACAGAAAATAGATCCACTAGTTTCTCATATTTTTTTGCAGACTTCCATTTTGATACATAGGGAATGAGTGAGTCCTTAATGGATTCTATGAGAATCCTCTGAGCTCTGATTTCTCCCTTCATGTACTTGGCATGAGCCAGAGCATCTTATTTTGAGGGTTGAATTGTATATCCTTCAATGTAGTCCATAACTTCGTCTTCAATTACATTCAAATCTATCCTCTTCTTCCATGCACTTAAGTTTGCTGACCCAACCAATTTGTTGCTCTCTTTACAATAACTCATTTTGACAGATTTAAGTAAGTTCATAGATACGTACTTGAGTAGAGTGACTTGAAGCTTCCTTGATGATGAAGGATATCTTCAAAAGATGATATTTCTTCCAATAATGTCTTTAATGTAAATATTTGATGACAAAGATTATTTTCTTGAATTAGTTGATCCTTTGAAAGAAATAGCTTGAGAATATTCCTTGTAAATTTATTTAACTTTTCAATGTAAACTTTGATCTTCGCTTCCTGGAGTGTCTTCTTGAAAAGTGGACCTTGTGTTCAACACCTTAGCTCTAATACCATGTTGAGAATTTAGAGGGTTGGTGATTAATTCAAATTCTCTTCATGATAATTACTTGTGAGCTTACTTGATTTATTTATGTCTTCTCTTCTTAGCTTATTTAGTATTTCATCAAGACAATTACCAAAATACAAGAGACACAAAGCTAGTCTCTTCGAGCCAGGGAGAAACCTCTCCTTTTTGGAGAGGAAAACCCACGAGAAATTCTTCTTATAGAATTTCAAATGACAAGTACCATGACCAAGACTCAGACCCTTGACCTATGTATGCTTCCAAGACCTTGTCACTGCTTCTTTGTCGACCTCCAACGTTGATCCTTATTTTCTGCATCAACCTGCACTGATATACACCAACACTAGAGAACTCAGTCTCTAAATTTTAATTTTATTGCTTAGTCAAATATTGGAGACAAAATCATCTTCACTTTTCATATACTTGGAACTTTGAACTGTAGTTAGGAAGGTAAATCACAGATTTACCTTCCTCACCTTCTTACACTTTCCACACTTCTCTCTTCTTGAGATTACTGTCTCAACTTCATGAACTGTACGTGTATACTAACCTAACTTCTGATCAGAAATTTAAGTTCAGGACAGTCAGAAAATCCTTCTTCAAACGGATCCACACTTATGATACTTGAATGCTGCCCTTTCATTTCACTTTTTATTTCAAACCTTGTCACGTTGTCATCACTTCAGAACTCTCTGCAATTTACTTCCTTCATATATGCCCATGTAGAGTCTCCCTTTATGATCTAATCCACAATATTTGACCCTGAATACATATATATCAGACCATAATTTTACCTGAAGTCCAAAATTATATCCTTCACTGGATACTGCAGAAGAATCCACACTTTTATGTGTCTCTTCAGAGTTGTTCGAAATTCCTTGTACAGTACTGAAACACAAATCCACACTTTTCTATATCTAACTCGTATACATTCCAGACATATTGTTACACTGTGGAGTCATATAAATATCTGAAATTTCTATGTATTATACCTACACTTCTTGTTGATCTCAAGTCTGTATTTAACCTTTGTAATATCTCAAAGAAAATTTGCACTGTATTCTTGAATTGAGCTACAAGTCTTTCATATATATAGGGCACAATTTCTATTTTTAGGCCGACCATACACCTTGTATGAGAGACAACTTCACCACTGTGTATATAGGCTGACATGTAGTGTATTTATTCCAACATTAATGAGGTGAAGATGAAGGTTGTTTAGAGCCATTCCATGACAAGGTCTTGGAGCATTTTTAATGTCTAGACTCTTCATATTTATGACCCTTAATTACATTTATAAATAGAATACAAAACCTAATAGACATCCGTAAGAAGTCTATTTACCTATAATAAAACCTTTCTCATGAAACCCATGAAGCAATCATAAAAAAACTACATTTTATTATCTTTGTCTTCTACTTTACATAAATACATAATTACATAGTCAATATGAAGACCGATCCTAGTTACACTTTTCAACAACATCTACATCATGGAGCCTTGAAGATCCTCAAGAAGACTATCATGGGAACTACAGAAGTTAGCACAAGGAAAGACGATGTTTGCAGGGGGTAGGTATCAGGGAAAATTATGTGAATTGTAAAACTTTTAATGTTTTTTTGGTAAAAATATTTAGTTTTGTAATAATTTTATATTAGTATATATAATTTTTTGGTGATTTTTAGGGTAAAATAGTTTTATACTATAAAATTTGGGCAAATCAATTTTAAAAAAAATGGGAATTTGAGAATCTTTTTTTGGAAAAAGCATGGAAAATTAGCCCACTTGCGAATATTATCCCCTAAAATTTTTCATGGTGTGTAATAGGGAAGTATGCCAAGGTAGGATTTCCAAGAAGCAGAAGTAGGGCCAAGAGTGTGTTGGATTTGATACACTCAGACATTTGCGAACCAATGTCCATGAATGCTCTTAGTGGTGCAAAGTATTTTGTCCCCTTTACTAATGGCCATTCCTGGAAGACATGGATCTAATTTCTCAACACCAAAGATGAAGTATTCGAGCGATTCAAAGAATTCAATTCTTTGGTAGAAAATTTAATCGGAAAGTGGATCAATAGATTGCGATCAGATAATGGTGGAGAATGTATTGATAAATACTTCATAAGATTCTACGCAAAGGAAGGCATCAAGGGAGAGTGGACATCTCCATACAATTCGAAGCAAAATGGAGTTGCAGAAAGGAATAATAGGACGATTTTGGAAGCTGTGAGGATGATGTTGTATGATCAAGACATGCCCAAATTGTTGTGGGTTAAATCTTGTAATACAACAATGTATGTGTAGAACAAGGTGCCTCATAGAGCATTGGGTAAAGTTACTCCTGAGAGTGTATTCACTGGCAGCAAGCCTGAGGTGAGCCACTTGAGGAAATTTGGTAGTATAGCATATTGCCACATACCCGATGATAAGAGGAAGAAGATAGAATAGACTGAAAAGAAGGGATACCTTGTGGGATATAGAGAAAATTTGAAGGCATATCACATCTATATTCCCGAGAATAGGAAGATCGTAGTAAGGTGGGACATGAAATTCATGGAGGAGAGAGCCTTCAGGAGATCCCAAGAAATGTCTACAGATACACAGTCTGAGGAGGATCTGATAGTACAACCACAACAACCTACAGAAGATGTCTCTAGTGCCTCTCTGCGGCACAAGGATTCTGAGGAAATTTATTCCAAAGAAGTGAAAGATGGAGAGTAGGTAAATCCACCCACCACCAGTGGAAGGACGAGCATAGAATTCCAACAGACTCTGAGGGATGCAAAGGAATTTATTGGAGCCCCTAGAAATGAGAAGAGGGTACGCAGGGAACTAGATAGGTACCAGGCACTGGTAGCACATGTTGGATAACCTTCTAGTTTTCGATAGGAATATCAACATTAGGTGTGGGTAGATGCTATGGTGGAGGATTACATCTCCATCATGACAAATGATGCGTGGGAAGTAGTACCTAGAACTTATAATATATTGATTATAGGATCAAGGTGGATCTACAAGATCAAGTATGCTGCAGATGGCAGCATAGAGAAATTCAAAGTCAAGTTTGTGGCTAAGGGGTATGCACATAAGGAAGGGATTTATTATGAAGAAAATTTCACCCCTGTAGCTTGGTACAATTCAATCAGATCCATCATCTCTTTTGTAGCGTAGATGGGATAGGAAATTCACCAGATGGATGTCAAGACAAATTTCTTGAATGGGGTGATAGAAGAGGAAGTGTACATAGAACAGCTAGATGGCTTTGAGATAGATGAGCAAAAGACTCATGTATGCAGGCTTAAGAAAGCCTTGTATGGACTGAAGCAATCCCCTAGAGCATGGTATGGGAAAATTGATAGCTACCTATAGTAGATGGGATTTTTAAAGAGTGACGCAGATCCAAAACTCTATTATCTAAGAGTATGGGATGAGCTGCTAATTATGGTATTATATGTATACAATTTTTTATTGATTTGATCGTCTAAGTTCATCAAATACTGCAAGGAAAATCAAGCTACAAAATTCAACATGAAGGATCTAGGGAAGATGCACTATTTTCTTGGTTTGAAGGTCTGGCAGTAGAAGGGATAAATATTTCTTGGGCAAGGAAGATATACTATAGAGATCCTGAAGAGGTTTCATATGGAGGACTATAGACCCATGGCTATGCCAATGATTACAAACTGGAAGAAGATGGGAATTTTTGAGGATGATGAGGATAAACCTTGTATAGGTAGTTCATAAGATCATTGATGTGCCTGGTCAACACTAGACCAGAAATTTGTTATGCTGTGAATACCCTCAGTCAGTTCATGGTAGAAACAATAAGGGTTCACTAGGAGACAACCAAAAATGTTCTTAAATACTTAAAGGGGACAGTTGAGTAATGGTTAAAGTACACAAAGTACAATGAATTCCAATTGAGTGGGTTCACTGATGCAGATTGGGCTGGAAGCCCAGTGGATTAGAAAAGTACTAGTGGGTACTGTTTCAGTCTCAAATCAGGAATGCAGTAGGAAACAGAAATCTATGGCACTGAGCTCAACCGAGGCTGAATATATGGCTGCTAGCATAGGTTCGTGTGAGGCCATATGGCATCGTAAGTTTCTCATGAACTTGCTCAAGAAGAGGATCAAACTGACCATAATTTTGTGTGATAATCAGAGTTACATCAAGCTCTATAAGAATCCTGTGTTCCATGACCAGTTGAAGCACATTGACATTATGGTTCCACTTCATCATATACTATGTCCAATGAGGAGTTGTACAGTTGAAGTACATTCCTACAGGACAATGGGTGGCATATATCCTCACAAAATATCTGGGTAAGATTAAGTTTACTTACTTCAGGGGAAATATGGGGATGGTCGAGAACCCATTCCAGTAGAGGAATGAGTGGAATTGAGATTCAAAGGGAGCTGCAATATGGATAAGGCAGTGGAAAAGATGGTGTCATAGGCACTAGTACATAGGGAAACAACCCAAAGATTAAGGGCAACAACCAAGACATCAATAGTGCGGCAAATGCTTGAGGCCAGAGCAAATATAGTTGGTACCTTTCTTGAACACTTTCCTCACTAAGAGGGAGTGTTGATTTTGTAGCATTAGAAAGTGTTCCAAGTCTTATATTCTAGGAAGAGGCTTGGACATCAGTATTCCAGAGAACCTAGAAACCATTTGTGGAAATTACACTCGGATCATGCTTTATTAAAGTAATTAATTATTTTAAAGTGATCCCTAAGTACAAAATTAGGAAAATTAAATAATTAAACGGTATTAATAAAGAAAAGTGTGAATATTATAGAAAACAAAGATCAAGTCATATTTTAATCTGATCCATTGATTAAATATCTAATCTGGGTCATTGAATCATCAGTGAGAAGACTATAAGAGAAGGCTTGAGGATTATTTGGAAAGTAAGTCAGGCACACTCTCAATACTCGAAGGAAATCAATTCTAAAGTAAGAGAATTCAATTTCAAAGGGTGAGGTTGTAGAGACAGAGTTGTAGACGTAGAAGAAGGAAGGGGAAGTCATCAGAGAGAGAAGAAAGCAGAGGAGGATGCAGAGGGGGAAACACTGAGCAACAGCACTAGTCCTTCATGCAGAGTGACGCAACCAGCACAGTGACTATGCAGAGTCATGTAGAGGGAGGAAGGGTGCCTCCAGTGTATAAAAATTCTTCCAAAGGGTTTGGAAAAATTATATATGGTGTATGCTAGACATCTGCTTGTCATATTTTCTATAAAATATTTCCACTGTTGAAGAATAATATAAACCCTCATTTGATGCACCAGTTTTCCCACATTGGGTTTTTTTTGGGACAATTTTCAAAAAATAATTGTGTTCACGTGATTCTTTCTATTGTGTTACATGTTTTCTATTTATTATTTTGATTTTGATAAAGTGAATACAAAATCTGCATTTATTTCAAAATTTACTAAAGCCTTCTTTAAATAACTTATCATAATTAAGTAGGAAAAATAAACCAATCACTACAGTAGTATTTTAGATTGAAAATTTCACAAAATATTCTCTACAAACCCTATCAGTTTCCCTATACATTTAAGAGAGAGAAGAAGAAGATGAATTTTAATATAATTGATGGGTGATCAACACATTAACAATTAGCACCTTATCCTAGTATGGTTCAACAGATTCTTCTAGGGCTAAAATTCAAGGGAAATACCTTAATGGAGTAAGGGGGGTGGCTAAGGAATCTACTTTTAAAACCCCTGCTATTTTTATTGTGAGGGAAGAAATTAAATATAGGGTATATGTTAGCCATCAGTATTTTTTACATGTTAGTGATGACTATATCTACAGCTGAGTTTTCTAGAAACTGATTTCCTTATGTCAATATGTCATCCAGAAAACCCTCCTAAAACTTTTCTTCGCCTTTCTACCTTTTCAGTTCGCCCATGTCGAAATCAGAACCTCATTATCACAATCCTATCTAGCTTCAGCCTTATTAGTCTGCCCATCAGCTTTAAAAGGCAAATCCACATCTGTTTCAAGAGTATCCCCTATGTTAGGAAGTGGCGCTTTAAGACATTTCACCCTTGGCAATCATCAAAAAGCCAAAAAGCCTCCATCTGCAACAGACCTACCATGACTGACCTCTTACTTTGCAAAATAATTTGACAAGCAGCCCTAAGTCGCGCCACTCATATCCCCTAGATCTCAGCACTGCAAAAACCCCAATCTCAAGCTGACTATTAGGTTTTTCACGGTGTTCTATGGTTTCTACAAAGGCAGGAAATATAACTTCATCTCATGGAGTAAATGCTTGAATTTACAGTTAGAGGAACAACTGCTTCTAAATGTAACTTGAGCCTGAGATATGTCTGCAAAACAGAAAGCTACTCATCCAGACTTTACAACTCTTTCCAGCATGAAAATCACAGTAAGAAAGACACCACTGTCACAGCAAACTGGCAAATTGTCATGGCCCAGAACCTCCTTCAATTACAAGCAGAGGGTTAGGGCACCTCCTTCATTCACAAGCAGAGGGCGTTGGCCAATATTGACTGGAAGATTGCAAAGGTCCGGGTTTGCTTTGTATTGAGCAGTGAAACAATAACAATATCTCAGGGTTTATCAATGTGAGAGTAATGGTCATAACGGGGAACGAGTTTGGAATATGCTAGGAAAAAGAGTCTGGTCTGATAAAGGAGGTCATCTAAAGCTTTCAAATCATATGAATTGTTGAAATGAAGAAAGGCATGTCATTGGTGAAAATTCCAATCATAAGTACCCTGCTTATCCACAAGATCAAATAGAACATATGCTGACAACAAATGCCATTACCCAGGCAGAAAGAAAGTTCTTGGTATCTCAAAATGCACTAACCTCCATAAGTCACAAAGATGATTTGACAAGTAATCTGTCATGAGATGACCAAGCCAAATGATAAATATCTCAGTCACCCCTAGAACAGTGCAGAGAGACAATATCACTTTGGCTAGGGTTTCTGCTGAAATACAGTGATGCTTGCAAGTAAAGATACTAAGATTGATGTTTTTCAAGTGGTTTACTTACCATCACATCCTGAGGAAAGCTGTGTCAAACAGAGTTGTCAAAACACCTTTAGATACCTTACCTGATGAAGAGCCTCCTCCATATATGAGCAGATGGCCAAAGCCATTGCAGGTTGCTAAAAACTGATTGGTCTAAAAAGTGCAGTGAAAGGACACAAAGAAATTGAATAGATGTCATTACACAGAGAAGTATAGTGTGAAAGCATGCAACCACAAGAGGGCGCTTACAGTTGAGGGAGAAAACTTATAAATCACCTGGAAGCAGCAATTATCAAATACATTGGAAGAACACAAGCCATCTCCTATTGAATAACACAACAATCACCAAGGTTGGTCAAAGTGCTCTTTGACACATTCTGATTAATTTTCTTCAGATTATCACTAAGAAGGTAAAACAGTGGGAGTTTATTCAAGTTTAGCTCCCCAGATGGACTTGGTAAATAGGTGTACAATGTCATAAATGGACAAAAAGGTGGTTTGATGGATTGCCAGTTTTAGAGTTTGGAATAAATGCATCTTTTTCATCATTCAGAAGAGACATATATATCATGAGTAATGTACCTTCAGGCAGGAAATTATTTAAAACAAAAAGGAGGCGCCTTTTGAAATTGAGAAACCATAACCAAATCCAAGTTATGTCAGTAAACTGGGCACCTGTTGTATTTAAAGATTGGAGAAAGCAGTCAAAGACCAAATATTGTCAAAACATGTTTACAGAATCCTGTCCTCTCAGCAACAAATCAGTATTCAGTTATTTCATTGACAGTTTTGAAGAGGGTTGTTATGCATCATAAACAGCACCAACATCTTTAAAAACAGTGGCAGAGATGATGTAGAAGTGCTTGGGTTATTTGTCAAGGTTTAAAAGCTCAGGGTCAGAGTCAATGTCCGAGTTTATATATTCAAAGGACAAACCCACTATTTAGAAACAAACAGAATAAAAAACCTACGTTACATTTCAAAGCAAAGTGACCGTTGTGAAGAGTTGAAATAACATAAAGATTGAAAGGTGCGAGCGAGAGCTTCATTCTCAGAATTTCAAACTAATTTCCGTGCCTCTATAGCACCAACACAAAGGATTCTGGTCGAAATAACACAGTCTGCACGTTTTTGCACCGAGAGACGTGCCTGGGTTTTTGCACGACGTGCCTGGGCAAAAATTTGCACGGGCCACCGTTGACAGCGCGACGTGCCTGTACATTGGCGCGACGCGCCTGTACAAGCCGCCCGACCACTCGACAGGCCGACCCGACAAGTGTTTTCTGCGTGACGTGTTTTCTTCAAAAGGTGCCGCGCAAGTGTCCAAAGTTTCCAGCGTTTCTTCAGCCCTTCAAACAGGTGTTCATCAAAATTCGAGGCATTTTATATATGCCCCATCGATTTCAAGGTTTTGATAAATGACAAGAAGGTTTAAACCTCCGTGACTCCGTCATTATAGTTAAAAACAAAGGCGATTCTTCTACACAAAGGAGTTGAAGTATTGCAATATGATAAAAAGCTGACTGAGTTTTTCAAACAAACACCTACAGAGATCCTTGTTTTTAAGATTAAAGGCAGTTGTTTTCAAAACAATCAAAGGGCAGAGGTTGTCTTGTAAATATTTGTGTTTTGATTAGAAGAAAACTCTGTCATTATCACCCTAAACCTGTGTATTGACATTCTTAGCATATGTGTGGTGATTTTCTTGAGATGCAAATAGTGGAAAGTGGGCACACCTATACAGGGCAGAATTATTAAATGACTATAAGCCTTCTTGAGCAAGGAGCGAGGTGTGTTGGTTGACATCTAAGACTTCAGAAAACAGAGTGTTTTTATCATTTTCTCACAGCACACTCTTTAAGCAGGCTGCCCCTCTTTCACTATATTATTCCTGCTGTGAATTTGTTAGCAGAGTTTTTCCAAGGGTGAACAGGACAAAATAAGGGCAGAGTTGTTGGTGATTGAATTTAACATTGAGACAGAGGTACAGGTGTAGTGTTGACGTTTGAAATTCACAAGTAAAGAGGTGGTTTTCCTAAAGCACTGTGCATTGATTTTACACCTAACCTAGGTCTGCCTTTTCCTTGCACTATACTGTATCATTTTGAAGAGTTGTTGACAGAGATATTCTGAAGGTGAATAGGGCCACTTCTAAAGGACAGGTGTTGATGATTGAAGTTTTACATTGAAGACAGAGATGTAGCTATGATTGCTTAACACTCTATACAGGAAATTGACACAGGAGTTTGTCCCATCTTCACACAGGGTACCATATTAGAAAGTTTGCCTGGCTGAAGTGCATCCAGAGGTGAAGGGATGTTTTTTAAGGAGTGCAGAGGTGGTTTATTCAAAGAAAAATTGTTGCATTTCATCCAAACCACATTGTCTAATCTGTCCAAACAGTCTAGTGACTAGTTTCAATCCAGCAGAACATTTTTCATACAGTGAAGGCAGTCTGCCTCTTCCAAAGCTTGTTCAAGTCAGAATGCCTCCGAAGCAAGATCACAGGAGCGGTCCACATAAGAGATATGAGCCTATCTCCATAGAATAAATCAATGCTCACCCATCTATGCTTTTCAATTTCCATGAAGTAGGCTGTCTTGATTTTTGCCAGAGGATAGAAGAAGTCAAGAGTTTTTCGCCGCTTACACATTTGTGCGCTTTGAGATTCAAGGACAAGCACTCCAGTTAGCAGGCCTTGATTTCAAAATCTCCCCAAGGTATGTATCCAAGGCTACCAAGATCCCGTATCATGGTGAAAAGTGGTTTAAACAAGCTCATCTTGATCTAGAGGATTATAAACCTTTTATCAAGCCTGAACATAGGGAAACCATCACTGCTATTTTTCCTTTTTCCTATCTTCTTGACAGTTATGCTTCGCTGATGAAAGCCATAATGAGGTATTTCACTTGTGAAGGGAGGTTTAACCAAATTTATGCCTATCATGTCCGCTTGTTGATGCATTTTACCAGAAGCAGGCAGCTAAACCTTCCATACTTTTTGTCCAAAAGCATAGAGAAAATGGCTTCTACTGTCCAAAAGAAAGCTCCACCTCAGCAAATCCCTTCTCTCTTTCATCATTCCTTGATCAAGATTATATTCTTACACCAGCTGGAGAAAAAAGGGGTTTCATGGGATTCATTCATTAGCCATACAGATTTCGCCACTGTCCCTCCTGTTCATGTGTCTCCTACTCAGCCTGTCCATCGCCCAGTGCCTATGTCTAGTAGGCCTGCACCTAAAAAACTCAAAATGACCACTGGGCAGTCAAGTCTACAAGGAGAAGGAGAAGGCAGTGAACCACAGGGAGAAAAAGAAGGCAATGAACAGCAGCAGTTGGAGGTTGATGAACAACAGCAGGTACAGGAAGAGGGACAAAGAAGAATACAGTGGGGCTGAGGAGCAAGAAGTGGCGTACAATCAAGCACTCTTGAGCCACAAACTGGACAGGATGTTGAGGAAAGACAGCAAGCTGAAGCTGCCACCTTGACAGTGACCAAAACTGTTCCTAGAAAGAGGAAATTGCCCAAAAAGACAACTTCTAGCTTGCCAAGGAGAAAAAGCGCCAGATTGGCCTTCAAAGGCAAAAGCGTGGTTGGAGAAAGTGCCAAGCATGGAGGTAAAACAGCTGTCATCCCTATCCCAAGCGATGACAGCGATAATGAGGCCTGTATCCTTGAAAACCTCCTCATTCACAAAGAAGGGCGAATTGAGGTGTTACAAGAAGATCTTCAAAGGGCGAGGAATTTCAACCACTTCTTGGAGGTTGAAAACAAACAAATGAAGTATCATGCAGCCATTCATGAGGCAAGGGCGATCAAGTACAAAAAGGAGGCAGAAAAGGCGCAAGTAAGAATTGAAGAGCTCATTGGCGGGTTTGATGATGAAGAGGAAGAGGACCAGCCTAGGCGAAAGAAGCCTAGGACCATCGGGCTTAGAAGAGCCTTGGAGAAACAGAGAGCAGAAGAACAAGCTCAATTCGAAGCCTTTCCTCTCACTGCCCTCTTTGAGCAGGAAATTGAGGAAAACAAGGAAGCATGGCTTGAGAGGGCTAACCAGCATTTGGAGACGAAACTTGAGAGGGAAAACAGGGATCTTGAGCTGCAGAGGAAGAGGACACACCACTTCCAAAAGCTAAATCAGTTTGCCCGGCGCAAACTAAAGGCAGCACAAGAGAAGCTGAAGAAGGTAAAGGGGAAGCGCCTAGCACGGAAGGAAGGGAAAAGCATATCATCCCTTGATATTTTGGCCTCAGCTTCGGAGCATGTTGCTATGGACCCTTGAGGGTCATGCATGCCAATTTTGGGCCTATTTCGGCAACTTTTTGTTTTTTGGCATTTTTTGGGTTTTTGGCCGAAAACTCATAATTTCGCCATTTCAGTTTGATGAGTTGTCAAAGGAGGAGGATGATACCGATGGATGCCATAATTCCATGAGCAGGTCTCCAGCGATTTTCAGGGCATTTGAAGATCATTCGCCCCCTCAAATTGGCGAAAAACACCCTCATTTTGCACATTCTGCCCGCCATATCAGCAGTCTGCTATTTTCTGGGTTTTTTTTCACAGAGGTACAGTTTTGGATGACTTCCGGACCTCAGATTGAGTTGGTTCCAGTTGCGCCGGAAAGTAGACACAGAGAGCTTTCCAGCAAGCCCTCATGAGCCTCATTTCGACATCGGGAAGGCTGCCATTTGCATCCAGCAAGTCAGGGGACCTTTTTCAGGCATAAATATGAAGTATTTTTGTAATTTTTGAACTCCAAAAATCTGCTTTTCCCAAATGTGCGTTAATCTATTTTTATCATTGAGAAATGATGTAAAGTCAATATAATTTCCGTTTTTAGCAGTTTTTTAGATATTTTATGGGATATTTTGTGCCTTGGGCTTTGCAAAGCCTCAAGGACAAGTTTAGATATTTTGACTTGGCCAATGGGATAGCTAGTTGCTCCATGAGGTTTTCCTCCTCAAGCCTATTTATTCCATGGTTCTCATTGTAAATCAGAGGCTAAACTTGAGAGAAGAATTAATACATTGGTCATATGAGCTTTGAAGAATACACTTGAGTTATGATTTTTGGACTGCCTCTTGGATGCTTTTGAGGAATGATGAAGGATTGTTGATGGATTCCTCGACATGGTAGAATGGTATAGTGCTTCTTAATGTGTTTTGTCTTCTAGTTTTCATTCATACTACATATTTCTTGCTGCTATAGATCAGTAAAGATTGATTTTGAGATATGCCCATGGAGGCACCTCAAAATCCCTGAATCTTCATAGCTTGATGTTTTCTTCTCCCTTAGTTATGCTAAAGAATTCTTAGTTGCTCTTTAGTAACCTAAGGTATTGTTGCTAAGTTTTATTCATCAGTTCTATGTATGTTAAGTAGGATGTATGGTTTGCCCTACCTACCTACAAGCTGCCCATAGTTCTGTCCATAAAACTTTCTCTTTGACTGATTTGTTGATCATCTCGTTGAACCAAGGAGGCCTAGTCCCGATCTAGCCCTTTGCCTAAAACTATGAAAGCTTGTTTGTCAAAGTGCCCAATGACTTAGAGACTATGTTTAGGCGTTCCGGCGTAGTTTATGAGTTGTTAGTTTGTCTTATTTGTTTTCCCCAAAGTCTGATAGCCATTTCCCGAAGTTAGAGGGTCTTATACCTCTATGTATGGCTGGAATGTTTGATTTCTATGTATTAATTAGCTTATAGTTACACTTAGCATGATTAATGGCTTGCTATAACATGTTTATGTCTGCTATAAACTAGTTACACTTGAAATCCCTTGTCTTTCACCAACTTGTTGTCCACTTAATCCATTTTTCCCAGAGATCCCTTCTACCGTGAATCAAATCGGCCCTACAGCAGCCTTATATCATCACTTCATAGCTTGCTTGACCTGTTTGACCCCATAGCCCAATTTATCTACATCTTGTTATCCAGTTTATGTATTTGATCAGTTTTATCCCTCACAAACTTAAAAACTAAAAAAAAACCAAAAAACACACTTCATAACTAGCCTAATATCAGAACACCGCAAGTAAACACACCGACATCTTTTACACTTATAGAGAGAGCCCTCTCTGAGTCCAGGAAGGCTAGGTCCTTGGGCTCCAAATCTTGGTTTGATGTTACATCGTCATTTGGCTAGCCAATCGGCCAAATCACGGGACCCTAACATAATGGCGATCACGGTGGGACTTTGAGTCAAAACATCCTAGGTATCCCTTAGGAACTCTCAAAATCTCAGTCAAACTTAGAAGAGTAGAATCTGGTTGTCTCACCATCCTAGCAAAATAATGACTCAGCTGTAGGACACTCTTCCAAACCTTAGGACTACATAAAACTCAGAAAAAACCACAAAAAACTCCCTTAGATTGGTTTTTGTCAAGTACTGGTGGTGGACCATACACATATACCTCAAAACAACTAAAAATCCACCTGGCGACTCCACTAAACTCTAGTAAGCCTTACTATCTTACTAAGCTCCAGGCTACTATCCGATAAACCTATCCCATCGCTCACTAACATAGCGGGAGATGGTGGGACACTGAGTACATAATAGTCCAGCAAACTCTTATAGACTCTTTGGTCTTTTAGGTCTCATAAACAAGCAAGCAGTCCTTAGATCCATTTAGAGTAAACTCTTTTTGTTCTCATCACCCTAGCAAAGTGTTGAAACAAGTCTAGGATACTTTAACAAACCATAGGCTGCACATAAAACTCAGAAAATCCAAAAAACATTCTCAGATTAGTCTTGGTGGTGGACCATAGCTATCTTCACAAAAACAACCCAGTTCCACCTGGCGACTCCACTAATCCATCCTGTTACTTTGACCATCCTTCACCTTAGTAAAACTTTAGAAAAACCATTCATCCAGAACATTCACCAATACCATTTTCTCTGAACTCTGAATCTAAAATCTGGCTTCACGAAGAATCAATACCAGATCTCATCCAGACCCAAATCCCCCTATCATAGTAGATGACCCAGAGAATATTCTGTGGCAAGCTTCCGAAACTGATCATCTAACTTCTGGTAGATTCACCCGTAGAACAAGATCTGTACCTAAACATCACACTACCCTACTAGATTCACCTTTGGAACTAGAGTCATCACAAACTCTTCACAGAAGCAAATCATATAGTAGGATAGACTTTGACGATCTTGCACCCCTAGACACCCCACAGAGTCCTAGTAGAGAAGCTTCACCTACCACTCCTCCTGATTTCCAGCTTCTTTATCAGTTTGGCTCCTATCATCCCGATCTGCTCAAAACCAGATCAATAGTCCAAGTTCATCCGCCACACCTGATCGAACCACCACTGTTCAAACCACTTCATTTCAGCCTACTAGTCCTCATCTTGTACATCATCCATTAGCTCCAGTCATGGCGGCCTGGTACGCACCTTTGGTGTTGCCACCACCTTTAGCTCCTCTCCCAAACAAATATCAAGACAAAATCCCACACTTTACCGGAGAAGACACCACCACACCTCAACAGCATATAAGTAGAATGACTGATGC
The DNA here is from genome assembly GCA_034641835.2 of Pinus albicaulis. NCBI lineage: Eukaryota > Viridiplantae > Streptophyta > Pinopsida > Pinales > Pinaceae > Pinus > Pinus albicaulis. Next base: position 487,949,883 of record CM076572.1, read on the forward strand.
TTATGAATACCTAGAGGTACAAGACGAGACTGTCAGAATGAGAATATTCGCCCAATGTCTTGGTGGTGAACCCAAAGCATGGTTCAAAAGCTTAGCTCCAAACATTATCCATGATATCCCAGAACTACATCATGTTTTCAGAAATAGGTGGGAAATCCGAAGAAACCCCATTCAAATCTTGTCAGAATATAACAATCTAAAACGGGAAAATGGGGAAAGTGTCCAAGCTTACAGTACTAGGTTCAACAGTGTATATAACTCCCTCCCACCTCATTTCAAACCTCCACTTGGTTTAGCTTTGGCAAAATTTCCCGAGGGGTTTGATCCGGACATGACATATCATCTGAGAGACAAGGATCCCCCTACCTTAGAGGAAATGCAACAAATAGCTATAAAAGCAGATGCCAACTTAGCTGAAAAAAGAGCTAGAACTAGATCAGAAAGAAAAGTCACATATAGAGATGAGGTCTCCACTTCATCACCTTCCCTAGATCCCCGAATAGATGACTTAGTCAAATCCATGGCTAAAATGTGGGAAAAGATCAATGAAAAAGCTCCTGTTAGGGACAGCCAACCAAACCCTCCAATCAGAAACCGAAACCAAAACTTTAGGAGGGAGCAGCCCCAAAACAGACCAAGGGATAATGACCAACAAATTAGGCCACCATTCAATGAAAACTATGTGGAAGAAGATGATAGGGACTCGGAACCTCTTGATGAACATCATTTAAACCTCATAGGGTCTGACAATGAGAGTGAGGTGTACCTCACCGAAGAAGAACAAGCATTCTTTTCTCCTGATCAAAATGAGACCAATTATGAAGATCCCGATGACCCTGCCATAGAGTTTCAAAATGCTATTGTAGAAGCCCACAGGCGATATGACCTTAGAAGCAAAAGAAACCAAGATAATGACAAGAAAGGTAACTCAGATACTGCTAAAGTCCCTAATACCATCCTCAAGAAAGAAGTAGGCAATGACAAAATCAAGGTTGAGAAGACTGACCAAAGCCAAGCTAAAGTTACCCAAACTAATCCTCTCTCAGATACTCCTGATACTTCTACAAAGGTCACCAAAACAACTATGGCAAACAAAACCCCTAAACAAGGTCAACAAACTCAGAACATATACAAGGTCTTAGCTGAAAAAGCTGAAACAAACATATCTAAACTCCAAGTGCCTTTTAGCTTTGAAGGTGAAATCGCTAAGATCAAAATCACCATGCCTCTTACTGAACTCATTGCCCAAAACTCTTATAAATCCCAAGTACTAAAAGTCTTAAATCTAGGGAATGATGCGAACACTGTTAATCTCACTGATGACATTCCTGAAGTATTGTTTGGTCCAAAGGTAGAGGGAAAATTCCAAGAGGGATTTACTCTTCCATTTTACATTAGCCTAAACATCCACGACCAAATCCTCCACAATGCCATGCTAGACTCCGGCGCCTCGCATAATCTTATGCCGAAGGTAGTAATGGAAAGATTAGGCTTGGAAATCACAAGGCCATACAAAGACTTGTATTCATTTGATTCAAGCAGAGTCCAATGCCTGGGTTTGATCAAAGACCTTTGTTTTAGTCTGGCCCAAATACCTGCTAAACATCTAATCATGGATATAGTAGTGGCGGACATTCCTCCCAAGTATGGGATGCTTCTATCCAGATCTTGGGGAGCCAAACTTCAAGGGAATATCCAACTGGACATGTCATATGCCACCATTCCTGTGTTTGGTCAGACCAGGATACTCTACCGCGAATCACACATGAAATACATGATTAGCAGTCAAGATAGGCCAGATAACATTCCAATGTGCTCTTTGTGTTCCGACTTAAACTCTTTCATTATGCATATGGATGTAAACATGGAGGAAGAGTCAGAAGAAACCATTATAGACTTGGATCCACCACATCAGTTGTCCCTGGTGCCTTATGATGAACTGGACACTCAAAACTACCATGATCATGAACAGCTCTGTCTTGAGGAAAGTAAGTTTCCCCTCTCCAAAGTAGGATTAGAGCAAGAAGCACAAACCCTCATGTACTATCAAGAAAATTGCTCTAGCTTTAGTCAAACACCAGCAGTAACTTGTGGAAATTTTTTCCGGGTAAAAGCTTTAGAAGACCTACACATCATAAACCTATTTGGAACCCGGGAGAAAGGGAGTTTAATGTTTCTACCATACCTCAAAGATTTACCATCATGTGACCCTCCTACTGCAAATAAAACTTTGACCATAACCTCGGTAGCTCAACATCTTGAGAAAATGCCAGATGAACTTCTTATGAGCAAGGATGACAGTTATAATCCCAGCATACCTGAACTACTGAAATTGGCTCATATTTTGTCTTTTCATGAAGAACTTAGAAATGCTAAAATCAGGAATCTCATGCAAAATACTAATTTCTATAGAAAAAACAAGGGAAAACATTGTATCACTACCTTTTCCTCAAAGAACAACTTTAACCAAAGCAAACACAGCAAACTGAAACAAACTGAAATGATCGAGGAGAAAACTAGTGGCCATAGAATCTGCTTTGATTTTAGGAATAATACTGCATCTCCATATAACAAAAATCATGTTTTTTCTACCCAAGATCATGATTCACCGATTAAAAGTGCTTTAATCATGTGTTCTTACAAGATCATGTTTCAGGTCATAATCATAAGATTCCTTTGCAAAGTAGACAACTTAAAGATTTTTTCCAGTTTGCGGGAGGTAGATCTGATTTCAAGTTCAAAATTGCAAAACCACCCAATATCAAAAATATGTTCATGAAGGCCATGTTCCCAGTTTTAAATTTCTGTGTTTTTGCATACCTTGATGATGTCACTATCTATTTCAAGAATTACCAAGAGTACATACATTACCTGAAGAAAGCATACAGTAAGGAAAGGAGTGGAAATTAGATATTCAAAGAGGTACAGAGGGAGGATACTGGGCTGTTTAGAGATTCTTGCATGAATCCCTATGTCATGTTAGAGAGAGAAAATTTCCCAAATTTTTCTTTTCAAGAGTTAAGTGGGCCAAGGGTGAGAGGAGATCCTTACGAGGATAAGATGCTAAAATTCCGTCATTTCCAAGATTTTTGAGTTTGAAACACTTTCAGTCATTATACATACCATTGTTTGAAATATTAAGAAATAAGAAAAATCAAAAACAGTAAAAAGCAGAAAAGAGGGCAAGTGAAGATAGAACAAAGGCCCCATGTTCCAAAAAATAGTCTTTCAGAAAGCGAGCAAGTCTAAATGCCGCTACTAGTGCTCCAATGTCTTGTTCAGCTATCTAGCCTAATCATAGCTGAGCATGTTTAAATTTATTTGCTGATAAGTTAGTGAGTGCCAAGATAGTCAACATTGTGTAAGATTGACTTATCACAGAGCTTTAGATTAGGGAGAGATTCTGGTTCCACATGCCTAAAATAGAACCAAAGAGAGAAGCGAGGGATGAAAAACACATTGTACATCTTAGCCTCGCTTGTCTAGTTTCCTTTCGTTGCAAAATAACATTTGTGTGCAGCTTGTCTTTTATGCCGCAAATGCATGACAAATCAGACTGCCTAATCCTGATTTGATCATTTTTGAATTTCATGTTTTAGACTAGAGAATAAAATCCTGTCAAACCGCTTAATCTTGACAGTCGATCTAGTTTTAGGTAGAGAAATGAAGGAGTTCATCAGTTTAATCTGAACTCCCGGCAGATATAAGAGTAGAAATAGATAGGTTCATTTTGCAAAAAGAAAAATATACATTGTCAAAAGGCTGCTAGTTCAAATGTGCCAAAGAGAAGAAAAATGTTAGGAAAGATAGTGGGGTAGGTAGAAATATCATTGATGTTAACCATGCTGTCATTTTTCAGAAATAACATCAAGAAAAGGGTAAATTTTGCGCCAATGGATAAGGCACTGGTCTTCATAAGCCAAAAATCTGAATTCTGGACACCTCCTGACGAGGAGCTGCCCTCCCCAAATGGAGCCACTGTTAGCCATCAATATTTTTTACATGTTAGTGATGACTATATCTACAGCTGAGTTTTCTAGAAACTGATTTCCTTATGTCAATATGTCATCCAGAAAACCCTCCTAAAACTTTTTTTCGCCTTTCTACCTTTTCAGTTCGCCCATGTCGAAATCAGAACCTCATTATCACAATCCTATCTAGCTTCAGCCTTATTGGTCTGCCCATCATCTTTAAAAGGCAAATCCACATCTGTTTCAAGAGTATCCCCTATGTTAGGAAGTGGCGCTTTAAGACATTTCACCCTTGGAAATCATCAAAAAGTCAAAAAGCCTCCATCTGCAATAGACCTACCATGACTGACCTCTTACTTTGCAAATGAAATTGACAAACAGCCCTAAGTCACGCCACTCATATCCCCTAGATCTCAGCACTGCATAAACCCCAATCTCAAGCTGACTATTAGGTTTTTCACAGTGTTCTATGGTTTCTACAAAGGCAGGAAATATAACTTCATCTCAGGATTAAATTCTTGATCTACAGTTAGAGGAACAACTACTTCTAAATGTATTATGAGCCTGAGATGAAGCTGCAAAACAGAAAGCTACTCATCTGGACTTTCCAGCTCTTTCCAGCATGAAAATCACAGTAAGAAAGGGACACCAATGTCTCAGCAAACTGGTAAATTGTCAAGGCCCAGAACCTCCTTCATTTACAAGCAGAGGGTTAGGGCGCCTCCTTCATCCACAAGCAGAGGGCGCTGACCAATATTGACTTGGAAGATTGCAAAGGTCCAGGTTTGCTTTGTATTGAACAGTGAAACAATATCTCCAGGTTTTATGAATTTGAGTAATGGTCATAACAGGAACAGAGTTTGGAATATGCTAGGAAAAAGAGTCTGGTCTGATAAAGGAGGTCATATGAAGCTTTCAAATCATGTGAATTGTTTAAATGAAGAAAGGCATGTCATTGGTGAAAATTCCAAATCATAAGTACCCTGCTTATCCACAAAATCAAATAGAACAGATGCTGACAACAAATGCCATTACCCAGGCAGAAAGAAAGTTCTTGGTTTCTCAAAATGCACTAACCTCCATAAGTCACAAATATGATTTGACAAGTAATCTGTCATGAGATGACCAAGCCAAATGATAAATATCTCAGTCACCCCTAGAACAGTGCAGAGAGACAATATCACTTTGGCTAGGGTTTCTGCTGAAATACAGTGATGCTTGCAAGTAAAGATACTAAGATTGATGTTTTTCAAGTGGTTTACTTACCATCACATCCTGAGAAAAGCTGTGTCAAACAGAGTTGTCAAAACACCTTTAGATACCTTACCTGATGAAGAGCCTCCTCCATATATGAGCAGATGGCCAAAGCCATTGCAGGTTGCTGAAAACTGATTGGTCTAAAAAGTGCAGTGAAAGGACACAAAGAAATTGAATAGAAGTCATTACACAGAGAAGTATAGTGTGAAAGCATGCAACCACAAGAGGGCGCTTACAGTTCAGGGAGAAAACTTATAAATCACCTGGAAGCAGAAATTATCAAATACATTGGAAGAACACAGGCCATCTCCTGTTGAATAACACAACAATCGCCAAGGTTGGTCAAAGTGCTCTTTGACACATTCTGATTAATTTTCTTCAGATTATCACTAAGAAGGTAAAACAGTGGGAGGTTATTCAAGTTTAGCTCCCCAGATGGACTTGGTAAATAGGTGTACAATGTCATAAATGGACAAAAAGGTGGTTTGATGGATTGCCAGTTTTAGAGTTTGGAATAAATGCATCTTTTTCATCATTCAAAAGAGACAGATATATCATGAGTAATGTACCTTCAGGTAGGAAATTATTTAAAACAAAAAGGAGGCGCCTTTTGAAATTGAGAAACCATAACCAAATCCAAGTTATGTCAGTAAACTGGGCACCTGTTGTATTTAAAGATTGGAGAAAGCAGTCAAAGACCAAAGATTGTCAAAACAGGTTTACAGAATCCTGTCCTTTCAGCAACAAATCAGTATTCAGTTATTTCATTGACAGTTTTGAAGAGGGTTGTTATGCATCATAAACAGCACCAACATCTTTAAAAACAGTGGCAAAGATGATGTAGAAGTGCTTGGGTTATTTGTCAAGGTTTAAAAGCTCGGGGTCAGAGTCAATGTCCGGGTTTATATATTCAAAGGACAAATCCACTATTTAGAAACAAACAGAGTAAAAAACCTACGTTACATTTCAAAGCAAAGTGACTGTTGTGAAGAGTTGAAATAACATAAAGATTGAAAGGTGCGAGCGAGAGCTTCATTCTCAGAATTTCAAACTAATTTCCGTGCCTCTATAGCACCAACACAAAGGATTCGGTGGGGCCCAAGTCTAGCACTGCCAGACCGAGAGATGGCTCGGGTTTTTCGCGCGACGTGCCTGGGCGAAAATTTGCACGGGCCACCGTTGACAGCGCGACGTGCCTGTACATTGGCGCGACACGCCTGTACAGGCCGCCCGACCACCCGACAGGCCGACCCGACAAGTGCTTTCTGCGCGACGTGTTTTCTTCAAAAGGTGCCGCGCAAGTGTCAAAAGTTTCCAGCATTTCTGCAACCCTTCAAAACAGGTGTTCGTCAAAATTCAAGGTATTTTTATATATTCCCCATAGATTTCAAGGTTTTGATAAATGACAAGAAGGTTTAAAACCCCGGACCTTGTCATTACAGTTAAAAAACAAAAGCAGTCCTTTCTACACAGTGAGTTGAAGTATTGAAATATGATAAAAAGCTGACTGAGTTTTTCAAACAAACACCTACAGAGATCCTTGTTTTTGAGATTAAAGGCAGTTGTTTTCAAAACAATCAAAGGGCAGAGGTTGTCTTGTAAAGATTTGTGTTTTTATTAGAAGAAAACTCTATCATTATCACCCCAAACCTATGTATTGACATTCTTAGCATATGTGTGGTGATTTGCTTGAGATGCAAATAGTGGAAAGTGGGCACACCTATACAGGGCAGAATTATTAATTGACTATAAGCCTTCTCGAGCAAGGAGCGAGGTGTGTTGGTTGACATCTAAGACTTCAGAAAACAGATTGTTTTTAGCATTTTCTCACAGCACACTCTTTAAGCAGGCTGCCCCTCTTTCACTGTATTATTCCTACTGTGAAATTGTTAACAGAGTTTTTCCAAGGGTGAACAGGACAAAAGAAGGGCAGAGTTGTTGGTGATTGAATTTAACATTGAGACAGAGGTACAGGTGTAGTGTTGACCTTTGAAATTCACAAGTAAAGAGGTGGTTTTCCTAAAGCACTGTGCATTGATTTTACACCTAACCTAGGTCTGCCTTTTCCTTGCACTATACTGTATCATTTTGAAGAGTTGTTGACAGAGATATTCTGAAGGTGAATAGGGCCACTTCTAAAGGACAGGTGTTGATGATTACAGTTTTATATTGAAGACAGAGATGTAGCTATGATTGATTGACCTCTGACAAACTCACCAGGAGTAGTGATTTTTCAAAACTGTGCACAGGAAATTGACACAGGAGTTTGTCTCGTCTTTACACAGGGTACCATATTAAAAAGTTTGCCTGGCTGAAGTGCATCCCGAGTTGAAGGGCTGTTTTTAAGGAGTGCAGAGGAGTTTATTCAAAGAAACATTGTTGCATTTTATTCAAACCACAGTGTCTATGTCTGTCCAAACAGTATAGTGGCCAATTTCAATCCAGCAGAGCATTTTTCATACAGTAAAGGCAGTTTGCCTCTTCCAAAGCTTGTTCAAGTCAGAATGCCTCCGAAGCAAGATCACAGGAGCGGTCCACATAAGAGATATGAGCCTATCTCCATAGAAGAAATCAATGCTCACCCATCTGTGCTTTTAAATTTCCATGAAGTAGGTTGTCTTGATTTTTGCCAGAGGATAGAAGAAGTCAAGAGTTTCTCGCCACTTACACATTTGTGCGCTTTGAGATTCAAGGACAAGCACTTCCAGTTAGCGGGTCTTGATTTCAAAATCTCCCCAAGGTATGTATCAAGGGCTACCAAGATCCCGTATCATGGTGAAAAGTGGTTTAAACAAGCTCATCTTGATCTAGAGGATTATAAACCTTTTATCAAGCCTGAACATAGGGAAACCATCACTGCTATTTTTCCTTTTTCCTATCTTCTTGACAGTTATGCTCCACTGATGAAAGCCATAATGAGGTATTTCACTTGTGAAGGGAGGTTTAACCAAATTTATGCCTATCATGTCCGCTTGTTGATGCATTTTACCAGAAGCAGGCAGCTAAACCTTCCATACTTTTTGTCCAAAAGCATAGAGAAAATGGCTTCTACTGTCCAGAAGAAAGCTCCACCTCAACAAATCCCTTCTCTCTTTCATCATTCCTTGATCAAAATTATCTTCTTACACCAGCTGGAGAAAAAAGGGGTTTCATGGGATTCATTCATTAGCCATGCAGATTTCGCCACTGTCCCTCCTGTTCATGTGTCTCCTACTCAGCCTGTCCATCGCCCAGTGCCTATGTCTAGTAGGCCTGCACCTAAAAAACTCAAAATGACCACCGGGCAGCCAAGTCTACAAGGAGAAGGAGAAGGCAGTGAACCACAGGGAGAAAAAGAAGGCAATGAACAGCAGCAGTTGGAGGTTGATGAACAACAGCAGGTACAGGAAGAGGGACATCAGCAACTAGAGTTTGAAGGACAGCAGCAACTAGAGTTTGAAGAACAGCAGCAGGTACAGGAAGAAGGACAGCAGCAGACATCAGTTGAGGAGCAGCAAGTTGGGCAGACAATTGAAGCACCTTTTGAGCCACAAACTGGACAAGATGTTGAAGAAGGACAGCAAGCTGAAGCTGCCACCTTGACAGTGACCAAAACTGTTCCTAGAAAGAGGAAATTGCCCAAAAAGACAACTTCTAGCTTGCCAAGGAGAAAAAGCGCCAGATTAGCTTTCAAAGGCAAAAGCATAGTTGGAGAAAGTGCCAAGCATGGAGGTAAATCAGCTGTCATCCCTATCCCAAGCGATGACAGTGATAACGAGGCCCGCATCCTTGAAAACCTCCTCATTCACAAAGAGGGGAAAATTGAGGTGTTACAAGAAGACCTTCAAAGGGCGAGGAATTTCAACCACTTCTTGGAGGTTGAAAACAAACAAATGAAGTATCATGCAGCCATTCATGAGGCAAGGGCGATCAAGTATAAGAAAGAGGCAGAAAAGGCGCAAGTAAGAATTGAAGAGCTCATTGGCGAGTTTGATGATGAAGAGGAGGAAGACCAGCCTAGGCGAAAGAGGCCTAGTACCATCGGGCTTAGAAAAGCCTTGGAGAAACAGAGAGCAGAAGAACAAGCTCATTTCGAAGCCTTTCCTCTCACTGCCCTCCTTGAGCAGGAAATTGAGGAAAAAAAAGAAGCATGGCTTGAGAGAGCTAACCAGCATTTGGAATTAAATCTTGAGAAGGAAAATAGGGATCTTGAGCTGTAGAGGAAGAGGACACACCACTTCCAAAAGCTAAATCAGTTTGCCCGACGCAAACTAAAGGCAGCACAAGAAAAGCTGAAGAGATTAAAGAGGAAGCGCCTAGCATGGAAGGAAGCAAAAAGCATATCAGCCCTTGATATTTTGGCCTCAGCTTCAGAGCATGTTTCTATGGACCCTTGAGGGTCATGCATGCCAATTTTGAGCCTGTTTCGGCAACTTTTTGTTTTTTGGCATTTTTTGGGTTTTTGGCCAAAAATTCATAAATTCGCCATTTCAGTTTGATGAGTTGTCAAGGGAGGAGGATGATACCGATGGATGCTATAATTCCATGAGCAGGTCTCCAGCAATTTTCAGGGCATTTGAAGATCATTCAACCCCTCAAATTGGCGAAAAACAGCCTCATTTTGCACGTTCTGCCCACCATATCAGCAGTCTGCTAGTTTCTGGGTTTTTGAACACAGGTACAGTTTTGGATGACTTCCGGACCTCAGATTGAGTTGGTTTCAGTTGTTCCGGAAAGTAGACACAGAGAGCTTTCCATCAAGCCCTAATGAGCCTCATTTTGATATCGGGAAGGCTTCCATTTGCATCCAGCAAGTCAGGGGACCTTTTTCAGGCATAAATATGAAGTATTTTTGTAATTTTTGAACTTCAAAAATCTGCTTTTCCCAAATGTGCGTTAAGCTATTTTTATCATTGGGAAATGATGTAAAGTCAATATAATTTCCATTTTTAGTAGTTTTTTAGATATTTTATGGGATATTTTGTGCCTTGGGCTTTGCAAAGCCTCAAGGACAAGTTTAGATATTTTGACTTGGCCAATGGGATAGCTAGTTGCTCCATGAGGTTTTCCTCCCTCAAGCCTATTTATTCCATGGTTCTCATTGTAAATCAGAGGCCGAACTTGAGAGAAGAATTAATACATTGGTCATATGAGCTTTGAAGAATACACTTGAGTTATGATTTTTGGACTGCCTCTTGGATGCTTTTGAGGAATGATGAAGGATTGTTGATGGATTCTTTGACATGGTAGAATGGTATAGTGCTTCTTAATGTGTTTTGTCTTCTAGTTTTCACTCATAATTCATATTTCTTGCTGCTATAGATCAGTAAAGATTGATTTTGAGATATTCCCATGGAGGCACCTCAAAATCCCTGAATCTTCATAGCTTGATGTTTTCTTCTCCCTTAGTTATGCTAAAGAATTCTTAGTTGCTCTTTAGTAACTTAAGGTATTGTTGCTAAGTTTTATTCATAAGTTCTATGTATGTTGAGTAGGATGTATGGTTTTCCCTACCTACCTACAAGCTGCCCATAGTTCTGTCCATAAAACTTTCTCTTTGACTGATTTGTTGATCATCTTGTTGAACCAAGGAGGCCTAGTCCCGATCTAGCCCTTTGCCTAAAACTATGAAAGCTTGTTTTTCAAAGTGCCCAATGAATTAGAGACTATGTTTAGGCGTTCCGACGTAGTTTATGAGTTGTTAGTTTGTCTTATGTGTTTTCCCCAAAGTCTGATAGCCATTTCCCGAAGTTAGAGGGTCTTATACCTCTATGTATGGCTGGAATGTTTTGATTTCTATGTATTAATTAGCTTATAGTTACACTTAGCATGATTAATGGCTTGCTATAACATGTTTATGTCTGCTATAAACTAGTTACACTTGAAATCCCTTGTCTTTCACCAACTTGTTGTCCACTTAATCCATTTTGCCCAAAGATCCCTTCTACCGTGAATCAAATCGGCCCTACAGCAGCTTTACATCATCACCTCATAGCTTCCTTGACCTGTTTGACCCCATAGCCCAATTTATCTATATCTTGTTATCCAGTTTATGTATTTGATCAGTTTCATCCCTCACAAACTTAAAAAACCAAAAAACTAAAAATCACTTCATAACTAGCCTAATATCAGAACACCGCAAGTAAACACACCGACATCTTTTACACATATAGAGAGAGCCCTCTCTTAGTCCTGGAAGGCTAGGTCCTTGGGCTCCAAAGCTTGGTTTGATGTTACATCGTCATTTGGCTAGCCAATCGACCAAATCACGGGACCCTAACAGTATACACATTAAGAGTTTCCCTATAGGCCTTAGAGGCAAAATTTTTACATGCAACAATGTCGCAATATTTCAACAATAATTGAGAATTTAGTCATGACATGATAGAATTCATACTTTAAACATTCAACATACAAAATATCAATAGTAATAAAAAAAACATACAAAATTTACACAAAAGCCACTTTTCTTTCTATCCCAAAATAATGTCTCCATGCAAAAATCACATCCACAAGAAAGTCGTACAAATAAAGATGACATCTTGCCCATGGTAGCAAAAAAGACTAGCTCATACTCTCATAGACAGGAAAAGAATGTAATGTATGATGATCAAAAAATGAAATGGGGGGAGCCTCTATTTATATGAAACCTATCCCACTCATTTCTAGAATAATACAAGAAAATAAGCCCTAATTACAAGTTTACTTTAAGTGTTCCAGAAGACAGATATTACAAGCCAACCTCATAGCTAAAAAAAAATAACAAAAAATGACATAAAATTCCCAACAGTGTGGGAGGAAGATCTCCTCAACTATGATGTCATAATCCAAATGAGCTATAAATGGCACAAGAAATTGTAAGTGGGCTATTGAGTGCTCCATACTCCAAGATGTAGCTCCTAAATCATGGTCATGCCTCCATATCAAGACATCATCTCCATGGTACCCAACAACACCCTCTAAAGGTGTTGAAATTTGATGACTAAAAATTTCCTGCAATCTGAACTCGGTTCTAATTTATCACTCCCATTCAGTTAAATGCCCTTTCCCATAAACTCACATTTAACATATAGAATTTTGGAAATGAAATATTTCAGATTAAAACACATGGGAGTGCCAACACATGCTGAAAATAAATATGGACATAAATAGACCAACAACAAATAAAAAAATACACACGGATTTTTGGTCAACTTAGACCCAGGCAAAACCCCTTCATTATTCTCCAAGGAAAAATTGTTAGAGAGCTCTTCAAATTTATTTATCTTTCAAGTTCAGGAAAAATACATTTGCAGGAAAAACAAAACAATAAAATACAACTTACCTCTTAAACTGAAAAATAGTTGCAAGTTATGCCCATTTTTCCTCGATTTTTGTGCCCACTTGAAGTTGAAACTGTACTATATAGATGCTGACTATACTGTACGAATTGTACGGATTTCCATACCAATGTACGAACTATATGGATTTTTTCCAATTTTTTTTTTTTTGCTCAATTTTTTTTTTCGAACTATGTGCAGCTCACAACATTAAATGTTGTTTTTAATATACCTTATGTTGTATTTTATGCCTTGATTTGCATGCCCAAATTTTCCCAAAATTCACTCCTTCAGCTTGCTGCAACAAATTTCTCTTTCAGAACTTTTCTCCAGCTCTCAACCTCCTTTCTCCAATTTGCTCATGAAGAGTGAATAATGCAGTCTCTCTTTTATTTCCCCCCTTTTGTTTCCCTAAACGACTTTTGGGAAACCTTAAGATCTAATGGATCATATTAATTTAGATCAAGGGATGAGAATAAATGTGCATTTAATTCTTACTTTATATTTTTTAACTCACCCATTAAATAAAGTACCCACATTGTACTTTATGTCTAAAGTCATTTTCACTTTATAATTTAACATTGAATTTACCACTTATAAAGTCACTTTCACTTTATAATTTACTATTGAATTTACCACTTATAAAGTCACTTTCACTTTATAAAGTCACACTTAGGAAAATAATTATTTTGGACACTTTTCCCTAGGTAGAGACTAACCCATGGGAAACCACTTGTCCAAGGTACATTAAAAATCAATACTCCCTCTTACTGAGGAAAGTGATTCTTGCCACACTCATCTTGTCCCTGGAATGGAAATGCTTGCCTCTTGGAAAGGAATTTATGAGAACATCAACCACCTTCTCATTTGTTGATATATACTCTAGCTTCACTACCCCCTTCTAAACATAGTCCTTGATGAAATGATATCTGATGTCAATGTGTTTTGACTTGTCATAAAACACTGGATTCTCTATGAGTTTAATGCAACTCTGATTATCACAGTGAATAACCATCAGTCTCAGGTCCTAATCAAATATTCCATACAATAACTTGCAAAGCCAGATGGCCTCACAACTAGCCTGGCTAGCAGCCATATACTAAGCCTCAGAAGAGCTCAAAGAAAATGAATTTTTCTTTCGACAGAACCATGACACAATTTCCAAACCCAATCCGAAGCAACACCCTAAAGTGATTTTCCTGTCAGAAGAACTCCCTAGCCAATCTGAATCTATGTAACCTGGCGACCTAAATCCATCTCCTCACCTATAGTCCAGACCATAATCAGCAGTGCCCTACATGTAGCAAAGAATGTGCTTTGAAGCTACCCAGTGCACCCTTCTGGGCTCAACCATGAACTGGCTAAGTGTGTTCACTGCAAAGCATATATCTAGCCTAGTGTTGACCAGATACATAAAGGGCCCAATAAGCTTTCTATACAATGTGGGATCCACCAAAATAGAATCCAAAGCATGGAGCTTCTTCCAGTTGGCGACCATAGGTGTAGACATAGTTCTACATTCTTCCATGTGAAATATTCTCAAAACATCCACAACATACTGGCCTTGCCCCAGAAAGATATGCCCCTCCTCCTGCCATACCTCAAGCCCCAAAAAGTAATGCATTAGCCTAATGTCCTTCATCTCAAACTCCATAACAAGATCCTCCTTGCAACCACTAATCAGTATCTCTGCCCCAGTAATGAAAAATTCATCAACATATAGCACAAGAATGTGTAGATCATCCCCTACAACAATGTATTATAAGTTCGGATCTTCATCACTCTTCGTGAAACCCATTTGCTGCAAGTAAGTATCAATCCTCGAATACCAAGCTCTAAAACATTTCTTAAGTCAATAGAGTACTTGCCTCAACCGACATATATGGGTCTCCTACCCAAGTACCTCAAATCCTTGTAGTTTCTCAACATACAACTCATCCTCTATAACTCTATTAAGAAATGTGGTCTTCACATCCATCTGATGGATCTTCCAACCCATTTCTGTAGCAATAGAAATAAGGGATTGAATAGAAGTGTACCAAGCTACGAGAGAAAATTTTCATCATAGTAAACTCCGTCTATCTGTGAGAACCCTCTAGCCACAAACCTCTCCTTGAAATTCTCAATGTTGCCACCCGCAGCATGCTTGATCTTGGAGAGTCACCTGGAAGTCACAATTGACTTGCCCTTAGGCCTAGGCACCACCTCCTAGAAATTGTTCTTAATGATAGAGGCATACTCCCCCACCATAGCCTCTCTCCATACCTCCTCGATGGCAGCCTCCTCATAGCTAGTAGGCTTAGAGTCAATAATGATGGTAGTCTTGGCTACATAACTACAAAACCGCTTAGGTGGAACACTATCCTTGTTCACCCTCTCTGAAGGAAAAACAAACTCCACTTCCTTCAAGGTGTCTTGAAGCCATTTGGGCCTCCTCTTCCCTCAAGAAGATTCCCCATAGGGAACCTCATCCTCTGCTCCCTAGTCCAGTGAACCTCAAGGTCTGCCAACTTACCTTGGTGTGCCTGTACCAACACTTGTCCTCGAAGAACTTGTGCTTGTGTCAACTGAAGTTCCATGTGAACTCTGCACTAGTGGAATCCCTAATGAAGTGCTTGATGAACTCGCCACTGGTGCCCCTGATGTCACTGACACTGAAGTACCTCTCGTACCAGTCGATTCAGAACCTAGAGGTCCTACTCCCTGTACCTGAACTCCGTGATGAGGAGAAGTTTGTTACGCTCTCGTCATGCTCTTGTGATCTCTGATATGCCCTCTCCTCCTCAAACTTCACATCCCTCCTAATCACCACTCTTTGTTTAGAAGGAATGAAGATCTGATAGGCCTTCGAAGTCTCGATGTAACCCATAACGATACCCTTCTTTGCCACGGGTTCCAATTTTTTCCTCTGCTCCTTAAGGATATAAGAATACGTGAGACATCCAAAGATGCAAAGATGTACCACATGAGGCTTCTATCCAGTGAGAGCCTCCTATAGAGTCATATTCCCTAATACTCTATGAGGACTCTTGTTCTGAATATAAACCCACAAAAATAAAGGCAATTCCTGATCATGAATCATCACTCTAGTAGCCCCAACAATAGCTCTATTATTCCTTTTAGACACCCCATTCTTCTGGGGGTTGTAAGGAACTGTTAACTCTCTCTTAATGCCCTGTTGTGCACAAAAGTTAGAAAACCTACCATCGGTGAACTCACCACCATTGTCTAACCTCAAAATCTCAATCTTCCTACCTGTTTGATTTTCCACAAGAAATTTGAACTCTTTAAAGCGACTGAAGACCTCACCCTTGGTCTTCATAAAATATATCCAAGTCCTCCTAGAGTAATCATCAATGAATATTACATAATAATCATAAACACCCAAAGATACATGAGACATACAACCACTAACATTAGTATGAATCAAGTTTAGTATACCTGTAGATATGTTGTCACTTGTTGGGAATGGTAACTTGGTGTAATTTCCAAAATCACACCCTCTGCAGACCTCATAATGCTCGACACTAAAATCAGGAACTCCAGTAGTAATCTCCCTTAGAACTCTCAAAGCCCCATGATGCATATGCGTCATCCTCCAGTGCCATAACTCGCACAAGTCTCTACTTCTGGTGGTACTAGTGTGAGTGCTACCAGAGGTGCTACTCCCTAATGATCCTGCCCACTGAAAACTGAACCTCCCAAAGTGGAATCCAATCACTTTGGCCGAAGTGATGGAAGATCCCCTAGGATGCATCAATATTTTCCATCCTAAGAAAGTGACATCAAACCCCTTCTCCTTCATAGCAGACACTGAAATCAAGTTCTTATTCATCCCCGAAATATAAAAAACATACATGAACTTCAAAGGAGGTAAAGACTCCATCTCAAAGGTCATAGTCCCCACACCAAAAAATCTCACAGTGCTGTCATCTCCTAGTACAATCCCAATATCAAGTGCCCTCTCAAAAATCTTTGAAAAGAACTCTCGTGCACCTGTCACATGGCGAGAAGCCCCGCTGTCTATGTACCACACATTGAGATGTAGAAGTGATAAATGAAAATTTGCTGTCAAACTGTGAAGCAAACTACTCCACCTCTGTTGAAGCTGCAGTACCCTTATTCCCCTTGTTTTTCTTCTCATGATATGTAGCAGCATAGTGTCCCATCTTTTGACATGCCCAACATTTTACTTTGGAAATATCCGTACCTTTCTTCTTCTTCTTCCCCTTTCCCTTGGCCCCATCTGATGAGGCCCCTTTCTTGGCCTTCACTTTTTTCTCCCCCCTAGTTGCCAAGGCTGCATCCTCCTCATCTGCTATCTTCACCCCACCAGTGCTAGTATTATGTATCTCATGATACACATAATCATCCCCGAATCTATCCCAAGTGGGAAGATTATCCCTAGAGGTTACAGTATCTCCAAAGACATTCCAAGACTTAGGAAGTCTCGCTACAACTATCCTGACTAACTCTGTGGGTGAAACTACCTCACCAATAGCAGTCAAATCATCATGTACCTATTTGACCCTGCCAAGATAGTGAACTACACTTTCAGCCTTTATCATCCTGATGTTCTTAAATTTTTCTTTGAGTACCATCTTCCTGCTCTCATTGGTACTCTGATAGAGAGTAGTTAGAGCTGTCCACATCTGATATGCATATGTGTTTCCTCTCACCTAAGAAACCACATGATCCTTCAGACTGTCCATCAAAATAGTTTTTTTTTGCATTATTTTTTGTGAATTCAGCAATTTCATCTGCAGTAGTAGGGGGTACAACCTCTTTCTGCATTATGTCCCAAATTTCTACCTCCTCAAACTATCTGAATTCTGTCTTTCCAAACGGCATAGTTGGATGTCCAATCCAGTCTGTCCTCTATCCTTAAGAACATGGCCATGAATGCTGTCCAAAATTTCAAAACCAGAAAAATGGAGAAATGAACTTTCTAGCACACCTTGCTATTCCAAAATTTCAGTCTGTGTGAAATTTCACCTTGTTGTCCCAAAATATCAGTTTGTTGTCCAAAAATTCAGTTTGTTGTCCAAACCACTGTTTTTTTTCCCAAACTATTGTTTGTTGTTCAAACTGCAATTTTCAGCCTATAGCTCTGATACCATGTTCAAATTTGATGACTAAATTTTTTCTTGCAATTCCAACTCGATTTTAATTTAAGCTTATCACTCCCATTCAGTTAAATGCCTTTTCCAATAAAATTGCATTCAACATATAGAATTTTGGAAATGAAATTTTCAGATTAAAACATATGCAACTCTCAACACATGCTAAAAATAAATATGGACATAAACAAACCAAAAACACATAAAAAATACACACAGATTTTTGGTCAACTTAGACCTAGGCAAAACCCCTTCAATATTCTCTGGAGAAAACCTATTAGAGAGCTCTTTAAATTTATTTATCTTTCAAGTTCAAGAAAAATGCAATTGCAAACAAAACAAAACAGTAAAATACAACTTATCTCTTCAACGCAAAACTCCTTGAAAACTGTGCCCACTTTACCTCGATTTTCGTGCCCACTTGAAGCTGAAAATGTACTGTATGGACACAGAATGTACTATACGAATTTTGAACGTATTGTATGGATTTCCGTACTGATGTATGGAATGTATGGATTTTTTTCAAAAAAAAAAATTCAAAAACTTCTCTTGAACTGTGTGCATATCGCAACATTAAATGTTTATCGTACTATAGCTTCTGCTGTCTTTTATGCCTTGATCTCCATGTCAGACTTTGCCCAGAAATCACTCCTTAAACTTGCTGCAACAAATTTATCTTTTAGAACTTTTCTCTGGCTCTCAGCCTCCTTTCTCCAATCTGCTCATGAAGAATGAATGAATGCAGTCTCTCTTTTCTTTTCCCCCTTTTGTTTCCCTAAATGACTTTTGGGCAACCCTAAGATATAATGGCTCAGATTCATTTAGATCAAGGGATGAAAATAAATGTGCATTTAGTTCTCACTTTCTATTTTTTAACTCACCCATTAAATAAAGAACCCACATTGTACTTTATGTCTAAAGTCACTTTTCACTTTATAATTTGACATTGACTTTACCACTTATAAAGTCACTTTCACTTTATAATTTACTATTGACTTTACCACTTATTAATTCACCTTCACGTTATAAAGTCACACTTAGGAAAATAATTGTTTTGGACACTTGTCCTTAGGTAGAGACTAACGCATGGGAAACCACTTGTCCAAGGTACATTAAAAATAAACAAAAGGGCAAGGGAAAGAGGAGTGACATGGCACTCTCTCACTCAAAGGTTGGGGCTAATAAGTGATGTGCAAGCCCTCCCTTGTCATCACAAGGATAACGATCATCATCCATGCTACGAACCAATGATTATCATCAACTAGGTCAAGGCCAACATAGGGGCATCTTGGGTCCATTAAGCACATCATCATTATCTCCAATGCTATGCTTCATGAGCTCATCGTTTCAATATCTAGGTGTACTTAATAATGTCAAGCATCATGTGGGGTCATAAAGTAACCCAAAACTCTACTCTATAGGCAACACTGCATCAAAAATGTCATATCCTCTCCTGGGAATTGGTGAAACAAGCTCTACAATGTTGCTAAGGAGGGAAATCATTTCAAGAGGCCTTTGCAACTATGATGAAACTTTTCACCACTGGAGTGGCACTTGATGATAATGAAGATACGCCATGCCCAAGGATGAACCATAAGACATTTGTACCATCATATATCATTAGTTCAACAGATTTTTTAAACTCTACTTCTATTTTCTCATCATTTTCTCTGATGCATAGATTCCATGCCCTATGGGGAATTGTAACAAGTGATGTTAGTAATGATGAATTTGAGTTAGTATTGAGTCTGTAAAAGGCCTAGGATGTTGGGACTCGATAAAAAAGTGAGTATTGTTGGGTGTGGAGCCTGATTATCTTGTTTACTTTGTATCACAGCTTTGGACCCCTGTACCTTAAAAGGGGCGGCAACGCCGCTCGAATGCATCACGCGTGGGGCGGCAAGCAGCGGGAGTCTCTCTGCGGGGTTTCGGTGCGCGCCCAAAGCTAAAAACAGATGTAAAATTTCCTTGTAAAAGTATAGTAATTTCTAGTCAATCTGGGCCGTTCATTAGGAAAATGATCTGATGGTAGAAGTTATGTTTAGATTAGGGTTTTTTGCCCTAGAAGGCAACCCCTTGTATATATGGGGGCATTTTATTGCGGCTGTGGACGGCTGTGAGTTATGAGTGTATTCTCGGAGCGAGAAACAGAGAGGGAGAATGTGAGAGAGAACAGAGGATATTACAACAGATCTGCTGTAGGTTTTGTCTCTTCAATTTTTGTTGGATAATATAAAGGAAGGACTGGCTGTTTGGGGTGGACGTAGCCCAAACTGGGTGAACCACGTATATCTGTGTCTCTCTGGTTTTATGTGTTTTGTGTGCTTGTATTTTCCGCATATTTTATGTGTTTCATTGTTCTGTAATATTTAATTTTCTAACAACTGGTATCGGAGCCGAAGGTCTATTTGGCTGATAAACTCGCAGGAAAGAAGGGTTCCTGGTTCGAGTGGGAGCAATGGCGGACGATGGTAAGTTTAGGGTCGAGAAATTTAATGGCCAAAACTTTGCGCTGTGGAAGATGCAGATGGAAGATTATCTGTATCAGAAAGATCTGTACCTACCATTGAGCGGAAAAACAAAGAAGCCGGCGACCATGACAGACACGGAATGGAACATTCTCGATAGAAAGGCACTCGGAACAGTACGGTTGTGTCTTGCGGCGTCAGTCGCCTTCAATATTTCGAAGGAAACAACAACAGAGGGTTTGATGCAGACGTTGGAAAAACTATATGAAAAACCCTCGGCCTCAAACAAGGTATTTCTTATGAAACAACTATTTAATATGAAGATGTCGGAAGGTGGATCTGTTGCAGACCATTTAAATGAATTTAATACAATTACCAGTCAGTTAAGTTCTGTAGGGGTAAACTTTGATGATGAAGTTAGAGCTCTGTTATTCTTGTGCTCATTTCCAGAGAGTTGGAATGGTTTAGTAATGGCTATTAGTAACTCTGTCTCTGGATCTAGTACTTTAAAGTTTGATGATGTTGTTGGTGCTATCCTTAGCGAGGAAATGCGACGGAAAAGCTCCGGTGAGACATCAGGTAATGCTTTGAGTGCAAAGTCTAGGGGAAGAAGAATGGAAAGAGGAAAGAGCTCGGGATATCGCAGTAAATCAAGGAAAGGCAGATCCAAGTCCAGATCGGGGATAGTGTGCTGGAATTGCGGAAAGAAAGGACACCTAAAGAAAGACTGTAAATATCGGAAGGGAAAATAAGGAGACACACAGCAAGAAAACAATCATGAAGCAAATGTGACAGGTGATGTGTTACAAGATGCTTTGATTCTTTCTTTCGAAAATGTTACCGATTCTTGGGTTGTAGATTCAGGGGCTTCATTCCATGCCACACCTGATAAGAAATATTTTCATGACTATGTTCAAGGAGATTTTGTACAAGTTCGTTTGGGTGATGATAAACCCTGTAAAATTGTTGGAATGGGTAAATTTCTTGTAAAACAACAGAATGGAAACCAATGGCTACTAAAGGAGGTAAGGCATGTTCCATATCTGAAGAAAAATCTGATTTCAACAGGGCAGTTAGGCGGTGAAGGTTGTGTGACAACTTTCACAGATAAAACTTGGAAGGTCACCAAAGGAGCCCCGGTAATAGCAAAAGGTGAAAAGGTTGGTACATTGTATTTATGCAATGGTATTTCTAACTCTGTTAATGCTTTAACTTACAAAGGAGCAGATGCAGCATTATGGCATCATAGGCTCGGACACATGAGTGAGAAGGGAATGAAGATTCTCCACTCAAGAAATTTGTTGCCAGGTTTGAAGAATGTTGATTTGGATTTCTGTGAGAATTGCATTTATGGAAAACAGAAGAGAGTCACATTTCTCAGAGTTGGGAAAGAAAAGAACAGCGAAAAATTGGAGCTTGTGCATACAGATGTATGGGGACCTGCTCAGGTATCATCTCTCGGTGGCTCTCGTTATTATGTTACTTTTATTGATGATGCAACTAGAAAACATGGATTTATTGTATTCAGAATAAATCTGATGTATTTGATACTTTCAAGAAATGGAAAGCTTTGGTTGAGATTGAGACAGGAAAGAAGTTGAAGCATCTCAGATCAGATAATGGAGGTGAATATTGCAGCAAAGAGTTTGATAGGTACTGTTCAGAGCATGGAATTCGTAGAGAGAAGACAGTTCCAAGAACACCACAAGAAAATGGTGTGTCAGAAAGGATGAACAGAACAATCATGGAGCGTGCAAGGTGCATGAGATTGCATGCGGGATTGCCTTTAAAATTTTGGGCAGATGCTGTAGATACTGTTGTTTATCTAATAAACAGAGGGCCTTCAAGTTCCTTGGATGGTGGTATTCCAGAGGAAGCATGGACAGGTAAAAAGGTAAACTACTCTTTTTAAAGCCTTTTGGTTGTGAGGCCTTTGTCCATATTAATAAAGAAAACAGAACAAAGCTTGAGGCAAAATCAAAGAAATGTACTTTTATTGGATATGGTGCTAATGATTTTGGTTATCGCTTATATGATTATGAAAATCACAAAATCATTAGGAGCAGAGATGTAATATTCAATGAAAAGGTCTTGTATAAGAATCAATTGCAGGAAAAGAAACAGGAAAAAGAAAGCAAGGAATACACGATTCTTGATGAGATATCTGAAAAAGTAAAGGTGCTTGAAAATAATAATAATCAACAACCACAGCAGCAACAACCACCACAACAGCAACAGGCACCTCAAACACTTGAAAGTGGTGTTAGAAGATCTACCAGGATAAGTAGACCCCCTGAACGATACTCTCCTTCATTATATTATTTATTGTTGACTGATTCTGGTGAACCTGAATGTTATGAAGAAGCAATGCAAGTTGAAAGTAGGAAGAAGTGGGAGCTAGCCATGGAAGAAGAGATGGACTCCTTAATGCATAACTAGACTTGGGACTTAGTCAGGTTTCCTGCAGGTAAAACTACATTGCAGAATAAATGGGTTTACAGGTTGGAGGAAGAAGATGGAGGAAAACAGAGGTATACAGCTAGACTTGTGGTGAAGGGGTTTGCACAAAAGAAAGGTATTGATTTTGATGAAATATTTTCTCCTGTTGTTAAAATGAATTCAATCAGAACTATTTTAAGTCTTGTAGCAGCAGAAGATTTACATCTTGAACAGTTAGATGTAAAGACAACATTTCTCCATGGAGATTTTGAGGAAGATATATACATGCAGCAACCAAAAGGATATGAGGTAAAAAGGAAAGAAAAATTGGTGTGCAGGTTAAAGAAGAGCTTGTATGGCTTAAAACAGGCTCCAAGGCAGTGGTATCTAAAATTTGATTGGTTTATGTCTGAACAAGGTTATATTAGATGTCACTCTGATCATTTTGTTTATCTGAAAAGGAAAAATGATGGCAGCTATATTATACTGTTATTGTATGTAGATGACATGCTTGTTGCAGGGTCTAACATGCAGGAAATAAATGTGCTCAAAAGAAAATTGGCAAATTCATTTGCAATGAAGGATTTGGGAGCTGCAAAACAAATCCTTGGTATGAGGATAACCAGAGATAGGAAAAATCGCAAATTAACACTGTCTCAGAATGAGTACATAGAAAAGGTGTTGAAAAGATTTAATATGCAGAATGCAAAACCAGTTAGTACACCTTTTGCTAGCCATTTTAAACTTAGTAAGGAGATGTGCCCAAAGACCCAAGAAGACATGGATTATATGTCTAAAGTTCCATATGCATCAGCAGTTGGAAGCTTAATGTATGCAATGGTCTACACAAGGCTTGATATTGCACATGCAGTGGGAGTTGTAAGCAGGTACATGAATAATCCAGGAAAAGAACATTGGATGGCAGTAAAATGGATTCTCAGATATTTGAGAGGTACCACAAATCAAGCATTATGCTTTGGTGGTTCAAACATTGCTCTACAGGGATATGTTGATGCAGATATGGCAGGTGACATAGATAATAGGAGGAGCACTACAGGATATGTATTTACTGTAGGTGGAACAACTGTCAGTTGGGTTTCAAAAATCCAAAGTGTTGTTGCACTTTCAACAACAGAAGCTGAGTATGTTGCTGCTACAGAGGCTAGTAAAGAAATGATTTGGTTACAAAGTTTTATGGATGAATTGGGTAAGAAGCATGATATGGGCACACTATACAGTGATAGCCAAAGTGCTATTCATCTTGCAAAGAACTCAGCATTTCATTCCAGGACTAAACACATACATCTCAAGTACCATTTCATACGGTCAGTATTGGAATATGGAGAGTTGAAGCTGGAAAAGATACACACTAGCCAGAATCCTGCAGATATGCTAACAAAATTTGTAACCAGGGAGAAACTGAGAACATGCTCAGTTTCAATTGGTCTTCAAGGATGACGATGAAGATGAGGAACAACCATGTCCAAAGAGGAGTCATTGTCCAGCAAATGAAGTAGCGATGGAATTGCTACAATCAGTCTCCAAGTGGGAGATTGTTGGGTGTGGAGCCTGATTATCTTTTTTACTTTGTATCACAGCTTTAGACCCCTGTACCTTAAAAGGGGCGGCAACGCCGCCTGAAATTTAATCACTGCCGTGGGGGGTCCAGGGGGTTTTCGGGGGCAGTGCCCCCGAAGTTAAAAACAAATGTAAAATTGCCTTGTAAAAGTATAGTAATCTCTAGTCAATCTGGGCCGTTCATTAGGCAAATGATCTTACGGTAGAAGTTATGTTTAGATTAGGGTTTTTTGCCCTAGAAGGCAACCCCCTTGTATATATGAGGGCATTGTATTGCGGCTGTGTATTATGAGTGTATTCTCGGAGTGAGAAATAGAGAGGGAGACTGTGAGAGAGAACAGAGGATATTACAGTAGATCTGCTGTAGGTTTTGTCTCTTCATTTTTGTTGGATAATATAAAGGAAGGATTGGTTGTTCGGGGTGGACGTAGCCCAAACTGGGTGAACCACGTATATCTGTATCTCTCTGGTTTTATGTGTTTTGTGTGCTTGTATTTTCCGCATAATTTTATGTGTTTCATTTCTCTGTAATATTTAATTTTCTAACAAGTACACCTTGGAGTGCTTTTTTTTACTTGGTTAATTATTCCTTTTTTCTAGCGATGAATAATTTTCTAGTTTTTTTCACTCGTTGCATTACCCCAAAGACGAGGTGACGTCTAGAAGGTTGAGCCCCTAACACATCTTAGAGTCTAGATTCAATGTATATTACCATACCAGATCACAAAAAAAAATTTGTGGAAGTTGGTTAGGTCTAGGTAGTGATTTTTTAATTTTTTAGATTTCCTGGAGGTCAAAAACTGTAATTAAATTTGTATTTGGATTGTAATAAGTGTTGTCTAGAGAAGTTGTATGGGGTATGAGTAATAAAAATTACACATCTCACCCTCAAATTTATACTATGACACTCTTTGAGGGGTTAATAATGAGTTCTAGACCCTCAAAACCCACATTTCCTAAGTTTAGTGGAAATTGTGGCATTTAATTAGGTTGAAATTAAATAAAAGGAGAAAAATAAATATCCACACATGCTAAATGAGGTGGAAATATGGTGGAAATGTGGTGGAAAATTATGGAGGAGTTAAAGTGAAGTCACAAGGTGATGTGGACTCCTAAAATCAAGGAAATGACATGTGCTCAAATAAAACCAAATTTTTGGCATTAAATGAGAGCTACTTACTTGGAAATTTGAATTTGTGAAGTTAGTGCATAGTTCGGAGGATTTGAGAGAATATTTGGTGGATAGTTTTGTGGGAAATTGTCCCCACATGGGTTACCACCCTTGTACACATGTCATTCCATCATAAAATTCAAATTTGACACATAAGAGAAGAAGAAAGATGTCCACTTGCTAGAATCCAATTTTTACACTTAGCAATGGAGCTCCACATATCAAATTCAAATTTGCCTTGTGATCTGCTCCCTCTCACCACTTGGAATTTTTTTCTTCATTTGGATTTTCTTCAAACTTTATATATAATGAAGCCATATTCTCTCATATTGTATCATTTTATGAGCTATTGAGCTTGAGGAAACTTTGTCATTTTTGTATATCAATAAAATGAAGAATTTGGGGCTATTTAGCGGATGTTATCTTGGCATTATGAGGTGATTTATTTCCATACTATTGCTATTACATTTGAATTTGTTTAGATGCTTGATCAACATTAGTTTACATTTTCCATCTAGTTTGGATTGATGCGTGCAAGCTATCTTACATGCATCGTTGTTTTAGAGTATTATTCTAGAAATTAATTTGCTAAGTCATTTTTAGAGGAATGGTTTATCTATTTCAGTATGATGCTATAATCCTTTTGCAGAATGATATTTGTTTAAGTTTGTAGGGAATATCTATTCGTATTGTGTGTAGGAAATCCATCTGGGCGTGGGAGATGTCTCAAATAAATCAACTCACCCCTAGATTCAAAGTGATCCAGGACTCAGCTACTTTCAACCCCAAGTTTTGCATCAAAGGAAGACAAAGAGGAAGTTTCTCATTCTCTAGCTAGTTGATCATCTATTTCCAATTCTAAAATCTAAAAAATTCCATTTCTAAAGTGTCTTAAAGTCATATTTTCTACTTCAAGAATGTTTTTCTAGACTAGCCAAGAATGGAGTTTCACTCCCATTCCTTGGGCTAATGCCTTTATACATTAATTTGTATTTTAGATCCTCTTTATTTTAGCCTAATTTTTGATTTTATTTCGCTACCCACAAGCTTGAGCGTGAAAAGAGAGGAGCTTGAGGAAAAGATGGCAATAGACAATTGATCCTTCTTGCATGTGAAGGCTTCCATTGCTTCAAAATATGATTTTAAGGAGGCTGTAAGCACCTTTGGGATAGAAACAAACTTGATCTTTGCCGTGGGATTTGGAGCCTTGAAAAATTCATATTTTGAAGGTTTTCTCCATAAGTTGTGTTGTCAATTTTTGAGGAGAAGATTAAGAATTTTTCCAAGCTCTTTATTCGTAGAAGGATATCCTTTTGAGCAACCTTCTTAAAGGTTGTTTTCTTCACTTGTAGTCAATAATAAAATAACTCTTTT
Organism: Pinus albicaulis; assembly: GCA_034641835.2. Classification (NCBI taxonomy): domain Eukaryota; kingdom Viridiplantae; phylum Streptophyta; class Pinopsida; order Pinales; family Pinaceae; genus Pinus; species Pinus albicaulis. The sequence goes on from CM076572.1 coordinate 487,976,559, forward strand.
TTGCTTGAGGGAGCTTGTGATATTTTTCCCATGGTATCCCCCTTCCTTGGTTGAAGAGGAAGGAATTTCTTGGGTGGATTGATTCATTTTATGATTATTTTTTTTATGCATGCCAATGAATTAACCACTAATTCACTCTACATCCATATAACTAAATTTTGGTTAAATTAAACTTACATGCATGAGCCTCTATGCTACAAAATTGAGAAAATCTCCCTTTTTTATGTGTGAATAATTCACATGATTGGAAAATTCATTTAATTTAATGTTTATGCTTCATGCATGTTGAGGAACCATTGAAGCACCTTTTTATAAGAATTTTTTTTATTACACTTTCCATTTAATGCCACAACACACATAAGTCTATTTTTTCTCTCAAAGTTTGTTTTATTATTGCAAGTGAGCACAATCTCATCTCTTGTGGAAAATTTGCATGTATCATTTAAATGAGATTTATCAACATTCATTTCACACAAGCAACTCATTAAAACTTACCTCCAACATAATTTGGTTGTATAGACTTCTAGGGACCCTCTACTCCCCTATTGACTCCTCACTGTGAGATCCACACAATTCGGGCGAGGGTGAGATTTCGGGATTGAAGAGTTGAATTGAAATATTTGTTGTAGAGAAAGTTTAAATTAAATCAACTAAGAGCACTCTTCATCACATTTCCATTTTTATGGTTGTTAATCTCATGCAAGTAGTGTGATGCTCACTTTCTAATTTTGCAAAGTTTAATTTCATCTTCAACATTTAATTTTTTTGGTTGTTTCGAACTATGAAAAGATATGTTTAAATATTGAGATTTGGTTATCCTTTATAAATTTTACCCTGAAAATATCTTGTGTTGACATCTTTTGTTTTCATTTCAGGATTATTGTGTTCTCATCTTTTGACCATTGTTCTTGAGCACTTTATTTAAAGGCACTGGTTGAACAATTTTATATTATTATTGCAAAGCTTCTTATAAAATGCTCATAAATATTTAAAAGTAAGCCAATTTCACTTTAACAATTCTCCTAAAAGCTCAAAATATTTGACTTAGTTTTTCTCTTAGAGACCACTCCCCATACCTAACTTAGGAGATAGCTTAAACGGAGAGAGTTGGGAGTAGGTGATATCCCCTTCTCTGAATTCCTTGCCACCAACTACACCTTGTGGGGTTGAAGGCTTTTTCTGCTAACTTGTAGGTAGGTGCAAGTGACAAGGAGAGTTAATATTTGTGGCACCGTTGCTGGGGAAAATTATTCTTGTAACTGGGAAAATGACTAAATGTTGGATTTTTCATGTTGGATTTTAGAGTTAGATTCATGTTCAAGTGGCGACTCCACTTATTTCATTTTTTGCAAGGATTTATGCTTAAAGCCTTCTTCTTGTAGACGTCTTGCTAACCTTGGACAGAAGCCTCTCTCTGATATCCATTTTCTCTTTCAGGGTCAAGTGAGTATGACATCATGAATGATCTGTTCTCCCCTTGTGATTTTACTAACATTCTAGTCTATTCGAATTTTATTCCGGATGAAGGCATTGAGGCTATTGATGAGTTGTCTAGTTTTCTAGGTAATAATGCCATTACCACTGAAAATCAACTTAGGAATTTCCACCTTTGTGTGAGAAAATGGTTCCATGATATTAACCATGATGAAGTTAACATGAAACTTTTCATCTTTTCATTAGATGGTGATGCTATGGATTGGTTCATAGAATTACCTACTAACAGTTTTGACTCTCTACAATCAATCATTGATGTCTTTGAAGAAAAATATGGAGATGAAAGAAAGATCAAAGAAAAAACTCAAACAAATGAGAATGATAGGGATCTCATCAGGGAGATGACTAAGATGATTAAGGATATGTAATTAAACCAAGCTCAACTCATTAAAAACATTGAAATCAATCAAAAAATATTAATAGTAAATCATGCACATGCAATAAAGGCCATGGAGGTCAATCATTATAATGATATGACCTCTATTCAAATTAGGTTTCTCACCATGGAAGAAAAACAAGTGCAATTAATGAACACCATGGAAAAAAATCATGCCAAGGAAATAAGTGTTATGAAGGCTAATCATATCACTTTTCAGAATAGGCTCGAGGAAATGGAAATATTATAGATACAAAAATTTCAGCTTATATCAAATCATGAATGGGAAAATAACAAAGAAATGAATCACAAGTCTCCCAATCTATTGAATAGATCTTCATTTTATTATGAGGATTTCATTTATTCCATTGAAAAATGGATAATTGAAGGTAACCTAGATAGAGAGGAAACTAAGGGGAATCAGGTTTATACTTATGAGATTGATCCATCACCCATGTAGAGCAGATGTAGAATGGAGAAAGGAAGGACATGAAAGTCTTGGATACTTCAAATTTTCCATCTGAGCATCTTTGATATTGGGAAAACAAGTCTACTTTGATTGTATCAACATCAACATCACAATCTATTAAGAAGAAAATGAAAAAGCGGAAATGATATGGTAAATCTGATGACCATGTGCATCACAGTGTTGGGACGGATCAAAGTCCTAAAATATTCAGAATTGGACAGGGCGCATCATAAAAATAGTCTATGGATCTACCAGAAAGTAGGCAAGTTCTCAGAATGAACTTTGGTGAGGAAATTTGATGCCATGGGCCATCTTTTTGTATCATATTTCTAACCTTATCCCTTGTCAATTTTGTTTAAGTAGATTTATTTCATGAATAAATTATGCTCTTAGAATAAAATTTCCATTTCTGTACTTGATTTTATTTTATGATATTTTGAATGGATATTTCTAATATATATCTTTGGTTGGTAGATGTAGATTCTAAGTTCTTGCACACTATCACTTCATATTTAGCATGCATCCCCATATGAAGCCAAATGTTGACCACTGGAGTGGCACCTAATGATAATAAAGAGTCTCCATCCCCAAGGATGAACCAAAAGACATTTTTACCTTCATATATCATCAAATATTATCAATTCAATAGAGTTTTTTAACTCTACTTCTATTTTCTCATCATTTTTCTCCGATGCACAAATTCCACGCCCTACGAGGAATTGTAACAAGTGGTGCTAGTAACGATGAATTTGAGTCAGTATTGAGTCTGTAATATTCCTTGGATGTTGGGACTCAATCAACAAGAAAGTACACATTGGAGTGTTTTTTTTACTTGGTTAATTATTCCTTCTTCTTAGCGGTGAATAATTTTCTAGGTTTTTTCACTCATTGCATTACCCCAAAGCCAGGGTCATGGCTTGAAGGTTGAGCCTATAACACATATTAGAGTCTAGATTCAATTTAAATTACCATACTTGATCACACAAAAAAAATTCTTGGAATCTGGTTAGGTGTAGGTAGTGATTTTTTTAATTTTTTAGATATCCCGCATGTCAAAAACTGCAATTAAATTTGTAATTAGATTGTAATAAGTGTTGTCTATAGAAGTTGTATGGGGTATGAGTAATCAAAATGACACCTCTTACACTCAAATTTCTACTATGACACACTTTGAGGGGTTAATAATGAGTATGGACCCTCAAAACCCACATTTCCTAAGTTTAGTGGAAATTGTGGCATTTAATTAAGCTGAAATTAAATAAATGGAGAAAAATAAATATCCACACATATTAAATGAGGTGGAAATGAGGTGGAAATTATAAAGGAGTTAAAGTGAATTCATAAGGTGACGTGGAATCCTAAAATAAAGGAAATGACATGTGCTCAAATAAAATCGAATTTCTGGCATTAAATGAGAGTTGCTTACATGGAAATTCGAATTTGTGAAGTTAGTGCATATTTGGGAGGATTTGGGAGAATATATGGTAGAGATTTTTGTGGGAAATTGTCTCCACGCGGGTTACCACCCATATACACATGTCATTCCATCGTAAAATTCAAATTTGGCACATAGGTGTAATGACCCAACTCGAGTTATAGGGAACATAGAAATATTAGCATGCATATGAGACCTACATATGATAGCTACATATGCATGTATCACGTGTACTGCACTAGTACATGCACTAATCAATTATGAAAAATTTCAGTGTAGAGTAATGAGTGAATTATTGAAGTATTGAGTAAATACATAACTCACCAGAATATAATGAATGTATTAGTTATACCTACCACTATCATAATATAAACTAATACTTTGTTCAAAGAAAATTAAAAGCATTGACTTATGCAAATAAATTATGATATTTTAATAAATCCAAGATATTTATTAAATAACAATATTTTAATAAATCTAAGATATTGTAGAAATATAAGATATTTAGTAAATAATAATATTTTAATAAAACTAATATATTTTAGAAATCCAAGATATTTATGAAAAGAGGATATTTTAATAAATATCTTGAATGGAGTTTGTGTATAAAAGGAGAAGATAGGGAAAATTGATGGGCATGGGTAGTGAGTGGGTATACTGACCCGGATGCTATTAGAGGAGTTCTAACTACGTGAGACATGAGTAGTCATTTCTAACAGAGTCATGGAGTGATATCGATTGTTATTGGAGTTTTGAGCATGGGGGCCAGAAGACTTGTCTTCTGGATCTGGGGACTAGAGAGGTTGACCGCAGATAGGGTGGGAGGAAAACGGTGATTTGGTGACAGGAGCTGAAGCCATGGCGGATCAGGAACATATTCAAACACAATTCCAGGTAAGTATTGATTAGTCAATTGATATATATTCTGCTTCAAAAATCCCAATCTAAATTCTGTAGTATGAATTTTGTGAATGATTGTTAATTTTGAAAATTAAGGGCTTTACACTTATGAATTTTGTCAATGATTGTTAATTTTGAAAATTAAGGGATTTACACATGGTATCGGAGCACAGTTGAACCTTCAGGACCTTAGGGCATTAAAATTTTAAAAAAATAGGGCCTTCAACATATCGCTCCTATTATTGGAAATTGTTTAATTTAGTATTTGTATTTTCTAAATTCACATAAACCATGATAGGTGTGTGTGGTTTGTTTTTTTCATTTTATGTTAGGTAAATTGATAAAATATGCTCCTCACTAGCCATGGTCCAATTGATTGCATCCAGGGAAATGCATTTCTAAGCCATTTCCCTTCCACAAAACAGCCACCTTGAATGTATCTACAGGCATGGCAGAAATTTGATCAAGCCAAACTATACCCTTCTTAGAGCTTGTCATAGAAATCCTAGCATAATGATTTGTTGCTGTAGCTTTTAAAAATAAACTCTTTTTTTTGTCCAGTCTTGAATTTCAAAACTTCTAGCAACAATACTCGAAGCAGCCAAAATGTTGAGTCCATCTGAAGATGTGAATGCAATTGAAAGATTAACTGTCCTAGTTGACCTTACCCACAAAGCAACATGATAAGATTCAACAACCACACAATCCAAAGAACTATAAATTCTTGAAGTAGCCCAGTGACTATTGCTATTAGCAATATTCTCATTAATTGCAAGAAAACCTAAAACATTCTTAGAAGATGTTCCATAAGGATCAAAATCAGTCATGTTAGGAAAATCATCCAAACCTCACATTCCCGAAAGATCTGCAACAGAAGGACATCCCATGTAGCCATTGATTGCACACCTCTTATGTTGTGAACCCGTCGGTGAGCTTCCGTGAATGTTCCAATCACAATTTTGACAGAGTGATATATTTTTTGCGTGGCATCGAACTATAGAGGGATGTAAATTGCATCCATCGCAAAGAAGAGTACGAACATGCCGACGCGAGAGGGCATTTGTATTGTGAACATGAAAACCACACGATAGACAAAGATGAGCTAAATCTAATCTATAGTATACTGTCAAACATACCTCTTGGAAAAAATCACAAATATTATCCATTTTAAACTTCTCTTGCGAAATTGTCTATCTAGACAATTTCAAAACTTTACCCTCTTTCACAAATCCTCGCAAAAATAGCAGAACTTATACAACAAAAACAAAATTTTAACTTTATACTAAAAATTCCACTTACTTCTGTTCTTCACAGTTTAAATACCCAACCTTTTGGCAGATTCAAGGTATTTGAAGCCTATGCAGCTGTTGAATCTAGCAAACACAAACTTACAAAAATATTTCCCAGATCCCTTAAGCTTCTCTTACACAGAATTCCAAGTGCTTGAACCTCTACAGCTCACTTCTGAAAAAAATTTCATAACAGGAGCTCATAATTTTGCTTAATGAAAAAGAATACATATTACATCCATAAATCTGAACTTCCTTTGACCACAACTTACAGTAAATCTAACATCCACCACTAATATCCAAAGGACGTGCTTCTGATTTTACAAGACTAGGTTTCTTTGCAAAAAAATATGACTAAATTCGACTTGGCACTGTGAAGATCTCAACTTCATTTACACAGAATTCAGAGGAACCCAAAGTCTTACATGGATTATTGCCCAAAAATCTTTATACTACTCAAAATTTAGCCGACACAAACCGTGACGACTTTTCCATAAAAGAACTTTCTTCTGCTCAAATTCGTAGTATTTCTAACCGTTAAGCTCACTCACCCATCATGGTTTCCTCCTTTCAACGTTGTAAAATGTCCAATCTTCCATGTTTCTCATCCTTTCTATTGCAAATGTAAAATCTCCTGCCACTACTAATGTCTCCCTTGCAAGAAATGATATAGTAACAACAATAAAAAGAAGAAAGCCAACATTGCTTCTCATCTACATTTGAGCCAATGTTGTTTGAGACTAAAATTCTTCTTCTTCCTCATTTTGTGAATTGAATTTATGATCCCAAATATTTTTATTCATGTTTGAACCAAAACTTTTAAGGCCATTCCAGTCTCTCCTTGGTGCTGGAGGGCACAAAGGTTGCATTTTATGTCCTTACGAATTTTTATTTCTCTTTTCTCCTTCTCCTCCTACTAAAAATAATAATAATTTGTTGCATGCCATCATTCATCTTTCCATGTATGTATTAGCTCCATCTTCCAAGGGTTTCATGTGAATAGGGTGGGGCAAGCAAAATAAATTATGTTGGGCTGAGGCGCGAGGGAATTAATATGACCCTGATCCCATGATTGTAGATTTGATTTTCTAGTACATTGTCCTACTCCTCCTAAGCTCATGGTCACCACCTCATTTTCATAATCATAAGCAACAATCCTAATATAACCCGAGGAGTAATACTCCAAGTCATCCTTGATAATTTACCTAAATTATTCAATATAATGTAGTATGCAATGACAAGAAAAGTGGTTTTCAACTTTTTGAAGGAAATTGAAGCTTTTAACAATGATAAAATGAAATTTTATATAATTTGATATTTGAAAGCTATGAAAGCTATGATGATATTTTTTATTAGATAGATGGGATATTTAATGCTAATTTATGTGTCGAAGACATATGTCGAGCTCAATCCCACTTGATTCCTAAATCCATTACTTTTAATTTACATTCCATCCGACAAAGGAGTTGAGATAACTCATGGATATTAGCTACAAATTTTTCCACAATGAAGTTTAAATATTTTTTTTATATCATGCAAGTAGAGTTTGAAGTACATTCAAATTATTATAAATTGGGCACATTAACATCACTTTAGACTTCAAATTTTTTTTGTAAACTTTTGGACGTTAGAATGGAAACTATCTTAATTGTTTATGCAAGTGAAACATTCCATTCTTCAAGTGACGTCGAGCTTTCCATATATATATATATATATCTCACTAGCTGATAACTATAACCATTGATGATATGAATTTATACAAATATACTTTATACCCCTTTCCTATGTTAATACTTTAAATACTATTCGACTATATGTGTAAGTGGTTTAAGGAGTAAAGTGAAGGTTTAAGTTTTTATAGCTTAATATTCACTAAATTTGACATTTTGAGATTCAACCACTATGTCATTGTTAAGATAGATAATTAGCCATTTACAACCGTAAGGGTATATCGATGTCCAAAAAATAATAATATGGCAACATAACATTTTCATGGAAAGGAAAACAATGTGGTTTAGGAAAGAGAAAGTAGGGACATTATGACACTATATAAGATGATTTATGGTAATCATTTAGGCATATATAAGGATTAGTTGGCAGAGTTGCTCCAAAGAAGTTAACTCTTGAAGGAAGGAAAAATGGTAATGAAAGCATGAATAGGGACCTTATGACAAGACCATTAGATGTAAAGTAAGATACAACCACATAAAAGGTTAAGCTAGTTTGAGGTAAATTGATGAATAAAACATATATTGAAGGGGTATTTAACCACCCTGTAAGGTAGTAAACACACTATTAGAACAAGACGATATAGTTACCAAGAGAGTGCAGTAGAAAATTTCAAAGTTTGATCTCCATTGTTACCATAATATAATTAATATAGTACCTAGGGAGGACGTGAAAATAATGAAATGACAAAATTTTCATGATAATAATAAATGTTAATTATCATAATCAACTTAGAATATTGAGATCGAAAAAATAGCACCAAAGGTGAGTGAGTGGAATTTTCACAAAGAAATATAAGAAGTCAATGAAATTAGATTAAAAAGTGAAACTACAATAATGTTGATCAATCATAGCACAATTTATGTGCATAGGCAACATATTTAATAGTTTCTCCCTCTAATGGGAGAGTCACATTATAAATTTTTCCTTAAGTGACTAACTATATCCATGGATTATGGAAATCGTGGAGTATGATTGGGAAATTATATCCCTTGATACATCAAAACCTGAAATGATAAGTAGATTACATTCAATATCCATGTTATTGAATTGATTTATAGGGTTTTACCCAAGTTGGAAATAGTAACGACATTTCCAAGTGTAATAATTGTATGCATTAAGAGAAGAAAAGAAAAGCATGATAACTAGAGGTGAGAAAACAAAGTCAATTTGATAATGTGTTCTTTTTCAAATTGAAGTAGACATGGAATATTAGGAATATTTGGTATAAGGAAGTGAAGGGATTTTTTCTATCAAGAAAATTTTTCTTAAGGATATAAGCAACATGATTGATAAGGGTCAAAACAATGACCTATAAGGAATTGTGAACACTTCTAATTTGTTAAGAGTAGCAAGTGATAAACTGGGTAAATGTTTAAAGGTAAATATTAAGGATAATAATTATACACCGTTAGAAAAGAAGGTACATTTGGTGATAAGATGAGGCCTAAGGACTAATGAGAAAATGATTAATGTGAAGAATAAGGATAGGGTATACCAGTGACGTGTTATGTGTTTTGATTAAATGAATCAAGGTAATAAAAATGAAACAATGGTTTAAGGAATGATGGTAAAGCTAGTAACATCCTAGCTATTAGGGTCCTGTGATTTGGAAAATTGGTAGACTAAATGATAGGGTATCATGGAACCAGTCTATGGAGTCCTAGGACCTAGCCTTCCTGGACTTAGAGATGGATCTCTCTATTGGGTGCAAAGGATGTGTTATTTTTGCTATAGGGTTTTGATTTTAGGCTAGTTATTAAGTGTAGGGTTTGTTGATTGTGTTTGTTGGGTAAGATGGTCAAGTGGAATAGGTGGAGTGAGATTCTGTCAAATCCATTGGGCTATGGAGTCAATGAAATTCATGGGTGTCTAAATGATGAAATAGAGTGTGTTGTAGGGCCAATTTAGCAAAGTTAATGGATCCTTAAGGTGATGTATGAGGTGGAGTGAACAACAAGTTTGGGAAAAACTAGGAGGTCTTAAATACATATAGTTAAAATTTACAACTCATGAGGTAGGACAACCCAATAAGCTCAATGAACAATACTTAAACTGATAAATATCCAAGATAAACATTCCAATGAAACATAGAAAGCATAATAGCTTCTAACTTTAGTAAATTCACCTTCAGAGTTTGGGAAAATATATAAGATAACACAAATAACTAAATATATGAAGAGGGAAATCCTAAAAATCATATATAAAGCTATTGAGAACTTTGAAACAAGTTGTTAGGCATGGAAAAAAGGAAAGATCGAACGAGACCTCTTTGACTTAACCTAGAAAACAATTTTCCAAATAAAGGTTTCAAGATAGAGTTTTGAAAGCTTCAAAAAAGAAGGGCATACGATGAATCATACTTGTAAACTAGCATACTAAAAATACATGAAAAAAAAAACAAGTTTTGGTGCACCTAAGGAGCAATCAAGAATTTCTTAGGTTGACTAAATAGAGGAAAACATCAAAGCTATAACAAACAGGAGGATTGAGGTGCCTCAAAGAACATGTCTCAACCTATAATTTTCTGATTTATAGCAACCAAGAAGGAGGAAACATAATGAGAATAAGAAAAAATGAACAAGTTAAGAAGACATCATCATTCATCAAGCTAAGGAATCCTGCAAACAAGCTTCTCCATCATCAAGCCAAACAAGCCATTCATCAACTTCACAAAACCAATTTCTTCTCCAAGCTCGTAAAACCATGTATATTGTTGTTCAAGCTCATAAAATCCAAACAAAAGACATAGGGCCCTCATGCTCTATTTATGGAGGAAAGGAGGACTAAAATTCTAAATATGGTAGGAAAATGTCAAATTCAACCACAAATGTCATTTATGGCCAAGAGACCATGCAAGGCCCAAGGCAAATAATATCCTAAGAAATAAATGCCAAAATAAATATTTGCACCTAATTCTAGACTAATTTACCTTAAAAAACTAAAAAATATCTATTTGCAATAAATGAGTGTGTTTTGTTGACTTTTGGTCCAAAACACATTAGACAGTCTCTATGCGCAGCGCCACTTCAGCATAAAATAAGGTCTTTTGTGGCTGAGATTTGGACCCCTTCTCGATGTCGGATTTGGCTCTGTGATGGCTCATTGGAAAGCCTGATGAGTCTAATTTCTAGAAATTTTTTATTTTTTCTGATTGAGTGCCATTTACCTATCCAAAAACCAATTCCACCAACACTGCTCTGTGCGCAACACCTGGTCTGAAAATGAGATAGAAAGGTCAAAATTTTGGTGTTTTTTGACCGTTTGGGGGGTCAAAACTGCTCCAAATGATCTGAAATTTTGTGAGAATAATAATGATGATGAGTGGAATCAAAAAATGAAAAATTTTCAAGCTTATGATGCACCAAATTTGTGCGTAGCACCTAGGGTGTTGCGCCTCAAAATTTAAAAAAAAAATTGTTCAATTTGGCTCAAAATTGGTGGAGAGGTACCTCAAGAGGTCTTGGACACCTTTCGAGAAGCCTCAACGAAAATTCGAAGGTTATCATGCTCCTTTTCCCTTTTTGTTTTTTTTAGCTCTTTGAGGGCCTCCTTCAGTTTGGCGCAAGCAAGCATGTTTGTCCTTGCATAGTGCTTGGTCATTTTCTTCTGGAGAGAAATGTCTCTTTTCACCTTCTTGAAATTCTTGAGCTCATCTTTGTAATACTTAATGAAACCTTGTGCCATGTCAAAATCTCTTTCCCACTCCCTAAGTTGTGCATCTTTGGTTAAGAGTGGCAATCTAGTGCTCATCTCCTTGTCCTCATCGTCAATGTCTAGCTCAATGAATTGAGGCTCTTGATTGGTTTTCTTGATTCTCTTACTCCTCCTCACCTTTATCTGTTGCTCACCCCTTTCCATATTTTCCTTGCCTTTGTCCTTTAGGTTGATATCTAGAGAAGAGATGGCCCTTTTCCTTTTTGAGGCAGCAAACACATATCTTTTTCCTCTATGGTATGTGCATGTGAGAGGAGTGATAATGGTAGTTTTGACAGTGTTTCCATCATTGTTATGACCTTTGGTGTTGTCACAAGCTCTTTCATCTTTTCCATGGCTTCCATGAGTCACCTCATGCCCCATTAGGTCACTGCTTTATTTACCTTCAGCATCACTATCATCTTCATTTTCCTTACTGTATTCCATATTGCCATATTGGCCTTCAAATTGGTCATTATCTTCTTCACTTGCCTCACTTTGGTTCTGTCCTTCATTAATGTCCTCTTATTTATCACTCCCTGCACTATCAATTTGATTCTCTTTGTCATTTAGAGACTGATTAGTGTCATGACAGTCATGACAGCTGTCATGACTGTCATGAGTAATTCCTTGGTTGTCTTGCTCATCACTGACTGTTTTATCAGTGTCATTTCCTTGATCACTACCTTCCTCTTCAAACTCTGTTTTAGCCTCATTATCTACCTATTCTTGGTCTTTTATTTCCTCATCATCTCCCTGTGTTTCTTCAAGTTCATCATCTTCATTTATGTTGTCAGTATTTGCACTAAGACTAGGCTCACTGTCATGCTCATGTACATTCTTCTCTTGGTTGTCCTGTGCACTTTCTTGCTGACTGTAATATTCATCATTTTCTTCATTATCCTCTTGGTCTTCATCTTTCTCATCGGTAGTACCTTTTTCTGTACTTGGGAGTGATTCATTTGTATCATCCCCATCATTTTTTTCCTCCAATTCATCACTGTCTTTTTTTTTATGACTGCCATGTTCATCTTCCTCCTTATTGTAATCATCATCCTCCTGCTCTTCCTCATTAAAATATGTGTCTGCCCCACTGTCTTCACATTAGGGGAGTTTTGAGGTCTAAAATGGGCCTCCTAAGAAAAATGTACAACCAAAATAAACTTTATAAGAACCAATAGGATTCAATATGATGATGTCAACCATGGGGGATGATTTACCATTTTTTATGTAAAAGGGTAAGAAGTTTAAAATTTAATAAAATAATAAAACTATTTTTTCAACTTGTATTTTCACCTTATCTCCCAAATTTGTTCCTAAAATTTTGAGTAGGATTACTCGTTGGATGCAAAATTTAATTACTCATCCACAGAGTACCCATGTTGCATATTTTCGATGGACCCTAATACGTGAAAAATGAGAAATACATGAAAAACGTGATTGCAATAACGTGTTTCATGTATTTCTCATTTTTCGTATAATAGGGTCCATCAAAAGTATGAAAAATGGGTAATCCTTGGATGAGGAATTAATTTCTACATCCAACAAGTACTCCCACTCGAAATTTGTGTAAAACCTTTGGGAGATAAGTTGAAAATACAAGTTGAAAAAGTATTTTTTTCTTTTTTCCCTATAAAATTTGATGATGTCATCAAATTTATTTGATTTTTTCCATTATTATTTTATAATTTCCTTAGGAGGCCCATTTTAGACCTCAAAATTCCCCTAATGTTATCTCCACTACCACCTGTTTGTTCTTCATTTCTACTACCACCTCCTTGTCCATCATTACCACTGTCATCATCTTCACTTGATGCATCAGGGGAAGAAGAAAGATGTAAGTTTCCTTGTGGAGTAGGCATAGGTGTAGGTGATGGAGGAATGGAGATAAGTTGATGCTGTGCAGTAGCGTTAGAATGAAAACAAAACAAAATGCAAAATAGATCTGCTCTCAGTAATCGACTTTGTTCTTATTCGAACGAAAGTCCTTTCATATAATTCACAAATCTCCTTTAAAAACTTTTCAAAACCGATATAAATTATTTTCTAACTATTCATCACATTACTAAACACCTTTTATATGAAAAACTTCATATAAACACTGCGCTGTCAATTTAATTGATTGAACATTTCAATCCACTTCGAAACTCGAAGGTTGGCAATACATTACAATTTCCTTTTTCGTTTTCTGCAGCAATTTCAATATGATGTCGATGTATCAATCGGAGGTCACCAGGAATTAGATACCAAACACCCGATCCAATCCAGACGGAAGTCACCAATCAACCTCTTACAATGCGTTATCATTTCACTGCTCCAAAGATTCCGACTCGATCTAGTCAGAAACGCCAATTTCTTTAACACCCAGACTATTAACTCTAACTCAGCGCCGACGTGATAAAATTCTATACACAAATTAATTTCTAACTAGATTGATAATCCTTTGAGTCCCAATATGGTGAGATATGGAGATATCTCGCGCTCCAATGCGATCACAAATTACGCAGCAAAAGCATTTAACAGATTAATCAAATCTGAGGTGATATCGCTCATTAATTTCTAACTGGATCTGACAATTAAAACACTGCACAATCGGATCAACTGACATTCAACTACTCTGACAGGATGAATTAAGCGGATCTGAAAATTTCAAAACTAATTAATATTAATCGAACTGTTCAGAATTTCTGTGGAGTTGTTTACACAAGTTCTGTGTTAGACACTGTTCTAGCTCACAATTCACCTTTCCCAAGTTACCTCAATCACGGGGAATTACGATTTAACTAAATACCCAAATTTCCACAATTCAAACAATTCATAAAAAAAAACACCCATATCAATCTTCACAGCCAACATACATTGGGTGCACACACTACTTTTATTCATAAGCAGTAGTGGAACAAAAAATTGCCTTGATCCCTTTTCACAAGAACGATCTCGAATTTTTTTCAAAACACAGTCTCTCTCATTATTCTGAGCTTTTCGCCCATCTAAAAAAAACACACCACCTTACTCTGCGAAGGATCTCCTCGCTTATTACATTTTCTTATATATTTCCTCCACTAATTTCTCTAACAAACAGCTAACATAATCTCCTATTTTTAAAGAAAATCTCCTATCCTCTCACTCACGGTTACACTCATTTAATAAATATTATCACTAAATCTCAAATAAAATAGTTGCATTTATCACAATAATAACAAACTATCTGAGGAATCGACCTCCTCAGTAAAACTGAAATTGAACAAACAGTAATGAAATTCACCCTGTCAAGCCACAACATGTGGACACTTTTCCACATTGTTGGCTAGTTCCGATGCTCCTGCATCAGACTCCCGGAGAAGAAAAGATTGATTCTTTAAACTTTCAGGATTTATTCCGTATTTCTGCAATTTAGATGCTGTCAACCAACTGGAATCTTCCATTGGCTGCTCCTTCCACTTGACAAGATACTGAAAATATGTCTGCCCTCGATTTTTCTTGGATATCCTTTGATCTAAAATAGCTTCAACTTCTTTCTTGGATGTTTTTGGTACCTGTTCTTCCCAATCCACAGTTTGAACTTCATCACCTGTAGCTTCAGTCTACAACTCTATTTCTGCCTCTCTGAATGGATACAAGTCTGCAATATTAAAAATGGGGGATATTCCGATCCCTTCCGGCAACTCAATCTCATATGCATTTGCTGAAAATTTCCTTTTGATTTTACAGGGTCCTATCTTCTTCAATTTCAGCTTATTATAAGTCTTTGTAGGAAATCTCTCTTTCCTCAAATATGCCATGACCAATTCTCCTACCTAAAAATCTTTTTCTCTCCTTCTCAAATCTTCTCTCTGCTTGTATCTCTTGCTACTTTCCTGTAGTTTACCTTTAACCTCTTCCTATAGCTTCTGCATTTGTTCAACAAAATCTTCAGCACTTGCACTTCTGGCTTCTTGTTTCCCCAAGTCTCTTAGCTCATATACTCCTCTCGGAAGCATTCCAAAGGAAATATGAAATGGACTCATTCCAGTGCTTCGGTTTGGTGTGTCATTGTAAGCAAATTCAGCTTGGGCTAATGCCAAATCCCACTGTTTGGGATTTTGATGTACCAAACTTCTTAATATATTCCCCAAGCTTCTGTTTACAACTTCAGTTTGTCCATCCGTCTGAGGATGGTAAGCTGAACTAAAACTGAGTTTAGTTCCCAGTTTCTTCCAAAGTGTCCTCCAGAAATGCCATACAAATTTAGTGTCTCAATCTGATACAATACTTATAGGCAAACCATGCAATCTTACAATCTTGAAAAGAATAAGTTTGCTATGTGTGTGGCATCATTAGTCTTCTTACAAGAAATAAAATGGGCCATTTTAGAAAATCTGTCTACAACAACTTAAATAGAATCCTTTCCTCTGAGTTTTTGGTAAACCCAGAACAAAATCCATACTCACTGCATCCCATGGTCGATCTGGTATGGGAAATGGCTGATATAGACCGGTATTCTGACTCCTTCCTTTGGCATACTGACATACCCTGCATTTCTCAACAAACTTTTTAACATCAGTTTGCATTTGAGGCCAATAATAAAAAGCATTCACCTGAGCGAAAGTTTTATCTTGTCCAAAATGACCAGACAATCCGCCACTATGCTTCTCTTTAATGATGTTCTCTTTCATGGAACATTTAGGAATGCATAATTTGTTTCTTTTAAATAACAGGCCTCCTTGAATAAGGTAGTCCATCCATTGACTTCTATTATGGCTCACCGGATTCTGCACTATTGTGTAGATGTCTTTAAAATC
This sequence comes from Pinus albicaulis, assembly GCA_034641835.2. Taxonomy (NCBI): domain Eukaryota; kingdom Viridiplantae; phylum Streptophyta; class Pinopsida; order Pinales; family Pinaceae; genus Pinus; species Pinus albicaulis. The sequence continues at coordinate 487,992,727 of CM076572.1, forward strand.
CTCATCATCCTTGTACATTTCTATCATTTCATCAAAACCTACAACACCCACTTTAAATTCTTGCAAAAGAAAACTTACCCTGCTTAATGCATCCGCCACTTTATTAGACTTACCACTTTTATGCTTTATTACAAAAGTGAAACTTTGCAGAAATTACACCCACTTGGCGTGCTTCTGACTTAGCTTTGGCTGATTATTAATAAACTGCAAAGCATGGTTGTCTGAATATAAGATGAACTCCTTCAGCAGCAAGTAATACCTCCACTTTTTCAACGCCTGCACAATAGCGTAAAATTCTTTATCATAAGAAGAATATTTTTTCTTTGCATCATTTAACTTCTTGCTGAAATATGCTATCGGCCTTTGCTCTTGGCTTAGCACCGCACCAACTTCTTCTCCACTTGCATCGATTTCCACTTGGAAGACTTTCTCGAAATTTGGCAATGCTAGAATAGGCTTTTCTGTTATCTTCTTTTTCAGCAAATTAAAATTCCTGTCATCTGCTTCTGTCCACTGAAATGGCTGATTGACCTCTCTGATTGTCTCAAGGATTGGTGCACAAACTTGACTAAACCCCTTTATAAATTTTTGGTAGAAACTAGCAAGTCCATGGAAACTTCTTACCTCGAATACACTCCTGGGAGTAGGCCAGTTTTTGATTGCTTGTACCTTCTCCGGATCCATTTTCAAACCGTCTCTGGAAATCACAAATCCCAAATATACCAGCTCCTCTTTCATGAAACTACATTTCTTCAGATTGATTAGTAGTTTCTCTTTTTGCAGAGTTTTCAAAACTAACTTCAAGTGTTCCAAATGTTCCTCTTTACTTTTGCTGAAAACTAGAATATCATCAAGGTAAACAACAACAAATTTACCTGTATATTCTTTCAGAACCTCGTTCATTAGTCTCATGAATGTGCTGGGTGCATTAGTGAGCCCAAAAGGCATCACTAACCACTCGTACAATCCACTGTTTGTTTTGAACGTCGTTTTCCATTCATCACCTTCCCTAATTCTGATCTGATGATATCCGCTTTTTAAATCTATCTTTGTAAAATACCTGGATCCACTTAAACAGTCCATTAAATCATCCATTCTGGGAAAAGGAAATATATACCTGACTGTTATCTTATTGATAGCTCTGGAATCGGTACACATGTGCCATTCTCCTCCCTTTTTCGGACTAAGCACCATTGGCACAGCACACGGACTCAGACTTTCTTGAATCAGCCCCTTGTCTATCAGCTCTTGAACCTATCTTGCAACTTCTGCGTTTTCCTGGGGAGTTAATCTATATGCAGCTTTATTAGTTAGACTCGCTCCTGGTATTAAGTCAATATGGTGACTTATACTTCTAATCGGTGGTAATTCATTCGGCAATTCATCCACAATGATGTCCATGTAATTATTTAACACAGATTGAGTTTCTTCAGGAAAATAATTTAAATTTGTGGAGGTTAAAATTACCTTTGGCTTTCCCACGATAGCGAAATGCACCTCTTCGCTTTTATCAACCTCCTATAGCAGTTCTTTGCCACTCATCAGCATAATACTATTTTCAGGCAGCTCTTAATCAGCATCATTCTTCACTGGCAACAACGTATGTTTAACTCCATCCTTTTCTATGGTGTATGCATTTCTTCTTACATCATGAATCGCCTTTCGGTCAAATTGCCATGGTCTCCCCAATAGCACGTGACATACATCCATGGGCATTATGTCACATAAAATCAAATCTCTGTATGTGCCAATATGCATTTCCACATTACACTGTTCTGTCACGATGACTTGATGACCCTTCTGAAGCCAAGATACTTTGTAAGGTGCAGGATGCACTTTCCTTGTTAACCCAAGCTTTTCCACCATCTCTGTAGACACAAGATTGTTAGTAATCCCGCTATCAATTATAACCTTACAGCACTTACCCTTTGATTTGCATGTAGTCCTGAACAAGTTCTTTCTTTGCGCAGGTTCTCCAATCTCCTTTTCTGATCTCAGCAAAGTTCTTCTGAGCAGCAATGATTCACCTTCTTCCGGTGGTTCTTCCTTCTCTACAAGTCGAGGTGGTTCCGGCTCTGCCTCAGCCACATTTGCACCTCTCTGGCTTGTTGATTTGTTATGAGGATAGTCCCGCGACATATGTCCCCATTCTCCATAGGTATAACACCTAACATCTCTTCCTCGCCCTCTTCCTCTGGGCGTGAATCTCCCTCTACTAGATTCACCCACCTGTGGTGATCTGCTGCTTGAACTTCTTGCTTCAAACTGATGCTGTGTTCCTCTGGATCTAGCAGATCCTCTACCTCTTGCTGAGCTCTTTCCTCTGTTTCTTTGACTCTTTTTTCACAGTATTTTCTCCTCTGCTTTCAAACTTTCTTGATAGGCATCCTCAACAGTTTTCAAAATTAACAGGCTAATCTCATCTTGGATCTCATACCTTAGCCCATTAACATATTTGGCTACTTTCTCCAAATCATCTTCTACATGCCCTGTTCTGATGCTTAACCTGTAAAATTCTTCAGTATATTCTTTAATAGACATTCCTTTCTGCTTCAGATTTTGCATCTGCTTAAAAAGATTCAAATGATAGTCATTAGGAAAAAACTTGGCTTTCAGTTTGCTTACCATTTTATCCCACTGCTTGATCTTAGATTTCCCCTTTCTCGTTCTTGATGTCTGTAACTCATCCCACCAAATGGCTGCGTGACCTTTCAATCTAGTGACTGCAAATTTTACCCTTTTATTTTCTTCAATCTCTTCATAATCGAAGTACTGATCTATGGATCTGATCCAATCCATGAGCTCCTCGGCATTTAGACTCCCTTCATACATAGGAATCTCTATTTTGGGTTTGCTTCCAACCTTCGCCAGCATCTTCATGAATTTAACATTTTCATTCTCTTCTTCTGCTTCCACATCTTCCTCAAATTCTTCTGAAGAACTTTCAACTCCCTCATCAGGCGCTCTTCTCTGGGCTGTTTCCATTGTCTCCATTCGTTCACGCAGTATTCGCACTTCTTCTATCAGGACTGCATTTGGTTCTGGTCTCCCTCGACCAATTCCTCGACCAAATCCTCTCCTTGGCGGCATCTTTGCTGCAACACCTGTAACTGGCTTTGATACCAAATTGATGTTGTGCAACAGCATTAGAATGAAAACAAACCAAAACGCAAAATAGATCTGCTCTCAGTAATCGACTTTATTCTTATTTGAACGAAAGTCCTTTCATATAATTCACAAATCTCCTTTAAAAACTTTTCAAAACCAATATAAATTATTTTCTAACTGTTCATCACATTACTAAACGCCTTTTATATGCAAAACTTCATATAAACACTGCGCTGCCAATTTAATTTATTGAACAGTACAATCCACTTCGAAACTCGAAGGTTGGCAATACATTACAATTTCCTTTTTCGTTTTCTGCAGCAATTTCAATATGATGTCGATGTATCAATCGGAGGTCACCAGGAATTAGATACCAAACGCCCGATCCGATCCAGACGGAAGTCACCAATCAGCCTCTTACAATGCGTTATCATTTCACTGCTCCAAAGATTCCGACCCGATCTAGTCAGAAACACCAATTTCTTTAACACCCAGACTATTAACTATAACTCAGCGCCGATGTGATAAAATTCTATACACGAATTAATTTCTAACTGGATTGATAATCCTTTGAGTCCCAATATGGTGAGATATGGAGATCTCTCACGCGCCAATGCGATCACAAATTACGCAGCAAAAGCATTTAACAAATTAATCAAATCTGAGGTGATATCGCTCATTAAATAAAACTTTCTGAACTGTTTGCTAACAGGAGATAATTCTATTTCTGCTCCTCATGATTTAGTGGATCTGACAATTAAAACACTGCACAATCGGATCAACTGACATTCAACTACTCTGATAAGATGAATTAAGCGAATCTAACAATTTCAAAACTAATTAATATTAATCGAACTGTTCAGAATTTCTGTGGAGTTGTTTACAAAAGTTCTGTGTTAGACACTGTTCTAGCTCACAATTCGCCTTTCCCAAGTTACCTCAATCATGGGGAATTACGATTTAACTAAATACCCAAATTGCCACAATTCAAACAATTCATAAAAAAAAACACCCATATCAATCTTCACAGCCAACATACATTGGGTGCACACACTACTTTTATTCATAAGCAGTAGTAGAACAGAAAATTGCCTTGATCCCTTTTCACAGGAACGATCTCGACTTTTTTTCAAAACACAGTCTCTCTCATTATTCTGATCTTTTCGCCCATCTAAAAAAAACACACCACCTTACTCTACGAAGGATCTCCTCGCTTATTACATTTTCTTCTATATTTCCTCCACTAATTGCTCTAACAAACAGCTAACATAATCTCCTATTTTTAAAGAAAATCTCCTATCCACTCACTCACGGTTACACTCATTTAATAAATATTATCACTAAATATCAAATAAAACAGTTGAATTTATCACAATAATAACAAACTATGTGAGGAATCGACCTCCTCAGTAAAACTGAAATTGAACAAACAGTAATGAAATTCACCCTGTCAAGCCACAACATGTGGACACTTTTCCACATTGCTGGCTAGTTCCGATGCTCCTGCATCATAAGTGGGTGTGAAGTGGAAGGAAAATTCTTCTGAATGAAGGCTTGGGGATTTACAAATACATCACGTAAGATAAAAACTTCCCAAGGAATTCCCTGCTACTCTAGTTGGGGCAAAGCAATCATCTTAATCAAGGAGTGGTGAAAAAGGCTTTTCATTTGGTGGGCATAACTTCTTTTCTTAACCACTAAAGCCATTTTGTCAATGCTCTGGTAGATATAGTATGGTAATTTTAGAAATTTAACCCTGGTGAAGTGCATTAGCAGCCTTATGTGATATGAATAGATCCTGGAGTACCTTCCCTCACAAGTGAAGTACTTGATAATCCGCCTCATCAATAGGGCATATCTCTCTAGCAGGTGGGAGAAGGGGAAAACAACCTTGCGACCTTATTGATAACTAGGTTTAAGGAAGGGCTCAAAGTAGCTTAAGGCCTACTTCTTCTGCTTGAACCATCTTTCACCAATATTTGGTATTCCTGTGGTTTTAGCAATGGATTCAGATGATAGTGCAAACTTTACTCCTGCTAGGTTGACCTGGTTGTTTTGTAGGCTGAGAATGAACAACCTAGTCAAATCTGAGTGGCTTTGGACCTATTTAACCCTCTCACAGAACTGATAGCATCCAACATATTGAAAACATGCAAGGATTATGGGAGAAGAGGTGATCTGAATGGTGCCTAAAGGCTCAAACCTATTAACCCTTCCTCCCTTGTTTTTTGGATTGATAGGCCCTTGGAGTTCATCACTACGGGTACTGAATTATTCTCTAGACATGGTGGCTGATTATATATTTGAAAAAAGTGGTTTTTTTCTTGAAGAGAGCTTTATGTCTATGGAGGAAAAAGAGTGATGGTGAGGGCAGATTTTAGCAAATGAGGGAAAAATGAAGTAAGCCTAGGAATGCTTTCAGAGTTTAGGAGGAGGCTTAGCTGGTATTGAGTGTATTTATGTTAATAACGACTTTTCAATTGGTAATCCTTGCCTAAGAAGGTTAAATGTTTGAATTCCATGAAGGCTAGGGTTTGACCAAGTTAGGTTTTTAATGCCCTCCTTGATTATGAAAAATATTACTTGAAGGGCAAGGAAGAGGGAACACGAACCTTTTCAAACTTTGTGTAGGGGTCTAGAGACAAAAAAATTGATTTTGGCAATTTTTTGGGCAAATTCAGCCAAATCCCCTCTGTGTGTAGCGCCACCTGACAGGCCATTCCTGTTGGGCCTCCCAATGCATAGCATCGGGTCGGGTCGGGCGTTTGGCCAGTCTGTGCGCAGCGCCGGAGGGTTTACGGGTGATTTGGGCCGAACCTGGGCCTGTACGCAGTGCCTCTCCCAGTCGGTAGTGCCTCCTCCTTTGTGCATAGCGCAGTGTGTTTTAACATTGTATCTGTCTCTCCTATGTGCAGCACTGATGGCTCTATGCGTAGTGTCTCTGACGGTGCGTAGCGCCTGAAAAATTTAATTTTTTTGCAGAAAAACCTTTAAAAATTACTTTCAACGGCTCTGCTTCTCCTTCAAATAGATAAATGAGTTGTAGGATAGGCAAAGAAGACCTTTATACTCCTTTTTTGAAAAGTATTTCATGATCAAAACCCACTTTCTAAAGTTTTTTTTCCCTTTTTTCTTTTCACTGACTTTTTATCCTTTTGTCCTGTAGGTGGGAGAGTTTTAAAAATATGGTTTTCTTTCCTTGCTAGAGAATTTTGATGTTTACCCTCAGACTGAAAAACTCCCTAACAAGCTCAAACATGTGCCTCTGACCCATATTTGTAAACATGAACCTTTTCTTGAAAAGCAAAAGTCATTTTAACAAAGTTTTGAGGAAGGGCAGATAGTGACATTAGTGTTCTGTTTTGAAGGTTTTCTTCACTATGTCCCTTTCAAAAACATGTAAATAGTAAGCTTGTGACCATTTTGGCACTTTAACCTTGGAGTCTCCGGTCTTGTACCTTTATGCCTTTGATTTCTTGGTGAATAGACCAAAAAGAAGATTTCTTTACCTTCCTGAACTGACATCTTGTCGTGTCTTTACTATGAAACCGTAAAAAACTTCTTGGTGTGAAAACACTAGCAGTTGGCATCAAAAAAAGTTTGGTATTTAGATGTGTCATCATCATGAGATAAATTTACGTTTGTTTTGACCTTATCAATCTTCCTGCAAGTAACCATTTTGACAGTCCTGCAGAAGTGTCATTCATGGCTAGCTATCTTTTGCAGAATATAGTTTGATAAGGAAACCATTGTTGGAGGCTTTACTGCTTTGCTTTAGACGAGTGATACATGTGTTCCTCAGACCACTTTGAAAATGATATATCTTTGGTGGGAGAGGTGAGAAATTTAAACCATTTTTGTGTCTTCTGCTTCGCCAGTTCTGTTTTAGCAGGTGCCTACACAACTTTTTCTTTTGATCACTATCCTTTCACCTCATGCTTGATTTCCTTTTTATCCTTTTTGAGAGGCCTTTGTACTGATACCATTTGAATGCCATTTGATGTTATGAAAGAGGCTATATCATCATCATTTGAGCTATTTGGCATTATTCCCAAACTCCTAGATTTTAGGGCTACTAGAAAAAAGTAAATAGTGTTGTCTTCTAAGTTCTCTAAAACCCTTCAAAACTCATTTATCATTTCTAAAGGATCTTCAATGTGCACTTGATGGTGTGAAGGTGATCTTGTGTCCTTGTAGCCCTAGTACTTATAAACTTGTTTGGCCAAATAAGTCACAAATCCTGATTCTCTTCAAACATAGGCCTTGCTGCCTTCTTTTGATGTGGATGGTCTTCTTGTGATGATTTCACCATATTACCTTACCTCTTGCTAGGTTGATGGAAAGACTGAGTGTTTTAGGATATCAAATCCACCCTATGACTTGTGAAACCCTAGGTGACCTAGTGGAAGGTTCTTTGGACTTCTATTTTGGAATGAAATTAAGAATTTGGGGTCATCAAGTATAAGATAGATTTTATGATAAACTGAAGTATTGAAGATCGAAAATCCAATGTACTTGATTTATCTAAAGAGCCTACATAGATAGTTTGAGACCATCAATGCTTGGGGTATTTTGGGGAGACACAACAGAGTTGTTTGATTGGTGGCCTTACGTAGCAGTGGGGGTTTAGGCAAAATAGAATAGATGATTTGGGGCCAAAGGTGAAAAAATATAGAAAAAATGAGTAACATGAGCTTTTAATGGGTTTTCTGGGATTGGTAAGCAAAGCTTGACATGATGGAATGATGAAATAGTGAAAATTATCTTAAGGATAATGAAGGCCGTGAGATTTCTAGAACTCACAATGTCTATGAAATTTGTTTCTATAAACCTTGGAATAATTATTTAGTCATCAACAAAGGAAAAATTTACTGATGACTAACAGTGGCTCCACTTGGGGAGGGTAGCTCCTTTTTAGGAGGTGTTTAGAACTTCTGATTTCTGGCTTTACAGAGACTAGTGCCTCGTCCATTGGGAAGATTGCTACCTCTTTTTTCTTGTTGATGCTTGCTTGAAACTATGATCTCAATAATCTGAAAAATATGATTAGCTCAACTTCATCTCTACCTACCCAAAATACTTGCATAACATTTTTTCTTCTTTGGGTGTGTTTGAACTAGCCAACCCTTAACATTTTTTTCTTTTGAAAGAAAAACAAACTATCTACTTCTATATTATTTCTTCCTGGAATTCAGATTATGCTAATGAACTTCTTTGACTCTCTACCTAGACTATTCAACTGTCAAGGTTAAACTATTTGACAGGATTCATTCACTAAGCTATACACATGAAATTGAAAACATGGTTAAATCGAGATTAAACAATCTGACTTACCATGAGCATTGTGGCATAAGAACAAGCTGCACACAAATGTTATTTTTGTACAAAATAAGACTAGAAAAATCAGGGCTAGGATACATTGTTTTCTATTCATCCCTATTTTTCTCCTTGGTTCTGTTTTAAGCATGTGGAACCGATATCTTTCTTCCCTAATCTATATTTTTACAAGTCAAGCTTGAATAATTTGACCAACTATCTTTCACTAACTTATCAAAAATAAATTTAAAACATGTTTCAGCCATGATTAGGCTAGATGACTGAAACACGACTTCTTTATGCACTAGTAGTGGTATTTAGGCTTACACACTTTCAGTAGTTCTATTTTTTGGGTATGGGGTTTTACCTCTTTTCAAATTTGCGCTCTTTTCCATTTTTCTGTTTTGTATTTTTTTTTGTGATTTCTCTTATGCAATGTTTATGTACAATGAATGAAAACCTTTTTAAAATTAGGACTCTTGACATAAATAGTGTTTGAGCATCCTGCCATTTACAAGACCTCCAAAAAGTTCTTCTCCATTAAGCCCTTGTAAAAAGAAAGCATTATGATCTCTAACTAACTACACAAGGTAAGGGCCTTTCCAAAAATTCTCAAATTTACCATGTTTACCTTTGTCTTCCCTCCTTGAATCCCACTTTAGTACAGTGTATCCAATGTGGAAATTATTAGCTTTGGTTCTTCTGTTAAAGATTTTATTTATGCTTTCCTGTATTGCCTGAGTTTTGTTATAAACTTCTTCCCTTTTCTGCTGCAAATGAATGGTTTGGTTCAGCCTTATCTGCATGTCATTTTATTCTGATTGCACTTCTTAGAGAAGTCTTACCACTGAAACTCCTAAGGATGTTGGAAAAATGACATCCGTGCCATACACTAGTTGATAGGAAGACATACCATTTAATTTCTTGGTGGTTAGTTTATCAGCCCATAGTGCATGTATAAGCTTGTCATGCCATGCCTTTTGATTCAGTTCTAGGAGCTTCTTGATGATATTGGCCAAGATTTTGTTGGAGTATTCAGCTAATCCATTACCTTGAGTGTAATAAGTTGTGGAATGTCCTAGTGTGATGTGATACTTATGACAAAAGTCAATCATCTTTTTGGATGAAAAGGCAGCAACATTATCTGTGATGATCTTTCTGGGCCAACCAAATCTAGATAGGATGTTTCTCTCAAGAAATTTGATAATGACTGAATCAATGGCATTTCTGGAGGGGATGGCTTCTATCCACTTGGTGAAATAATCAGTGGCAGTAAGGATCCACTTATGTTGTGCAGACGAGGTGGAGTGAATCTCTCCAATGAAGTATAAACCCCATTGTTGAAAAGGAGCTTCAATAGTAATGGGATGTAAAGGTAAAGGTAAGAGTTTTCTCTTGCCATAAAAAATTTGGCATTTATGGCAAGTCATGACTAGTTTGTGGGTATCAAGGAAAAGGGTGGGCCAATAGTAGCCAGCTCTAAGGATTTTGTTGGTTGTGGTTTTCTATTAAAGATGGCCTCCACACTCTCCCTCATGCAGTTCATACATGATCTTAACTACATCATCCTCAAGAAAACATTTAAGCATTATACCAACAGGATTATTCCAATATAATATCCCATCTAGGATGCAGAACTTCAAAGCTTTTTGTTTTAGGAATCTAGCTCTTGTATTTGATAATGTAGGGGGAGCATTAAGATAGAAAATCACATAAATAATATCATCATACCAAGATGAATTTAGAAATGTTTCTTCAACATGGGGAGTAGTGCATTCTTCTTGTTCTTCTAAAACATCAACCATGTTCATATCTAAAGCTTTGAAATTTGACTCAACCATGAGTTTTGCAAGCCCTTGTCCTTTAACCATTTTTGTGGGCATAATTTCTAAGTCATATTATAATATAATGGTAGTCCACTTTCCCCTTTTACCATCAGGGTCCTAATTTAAAATGTCCTTGAAAATCGAGTGTGGAACAAAAGCAATGATATGAGAATGTAAGGTATAAACTCTAAAGTCCTTTAATGCTTTGATCAAGGCAAAGGCTTGTTTCTCCATGATGTTGTATTTTAAAGGAGAATATCTAAGGGATTTGTTGAATAATGCTATGGGTTTTTCTTGTCCTGTCATGTTCTGTTGCAGAAACACTGCAATAATGGTATGCTCAGAGGCAAATGAGAAAATGTAGAAGTATTTAGTAAAATCGGGACTGATTAGAACCGATGTTTGAGTGAGGGCTAGTTTGACCTGATCAAAGGATTGTTTGGCTTCCAAGGTCCATTTAACCCCTATCTCCTTTTTAAGCATGTTTGTAATATTCCTCAAAAGTTTGGAAATATTGGGGATGAAACTCCTTGGAAATTTTATCTTCCCAATGAAGACTGTATTTCTTTAATGTGTCTAGGATGGCTGATTTGTAATATTCCTTCAATCCTATTGGGGTATATTTTTATTCCTTATTCTGAGATAATGTGACCTACGAGTGTTCATTCCTGGAGACCAAACAATGTTTACTTAGGATTCAAGGAAAGGCCATATTTTCTACATTTTTCAAAAACTTTCCTTAAGTGGATTAAGTGTTCCTCGTCAGTCTTAGAGTAAACAGTGATGTCATCACGGTAAATTACTATGAAGTAGCCTATGTCTTCGGAAAAAGCTATATGCATGAAACTTTGGAAAGTGGCCCCTGCATTCATCAATCCGAATGGCATTTTAACATACATGAATGTAACCCAAGGGGTAGTGAATGCAGTTTTGTGTTGATCACTCCGGAACACTAATACTTGGTTGTAGCCGGAAAAACCATGAAGAAAGGAGATCCTCTTAGAGCCAACCACCCTTTGAAGAATGTGATCCATCTTAGGCAAGGGTTATTTATCTTTTAAGGAGGCTTTGTTCAGATATCTAAAGTCAATGCAAAGCCTAATTTCCATGGTCTTCTTCCTAACTAACACAAGGTTTGAAACCCACTTTGAGTATCGAAGGGAAACTATGATCCCAACATCATACATCTTTCTGATTTCCTTCTCAACTAAAGGTAATAAGCCAAGGTTCATTCTCCTTAACTTTTGTTTGAATGGTTCTGATTCTCTTTAAGAGGAATTTTATGTTGAACAATGCTTGTATCATATGATTTTAAATCTTCATACCCCCATGAAAAATCATCTCTAAATTCTTGGAAAAGTTTAATATATCTTTGTTTTATGCGAGGAGGAAGAGTTTTGGAGAGTTTGATCATTTTAGGTTCCTTTAGGAAGCCAATGTTACACTCTTCTACATCATTTTCTGTGGATTCCATTTTTGGTTTCTTAGCTACATCATTAAAGGAAAAAATCTCTTCTAATGGCGCAAGGCCTCTTGGTAATGTATCATCTTTACACTCTAAAACCTCAAGGTCCCTTTGGTAGGGATCCTCAAACATTTATTCCTTACAAGGGTGTGTACGCAGGTTTATATCAGAAAAATGTGGCAACTCTATTTCTAAGACCTTTTCTTCTGTAGAAAAATTTTCTTCATGCTCTAAACTTGGTTTTGTCAATGTAAATTCATTCCTAGATTGCAAAAATCATCAATTTGTTCACCCTCAAAAAATTTCCAATAGTCAATGTTATTGGGAACTGTAGGCCAGTGTTTGACTTTGACAGTGTACTGTTCACTAGCAAGTGGTATTTGACAATTTCTAGCAGCAAAGGAAAGCTCATTTGCAAGACTATTTTGGGCTCTAGGTATGTAAGCTAGATCATATTTCTCAAAGTTTTTGAGGATATCTAAGGTTGCATTTCTGTACTCTCTAAATCTTGGATTCATAGTTGAATACTCACCTTTGATTTGTTTAATGATTAGTTCAGAATCTCCTTGAGCAGAGATTTTCTTAGCTCCTAAGTCTTTGAGCAGGTGTAAGCCAGGGAGGAGAGCCTCATACTCTGCAATGTTATTAGTGCATTGAAAGTCAAGTTTGTAAGAATGACCTTCATTAGTGTTATGTATCTAGATACTAGCCCATGATCTAGACTTGCCACAAGAACCATCAAAGATTATGTTCCATAGTGTTTCTATTTCATGTTCACCACTTGGTTGTTGTTCGGGGATGATAGAGTTTGGGATGATATGTTTTTCAGTTGAGGATATATTTGGTTGTTTTGGTAACACTAGATCTTTTTTATTTTCAATTACTTGTTCCCCAATGTCATTTTCATTATACAAGATGAATGAATCTAAATCCGAATGAATGGAATAGACTGGGGTGTCGTTTGGCCTATCCAAGTTACTCACCATATACTTCATGTGTGATTCTTGGTAAAGTTTTCTTGTCTGGTTGAAAGCAGGGATAGTGGTGTAGGAAATGTCTAGTTGAAGGTTTCCCTAAATTTTGGCTCCCCAAGATCTGGATAGAAGCATGCCATACTTAGGGGGAATGTCTGCCACCACTATGTCCATGAAAAGACCTTTAGCAGGAATTTGTGCCAGATTGACACAAAGATATTTGATTAGGCCCAAACACTTAACCCTACTTGAATCGAATGAGTACAAATGTTTGTAAGGTTTAGTTATTTCTAGGTGTAAGCTTTCAATCACAACTTTAGGCATGAGGTTGTGAGAGGCTCCAGAGTCCAGCATAGTATTGTGTAATATTTTATCATGTATATTGAGACTAATATAGAAAGGAGGGACAACTCCTTCTTGATACTTTCATTCAACCTTAGGTCCAAATAACAATTCACGACCATCATTAGTTAAATTTAATGTGTCAGTATCATTTCCTAAGTTCAAGACTTTAAACACTTGGGATTTATACACTCCTTGGGTTACTAGTTCAGTCAGAGGCATGGTTATCTTAATTTTAGCAATCTCCCCCTCAAAGATAAAATGGATTTGGGTCCTAAACATATTTGCATCAGTTTTTTCAGCCACTGCCTTCTCCACAAGTTTTGTTTGCTGATTTTGATCATGTGTTTTAGATAACATGATTTTTTTAGGTCCACTAGTAGAGGTACTAGGGCAGCTTGTGTCACCACTTTGTTGGCTGATTTTTTCTTTTCTTGGGTCAGTTTTCTTGGCTATGCTATTTACATTGTCTGATGTTCCCTTATGACTATTTTCTGGAGCTTTCCTAGCAGCAATATCGATTTGGTGTTTCTTAGAGGCTTCTTGGTTTCTTTTTCTCCTGAGGTCATATTGCCTATGGACTTCCATAATGGCATTTTATAGTCCTAATTGGTAATATTCAGAGTCTTCACAATATGTTTGAGTTTGATCAATGGAAAAAAGACCTTTTTCTTCTTCCGTGAGAAAAACTTCACTTTCATTATCAGAGCTTATTAGGTTTACATTGTTCTCTTCAGTTTTTTCAACCTCTCTTCCTTCTCCATTTACATAATTATCTTGGAAAGGTGGTCTAATGTTTTGATCGTTGTATCTTGGCCAGTTTTGGGGAGGATCTTTTCTGAAGTTTTGAGCTCTATTTCTATTCTGGGGATTAGCTTGGTTGTCCTTAGGAGGTGTCTTTTCATTTAATTTTATCCTTTCTATCATTCTTTCCATAGTTCTCATTAGGCTGTCTATTTTAGAGTCATATGAGGAGGTTAAGGGCATGGTTTCATCTTTGTAGGTCAATCTCCTTTCTAATATCAACCTAGATTTTTTTCAATTAAGTTTACCTCTGCATTAATAGCTACTTTTTGCATTTCTTCTGAGGTTTCAGAGTCTCTTTTTCTTAATTGGAAAGTCATGCCAGGGTCAAAACCTTTAGGGAATTTTACTAATGCTAGGCCTTGTGGAGGTTTCATGTGAGGTGGGAGGGAATTGTAGACACTGTTAAACCTGGTGCAATAGTCTTGCACACTTTCCCCTACATTCCTTTTAAGATTGTTATACTTAAACCGGATTTGAAGGGGATTTATCTTGACTTCCCACTCATTTATAAAATTTTGGTAAAGGGAAGGGAGATCATGTATTGAATTAGGAGTTAATGCTTTGGACCATTTTTTGGACTCTTCTCCTAAAATTTGTGCAAATATCCTCATCTTAATGGTTTCTTCTTCTATCTCCATGTAATCAAAAAGCATCATTGATTATATCTACATGTTGTTGGGCAGTGATGGATTTGGCCCTTGTGAAATGAGGGATCTTGGAATGATATTCATTTGGCAAATGAACTAGGGGTTGTGGTAAGGCTAAGGGAGCATACCAAGCTTCCATGATGGGAGCTAATGGAGGATTTACAAGAGGTGGGTTTGTGAAAGGAAGTGTATGATGAAGTGGAGTGGTTTGCACAGTGGTAGTATGGATGGGTGTGGTGGAAGTACTTGGACCAACAAACTGATTTTGAGTAGACTTGGCATGGAAAGAGTTGAAGTGATGGAGAAGCTGAAAGTCAGGTGGTGTGGAAGGAGAATCTTCTCTACTAGAACTCTGCTACAAATCTAAGGGTTCAAGGTCAGTTTGGTCAAAATTAGTTTGAGACTTGTTTCTAAAAAGGTTCCTTGTATGGTGCAAGTCAAACTGGGGATCTTGTAAAGCTGTAAGATGGTCAGGTACAGAGCTTTCTCTATGAATGGTCCTAATAGTGGTTAAGTTTCCAGATCTAGAAGTTTGCCACAAAATCTTCTCTGGGTCATCAACTATGTTGGGAGGGTTTGGGTCCGGATGAGATCTGGTATTGATCCTATGTGAATCCAGATTTCAAATTTCAAAATTCAGAGAGGCTGAAAGTTTTAGTACTATTTTCGGAAGGCTGACCTCTCTTAATGCTTGATAAACTCTTACATTATATAAGTGGGTTCATAAGCTTCTTAGGGTTGGTGTGAAACAAATTTA
This sequence comes from Pinus albicaulis, assembly GCA_034641835.2. Classification (NCBI taxonomy): domain Eukaryota; kingdom Viridiplantae; phylum Streptophyta; class Pinopsida; order Pinales; family Pinaceae; genus Pinus; species Pinus albicaulis. Next base: position 488,007,969 of record CM076572.1, read on the forward strand.
GGAAGTCAAATGAGTGTTAATTAAGTAATAGGGCTATTGAAGGCTAATGGAGTCGCTAGGTGGATATTTTTTTGTTTATAAGAATGTATGTCTATGGTCCACCACCAAAAACTGACAATAAACCAATATAAGGGTTTTTTGGGGTTTTCTTAGTTTTATTTTATAGTTTTAAGGTTTGTAAGAGTGTCCTATAACTGATTCATCATTTTTCTAAGATGGTGAAACAAATAGAGGCTACTCTATGGCTGATAGTTTGAGTTCTTAATGTTTTGACAAGGGTATCTGAAGTCCTAAGGGGTACTTAGTTTGTCACTGACTCAGAAGGTCCCACCGTGGTCGCTAGAATGTTAGTGTGGTGATGATGTGGCATATTCATTGGTTTTCTAAGTCAAAATGAGGGTCTAAAGAGTTTTAATAGGTATTCAGGAAACCAAATACTCAGAAAGTCCCACCGTGATCAGCAGAATGTTAGTGGTGGTGATGAGGTGGCAGATTGATCACTGGATACTCTTTAACAAGGGATTATAAAGTCCCAAGGAATACTTAGATTGTTACTAACTCATAAAGTCCCATCGTGATCACTAGAATGTTAGGGTCCCGTGATTTAGCAAATTGGTAGACCAAATGACAGGGTAACATGGAACTAGTCTTTGGAGTCCTAGGACCTAGCCTTCCTGGACTCAGAGAGGGATCTCTCTATTGAGTGTAAAGGATGTGTTATTTTTGCTCTAGGGTTTTTATTTTAGGCTATTTATTAATTGTATGGTTTGTTGATTGTTTTGGTTGGGTAATATGGTCAAGTGGAATAAGTGGAGTGAGAGTCTGTCAAAGCCATTGGGCTATGGAGTCAATGAAAGTCATGGGTGTCTAAATGATGAAACAGAGTGTGTTTCAGGGCCAATTTAGCAAGGTTAATTTATCCTTAAGGTGATGTATGAGGTGGAGTGAACATCATGTTTGGGTAAAAATCGGAAGTCTTAAATACGTATAGTTAAAAGTTACAACTCATGAGGTAGGGAAAACCATTAAGCTCAATGAAAAATACTTAAACTGATAGATATCCAAGATAAGCATTCCAATGAAACATAGAAATCATAAGAGCTTCTGACTTTAGTAAATTCACCTTTAGAGTTTGGGAAACATATAAGATAACACAAATAACTCAATTTATGAAGAGGGAACTCCTAAAAATCATATATCAAGCTATTGAGAACTATGATACAAGTTGGTAGGCATGGAAAAAGGGCAAGATCGAACAAGACCTCTTTGACTTAACCTAGAAAACAATATTCCAAAGAAAGGATTCAAGATAGAGTTTTGAAAGCTTCAAATAAGCAAGGCATGCCGTGAATCATACTTGTAAACTAGAATAGTAACCATACATGAAACAAAAACAAGTTTTGGTGGACCTAAGGAGCAATCAATAATTCCTTAAGGATACCAAACAGAGGAAAACATCAAAGCTATGACAAACATGAGGATTGAAGTGCCTCAAAGAACATGTCTCAACCTATACTTTTCTGATTTATAGAAACCAAGAAGGAGGAAACATAATTAGAACAAGAAAACATGAACAAGTTAAGAAGACATCACCATTCACCAAGCAAAGGAATCTTGTAAACAAGCTTCTCCATCATCAAGCCAAACAAGCCATTCATCAACTTCACAAAACCAATTTCTTCTCCAAGCTCATAAAACCATGTATATTTCTCTTCAAGCTCATCAAATGCCAACAAAATACATAGGGGCCTCATGCTCTATTTATGGATCAAAGGAGGACTAAAACCCTAAATATGGTAGGAAAATGTCAAATTCAACTATAAATGTCATTTATGGCCAAGAGACCATGCAAGGCCCAAGGCACATAATATCCTAAGAAATAAATGCCAAAATAACTATTTGCACCTAATTCTAGAGTAATTTACCTTGAAAAACTCAAAAATATCTATTTGCAATAAATGAGTGTGTTTTGTTGACTTTTGGTCCAGAACACACTAGACAATTGCTGTGCGCAGCACCACTTCAGTAGAAAATAAGGTCTTTTGTGGCTGAGTTTTGTACTCCTTCAAAGTTTCAAAGTTTGATCTCCATTGTCACCATAATATAACTAATATAGTACCTAGGGAGGATGGGAAAAGAATGAAATGAAAAACTTCTGATGATAATAATAAATGTTAATTATCATAATCAACTTAGAATATTGAGATCGATAAAATAGCACCAAAGGTGAGTGAGTGGAAGTTTCAAAAAGCAATATAAGAAGTCAATGAAATGAGATTAAAAAGTGAATCTACAATAACATTGATCAATTATAGGATAATTTATGTGCATAGGCGACATCTATAATAGTTTCTCCCTCTAATGGGAGAGTCACATTATAAATTTTTCCTTAAGTGACTAACTATATCCATGGATTATGGAAATTGTGGAGTATGATTGGGAAATTCTATCCCACGATGCATCAAAACCTGTAATGATAAGTATATTACATTCAATATCCATGTTATTGAATTGATTTATAGGGTTTTACCCAAGTTGGAAATAGTAACGACATTTCCAAGTGTAATAATTGTATGCATTAAGAGAAGAAAAGAAAAACATGATAACTAGAGGTGAGAAAACAAAGTCAATTTGATAATATGTTCTTTTTCAGATTGAAGTAGACATGGAATGTTAGGAATATTTGGTATAAGGAAGTGAAGGGATGTTTCCTATCAAGAAATTTTTTCTTAAGGATATAAGGAACATGATTGATAAGGGTCAAAACAATGACCTATAAGGAATTGTGAACACTCCTAATTTGTTAAGAGTAGCAAGTGATAAACTAGGAAAGTGTTTAAAGGTAAATGTTAAGGATAATAATTATACATCGTTAGAAAAGAAGATACATTTGGTGATAAGATGAGGCCTAAGGACTAATGAGAAAATTATTAATGTGAAGAATAAGTAGAGGGTATACCAGTGATGTGTTATGTGTTTTGATTAAATGAGTCAAGGTAATAAAAATGAAACAATGGTTTAAGGAATGATGGTAAAGCTAGTAATATCCTAGCTGTTAGGTTCCTCTGATTTGGAATATTGGTAGATAAAATGATAGGGTATCATGGAACTAGTCTTTGGAGTCCTAGGACCTAGCCTTCTTGGACTCAGAGAGGGATCTCTCTATTGGGTGCAAAGGATGTGTTATTTTTTCTTTAGGGTTTTGATTTTAGGCTAGTTATTAAGTGTAGGGTTTGTTGATTATTCTGGTTGGGTAAGATGGTTAAGTGGAATAGGTGGAGTGAGATTCTTTCAAATCCATTGGGCTATGGAGTCAATGAAAGTCATGGGTGTCTAAATGATGAAACAGAGTGTGTTGCAGGGCCAATTTAGCAAGGTTAATGGATCCTTAAGGTGATGTATGAGGTGGAGTGAACAATAATTTTGGGAAAAACTAGGAGGTCTTAAATACATATAGTTAAAATTTATAACTCATGAGGTAGGGAAAACTATTAAGCTCAATGAACAATACTTAAACTGATAAATATCCAAGATAAACATTCCAGTGAAACATAGAAAGCATAAGAGATTCTAACTTTAGTAAATTCACCTTTAGAGTTTGGGAAAACATATAAGATAACACAAATAACTCAATCTATGAAGAGGGAACTCCTAAACATCACATATCAAGCTATTGAGAACTCTAAAACAAGTTGGTAGGCATGGAAAAAGGGAAAGATCGAACGATACCTCTTTGACTTAACCTAGCAAATAGTATTCCAAAGAAAGGTTTGAAGATATAGTTTTGAAAGGTTCAAATAAGCAGGGCATACGGTGAATCATACTTGTAAACTAGCATACTAACAATACATGAAACAAAACAAGTTTTGGTGGACCTAAGGAGCAATCAAGAATTCCTTAAGATGACCAAATAGAGGAAAACATCAAAGCTATAACAAACAGGAGGATTGAGGTGCCTCAAAGAACATGTCTCAACCTATACTTTTTTCATTTATAGCAACCAAGAAGGAGGAAACATAATGAGATCAAGAAAACATGAACAAGTTAAGAAGACATCACCATTCACTAAGCTAAGGAATCTTGCAAACAAGCTTCTCCATCATCAAGCCAAACAAGCCATTCATCAACTTCACAAAACCAATTTCTTCTCCAAGCTCATAAAACCATGTATATTTCTCTTCAAGCTCATCAAATGCCAACAAAATACATAGGGGCCTCATGCTCTATTTATGGAGAAAATGAGGACTAAAACCCTAAATGTGGTAGGAAAATGTCAAATATAGTCATAAATATCATTTATGGCCAAGAGACCATGCAAGGCCCAAGGCACATAATATCCTAAGAAATAAATGCCAAAATAAATATTTGCACCTAATTCTAGAGTAATTTTCCTTAAAAAACTAAAAAAATATCAATTTGCAATAAATGAGTGTGTTTTGTTGACTTTTGGTCCAAAACACATTAGATAGTCTCTATGCGCAGCGCCACTTCAACAGAAAATAGGGTCTTTTGTGGCTGGGTTTTGGACCCCTTCAATGTTTCACGGATGTAATGTTCCAAATTTTTCAATAAGGTAATTAGAACATTAATTTTGCTTTTATGTTAATAAAAGGAATAAAATGGGTAAGGGATCCCATGTAGTAGCAAAATAAACTCTCCTAAGGTGCAAAGAGTCACTTAAGTGACTAATTTTTACATCCCCTAGTGTGAAAAGGGCCAAAAGGAAAAATACTAGGCCATGGTTGACCAAGTCAACAACGTGCCCAAAAGGGGAAGCTTGCACAAGAATACTGCGCAGTTTTGAATGGAGGGAAATTAGAGGATGAGAGAAACCCTGATGGGTGGGTTGCATGGCAAGGAAGCATTCCTTGCATAAAAAGGTGAAGGAGAGCCATTGTTCATTATGCTTGGGAATTTCGAATTGCAGCTCTCTTCAGTTTTTCAACTGAGATAGCTTGTGCTACTTAGGACAAGGGAGATTTATGTTTAGAAGTCTTCCATCCTTCATTGGGAAGCCTTGGAGGAGCTTCTCTTCATCTTCCTCACATCCAGGCTTGAGGCCAAATCCATCTCTTTCAGCTACAACGTTTCTGTTGGGCAGATTCATTGGAGTTGCTGGAGGTAGCAGTGAGGGATCATCATCCCACCATTTCCTGAGCTAGTTTTGAAGAGGAAGAGTTTCTTCTTTCTCTAAGAAATCAGCAAAGGCAATTTCTGGAGCTTCATTGCAGATTTTGGCATAGGTCCAAGTGTTTCATCTTAGCCCCAGCGCAGTCACTCCCTCTTACAGCATTATTTTCAGAGGGCAATTGCAGGAGGATTCACCTTGGGGATTAGAGAGTGTAATCTTCAGTGAAAGGGGAAGCCTTTCACTTAGAAGATCATTGGAAGAGGTCATCACATTGTTTGCAGCATTCTCCCCCTTCTAAATTCATGTATTATTATTGAGTTGTAGCAGCTACACTTCAACTCCGGCATTTTTGTATTTTATCATTTTGTACATGTATTGCATCCAATCCTTCTAAGGATTGTTAGTTAGTTATTTTTAGGGGTTGAGAGCTTGCTCCCCCTCATTTCTTGAGCTATTAATGATATATCATCATATTTTCATATTATGTGTTGCAGTCTCCTCATGTAACTACACAGTCATGGCTAGGGCAACAATATGTAGCAATGTAGTCTTGAGTTTACATGTATATTCTTGATTGAGGGTATCTTGAGAGGGTTCTTCCTCAAGATTTGTATATTATTTGTTGTTGATACTTTATATATCAGCCATGCACTCTTCTTATTCATTATGATGTATTATTTCACTGCATTTCATTATTCAAGTTCAGGTGTTGCTGTAGCTCATCTCTTTTAAGCAAGATCTTCCCGAGGAAGAAATATTTTCATTGCTATAGGCAGAGTCTGAGGAAGGGCCAGATAGCCTCCGGTTCTCATCCTCTCTTTAGAGGTGAAATAACTGGTAAAAGCCCTCTCAGTCCATCTCTGATATAGCCTTGTTCATATTTCCGACAAAGGACATTTCAGTGGCATAAAAAGCTGTTGATTTCCATTTCGGAACATTACACGCTCCGTGATGGCGCGTTGGAAAGCCCGATGAGTCTACTTTTAGAAATGCTATTGAGTGCCATTTACCTAGCCAAAAAGAAATTCTCCCAACACTGCTCTGTGCATAGCACCTGGTCTGAAAAATGAGGTAGAAAGGTCAACATTTTGGTGGTTTTTTACCTTTTGGGGGTCAAAACTGCTCCAAATGATCTGAAATTTGGTGAGCAGAATGTTGGTGATGTGAGGAATCCAAAAATATAAATTTGGCAAGCTGCGGATGCACTAAATTTGTGCGTAGCGCCTAGGGTGTTGCGCATAGAGGGCTCAAGATTTCAAAAAGACAAAATTTTGTTCAATTTGGCCCAAAATTGGTGGAGAGTGTCTCTCAAGAGGCCTGGACACCTGCTGAGAAGCCCTGGCCCAAAATTAAAAGGTTATAATGCTCCTTTTCCGTTTTTAGGTTTTTTTAGCTCTATGAGGGCCTCCTTCAGTTTGGCACAAGCAAGCATGTTTTTCTTTGCATAGTGCTTGGTCATTTTCTTTTGGGGAGAAAGGACTCCCTTTACCTTCTTGAATTTCTTGTGCTCCTCTTTGTAATACTGAATGACATGTTGTGCCATCTCAAAATATCTTTCCCACTCCTTAATTTGTGCATCTTTGGTCAAAATTAGCATTCTAGTGGTCACCTCCTTGCCCTCATTGTCACTATCTAGATCAATGAATTGAGGCTATTTATTGGTTTTCTTGATTCTCTTACTCCTCCTCAAATTTACCTGCTACTCACTTCTTTCCATATTTTCCTTACCTTTTTCCTTTGGCTTGATAGCTAGAGAAGAGATGGCCCTTTGCCTTTTTGAGGCAGCAAACACATCTCTTTTTCCTCTGTGGTATGTGCATGTGAGAGGAGTGATCACGGTAGTTTTGACAATGTCTCCATCATCTCTATGACCTTTAGTGTTGTCACAAGCCTTTTCATTTTTTCCATGGCTTCCATGAGTCTCCTCATGCCTCATTGGGTCATTGCTTTCTTGATCTTTAGCATCAGCATCATCATTGTCTTCCTCACTGTTTTCTATACTGTCACTTTGGCCTTCAAATTGATCATTACCTTCTTCACTTGCCTCATTTTGATTTTGTTCCTCATAAAGGTATTTTTTTTCATGATCCTCTTGGCTATCTTCACTTCCATCATCATTAGGAGGCTTATTTGTGTCATTGTCATGATAGCTGTCATGACTGTCATGACTATTTCCTTAGTTGCCTTGCTCATCACTAACTGTTTTATCAGTGATATTGCCTTGGTCACTGCCTGCCTCTTCAAAATCTATTTCAGCCTCATTATCTACTTGTTCTTGGTCTTCAATTTCCTCATCATCACCTTTTATTTCATCATATTCATCATCTTCATTTATATTGTTAGTGTTTGCACTAAGACTAGGCTCACTGTCATGCTCATGTATATTCTTCTCTTGGTTGTCCTGTGCATCTTCCTGCTGACTGTCATCCTCGTCATTCTCTTCATTATCCTCTATGTCTTCATCTTGCTCATCAATAATACCTTTTTCTGTACTTGGGAGTGATTCATTTTTATCATCCCCATCATTTTTATCCTCCAATTTATCACTGTCTTCCTCTTCTTCACTACCATGTTCATCTTCCTCTTCCTTGTCATCATCATCCTCTTGCTCTTCTTCATTAAAATCTGTGTCTGCCCCACTGTCTTCATTATTTCCATCATCATATTCTTTTTCCTCATTTCTGATGTCACCTCCTTGTTCCTCATTTAACTTTGTCTCTTTCCTATTGTCTTCATCATCTCCACTGCCATCTGTTTGTTCTTTATTTCTACTTCAACCTCCTTGTTCACCATTACCACTATTATTATCTTGACTTGATGCATCGGGAGAAGAGAAAAGAGGTAGGTTTCCTTGTGGAGAAGGCATAGGTGGAGGTGATGGAGGAGTGGAGGTAAGTGAGTGTGAAGTGGAGGGGAAATTTCTCTAAATGAAGGCTTAGGGATTTGCAAATACATCATGTGAGATAAAAACTTCCCAAGGGATTCCCTATTGCTCTAGCTGGTGCAAAACAATCATCTTAACCAAGGAGTGGTGAAAAATTCTTTGCATTTGATGGGCATAACTCCTTTTCTTGACTATTGAAGCCATCTTGTCAATGCTCCAGTAGAGATAGTATGGTAGGTTTAGAAATTTAACCCTGATGAACTGCATTAGCAGTCTTATGTGATATGAATAAACCCTGGAGTACCTCCCCTCACAATTTAAGTACTTGATGATCTGCCTCATCAGTAGGGCATATCTCTCTAACAAGTGGGAGAAGGGAAAAACAACCTTGCATCCTTGTTGACAACTAGGTTTGAGGAAGGGCTCTTAGTAGCTCAAGGCCAATTTTTGCTTGAACCATCTCTCACCAATATCTGGCATTCCTATGGCTTCAGAAATGGATTTGGATGATAATTCAAATTTTACTCCTGCTAGGTTGACCTGATGGTTTTGTAAGCTGAGAATGAACAACCTAGTCAAATCTGAGCGTCATTTGACCTGTTTAACCCTCTCACAGAACTGATAGCATCCAAAATCTTGAAAATATGCAAGGATCATGGGAGAAGAGGTGATTTGAATGGTGTCTAAAGGCTCAAACCTGTTAACCCTTCCTCCCCTGTACTTTGGCTTGATAGGGGTTTGGCCTTCATCATTGTTGGTACTAATTTCTTCCTCAGACATGGTGACTGATCTAGAACAAAATTATTTTTTTCTTGGTGAGAGCCTTTAGGTCTAGGGAGGACAAATGAGTGATGTAAGGGTAGTTTTAGCAAATGAGGGAAAAATGAAGTAATCAAGGAATACTTTCAGATTTTAGGAGGAGGCTTGTCTTGCATTGAGTGTCTTTATGTTCATGATCACTCTCAAAATGGTAATTCTTGCCCTAGAAGGTTAAATGTTTGATTGGTGTGAATATTAGGGTTTGGAAAAGTTTAGGTTTTTGATATTATTTTTCTATTATGGGTGTAAAATAAAAACTTGGAGGGCAAAGAAGAGGGGCCACCAACTTTGTCTAACCCTTTATAGGAGCTTGGAGGTAGAAAAATTTTGATTTTGGCAATTTTTGAGCAAATTTGACTAAAAATCCCCAGTGCATAGCGCCACCTGACAGGTTGTTCCTGTTGGGCCTTCCCTGTGCATAGCACCGGGTCAAGTCGAGCGTTTTGCCAGTCTCTGCGCAGTGCAGGAGGGTTTGCGGGCAAGTCGGGCGGTTTAACGGGCCTGTCGGGCCATCTCGGTGTGCATCGCCATTGAAAAGTGGGCAGTCGAGTCAAACCTAGGCCTGTGCGGAGCGCCTTGGCCGGTGCATAGTGCCAGCTCTCCAGTGCATAACGCAGTGTATTTTAACACTACAGCTGCCTCCTCTATGCGTAGAACTGACATCTTTGTGCGTAGCGCCTCCATCAGTGCGTAGCGCCTGAAATTTCTAACAGTTTTGCAGAAAAAACCTTTAAAAATTGCTTTCAATGGCTCTACTTCTCCTTTAAAGACACAAATGAGTTGGGGGAGGAGGTAACGAAGACTCTTACACTCCTTTTTTGAAAAATATTTCATGAGCTAACCCACTTTCTAAATTTTTATTTTGTTCTCACTTTTTCACTGTCTTTTGGGTCTGTTTTTCCTATAGGTGGCAGAGTTATAAAAATATGACCTTTTGCCTTGCTGGAGCAAATTTGATGTCTCCTCTCAGACTGACAACCTCTTTAACAAGCTCAAACATGTGCCTCTTACCCATACCTGAAAACATGAGTCTTTTCTTGAAAGGAAAAGGTCATTTTGAAAATTTTTTGATGAAAATAGGTAAACAGTGACATTAGTCCCCTTTTTTCAAGGTTTTCTTCACTATATCCCTTTCAAAAACCTGTAAATAGTAAGCTTGTGACCATTTTGGCACTTTCACCTTTGAGTCTTTAGCCCTGCATCTTTTATGCCTTTGATTGCTTGGTGGATAGACTAAAAAGAGGAATTTTTCCCTTCCTCTAACTATCATTCTGTCATGTTTTTCACTGTGAATCAGTGGAGACCTTTTTATGTAAAAACCCTAGCAGAAAGCATCAAAAACTTCTTTAGTTTCCACATGTGCCACCATTGTGAGATATATTTAGACTTGTCTAACCTTATCAATTTTCCTGTAGGTAACCATTTTGACAGTCCTGCAGAAGTGTCATTCATGGCTAGCTATATTTTGCAGAATATACTTTGATAAGTAAAACATTGTTGGAGGCTCTATTGCTTTGCTTTAGACCAGTGATATATTTGTTCCTCTAATCATTTTTCCAGTGATATATCTATGGTGGGAGAGGTGAGCAACTTAAACCAATTTTGTGTCTTCCCCTTGGCCACTTCTGTTTTTTCAGGTGTCAATAAATTTTTCTTTGATCACTCAGTTCTTTTACCTCATGCTTGCTTTCCTTTTGATCCTTTTTTAGGGCTCTTTGTATTGATACCCTTTTAATTCCATATGTTGTTATGAAGGAGGCTTTATCATCATCATTTGACCTATTTAGCATTCTTCCTAAACTCCTAGGTTTTAGGGCTGTTAGAAAAAATTAAATAGTGTTGTCTTCCAAGTTCTCTAAAACCCTTCAAAACTCATTTATCATTTCTAAAGAATCTTCAATGTGCACTTGATGGTGTGGAGGGGACCTTTTGTCCTTGTAGCCCTAGTATTGATTCCTTGTTTGGCCAAATAAGTCACAAATCTTGATTCTCTTCAAACATCGGCCTTGCTTCCTTCTTTTGTTGTGGATGGTCTTCTTGTGATGATTTCACCCTACCTTACCTCTTATTAGGCTGATGGAAAGACTGAGTTTTTTAGGATACCAGATCCACCCTATGACTTGTGAAACCCTAGGTGACCTAGTGGAAGGTTCCTTGGACTTGGCTTTTGGACTAAAATTTAGAATTTTGGGTCATCAAGTGTAAAACAGATTTTATGATAAACATATGTATTGAAGATCCAAAATCCAATGTACTTGATTTATCTAAAGAGCCTAGAGAGACAGTTTTGAGACCATCAATGCTTGGGGTATTTTTGGGAGACACAATAGATTTGTTTGATACGTGGCCTTAGGTAGATGTGGGGGGTTTTAGGCAAAACAAAATAGAGGATTTGGGCCAAAGGTGACAACATATAGAAAAAATGAGTGACATGGGCCCCTAATGGGTTTTCTGGGACTGGTAAGCAGAGCTTGACATGATGGAGTGATGAAATAGTGAAAAATTATCTTAAGGATGATGAAGGCAGTGAGATTTATAGAACTCACAATGTTCATGAACTTTGTTTCTAGAAATCTAGGGAAATCATTTAGTTTTCAACAAAGATGTACCATCGATGATTAACACTAGCTAGAGTTAAGACTCTAAATGGTAAAACTTGCAAGTAAAGAGATTATATCAAAACTGTAACATACTAATAATGTAACTATGCATATCTTGTAAATTGCGAATTTCTTATTAAAAGGAGGAAATTATATGTTTCTCAACAATTGACATCTTGTTGAAAACATGACACTCTTAGTAGACCAAGTATAATGCAAAGTGAATAATGCATTTTCAAGCAATGACAAATTCCTTCTATGAAATTAAACCTCTCACTAAGGGATCTTTAGTGTAGTCAATTAACTCTTCCTCCATCTCCGGCATAACCCTAATGATTAGCCCTACAAAACCCTACTCCTTGGCTTCTAGATTTTAGGCTGAAAATGAGCTGAAATAACATGATAAAGAAGTCGATATTATTATTATCTCTTAGGATCCAGATTACAGATCAAAGATAATTAGACTTAAAAGACAAATAAGTAACAAGAATTAAATGATTGGCTGGATCCATATGTAGTTTTGTGTTTTAGAGTTCTTAATCAACCTGTATCAAGAAATTAGATCATGCTTCGACTAAACAGTAAGTGTTTTGTGCTCTTATTTCAATTCATTTCGTTTCTATATATGCAAAGGTTGGAGCATCCCTCCATTTAGATTTAGAGTCTCAACCTATGACTTTATAAGGTTAATCTGTTAAAATAGTATAGAACATAGTGGTTACACCCTTATTTGTATATCCATGTTCGATTATTCTATATGACATTTATAACTGAGTTATATTTATAAGCATTTAAAACTTATTTTTGTATAATCTTACCTTGTTTTGGATGGATACTTAAGACTGTCATTTTGTACTATGACATGTGAAAATATGTTAAATTGCTTAAACATTGCTGGTACATGGATACCAATATGAAGAAAGTTTTGCTTAAACATTGTGGGTACAGGGATACTAACATAAATTAGGATTTATGTTGTGGATATGGTATCTATAATTTTACATATCAACATAAATGATGAGATAGAAATTAAAAAAAAAAGTGATTGCACTTGACTATTCAAGGTGAAAACGAATTTATAGACCTATTGGATAAACATAACCAAGTGTGTTGTATGAACCCAAGGATCAATATCATAGATATAAACATGTTTGGAATGTGTAGAAATTGTTATATGGGTAACAATTTTCTTTGAACATATAGATATATATGTTATAATTTGTGGACAAGTGTTTTACATCACAGAATAATCTCGTATGTTATACAAGTGTTTTACCAAGTATGTTATATGAACTCAAGGATCAATATTGTAGATAGCAACATATTTGGAATATGTAGAAATTGTTATATGGGTAACAATTTTCTTTGAACATATTGGTACGTATGTTATAATTTGTGGACAAGTGTTTTACATCGCAAATAAAATCGTTGCCAAACCGACCGCATGATGACAAAAATCCAAGAACAATTGAGATGCACTAAGATTCCATGATAGAGTGTTAACCCCGGTCCTACTAGGAGGGGTGGAGGTGTTTCCCACCGTTTATCCTCCAAAACCTGGAGTCATGGGAGGGTTGTGCGAGTCACGCTACCCTAGACGTGTGATGATGATTGTCAGATGCCTATTGGTCCGTCAGGTCGACGTAATTAACGCTGACACCTTAAGGTCTATGGATGGTTAGATCATAAAAAAAACTTATGCCATGGCATATTCCTATAGAGGAAGGATAGGATGGGAGCGGAAGAGATTAGGGAGGATAGGATGATTCTAGAATAGCTTGGGAACAACGTTGGGGAAAGATGTGACTACTAAATGGTAAACCAATAAATGATCAAAACATAAATGTTAAAAGTGTTCTCACACATTAAACGAAAATTCAACTATGATACACCAACCTTATATGATTATACTAATCACTGATATAATTAATGATATACGACATAAAACTTAACTTCAGGACGAAGTTTTTTAAAGGAGGGGTGTATGTAATGACCCAACTCGAATTATGTGTAACATAGATATATTAGCATGCATATGATAGCTACATATGCATGTATCACATGTACGGCACTAGTACATCCACTAATCAATTATGAAAAGAAACTCGGTGTAGAGTAATGAGTGAATTATTGAAGTATTGAGTAAATCCCTAACTCACCATAATATAATGAATGTATTAGTTATACCTACCATTATCATAATATAAACTAATACTTTGTTCAAAGAAAATTAAAAGCATTGACTTATGCAAATAAATGATGATATTTTAATAAATCCAAGATATTTATTAAATAATAATATTTTAATAAATCTAAGATATTTATTAAATAATAATATTTTAATAAAACCAAGATATTTATGAAATAATAATATTTTAATAAAACCAAGATATTTATCAAATAATAATATTTTAATAAAACTAAGATATTTTAAAAATCCAAGATATTTATTAAAAGAAGATATTTTAATAAATATCTTGAATGGAGTTTGTGTATAAAAGGAGAAGAGGGGGAAACTTGATGGGCATGGGTAGTGAATGGGTAAACTGACCCGGATGCTGTCAGAAGAGTTCTAACTGCGTGATACATGAGCAGTGAGTTCTAACAGAGTCATGGAGTGATCTCGATTGTTATTGGAGTTTTGGGCACGAGGGCCAGAAGACTTGTCTTCTGGATCTAGGGACCGGAGAGGTTGACCTCAAATAAGCTGGGAGGAAAAAGGCAGTTTGGTGACGGGAGCTGGAGCCATGGAGGATCAGGAACATCTTCAAACATAGTTCCAGGTAAGTATTAATTAGTCAATTGATATATATTCTTCTTCAAAAATCCCAATCTGAATTCTGTAGTATGAATTTTTTGAATGATTGTTAATTTTGAAAATTAAGTGCTTTACACTTATGAATTTTGTGAATGATTGTTAATTTTGAAAATGAATGGCTTTACAATAGGGAAAGAATAAAATGATGTCCACTTGCCAAAATCCGATTTTTACACTTGGCAATGGAGCTCCACATATCAAATTCGAATTTTCCTTGTGATCTCCTCCCTCTCACCACTTGGCATTTGGTTCTTCATTGGAATTTTCTCTCAACTTTCTATAATGGAACCATGGGCTCTCATATTGTATCATGTTATGAGCTATTGGGCTTGAGGAAACTCTGTCATTTTTGTATATCAATAAAATCAAGACTTTGTGGCTATTTAGCAGATGTTCTCTTGATGTTATGAGGTGATTTCTTTCCATATTATTGCTATTGTATTTGAATTTGTTTATATGCTTGATCAATATTAGTTTATATTTTCCATCTTGTTTGGATTGATTCGTGCAAGCTATCTTGCATGCATCATTGATTTAGAGTATTATTCTAGGAATTAGCTTACCAAGTCATTTTCGGAAAAATGTTTGGTTTATCTATTTCATTATGATGCTCTAATCCTTTTGCAAACTGATATTTGTTTAAGTGTATACAGGAAGATTTATTCGTATTGTGTGCAGGAAATTCATCCGGGCGTGGGAGAAGTCTCAAATAGATCAACTCACTCCTAGATTCAAAGCGATCCAAAACTCGGCTACTTTCAACCCCAAGTTTTGCATCAAAGGAAGACAAAGAGGGAGTTTATCGTTCTCCAACTACTTGATCATCTATTTCCACTTTTAAAATCTAAAAAATTTCATTTGTAGAGCGTTTTAAAATGATATTTGTTACTTCAAGAGCGTTTGGGGGTTCACTCCCATTCCTTGGGCTAGTGCCTTTGTACGTTAATTTGTATTTTAAATCATCTTTATTTGAGCCTAACGTTTGATTTTCTTTCACAGCTCGCAAGTTTGAGCGTGAAAAGTGAGGAGCTTGAGGAAAAGATGGCAAGAGACAATTAATCCTCCTTGCATGCGAAGGCTTCCATTACTTCAAAATCTGATTTTAGGGAGGTCGTAAGCACCTTTGGGACAACAGCAAACTTAATCTTTGCCATGGGCCTAGGAGCTTTGAAAAATTCATATTTTGAAGGTTTTCTCCATAAGTCGTGTTGTCAATTTTTGAAGAGATTAAGCCTTTTTCCAAGCTCTTTATTCGTAGAAAGATCTCCATTTGGGCAGCCATCTTAAAGGTTGTTTTCTTCTCTTGTAATCAATAATAAAATAACTCTTTTTTTGCTTGAGGGAGCTTGGGATATTTTTCCCATGGTATCCCCCTTCCTTGGTTGAAGAGGAAGAAATTTCTTGAGTGGATTGATTCATTTTCTGATTTTCGTTTTATGCATGCTAATGAATTAACAACTAATGCACTCTACATCCATCTACCTAAATTTTGGTTAAATTAAAGTTACATGCATGAGCCTCAATGCTACAAACTTGAGAAAAATCTCTTTCTATGTGTGAGCAATTCGCATGGTTGGCAAAATTCCATTGATTTAATGTTTATGCTTCATGCATGTTGAGGAACCATTGAAGCACATTTTTTTATAAAAACTTATCTCATTCCACTTGCCATTAAATGCTACAACACACATAAATCTATTGTTTCTCTCAAAGTTTTGTTTATTATTGCAAGTAAGCACCATCTCATCTCTTGTAGAAAATTTGCATGTATCATTTAAATGAGATTAATCAACATTCATTTC
The DNA here is from genome assembly GCA_034641835.2 of Pinus albicaulis. Classification (NCBI taxonomy): domain Eukaryota; kingdom Viridiplantae; phylum Streptophyta; class Pinopsida; order Pinales; family Pinaceae; genus Pinus; species Pinus albicaulis. The sequence goes on from CM076572.1 coordinate 488,024,023, forward strand.
ACTGAAGAAACTCATTAAAACTTACCTCCAACATAAGTTGGTTGTATAGATTTCTAGGGACCCTATACTCCCCTATTTACTCCTCACTGTGAGATCCATATAATTCGGGTGTTGAAATTCAACAAGATGATGATCCCAGTGAAAATAAAGCACCTATACTAGGTGGGGCTTGCAAGCTATTTTTAGCTATATGTGTATTTTTATAATGTTGAAAAAATTCTATTTATAGTGGGAGTCTATTTATAGATGGTTGAGAAAATTCTATTTATAGATGAGTTTATATTTTTAGATGCATGGGTGAAGACTATTTATAGATCGCATGTCTAAAAATAGAATGCATGTCGATTATTATTGTCTCTTAATAATAATTAGACAATAAATAATAATCTATTCTCTTGAAGCACTTGATTTCAATTAATTGATGTGGCAAACTAGTTGACTGAAGGAATTATGAGTTTGGTTGGTGGGAAATGCAAGTGGACTTCGTTGTAACTGAGTGATACAAAGTTTTGATAGATTTGGATGTGTAGTTAGTGAGTTGTAAAGTAGTTTAACTCAGTTGAGTGAGTTAAACTAAGTTCTGCTATTTGTAACTAGTAGTAACTATAGATACACTAGTGAAAGATCAGTGAATTAAATATTAAATTAATTCACATGGAGTGATCTCACAGGAAACTTAAGATTTACTACTGTTAAGTACATGCATGTCAGATATAGTGGAGACCCAGTTGAGAGATAGGTGAAAGGGACAATTTGACTATTAGTTGTGACATTAGTGGGTGCACACTTGCAACCAAACAAAAATTGGAGATTCCAATGAGGATTGCACAGTCAAGGCAAGGCAATATCAAACTCATTCAGGGATTGTGATCACAGGATTGTTAGTTGGAGTGTAGGTCGTCGTATACAAAGAACTGGCGCATGTATTTGCTAATTTTTGTATGACAGTGTGATATGATTGTATATTGTACTGAGAGCTCCTGGATTAGAGTTTTGTATGATATTGTTTCATGATACATGATATATACATAATATATGATAGTGGGGTTTTAGCTGTATTCTTTCCTGGAAAAAACATTTGTGTTATGTGTGATTGATATTTCTTCATGTGTTTGGAATTGGCGATTAAATTTATGCATATATTTAAGTAGAAGGATTTTGTATTTAATACTGGAATATAATTGTTAGAGTGGGAGAATAAAGGAAATAAATAATTGCATTAAAATTTCTACATGGTATCGGAGAAAATAAGATTACAATATTGAAGAAATAGCTGAGTTTGTTGGTGGAAACAATTCGAATTTGCTGCAAGAATTTCTTGGTGCGACAATTGAGTAAACATCGAAATGGTTTTCAATGGTTTGTGGCTAGAATATTCACTCGAGGGCAGCTCAAACTACATTGCCTGGAAGGACAGGATGGAGTCGTTACTTGAGGATAATGGCTTAAAGGAATTCATCGACAATGATGTTCCTAAGCCCACTTCGACGGATGCTGCATTACTTGACACATGACAAACGAAAGTAGTGAAGATGAGAAGGATTCTGTTGGAAGGTGTATGAGATCATATTGTCTCAAGCTTTCATGGGAAATCCACTCCATTTTCTATGTGGAAGGCTTTGAAAATATTTTCCAAAGCAACAATGACCATAGGAAATTGGCGTTGAAGGATAAACTCAGAAAGATCAAGATGGAGAAGGGCGACAATATTCCTAAGTATCTCACAAAGTTTGTCCAATGTTGGGATAAAATGGGGAGTGTGGGAATCACGGTTGCTGATGATGTTTTTGTGAGCTTGGCTCTCTTGGGACTTCCTAAGAGTTGGCATAGTTATCAAGACTCTGTCAATGGATGAGAAAAATTTCCAGATTGGGAACAACCGTGGTCAGATCTAGTGCAGGAGAAGTTCAGGCGAAACACCAAAGATGGCTCTTCATAAAATCATGATGATGAAGAGGATTGTTCTTTGGCTGCCAAGGGAAGGAAAAGGAAGGGGAAGAAATTCACTCAAAATCTGAGTCTAAAGGCAAGAAGGTGGATTTCTCCAAGGTGAAGTGCTTTCACTGTCACGAACATGGGCATCTTGCCACTAACTATCCACAAAAAAAGAAGAACAAGAAGGATGCTAGAGTTGTAGCTAGTGAGGCCCTTTCCTTGCAATTTGACCTTGATTTCTCTTTGATCGCATTCTTGGCTTCAAGTGCAATGGGATTGGTGTAGTATCTTGATAGTGGTTCTTCCTTCCACATGACGGGAGATAAGGAGCTTTTCATTGACTTGGAGGAGAAAGATCTCCAGATGCATATAGAGATGGATGATGATGGATGATACAGTGCAACCGACATTGGTACCATTACCTTTGAGAGGTATGTAGGTAAACCATTTCAATTGAAATATTTTATGCATGTTCCAGGTTTGAAGAAAAACTTGGTCTCAGTCGCAATGTTGGAGGACAAAGGCTATGACGTTGTTTCCAGCGATGGAAAATATTTCCTGCGACATAAAACAATAGGTCATGCTAAGAGGATAGGGATTCATGTCAAGAATCTCAACAAGCTGGAGTTATATGGCTAGGCTACAATGGTGGGCAAAGAAGAAGAAGTGGTGAGCTGGGATGAGAGTGAATTATGGCACAGGCGATTGGGCCATCTTCACCATCGTGCCCTGAAAATTTTGTAGCATATTTCTACTGGAATTCCCAATGGTACACTTGCATAGTTAGATCAATGAAAGGGATGAAATATGGGAAATTTTGTAAAGACCACCTTTCATGAAAAGGAGAATCGTGCTTCGGTGATCCTGGAGAGAGTTCACAAAGACATGTGTGGACCATTCTCTATTGCTTCAAAAAAAAAAGACAGGTATTATGTTATTTTTTTTGATGAATTTTCTCGTAGATGCTAGATATTCTTCATGCAGAAGAACAATAAAACATTCTCAAAGTCCTGTGAGTTTAAAGCATTGGTGGAGAAAGAGTCGGGGAAGCAAGTGAAGGCTCTGCGGAGCAATAATGGTGGAGAATACATCTCGAACTAATTCAAAGAATTCTGTATCAAAGAAGGAATTCGAAGAGAACTCATAGTGCCTCATAACCCACAGCAAAATGGGGTCACAGAGAGGAAGGAAATAATGATCGTGGGTGCTACACAAGCTATGCTGCATGATCAGGACCTACCAATGCACTTGTGGGTGGAAGCATGCAACGCTGCGGTTTATGTGAAAAACCGTTATCCTCATAGAGTACTTGGTATGATTACACCTGAAGAAGCTTTTACTAGTAAGAAGCTAGTTGTTTTTCACTTTAAGTCTTTTGGCTCATATGTTTATGTGCATGTGACCAACAATGCCAGGAAGAAGCTGGAGCCGACTGCTGAAGTTGGGATATTTTTGGGGTACACAGAAACACCCCATAATTATTTTGTGTATTTTCCAAACAATTGAATGAATGTGGTGCGATGGGATATAAAATTCAAAGAGGAGAAAGCCATGAAGTTGTCGCTTGAGAGGGAGCTAGACTTACATGCAGAGGAGGAACTTTTGGTTGCCAAAGATGAGTCTCTAGATGTAGATAAACCACAAGAGGAGGTTCATGGAGTGGAGGACTCCACTCACGCAGAGCCAAACATCATAATTGGCAGAAGGCATACCACAGAAGCTGAGAGGCTAAAGCTTGATGCGACACAGAATGCAGGAGTCCCTACTTCACAGTGCAAACAGAGAAAGTCTCCTGACCGATTCATTGGATACATGGATCTCATGAGAAAATGTATTGTCACTGAGTCATATTATTTTCACGAGGAAGTGCAGGAGCCCACATGGATAGATGCAATGGTGGAGGAGTATGACTCCATTGTTAGAAATAGTGCTTGGGAAATTGTTCCAAGGCAGGTTGATAAATTAGTGGTAGGTTCAAGATGGATCTACAAGGTAAAGAAAGTTGCTAATGGGAGTTTTGAGAAATACAAGTCAAGATTTGTGGCCCGGGGCTTCCCACAGATCGAGGGGATTGATTATGAAGAAACATTTTCACTTTTTGCATGGTATTCTTCCATAAGGACCATCCTTTCTCTCTCAACATAGATGGGTTGGCACATTCATCAGATGGATGTGAAGACTGCGTTCCTTAATGGGATCATTGAGGAAGAAGTGTAAATTGAGTAGCCTGAAGGATTTGAGATCTTCAACAACGAGTCACATGTGTGCAGACTCAAAATAGCACTGTATGGGCTGAAGCAAGCACCCCGTGCTTGGTACACTTGGATCGACAACTATTTCACTGTCCTTGGCTTCACCAAGAGTGAGGTGGATGCAAACCTATACCAAATTGTGGTGGGTAATATTTTAATCATTTTTCTTTATGTTGATGATTTAATACTGACTGGTGATGAGTATTTGATACACTCATGTAAGGAGGACCTTCCAAAGGAGTTCGAGATGAAGTATATGGGCCTCCTTCATTATTTCCTTGGATTGGAAATATAGCAGCAAGAAGGTGGAATTTTTGGGTCTCAAGGCAAGTATGCAAGGGAGATACTGGGTAAGTTTCACATGGAGGGCTGCAAACCCATGGATACTCCTCTTCCAGAAAACTAGAGGAAAGAGGACGCTACATCTGGAGAGCTAGTGGATGCTATTGTCTATTGACAGTTGGTGGGTTCGCTCAGGTAGTTAGTTAATACAAGAGCGAAAATATGCTATGCAGTGAAGTAGCTTAGTCAAGCGATGGTTAAGCCTACCAAGCTCTTTTGGAAGGCAGTAAAGCATGTCCTAAGATATCTCAGGGGCACATCTGAGTATGGCTTATGGTACAGACAAACGGATGAGGTGAAGTTGCATGGATTCACAAATGTAGATTAGGTGGGCAGCCCAATGGAAAAAAAGACCACATTAGGAGGGGTATTTAGTATCAGATCTACAGTTGTTTCTTGGTACAAAAGGAAATAGAGATCTATGGCACTCAATTCAGCAGCAAGTCAAGTTGCATGAGAGGCTATCTAGATGAGAAAGTTCCTGGTTGGTTTATTTGGTTCTCATTTAGATCCTATAGTGATTCATTGTGATAATTAGATTTGCATTAAACTCTCGATTAATCTTGTGTTTCATGATAGATCAAAGAATATAGATATTCAATATCATCATATCAGATATTGTGTGTAGTAGAAGATCATGTTGCTTTAGCACATTCCTACAGAGGTTCAGGATGCAGATATTCTGATGAAGGCGCTCACCAGGAGAAAATTCGAATACCATAGAGACAGGATCAGGGTGAAGGATAATCCCTTTCTTGTTGAGAGGGAGTGTTAAGATTCAACAAGATGACGATCCTAGTGAAGATTAAGCACCTACACTAGGTGGGGCCCGCAGGCTATTTTTAGGTGTATGTCTATTTTTAGAATGTTGAGAAAAGTATATTTATAGCAAGAGTCTATTTATAGATGGTTGAGAAAATTCTATTTATAGATGAGTTTATATTTTTAGATCGCATGTCTAAAAATAGAATGCATTTCAATTATTATTATCTCTTAATAATAATTAGACAATAAATAATAATCTATTCTCTTGAAGCACTTGATTTCAGTTAACTGATGTGGAAAACCAATTGACTGAAGGAATTACGAGTTCTAAGTTTGGTTGGTGGGACATGCAAGTAGACTTAGTTGTAACTGAGTGATACAAAGTTGTAACAGAGTTGGATGTGTAGTTATGTGAGTTGTAAAGTTGTAACTCAGTTAATGGACAACCTAGATTGACCAAGATTGACTTAAACTGGTCGATCTCGGCGATGAGAAAAACGGCGAGCTGGGTGGGATTGAAATCAATTTTTTTTTCTAATTGTTTATTAGACCCTATGCCATTCTCCAATGCATATAAAGGTGACCCAACCCCCTCATATTTCCTCACAAATATCTCATTGCATTTATGTGAGCATTTGTGAGGAGTTTGTGAGCATTTGGAGTCGGTTTTTGGAGCAGCATCGGTTATGTCGTTTTGTTCTAATCTCTATATATTACATGTATTGGACAATGCACTTGGTGCCATTTTAATATAATAGATATATTCATGAACGTGATTTGCTCAAGTGTTGTCTTCTCTCTATTATTATATGCTTTGATTTTGGAATCATGAATGAAAATATTTGAAATTATGAATTTTCATTAAAATCAAATATTTAATGTTCTTTTTACAAAGACTGATTCATTGGAATCAACTAGTCTGAGTCGAGTTAGAGTTGACCCTTGGTCAGTTCTAAGTCCCCAAGTTTTAAAACAATGATGTAAATATATGTATATTAGCTACCCTTGCACTGTAAAATTCCCAACCCAACTCTTCAAATATCACTGCATTTTGACTAATATTTACGGTGCCTAGAAATTATTGTCTCCACCTCAAGTTTGTCCCAAAACAACTCCAATAAGATTCAGAAATTACTTTGAGTGTCACAAATGGAAACTCAAGTATGTGGTAGAGTGTAATCCATGTTTATATGACTGTCTAGTAGGTGAAAGAGATGTAGGAAACTTCCTTTCAAGGCAGCTCAAGAACATGTACCAAAACCCCCTCAATTTGTCCTCTTCTAGACTCAGAATTTTGACTACCTTAGTAGATAGGCCCATAGCCCTAAAAAATGGTCATACTCAACATTTTTGAAAGAAATCTCAACCCAAATTTTAAAAAAGAGACTTGGTTTAGTCATGATAGTGAGAACTCGACCTCGTAGATGCATACACGACCCAGTAAAAAGGAAATAACTTTGTTCATCCAAACAGAAGGAAACTTGTGCTTCTCTGAAGTGCATTCTCTTGGTACCCAAACAAGAAATCTGGCCCTCTAAACATTGGCCTTTTTGTCCCACTTCTGAAGGAAAATTTAGGTGTGAGGGTTTAATGTTTGGAAAAGGGTAGTATCTTAAGATTCAACCCCTATCTCGTTTGCCTGGCCTCCTTGTAAGAACAATTAAACTCGGCCTCTTTAGGAAGGAATGGACTTGCAATTGCAAAATTTATGATGCCAACAATCTCCTGCAAAAATTATGATCAGATCTTCAAAAACTAATCAACAACCAAACCAATTAAGAACCATTGGAATATCTGAGATAATATTCCCTCCAGCGTTAACTAGGGTGGCACTCAAATTCCACCAAAATCAGATATGAGTTTCGCTTGAAACTTGCTTGAGTCTCTCTTCTATTTATAATTCTCCATGGAGCCTCCTTCTAGCTTCTAGATTCTCCCTTTTCCCCATTATTTTATTGGTGGGGCCCATTTTCCACTAGCAGAATTTTTCCGCCATTTTAAATAAAATAATCATTTGTCTCCTTTATGAATAAAGTATTATTTTGTTTCCATTCTCCAAAAAATAATGATTTTACTCCATTCTCCATTAAAATATTATTTTTCCGCCATTCTCCATAAAATAATATTTTTCTTCTTTTCTATACAAAATAATATTTTCCCTTTTTTTTTTTAATATCACCAAAAATTGTCAAAACTTCTTATTTATTTTTACATGCACAAAAATTGGGAATATTACAGTCATCCCCACCAAAAATTTCTTGTCCTCAAGAAAACTCACCATATGTTGCTACTCTACAAGCTGGCCTAGCTAATGCCAGGGTCCCAAATGTGTCTATAGAATGCTTTAGCTTCATTATTGATCCATTTTAAGCTTTCTGGGACGAACGGGATCGCGAAACATGTTACCTTAGAAACATTAACATTGACATGGATAACTTCTCTCTCCCAATTCAAATCATTATCCCAATATAAAAATTCACTTTTCAGTTCTTCAATGTCTGCAACCTTTTCAAAATTCCCAGTTACCTCTTCACCCTCCAGAAAATTTTGAAAGTAATCTTCCCTCCAGAAATAGGATATAGTTATTTCTAGAGAAGGAAGAGCATTCACAAATTTCATCATAGACCTGGTGTGCTTTTCCTTTTTCTCATGGAACATCTGAATCCATTGCTTCTTCCAACCTTCAAAACTATTGGTAATATGCATTGATTTCACCAAAGAGCTATCTAAACATCTTAACTGTATGACCCCCATTTCCTTCCAATAATTTAGAATAGACTTAACAAGATCACAATTTTCTTCATATATCAACACACTTTCTTTTGTACATGTTATGACGACATGTAAATGTTTAAACTTAATGCTTACGAGATTAGGCTTGCTATTGTCTAATTCAGGATGTGATTTCTGATCCAAACTGTTGGAACCTTTCCAATCCATCAAATGATAAATCAGCCTCCACTTTGTGTCCAATAGAGAGTTGTACAGAACTATACCCTAAAACTCTAGACCTTCATACTCAATTGTTGTCAACACAAGACTTTATTTCCCAACTTGGCTAATCCCCTATACCCTTGTGAGATAATCTCTTACCAAATTGGCCCATTTGGTGCCAAACTCAAATTTGTTTCTTCCAAGTTTTCCTTCATGACCAAAACCTTTGTCTTCCTCAGGTTCAATAAATATCGGTGCTTCTTCAAACATGGGACCCTCTCCTAGGTTCAATCTATCTACAACTAAAAGAAGGAAATGATACGACATCTCCACAACATTTTGAGCTAGTTTAGTTATCCCACTGTGTGTCCTAAAATTTTGGCTCAGTTGAACTAAATCAGACATGCTAAGTAGAGATGACATGTTGTTATTGACGTCTAATTTTGAAAATGCCTTGTAGAGAACATTATTGGTATATAGGAATCAAAAGTTAACCTCTCTTGCAAGTTGCAATTACTTGAACTATGTAACCAAAAATGTCATAGCCTTCATGAAGTTTAGAACATACATATTTGGAAAAGGTAATTTGGGCCATTGTCACATACTGATTTTCATTAACATAAATAAATTCCATTTTTCGATGCAAGTAGTTTCTTAGGTCTGTAATATAAAAATTTCCATTACTTTTCCTTTGATTTTCATAATGCGAGAGAAGATCATAGACTACTTCTCTCTAATAGGAATTAGAGATAGAAACCCTACTTTCTGCAATCAGAATATAGTCCTCTTGACTCATCTTGAATTTTGAGGAATTTATTAATATTAAACTACCTTTTAAGTGTGATGCAATTTCAGTGATTATCACAGAAGATTCGAGTCCTCGTTTAAAATCTCCACTGAAACATGGCCCGTATTGTGAGTTGAAAGGTTCATAGTAAACTTCTCTTCTCTTCATAATTTCCATAAACAAAACAAAACTCCCATCTATGGACCCTTTTTCATCATCAAATAAATGGCATAGTACACTCCCATCCAACATCATTAGGAACTTGTTGAATGTAATGACCAATGAAAAAAATTTCTCAGATATTCCATGAAACTGTCAAGAATATTTTTCATCACACCTATGCATAACCATGTAAAGAGCATGATCCTTTCACAGTGTAAAACTATGAACAACACTAAGATTTTCCTTATTACTAGACAAAGCTTTGCGTTGATTGGGGAATAAATCTGAGGGCATTTGAGATTTCAGTGAAGTTAGTCCAAAATAAAATACAGCTCCATTTTTGCAGAGCTTATTTTGTAAAAGTTGTTCCCTAAATTACCTTTGTAAACAGAGGGAATGGAGTGCTTATAATGAAGCTTCATACTATTGTTCGATGTTCATACTTATGGTTTCAACATCAGGAACATATGGTATTTTTATTTGTTGTTTTTCACTTAATGCATGGGCTATCTCCAGTTTTGAGAATTCTTGTTGGAATGGATGGGTAGTTGTAGCATACCAAAAAATAATTTGGCAGTAGGGTTGTCGTGCTTTTCTTGTATTGTCATTACTTCCCTGTTTAAATTCTTGACTGCTCCTTGCACCTTTGTAAAATCAGCAGAAAATGATCCATTTGAATGCATCTGGCCAAATTTTGAATCTTGTTCTTTCTCATGAGCCCCTTGTAATCCAAATCTGATTTAACGAATGAACCCAACAAGGAGAGATACATAAATATGTTTTTATGACCCTTTAGAAGGGAATTATGGATCAAAAAGATGCTGAAGAGCCCACAATTCCAAACTGTCAGCTTTTTCTTCTCCTAATGTTGAATGAAGTTCTTGAGGTTCTATCCAAACTATTGTCTACGTGTTATTGGGAAGCTCAATCATGTGAGGCCCATGGAAAAATTCATGGAAAAATTTATGCGTGAGCATCCACATATTGATTTTGTTCCTCATAAATGCATGTATCCACAATCAGATGAGTATGTCCCTATTATTGAGCCTGAGCATGGCATCTCCCCTATTTTCACTATCCTTTCATCTTTTGGAAAATTGAAGGAAATTGTTTGAGGACGTTTGTCATCCCCTGCACCACACGTCAGTTGAATCACATGAATAGGAGCAGTAGGAACATATTTTGATTCATACTTGTCATGCAAAGGAAAATTACTCTCCAAGTCCTTTAAATTACCACTAGAAATTTTAATTTGAGATTTTTCTACTTTATCCTGGATTCCAACATATGCTTCAAATGTAGCCTTGAAACCTCTTCCAAGGTCATCAACACAATTTGGGCCTGGATGCTTTCCACGATCAAAGGGTGTGAAAGCCTTCAACATAAGGGATTGAAAATGTATGCATTGAGCTACCATGTCATGTAATTCTAGTGTACCTGTGCTAATCTAACTATCATAATTTCGATCCTTGCCTTTATCACAATTTGCATCTATGTTGTAAGGAAACTGGGTATAAGTCTTGTGATTTAGGTCATAAGCAAGCAATCATTCATTTGTTGTTGATAATATAAGGACATTTCTAATATCTTGAGCTTGAACTTCACCTTTAACCACAAACCAAATCAAAGAAAATCATAAAGAAGTAAAGTGTGCACTAGAGGGGTGGAAAAAGTTGGCCGAGGGAAGTTGTAGCTCATGCTTCCACGATTTCTCCCTTCTCACATCTATACACTTAAAATTTTGGATGTCCACTAGCCAGTCACTTGGCTATGGCACCTTGGCTTGAATTCTTTCCCACTTTTTTGCCACCATTTTCACACAAACCTATGTGTTGAGATTTTGGGGTAGCATCAGATGTGCTCTAACTCCCAAATTTTGTGGAGTTGGAGTACATGATATCTCCAAGACCGAGAAAGCGTTTGGAGAAATTCCATCAATTTTAAGAGATATTAAGATAATTAATCTTTTTAATTAAGGACCCTAAGTCTAACTTAAGAAAATTAAAATATTAAAGTGAATTAAATTAAACATGTGATGAGAATGACTTAAGTGGCGTGGATCAAGCAGATTCTAATCCTATCCATTGATTAGAGATTAGATCATGGTTGTTGGTTTCCCAACGAAAAAAGTATAAGAGGATGGTTTGGGGTCAGTTGGAGAACACACAAATTGGTGGAGCACTGAAGCTAAGCTGAAATTCTAGGGTGTGGTTTGCTAATAATTTCAGGAGGAATTTGCAGTGCAACGAGGCGAAGTATTGTAAAGGGGATGATCTGATCCTTGGCCAAAAGTTCAAAAATGACAAAGAGGCAGCATGCTGAGCAATGCAAAGGCATTCCAGATCCATGCAGTCTAGTAGAGGCCACGCAGAGGTAGCACAGAGGCAACAGGAGCCACGTAGGGATGACACATGCCCAGTCAGGGCAGCACAGGGGTAGTGTAAGCCCTTCAGGGGTGACGCAGGCCCTTCCAAAGCAATGCAGAGGTTGACGCAGGCTAGGAAGGTTGATATATAGGGATAAGGATAAGCATTAGGGTTTCTGGTGGTCCAGAAAGGGCTCGAATTCTGTAAATCTCGTTTAAGGGTGTGAGTCAACCATATTTTCTGTCTCCAAGAGAAAGAGGTACAACTGTTATGGTTTTCTCTATAGGGAAAACCATGTTTGGTGCCCAAAAAATTTTGTATTCAGAATCTGCTTAGTAATAAAAACCTCCAGAGCTAGCTGCACCAGTTTTCCCGCATTAGGTTTTTCTGGGGACATTTGTCGAAAAAATCCATGTGTCACTTTGTCATATGAGCATGCTATTCGGTAAATTAACTGTAAAGAAGTAAATCGAGAATTAATAGTAGGATTTCTTAGATTAAGAAATTTTCACACTATGGATTTATGGGCTAATTTGGGAGCTGCCACTTCCCCTTGGGAGTTGGAAACACCTAGTAGGTGTTATCCATATACCGGCCCTAACATAAGGAGGTAAATTTTTTACGAGAGTTGATCCTGTTAGACATTTGAATGTGAGCTTTGTATGAATTATTTTTGTTCCCCTAAAATTAGGTATGGTCCACTATGATGCATATATGGTTGTTGCACTTAATGATTGTTGATTTTCACTTTATTTTGAGATGGTTTTTCATGTGTTTTTTGTTATCTCTCCTTGCCGCCTACACCTACCTACAAGTTAGTGGAAAAAACCTTCAACCCCACAAGGTGTGGTTGGTGGAAAGGAATTCAGAGAAGGGGTTGTCACCTACTCCCGACTCTCTCAGTTTAAGCTATCTCCCAAGTTAACTATGGGGGGTGGTCCCTAATAGAAAAACTAAGTTAAATATTTTGAGTTTTTAGCAGAATTGTTAAAGTGAATTGGATTACTTTTAAAGATTTATGAGCATTTTATAAGCAACTTTGTAATAATAATATCAAATCATTCAACCAATGCCTTTAAATAAGACATTCAAGAATAATGGTCAAAAGGTGAGAACACAATAATCCTCAAATGGAAACAAAAGATGTCAGCACAAGATATTTGCAGGATAAAATGATTAAAGGATAACCAAATCTCAATATTTAAACATATCTTGTCATAGTTCAAAACAAACAAAATATTAGATGTTCTTATAAGTCTAGTACTCAAGCCTTCTATTGAAGAAATATCCCAGGTTCCTCCTATTTTTCTCTCTCACTGTAAATAAAAAATATATATTGGTAAACTGATTTATATGGTTGTTTGTTTCCAGCTTTAATGGCATTAATTTTATATCAGCATCGTGCACTCTTGTATATATATATATATATATATATATATATATATATATATATATATATGAGCATTTAAGAAATCAAATATGATTGAAGAAAAATGTCCCTTTTAATGTGAAATGCCTCTCATTAAAACTATTGTGCTAGCACATATCAGTCTTGCACCTACAATAGTAAGGAATAAAATTGTTTGATGGAAAGCATCATTGAAAAACTTCAACATAAATTCTAGAAATTTACTAAAAATTTAAGGCATTTTCAAGAAATGAATATTACAAATGTGAAGTCAAGGGTCAAGTGAAATGAATTTTTACTCCTTGAGAAACTGGTGTTCAAGCAAGTGGCTTAGGTCGACTTGAGTGAAATGGCAAGACACTTGGTGAGATGTAAACCCACCTTGATTACTTTACGCAGGGGTGAAGATTAGCTCATTGAGGGTCATCCAAGAAGAAGGGTAGCCACAGACCTTGAGGAGAGCCGAGCTAGAGAAATTTTGAGCAATAGAAAGTCTCTAGAAGATGTATGAAACTTTTTCCATTTTTTAGCATACCAAATTGAAGGAAGGGTTGACCGAGGACTTTGGAGAGACTTTTATGTCCATGGAGGAGTGGTTAAAGCCCTAACAGAGTTTTGGCACATGATTTTGTGAGGGATGGAGCCCTAATTCATCTACTACGAGCAGGCCAATGTTGAGAATTTGGAGGACTAATGATTAATACAAATTCTCTTCTTGATAATTACTTATGAGCTTACATGAGTTACTTATGTCTTATTTCTTTAACTTAGTTAATATTTCATCAAGTAAATTATCAAAATTCACGAGATACAATTAGGCTCCTAGAGCCAGGGAAAAAGATCTCCCTCTTGGAGAGGAAAACCCGCAAATAATTCTTCTTATAGATATTCAAATGACAAGTACCATGACCCAAACTCGGACCCTAGACTTAGGAATGTCTCCAATATCTTGTCACTATCGTTTCAAAATTGATTCTTCTCTTCAAAAATCTACACTATTCTGCACTAGAAAACTCGGTCTTCAAGATTTACTTATTGTTTAGGAAAATATCGGAATTGAATTGTCTTTACCTTGCATACACTTGCAGCTGTATTGTAGTTAGGAAGGTAAATCACAGACTTAAGGCTTCCTTACTCTTAGTCTCCTTTAAGACTGCTTTATCCTTATACTCATTGTCTTCACTGTACTAAACTATAGCCTTCAACCTTAACCTCTTTACATTTCAGGACCTTTTCTCAATTCTGGAAACATGAAACAGTATGTAGTTAGTATATCTGTACCTTCTTCTTGCTTTGGTATCTAATGTAGAGGCTGTGACACATCCACACTTGCCACACTATAACTGCTTCTTGAAATCCGCAATAATATTTAGAGAAACCCACACTTATTACACTTTAGATATCTGCACTTGTTGCTCAGAGTGATCTGCACATGGTTATAGTTATATATCAAGCATCCAATACTGAATTTATTCAAACTTCTCACTGAAAAACCTTCCCAGAAAATTGCACTGAGACACCTTTTAATAATTCGAAAAATTGTCTCTTGGATGACCGAAAAGCATGTCTTAAAATAGGCTGCAGAACAGGTAGTTATATGGACTATTACTCTGTCTTTAGGCTAACCTATCAGTAGGCTTGAAGGCTGACTTATCAACTGTAGGGTATCCGACTTTAACATATTATTATAGCTTCTTTTTCTAGTGTTTGAGAGAGGTCTGATTGTAGGAATTATTCCATAGGTTTCTGGACATGTGACAAGGCTCAAGACAAGATCTGGAGCATATATTGATGACTATATCCTTCATATATATATATATATATATATATATATATATATATATATATATATATATATGTATATATATATATATATATCTGTGTGTGTGTGTGACACTTAATTATATTCTATGCGTAGAAGACTCAAACCTAATAGACATCAAGAAGAATTCTATCTATATAATAAATATTGCTCACGAAACCCATGAAGCAAGTACAACAAAAATAAATTTTATTATTTTGAATTCTTCTTTTCATAAGTACATAATTACATAGTCAACATGAAGACTGACCTAATTACACTTTTCAACACTCCCTCTTGTGTGCTCAACAACACATGCAGACTTGGCTCTCAGCTCAAGCTTTTTAGTCAGTGTCAAGGTAAAATGATCAAC
This sequence comes from Pinus albicaulis, assembly GCA_034641835.2. Classification (NCBI taxonomy): domain Eukaryota; kingdom Viridiplantae; phylum Streptophyta; class Pinopsida; order Pinales; family Pinaceae; genus Pinus; species Pinus albicaulis. Next base: position 488,039,148 of record CM076572.1, read on the forward strand.
AATAGGCAATGATGAGTGCCCCTCCTATTTTAGTTGTTAAGCCTCCAATTTCCCCATGTGGGATCCACCATAGATTTTTCCTCTCCCTTTCCCTCCATGAGACTACTAACCAAAAAGGGGAGTGTGTTCCTAGCAATTCCATTTTCTCCTATGTTGGGCCCGTTTTTTAGCTCAAAAATTCAAGTGGGGTCCCTTAACCCACTTTTCCTAAGTAGTAATCCAAAATTCGACAAAAATGATCTTTCCCTTAGCAATATTTCTAAGTGGGAATATCACAGTCCTCCTCGCCAAGGTCTCGCTTGTCCCCAAGCAACTGCAATGCTGGATGCTGAAGAATCTGCTCACCCTCCCAAGTGGCATCCTCCTTGTGTACGTTCTTCCACCTTATCAGAAACTCTCTGATGACTCTGCTCCTCAATTTCTTCTCCCTGGTATCTAATATGGCCTCAGGCTCTAGAACTAGATGCCCATCATCATCCAATGGAGGTAGCTCTAGGACTTTTATCACCTGTTGTCCCAGTACCTTCTTGAGGCATGACACATGGTAGAAATTGTGCACTCTGCTCCATGGTGGAAGCTCCAACTTTTAGGCTACCTCACCTACCCTCCTAGTGACTCAATAAGGACCATAAAACCATGGCTGCAACTTCTCATATCCCTTTTTCTTCAACGTGGACTGCTTTTAGAGTTGGAGGCACAAAAATACTAGATCCCCTACCTCAAAGTGTCTCTCAACCCTGTGTCTATCTGCATACATCTTCTATAGGTTTTGTGTTGTCAGTGACTTATCCTTGAGAGCCTTGAGAATATTTTGGCTCTCTTGAATCTAGTATTTGGCCCTTGGGGCCTAGATGTCTCCAAAAACAATTTTGACAAAAGATAAATAATCATAACCATATAAAGAGTGGAAAGGTGACATACCAATGGATATGTGATAGGTATTATTGTAGAAATACTCTCCCAAGTGTATCCATCATGCCCAAGCTCGTTGTTATGATGTCACATAATTCCAAAAATAACCCTCTAGTCATTTTTTAACATCTCAGTCTTCCTGTCGGTCTGGGGGTGGTAGATGGTGCTGGGTGTAAGCTCTGTGCCCACCACCTTAAAGATCTCTTGCCAGAAAGACTCCATGAAATGGTTTTCCTTGTCACTCACTATGGACTTGGGAAGACCATGCAGCCGAAAAACCTCCTTGAAAAGAAACTCTGCAACTTGAAAGCAGATTACTTGGCGGGGATGGCAAAGAAATGGGCATACTTTTTCAACCTATCCACCACCACATAGATGTAGTCACGACCCTGTGCCATGGGAAGTCCTATGATGAATTCCGTAGAGATACTCTCCCACTTTCCATCTAGAAAGGGAAGTAGATATAATAACCCTGTCGGATGAGTCAACTCCCCCTTGTTCCTCTCACAAGCCTCGCACTCATGTACATGCGTCATCACATCCCCCTTGAGGCCCTTTCATGAGAAGCACTCTTTGATTTTCCTCTATCTTCAGGAACCCCTAGTGTCCTGAAAATGAAGAATAGTGGGTTGTGTGGGTGATTCTCTCCCTCAACTATGAATCTAGAACCAAATAGATGCACCCCTTGTAGTAAATAACATCTACCATAACACAATAGTGCTCATCCTTATAGGTACCGTCCAAGATCTCACATGCTTGATGATCCTTGGAGTACTCCACCAGTAGTTGTTCTTTTTAATCATGGCAAGTTCTCATGAGGTAAAGTGTCACGGGTCTCCTACATAGGGCATCTGCCACCACATTGTGCTTTCCCTTGACGTACTCTATGCCAAAGTCGTAGGCCTAAATTATGCTGGCCCAATCTGTTGCCTGTCATCGAGGCCCTTTTGCCCGAGGAAGTGGTGAAGACCGTTATGGTGAGTCTTCACTCTTAATATGTTACCAAACAAATACTATTGGAACTTGGCCAAAACATGCATGATGGATAGCATCTCCTTGTCATAAATTAAATACAAACTCTCATCAGTAATTAGCTTCTGACTCTCGAAATTTATATGATGCCCCCCCATGATAAAACTGCACCAATGCCTTCAACTGATGCATTGCACTCCAAGGTGAATGGCTAAGTAAAATCAGGTAGTGCCAATACCAAAAATCTTCTCATCGCCTCCTTGAGGTGCTAAAATGCTACCTGTGCCTTGTCGGTCCATGTGAATGCCCCCTTCTTGGTCAGGTCTGTAAGGGGTGTTGATAGCTGTGAAAAGCTCTTCACGAACTTCCTATAGTAGGCAAAAATGCCCACAAACCCTCTCAACTTGGTCACATTTTAGGGAACTATCCAATCCTGGATGGCCCTGATCTTCTCCTCATGTACCCACACTCCATCCTCTTCGATGATGTTCCCCAAGTAGAGTAACTCAGCAAACCCAAACTAACACTTGGATAGCTTCGCGTAGAAATGTTGTCCCTCCAAAATGTGTAGCACCTCCTCGAGATGTCACAGGTGCTCCTCCCATGTCCTGTTAGATATTAAGATGTTGTCGAAGAACAGTAGCTTAAATCTGCACAATTGCTTGTGGCACACGTGGTTCATACAAGAATTAAAACTGGTTGGGGCATTGGCCAGCCCGAAGGGAATAACCAAGAACTCAAAATGGCCATAGTGACATATGAAATTCATCTTGGGGATATCCCTCACCCAAATCTAATGGTACTCCAAACGCAGATCTATCTAAAGTAATTACTTGGCTCCTCTAAGCTCGTTTATGTGGGGGATGGGGTAACGGTTCTTCAATGTCTTCTTGTTCAGAGCCATGTAGTTGGTGCACATCCTCAACGTGCCATCATTCTTCTTCATGAGGAAAACCGTTGAAGTGAAACGAATAGAGTTGGGCCTAATTTTCCCCAATGCCAACAACTCATGAATAACCCTCTCGATCTGTAATATCCCAAAATGGGAACAACTACACTATTGGGAATAATTTGAGTTATTACCAATGTGGAGCTTTAGAAAATTATGAGTATGGAATGTATATCAGCTCATTTGATGTAAATTAACATCACACTAGCATATGAAAGAACCTCAGCAACAAGATGGCCTATATTCTCCTTCCTGGGTGGGGAAATGCAGCAATACAGGGAATAAAACAACTATCTTCAGAAAAATAATGCTATGAAAGTGATAAATGGGACTTGGATCCCTTATAATACATGATATACAATTCACATGCATAATTTTAGGTGAAACAAATCACTCTAGCTCATATAAACAGATCTCCCAAGTCTATGCCGCTAAAATAAGCCAAAACCCCATAGCCTAGCTTATGCAGAAACTACTGAAGCAAGAAATGCATTAATATAATGAGGGTTTCTATGGAAAATGAAGGAATAAGTCTGATATACATTTTATATTAATAATACAGCAAAGAAATGGAGGCTTAGTCTCTTATACAGCAGAAACAAGATACCCGACAAAGGTTTCCGGCAAAATGCATGTATAAAGCAGCACTGTAGAAAATAACGCAGTTTACTGCAACAATGTATTAAAAATGGCTGACTATGAAATATAAATGCTGAATAATACAGAAAATTTCCCTAGGCATTCTTTTTGGAGCTCTCGAAGGGAAATAAACACCTCCTCCTCAAAGATTAGCATACAATCAAAGGGTGAAACTCTGCTGCTGTTGCCCCTGCATAAAGGACAGTTTTCTGAAGTGAACTGCACTGTGGTTGAGTGTAGATGAATGGCCCCACGCCAAATACTGAAATTAATCTCAAATCCTTCTCTCTTGATCCCTTAAGCAAGCTGATCTAAAGAGAGTATGGAATTATCACACAGGAATTTCTTGCACTAAGCAGTGTAGCAACTCTGGCTAAATAGTTGAAGCATGCAAGTGGTCTCAAGACCAAAATAAATGAATACATGAATGCCCTTCCTTCGATTCTATGCCTTCCTTTTATCTTTCGTGAGCCTCCTCACCGTGGACCCCACACAATGTTGTGGTGACTTCTTCATGAAGCTTCCTCTTTCAAAATTGCGTTGCCCTAGCTAGCTTCCCTCCTATTTGTGACAACATTGTTGACTTGGTCAACTGGAACCAATCCACCTGTGATGCCTTTGTTCACACAAAGGGATATTCAATCTGGTTCTAATATGTGTGTCTAGGCTGATCCTTGTTCACATTGAGCTAGTTTACTTGAGTGTTTCTTTCCTCCTCAAGAATGCATGTTGACTTAGTCAAACTTGACTATGTCCCCATCTAATTTGTCCTTGTTCACACTTGGAAGTGTAAAACCAGCTCCTAAGGTGATATTCTTCCTTACTAAGGTGGAATTTATTCATAATTTTATTTTTCATGGGTCTCCTTACCCATTTATTCCTCTCCTAGGTGAAAGTAACAAAATCTAATATTCCAAATTGTTGTGTGCAAATTTTGGAATATTACAGTCCTCCCCTCCCAAATGTTTCTTGTCCTCAAGAAACTACAAGGATAAGACTAAAGAGCATCCTCTTCTCCCATGTAGCAACCTCATAAGATCCTCTTGAAGTTTCCCCTCCCAAGTGTGTAATTTATCTAAATAGTTGACATTATGTGGCAGTAGGACATCCATGGAAGCAACAATGGGCTATTTGAAGATCCTCTTGAAGCATGAGAGCTGATATAGATTTGGAATCATCATCCCCATTTGAATCTCTCCTCCCCAAGCTATCAACCAATCAAAATGAGCCACCCCCCAAAATGGTAACTCATGCAAATCATCCTCCACCTAAAGCTCCAGCAAAGTAGGTGGGCTGAAATTCTGATCACGGTAGACATAGTAGTTGACCCCACGCTACTTTCCTCTCCACTTAAGACAAGTGTAAAGGATTTTATGATCTTGGGCTGTCATCATGTTGCCCTCAAATGGCAAGAAGGAAGCTATACCTCCAAAGGTCCCTCTCCCAGTGCTGTGCATCAAGCTGGCCCAAACCACCTTATACATGATGGAAAAGAAATTACCACCATATGGCATCCCATCCTTCTCATGGCCCTCCTCATTAAGAAAAAAATATTTTGTTCTAGGTTCCATGTCTGCTCCCATGCTCCCTTTATAGCATGCAATGCAGAAAGTGTGGGGATGCTCCTCCCCCAAGAACACATCCACTCTATGTGTTCCTCCTCCAATCATTCTCCTCATATAGGTAGGAATAATATCAACAAGTAGGATCATGGTCAGCACCATAATGAGAGAAATACTAAAGGTTTTATGTGATGTTGGAAGGTACGAACAATCTCCGAAGTGGTCACAACATAGTCTTCCCCACTGCAGCTTCAGATAATGGTATGGCAAGTTGTCTCTTGACAAATGGCTAGTTGTGCAAGTCACCACCTCTACCAGCAAGTATTAAATGGCTGAGTGTATCAACTAAGCATACAATAAGTAACGAGACACTTGCCCCAAATCATACAATAGATGGTTGTCTCCATCATAGTAGTTGGCCAAAAATGGTCCATGGAGCCTAAAGAGAAATTTTCCCCTTTGTAGAGAAATGCACTACAAGGAAATGGTAAGAGTATAAAAATATAGTGTTGAGCAATAAATAAGTGCAAAAACAGAGTTCTTACCATGTGATGGAAGAAATATGGTGAAAAGATCCATAGATGGATCCTCCATAGTGGTATGAAATACCCATCTGAAGAGGAATGAACCACATGCTCCATGAAGATCCTCCTTTTTATGCTTGGACATCCAAGTCAAGGAGAGCATAACACAGTAATCAATGAGTCCATCCACCACTCTATCAGTCTCACCTACTCTATGCCCACCAAGTGCATCAAATATGAAGTGATCCTGAGAACACTCCATCAAAAAGCTCATGCTCCAAAGTGACAGCACTATTGGCCTATGCAAATAGGCTCTTGCCAACTCATAAATCCATCCTCTGACATGTTCAATGTCAAATACCCCTCTCATAATGTTGTCATCTCCTCCCATTGAAACATCATGCAAAATGTGAGAGTAACTATGCCATTGCTCTCTCTCAATCCTACAAGGCAACAAATGCCTTTGATGCCTCATCATACCTCCATCATACAAACCATGTGGTGAAAATATCACATCATCATAATTCTCCCACACTCACCATATGATGCAAGTACCCTGCCAAATTTTATTCTCCCACATACCCTTGGAAGAAGGATATGTCTCATGATGGCCAAACTCTCTCAAGAGTAGCCAACGCAGTTTTGCCTCCTGTTGCCCAGTATCATAGAGTTCCAAGTAACTCTCCAACTTCTTTCTCTCTATCCACATCACTTTGTCCATTGATGAATGCCTTATATCCTCCTCCATCTTGGTATCCTTCCAAAAGAGACTACCATTCTCCCATATCATATTTTTCTCCTTGCATTCCATGGGATGCTGAAATGCAACTCCTTGGAGACCTCCTAGAGAAGATCTCTCACCAATGATCATCTTGAACCCATAAGGACCCAAAGGGGCTGAAATCAAAGCCTCCTTGCTGCTACCTCTTGACAGCGTTGTAACCCTCCTCCAGGGTGTTTTGGCTATGTCATGTCTCAACTCCTGGATGAACATTTGGTTCTGCATGAATTTGTTTGGAGCAAAGTTCACTCCATCCTCCAGGTTCATGATTCTCTCCAAAATATCACACCTCAAACTCAAGGGTTGTGTGCAACTCAATAGTGGACTGTGAGAATGATGGTTCATTTTCTTCTTGAACCATTCAATCTTGCACATCACAATGCAATCTTGTTGCTCTTCCTTGGCAACAATGTTTGATCCTGGGCCATATAAGGACATATTTCCACCATTATTAGAAACATTTGTTGCAATATGGAAAAATGGAAATATTCCCATACCTTGGTGAGATGTGGGAGCTTATTGTAGAGCTGCAAAGGCTCCTCCCTTCAATGTAATGGCTGCTCCAACTGCTAGTGTAGAAGGCTTCTCTCTCAATGCTATGACACCGCTGGTACTTGCCTCCTCCCATGGTGGTGTGGGCCTACTCTCCTCTGATCTATCTTCATCAAAGGTTTTAATAAGCTCTTGAGTGAACTCAGAAAAAGAAGTCACTCTTGTGTGGCTTAAGTGACTGCACCACCAAGCATTGGCTTCACCCTCCAGGTGCAACGTTGCAACTTTTGCTGCCTCCCTCTCTATCACTGGATGAAGTAGGAAGAATGCCTCAAGCTTCCTTGCCCAAGATCTTGTTGTAGTTTACCCATAAAATTTAGACAATAGGAATCTATTGCCTTTATTCTATCCTTTGTTGCAAGGTCTCTTCTCTTCTCTCAGTTGAACAAACTGAGGAAAATCTAGGGTCTCTTTGAAAGCCCTAGGTTGGCACTTGTATTCTGCCAGATATCCACTCAGGATTTCATGCTCTAAATGGTCTCCTTACTCTCCACTCCCTTTATGAAAACATGAAGTGCATGCATCTTCTTCTTCTTCTTGAAACCTTCTAGAGGTTTCACTGCAACTCTCTCCTCCTTGAAACCCTCTTGGAGTTTAAATGCATTTCTCTCCTTATTTCTTCTTGGATATGAAAATGGATGAGAGTAAGCTCATTCCTATCCATAATTTTTTTCTCCTCTTCTTCTTATATTATGATTGGATCTGAAATCCACAGGCTGAGCCAAGATGGTAGCTCTGATACCACTGTAATATCCCAAAATGGGAACAGCTACACTATTGGGAATAATTTGAGTTATTACCAATGTGGAGCTTCAGAAAATTATGAGTATGGAAATGTAGAGCAGCTAATTATATGTAAATTAACATCATACCAGTATATGAAAGAACCTCAACAACAAGATGTCCTATATTCTCTTTCCTGGGTGGGGAAATGCAGCAATATAGGGCATAAAATAGTTGTCTTTAGAAAATAACGCTATGAAAGTGAGAAATGGGACTTGGATCCCTTAGAAGACATGATATACAACTCACATGAAAAATTTTAGGTGAAAAAAATCACTCTAGCTCATATAAACAGATCTCCCAATTCTATGTAGCTAAAATAAGCCAAAACCCCATAACCTAGCTTATGCATCAAGAACTGAAGCAAGGAATGCGTTATTCTAATGATTTTTTCTACAAAAAATGAAGGAATGAGTCTGATATAGAGTTTATTTTAATAATACAACAAAGAAATGGAGGCTTAACCTCTTATACAGCAGAAACAAGATACTCGAAAAAGGTTTCCGGAAAAATGCATGTACAAAGCAGAACTGCAGAAAATAACGCAATTTACTGAAAAAATATATTAAAAATGGCTGAATATGACATATAAATTCTGAATAATATAGAAAATGGTGCTAGGCCTTCTTATTGGAGCTCCCGAAGGGAAATAAACACCTCGTCCTCAAAGATTAGCATACAATCAAAGGGTGCAACTCTGCTGTTGCTGCCCCTGCATAAAGGACGCAGTTTTCTGAAGTGAATTGCACTATGGCTGAGTGTATATGAATGGCCCCAAGAAAAATACTGAACTGAAGCTCAAATCCTTCTCTCATGATCCCTTAAGCAAGCTGATCTAGGAGAGGATGGAATTCCCGCACAGGAATTTCTTGCACTAAGCAGTGCAGCAACTCCGGCTAAATAGTTGAAGCATGCAAGTGGTCTCAAGACCAAAATAGATGAATACATGAATGCCCTTCCTTTGATGCTATTCATTCCTTTTATCTTTGGTGAGCCTCCTCACCATGGACCCCACACAATGTGAGGTGACTTCTTCATGAAGCTTCCTCTTTCGAAACTGTGCTGCCCTAGCTAGCTTCCCTCCTATTTGTGACACCGCTATTGATTTGGTCAAATGGAACCAATCCACCTGCAATGCTTCTGTTCAAACCAAGGGATCTTCAATATGGTTCTCATATGTGTGTCTAGGCTGATCCTTGTTCACATTGAGCTAGTTTACTTGAGTGTTTCCTTCCTCCTCAAGAATGCATGTTGACTTAGTCAAACTTGACTATGTCCCCATCTAATTTGTCCTTGTTCACACTTGAAAGTGTAAAACCAACTCCTAAGGTGATATTATTCCTTACTAAGGTGGAATTTATTCATAATTTTATTTTTCATGGATCTCCTTACCCATTTATTCCTCTCCTAGGTGAAAGTAGCAAAATATAATATTCCAAATTGTTGTGTGCAAATTTTGGAATATTACATGATCTCATCTTGATAGACCTTGGGATGTCGGTATGGATTCGTAATCACTTCCAACACTTAGAGTTTTAGCTCAATAGTGTGCATAGACCCCCTGTTAGGTGGTCATCCAGGCGAAATTTCCTAAAACATGGTTGGGTACATGTCTAAAATAGCCTATACATCTAGGTGTGGTGGTTGGAGCTTACCCCTGGCATTAGATATCTTCAGCTCCACTGCCCACTCTATATCACCATGTCTCAAATTGGCCTCCATCCTGTGCATTGATAGTGTCTGTGGAGGGTATGAGTGCATGCGTCTCAATAATACCATCTTCCCTTCAGGCCCCATGAACTCCATTTACAGCTTCTGTCAGTAAGTAGTAACACGCCCAAGTGACTAGAACCGCTGCACACCAAGCACTACATTAGTGTTGGGAACATCAACCAAAAAAAGGTGGTTTTTCATAGAGTAGCTCCCCATCACTACTGTCATCTTGGGAACGTATCTATTGCGCTGCATGGTACAGTATCTCGGTACCAAAACCGATAACCCCTCAAAGGACTATGTTTGTATGCCCCTCCTCTATAACATCTAGTCATCTAAAAAATTGTGGGTAGCCCCATTGTCTACTAATACTGAGACACCTTGCCCATAATCCTCAAAGTGAGGTACCTTGGCATCCCCAGAAGTGAAGTGATGACCCCTGTTGTTGGAAAAAAGGGAGCTCTCCCTAGTGAGGGTGGTGGAACTCTACTTCCTCTTCCATTCATAAGTGGACCATCATCTCTAACATTAATCTCCTACTCCACATCATTGTCTGGATCACTATAAAAAATAACCTCTATGAAGTGGGTCTTTCCCTTGGTACACCAATGTCCTAGTAGCATGGCTCCAAGAAAGTGAAGCATAAATTCCTCTAACGAAGGTCCCTCCTTGCCTTATCATCTAACTGTTCATGTCCCTAGGTGTCTCTCTGTGGAGGGGCCCTATTGTCTCTCCCCCTCTACTATAATACAATTTTGGGTGATATCTATTTTTAGGTTTTGGGTAGAGCATCCTACAAGTCTCGGGCTCTACCAACTAATTCTTGCAAAGTAGTGAGCATGTTGGACCTCACCAAGCCACTCGATGGCTCTGCTAGCCCCTCCAAAAACATGAAAACCCTCCTGGCCTCCGATAAATATGGCACCATCACTAATAGTCTCAGAAACTCCATGATTTAGGCCTCAACACTCTTAGTCTTCTTGAGTCGTGTCATCTCTCCAAATTTTTCCTCTGGGTCTCTCCTCTCAAAATGCTCTAGTACCCTATGATTGAAATCCTCATAGGTCATAACTCTCGAATGTCTAATTGTGGTAAACCCATGGAACCTCCAATCATGGGCGTCCCCCTTTAAATGCAATGTGGCAATTTTGATTGCCTCCACCTCTGTCATCTAGTTGAGTTAGACCTAGACATCTAGCTTCTCAACCCATGCCCTGGCTGAGCTCTTAGGAGAGCCATCAAAATTTGGGAGGAATAATCTCCCCATCATGCGTTGTAAATTGATGCCATGTGTGTAGTGCCCTCCACTCTATTCCTTGCTCCTATTGTTTCCCTTGAGATGATAGAAGTCCTTGAAGGTGATGGCCTCTCTGAAATCAATCCCATAGGATTGATACTCCAAAAAATATTCCCCCATGGGCATCTCCTCCTACCCCTGTCGACCTCCAGCACCTTATGCTAGAAATTTGGGGATGGTAAACTTGGGTGGTGTGCTAGAAAGAAGGGGTGTGTTGGGTGGATTTTTTTCCTGGTGGTGTGAAGTACTTGAGCCTTCACCTAGTTGAGTTTCTCCCTAAATCCCTTTTCCATTGTTGTTTCCTCAGTTCATAAATTTCCCTAAAAAAATCATTGATGGCCTTCAAAATATGTTTGGAAAAATCCTCCTCTTTAATCAGCTTATCTCCCCCTTTATCCCCCATGTATGGCATCTCAACCTCTGGCTCGACGGTTACTGGATCAGGAGTGATTTGAGTGTTTCCTTTCTCTTCTACTACACTTGTGCCTCCTGTAAATGAAAATTTTCTTATCCTCTAGTGTCATAGACTAATAGCTTCTCCCTCAGGCTGAGCCAAGAATATGAGATCTTATACCACTGTAATATCCCTAAGGAAAATTAACAATTATAAACAAAGCATGCATAGCAAAAAACACATACAATTTTTCACACAATATTAAACACTTAGAAGACTAAAAAATCTATGCAAAAAATAACCATTTTATTAAGGTGAATAAGGGGTACAATATGAGATCATAATGCATGCACCTGGGCTTGCCCAAGGAAAGCTAACAAGGCCCAGGAGATGAAATCAACCAATCAACCACTAGGGAACTATCCCCCCACAAAAGCTTTGCGCTAGCCCCATAAAATTGTACTGCTGGCTGCAAGAAATGGCTGCTAGGTCCTCCTCTGATGCTCAAAAAATTTCGGGAAATTAACCTCGGGCTCTCCACCAATAACCCACCAAAACACAGAAATGGTTTGGCCAAATACTGACCTCTGAAATTCGACCTAATTTCCACTCCCTACTCTAGTTGTTGCGTATATCAACCCACCTATAGATATCACTGTTGATGGTCCCGAAAATGGTTGCAATATTCAGAAAATTCATTCCCGAAATCACCCCACAAGTCTCAGCCTCCAATTATTTCTCCTCCTAATGTCCCACATGCGGCACGAAATACCACTATGCAAGCCCACACAGTCACTGGTGATGGTTTCTTGGCCCAACCAATTCACACAATATGGAGCTCTAGATGCTCTCCAATTCTTTAACAAATGGTGGCTCTAGACTATCCCTGAAAGCCCAACATATCCCTTGCTCTACAATTAGCTCCTCCAATTATTGCATATTTCCCTTCTTGCGTCCCAATTGCTAAACTAGATCCTCAAATATGCTGAATAAACCCCTAGATCATATTGAATGTGATGTAGGTTACCACCTTGGGTTGGCACTCGAAATACAATGAAGGTAGGCTGAGATTCTCACTTGAAAATCTCGTGTCCACAACAACACATGTAGACTTGAGTCTCAGCTCAAGCGTGCTAGTTAGTGTGAATTTCAAATGATCAAAGATAGAAAAATGATGAGTATCTCTCATGTTTTAATAATTTAGCCTCCAATTTTTCCATGTCAGACCCATCCATCAATTTTCCCTCTCTCTTTCCCTCCATGATAGCGTACTAGCTAAAAAGGGGAGTGTATTCCTCCTCTTGGGGTGGCACCCACCGCCCACTAGTAATTTGATTTTCTCCTTTTCTCCTATGTTGGGACCTTTATTTAACTCCAATTTTAAAGTGGGATCCCTCAACCCACATTTCCTAAGTAGTAAACCAAAATTTGACAAAATTTGAAATTTCACTTAGCAATATTTCTAATAAGTGGGAATATCACATCCGCAGATAAGGTTGAGTGAGCCCATTTAGCATCATGACCTAGAGTGAGACCTTTGGGTTTGGGACTAGATTACTCAAATGGAATGAGTGTGTCCCTAGTGTTTCACCACGAGTTAAAGAGATTGACCAGAATGTTGGTGAACTAGGACTAGTCTGTATACCATGGGTCAAATGCACTGACCAAAATCACGGTGACTACTTGATGCTAATTATGTGCCATAGGTTAGAGATGTTGACTAGAATTATGGTACCTAGTTGATGTTGTAGATTTTACTATGGGTTAAAGTTTACTAGGATTATGGTAATCGGATGATGCTGATGTTGATGATAAATGATAAACCTTTTCTTAGGTAAATTTTTCAACAAGAGAAAATTTGGATGGTCATTATGAAAATATCCCTAGCTAAGACAGAGTGTTGAATTTTGTAGTTATGTTGACTCTTCATAATCAATGCTTTAACCCTTCAAATATATGTAATAATAATTTCCAAACATGTCCATGTTGGATTCAAAACAGAGAATTTTGAATTTGTAAAAATTAAATTTTTGGCCCCAAGAATGTAAAGTCTGCCCTCCTAGAAGTAAAGGTTGGTCTTGCCCCTATAGAAACACATATTTGTCCTACTTGATCACTATATATAGAGAGATCATCTCACTCATTTGGATCATCCATCACAAAATATTTTGTTGATTTATACAAAAGAGACAAAGAAGGTTGAGATTTGAAAAAAGTAGTTCAACATTGACCAAGTCATTTTCTCTCTATTTTATCTCAAGGTTGATTTTGCATGTGTGGGGAAGAAGTGGATTCATTCTAGGCAGAAGGTCAAATTATTTGAGGTAGATCCATTATGGGTAGAAATTCGAATTCTAGGGAGGAGACGAAATTCTGGGAAGGAGGTCGAACTCTGGAGTAAACCAAGATTTTGAGCATCCCTATCTCTAGACAGAAGTTTGACCAGGTTTGACTTGGGTTTTGCTATTGGTTAGTTTGACTATTGACTAAAAGGGTCAGAATGTATCTCTAATTGAATTGTATAAGGAAAAGGTTGTTGGGTTTTTCCCCCATGTTTTTTTTTCCAGGGTAAATACTTGTGTATCTTGTTTGGCTCTATTTATGATCCTAGTGGAATTTTTTTCTACTATTGAGATCTTCTCTGTAAATGTTTTATAATTAATATGAATGTAGGAAAATATTAACTTGAAATAATATTAAGTAGTAATTATCATATTAAGAGATCCTTGAAAAATCAACACTCCTTTCATTGTAACTTTTATTCCTAATGGAATTACTAAGATAGTCCATATCTATCTCCATGGAACAAAACTTTGTCAAATATACCCTTGGAAAATAACACATATAGTGGATGCTTTTATATTAAAAAAAAGGGTTATTCACTTTATGATTTTAAATGGTTATATTAAAATTATACGTGGAGCCACCTTTATGTTATCAATAACCAAAGCTATCAAAACATGCTATGATATTGGACCACATTTGTTTAAAAGAAATGTTGCAAACATTGGCATTGGGATAAAATTGGCAAGGGTTTGGAAAACCAAAATATTGTAAAAATTGGGAAAATATCGATAAAAATTAGCTAACCTTGGCAAAATAAGATACCACCAAAATATTGGTAGAAATTGTTAAATTTTGGATAACATGTTCTTTGCTTAGGACGATTACTTCAATGATTCTTATGAGCCAAAGATTAATTCCATTTATTTTAATATAAAACACATAAATTGCTATTCCATAGACAGTAATTGAAAAAATAACAAAATTAAACATATTCAAAGGGCAAGCTAAGACAAGAGAACACAACAATTGACACAAGATAGGGAAAAACCCAAATATGAGGAAAACCCTTGATCAAATCTTCTTATTATTATTATTAAATGTCCAACAGAGAAAGAGAGAGATAGAGTACAATTAGTGTCAAGGTTGACTTGCCAATATAATGACCAAAAATACTGACCATATGCCAAATATACATACCAAAGAAGATTTCAATTATGACTTGAAATAATAGCAGAAAAGCGCTTCCTAACTAGTAGTCAACACTATTCAAAGTTGCAACAAAATAGATTCCAAAAGAAGCTTGGTCTAGGTTCACTTAACGTTGCCACCTTTACTGATTATGATGAACCCAGGACATTCCCGGAAAGAGAAGTGAAGTCTGGTCAAAGAGATGAATAATTTTGTGGTCAAATGTCTGTAGTTAGGTCTTGTAGATATATATCTAAGATAGCCCAAATCTAGTTGAAAATTGTTGCAGTTCTCCCTTCAAACATATATGATCACACTTGGCTATGGTTCTGGTCTAAAAAAATCTCCCATCAAGGTTTCACAACTACTTGAGCATGGGGTTTAGGTCTGCATCCTGTTCTACTCCTCAGAACAGCCTTTAGGCCCCATGTCCAAGAATCACAAGGCTTGCGGCCCTCCTGAAATGAGTATAAGAAGATGCGGCCTTCTCAACAACGGAAAAAGCTTACTAAATTTACCGCCCATACTAGCAGTTGCCTCTTTGCCTAAATCTTAGACCCGTGGAAGAAAGAATACACCAAAACAAACCCAATACTTGTCCGCTTAGCTCCTTCAAGCAACGCCTACCTTAGAGATACATTAGAGCCCCAATCAACTTCACTTCCACATAGATATATTATCTGAAGGATGAGTGCACAAGGTTGATTCCTAAATGAGGTTGGAGGATGACTATATATATACAAATAGACATGGAAATTTGTCCTTATGGAGAAGAAGTCAATCTTGAAACTTGGAGGAAAATTCAAATTTAAAATTTTCAATTTTTTCTCCCTTGATAAGGTCATGTCTTATAGAACTTATTTTGAATAAATAAATATTCTTTCTTATCCAAATTTGGTGATTTTTAGGTCGATTTTGATCCTCTCGAGAAGAGGAATGTAATTATTATCTTCAATGATGAGCTGACTAAAGTGGAATTTTACCCTAGTTACCAATTTTAACATGCCCTCTAAACTAGGGAGAATTCCACCTGTCAATCTATCCATCATCATGACATCCTGTCATCATACACCATCTCTACATCTAATCTTAACTATGTTAAATGCTGATATAGATAATCAAGAAGAATTGATTGAGAATGAGTCACAAGACCTTGACACTCTCCTTTGAAAAAAGTTAGTTCTCATAACTAGGGGTCGAACCCCAATCAGACTTGATCCAAAGTGATCAAGTTCTATGAACATCATACATCCTAGGCATAGGGATTATGGAAGTACACAATGCATCCTTCAGTAATGCTATGGCCCCTATTGATCCAGGTGGATATTGGTGGCCACCCACCTATTCCACTTGGCCCCCCACCATTGTCTCTTTCAGTTTTTCAGTTTCGGCATAACTTACTATTTTTAGCAGTTTTTTGGGTCCTGAACTTCTGGAGCTGTTTTGAGGCCCTAAACGACGTTTTTTGGGCATCGTTTTTACCAACAAATTTGATCGTCAAATTCATCCTGAAATTTGTAGTCCTCAGATAGAGCTTTCTAATGATGTATCATGTGCGTCAAACATAGATAGTATGCCAAAGTTATGTCCCTGGGAAGTTGAAACACTAATTTACCCAAACGGGGCCCATAGTTTTGGCGCTTCATCTCCTAGGGTTAGGTTTTTGGGATGTTTAGGGTTATCCATTATTTCTCAATAATAAATAGGCCCTTGAGCCTCATTGTAATGTAGTTCAGAGGCCTGTAGCCTCCACATCTCT
The DNA here is from genome assembly GCA_034641835.2 of Pinus albicaulis. Lineage (NCBI taxonomy): Eukaryota > Viridiplantae > Streptophyta > Pinopsida > Pinales > Pinaceae > Pinus > Pinus albicaulis. The sequence continues at coordinate 488,055,459 of CM076572.1, forward strand.
TCTTAGAGATAGCTACCAGTGCCCTAGCTAGTTTTATTTCCATTCTGTCTGTAAGCAAACTCCAGTTCTTTTATATTAATGAAATGAAGTGTTATTTCCGCTGCATCTCTGTATTTCTGGTTATGTGTTTATTCTATTGCGTTCCTGCATAAATCTAGATCAGTGGTATCAGAGCGGTCTACTTTTTCTCGATCCTTCTTTGCATGTCCCCAATGAGGTCGGGGTATAAGGAGCTAGGGCTTGATCTGGTGGAACCTTTGCAAGATCACCCTCGCAAACCTCGATGGACGCCCATGGGGGAAAAAAAGAAAGATGAGGGAGCAGGAGATCCTATCAAAATATTTCTCGAGGAGGCCCTAAAAAAAAAAAGGAACGCGATGATGGATAAATTTTCTCAGATCCTTCAACGGCTGCCCACCGGCGGCGCATCTGCATCTAGTAGCCACTCTGGAGTTGTGACTCCCTTTAAGGTACAAGTAAATTTTGACATTCCCATATTTGAGGGTCAAATAGACGCAGATGCCGTAGATAGATGGTTGAATCTATTAGAAGGATATTTCTCTGTTCATGACTTTTCGGACCGGGAGAAGATTATTTTTGCACTCCTCAAAGCTACCCCCCATGTTAAGGACTGGTGGGAAACCTACTGTGAGAACAAGGACCAGACAGAACCCTCTCTGTTCTCGGCGGTACCAACTTGGAATTCTTTCCGAGACGCCGTCAAGGAACAGTACTATCCCGTGGGGAGCTATGAGGACAAGTACATACAATGGACCACGCTGCGACAACAAAGGGATCAAGATGTGCACGAGCTGACGAATCTGTTCCATACCCTGCGCACAAAGTTGGGTATCAAAGATTCAGAGAAACATTTGGTGCTAAAGTATTGCAGCTGTCTGCACAGATACATTCAGGAGGAAATGGAGTTCCTCGACATCTCCTCGCTTGGTACGGCATACCGATATGCTGCCAAGATTGAGCAGAAATTCAAGCAGAAGAAGCGAGACTTTGGATATGCGAATCAAAAGCAAGGGAAAGGTGCTTCCAAACCGCAGAACAAAGGACCGAGCCAAGGCATGGCGGCTAAAGACAACTCATCGAAGCCACAAGAAAAGAACAGCACCGCAAAGCCAAAGAAGGACACGGGAAAGTGGTGTGAGTTCCATAAGAGCTCCACTCACAACACAAGTGAGTGTCGGGCAAAGCAGTCGCTAGTGGCCGAGATGAGGGCTTCTGAGTCAGATGCATGCTCTGACTCCGAATCAGAACCTGAAAAGGCGAATGAAAAAGGGAAACAGATTATTGATGCGGAGCCCAACGCCACTGTTGCCACTGCAAAGATCCAAAAGGAGGAACCGGAAGATCCAGAGGAGGAGGAACGTCTCTTCCACTCCCGGATGTGGGTAAAGGGCTCCCCGGTACAGTTCATTGTCGACAATGGGAGCCAAAAGAACCTCATTTCAGCAGACGCCGTGAAGCGGTTGGGCTTGCCGACCATAGCTCACCCACATCCATACACCATCGGGTGGCTTCACTAAGGACGAGATCTCCGCGTCAGCCAGCAGTGCCGCCTTCCCTATAGCATCAAGCCCTTCACGGATGAGGTATTATGTGACGTTGCTCCTATTGATGTTTGTGATGTATTATTAGGACAACCATACTTGTGGAAGCGTCATGCTGTGTATGAGTCTCGACCTTGTGCTGTTATTATTACTTTGGGAAATAAGTTGTACAGGATACTAGAGGTACCACCTCCTACGGCTATCTCTTTGGTTACTGCAAAACAATGCAGTAAGCTCATTTCCCAAACCAGGAAATTCGTTTTCCTGATGATCCGCCCCCAGGGCAAGAAGAAGACTGTGGCCACGACCTCCAGACAGGGCCCCTCTGCACGACAACAACAAATGAATAAGGTCGTGGAGGAGTACGGGGACATCTTCACCTCACCCACAGGGGTTCCTCTGCACTGCCAGGTCAAGCACCCGATTGATCTGACCCCAGGTGCGCCACTACCCAATGGACCGATCTATCGACGCTCTGTTCTGGAAAATGATGAAATCAAGAGGCAGATTCAGGAGCTGTTGCAGAAAGGTCACATCAGACCAAGTTCATCGCCTGTGGGAGCCCGATCGTGTTGGTACAGAAGAAGGATGGGACGTGGAGACTCTGTATTGACTATCGGGCGCTGAACAAGATCACTGTCCGGAATAGGTACCTAATCCCACGGATTGATGACCTTCTGGACCAACTCCAAGGTGCAAAATATTTCAGTAAGATCGACCTGAAGTCTGGGTATCACCAGGTACCAATTGAACCCTCTGATGTGTGGAAGACCGCCTTCAAAGCTAAGGAAGGCCTTTTTGAATGGCTGGTCATGCCTTTCGGGTTGACGAATGCTCCCGCAACCTTCATGAGGATGATGGACGACATCTTGCGGCCATTCACCAACTCATTCGTAGTGGTGTACTTGGATTACATTCTGATCTTCAGCAAGACTTGGGAAGAGCACCTTCATCACATCCGACAAGTCCTCCAAACACTGCGGCAACACAAGTTGTGTGCCAATTTGGAGAAGTGCACGTTTGGCATGACCCGGGTTCAATATCTGGGATACATTATTGATGAAAGGGGGGTGCATGTGGATCCAGCCAAGATCCAAGTCATTCGGGATTGGCCAGCCCCGACTACTATAACAGAGCTTCGCAACTTTCTGGGTCTTGCTAATTTCTACCGTATATTCGTGTTGGGATTCTCTCATATCACTTGGCCCTTGAGTCAAGTCACCAAAGGAGGAGCGAGAGCAAAATTATTTTGGTTGGAACCTCAACAGAAGGTGTTCAAAGAATTTAAAAATCGCCTCTGTTCTACCCAGTGCTCACCTTACCAGACTTGCAGCAGCCATTTGAGATCGAGACAGATGCCTCTGACTATGCTTTTGGGGCAGTTCTTACTCAACAGGGACATCCAGTGGCATATCACAATGAGACATTGTCTGAGATAGTTCGCAAGTATCCCACCTATGACAAAGAAATGTATTCCATTGTGCAAGCCTGTCGACAATGGAAGCATTACATTTTGGGGAAGGAAACAATCATCCACACAGACCACCGGCCCCTGCAGTTCATACAGACACAAGGGAAGTTGCGGAATGATCGCCATCAGAAGTGGTCCACATATCTGCAACAGTTTCATTTGAACATCAAGTACAAGAAGGGTAGCACCAATAATGTTGCAGACTGCCTCAGCTGACCACCGATCGTGGCGCTCACCACTGTGCTCAACTCTTGTGGGCACGAGACTTCTGATTGGCCGCTTCTCTATGAGAGTGACCCATAATTCGGCCACACTTACAAGGCACTCTTGGGGGGCACACAAGTTCCAAATTTTCACCTCCAAGATGCACTTTTATGTCACCTGGGACACCTTTGTGTTCCTTCAAGCGAGCGTGCCAAGATGATATGGGAAGCACACTACAGTCGAGTCGTTGAGAATTTCAGGGTCGAGAAAATAGTAGCAATACTATAGAAGTATTTCTATTGGCCAAACCTTCGAAAGGATGTCGAGAAGCACATCAGATCCTACACTACTTGTGCCATTGCCAAACCGACCATCAAGAAGCAAGGCCTATATACTCCACTACCTACCCCTAGCCAACCTTGGGAATCCATCTCCATGGATTACATGTCGGGCCTGCCCTCTACTAAGAATGGCAATGACTGTGTTTTCATGGTCGTTGACAGATTCTCGAAGATGGCCATTATGGCGGCCTGTAAGAAGAATATCACAGCAGAAGCTACTGCTAAAATCTTCTTTGAACGAGTATGGGTGCACTTTGGGATCCCACAGTCTATCATATCAGATCGAGATAGCAGGTTCCTCAGCACATTTTGGTCCAGCCTCTGGTCAATGATGGACACAAAGCTCACCAAGTCCACAGCTTTCCATCCCCAAACAGATGGCCAGACAGAGGTCGTCAACAGAATGATTGTACACATTCTGCGCATGTACAATTCAAAGCATCCACGCACATGGGACGAGAGCCTCCCTTATGTACAACATAGTTATAACCGGGCTCTCCACTGTTCAATTGGCCATAGCCCCTTTCAGGTGGGCTTGGGATTCCAGCCACTATGTCCCATTGACGTAGCCATGCCATTTGCAGCTGCTCAGGCTGATTCAGCGCACGTCCAGTCTGAAGTTGACAAAGCAAGTAGCTTCATCGAGCGCATTCAACACATCCGCCAACAGGTTCATGATATATTGGACAGAGCCAATGTGAAGTACAAGCAGTGCCATGATCAACACCGGGTGCCACACAACTTCCAGGTGGGCGACAAAGTATGGCTGCATTTGCAGAAGGAGCGCCTCACTGGACCTCACCGCAAGCTTCGCCCGCTCCGATACGGGCTGTACACCATCACCAAGGCTGTAGGTAACAATGCCTTCGAGCTTAGTATTCCACCATTCCTTGGTCTGCACCTAGTCTTCAATGTGGATCGCCTTCGTCCTTACTTTCCACCTCTACTGGACACCTCGGACATTGCAGAACAACTCACACCAACAGAGTTAAACCCAGACTGCATGGAACAAGCCACCACAGATTGTATCATGGACATGCAAATCAAGAACACTCGTCAACAGTAGATCCAACTGTATCGAGTTGTCAAAGCTGGCCAACTCCTGCACCAAGGAAAGTGGTTCACCAGGGACCAAGTTCACCAGAAATTTCCTCATCTCATGGAGGAACTTAACGCAATGGGGACCATTGCTTCCTAAGGGGGAGGAATGATCCAGGTGGATATCGGTGGCCACCCACCTATTCCACTTGGCCCCCCACCATTGTCTCTTTCAGTTTTTCAGTTTCGGCATAACTTACTATTTTTAGCAGTTTTTCGGGTCCTGAACTTCCGGAGCCATTTTGAGGCCCTAAACGACGTTTTTTGGGCATAATTTTTACCAGTGAATTTGATCATCAAATTCATCTTGAAAGTTGTAGTCCTTGGATAGAGCTTTCTAATGATGTATCATGTGCGTCAAACGAAGATAGTATGCCAAAGTTACGTCCCTGGGAAGTTGAAACACCAATTTACCCAAACGGGGCCCATAGTTTTGGCGCTTCATCTCCTAGGGTTAGATTTTTGGGATGTTTAGGGTTCTCCATTGTTTCTCAATAATAAATAGGCCCTCGAGCCTCATTGTAACGCAGTTCAGAGGCCTGTAGCCACCACATCTCTTCTCAGAGATAGCTACCAGTGCCGTAGCTAGTTTTATTTCCATTCTGTCTGTAAGCAAACCCCAGTTCTTTGATATTAATGAAATGAAGTGTTATTTCCACTGCATCTCTGTATTTATGGTTATGTGTTTATTCTATTGCGTTCCTGCATAAATCCGGATCACCTATCCACTTTTCCCAACTCATTGGCCAGATGAGAGGTACTTCCCATGTGCCCTGGACTACATTGGTAGGCTGATACTAAAGAAACAATAGGGAAATAATATATCACATCCTGCTCACAGCCACACATAGGGAAAGGATGAACCACATCCTACGGCCACATATCACAACCATCATAGGGAAAGGATAAACCACATCTTATGCACATGAAAATCACTAAGAGTAGGGAAAGGATGAACCACGTCCTACATGCATGCCAACCAATCGATCGTAGGAACGATCATGTTCGTGGGGAAAGGATGAACCACATCCTACTTATTGATTTTTGGTATCATTAGATGTGATCTAAGCCCCAAATTTTGTGGATAGGACTAGACACATGCATTACAAATAACTAAGAAATCGTTTTGGGAAATTCCACCCGAAAACAGTTTTGTAAGAAAACTTAATTATTTTTAATGAGGACCTTAAGTCTAACTTAGGAAATTAAGTCTAATTTAATATTAGTCGTTGATTGGAGATCTAATCTCAGTCGTGGATTTATCAATGAGAAGAATATAAATGAAGACTTGAGGGTCATTTATAAGTCACACAGAGAGAATCTAGAGATCAATTCTGATGAATCAGGTGCTCGGACGAACATCATATCTAAGTGATTCTTGATTGCAGTGAGGGGTAATAATTATGGTTGGAGATTTTCTTGAGCTAAAGAATACAAAATAGAGAAGGTAGATAGAAGATCAGCAGAGGCACCGTAGCAGCTATGCAGAGTCAGCGCAATCTCACGCAGACGCAGTGCTGCAGCTTCAAGGAAATTTTGAGATTCAGCTAAGGGTCAGCCAGATCCAGTGCCAGAGAGTGGGGGTGTGAGACCGAAAGAGGCCATAAGGGCAAATCTAGCTAGCAGAATCCTAGTGATACAGATGCCATGCAGTCCCCATGCAGAGTGAGGCAGAGATTGCACAGTGGAGGGCTTGTAGATCTGGGGTTGTTGGTTAGTCGAGCTTCCAGATTAGTGTGCAATTTCTCTCACTAACTTTCTTGTTAGTCATATTATTTGCAGAGAATACTAGGAAGGAATCTCAGATTTGTATTCAGAAATTTACTGCAAAATATATAAACCCTCATATTTGCTCCATCATTTTTCCCGCATTGGGTTTTTCCGGGGATGTTTGTCGAAAAATAACGGTGTCCTGTGTTTGAATTATTCTTTCTTGCTCAATTTCCTTTTCACAAATGTATTTTAATGAGTGAAGGTTGCTTCAATATTTCCAGATGTAATATGTTAATAACTTGTTAAATCTGAATTTACAAGTAGGAGAAGTAGTCCAGTTGTTGCAGTAGGGATTAATTTTTACATGGTATCAGAGCTTGAATTGTGAAATAGGAAGAGCAGATCCAACGTGTGATGGAGGTCGAAAATCTACAAAAAGCAGGAGTTTGAATCCATAGAGGTATTTCAAAGTCTAGGCCTAAAGGCTGTAGTTTCAGATTTGATCTCTCTCTGAGTGAGTCGATAGAGAGGTAAGATCTCTAGATCAGAATTTTTCTGAGCCGAGGGAGCAGCGCAGAGCTAGTGGGACACAATTCTGTAGGATAATTTTTTATTTTGTTAGGTAGAAGTGGAAGAACCAGCACATTGAGGGAATTTTATTTCTCCGTAAGTTCCTATCCAGGGAATTTTAGTTCTTCCAATATCTGAGCAACAAATATACGAGCTCCACAAGGATTGTGTAAGCCTTCCCAGTGTTGCAAAATGCGGGAAGAAGAGGAGAATATTCGACAGATTTGATGGCCATGGCTACTCTTGGGATTCGTGATCACGACAAGTTAGAGGGAGCCTCTAACTACGTGCTCTAGAAGGAAATAATCTCGTCTTCTAGACGAGTATGATCTGAAGTTGTTCGTGGAGAGCACGGTAGTTGTCCTAGCAAATCCAAATCTGTTGAAGAAGTACAAGGCTGATATGGTGAAGGTGAAAAGGCTAATCCTTGATGGAGTCAAGGATCACATAATGTCCCATATATTTGGCAAAGATACTACCAGGAAGATGTGGGAAGCCTTGGCTACACTGTATGAGGGATCTTCCAAGCAGAAAAAGATGTACCTTGAGCAGCAACTGAGTATGGTGCAAATGCGAAGAGGGGAGTGCATTTATTTGTTCCTGTCGAGACTTCAAGAGATTCATGACCAACTTGTAGCAATAGGGTGTACCCCTTCTCCTACAACTATGGTGAGACTAGATTTGAATGCATTCACTGATGATTGGCAAGTATGTTTCCAAAGCAACCTGGGCAGAGAAACCTTGCCAGGTTGGATAGAGATGTGGGTGGCTCTTCAGCAAGAATATCTAAGGAGAATGAAAATTGAAAACACATAAAGGAATGAACATTAAAAACAAAATTACCTTTGTGATGGTATTTCATCATGACCTCTTCTAGTTTGCATCAGCATCCTACATACATATCGACACATCTCCCAAAGATATATATTTTCAAGGGTCTCCTTCTTTTTCAAACTCCATAACAGTCTTCATATCTTTCATGGAGATGTCCTAGTCAAATCTTATTTTTCTTTCGGATGTTGATTGCATTTACCATGGTTTCAAATTCCACGATCTCTTCCTTCCATTCTTCACACATTTAATTCTCAATAATTTCCAATCAAAATTCTTCAATTATAGTCAAAAACCTCATATTACATATGAGGACATATTATGTGACCCATGCATTTCTGCATTCCTTCGAAGGAGGAAATCCTTCCTTTGATTATGCTCTTAAGATAGAGCATTGATCCATGTTACCTGCAATCATGTGACATGAATTTTCAATATAGACTGTAAGCATACATACCTCATTTTCCTTTGGGTCATCCAAACTTCCTCTAGCAACTTCTTTGATTGAAAGAGCATCAATCCCTGTATCTGCTTCTCCTTTTATGTCATCATACCATCATCCCATGAGCTCCACAAGTTTTGAATTCTTGATGAAACACTTTCTTCCCCTGATGATCAGTGTACCTTTCAGTGAATATTCCATCAAAGAATGTTGAGGATCTAAAGTATCCCCATCAGCAGATGTCTCCTTTTGAGATATGTATGATAAAACTTGTACTAGATGACCTTGCCACTTATGTTTTCAATGAGATTCCCAAGAGCTATAACCTTGAATTCCATAGATTCTAACCATCTTTCACACTTCTCAACGATGATGTCCCAAGATTTTATTTTCAATGCTTCTATGATGCCTTGATGCATCTCATTATTTTACTTAGTGACTTATGATAGCCATATCTTACAATATAAGACTTAGGAATGTTTATTTTTGGTAGTATTGGATGTGCTATAAGCCCCAAATTTTTTGGAGAGGCTTTGAAATATGCATTACAAATAACCCAAAAATCGTTTTGGGAAATTTCACCCAGAAACAGTTTTATAAGAAAAATTAATTATTTTTAATGACCCTAAGTCTAACTTAGGGAATTAAAATAAATAATCAGTTTTAATGTAAAATGTAGGTGAAACTTATAAAAAAATAGATCAAGTCTAATATAATCATAGTCATTGATTGGATATCTAATCTCAGTTGTTGATTTGTCAATGAGAAGACTATAAAGGGAGACTTGAGGGTTATTTGAAAGATACACTGAGAGGATCTAGAGATTGATTTTTTCTAACGAAGCAAGTGCTCAGACAAAAAAAAGATATAACTAATTCTTGAATGAAGTTGAGGGGAAAATTAGTTCTAGTTGGATATTTTCCTAAGTTGGGAATACACAACAGAGAAGTCAGAGAGAAGATCAGCAAAGGCTGCATAACATCTACACAGAGGTAGCACTGCAACCTTGAGGAAATCTAAAATTCAGCTGAGGATTAGTCAAATCCAGTGCCGGAAAGTCAGGTTGTGAGACCAAAAGAGACCAGAAGGGAAAATCCAGTCAACAGAAGACCAGAAGCATAGATGACACGCAGTCCCCATGCAAAGTGATGCAGATATTGTGCAGCGTAGTGGAGGGCTTGTGATCAGTTGATCATGTCCAAGTGGAAAAAAGTGCTCAAAATTGGAACTGCTCAAAATTGGTTGCAACATGAATGACCGGATAGGCATCATCATTGTCATTATGGTGCCATGAATGGGACTCAAATACGATGTCATATGAGAAAGATATTGAAGTTTGAAGTTGCCCAATAACCTTCAAAACAAGATTTTTGAACAAAAACATTTGTCATTTCCAGAAAAAATTATGTGGAAAATTTCATTTTTTTATTAAACTTTTATTGGACCTATTACGGGGTGACACGTGGCTTGCCCAAAGGTTGCCACATGGCCCCATGAAAAAGGTTCAAAACCATGTGGAATTTGTGGGAAAAATGGTTAGCTGACCCAACCCCTCGGGTGGAGGTGGACCCGAGCTGAACGCATTGGGGTCAGTCGGGCACGACCTGACTTGAACGTGTTTGGGTCACTCAACGGGTGAGTCATTTAAATGTTGAACCGACGGAGCAAGGGTTAAGCCCTCAGGGCTTAAGTGCAGAAGACCCGTGACCTGAAGTATAATATTGTGGCTTAAAACATTTCAAACCTACAGAAAAAAGAGTTAGACACTTAAGTGTTAACCCTTTTCTTCATATGACCTTCGGGCCATGACTGCGGGCGCAGAGTTAACGTTAACCCCCAACGCTAAATCCTCCATTTAATCTACATGTGAACACACCACTATAAACCGCCAACATTTACTATTACTGTTTAATTTGGAGCATAGTTCCAACACTTTGGCAAGTCCGCCATTTGGTGAGCCCAACTGGAGTTATCTCACAGTTAGAGGAGGTTTTTTAGGGCAGCTGGGCAAAAACTTGTTGGAGTCTTAACTTCTCCAATATTGAACCAATTTGGACAAAATTTAGGTCAATTTTGGCTATTCTAAGCATTCTGGAGAGGCTGGGATAGGTTGCAGAGCTAACAGAGGTGTTCTTAAGCCTTTTTTACTTCATGGAATCTTGGAGAGCCATCAGGGCCATGAGGGAAATGGAGCTTCATTGGGCTATGCTTCACTGTTTGAGGTGAAATAAAAGCCATTATTAACGTATTTCTGTCTTCTAAATTCAATTTCATAGTTTTTTCTGCCTTTTTAGGCATATTTCTCACTATAAAACCAAGTTGACCAACTTAATAGAGCAAGGACATGCCTATTGGGAGCCTTGGACCCAACAGATGTAACCTAGAAGGGGTGAACTGCCTCATCATGTTGTTGTGTTGCTATGGTGAATTTTTGTTGCTGTGTATTTCTGATTTAAGATGTTAAAAAGTAATTTTAATTAACATTTACCAAAAACACTTTGTTTAAATTGCAAGACATGATAAACACTTTGCACACTTAATTAAATGAAAATGGATACTTTGAACAACAGATACAAATAGTTTCATTTTCAGATCAGCTTGCCATATTGGGTTTGTTTGTCAGTTGGGCTTGCAATATCAGTGTAATATTTATCTCACTAAATCTCTGTCAGTCATATTCTCTGCAGGGATTGTCAGAAAGGCAGCCCAGAGTTGTATTTAGAAAATTACTACATAATATATAAACCCTCATATTTATTGCACCGGTTTTCCCACATTGAGTTTTTCCAGGGTTGTTTATCCAAAAAATAATGATGTCCTATGTTTTCATTATTCTTTCTTTATCACTTTATGTTTTCTCAAATGTATTTTAATGGGTAAAGGTTGATTTAGTAAGTGCTTCAATATTTTAAGAAGTAATCATAAATAAATTGTTTAAATCAGATTTGCAAGTAGGTGAAGTAGTTTAGCTTGTTGCAGTAAGGATTTCAGATCTAGGATCTAGGAATTTTCACATGGTATCAAAGGTTACATTGTGAAATAGGAAGAGCAGATCCAACGCTGATTTGGAGGCCGAAGAGCTGATGAAAAAAATTGAATCCCCGAAGGGATTCACGCAATCCAGACTAGGAGGGTTGGATTTCTAGGAGGGTCTCTCTGTGAGTGAGTCTACAAAGAGGTAAGACTTCCAGATCAGAATTTTTTCCAAGGAAAAGGGAGCAGCGCAGATCCTCAATGAAAAATTGGTGGGACGTATTTTTGCAGGAAGATCTTGATTTTTTCGGGCAGGAAGTTTTAGAAGAAGAAGAAGTAGCACATCGAGGGAATTTTCTCTCTCATGAAGTTCCTAGCTGGGGAATTTCAAATTTTCAAAGATCTGAGCAGCAGATCTACGACCTCCACAAGGAGTGTGTAAGTCTATCCAACATTATGCATAGGTGAAAGAAGAGGAGCAGATTCGACAGAACTAACGGCCATGGCAGCTCACGGGCTTAGAGATCAGATCAATGAAGATGAGTCCACCATGAGGGCCCACACATCTCCAGGAGGGATATGGGGTGACATTGAGTTATAAATTTGCAAGAAATTTAGCTGGGCAAGATCCTAGAGGAGTCCAACTCTTGGATCATAGCCTTGATATGGGTGCCCATAATCAATAGTAGCAGGCTGGAGGAGTTTTCAGTCAGTGTAGAGGAGTGCAGAGATGACAGATGTAGTGGTTAGCAACGCTAAATTTTGAGCAGTGCAAAGCAGAGTTGCAGCAGCACAGAGGGACGCAGTGCAGAGAAGCAATAGCGCAGTGCTTCAGAGGGATAGCGTGGGACTAGCAGAAATTAGTGATTTAGCATCGAGTTGCATCCTAAACACTTGTTCAAAAATTTGGATGGTTTTCAGTTGCTTCTTTAAGAAATTGAGTTGCAGTGCAGTGTTAGCAGTGGAAGTGTTCTCATAAACTGAGTTGCAGTGTAGTGTTAGCAGTGGCAGTGCTCATAGTAGATGCAATGTTTGAGAGGTAGTTGCAGTAAGGATGCAGTGTTGACCATGGAAGGGTCAACAATAGTATAGTGCAACACCAGCACAGTGATTGATGGGCAGCATGTCAGACATCATTAGTGCAAAGGGATATGCTTCAGAGTTAGATCAGCCCCAAATTTTGTGGAGAGGCTTCGACACATGCATTACAAATAACTAAGAAACAGTTTTATAGGAAAATATAATTATTTTTAATGAAGACACTAAGTCTAACTTAGAAAATTAAAATAATCAATCAGTATTAATGTAAATTGAGGGTGAAACTTCTAGAAAAAGCAGATCAAGTCTAATATAATCTTAGCCATTGATTGGAGATCTAATCTTGGTCATTGATTTTGTTGATTTTTGGGTAGCATCAGATGTGCTCTAGCTACAAAATTTTGTGGAGGGGCTAGACCACATGAGATCTCCAAGACCTAGAAATTTTTTGGAGAAATTCCACCCAGAATACAAGTTATTCAAATAATTAATAATTTTTAAAGAATCCTAAGTTAAAACTTAGGGAATTAGAATAACTAAAATGAATTAACTTAAATGTGGGTGAGAAGCTTCTAAGTGATGAGGATCAAGTCTATTTTAATATTAACCTTTGATTAAATATTAGATCATGGTTGTTGATTTATCAATAGGAAAACTATAAATGATGACTTGTGGGTCAGTTGAAAATAAGCCAGGAAAATACTCAATAACCCGAGGGAAGTTGATTCTTCAGAATTTAGAATTTGATTTCAGAGGGAGATTTGTAGGGTGAAGAAGGAAGAGGGTTTCAGAATCAGTTAGAGCTTCAGGAAGAAGGGTGCAAAGAAATCGAGGGGAAATGTAGAGGGACGATGAAGAAGGACAACACAGAGAGTTAGTACAGCCGAGGATGTAATCCTCACATTGTTTTTGTGCAGAGGATCACGCAGAGGTGATGCAGTGGAGGCCAGAGAGCCTCTTAGGTGTCAGAATTTCTCCAGAGATTGGGAGAAAATTATCTCCGGTGTTTTCATGAAATTTTCTTCATTATTCTACCAGTCATTCCTTGTAAAGAGATTGTTGTTGAAGATTAATAAATAAACCCTCATCTGTTGCACCGACTTTCCCACATTGGGATTTTCTGGGGACAATTATCCAAAAATAAATATGTTGATGTGATTGATTCTTGTGCTTATATTTCACTGTTCGTTTATCTATGAAATTATGTGATAACTTTAGTAGAATTTATTTTGATGTTAACTGAAGGATTTTTGTAAATAACTTATTGTGGAAAAGTAGGAAAAATAAATAATTTGTTGTAGTCGAATTTCAGATTTGAATTTTTCACATGGTATTGGAGCTCAGATCGGATAATAGGGTTGGAGATTCTGCAATGTGTGGTCTTGATGCTATTGGAGCAGCAACTCGAAAGGGTTCACACGTTTCTCCTGAGAAAGAGGGAAGCATGAAATATACGATGGATCATGACATCTCTGTGTTGACTTCCAGATTGGAAGAAGAAGTCAAATTATTATCAAGCTCTACTTCCTCAGAGTTTTGGTATATTGATAGCAGTGCTTTTTCACATATCCCGAGAATACGAGAATGTTTCTCGAGTTATCAAGAAGAACATATGAACTTTAATATCACCATGGGAAATAAGGAAAAAATTACCCCTGTTGGAAGAGGTATCATAGTTTTTCAAACTGAAGTAGGAGATCGGCTTCGGGTCACCAATGTGTTGCATGTGCCCAGTTTGGGGATGAAATTTCTCTCTTTATCTTAGCGAATTAACAAGGGATATGATGTATACTTCATTGGAACAAAATTATATGTAAAACACATGAGTTGGAATAATGGGGCCCAAATTGTAGTTAGGAGAAACAAATTGTATAAGCTACAGTTAGAATATCCAATGGAACTGATAGGTAGCAGTGGTGAAAAATATTTGAATGAGCTATGGCTCAGAAGGATGGGGCAGTTACACCATGGGGCTCTATGAATTCTCAAAGAAACCATCATAGGAGCTCCAAAATAAAGAAACAAACATGATGATGTTTGCAGAAGGTGCATACTAGGCAAGTACACCAAAGCAGCTTACTCCAGAAGTAACAATAGGGAAAATAGTGTTTTGGGGCTAATACACTTAGATATTTGCAGACTAATTTCCACGGGAGCTCTTAGTGGTGTTGAATAATTTGTCAAATTCATTTATGACCATTCAAGGAAAGCTTGGATCTCCTTTCTAAAGACCAAGGATGAGGTCATTGATCGATTAAAAGAGTTTAAGGTTCTAGTTGAGAATATGGTGGGGAAGAGGATAAAAGTTTTGCATTCAGAAAATGGTGGATATATATCAATAAAGAATTCACCGAGTTCTGCAAAAGGGAAGGCATCAAAATAGAATGGACCACTCCATATAATCTGGAGCAGAATGGGGTTACAGAGAGGAAGAAAAAAACTATCGTTGAAGAATCAAGGGAAATGTTGTATGATCAGGACATGACTAAATTTATATGGGCAGAAGCATGCAACACAGATGTGTATGTTCAGAACAATATTCCTCATAGGGCACTAGGTAATATTACACTGGAAAGTGTCTTCACTAGCAGGAATCTAGAAGTGAGTCATTTTAGGATTTTTGTAATTTTGGCATGTTTCCATATTCTCAAAGAAAAGAGGATGAAGTTGGATTAGATTGAAAAAAAAGGATATTTGGTGGGATATATAAAGAATGATAAGTCATATAGAATCTACATTCTTGGTAGTAGGAATATTGTAGTAGGACGAAATTTAAAGTTCATGGAGGATAGAACTTTTAGGAAATCCCTAGAGATGCTTTCCAAAACACAGTCAAAAGATGATCCATTGGTATGACCACTTCGACCAGCCGAAACTAGCACCAATACTTCTCCAAGGCATAAGAATCTAGAGGTATTACTTCAGGAAGATTTGCAAGAGGAGAATAAGGTAGATCTACCCACTACCAGTGGAAAAACGAGCCGAGAATTGCGATAGATTTTGAGAGACAAAAAGGAATTTGTCAGAGCTCCTAGAAACGAAAAGAGGTAGCATAGACAACCTGACAGGTACCAAGATTTGGTGGCTCAAGTTGGAGAACCTTGTAGTTTCCAAGAGGCATCTTGTCATAAGATATGGGCAGATGTAATGGTGGAGGAATACAATTCCATAATTACCAATGATGTCTGGGAAGTGGTACCTAGGAGGCCTCAGGACATATCGGTTATAGGTTCGAGATGGATCTACAAGATCAAATATGCTACAGATGGCAGCGTGGAAAAATACAAAGCCAGGATTGTGGCTAAGGGGTATGTTCAGAAGGAAGGGATAGACTACAAAGAAACATTTTCCCTAGTAGCCAGGTATACTTCTATCAGATCCATGATATCCCTTGTAGCGCAGATGGGGTGGGAGATTCACCATATGGACGTCAAGGTTGCTTTCTTGAATAGGATGATAGAGGAATAAGTATACATTGAAAAAATAGAGGGATTTGAGACACATTGGTAGAAAAATAATGTATGCAAGCTTAAGAAAGCCTTGTATGGACTTAAACAGGAACCTATAACTTGGTGCAGTCGGATTGATGGTTACCTACAAAATATGGGATTCGTCAAGAGTGACACAAATCCTAATCTCTACTATTTTCCAATAGGGAATGAGCCTATAATTATGGTATTATACGTAGATGACCTATTCCTGATAGGTTCATCTAGGCTCATCAAGGATTGCAAGGAGAACCTAGCTATAGAATTCAACATGAAGGATTTTGGATTGATGCATTATTTTCTGGGGTTGGAAGTTTGGTAGCAGAAGGGTGAAATCTTCCTTGGACAAGGGAGGTATGCTACAAAAATTCTGAAGAGGTTCAAAATACAGGGCTGTAGACCCGTGGCTACTCTAATGATCACTAATTGGAAGAATATTAATGCATCTGAGGATAAAGAAGTTGATCCCACCTTGTATAGATAGCTCTTAGGATCCCTCATGTATCTAGTTAACACAAGGCCAGATATTTGTTATGCAGTAAACACCCTCTGTCAATTCATGGTGGAACCAAAGATGGCACACTAGGCTACAACCAAGCATGTTCTCATATACATACGAGGGACAATCGAGCATGGATTAAATTACACCAAAGGAAATGAAATCAGACCTAGTGGGTTCACTGATGTAAATTGTGCTGGAAGTTCAGTAGATCGGAAAAGTACCACTGGTTATTGTTTCAACATTGGATCAGGAATGAATTCTTGGTGTAGTAGGAAAAAAATTCTTGTGGATTTGAGCTCAATCGAGGTGAAATATATGGAAACCAACATAGGTTCATGTGAATCCATATGGCTTAGGAAGCTTCTTGTGAATCTATTCAGGAGAAGGATGGAAGGGACCAATATTTTATGTGATAATCGGAGTTGCATCAAGCTCTCTGAGAATCTGGTGTTTCATGATCAGTCGAAGCAAATTAACATCAGGTGTAACTTTATCAGAGACTATGTCTAGTAGGGAGAAGTACAATTACAGTACACTATGATAGGAGAACATGTGGTAGACATCCTCACTAAGGCTCTAGGAAGAACAAAGTTTGTGTATTTCAGGGAGAAGTTGGGGATGATTAAGAATCTGTTTCAATAGAAAAAAAATAGAGGTGCACTACTTAAGAGGGAGCTTGATATAGTTCAATTTGGGCATCATCACCCATGACCTAGTCAAACTATACATCATCCCCAGGACCAATGAAATAGGGTCTATCATCCCCTTACATTTCAGTTTCTATATGCCCTAAGAGAAGAACAAATCGTCCATGGCTTCTATTGTGATATTTCTAAGGTTTGAAGTATATGTTATATCACTTATGAACTCACCAACACAACCTCTAAAGGGACTAAATGCATTACATATGCAACATCCTCCATTCAAGGGTGCATTGCAATGCACTTCTCGACATTCAAGAGTGCATTGGTCACCTGGGAGTGGATTTCTCATTGTTCCGGGAATCTCCACATGGCCAGTGCCTTCTAGAAGAGTCCACATGTGTCAAACTTTGAATCCAAGTGTCCATTTAACACCTCTGAACTTGGGAACATGTCTTTTATATTATTATAAAGTCATTCATTGAGAAACTACCATCAGTTTCCCTATATATTGAGCACTTATCCTAGTGCTAGGGAAGGAAGAATTTTGGTAAAGAAATGATGTTGGATTATCATTTGAGAGAGTGAAAGTAATGATATGCTACTGGTGTGATGTTGGATGTGATGAGGCTGGGATGAAGCTAGAGCTAGTGGCATCAAATTGATCATTGGTTTTAACCTCCCCCTTCTACTCTTTAATAAAGATTGTTGCTCATTTTCCCATATATGTATCTGTTTATGTTTCTATTTCTCATGCAATGGATTCTTGAATGACATATATGTTTCGCATCTAATCGATTTGAGTGATTAAGATAAATATGAATCTGTATATTGCAATATGTTTTCTCTTCGCTGTTTATACTTGTAGGAATCAATATGGCGATCTAAGTTGGATTGGAAGTTACAACAAAAGTGACAGGGGAGAAGAAGAAGTGCTTGGATCACAAGTAGGTTATTTTATCATTTTGTGTGTCAGTTATTCTTAGAGAAAGTTATAGAAAATTCTTTCATCTGTTGTTCTAAGTGGCTAGCACCACACTTAGGGAAATTGATTTATCCATAGATCATAATTCTGCATAACAAATTTGTGACTCCGCTGGGGAGTTTCCTATCATTCCTGAAAAGCTTTTGCCTCTAATAATACTCATCAGTAGCATCTACTTTTAGTTATTAGACTTTTGAATGAAAGAATTGCATTAGAAGTGTGTTATGTAGCTTGCATTTTCAATCATTGCTGCGCCCAACACACTGTTGGTCAAGGCATAGTTCACTGTCTCCCACTCAGGGGTGCATTGCAATGCACTGTCTCCCATTAGAGACTTTGTTGCCCCCTTAGCCAACCAAATTCCATTCAAATTTGTCATTGCCATCATTCTCAACCAGTTTTTTGCTATGTTTTCAACTGTCTGATACCTCTTAGAGACCAATGAAAATTCCAGATTCTTCCTCCTTTGAAAATTAAATTTGTTCAATGTCTCTTTAGTGTTTTTATTTATCATTGGAAAATAAAATTCAAAATATTTGATTTTTGCATTAGATCCATTTTTTTTCATAAAGGAATTTTTTCTTAAATTCTTAGTTTCCTGTAAGAAAATTTGTAGTTCCATTCTTCTTTTTCCTAAAAAAGAAATTGTTGTTAAATTCCTCACTTCTCAAAGAAGAAAACATTTTTTTTTGTTTATTTGATGCATATAGTTTCCTTTTTTGCATTCACATTAAGGCAGCTGAAAAGAAAAACATGCATGTGCATATAGTGAATTGTGTGTGTTGCATAGGAACAATCTAGAAAAGCTACATTTTAGTTTTTTCTCTTTGTTGCTTGCTCTCAAAACTGATTGCTCTTTCCCTTAATAGCTAGGATTTTCATTGAAAATATAAAATTGAAAATTTTTCTTATCATTTTTGTTTGAATTTTTAGGAATTTCCATCACATCACGCAGTGAACCTCAAAGATAATTTTTCTAAACAAGATCAACTTAAAATTTACTTCAATTTACCTAAGAAAGCATTGGAACCATAACAACAACATTTAGAAGGTCTAGGATAGAGACGTGTTTCGGTGTCATTAAACCTAGTACATGTTGTTAACTTGTCTATGATACATTCCGAGTGTGATACCTCACTCCATGTACGTAAGTATATCGTAGCTCATACATGTACCTTCGGGTATATCGAGCGGTCTTCTAGTACGAAAAGTATAAGTGGGTGCTCTCACTGTGCAGTTTCACATTAGACAGTGCTAATACAGACTTGGGCCTCCATGTACCATCGGGTATATTTTGGATGGAAAATTTAGGTTGTTGTCCATCCATAGTGAATTGAGTCAGTTACCTTGTAAATTTTGATACACCAAACACAATATTCGTGGAGATTTCCTGCCCGTACTTCTTGGTTCGCTAGGAGGTATCCTGCAGTTCACAATTACTTGGTAAAATTTTTTCCTAGAATTACCCTTTTATTTTGTTTATTTTTTATTGGCCATAAAATAAATCAGTCATTGTGGAAGAAGAACATCCCTTTCCCCGTCGTTCGCGTAGAATAGCACTGAAACCACCTTTACCACCATAAGCCATTTCTGGTCAGCGAAGGCGACATCACTCTATTGAAACTAGTACTATTAGTACCTCTGGTGTGAAATCATCCTCACATATACCAGAGTCGACACAAGTTGTTTCTACAAATCCTGGTTCATTTGTTGTTGTTGAGACGGAGTCCTCACAGCTAGCCATGGTCATGATCCATCCAATCAGTGAGACCATACCTCCTGAACCCAACATTGTTCAACTAGAAGTTGATCTAGATCTTGTCACTTTTTTGCCAGAACATCTGAATCCCAAAGTCGAATGACTGGAAGTTTTTCCTCTATCGGTCGCCCCACAATCTATCGTAGCCATTGAGTCTCCCATATTGCACAGTCAACCTCCTGAAATATACTTTGGGCCTGACGACGAAATCCTTCCACCTAGTTTAATTTCAATTGAAGAAATACCACAAGACGAAACACCTTTAACTCCAACTCATTTTAGGGAAGATCTTTACCTGTATGAGTCTTTTCCTCAATCACCCTCCTTTGATTTTTTTGATCCTGTATCTATTAGAGTTCTCGTAAATCCAACAGGTATAAATTTGGTCGAAAAACCATGTCTAAGACAACATCTTTGGCTCGACCATCTATTCCAATTGCGAAAGCACCTACTCTCGCTACCTCGTTGATGTTCACAACTTCACCAGAGTCACATTTACATGGTGGCCCTTCCGTCCCACCTGGTTACCAATCTTTATCTGGAACCTTCTCTGGTGCATCCTCAAACCCATGGACTTCACCAATGTCATCGTCTGGTATTCTAACTGGTAAATATATAGTGAGTACTGAATGAATTGATCCTTTATACAAATCATCAAGGAAATATCAAGCTGGTCCATCTGGGTATATTCCATCAAGTAAAATTTCAACTGGACTCCCTACATTTGGAGAACAACATTTTCCATCTTATTATACTCCCCATGCTGGGGGGGGGAATATGGTCACCCATTTTGATAGTACTCCGTCATTATTTGGTCATCCTAATGTCAAAATGAATGTTTTTCAATGGCAACCCACTCTACCCATCCAACCACAAATGGTTGTGCACTCGTATCAACCGATTCAACCTGTTGCACCCAAATCAACTCCACTTGTTAATACATCTTTAACCCTATTATAGATTCAAACTGTTGTACCTTAACCATCTCAGGCGGGTCCTTCAACCCAATACCCTCAAGTATTGGGCCCTCAGACTCCAACTCCTTCGGCTATTTTACAACAACCACCTGTATCCGGGATTATTTATTCACAAGTTGGATTACCATATTATGGTATGTCGCAGCTGCAACCAAGTTATTACTATCCACAACCGAATCCAGGCTATTCTAGTTTGGGTTATAATATTGGTGGACAAACCCCTTGGTAGCCACAAGCGCAAATTCCACAACCTTGATTTAAACAAGTAGCGTACCCAGGTTTTGGTCAATAGAATTCTCAAGCATTTTATTATCAGAACAACCCCTATCTAGGTTACCAGCAACAAATTCCTTATGTTGGTTCTCAAAGGCCTATTTCCCAAGCAATTCCATCATACCCTTGCTATTCTCAACCCAACTTAAATCGACAGTTTCCCTTTGTTGCAACTTTAGAGTTACCAAATTTAAATTAACTCACCAACGATCTAATCAATCACGCTCCTTGGTGGCTGGTGATACCTCATAAATTACCCTCGGATATTCCTAAGCTCAATGGAAACCATGGAGAAGACCCATCGACACATGTCATGACTTATTATTTGTGGTGTTCATCTAACTCCCTAAATGATGACTTTGTCTAACTACGTCTTTTCTAGCGTACGCTCACTAGGCCGACCGCAAAATGGTACATTGAGTTACCAAGAGATTCTTTTGATAATTTCACTACCCTAGCTACTATATGTTTTACCTGCATCTAGTTTCCCATACGATATGAAACTAGAATAGGAATCTTGAATATTTTTAAAAATACTAATGCTACTCACATTTCTGATCATATCATGAGTGACATCATTGTCGTAGAATGGTTAAGACATTTGTTCCAAATCAAATCCTTTCTGAGTGGTTCATTAAGTCCCTGCTACCATCTATAACTGAGGATGTGTCTAAGGGTGGCATCGTTAGTGAAGAACAGGTCATTGCTCATGCCCAATATTTAGACTCGATTTACACTCGGTCTGGCACGCTCTACGAGAAAATTCCCAACGTTTCACGATCTAATTTTATTGTTCCTCCTCCATCTAAGGACTCTCATGCTGGAGACGGTATGATTTGTAATACAAGCACACATCAATCTACTACATCTTATCCTACGACTTCTTCTGAAATCCATGCCATTTCATCTGACAAGGGCAAAAGTGACAAGCAACCCATAAGTAAGAAAAAGGGGAAATAAAAGAAAAATCAAACTTCTACCGCTTAGGAAAGATCATCTAATCAATCGAATAGAAATTAGAAACCTCTTACCATTGCATAATCTATAATGAGGAACAATTTTTTCAAGACTGTCCTCACTGCGACAAATTATTAAAACTGGTTAAGTCCTCGCACACATCCCTAGTGTTAACAGATCCATTTCTGAATCCAGACACAAATTTGGTTGCTACAGATCCAACTTCTAGTTCCCAAGTGCTTATGTTGTCTGTTACAAAGCCATCAACTGATGATTTGGTGTCAACCTGTAATAAATATTATATTATTTAGGTTACTGATCAACCTACTACCTCGAACACAAATCCATCCACAGAATCAATACCGTAAACTACTATTCCTGAATTGACATTGGAGCCACCAAAGGGAGTCATTCATAAATCGACATTTAATCCTTGAGCAAGAGATGCTCACAATTATAATATATTTGAAGATTTTCCTCAATCCCTATCAGCTATGTCAATGCTTGAGGTGCTACAAAATTGTCCCTCCTAGAAGCAGGCTTTATTGTCGACAATTGGTGGAATTGATCCGACAGATTCCAATATCGTAGTCTTTAATCATATAAGATATTTTCCGCAATTACCAGCAGAATTGAAATTCTCTATCCAAGTAAATTTTCTCAATCTCCTTGTTCATCGTACTTGCCGGAACAGGGTCTCCTACGAGTTGCGAAACTAATCCGATTCTGTATATTTTTTATTATATTTAGTCTAGCGCAGGGGTTTTGGGGTGGGTCAAAGCCCCAAAAGCATTGTAATGGGTCAAAGGGTAGACCTAGAATCTGTAAACCATGGTTTGCGGACCATAGGAAAGATTAGGCTAGATTGTTAAAAATAGAGGAACATTTTGAATTGTAAGGGAGAAGACGATTAAGATCTCTTGATGCGAATTGTGGTTTAGTAGATCTGTTTGGGTTTTTGGGGGAGGACTCTTGCTGACTGTGTGTGTGGAGATCCAGAGTCCTGCTGTGTGCGCAGGTCAGGACGGGTATTATAAGAGGGAATTAATGAATTGATGAATATGAAATGTTGTTTGAGAAATGAATCTATGTGTATTGTTTATGCGAATCATTGGCAATTTTTGTATTATGCGTATTCTGTATTCAACTGCGAAAGTTATGTGTAATTGTTTTTACTACATCTAGATCTATTTTTTCTGTTTTATGCAATACTGAGCTACTGTCTTAGACGTATATAATTATAGAACACCATAGTATAGTTGACCTTGCGCATGTGGATGCGAAAAGAGATACCTATAGATCTTGCTCGGGAATAGGAAATCTAGATGTCACAAGGTAGGACACAGCTCTGCTTGCCTTACCTATACTTTCTCAAGGTGTGGAAACCTGGTTCCAACACCCACCCATACTACTTCGGGTGAGACTTTGATTTGCACAAGTAGGTCACTACCGAAAGGGCCGGTAGTATATGGGTTTGTTGGCAAACCTTGAAATATGAACTTGGGTCAGGACCCCTCGAGCCAACAAATGGTTCCGTTGCTGGGACCTGGAGCATTTTGAGGAAGGGATCAGGTAATGACAAGAGATTACTGGAAACCTGAAAGGAAGGAAATTGAGGAGTGGTTCAAAAAGTAGATTTAGGAATTTGCGATAAAATAAAATCGCAGCATGAATTTAACAACAAAAATGTGGAAAAATAGGTACATTCTTACAAAAAGCTACAAAATTTTCTTTGTGACATTTGCAATCGAGCTTCAAGAATGGATGGCTAGGCTTGTAGAATTCCAAAAGTGTTGGAAGGATGAATGAGTCACTTAGTGGACTCCATAGCTGATCCAGCAGCTGGAAAGGACTGATAATACCATCACTCGCATGGTGGATCACTAGGTGGACAGTGTGCTAGGAGGGTTTGTGACAAAATTTTCCATTGATCAGTTTTTATCCTACTTTGAGGCCGAGCGAAGATTATTTAAAGGGTTCCGGGGCAAGTTTCTGAAGACATTACCTTTGTTGATTAAGATATTATTGTGCAATAATAGTATTTTGTGTAGTCATACCGACTGAATGACCTCGGATCTCAATGAGAACGTGACGCACAGTGGTAAATACTATCAGACCAAACTTGATGGGGGATATATATTCCTATAACCCTCTGCGAGAGACAGCTACGCAGAACCCCCCAGCTACACTGCCATCCAGGCCACACAAAGGTAAGAACTCACCCATACCCCCACCTCCACCGGACAGTGATATGGCTGCGCACCTGAAAGCACCTACCTTCAAGGTGGTAGGGAATGAGGATATGGACCGATTTTGGTTTGTTGGAGATTCTGTATGGACTGCGCAAAATGTGACAAATGATACAGTGAAGAGGGCACAACTATCCCTGGCATTTGAAGAAAGAGCGTTGGACTGGTATATGCGATACATCTCTTAGAATGGGAGTGCATCTAGTCAAGATATTAAGGACGCTCTAAAGCAACAATTCCAAAAGACAAAATCTTACTCTTAGTTGGTAGCAGAAGTGAAGGACTTCAAGCAAGGTGCGTCTGAGTCTATATGCGAGGCTGATCAGTGACTAAAGAAAGCAATCAGGGAAGGAAGATTTGAGTATGATGATATAAAACATACGGAATGGTTCATTGCTATGTTTTTGCCCCACCTGCATACGCCAATGAGTCACCAAAACTTTGAGTCGCAAGAAAAAGTTGTGGAAGTCACTATGAAACTAGAAGCTGCACCCAGAGAAGATAATTCGTTAGAAGTACAGAAAATTCAGGAGCAACTCAGAGCTATGCACATGGAAATTCAGAATCTATGAAAGGAACAAGGAAAAGGAGCCAACATAGATCTATGGTGCATATGATGTCAGGTATCTAGCCATACAAGGGATTAGTTCCCTCTATTGGTAGATTACATGCAGGCAGGGGGACCTAGTCCAGTCTGACTAGGAGCGAGTGGGGAACCCATCCTATCACGACCAGGATCAAGCAGACTTGCACTGTGGTGTGATGGCTGCCATGTAGCGGGGCTACATGATACAAACCATTGCCCTCGGCTAGGTGCGTATGTCCCAGAACTGAAGCAACAGTGGTGCAGGTTCTGCCGGTTGGTAGGACATGATGAGCAGAACTGTCACACTTACGACCTGATGATAGATCATGGGAACTTGTATAGGGTACAGTCAGACCCTGCGTCGCCTAAATCTCTCGCGAGCTTTGGTGGGTCTCCAACACGGGGCAAGAGAGGTCGGGGAGGAAGCATAGGATGAGGACGTGGGAAACTAATCTGTTATAACTATGGGGAATTAGGACACTTTGCAAGGGACTGCCCAGATCCTACAAGGAAATATTTCAAATATTGTAGACAACTGGACCACGTGGTTGAATATTGCCCAATTTTAATAGCCAAAATGCAGGAAAAGCAGCCCATCCCCATGCAGAATGTGCAAAGAGTTAAAGCCGAGCTACGGAACATAGACCCAAGTGTGAAAGTCATAACACGCAGTGGGATGGTCACTCGGGGATCAAAGGAAGAGGCTGCTAGGGATCCTCTGACCTATCAAGAAGGTTCAAATATAAAGAAGGGACAAGAGACAATGGTCATAGCTAACCAAGACCTCGCTCAGAAAGTAGCAGCTATTGCGCAAGCACCGATGCACTCCAAGGAAAATGAGGGGGTTGATCCCTTTTTGCAGGCGTGTATGAAGCTGCTACGTAGCCCAAAGGCTGTAGAGAACCTTCAGGCATTAATGAATAGCTGCGCAGCACGGCCTGATCTAACCCTGGGACCAAGGATGTACGTAAACTATATAGGTACAAAAAATGCACTGGAAGGGAAATGCAGCTGACTGCGCAGATTGGTGACTACGAGATGGATCAAGTTATTTTGGACCTCGGATTAGATGCGAACATGTTACCTAAGAAAACATGGCAAAAAATGGGAGAACCTAAATTGCAATGGTCCACCATCTAACTGCGCATGGAAAATCAACACAAGATCATCCCTCTAGGAAGGCTGCCAAAATTCATGGTAGATATCACAGGAGTAAAGGTCGAAGTTGAATTTGAGGTAATAGAAATCATGGAAGATGTGGATCCCTACCCAGCACTCCTAGAACTGGATTGGGCTATAGATGTGGGGGGTGTTATCAATCTCAAAAAGCGTAGCATGGTGTTTGAAAATAACGTCCCACGAGTAATAGTACCGTTGGATCATGCGGAAGGCACACGGTATACAGAGCCAGTGCAAGATGTGGAGGAAGTGGATCAAATCTACAAGCTCACTACGCAGGACGAATATTGGATTAACCCCACGACGGAAGGATTACTTTGCTAGGAAAAGGATAGTGAATTATTTTCTGACTCTGATGGGGAACTAGAGAATTGGCAGGGTCAGTTGCATGAGGTTTCGGTGCTATGATGTCTTCAGGTCACAAGGAACTTCCACTGCATCTTCGCCAAGGTAAGAGACCGACCCTACTTTGGGGACTCGTGTAACATTAAGGAATTTTTATGCGCATTCGAAGCAGAAGTCCCCAAGGGACGTAGGCTAGGGGCCCTTACACTAGCCCTACACGGAACGCCTGCGCGCTGGTGGGATACACATGGGAAGGAATTTCATAATTGGGAGGAATGTAGGGAAAATATGATCCTGTGATTTGAAGCTCCAACGGTGAGATGACACAAGAAGTTCCTTGGGTCAGAAGACCCACACAGATATCTGCTCACATGGGAAATGTAGTGGTATGAAAGAACCCTAAAAGAATGGGTCCACCTATTTATCCATGCTCTGGGACTGTGTCTAGCTACATGGTATATAGATGTGGAGCTACATCAGCGTACTTGCCACTAGGAGACTTTGTGGGATGAGTTTCTGCTAACATTTAGGATGGTGGAAGGCACAGGAGCGCTCGATGTAGCTTTGTAGCAAACTGACGCCTTGACTCAGGCTAGACCATGCCTGTAAAGTGCATCTAAAACATGGGGAATGTAGGTACCACACAGGATTTAATACTACAGCCTCAGCCACACAGATGGAATGAATGATCCCCAAAATATCTCAACCATGGCGCTGAATAGGATGCGCATAGTTGCCAACTTGGTTAAGCTATACCTGCCTCGCACTACCACACAACTAACATTAGCTATAATTTGGGATGCGCAAGTAGCACGAATACTTCCTCCAAGGTCGGTAGATCCGTGGAAAGACTATCGGGTGTGAGCAGTGACAGTCATAACACTACACTCTGATAGCAATGGAATATTACCGTTACGGAAAACAGATAGCTGGCAATTAATGCGGAAATTTATTGTGAGTTTCTACCGTTTGCTTGATGGTAAGTGTCAAGTTAGATTCACCCTACCGTTGGATAGCCACGGGCACTATAAGGAAGGAAGGATAACTCCGATTGGGGCTCCATCTCATCTCTGTAATTTGTATGTATTATTCTACTGCTTGATTGTCTGGACCTTCAGAATTATGTTCATACCCAATCAACCTACTTCTATTGTTTGCGAGTTTCCAAATTTGGAAGCCTATCCTTTTGTTGCTATGGCAGCCGATAACCTTCCGAATGTTTCAGCACCTACCAGTCCAAAACCTGTAGACATTGTGTTGAAAGGGTCTGGGGACATTGAGATTGATAATCTGATTTCCGTCTAGCTCCCTACAGGGAAAATTGACTTTGAACCTTGTGCATAATGGCGCCAAAGCTACACGACGGAAATTCACGACCTTTCCAAACCTGGGATGATTACAGGCCCCAGCTGGATGGGATCAGAAGATGTATGATGGATGATACGCCACTATCGTAGCTCACTATGAGAACTGACACAGTCGAGTCACAGCTAGTCCTGTGCATGGAACGACTAACTAACAAGGATACTCCATCCCCCCGGGGTAAAAAGCGGTATAGGGATATGCTATGACTTTTCCGTAGTTCCAGGCTACCTACCAATGAAATCCATACTTGTTCACTACCTAGCACTGTCTTGGTCAGCGACCACCTCCCAACAGCTACAGAACTACAAGTGGAATTGGCGCAGCTTCCCTGTGTGGCATTATAGGGTTTACACACTACCATGCTACAAGAGATCCATCATCGTGACCGGACCGCGCAGCAACAACTTGATGTGGCCACACTGCTCCTCACACACCAAACTGAAGATATCTCCCTTATGGCGCATATTGAAACAATGGTTCACCAGCTCAACATAGAGATCCCTGATGCACTCACGGTGTCAGCTCTGCTCCAGGCTACCATAGAAGGCTTGGTTGCAGCACTCAAGGCATCCCAAACAAAATTACAGACCCTCAAGACCCAAATGGCTTGCCAATTTTCCGCGTGCCAGACCCAAGCACAACCTACCATACCCCCGGAGGTATAGGCACAACGTGCTGCATTGATAACAGAAGCTACGGACATTATTATAGGACAGCTTACTTTGGGTACTTAGTTTCTCGAGGCGGCCATGCATCTCTGACAGCGGTCCAGTTCAACCCGATGCTTCAACGTGTCAAGAAGTACTTACAACAGAAGGAAGCTACTTTCAATCAGATCAAAACTACCTTGCCCTCCCTCATCCCTACGTAGCGTCTGGCACTCTTGAAAACTAGAAACACCTTCCAAGACATGATTTCGGATCTCTGACGTGCCAAGAATGCCATCAGAAAGTGCTTGAAGCCATGGGGTGATTCCGCCTTCTAGATATCTTAGGGTGCTCATGACGCCATCGCGCGACTCAACTAGATATTGGAGTGGGTTACCACGGCTCCTGAAGGACCGAACTCCCTGAAGCTTGTAGATATCACACAGAGTTTTGCTGCCCAGAGTCAAGAAGTGCTACCTCCATTGATCGCAACCCTCAATACCTTATGTATGCAGATAGAGACCACACCACTATAGTGACTTGGGACAAGTCACAAGATTGCGTTGGGGGACTGCTGGAACAGGGTCTCCTACGAGCTGTGAAAATGGTCCTATTTTGTATATTTTTTATTATATTTAGTCTAGCACAAGGGTTTTGGGGTGGGTCAAAGCCCCGAAATCATTGTAATGGGTCAAAGGGTAGACCTAGAATCCATAAACCATGGTTTGCGGACCATAGGAAAGATTAGGCTAGATTGTTATAAATAGAGGAACATTTTGAATTGCAAGGGAGAAGACGATGAAGAGCTCTTGATACGAATTGTGGTTTAGTAGATTTGTTTCGATTTTGGGGAAGGACTCCTGCTAGCTATGTGCGCAGAGATCTAGAGTCCTGTTGTGTGCGGACCCTGCTACTGTGTGCACGGGTCGAGATGGGTATTGTAAGAGGGAATTGATGAATTGATTAATACGAAAGGTTGTTTGAGAACTGAATCTATGTGTACTGTTTATGCGAATCATTGGTAATTGTTGTATTATGCATATTCTGTATTCAACTACAAAATTTTTTTGTAAGTGTTTTTACTGCATCTAGATTTGTTTGTTTTGTTTTATGCAATACTGAGCTACTGTCTTAGATGTATATAATTATCGAGCACCATAGTATAGTTGACCTTGCACACGTGGATGCAAAAAGAGATACCTATAGATCCTACTTGGGAATAGGTGATCTAGACATCACAAGGCAGGACTCAATTCTACTTACCTTACCTATCCTTTCTCAAGGTGCGGAAACCTGGTTCCAACACCCACCCATACTACTTCGGGTGAGACTTTGACCTGTGCAAGTAGGTCACTGCCAAAAGGGTCGGTATTATATGGTTTTTTTGGAAAACCTTGAACTATAAACCTGGGTCAAGACCCCTCGAGCCAATAGTACTATTATTGATGAGGGAGCATCTACGTGCATTATGTCTCTAAACGGCTGGAAGTCACTTGGTTCATTGCACCTATCTCAATCGCCTACGACATTGCAAGATTTCGATAGATGTACATAGAAGCCTTACGGTATTATCAATAACCTGCATGTTAAACTAGGGGGAAAAATAGTGAATGTTGAAGTTGAGGTCATTGATGGACCCCTTGATTACAAAATTTTACTCAGAAGGACATGTGTATATGCTATGACTATGATCATATCTACATATTTTAGAATGATCATCTTTCCACATAAAGGTGTCATCACAGTCATCAATAAACTATCCTTCTTTGCCTCTAATTCCCATGTACCTGGAAGCATTCCATTATTTCACGCACCCCAAATCCCACTTCAGAACATTGGTGTATGACTATTAAAGGATTCCACCAGCATGGGAGCCTTTGCATTACCACCGCCTGCAAAATCGACAGAAATTGCAAGCATAGAGACCTGATACATGATATCTTCCAATCCATCTGGCTTAAGGAAGATTACGGGTGATTCTGAAGTTATTACATTGGATGAGTTTCTGCCTCCCAGTCCAATTGAGCTGGCATAGAAATAAATCTATATGGTTTGCGTGGCGAATCCGAAATCATCATCATCGGTCGTTTAGGTTGATCATTCATTAGATTTTGGTACTCCATCTAATCCTTTTTCCTCAAATTTCTTGATAGATGAGAATATTCTCAAATCCATGATGCAAAAAGGATAACCATGGGAATATCATTGTCATTGCTCCCATATTTAAGATTACGAAGAGGATAATTTTAGTTAACTACATCACCCATTGATCAAAATATTCTTTTCAAATTATTTTCCTATTAATGCAATCGATTCCAAGAGAAATTTATCAAATATTGAAGAAACCATTTCTATCGATATTTTGATCAAACCCGACATTGTAGAAAACATTCATGTCGGCATGTCTTGTTCTCCATCAGAACTCGAAACATATCGCTCTCTCTTTCATGAAATTCGTGATGTATTTGCTTGGTATTATGAGGAAATTACAGGCATAGATACTATTATTGTTGAACACACCATTAATATGTACCCTGATGTCAAGCCGGTACGTCAACGGCTTCGTCCTCTTCATCCGAAGAAGGATGCTACCATTAAAGCAGAAATTGAAAAAATCTTGCATGCTGGTTTCATTTACCCTGTTCCACTAACTGAGTGGGTTTCCAACATCGTTCCTATTATGAGAAAACAAGGGACCATTAGAGTGTGCATCGATTATCGGGATGTCAATCTTGCTTGTCCAAGAGACAACTATCCTAATCCCTTTATCGACCAGATTATTGATTATTGTGCTGGATGTAAAATATTTTCATTCATGGATGGATTTTATATCTATAATCAAATCAATATCCACCCAAAGGACCAATATAAGACAACATTCATCTATCCCCGGGGAAAATTCGCTTATCGGGAACTCCTGTTTGGTTTAAATAATGTTGAGGCAACGTTTAAGAGAGAAATGGATTATGCTTTCAATGACATCAAGCACGTTGTTCAAACCTATCTAGACGATTTACCCGCGCATTCATGAAACTAGACTAATCACCCAATGCATTTGAGAGCTATATTTTTACGCTGATGACACTACAAAATATGCCTCAATCAACATAAATGTGTGTTTTGTGTTGGTTCTAGTCGTTTTCTAGGATTTTTCGTCTCAAAAGAAGGAATTCGAATAAACCCATGGAAGGTATAGGCCATTCTTGATTTTCCTATGCCATCAAATTTTCTTTAGTTACATAAAATTCAAGGAAAGGCTAACATCCTAAGGAGGTTCATACCAAACTATGCCTTAATGGCTAAAGGATTTACTCGGCTCTTGAAAAATTGGATTCCCTTCCATTAGGACCAAGTTGCACAAGCTTCTTTTGATGCTTTCAAGGATACACTTGTCCGAATATCATTAATGTATTCCCCCAATTATCAGAGTGATTATTTCTTATATATCTTCGTGGTTGACATGGCCATTTCTATGTTATTGGTCCAACTAGAAAATGGGATAGAAAATCTGATATATTATTTGAGTCGTAATCTCAATGATATAGAAATGAAGTATTCATACGTAGAAAAACTTTCCTTGGTGACTGTTCAAGCTATCCAAAAATTTCACCACTATATTCTGTTCCGGAAGACCATTGTCATTTCAGATTGCAACCCAATGACTTATATCTTATCATGCCAATTACTGGGGGAAACTACTCAAAATGGATTGTCATTTTGTAGGAATTTTATTTGGAATTCATCAAATCCAAATCAAAGAATTCTTTAGTTTTGGCTGAGATTCTCTATGACCTTCCCTATTGTAGTACTGCTACTACATCGAAACCATCTATTCCTGATGAGTCTCTATTTCTAAATGGATCATCTAGTCCTTGGTGGGGGGATTTTTTCATTTCTCTTCAGACGCAGAATTTTTGGCCTGATACCTCTCACTCTGACCAACGACATATTCGATACCAAGCCAAATATTATCTGATCATCGACGATACACTTTATTGTCGCGGTGTCAATACAATTTTAAGGAGGTGCCTCACTCATGAGGAGGCCAATTTCTTTTTAAATGATTGTCGTGTTGGGGCTTGTGGTGGACATTTTTATGGATACGCTACCGTGCAAAAGATACTTCACGCTGGTTACTTTTGGCCTACCATATTTCACGACTACATCCTCCCGATTAGAAGTTGTCATGCATGCCAGATATTTGATCGTAAAATTTGCAAACCGCTAGTGAAAATGCATCTGGTTGTCTCTGTAGGACCATTTTGAAAATGGGGCATTGAATTCATGACCTATAACCCTCATTTGTTCAGGGTGCATGGTTATATTATTGTCTTTGTAGACTACTTTACCAAGTGGGCCGAAGCGATGCCTACATTCAACAACACAGGATAAACAACTGCATTGTTTTTCTTTAATCATGTCATTTCATGGTTTAGGGTCCCACAGGATATAGTCACAGATCATGGTTTTCATTTTCGCAGTCATATGATGAATGAGTTGACTACTAAATTAGGACTGTCACATGATATTTCTACTCCTTATTATCCACAATCAAATGGACAAGTTGAGGCTATTAAAAAAATTCTTAAACAAATGCTTCAACGAATGATATGAGTTCATAAGAAAAATTGGCTTTTAATCATGTACTCAGCTACGTGGGCATTCAAACCTTGGTGAGAAATGAAACTGGATTTACCCTCTTTCAATTGGCGTATGGTTTGGAAGCTATCTTTCCAATCCAATGTGAAATACCGTCATTAAAACTCGCAATCAACTTGTTACTTGACACCTTTGTTGAATAAGCACGTCTCTTTAACCTCATCCATCTTGATGAAATGCATCGTGAAGCCCAATTGGCCAATGAAGCGCATAAGAAACATATAAAGGCGCAATACAACAAGCATGTCCAACCTCATAATTTCTGAGAGGGTAACCTGGTCCTTCTTTATGATCAGGAAGCTGATGTAATAGGTATAAGGAAATTTGAGCCATTATGGCATGGCCCCTATATTGTCAAAATATTTTGTGCCAAGGGTTCCTACGAGTTGGAAGATTACAATGGAATTCTGTTGGCACATCCTCGAAATGGGTTGCATCTGAAACGTTACTATGCTTAATCATGAGCGTACTATTTTTTTTGTATTATATTGCATATATGCTGTCGATTTGCATTTACCGTCTTAGTTTCCTTTTCTATATTTTTCTTGAAGTTAATAATCCGCTTTACATTTCATTGCAGATATCTGAATCTTTGGAACCATTTGTTGGGTATGCTGATGGTGCTATTCGTAGTATGCAAAATCTGTTCTCTTCAGTGTGAGCCATTTTCGCTCTGAACGGCGAGTTAGTGAGTTTTAAAGGGATTTGTATTGGTATATATACAAATAATATCATTGAGTATAGCGCGTTGATCAAACTTCTCTCTAATTCCATTTCACTCGGTATTAACCACATCATCATTAGGTTAGACTCACAACTTGTGGTACTGCAACTTACTAGTGTTTATACTGTCAGAAATCCAACACTGCATCATATGTTCCTAAGAGTTCGAATTTTGGAAAGAAATTTTGATTTCATTCAATATCAACACATTTATAGAATCTTGAACAAATTAATAGATTCTTTAGCGAATTATGTTATAAACAGACATTTGAGACACATGTAAAGATACATTCACATAATTGAATAGGATTGTGTAATAAACATAGGAAAAGACTGAAATAAAATAGATAGATAGTTATAGGTTTTTACAAAATTTGTGCCCAATACACATTGGTCATCTAACCTCAAAATGTATTCAACATGTCAAAAGTAAACTAGTGGTGCTCATGATAACATGCTACTGATCTAGCTATCCTACACAGTAACTGCATCTAGCAGTTAGGAACACCAATAGTATGGCGTTGCAGTCGCATGGGTAACTCTTTGATCCGGAAATTCAGAATCTTGAAGGTCAACCCCTGTATGGGATTCTAAATCTCAGCAAGAGTCTCAACCATATCCAAATCCTGAAGGACTGCTCTCCTGACAACCCTCTCTGCTGTCTAATCTGCTCCATGCTCTAGCTATCCCACTGGTCGAACTTGAACCACATCTGCATTACATCAAAACTTTAGTTTATTCTCGGGAAAACATAAAAAAAAAAAACATGTATAAACCTTAGAAAAATAAAAAAAACATGGTCAATATATTCTTACCAATTTAACCCCATTTAGCGCCTTCTGGTAAAAATAAATCTGGATCTCCTAGGAAGTCAATGCCTACATATGCATAGTCATCGATGGCGATAATCTATTGCCTGAACTGGGCAAAGAATGTAGTTGAGAACATGATGTTCGATTGAACAACATGTCTAGCCATTATTTCTACCCATCTCTACATCCTTGGATATCTAGGGTTAGATCTACCCAGTGTAACATGCTAAGGATGTATTAGTGGAATCCGCTCTAAGGTGAAAGAAATGAGGATCGAATCATATTTGAAATTTCTCTTCCTTCCCCCCTTTTCCTTTCTAAATTTTTCTTTCATTTGAGAGAGTACAAATTCAGCCCAATTGAAAATTGTTGGTTCCATGCACTCTATTGCATGCTGCATGTAAGATCTATTTGCTACGTGTAGTGTAGAGGTACCAGTAAGCTTTGTGAACGTGAATAATATGGTTCTCAATGGAAAATCATGAACATCGCTGATGTTTATTTTCCCATCCTTGCTAGGCTCTACACCTGGATTGCAATACTGCAATATACAGTCTCTCACTATCTCTCCTTTGAGATCAGACTCTAAGAGAGAAATGGGTAGGCCTCTCCTCGACAAGCCTGTCAGAAAATAGATATCCTCCACTAAAATTGGGACCACTTTGTCCCCAATATGAAATGCCTCAATATCTGGTGTTAGCACCCTGTAATTACCAAGATTGGAAGAAGTCAAACTGCAGGGAGAACATTATTTCAACCACTTTGGGATTCTAGGATCTAGCCCTCCTGAATCCGGAGAGGGATCTCTCCAATAAGTGAAAATATGGATTTGTCTTTGAAGTCTTGGGTAATGATATTAGGCTAGTTATGAAGGCCGAGGGTTTGTTTTGTTTTTGGATGGTTGAGCATGATTATTGTTTGAGGTGGGAAATTCTAAGCGCAAAGAGTTTCAAAGGTGTGAAGTTGCAAGCAACCAAAACAAGCCTTGGCCAAAAAGATAGCTAATTACAATTTTTAGTCCATTGGGCTATGGAGTCATAATATAGTTTAATTGAAACAACAAGGGGAAAGAGTGGTCCATGGGGCAAGTAATCTATGTCTAAAGATCTCTTTAAAGTTTGATTTATGGAATGAAATGAGACAAAAAGAAGGGAAATTAAATGAATGAAGAATAAAGAGTAGCCTAGGATCTGGTAAGTACTTTGAAACTAGCCAGCCTTTGACAAACACTTAAGAAAGACATAAAATCAATCTAGGATCTGGTAAATACTTCGAAACTAGCCAGCTTTTGATACACTTTCGATAGAAAACATTTTAAAACAAAGGGAAACTTGAAGGAAACTATTGGAGAAGAAACTAGCGGGCCGGGCTCACTAAAAATCCTCTCCTAGCTCTGCTTTACTTGGTAAATTTCAAGACAAACACAAAGATAACAAAGAATGGCCAAAGATCTGGTAAGTTCTTTCAAACTAGCCAGCTTTCAACACATTCCAAGGGAAACTTTGAGACAGTATTTTGGGATAAAACTAGGACCAGGGCACACCATATCTTCCTTAGTGCATCACTACTTAACATATACTAAAAATTACTTTCAAGAATAACAACTAGCTCAGATAGTAGGACGAGAGAACGTCAACATTCCTATGCTTGAACTGAATTAGATCATTCCTCAATAACACAAATTGGAAGAAAACATTTAGATAAAGATTTTGAGTTAGATAAGGGTACTGATATACAGTAGGTACTAACTCTATGCATGCTTTTCTTTATAAGAGAATATGAACACAGTGAAAATAGAAGCAAGATAACAATTTATAGTAAGAAATAACATCACCGTCAACATAGACCAAGATCCCATAAATCAGCTTGTATTGATGCTCCAAACCAGTTATAGCTTTAAGTCCAATGCTTTAGTTTAGCAATCATCTACACTTCCAACACTAACTTATCTATCACAAGCAGAGCTCCAAGAGCCAGTGAACACTATTTACAAGTAGAAATCTCAAGCTCAAGTATATTTCAAAATTCAGCAACCAACCCCTCTCTTATCTTCTCCAGTAGTATTTATAGAAGAATGAGGAGGTGAGATCTGATAAAAGATATCCAAAGATAATTAATACAGTCTTAATGGCTTCTCGACCTTTGGGGGGCTCGATGAAGAATTTTACAGGTGCTCTGTCTATATTAATGTTTTTCATTTTAAGATTAAGCTCAGTGGGAGCTCTTATTGACTTTTGAGTCTATGTGTTAGGTTAAAGTAACTCTGCTGATATTTTGTCATTAATTTTGTTTGCAAAATTCACTCTCTGGCTATGCTAAGGAAAATATATGATCTTGATTAATAACTTCGGCCTCTGTTTGAATGCTTTGAGGCACAGGTGGCACTGTGGTAGCTGGGAGGAATAAATTTGCCTCAGATGTGGCGGTGGAGGCTTTCTGTCTGATAAAAATTTAGGATTTTCATTTAACTATGTCTTAATTGGGAGGATTAGGCTTTTGATAGTCAATCTTAGCCGTAATCCTCACAAATTTGTCTTCAATATTTCATCCTGGTGCGTTCTGTCTTT
The DNA here is from genome assembly GCA_034641835.2 of Pinus albicaulis. Classification (NCBI taxonomy): domain Eukaryota; kingdom Viridiplantae; phylum Streptophyta; class Pinopsida; order Pinales; family Pinaceae; genus Pinus; species Pinus albicaulis. Next base: position 488,092,416 of record CM076572.1, read on the forward strand.
GACGCTAATAATCTTTGATTTTTTATTCATTTACTGTGTTCTGTTGGTGTGTAGTGTTGCGCAGGGCTCGTGAGGCATTAATGCCTTTGGAGTATTGATGAGGCACAGAAATCTAAACCCATGGATGGATTCCTTTTAAAGAATCGAAGGTGTGAGAATTAAACCCTAGCCTTCGGCCTTTCTTCAGTATACAATGGAAAAACGATATAATCACCCTTTCCAAATAATATATCCGGACATCAAAAATTTTGATAAAACCAAGCTGTATAACCATTTTGGGTCACAAGAGGGACTTGCTGACGTCAGGGTGTTTGTGACCCAAATTTTTTATGAAATACACCATATAAAGCTCCCCAGGTCCGGATTTCATGACCATGCGAGCAACCGAACAAGACCCGCTCCAATCCACTGCTGCTGCGTGGATGCTGACTAGGCGTTGGGACCACCGGTTCTGTGGGACCACTAACTGCTGTCGTGGCCATGGGGACCAGGGCGACTGATTGTGGGTCGTCGATCTGCAGATCAGATCGACGGCAGAGATGTTTTGAGGAATGCGCTATACCTTAGTTTATCCCTCGAGATTCTTTTGAGCGTGATCACCGTCTGATGAGCCGGCCTCAGATCAGACGGTGCACGCCAATATCGCGCTGAGCTCACAGTCAATATTTAACGCCTGGGGAGGGCGGTATCTCCAAACTGCTCAGGGCCACATGTCGGGCTGTGGCATTGATCGTGATCAAATGGGGAAATTAGCTTATCCCACAAAGGTGGTGCAATCAAACCTTCTCCGATTTTGTACAGTGATTGACCATGGGGTTAACCCGGGGTTAACGCAATTTGTTGTATTCACTATGGCCCATTAAACTCCAGGTTCAAACCTCAGACTATTTAATATGACGGAAAATCATTCAAACACCTACACAATACAAAACTACATTATAAAATCTTGCGTTATTTTGTTTACTGCTTCAGAGGGTGCGGGGAGGAGCGTGGCCGTTAGATTGCATGATCGGGCCATCGCAATCGGAGGTGGGGGGAAAAACATTAAAAATTCTCCCAAAGGGAAACTCCGATGTGATAAGCACTCGATGGGTTTAGTGCCTGGTTCCAGCACCAGGGCATATAATGGGGAAGTAGTTTTTAGGACTTAGCCTAAGGGGGCTTAAGCCTTTATAAAAAAATATGTATTTCTTACTCAATTTTCAAAGTTTTCAAAGGGTTTCAAGAGTTTTGATAAGGCAAATAAAGGGTATTAAACCTTATCAAAGGGGTTTTGATGGAGGGGAAAGGGGAAAAATATGAAAATGAATGATTTTTATGGGGAATAAAGGGGTAAAAGTGAGATTAGTTTTGGAAGTGGAAGGAGGGGGAAAATGGTATTTGGAGCAGTATTTCCTCAATAAAATCAGCAGGATCTCAAAGTTTTTTAAAATGGAAACAACAGTGAAGATTTGGATAGAGGCATGAGGCCTTCAAGAGTCTTCAAGAGATAACATTTTTTAACAATAAAACTTGTTTCTTGAAGGCTGCAAAAAATTATTTAGCCAGCATTTGATATAAAATTTTTTATAGCTGGCTAATAGTGGCTCCACTTGGGGATGGTTCCTTCTTGAAGGCATCAAGAACTTCAGACTTGCATTCTCTGGGAGGCTGATTAGTGCCTCATCCATTGGGTTGCCTTTCTTTCCTCGAAGGATCTTCTTTTTCTCTGAAAAATATATTAGCAGCCATAAAAACAATGGATCTTTCATCAACAAGCTTTCTACCTACCCAATCCTACAGATCTAAAAAAATTTCTTCTTTAGAGTTCACTTGGATTGGAAAACTCTTTTACAACATTTTATTCTTTTGAAAGCAGAAAATCTAACCTATTTCTACTCCTTATTTCCCCATGGAATCAGATTAAACAGTTGAGCCCATATGATTCTCTACCTAATCTACTATCTGTTGGGATTAAACTGTCCAACATATTTTATTCACTAAATCCTACAACAGAAATTTAAAAACATACAAGTCGGGATTTAAAAGTCTAACTTGTTGCTGATCTATGGCATAAAAAAAAGTTGCACATAGACATTTATTTTACAGAAAATTAAATGAAAATGGAAGGCATAAGATCTGAAATTTCAAAGCATTTCCTTCAACTTTTTTACAGCTTTGTTTTGACTTTTGTTTGAGCTATCTTTCCTTTGTCAACTGGTTCAAATTTTGAGCTAATTGGAACCAGATTTACATCCTTTTTTACTCAGAATCCGAAACAGATTTGAGTCATTGTCTTTGGAAACTTAGGTTCAGATTTTGAGCATGTTTGAACCTTTAATTTCTATCCTAAACTATGTACTGATAAGCCAAGATTAAACATTTTGGAAAATCGAATTCACTATCCTATCAGCAGAAAATTTAAAACTAATTAGTCAATATTAAGCTGTTTGAATAACTAGAAGTGTGTTCTTTAGGAGTGGCATTTAATCTTGCACACTTTTAGACTTGTTTCTCTTTTTGGTATGAGGTTGTACCTTTCTTGTTTTTACAATCTGCCCTCTTTTCTTTCTTTATTTGTTTTTGTGTTTTTTATTTTTATAACTTTGAATGCAATGATGGGTTAAGTATTTATAATGAGAAAAAGATAAAAGGATTTTAGAACATAACATGGATCAAGAGAAGTAATTCTTAAGCATCCTGCCATTGACAGGACCCCCAAACAATTCTGCTCCATTCAACTCTTGCAAGAAATAGGCATTATTACCAGTAGCTAAATGGATAGAGTAAGGGCCAAGACATAAGTTGTCAAATTTTTCATGCTTGCTTTTGTCTTCCCTCCTTGAGTCCCACTTCAAAACTTTGTCCCAAATATTGAAATTGCTGGCCTTTGTTCTTCTGTCAAAAAGATTTTTAATGTTGTCCTGCTTCTGCAATGCTTTGTTATAAAACTCCTCTCTGGTTTGCTGAAGATGAATTGTTTGATTGATCCTTATGATCATGTCATTATCTTCAGTTTTCAAATCTTGAATCAACTTCATCACTGGTACACCAAGGGTGGTTGGAAAAATTGCCTCAGTACCATACACAAGTTGGAAAGGTGACATGCCAATAGATTTCTTCAAAGTCAATCTGTCAGCCCAAAGTGCATGAACTAGCTTTGTGTGCCAAGACTTTTTGTTGTCCTCCAAGAGTTTCTTGATTATGTTCACTAAAATCTTGTTTGAGGATTCTACAAGTCCATTACCTTGAGGGTAATAGTCCATGGAATGCCCCAATGTTATTTGATATCTATGAAAGAATTCAACCATCTTATTTGATCCAAATGTTGTTGAATTATCAGTGATGATCTTGGTAGGACAACCAAATATGCAGAGAATGTTAGTCTCCATGAATTTTATAATAACAGAATCATTGGCCTGCCTACAAGGTATGGCTTCTATCGAATTAGTGAAATAGTCTGTGGCAGTGAGAATCCATCTATGCTGAGCAGAAGATGGTGGATGGATTTCTCCTATCAAGTCAAGTCCCCACTATTGAAAAGGGGCTTCAACAATGATTGGATCAGAGGTAGGGGTAGCAGTTTTCTTTTGCCTTCAAAAAGTTGACATTTATGACACGCAATGATCATTTTGTGTACATCATGAAAAAGAGTAGGCCAATAGAAACTAGCCCTCAAAATTTTGTTGGTTGTTGTCTTCCAGTACAAATGACCTCCACACTCTCCTACATGGAACTCGTGCTTAACCTCCTCTGCATCATACTCAGGCAAACATTTAAGTAGTACACCACTTGCATTTTTCCAATAAAGACATCTATCTATATTGCAATAGTTTACAGCTTTTAACTTTAGGAACCTTGCCTTTGTTTTTGTTAAACCGGGAGGTGTATTTAAATTAAGAAAAACATAAATAATATCTGCATACCAAGATGAATTCAAGAAATGGTCTTCAACAATGGGAGTCGAGAATCCTTCTTGGTCATCCAAAGCATCAATCATATCTATATCAAGAACTTCAAAATTTGATTCAGCCATTAATTTAGCTAGACCTTGGCCTTTGATAAGTTTAGTGGGTTTTATCTCTAAATCATATTCAAGGATAACAACAATCCACTTACCTCTCTTACCATCTGGGTCTTGTGTTAGAATATCTTTCACAACTGAATTTGGGACAAAGGCAATGATGTGTGAGTGAAGGATGTATACTCTGAAGTCTTTCAAAGCCTTAACCAAAGCAAAGGCTTGCTTCTCCATAATTTTATACTTCAAAGGGGCATCCCTCAATGCCTTGCTAAAGAATGCAATAGGCTGCTCTTGTCCTTGTGGATTTTTCAGTAAAAGGACAGCAACTATGGTATATTCTGATGCAAACGAAAAAATATAAAAAATATTTTGAAAAATCAGAACTTATTAGAACCGGTGTTTTGGTTAACGCTTGCTTCACTAGCTCAAAGGACTTCTTTTCTTCCAAGGTCCATTTTACCCCTTGCTCCTTCTTCAACATGTTTGTTATATTCCTAAGGAGCTCAGCCAAGTTGGGGATGAACCTTCTCAAAAAGTTAATCTTCCCAATGAAATATTGAAACTCCTTGATGTTTCGAGGATGAGAGATTAGCAATATGGCCTCAATCCTTTTGGGATCTATCTTAATACCCTCTTCTAAGATAATGTGCCCAAAAATTTTACCTTCTTGGAGACTGAAAAGTTTCTTCTTAGGGTTCAAAGATATCCCAAACTTTCTACATTTCTCGAAAACTGTTCTTAAATGTGCTAAGTGCTCTTCATTTGTTTTTGAAAACACAGTAACATCATCAAGGTATATAATGATGAAGAAGCCCAGTTCCTCCAAGAATGCTATGTCCATGGCTCTCTGAAAATTTTCTCCAGCATTCATTAGACCAAAGGGCATTTTCACATAGATGAAAGTTCCCCAAGGTGTAGTAAACACTATCTTTAATTGATCAGCAGGGTGAACTAAGATTTGATTGTACCCTGAGTAACCATCAAGCAAAGAAATTCTTCTAGACCCTACCACCCTTTGTAAAATATGGTCCATCTTAGGTAAAGGGTAGTTGTCTTTCAATGAATCTTTGTTTAAGTCTCTAAAGTCTATAAAAAGCCTGATCTCTCCAGTTTTCTTCCTAACTAACACCAGATTAGACACCCACTCAGAATATCTAATAGGGACAATAATACCAGCTTCATAGATTTTCATGATCTCCTTCTGAACCAAAGGCAACTGAACAGGGTTTATTCTGCGCAGTTTCTGTTTGAATGGTTTTTGGTTTTCTTTGAGGGGAATTTTGTGCTATATTATTTCAGTGTCATAAGATTTAAGATCTTCGTAACTCCACACAAAAACATCAGAAACTCTTTAAACAACTCTATCTATTTGAGTTTAATGTGAGCTGGTAAATTTTTAGACAGTTTGATCATTTTCGGTTTAAACACACTGCCTATATTGCACTCTTCCACTTCAGTCTCTACAGGTTCCAGTTTTGGCTTCTTGGCCACATCGTTAAAATCAAACAACTCTTCTAAAGGGGCCAGACCCTTAGGAAAAATTTCATCTTTAGAGTGCAGAGTTTCTAACTCCTCTATTTCTAATTCTGCAATCAATTTTGTTTTGTTTTGAAGTTTGCTTAACAAGAGATTAATATTAACAAATTCAGGAGACAGTTCTTCTTCACCAAGAAAACTTTCTTCACTGTAGTCTGTATCATAATCTGAGCCGAACTGTGTAGTTCGAATTCATTTCTGAATTGCATGAAATCTTCTATTTGTTTGTCCCCCTCAAACACTTGCCAGTATTTTTCATTGTCAGGTACGGCTGGTCTGAATTTTACTTGAGTTGTGTAGTCTTTGGTTTCATATGGCATTAAGCATGTTCTAGCTACATAGGCTAAATTGTGGGCCGCAATATTTCTTTTTCTTGGGACAAAAATCATCTGGTGCTCCTCCAAATTTTTTAAAATTTCCATGACATCATTTCGGTAGGCCCTAATTCTGGGATGATTTGCGTTATAATCGCCATTGAATTTCCTAATTACTAACTCTAAATCCCCATAAATATTGATTATTTTGGCTCCTAACTTCTTCAACAATTGTAAGCCTAAGAGAAGGGATTCATATTTTGCTATGTTATTGGAACACTGAAAGTTTAATTTGCAGGAAAGGCTTTCTGTGTGGTTATTCTTAGTGTCGCGGATCCAGACACCTGCACCAACATTGATCTTAGTGCAATACCCATAGAAGTGCATACTCCATAGAGGACTAGTCTCGAATTTATCATTTCAGTTACTATGCTCTTCAATAAATGTGCTATTGAATTGTTCTTGGAGGTCAAAACATTGTTGAACTTGTTTTAACTCCTTAGATTTTTAATTGGGTTGGGGGCTGCTTTCTTGACTCCCAATGTTTAAAAGAAAAGGATACATGATTTGTAGCTAAAGACCTATGTTTTGTTTGCTAGAGTTTACAGGTTCAGGAAATTGTTCTGACACTCCTACATTATCTTCTTCCTCCTCTATATCTATTGTTAAATCATACAAGGTTACTTGTTCACTGAAATTTTCATCATTGAAAAGGATAAATGAATCCAGGCCTATGTTTATAGAATAAAGGGGAGAGTTTTGTGGTCTGTCTTGGCTAGTCACCATATATTGCATATGAGACTCCCTGTAAAGTCTTCTTGTCTGATTGAAAATAGGTATGGTCACATAGGTCATGTCCATCTGCATAGTTCCTTGTAACTTAGCTCCCCGAGACCTAGATAATAGCATTCCATACTTTGGGGGCACATTAGCCACAACAATATCCATGACTAAAAATTTGGATGTAATTTGTTAACACAGAGGTCCTTAATTAATCCTAAAAATTTTACTCTTCTTGAGTCAAAGGAGTAAAGTTATTTGTAAGGTCTGGTGATTTCTAGACCAAGGCTCTCCATTATAGCTTTAGGCATTAAATTATGAGAAGCCCCGGAATCATGCATAGTGTTATGAAAAATCTTGTCATGAACATTTAAACTTACATAAAAGGGAGGAAAATGTCCCTCTTGAAATCTACCTTCAATCTTAGGACCAAAAATGAGCTCTGGCTAGTCATCATCAAGATTGAGTGTGTCATTATTATCCTCAATATTTAAAGCCTTCAAAATTTGGGTCCTATATACATTCTGGGTAGCTAATTTAGAGAGAGGAACAAAGATTTTAGTTCTGGAAATTTCCTACTCTAGGCTGAAAGGAAACTGACTCTTTGAAGTGCTAGTCTTAGCCTTATTAACTTCCATTATGTTAGCAACATGTGTTTGTTGATTTGTTCTACTCATATTCGACAAAATTGTTTTCACAGGAGTACTAGCTGAAGTGTTAGTGCTGCTAAGGTCTGCACTCTGTTTTTCATTGTTTTGAGTGCCTTTCGCTTTGCCATTATCAAAATTCACAGCCACTATTTTGTCCTTTTGTTTGACAACTTTAGGCTTGGTTGCAGTGCTGTTTTGTGAAGATTTTTCAGAGGTTTTGGTGTTGGGAGTTTGTTGACTGGTTTTTTTTCTAAGGTTATATTCTCTTTGAGACTCTATGATGACATTTTCCATGTCTTGATAATAACTTTCATCATCATCTCTTTTGTCATCATAAGGTGTATAAAGATCTTGTTTTCTACCATAATGGACTTCAAAGTCATCATTATCTACCCCCAGCATGTTGATATCATCTTCCTCTATTATTTCATCTGTTTCCTCAACCTCACTTACATAGTTTTGATGAAAGGGAGGGGTGATCTGTTGATCATATTCCCTAGGTCTGTTTGGAGGTTGGTTCCTTCTAAAATTTTGATTCTGGTTCTGGTTTCTGTTTTGAGGAGCAGTTTGGCTTTGACTTGCTTGTGATCTCTTAATTATGCTCATCTCTTTCGTCATCTCCTCCATCATTCTTTCCATCTTTGAGCTGGAAGTAGAGGGTGTAGTTTCCTCTCTACAGGACACTCTCTTCTCATTTTTCATTCTTGCTCTCTTCTCTATTAAGTTAACTTCCATAGCAAGAGCCCATTTTTTCATATCTTCAAGAGTTGCAGGATCTCTCTCCCTCAGCTGATAGGCCATTTCAGGGTCAAACCATTCAGGAAACTTGTTTAACGCTGAGCCTTGTGGAGGTTTTAGATCTGGGGGAAGTGCATTATACACACTATTAAATCTGGTGCAGTAAGCTTGTACACTTTCCCCAGTGTTTCTGTGAAGATTCTTCTAATCAGAGAGGATTTGGAGAGGGTTCTTCTTCAATTCCCATTTGTTTAAAAATTCTGATGGAAGGCTTGGAGATTATTGATACTATGGGGGGTTAAGCCTTTAAACAATTTTCTTACTTCTCCCCCTACGCTCTGAGAAAATAGTATAAGTTTGACAGAATCATCATCAATTTCATTTCTGTCAAAGTAGTATTCATCTTGTCCACATGTTGTGATGCAGTAGCAGCATTACTAGCATAATATAATGGAATTTTGGACTGATAGTCCTGTGGAAGATTGAATAATGGTACAGGAAGGACTAAGGGAGCATACCATGCTGCCATGATATGTGGTGGGGGTGGATTCACAAGAGGTGGATTAACAAAAGGTAAAGTGGGCTGAAGTGGAGTGGTTTGGACAGTGGATGTTTGGTGAATAGATGTGGATGGAACAACAGTAGATTGCTGAGCTGATCTTGGATGAGAGACACCTATATTGTGAAGGAAATGTAAATCAGGAGGCGTTGTTTCTCTACTACCACGATGTTAACCTGTTTCCGTGGATGAAAGTGAGGACTCAGAATCTAGTTGAGTTATATCATCAAATGACCTAGTTCTAAAGGGATTTACTAAGTCAACTTGTGATTGTTGTAGAGCTGACAGATTTTCAGGAACTGAATTAGCTCTCAAGGGTGATCTGAAAATAGTTGATAATTTAATCCTAGGAGACTTCCAAAGGATACTTTCTGGGTTATCAACTATCTCAGGTGGATCAGGGTCAAGATAGGCTCTAGTGTGAATCTTTCTAGGAGCTACTATGCTATGTTTTTCAGACCCAAATAAACAAGAAAATTTCAACCAGGTATGACAGTATTTTAAAAGGTCAACCAATCTGTTTACACAAATTTTAATCCTATAGTCCTCTGACTAAGTTTTAATGATATTATGATGATAAGGGTTCTTCCCAATGGAGTCTTAAGGTCCGTTCAAGATTGTGGAGTCGCCAAGTGGAAGTTTTTAGCTCCTAAGCAGGTAAAAGTTTTTATTCTCCACCACCATGTTTATTGGATACCAATCTGAAATAGTTTTGGGTTTTCTAAGTTATTTTTCAGTGGTGTGGTTTCTAAGAATGTCCTAACTCTGTTTCAAAACTTAGCTATGGTTATGAGAAAAATACAGTCTAATCTTATGGCTAAGCTGGCTTATTTTTCAAGGTTTAGACAACTCTTATGAGAATCCTAGGTTTTGCCTAGTTTGTTACTGATTCAAACAAGTTTCATCATGATTACCGTGCATTGGTAGTGCTTGAAAAGGGCTGATTTTATTCACTAAACAATTTTTGTATGAAATTTTAAGGGGAACCAGAGATTTTGGGTTCAGTCCCCAGCGGAGTCACCAGAAATGTTAGCACCCTGTAATTAGCAAGATTTCCAGAAGTCCAACTGCAGGGAGAACATTATTTCAACCACTTTGGGATTCTAGGATCTAGCCCTCCTGAATTCGGAGAGGGATCTCTCCAATAAGTGCAAAGATGGATTTGTATTTGAAGTCTTCGGTATGATATTAGGCTAGTTATGAAGGCCGAAGGTTTGTTTTGTTTTTGGATGGTTGAGCATGATTATTGTTTGAGGTGGGAAATTCTAAGTGCAAAGAGTTTCAAAGGTGTGAAGTTGCAAGCAATAAGAACAAGGCTTGGCCAAAAAGATAGCTAATTTCAGGTTTTAGTCCATTGGGCTATGGATTCATAATAGGGTTTAATTGAAACAACAAGGGGCAAGAGTGGTCCATGGGGCAAGTCATCTATGTCTAAATATCTCTTTAAAGTTTTATTTATGGAATGAAATGAGACAAAAAGAAGGGGAATTAAACGGATGAAGAACAAAGAGTAGCCTAGGATCTGGTAAGTACTTTGAAACTAGCCAACCTTTGAAAAACACTTAAGAAAGACATAAAAGCAATCCAGGATCTGGTAAGTACTTCGAAACTAGCTAGCCTTTGATACACTTTCGATATAAAACATTTTAAAACAAAGGGAAACTTGAAGGCAACTGTTGGAGAAGAAACTAGCGGACTGGGCTCACTACAAATCCTCTCCTAGCTCTACTTTACTCGGTAACTTTCAAGACAAACACAAAGATAACAAAGAATGGCCAAACATCTGGTAAGTACTTTAAAACTATCCAGCTTTCAACACATTCCAAGGGAAACTTTCAGACAGTCTTTTGGGATAAAACTAGGACCAGGGCACACCATATCTTCCTTAGTGCATCTCTATTTAACATATACTGAAAATGAAATTCAAGAATAAAAACTAGCTCAGAAAGTAGGACGAGGGAACGCCAACATTCCTATGCTTGAACTGAATTAGATCATTCCTCAATAACACAAATTGGAAGAAAAAATTTAGATAAAGATTTTCAGTCAGAGAAGGGTACTGATATACAGTAGGTCTTAACTCTATGCATGCTATTCCTTATAAGAGAATATGAACACAGTGAAAATAGAAACAAATAAAAATTTATAGTAAGAAATAACATCACCGTCGACATAGACTAAGATCCCATAAATCAGCTTGTATTGATGCTCCAAACCAGTTACAGCTTTAAGTCCAATGCTTTAGTTTAGAAATCATCTACACTTCCTACACTAACTTATCTATCACAAGCAGAGCTCCAAGAGCCAGTGAACACTATTTAAAAGTATAAATCTCAAGCTCAAGTATATTTCAAAATTCAGAAACCAACCCCTCTCTTATCTTCTCCAGTATTATTTATAGAAGAATGAGGAGGTGAGATCTGATTAAAGATCTCCAAATATAATTAATATAGTCTTAATGGATTCTCGTCCTTTGGGGGGCTCGATGAAGAAGTTTACAGGTGATCTGTCTGTATTAATGTCTTTCATTTTAAGATTAAGCTCAGTGGGAGCTCTTATTGACTTTTGAGGCTATGTGTTAGGTTAAAGTAACTTTGCTGATATTTTGTCATTAAGTTTGTTTGCATAATTCACTCTCTAGCTGCGTTGAGGAAAATATTTGATCCTGATTAATAACTTCAGCCTCTGTTTGCATGCTTTGAGGCATAGGTGGCACTGTGGTAGCTGGGAGGAATCAATTTGCCTCAGATGTGGCGGTGGAGGCCTTCTGTCTGATAAACATTTCGGATTTTATTTTAACTATATCTTAATTGGGAGGATTAGGCTTTTGATAATCAATCTTAGCCGTAATCCTCACAAAGTTGTCTTCAATCTTCCATCCTAGTGTGTTCTGTCTTTGACGCTGATATTCTTTGATTTTTGATTCATTTACTGTGTTTTGTTGGTGTGCAGTGTTGCGCAGGGCTCGTGAGGCATTAATGCCTTTGGAGTATTGAAGAGGCGCGGAAATTTGAACCCATGGATGGCTTCCTTTTAAAAAGTCAAAGGCGTGAGAATTAAACGCCAGCCTTCAGCCTTTCTTCAGTATGTAATGGAAAAACCATATAATCACCCTTTCCAAATAATATATCCGGACTTCCAAAATTTTGATAAAACCAAGTTGTATAACCATTTTGGGTAACAAAAGGGACTTGTCGATGTTAGGGTGTTTGTGACCCGAAAGTTTTATGAAATCCACCATATAAAGCTCCCCGGGTCCAAATTTCACGACCATGTGACCAATCGAACAAGACCCGCTCCAATCCACTGCTGCTGCGTGGATGCTGACTAGGCATTGGGACCACTGGTTTTGTGGGATCGCTGACTGCTGTCGTGGTTGTGGGGACCAGGGCGACTGATTGTGGGTTGTCAATCTGTAGATCAGATCGACGACGGAGATGTTTTGAGGAATGCTTCATACCTTAGTTTATGCCCCGAGCTTCTTTTGAGTGCGATCATCGTCCGATGAGCCGGCCTCAAATCGGATGGCACACACCAATATCGCGCTGAGTTCACATTCGATTTTTAACGCCCGGGAAGGGTGGTATATCCAAACCGCTTAGGGCCACGTTTTGGGCTGTGGCATTGATCATGATCAAATGGGGAAAACAACTTATCCCATAAAGGCGGTGCGATCAAAACTGCTCCGATTTTATACAGTGATTAACCGTGGGGTTAACCTGGGGTTAACGCAATTTGTTGTATTCACTCCGGCCCATTAAACTCAGGTTCAAACCTCGAACTATTTAATATGACGGAAAATCATTCAAACACCTACACAATACAAAACTACATTATAAAATCCTACGTTATTTGGTTTACTTCTTCAGAGGGTGCGGGGAGGAGCGTGGCCGTCGAACTGTGTGATCGGGCCATCGTAATCGGAGGTGGGGGGGGGAAAAAATAAAAATGCTCCCAAAGGGAAACTTCGATGTGATAAACACTCGATGGGTCTAGCACCTGGTTCCAGCACCAGGGCATATAATGGGGAAGTAGTTTTTAGGACTTAGCCCAAGGGGGATTAAGCCTTTATACAAAAATATGTATTTCTTACTCAATTTTCAATGTTTTCAAAGGGGTTTGAGGGTTTTGATAAGGAAAATAAAGTGTCTTAAACCCTATCAAAGGGGTTTTGAGGGAGGGGAAAGGGGAACACTATGAAAATGAAGGATTTTTATGGGGAATAAAGGGGTAAAAAGATTAGTTTTGGAAGTGGAAGGAGGGGGAAAATGGCCTTTGGGGCAGTATTTTCACTTATGGAAACAACAGAATTTCTGAGTATAAAATGGGAACAGTAGTGAAGATTTGGACAGAGGCATGAGGCCATCAAGAGTCTTCAAGAGATAACATTTTTTAGCAATAAAACTTTTTTCTTGAAGGCTCAAAAAATTATTTAGCCAACATTTGATATAAAAAAATTTATAGCTGGCTAACAGTGGCTCCACTTGGGGATGGTGCCTTCTTGAAGGCATCAAGAATTTTGATTTTATTTCTTCCAGAGGCTGACGTGCCTCATCTGCTGGAGGCCTTCTTCCTGATATTTTTCCTTGAAAATAAGTTAAAGTTATAAAAATATGAACTTTCACCATGCTCTTCACCTACTCATCTCATTTATCTAACATTTTTTCTTCTTTAGAGCGCACTTGGATTGGAAAACTCTTTTACAACATTTTATTCTTTTGAAAGCAGGAAAGCATATCTATTTCTACTCCTTATTTCCCCACGGACTCAGATTAAATAGTTGAGCCCATATGATTCTCTACCTAATCTACTATCTGTTGGGATTAAACTGTCCTACAGATTTTATTCACTAAATCCTACAACATAAATTTAAAAGCATACAAGTCAGGATTTAATAGTCTAACTTGTTGCTGATCTATGGCATAAAAACAAGCTGCACATAGACATTTATTTTACAGAGAATTAAATAAAAATGGAAGGCATAAGATCTGAAATTTCAAAGCACATCCTTCATCTTTTTTACATCTGTGTTTTGACTTTTGTTTCAGCCGTCTTTCCTTTGTCAACTGGTTTAAATTTTGAGATAATTGGAACCAGATTTACATCCTTTTTGACTCAGAATCCGCAACAGATTTGAGTCATTGTCTTTGGAAACTTAGGTTTATATTTTGAGGATGTTTGAACCTTTAATTTATATCCTAAACTATCTATTCATAAGCCAAGATTAAATAGTTTGGCAAATTGAATTCACTATCCTATCAGCAGAAAATTTAAAACTGATTAGTCAAGATTAAGTTGTTTGACTAACTAGAAGTGTGTTCTTTATGAGTGGAATTTAATCTTGCACACTTTCAGATTTGCTTCTCTTTTTGGTATGGGGTTGTACCTTTCTTGTTTTTACAATCTACCCTCTTTTATTTCTTTCTTTGTTTTTGTATTTTTGATTTTTATAACTTTGAATGCAATGATGGGTGAAGTATTTATAATGAGAAAAAAATAAAAGGCTTTCAAAACATAACATGGATCAAGAGAAGTAATGCTTAAGCATCCTGCCGTTGACAGGACCCCGAAAAAATTCTGCTCCATTCAACTCTTGCAAGAAATAGGCATTATTACCAGCAGTTGAATGGATAGAGTAAGGGATAAGCCATAAGTTGTCAAATTTTCCATGCTTTCCCTTGTCTTCCCTCCCTGAGTCCCACTTCAAAACTTTGTCCCCAATATTGAAATTGTTGGCCTTTGTTCTTCTGTCAAAAAGCCTTTTAATGTTGTCCTGCTTCTGCGATGCTTTGTTATAAACCTCCTCTCTGGTTTGCTGGAGGTGAATTGTTTGATTGATCCTTCTGATCATGTCATTATCTTCAGTTTGCAACTCTTGAATCAACTTCATCACTGGTACACCAAGGCTGGTTGGAAAAATTGCATCAGTACCATACACAAGTTGGAAAGGTGACATACCAATAGATTTCTTCAAAGTCAATCCGTCAGGCCAAAGTGCATGAACTAGCTTTGTGTGCCAATTCTTTTTGTTGTCCTCCAAGAGTTTCTTGATTATGTTCACTAAACTCTTATTTGAGGATTCTGCAAGTCCATTACCTTGAGGGTAATAGGCCGTGGAATTGCCCAATGTTATTTGATATCTGTGATAGAATTCAACCATCTTCTTTGATCCAAATCCTGCTGCATTATCAGTGATGATCTTGGTAGGACAACCAAATCTAGAGAGAATGTTAGTCTCCATGAATTTTATAATAACATAATCGTTGGCCTGACTACAAGGCAGGCTTTCATCTACATTTAGTGAAATAAATTGTGTAAGTGAGAATCCATCTATGCTGATCAGAAGATGGTGGATGGATTTCTCCTATCAATTCAAGTCCCCACTGTTGAAAAGGGGCTTAAACAGTGATTGGATGCAGAGGTAGGGGTAGCATTTTTCTTTTTCCTTCAAAAAGTTGAGATTTATGACAAGCAATGATCATTTTGTGTACATCATGAAAAAGAGTAGGCCAATAGAAACCAGCCCTAAAAATTTTGTTGGCTGTTGTATTCTAGTACAAATGACCTCCACACTCTCTCACATGGAACTCGTGCTTAACCTCCTATGCATCATACTCAGGAAAACATTTAAGCAATACACCACTTGCATTTTTCCAATAAAGACATCTATCTATAATGCAATAGTTTACAGCTTTTAACTTTAGGAACCTTTCCTTTGTTTTTGTTAAACTAGGAGGTGTATTTAAATTAAGCAAAACATAAATGATATCAGCATACCAAGAGGAATTCATGAAATGGTCTTCAACAATGGGAGTAAAGAATCCTTCTTGTTCATCCAAAGCATCAATCATATCTATATCAAGAACTTCAAAATTTGATTCAGCCATTAATTTAGCTAGACCTTGGCCTTTGATAAGTTTAGTGGGTTTTATCTCTAAATCATATTCAAGGATAATAGCAATCCACTTACCTCTCTTACCATCTGGGTCCTGTGTTAGAATGTATTTCACAACTGAATTTGGGACAAATGAAATGATGTGTTAGTGAAGGATGTATACTCTGAAGTCTTTCAAAGCCTTAACCAAAGAAAAGGCTTGCTTCTCCATAATGTTATACTTCAAAGGGGCATCCCTCAATGCCTTGCTAAAGAATGCAATAGTCTACTCTTGTCCTTGTGTATTTTTCTATAAAAGGACAACAACTATGGTATGTTCTGATGCAAACGAAAAAATATAAAAATCTTTTGAAAAATCAGGACTTATTAGAACCAGTGTTTTGGTTAACGCTTGCTTCACCAGCTCAAAGGACTTCTTTGCTTCCAAGGTCCATTTTACCCCTTGCTCCTTCTTCAACATGTTTGCTATATTCTTAAGAATCTCAGCCAAGTTGGGGATGAACCTTCTCAAAAATTTAATCTTCCCAATGAAAGATTGCAACTCCTTGATGTTTCGGGGATGAGAGATTAGCAATATGGCCTCAATCATTTTGGGATATATCTTAATACCCTCTTCTGAGATAATGTGCCCAATATGTTTACCTCCTTAGAGACTGAAAAGTTTCTTCTTAGGGTTCAAAGATATCCCAAACTTTCTGCATTTCTCGAAAACTATTCTTAAATGTGCTAAGTGCTCTTCATTTGTTTTTGAAAACACAGTAACATCATCAAGGTATATAATGATGAAGAAGCCCAGTTCCTCCAAGAATGCTATGTCCATGGCTCTCTGAAAATTTTCTCCAGCATTCATTAGACCAAAGGGCATTTTCACATAGATGAAAGTTCCCCAAGGTGTAGTAAACACTATCTTTAATTGATCAGCAGGGTGAACTAAGATTTGATTGTACCCTGAGTAACCATCAAGCAAAGAAATTCTTCTAGACCCTACCACCCTTTGTAAAATATGATCCATCTTAGGTAAAGGGTAGTTATTTTAATGAAGCTATTAAGCCTCTCAAGTCTATACAAAGCATGATCTCTCCAGTTTTCTTCCTAACTAACACTTATTTAGACACCCATTCAAAATATCTATAGGGACAATAATACCGTATCTACACATCTTTTTAATCTCCTTCTCGGCCTGTGAGCTGATGGCTTGCCCTGCGTCATTGAAATGGTTTTGTTTTCCTTGAGAGGGATTTTTGTGCTTATTATTTCAAAGTAGACTTAGATTCAACTCCACACAAAAACATCGTAAATTATTTGTAACCAAATTTCATATTTGAGTTTAATGGTGTTTCTGCAAAGTTTTAGATAGGTAATTATTTTCGGTTTAAATTCAATGCTTCATATTGCACTCTTCCACTTCGCCTCTACAATCAGTACTCTTGCTTCCTGGGCACATCGTTAAAATCAAACAACTCTTCTAAAGGTGCCAGACGCTTAGGAAAACTTTCATCTATGGACTACAGGGTTTCTAACTCTCCTGTTTCTAATTCTGAAGTCAGTTCTATTTTGTTTTGAAGTTTTCTTGATAGTATATTAATATTAACAAATTCAGGAGACGGTTCTTCTTCACCAAGAAAATTTTCTTCACTGCAGTCTGTATCATAATCTGAGTTCAAACTGTGTAGTTCAAATTCATTTCTAAATAGCATGAAGTATTCTATTTGTTTTTCCTCGTCGACCACTTGCCAGTATTTTTCATTATCAGGTACGGCTGGTCTGAATTTTATTCGAGTTGTATACTCTTTGGTTTAATATGGCGTTAAGCATGTTCTAGCTACATAGGCTAAATTGTGGGCCGCAATATTTCTTTTTCTTGGGACAAAAATCATCTGGTGCTCCTCCAAATTTTTTAAAATTTCCATGACATCATTTCGGTAGGCCCTAATTCTGGGATGATTTGCGTTATACTCGCCATTGAATTGCCTAATTACTTACTCTAAATCCCCATAAATATTGATTCTTTTGGCTCCTAACTTCTTCAACAATTGTAAGCCTAAGAGAAGGGATTCATATTTTGCTATGTTATTGGAACACTGAAAGTTTAATTTGCAGGAAAGGCTTTCTGTGTGGTTATTCTTAGTGTCGCGGATCCAGACACCTGCACCAACATTGATCTTAGTGCAATACCCATAGAAGTGCATACTCCATAGAGGACTAGTCTCGAATTTATCATTTCGGTTACTATGCTCTTCAATAAATGTGCTATTGAATTATTCTTGGAGGTCAAAACATTGTTGAACTTGTTTTAACTCCTCAGATTTTTAATTGGGTTGGGGGCTGCTTTCTTGACTCCCAATGTTTAAAAGAAAAGGATACATGATTTGTAGCTAAAGACCTATGTTTTGTTTGCTAGAGTTTACAGGTTCAGGAAATTGTTCTGACACTCCTACATTATCTTCTTCCTCCTCTATATCTATTGTTAAATCATACAAGGTTACTTGTTCACTGAAATTTTCATCATTGAAAAGGATAAATGAATCCAGGCCTATGTTTATAGAATAAAGGGGAGAGTTTTGTGGTCTGTCTTGGCTAGTCACCATATATTGCATATGAGACTCCCTGTAAAGTCTTCTTGTCTGATTGAAAACAGGTATGGTCACATAGGTCATGTCCATCTGCATAGTTCCTTGTAACTTAGCTCCCCAAGACCTAGATAATAGCATTCCATACTTTGGGGGCACATTAGCCACAACAATATCCATGACTAAAAATTTGGATGTAATTTGTTAACACAGAGGTCCTTAATTAATCCTAAAAATTTTACTCTTCTTGAGTCAAAGGAGTAAAGTTATTTGTAAGGTCTGGTGATTTCTAGACCAAGGCTCTCCATTATAGCTTTAGGCATTAAATTATGAGAAGCCCCGGAATCATGCATAGTGTTATGAAAAATCTTGTCATGAACATTTAAACTTACATAAAAGGAAGGAAAATGTCCCTCTTGAAATCTACCTTCAATCTTAGGACCAAAAATGAGCTCTGGCTAGTCATCATCAAGATTGAGTGTGTCATTATTATCCTCAATATTTAAAGCCTTCAAAATTTGGGTCCTATATACATTCTGGGTAGCTAATTTAGAGAGAGGAACAAATATTTTAGTTCTGGAAATGCTTCAGCCTAGTTAGAAACTCATTCTTTTTGAAGTGCTAGTTCTAATTATTAATTTCCATTATGTTAGCAACATGTGTTTGTTGATTTGTTCTACCTTGTATTCGAAAATTGTTTTCACAAAAAGAGTACTAGCCAAGTGTTAGCTTGAGCACCGCACTTTGTTTTTAATTTTTTTGAGTGCCTTTCTCTCTACCTTTATCAGAATTCACAGCTACTGTTTTGTCCTTTTGTTTGACAACTTTAGGCTTGGTTGCAGTGCTGTTTTGTGAATATTTTTCAGAGGTTTTGGTGTTGGGAGTTTTTTGACTAGTTTTTCTTCTAAGGTCATATTCTCTTTGAGACTCTATCATGACATTTTCCATGTCTTGATAATAATTTCCATCATCATCTTTTTTTTCATCATAACGTGTATAAAGACCTTGTTTTCTATCATAATGGACTTCAAATTCATCATTATCTACCCCCAACATGTTGATATCATCTTCCTCTGTTATTTCATATGTTTCCTCAACCTCACTTACATAGTTTTGATGAAAGGGAGGAGTGATCTGTTGTTCATCTTCCCTAGGTCTGTTGGGAGGTTGGTTCCTTCTAAAATTCTGATTTCATTTTCAAGGCTTCTGCTTGAGCGATACCCAAAGGTTTTGACTTGCTTGTGATCTCTTAATTATGCTCATCTCTTTCGTCATCTCTTCCATCATTCTTTCCATCTTTGAGCTGGAAGTAGAGGGTGTAGTTTCCTCTCTACAGGACACTCTCTTCTCATTTTTCATTCTTGCTCTCTTCTCTATTAAGTTAACTTCCATATAGCAAGAGCCTCCATTTTTTTTCACATTCTCAAGAGTTGCAGGATCTCTCTCCTCACCGATAGGCCATTTCCTGTGGTCAAACCCTTCAGAAACTTGTTTAACGCCGAGCCTTGTGGAGGTTTTAGATCCGGGGGAAGTGCATTATATACACACTATTAAATCTCGGTGCGTAAGCTTGTACACTTTCCCCAGTGTTTCTGTGAAGATTCTTCTAATCAGAGAGGATTTGGAGAGGGTTCTTCTTCAATTCCCATTTGTTTAAAAATTCTGATGGAAGGCTTGGAGATTATTGATACTATGGGGGGTTAAGCCTTTAAACAATTTTCTTACTTCTCCCCCTACGCTCTGAGAAAATAGTATAAGTTTGACAGAATCATCATAAATTTCATTTCTGTCAAAGTAGTATTCATCTTGTCCACATGTTGTGATGCAGTAGCAGCATTACTAGCATAATATAATGGAATTTTGGACTGATAGTCCTGTGGAAGATTGAATAATGGTACAGGAAGGACTAAGGGAGCATACCATGCTGCCATGATATGTGGTGGGGGTGGATTCACAAGAGGTGGATTAACAAAAGGTAAAGTGGGCTGAAGTGGAGTGGTTTGGACAGTGGATGTTTGGTGAATAGATGTGGATGGAACAACAATAGATTGCTGAGCTGATCTTGGATGAGAGACACCTATATTGTGAAGGAAATGTAAATCAGGAGGCGTTGTTTCTCTACTACCACGATGTTAACCTGTTTCCGTGGATGAAAGTGAGGACTCAGAATCTAGCTGAGTTATATCATCAAATGACCTAGTTCTAAAGGGATTTACTAAGTCAACTTGTGATTGTTGTAGAGCTGACAGATTTTCAGGAACTGAATTAGCTCTCAAGGGTGATCTGAAAATAGTTGATAATTTAATCCTAGGAGACTTCCAAAGGATACTTTCTGGGTTATCAACTATCTCAGGTGGATCAGGGTCAAGATAGGCTCTAGTGTGAATCTTTCTAGGAGCTACTATGCTATGTTTTTCAGACCCAAATAAACAAGAAAAGTTCAACCAGGTATGACAGTATTTTAAAAGGTCAACCAATCTGTTTACACAAATTTTAATCCTACAGTCCTCTGACTAAGTTTTAATGATATTATGATGATAAGGGTTCTTCCCAATGGAGTCTTAAGGTCCGTTCAGGATTGTGGAGTCGCCAAGTGGAAGTTTTTAGCTCCTAAGGAGGTAAAAGTTCTTATTCTCCACCACCATGTTTATTGGATACCAATCTGAAATATTTTTGGGTTTTCTAGGTTATTTTTCAGTGGTGTGGTTTCTAAGAATGTCCTAACTCTGTTTCAAAACTTAGCTACGGTTATGAGAAAAATACAGTCTAATCTTATGGCTAAGCTGGCTTATTTTTCAAGGTTTAGACAACTCTTATGAGAATCCTAGGTTTTGCCTAGTTTGTTACTGATTCAAACAAGTTTCATCATGATTACCGTGCATTGGTAGTGCTTGAAAAGGGCTGATTTTATTCACTAAACAATTTTTGTATGAAATTTTAAGGGGAACCACAGATTCTGGGTTCGGTCCCCAGCGGAGTCACCAGAAATGTTAGCACCCTGTAATTAGCAAGATTTCCAGAAGTCCAACTGCAGGGAGAACATTATTTCAACCACTTTGGGATTCTAGGATCTAGCCCTCCTGAATTCGGAGAGGGATCTCTCCAATAAGTGCAAAGATGGAATTGTATTTGAAGTCTTCGGTATGATATTAGGCTAGTTATGAAGGCCGAAGGTTTGTTTTGTTTTTGGATGGTTGAGCATGATTATTGTTTGAGGTGGGAAATTCTAAGTGCAAAGAGTTTCAAAGGTGTGAAGTTGCAAGCAATAAGAACAAGGCTTGGCCAAAAAGATAGCTAATTTCAGGTTTTAGTCCATTGGGCTATGGATTCATAATAGGGTTTAATTGAAACAACAAGGGGCAAGAGTGGTCCATGGGGCAAGTCATCTATGTCTAAATATCTCTTTAAAGTTTTATTTATGGAATGAAATGAGACAAAAAGAAGGGGAATTAAACGGATGAAGAACAAAGAGTAGCCTAGGATCTGGTAAGTACTTTGAAACTAGCCAACCTTTGAAAAACACTTAAGAAAGACATAAAAGCAATCCAGGATCTGGTAAGTACTTCGAAACTAGCTAGCCTTTGATACACTTTCGATATAAAACATTTTAAAACAAAGGGAAACTTGAAGGCAACTGTTGGAGAAGAAACTAGCGGACTGGGCTCACTACAAATCCTCTCCTAGCTCTACTTTACTCGGTAACTTTCAAGACAAACACAAAGATAACAAAGAATGGCCAAACATCTGGTAAGTACTTTAAAACTATCCAGCTTTCAACACATTCCAAGGGAAACTTTCAGACAGTCTTTTGGGATAAAACTAGGACCAGGGCACACCATATCTTCCTTAGTGCATCTCTATTTAACATATACTGAAAATGAAATTCAAGAATAAAAACTAGCTCAGAAAGTAGGACGAGGGAACGCCAACATTCCTATGCTTGAACTGAATTAGATCATTCCTCAATAACACAAATTGGAAGAAAAAATTTAGATAAAGATTTTCAGTCAGAGAAGGGTACTGATATACAGTAGGTCTTAACTCTATGCATGCTATTCGTTATAAGAGAATATGAACACAGTGAAAATAGAAACAAAATAAAAATTTATAGTAAGAAATAACATCACCGTCGACATAGACTAAGATCCCATAAATCAGCTTATATTGATGCTCCAAACCAGTTACAGCTTTAATTCCAATGCTTTAGTTTAGAAATCAGCTACACTTCCTACACTAACTTATCTATCACAAGCAGAGCTCCAAGAGCCAGTGAACACTATTTAAAAGTATAAATCTCAAGCTCAAGTATATTTCAAAATTTAGAAACCAACCCCTCTCTTATCTTCTCCAGTAGTATTTATAGAAGAATGAGGAGGTGAGATCTGATTAAAGATCTCCAAATATAATTAATATAGTCTTAATGGATTCTCGTCCTTTGGGGGGCTCGATGAAGAAGTTTACAGGTGATCTGTCTGTATTAATGTCTTTCATTTTAAGATTAAGCTCAGTGGGAGCTCTTATTGACTTTTGAGGCTATGTGTTAGGTTAAAGTAACTTTGCTGATATTTTGTCATTAAGTTTGTTTGCATAATTCACTCTCTAGCTGTGTTGAGGAAAATATTTGATCCTAATTAATAACTTCAGCCTCTGTTTGCATGCTTTGAGGCATAGGTGGCACTGTGGTACCTGGGAGGAATCAATTTGCCTCAGATGTGGCGGTGGAGGCCTTCTGTCTGATAAACATTTCGGATTTTATTTTAACTATATCTTAATTGGGAGGATTAGGCTTTTGATAATCAATCTTAGCCGTAATCCTCACAAATTTGTCTTCAATCTTCCATCCTGGTGCGTTCTGTCTTCGACGCTGATAATCTTTGATTTTTGATTCATTTAATATGTTTTGTTGGTGTGCAGTGCTGCGCAGGGCTCATGAGGCATTAATGCCTTTAGAGTATTGACGAGGTGCAGAAATTTGAGCCCATGGATGGCTTCCTTTTAAAGAATCGAAGGCGTGAGACTTAAACCCCAGCCTTCGGCCTTTATTCAGTATATAATGGAAAAAACATATAATCACCCTTAGAAAATAATATATCTGGACTTCAAAACTTTTGATAAAACCAAGCTGTATAACCATTTTAGGTCACAAAAGAGACTTACCGATGTCAGGGTGTTTGTGACCGAAATTTTTATGAAATCCACTATATAAATCTCCCTGGGTCTGGATTTCACGACCATGTGAGCAACTGAACAAGACCCGTTCCAATCCGCTGCTACCGCATGGATGCTGACTAGGCATTGGGACCACTGGTTCTGTGGGACCGCTGACTGCTGTCGTGGCCGTGGGGACTAGGGAAACTAATTGTGGGCCGTAGATCTGCAAATCAGATCGATGACATAGATGTTTTGAGGAATGCGTCGTACCTTAGTTTATCCCCTGAGCTTATTTTGAGTGCGATCAACATCCGATGAGCCGACCTCAGATCGAACGGCGCACGCCAATATTGCGCTGACCTCACAGTCGATATTTAATGCCAGGAGAGGGCGGTATCTCCAAACTGCTCAGCACCATGTGTCGGGCTGTGGCATTGATCACGATCAAATGGGGAAAATATCTTATCCCACAAAGGCAGTGCAATAAAAACTGCTCTAGTTTTTTACAGTGATTGACTGTGGGGTTAACCCGGGGTTAACGCAATTTTTTGTATTCGATCCGGCCCATTAAACTCCAGGTTAAAACCTCAGACTCTTTAATATGGCAGAAAATCATTCAAACACCTGCACAATACAAAACTACATTATAAAATCCTGCGTTATTTGGTTTACTGCTTCAGAGGGTGCGAGTAGGAGCGTGGCCATCGGATTGTGTGATCGGGCCATCACAATCAGAGGTGGGGGGGAAAACATTAAAAATGCTCCCAAAGGGAAACTCCAATGCGATAAGCACTCGATGGGTCTAGCGCCTGGTTCCAGCACTAGGGCATATAATGGGGAAGTAGTTTTTAGGACTTAGCCCAAGGGGGCTTAAGCCTTTATACAAAAATATGTATTTATTACTCAATTTTAAATGTTTTCAAAGGGTTTTGAGAGTTTTGATAAGGCAAAGAAAGGGTCTTAAACCTTATCAAAGGGGTTTTGATGGAGGGGAAAGGGGAAAAATATGAAAATGAAGGATTTTTATGGGGAATAAAGGGGTAAAAATGAGATTATTTTTGGAAGTGGAAGGAGGGGAAAAATGGTCTTTGGAGAAATATTTCCTCAATGAATTATGCATGATCTCAGAGTTTTTTAAAATGGAAAAAACAGTGAAGATTTGGATAGAGGCATGAGGCCTTCAAGAGTCTTCAAGAGATATTTTAGAAATAAAACTTGTTTCTTTAAGGCTACAAAAAATGATTTAACCAGCATTTGATATAAAAAAATTTATAGCTTACTAACAGATGGATCCCATGCACGAACAAGGAACTCCAATAGTTCCATCTATTCCCTCATACTCGATAGATGGAAGTACATCAACAATCCATAGTCTCTAAGGGTTCTTAGAGTACCGTAATAATTTAGGGAAATCATGTTTTTTTCCTCATGTTCTCCTTCCCTCCAAGTAATTGTCATTTTTTTCCGTTGAATCCCTGAAACAAAACAATAAGACTCACAAGGACCCATTTCATGCAAAAAACTAGGTAAAATTTTCGCACACCTGAAAGAACAAAAATGTGAATTGTGCCCAATGCGCCCCTGGTTAAGGGACCGTGTGTTGCAAGTGCACTTGGCCTTCAATTCCAGTGCACTACAACACACCTTTCAACATTCAAGGGTGTGTTTCCTTGTTTGAAAAATAAATTTACCTTAAGGGGTCCAAATCCATAAAAAATTGCAATGAAATGAAGAAAAAATACTACTAAAGGAAAAAGGAGGTTTATGGCACTAACCTAGATCAAACATTGAGGAACACTATCCACAGAATCGATCTCAATCAACAGTTGAAGTTCGGGGGAAAAAACATGTTCAGAGCTACAAAATGCAAATGGTAACTTTCAAATGGTAAAATTGAATAGTTAAACTCTTTTAATTAATCATTTGATTATTTGCAAATCATATTTATTGTTGTGACTATGGTTTTTATTCATTTTTTATCATGAAACGGGTATTTTTAATCCATTTTATGTTGTTCTGAATAGATTTATAGCTATTATAGTGGATTAGTCATGCACACTTATTTCAAGAATGATTTGACCACAAAGCAAACTTTTATCCTTATTTTTCGATCTTTGATAAAAATGAAAAAGGAATCGAAGTACACTTTTATCTATTTTTTGAGCTTCAATAATGGTGGAAAAGGAACCCTTGGAGTCTTCTTTTAGCTCTTTTCAGACTCTGACAATGTGAAAAGATTTTCGAGCACTTGTCTTTTCGAGCTCATAAAAGTAAATGAATTGACATCTACTCAGTATAAGTATAACCATTTTCCAGACTGAGATAGATTATTTACAAAAAAGGAAAACCTTATTTGAACATGGCTAGAAGGTTCTCTTAGATGTTATTTTACACATTTTCAGATCTGAGCGACAAATTTACGAAAAAGGACTCATGGATTTTTCTTTTGTTCTCTTTTTCAAACTCTCTAAACATGAAAAAGGACCGACCTGTTACTATCATTAGGCTCGTTAAAACATAAAATAGTGATGGGATTGTCAATCATGGTAAGAATCGAGTTTCATTTATCTCTAGAATCATTAAATTATTAAATATAAATGCATATTCACCCAAAGGGTTGAATTATAAATCAAGAATATGTTATGCTCCTCAATATTGTTAAAAAATAAAGAGGTACTGGTCGAAAAATGATCAGGGAAAATTTTGGAAAGTGAACAAAACTTTTATAGTAGCAGGTCGCTCTTAAAAATGACACTTCACTCCATCATCATGACTATTTTGGTTGGGTAATCTTCTTGACGGTTCATTCATACCTATGGTTCATCATACCTTCACTTTGGTTTTGGGTCAATGCAGCCAACTCATCTCAGTGCCACCAATATGTTCAAGAGAAGTCATCCAGTGAATACTCATCCTTCTGCAATACTCATAAACCTTCTTTTTCATGACATTCATCCCTGAACATTGTTATATCAAGTCACATTTTGTCTCTGAAATTAGTAACTCTCGTTTCGTGATAAAGTGGCTTCCTTTCGACATCAAATCATCATCCAAGAAGTTTACTTAGAAACATCATCTTCCAATACCATGAGGCTTCTTACATCCTTTCTTCTGGACCTTTGACCGAAAGATTTTGTTTTGCATTTGAAATCATCTATTCACGCCTTACGAAATGTACTGCAGTACCTTAAGAGCCATTAACATTAATGGTGGTTCTCTCGCATTTTTTAACATCTCACATCATTGGCTATTAATCAAATGGTGTCTTACCATGTTCGACTACAAATCATATAATGGCATGGTTAGACTTGTACCCGAACGATCCAGTGAATGAGATAATAATACCCTGGATCTAGTTTCAGCCATCTGAGCTGCAATTTTAGGATTTTTTTACACATCATCTATACTGTGACCTTACATATAGATCATCATCCGAACATGGGCCTATATTTGTAGGCATGTCTGTATTGGGAAACATTCCAATGTAGACGACTTTCTACACTATGTACATGTTATTAGATAGTTTATGTGCTGAGCATGGGAATTCCTCCCTCAGCAATTCATGATAAAGATGAAAATATCATGATGTAATGTATTATAAGATTGATGCAAGTTGCCACTCCGATTAAGTTCCATCTCATCACGTCGTAAAGCATCTCATTCAAAATATTATTATTATTTTTACTTCATGCTTTAGGGGGAAGATGTTAAAGGTTAATTTGGGCATCATCCCCCATGACCTGGTAAAAATAGAAATCATCCCTAGGACCAATTAAATAGGGTATATCATCCCCTTACATTTCAGTTGTTGTATGCCCTAAGAGAAGAACAAATAATTTATGGATTCTATTGTGATATTTCCAAGGTTTGAAGTATATGTTATATCACTTATGAACTCACTAATGCAGCCTATAAAGGGACTAATTGCATTGCATATGCATCATACTCCATTCAAGGTTGCACTGAATGCACTTCCTGACATTCAAGAGTGTGTTGGTCACCTGGGATCAGAATTCTCATTGTTCCGGGAATCTCTACATGGCCAGTGCCTTCTAGAAGAGGTCATATGTTTATTAACTTCAAATCCAAGTGTCCATTTAACACCTCTAAACTTGGGAACATATCTTTCCTATTATTATAAAGTCATTCATTGAGAAACTACAATCAATTTCCCTATAAATTGAGCACAAATCCTAGTGCTAGGGAAGGAATAATTTTGGTAAAGAGATGTTGTTGGATTCTCATTTGAGAGAGTGAAAGTACTGATATGATACTGATGTGATGTTGGATGTGATGAGGCTGGGATGAAGTTGGAGTTGCTGACATCAAGTATATCATTGGTTGTAACCTCCCCCTTCTACTCTTTAATAAAGTTTTCTTTTCATTTTCCCATATATGTATTTGTTTACGTTTCTATTTCTCATGAAATGGAGCCTTGAATGATATATATGATTCAAATCTAATCAATTTGAGTGATTAATATAAATAGGAATTTGTATATTGCAATTTTTTTGTTGTTCTTTGTTTATACTTGCAGGAATAAATCTGACGATCTAAGTTGGACTGGAAGTTATAGCAAAAGCAACAGAAGGAGAATAAGAAGTGCTTGGATCATAAGTAGATTCTTCTCTCATTCTCTGTGTCTATTTATTCTTAGAGAAAGTGATAGCAAAGTCTTTAATCTGTTGTTATAAGTGCCAAGCACCACACTTCAGGAATTTGATTTATCCGTAGATCACAATTCTGCATAACAAAGCTACAGTAAAGATGAGGCAGTGATGGTGGTAGTATTATGGGCAACAATATAGATAGCAGCAGCACAGTAGATGAGGGATAACAGACCAAGAATCAACATCACAGAGGATCGATGCTATGGATCAGGGTGATGCTTTTAGTGGGAAGTATTACTAGAGTACACTCCTCGCTAAGAGGAAGTTTTTATTTTTGGCCCTCATAAAATGTTCTCTAGCTCTAAAATTTTGTGGAGGGACTAGAATACATGAGGTCTCCAAGACCCAGAAATTGTTTGGAGAAATTACACCCATAATACAAGTTATTCAAATAATTAATGATTTTTAATGAAGCCTAAGTTAAAACTTAGGGAATTAAAATAATTAAAGTGAATTAACTTAAATTTGCGTGAGAAGCTTCTAAGTGATGAAGATTAAGTTTGTTTTAATCTTATCTGTCATGTCTTCAATGGGAGGAATCTAGGGTTTCATTGCTTACTTGTAGTTATTGACTTCACTTTGATATCCTTCAAATTGTTTTGATGTCCTTCTTGAGATTTGATCCTTGAGTGTCCCTTTACAAGGTGCCCTTCCTTGACTTTGTCACCTTAGCTCTAATACCATGTTGAGAAATCTAGGGCATTAAGTATTAGGTGACTTATATTCTTATGATAACTGCTTGTGAATGCTTTCTACTTTCTTAGATTAGGATGTTCTCTTTCTTATATTATTAATGTTCTTCTTCATCAAACAACTACCAATGCGTAAAACATAAAGAGACAAGAGACATAGAATATAGGCTATCAGCCAGTGCCAAAACCCCTCCTAGTTGAGAGGAGGACCCAAATAAATTATTCTTCTTATAGATATTTCAATAGACGAATACCAAGACCAAGATCTAAACCCTTAACAGAATGACCACTCCAAGACCAAGTCATAAATATCCTTTTTTATTGCTTCTCCTTCATCCACAAGTCAATGCAATTCAAACTTATTCCTGCACTGCACTTCTTTGCTACCCTAAAATTTTGACCTCTTTTCCACAAATTTTCAATTATTACTACAATTTCACACGTGTGAGGAGTAGGAACAAGTTGAAGGTGCTTCCCTTCTTTACTCTATTTGGAGGCTTCTCTAGATGAACTTGACTGGCTATAAAACTGACTTGTAGAACTATAGATAACCTTCTCTTGGAATATTATGATACCACTGCCAAAACCCTAGATTTTTAGCCATACGTGTGAGATAACTAGCCCAAAAACAATGCCAAATACTTTGATCTTCCTTTTCTCTTTCTCATTCATTAGTAGGTTGCCTTCTTGTGGAATTCACACTCCTTTTTCTAATTCATATTTTGACCGAATTGCAAACTTGAAGATGAATAAAATTATTGTTGTTAAATAATGCCAAGTTTCCCTATTTATAGTGTTTGGAGCCTCATAATTAGCTGACTTGAGAGAGGGTGAACCGACATGTCACTTTGAGTAGGTTATTTACTCCATTTTGTAGCCAACTTTAAGAAGAGGTTTTGCGCATGGTCTTGGAGAGCTTACATACTTATTTAATGACTCATACAAAATGTAGCATGCCAAATAAGGGCCCTTCATACATGACATTGACCCATTTTGGCTTTATGACCAATCATAAGGGCTCACAATGGGATTCACACTAAAACTCAAATTCCTTGCCCATGAAACCCATGAGACAAGAATTGAAATAATAATTTTATTTTTCTTCTTTGCATCAATTACATAAAATAAAAATTACACATCCTTATGAAGACCAAACTTAGTTACATTTTTCAACACCTCCCACCCACCTCAAGGATCCAAGGGTGGAACCATGTCCCATACAGATCCTTGGGTGATCCTCTGATGGAACCACGGTTCTTGATTTCTAGGAATCACCTAAAAATGGCGGAACTGAAGATCTGAAAATAGGATACATGGTTCCGATTTTTTTAGCTAATTCCTATAAATTAGGAACCGCATGAGCCTGATCCATGATTTCGGGTTCCTGATCTGCGGTATTCAGCGATCTGTGGAGGTTTGGGCATTGATCCACGTAGATCCAAAGGGAGATGGGTGGTTCCAGAGGGATCTAATTTTTATTTTATTTTGATTTTTACTTAAGTTGGCTTGGGGTTTTGTGGACACTCCCAAGGTGATCCCTTGATTCTCCTTAGTTGTTTCCTAGATACTCCCTCATGGTAATGTTAAATTCTTAAGGTAAAAGTGAAATTCTCCTTTATCATTCATTTTAATACTTTTACTTAAATTTTAGCATTACCATCAAATGAATCAAGATGTTTGAGAGTGGTTCCATCCTCACGGACTTCATATGGAGATAACAGAATTTCATATCCCATTCAAAATTCAATAAAGTTAACCGTTTTTAGGAATTCAAGATCAATGAGATTGTGGCATTTCATTAGATTATATAATGTATGAGGGTATGTGATTGGCACTTAATCAAGAGCTTCAAGCCCTATATGTGCTATTTACCCTAATGTTGGTGGTGTTATTTGCTGAACTCCTTTGTCATGGCCATAGAAAAAAATTACCTTTCAGTCAAGTCAGAATCACTGATCAAGTATGTTACACCTTTTCCACCATATTTTAAGGCTTGGATTAGGTAGTTTGATCAAAATTGGGAAATATTTATTAATATCCCTAAAAAATAGAGGTAGAGGCAAAGAAGAGACAAGAGGAGAAGAATCTAGATTCTAGAAGGTTGATGCTCGAATAATTAATCGTTGATGTATAATGGATGCCATATCTATCTTGATTTATGTACAAATATGCATGTTTTTATATGTTCTAAAAATAATTTGGTATTTTGGATGTTTTTTTTTTAAATATAAAATGAAATATATATATATATATATAGTAGATTCTTTTCTTCCTAGATTTTTGGGAAATGAAGCTTCCACGTATCCGCTTCCAGAAAATGTCCCTGCTTCATGCAAAATTTCCCTTTACACTTCGTACCTATAGGGGAAGGTGAACCACTCACCCTATGGTTGCTCATAGCTCAACAAGTACCCCATTCCCAGAGGAGCTCCCAGAGCTCAAAGTTCAATCTTAACCAAAGATCCTTTCATATAGGGAATTGTTAAAATTGGCAATTAGGTCCAAAATCCACTTTAGACTATTCATATGATGGAGATGATATTTTTTTTGGGTTCCTCTTTTCGAGAGGTGCAATATTGATCTAAATATCATCTTCTTTGGATGAGAAGAAGTTGGATTTTGAATTTAACCTCTCACACATGTACATTTGTCTAGGTCAGCGAGAATTGTAATGTAGGCTCATAAGCCCCAAAAGATGTGTCTCCACCACTCATTGATGGATGTAAAAAGGAGAGATTCATTCCTCATTTGGACATCATCTCATCACACATTATCTCCCCTCTCTCATTGGTTCATACAGCCTCAAAGGAGAATCTCTCTCTCCATGCACGTGTGAAAGGAAGTTGAAGTTTTCATATTGTTTGTAGGGCATAAATCAGAGCGTTGACCAACGTTGAATTTGGGTTAACTTCCATTATTTGACTTCGATTTATTGGGTAGAACTTCAATCTTGCAAGGTCGCAGCTAATGGCATGAAATCCAATAATTTTGGGTAGTTTGACTTTTGGGTTGACCACATACTTTGACCACAAAGTTGATTGTTCCGTTGAACAGGTTTGACCGAGTTTTTCAGGACTATTTTGGGCTGACTTTGATTTTCTTTGGAGGTTGAGTTGACTGGGTTTGACCGAGCTTCATTGGAGGATATTTATTGTTGGTTTGACCAACATTGACTTTTTTGGTTAGGGCATCATGTTGACTGTTGTTTGACTGAAGTGAATTTTTTATATTGTACTCTCTCTACTTAACTTTTGAATAAAAAGAAGATTTTATCAAAGGGTTTTACCCACATTAAGGTTTTTCCCTGGCATCCGCCAAATATTGTGTCGTCTTGTCTTGGATTGTCTTCTATTTATTGTTTATGTTCTATCAACATTTACTATCAATGTTAATGTGATTTCAAATTTGGAAATTAATATTGGGCTAATAAGAAAAGATTGAAGTAAGTTTCTCTAAGCATATAACATACAAATTTTATCTAAAATTAACATGCTATCAGAGCTTAGGTGAAGACAAAGCCCAAGCAAGAGTGAGAAGAGAATTCACTAAAATATGTTGGACAAGGACAAGAGTTGATGTCTTCCTCATCATACTCCAAATATGATGACAAGATCAATGATAATTCTAATTTTCATGCTTGGAAAATGTCCTTGGACTTGAATTTTTAGGAATAAGATGTTACCACTATGTGCAGGGAAATATTACTGAGCCTCCTTCAAATGCATTGGCTACCACTAAGACAAAGTATAAAAAAGGGGAAAACAAAGTGAAGAAGATCACCAGGGACACTATTCACAAGCATTTCGTTGCTTATATCTCTGATCTGGGCACATATAAGGAGATGTATGACAAGTTGGTTGGAATTTTTAGGGTTGGAAACAAAAATATAATTCCATTTTTTAAGAACAAGTTGAAGGACATCAATATGGAAAAACGAGATTCAATCCAATCCTACTTTATGAATATTACCAAAATCAAACATGATATTTTATCTATTGGAGAGGTCATAAATGACTGAGATATCAATCTCATTTCTCTTGGAGGTCTTCCCTAGGCATGGTATGTATTCAATACCATTATTCTCAATAATAACATAATTCCTAATTTTGATTAATTGTTGACAAGATGCACTCAAGAGGAGACAAGTATGTTGGAGAGAGACAAACCTTCAAATGGAAATGAACCTACTACTTTCTCCACTCATACGAATAAGAATAATAATGCTGGTCCAAGAAATTAAGGTCAAGGAAGAGCGAGTCCCAAAGGAAGGAAGGGTAGATGTTAAAATTGTAACAGGTTTGACCACTATGCTAGAGAGTGTCCAAAAAAAAGGGGCTCACCCCAAGATGATGACTACAAAAATAACAACAACTTTATGGGAAATGGAAATCAAAGGAACAAGAGGTTCAAAAAAAAAGGAAATTGAAAGGCTCCCTATACTATAAATGGAAATGGAAATGGTCAACCATTAAGAAGTCAAGGAACTCCAGGTATGATGAATCTAATGTTGTTGATAACAAGAAAAATGAATTTATTCTTATATCTTCCCTCTCTGTTGCATCTCCTCCCAACACCTTGGATAGTGGTGCCTCAAGGCACTTCACTAGATATAGAGAGGCCCTCCCACATTTGATTGAAAAGGAAACTAGTTTGGATATTGTGCTCAGAGACAATGCTGCCTATCCCGTGAAAGGGATAGGGACTATGAATATTCATCTAAATTAAGATCAAGTCCATCATTTACAAGATGTGCTATATGTAACTGACTTAAAGAATAATTTGGTGTCTATTTCGGCGATGGAAGATAAAGGATTCAAGGTGGCATTCATTGATGGAAAGATACGCATCTGGAACACAGTTCAGGGGCTGGTAGCTGACACATCTCTTCTTAGAGATAAGCGCTACCAGTGCCCTAGATCGCTTGTTCCCATCATTTCAATTCTGTAACATAGTTCAAGGGCTGGTAGCCATCACATCTCTTCTCAGGGATACGCTGCTAGTACCTAGCTCATATATTTCCATTATGTCTATAATAGGCCTTCGAGCTTCAATGTAACATATTTTAGGGGCCTACACATGCCACATCTCTTCTCAGAAATACACTACCAGTGCCCTAGCTTGTTTCCATTATGTTTGTAAGCTTATTTCAGTCATTCTTTTATTTATTAAAATGAAGCATTATTTCCGTTGCATCTCTCTATCTATGGATATATGTGTATTCTGTTGCATTCCTGCATAAAATCTGGATCAGTGGTATCAGAGCATTCTGCTCTTTCTCTATTTTTTTTTTCATGTCCCCAATGTGGCTAGGGTATAAGGAGTTCAACCTCGTAAACCCCGATGACCCCCCATGGTGGAAGGAAAGAAATACGAGGGAGTAGAAGATCCTATCAAATTCTTGCTCAAGGAGGCCCTCGAGAAACATAGGAACTCGATGATGGATAACTTTTCCCATATCCTTCAATGGCTGCCCACTGGCAACACATCTACATCCAGCACGTCCGCCAACAGGTCCACAACAACCTGGACAAATCCAATACCAAGTTCAGCAGAATTTTCCCCTCATGGAGGAACTTAATGCAATGGGGACCATTGCTTCCTAAGGAGGGAGGAATGATCCAGGTGGATATCTGTGGCCACCCACCGATTCCATTTTAACCCCCACCATCGGTTCTTTAAGTTTGTAATTTTTAGCACAACTCACTATTTTTAGTAGTTTTTTAGAAACTGAACTTCCGGAGTCGTTTTGAGGCCCTAAACGACGCTTTTTGGGGAAATTGGGAGCAACATGGGTTATAGACCAATGTTGCTCACTCAAAAGTTGTATTCCTCGGATAGATCTTTTTAACGAGCTATTGAGCGCATCAAACGGAGATCGGATGCCACAAGTTACGTCCCCGGGAAGTTGAAACACCAATTTACCCAAACGGGACCCCCAGTTTTGGCACTTCATCTCGTAGGGTTAGGTTTTTGGACGTTTCTGGTTTTACCTTGTTTCTAAAAAATAAATAGGCCTTCAAGCCTCATTGTAACACAATTTAGGGGCTGGTAGCTGACACATCTCTTCTCAGAGATAAGTGTTACTAGTGCCCTAGCTCGCTTGTTTCCATCATTTCAGTTCTATAACACAGTTCAAGGGCTGGTAGCTATCACATCTCTTCTCAAGGATACACTGCTAGTACCCTAGCTCATCTATTTCCATTATTTATGTAATACGCCTTCAATCCTCAATGTAGCACAATTTAGAGGCCTACGTACGCCATATCTATTCTCAGAGATACGCTGCCAGCACCCTAGCTTGTTTCCATTATGTTTGTAAACTTATTCCAATCATTCTTTATTAATAAAATGAAGAATTATTTCCGCTGCATCTCTGTATCTATGGCTATATGTGTGTTTTGTTCCCTCATAAAATTTGGATCACTCTTGGTTTCAGGGTTGATACACTTTATCAGGTTGGAGGAAGTCCGTTGGGAGCCATAACATGCAACACAACTCTTCAATCCGAATCATGGCACCAGAGTTTTTCTCACCTTCATTATAAGGCTCTTCTCGAAGCAAGGAAGGTGGTCATAGGTATGCTCGATTTTAAAGTTGACCATGAAGGTGTATGTCATGGTTTTTCTGAAGGGAAACATACAAAGGGACCATTCCCCTCAAGTGATACAAAGAATACTGAAATTCTATAATTTATTCATTATGATCTATCTGGGATGTTTCCCGTAAAAACCTTGGGAGGATGCTTATATTATGTCACTTTCATAGATGACTTCTCCCGAAAAACTTAGATATACTTATTGAAGAAAAATGAAGAAGTATTCAAATGGTTCTTAACCTTCAAGGCCTTGGTTGAAAATCAAACAGGAAAGAAGATCAAAATTTTGAGGACCAATAATGGAACCGAATATGAATCAAATAAGTTTCTATGGGGAGAAGTTGCCAACACCACCGTGTATTTTCAAAATAAATGGCCACATCAAGCTTTGGACTCCAAAACTCCTAAATAAGTATTCACTAGTAAGAAACCTGATATTTCTCATTTTAGAATTTTTGGAAGTCCCATATAGTTTCATGTGCCGAAAGAAAAGAGGAGCAAGTTGGATGCTTCTGTAAAGAAGGGAACATTTTTGGGCTATAGTGAAACCTCTAAGGAATATATAATCTATATTCCTAGTCAAAGGGAAGTGGAGATATGCCATGATGTCACTTTTGATGAAGATGTTTCCCTTGGGAAGGTTAGAGATATTCCCATCATAAAGGAAGACAAATATGAAGATGCAAGAAATCAGGAAGAACCGAAGGATGAACAAATACCTGATGTTGAAGATCTAATGGATCCTGTTAATCCACCACCTAGAGACCCCTCTTCTACAAAGAGAAGACCTTCATGGCTTAGCTATACTCTCGAAGATGTTGAGAGACATATTGCACCAAGGGGAACATTCTATGAAAGTAAGAAGTCTAATAGGTACCAAGAGTACTTAGTAGCCATGAGCACCATTGTCCAATTTGAGCCTTGAACGTTTGAAGAAGCCATGAAGCACCAAGTTTGGAATGATGCAATGAACAAATAATATGAGTTGATCATGAAGAATGGTGTCTGGGATGTGGTCCCTAGACCAAAGGACAAGTTTTTTGTCACCTAGAAATGGCTCTACAAGATAAAACATGGAGCCAATGGAAGTGCTGAAACGTTCAAGGTAAAATTTGTTTCCCAAGGCTTCTCGCACAAGGAAGGTATAGAATATGATGAAATATTTGCATTTTTTGCATGATATACCACCATCCATTCAATTATTTCCCTTTCTACCTCACAAGGATGGAGTCTACATAAGATGGATGTCAAGACTGCATTTTTTCATGGTTCACTTTTGGAGGAGGCCTATGTGGAACAGATTTTGGGGTTTGAAGTTCAAGATCGAGATACACATGTATGAACATTTAATAAATCCTTCTATGGGTTGAAGCAAGCCCCCAGGGATTGGTATGAGAGGATTTATAGCTACTTGATGAAGTCTAGATTTACTAGAAGTGAACTTGATCTAAACCTTTACTTCAAGGTTGATAATGACAAGCCTCTCATCTTGTGTAATGTTCCTACTTAGCCTTAGCTAAGAGGAAACATTCAATTTTGATTTAATTTATGTTTTATGAATAAATGAATAAAGGAGGACATGTAAAAATCCTAAAAATTCTGAATAAATCAATGCCCATGTGAACAAAGAGAAACCAGGGCTATGTAAATAATCACTTGCAGGTGTGAAAGAGGTTTGAGCCAAAGATTGGGTCCACCTTGACCAAATCAACTACGCTGTCTAGGTTCATTGCATCTCCAAAAGGGAATGCGCAGTTCTAGAAGGGAGCCTCTAATGTGAAGAGGGCTAACTCATCAAAGTGGTTTAGGGTTTGCAAGAGTTTCCTCATGTTATAAAAAGGAGGAGAAGGCACATGAAGGGGTTGTTGATAGATCATATTTCTGAAGTATTTGTTTGCTTAGACAAATACCATTCTCTATTGTTTAGTGGAGGATTGTGATTGGAATTATTGTTTAGTGGTTTCATCTCTTCCCTTGAGGTTCATTGGAGGATTTATTTGCTAAAGTGAGCAACTATCTGGTTTTAGACCAAGCTCCATTTTCATGAGCAGCGCTGGCCCATTGAGGGTTTTGAAACTACTATCATTTGTAGCAAGTGGTGTTCTAGATCTGCTTAGATATAGCTTGTTTTGAGAGCAATTTTTTGTTGGAATGTATTCTTCAGCCTTTTTTATCTGATCTGCAATTTCATTCAGTATATTCAGTCTCTTTCACCCTCAGCGCAGTTTCTGCTCCATACTGCGTTATTTTTGTAAGAGGGTTTCTTGTTTCAGTTTGCTATCAGATTGGAGGAAGATATCTTGGTGTTAGGCTTGCCTTCCCTTGGTGATCCATGGGTTGGGTTTCTGATCCATGTCTCTATAGATATGATCACTTTCTGTAATAAATTTATCTTCAAAAATTTCTGGGCTTTCTGCAGCACTGCAATTTGTAATTCAGATCTACAGCTTATTATGCAATATTTTGATGTAATTCCAATTGGATCTTGTTCTTAAAGTCATATAGTTTCTAGATCTGTATCAGATATGATGTTTTATCCATAAATATTTCAGATATATGAAATTTAATTTACAACAGCTGAACCATCTGAAAAATAATGCTGTCTATGTATTTCTGCAGTTTATTTCTAGTTGCAGCTCTAATTTCTGAAGGGATTTTTCCATGGTTTATTTTATAATTTGTTGTAGAGCTAGTAAGATCAAATTTAAATCTGATTTACTGTAATAAATCTGAAATATCAGATCCTTGGTTTTCCTCCTCTGAGTTTCAGCCAAAACTGCGCAATTCTAGTTGTTGGGTTTTCATGTTGTAAAAGCCCTCTCTTTGGCTGATTTCTAGCTAGTCTTGACTATGGGAGATCTGTTTAATGTGCTTAAACTGATTTGTTTCTGATGAAATTCCATATATAAGTCACATAAAACATAAGTGAGGGGATTTTAGCCCTGATATGCGTTATTATTTCTCATATTTTCTTATATAACGTTTTCATTGAAGACCTTGTTGAGATTCCTGAAGGGGATTATTCCAAGTTCTATAGGCAAAGTCTACAGTTGGCCAGGTAGCCTATGGATCTCACCCTTTCTTTGAAGGGTAACATATCTAGTAAATTCCTCTATAGTCCATCTCTGAAATAGAATCTTGAGAATCCTGAAAAAGGATCATTACATCTTGGTAGTCTATTTGGACGATCTCTTCCTGGCCCTCTCATTCATCAACGTAAGAGGGAGTTGGATTATGAATTTGATATAAAGGACCGACGAATGATGCACTACTTCCTAGGTCTAGAGGCCTGGAAAAATCCAAGTGAGATTCTCCTTTATCAAGAAAAATATATTGTGAATTTGTTCGAAAGATTTGAGATGGTGGATTGCAAGTCCATGACGACTCCGATGGAACTCAACTTTAAGAATTTGTTTGGAAGTGTTGTTGGGATTAATTTTGGAAATCCTAATGAGTATCATCTAATAATGGGGGGCCTAGTGTTATTAGTGAACTCCTGTCTAGACATATGTTTTGCAGTGAACACGTTGATTCAATATATGGTCAAGCCTCATCACATACACTCAATTTCTTCCAAGAATCTCTTGAGATATCTCCGAGGCACAATAAATCATAGACTAAGATACACTATTAGGAATTTGAGGCTCCATGTATATACTAAAGTTTTCTAGGTAGGCGGTGTGATGGATCGTAAGAGCACATCTAGATGTTACTTCACTCTAGGTTTTGCTTTGATATCTTGGATGAGAAGGAAGTAGAAATTGGTTGCATTGAGCAGCGTTGAGGCTGAATAAATTGCAGCAAGTATAGCTGGTTATGAAGAATTTTTGTTGAGGAAGCTCTTCGGTGAGATGTTTGGGCTTGTTTGGGATACCATCATGATCCATTATGAAAACCAAAGTGGGATCAAATTTTAGATAATCTCATGATCCACAACCTACCAAAGCATATTGATATCGGGTACCACTTTATTTGGGATATGGTATAGCAAGGCATCATAAGGATCCATCACATTGGGACTGATGAGCAAGTCACATATATTCTCACAAAGCCCCTAGGGAAGGTAAAATTATTGACCTTCCATGAGAAGCTTGGAATCGTGGACAAACCCTCTTATGAGGGTCCCACTTGAGTTGGACTTTGAGCTTTGGGAGCTCCAGGGGGCTTGGGTATAGCTTCTTGGACCTATAAGCAACCACAAGGCAAGTTTCACCTTTCCTCCTTGGTGTTCTATTTCCCCATCGTTATGATATTCAGATTTTTCACCTTCTCTTGATCTATGCCCCATATACATCCTACCCACGAAGTCTAGAACTCATGGGAAGTACCTCTCATCTGGCCAATGAGTTGGGAAATGAGGATAGAGACAATAGCATAACTAATAGATGCATCATTTATTTCTTACTCTCTATGTATAGGATGGGTTGTGTCCAAAAACTTGATTTGGGATCAAGTCTGGTTGAGGTTTCTACCTCTAAACTGACTTTGGTTCAGTGGAGAGTGGCAAGGTCTTTTGACTTACTCTCGATCAAATATTCTTAATTATTTTCTTCATGGCTCAATAGAATAGAGAAAAGTAGAGGAAAGGGACAGTAGGATATCAAAGGATGACCGGATAGTATAGGATGATATGTCACAAGATGACAGGATTGCATAGGTTGACAGATGGATTGACGAGTGGAGTTCTCCCTAGTTGAAAGGGAGTGTTAAAATTGGAAACTAGGGCCAAACTCCAATTTGTACTACTCATATGATGGAGATGATAATTTTTTTTGATTCCTCCTTTCGAGAGGCGCAATATTGATATAAATACCATCTTGTTTGGATGAGCAGAAGTTGGATTTTTAATTTATTCTCTCACATATGTACATCTTTCAAGGTCGGCCAGAATTGTAATGTAGGCTCATACGCCGCAAAAGATATGTCTCCACCCCTCATTGATGGATATAAAAAGGAGAGATTTATTCCTCATTT
Source organism: Pinus albicaulis (assembly GCA_034641835.2). NCBI lineage: Eukaryota > Viridiplantae > Streptophyta > Pinopsida > Pinales > Pinaceae > Pinus > Pinus albicaulis. The sequence goes on from CM076572.1 coordinate 488,132,543, forward strand.
TGACATCATCTCATCACACAATATCTCTCCTCTCTCATTGGTTTGTACAACCTCAAAGGAGAATCTCTCTCTCCTCGCACACGTGAAAGGAAGCTGAAATTTTCAGATTATTGCTAGGGCAGAAAACAAAACGTTGACCAGCATTGACTTTGGGTCAAATTCCATGATTTGAATTTGGTTTATTGGGTATAACTTTGATCTTACAAGGTTGCACTTGGTGCCATGAAATCCAAGAATTGTAGGTAGTTCGACTTTTGGGTTAACCATAGCTTTGACTATTCCCTTGACCAGGTTTGACCAAGTTTTTCAGGACTGTTTTGGGCTGAATTTGACTGTCCTTGGAGGCTGAGTTGATTGGGTTTGACCATGCGTCATTGGAGGATATTTATTGTTGATTTGAACAACGTTAAATTTTTGGTTAGGGAATCATGTTGACAATTGTTTGACTAAAGTGAAATTTGTATATTGTACTCTCTCTCTTTGCTAAACTTTTGAAGAATAATAAGAAGATTTGATCAAAGGGTTTTCCTTACATTGGGGTTTTTCCATGGCATCCGCTAAATATTGTGTCCTCTTTTCTTGGCTTATATTTCATTTATTGTTTATGTTATATCAACATTTACTGTCAATGTTAATGTGATTGCAAATATGGAAATTGATATTGGGATAATAAGAAAAGATTGAAGTAAATTTATCTAAACGTAGAACATACCATTATTATCTAAAATTAACAGGAATAGTGCCAGGCTGCTTAATGAAAATAAAGACTAGATATTGGTGATGATATTGATGACCAGATCGTCAATGGGAGCCTCATAGCTCCACCCAACAGCCTATATATGTATACAATTTTCTACAAACATGTTCATTTACAACTAGCCATTTTAGCAGTAGAGATCTTAGCATGACATAGTAATCCTCTACTTCTCACATATATAGATGAGGAAAATATTTAACTGTTCTTACTGCCTCTTGCTCCGATAGACCACAAGCCTAATATTTTCTTTCCAGAGAGAAAAGTGTCCATCTGGCAGCCTGCTCATCATGAGATCCATCCACTTTGTAAAGGAGTTGTCTACCGATGCAACATAATATCTCGAAGGGAAGTTGGAGTGTTTGAATTACACTTTTTATGGTGGAAATGGATTCAACACCATCAAAAATCATTACAAAACCCAAAATATTGAAGTTTAATGACTGTAACCCATATTCTAAAAAAAAATTTTCCATAATTTTTCATAATCTTACTGGAATTTATGGGTTATTCTATGGGTTTTTTAGACTATGACCTTTGCAAATAAAGGTGTACCTCAAGAGATGAAGCACTTAGATGTGCTTTTACCATCTACGATACTGATAGCCCAACAACTTATGAATATTATTATTTTAATGATAAATTGTCCATAAATTGTCTTCGTATCAAGGCATATAGTTTACAAATGATAGACAACATCAATAGTTGTATCCAAACTTCATAACTCCTTTGAATATCGAGAATGTAACCATCTGCTATTAATTGAGGGAATTTATAAATCCCTCTTAAGGTGATAATTTGGTCTTCAATAATGATCTTCCAATATGAGGCAACTGATCCAATATAAGGAGGGTTATTTCGCATTCAGGTGTTAATATCTTATAACATTGTTCTTAATGTAACCTATATGAAAAAAATCAGAGACTCCTACTTATTGTACTTGATGAGACATAGAATCTAATATGCATCTGATTTTTTAAGGCACCTCTGATTTCATGGTGATGAGGGTAGCCACAAAAGAAATTGTTCCACGGTGTTATGCACTTCTTCTTCTCTTAGATTGTGATCGAAAGACAAATAGAGAGGTACAAATACCAACAGGATTACCACACTCTATATACGATTTGTTCACAATTTCATTTGTAAACAAGGTTCATTTTTAATGATACATCATGCTACTATAATGCTAATATCAATATTAATCTAGAGACGGGATTTATTGTGCTCTATATCAAAGCTAATAAAAACACTAAACTATTGTGGAACCATAGATAACGCTGAGCGGGTGACCATACATAATACCAATGAAGCCACACATATATACCTGAAATTGTGATGACAATATGGACAATAGTATATATATATAAGCCTAGAGATACTGAATAGCACATATGAGATTGTGTCAGAGCCAACCTTGTTATGAAAGTTGCATTCAATGGATTAATGAAACCAACCATATTATAGTAATGCCAAGATTAATAATAGAGTTTTCGAGAATATTGTATTGAGCCATTTATAGAACCGATGCCATTCATAGACGATGTCATACATAAATATAGGACCAAAGATAGAATCAACACCATTCATACATTATTGGGACCATACATGAAACATTGAGAAGGAGCCAATGCCATACATACATCCACAAGACAGAGAAAACCAATAACTTAGCAGAGAACCATGTTGACCAACTGTATCAATCACAGAGGAATTTTTTCAATACATTTGAGATTTTTGTGTGACCTTGTCACTATTCAATATGATGAAGTCAATCCACTAGTGAGATGTCATTCTTAACATTCTGTGAAATAGAGGTGTGATGCCATAACGTTATACGACTGAGACCATCACTTGTGACATGATTACTGATGAACAAATGCCAGACTATCTCAAGGTGTCATAGCCATAGTATTAAAAATCAGAACCACTGACTGGACCAGTGGACCTAATGAACCAGGTTTCGAATCAGAACCGGTCAAACCGAGACTAGTTAGATCTCAATTAACCAGTTAAAAAAAAAATACATTAAATAATTAATTAAAAAAAATAAATTCCAACAAACCATGATTCCAAGCCAATAGAGACAAAATATGCAAAGTTTGCTCATTTATATACCATGTAATGGTGAATATATAAAAAACAACACCGAGTGCAATCCATATTATTGACAAAATACATAATCAATGAGGCTCTAAATGGCCTCTAGTGTTCAAAAACAAGAATTACATGGTACAAACTATCAGGCCACTGGCCTACAAAAAATCTACATATATGATATTAGTGATCGACATTATCACTTGAAACTTCTCATCATGATCAAACTCAGTTGATTGAGTCTCGACTACCAAACTTTGCAACTGCTTGAGTCACAAACTTTTCAATTGGTTAAGTGACTTGAGTCTCAAAATTCTAAAGGTATTCAACCCTAATATGCCTTATTACTTCATTTTGTGCTCCACATGGATTTTCATGTCCTCCTATTCCAGCCAAGTGTTGCTTGAACCTCTAAATACCCTCTCCTGCAATAGATTTTGAGCAATATTTGTAGATCGTTTTTCCATCAATAATATAACAATGAGCCCATGCAATATCCTTGTATTTTGGAGGTGTGATGGCTAATACTTAGCTCAAAATCTCTGGTGTTCCACTATTGTAGTAAAAGCTCAACGCTCTCCAAGTTACCAATCAAACTCAAAAAAGTTCCAAATGAGATGTGTGAGAAAAATGAGGGGTAACCTCATTTTAAAGGATTGGAAGGGGTGTTTTTGGAGGGAAACAACCCTTGCTTTCCCTCCAAAAAAACCTGGAACCTTCATAAACCACGTCCGATGGGTCCTTCGCGACCTTGGAAGCTAACTAGTGGGTCCTTCCAAAACCACCCAGAACATTCCTAAACCATGTCTGGTGGGTCCGTCGTGGCCTTGGAAACTAACCGGTCGGTTTTGTTCGAAATACTGAGGGGGGGGGGTGAATTAGTATTCCTTTCAATTAGAGCATTATTTAATATTCAATTATTATTAGTGTTTGTACAATGATAGCAGCAAATGAGAGGAACAAAAATGCACACAGTTTTTAAGGTGGAAACCCACTCCAAGACAAAAACCACCTATTTCTTTTCTAATAATTCTTTAATATTCAACTCCAATTGAAAATAAAGCTCCAACTTCCTAGAATCTATAAAATAATTCTTCTCCATCTCCCACTGGATGGATGCTCCAATGCTCGATATTCTTCAATAGTCAACTGAATGGATGCCCCAACACCCAATGAGCTACAACTCACCCTAGCACCACCCTACGACCCTATAAAAGAATAAAATAAGAATGGACTCCCGTACCAGGGAAAATGGTCCACTTTACAATGATATAAAATGATGTATAAGAAGAAGACACACTAGAACATAACCCCAACTATGACACAACCACCTAATGATGATCCTAGACCACCCGACACTACCTCTACAACTCTTGGCAGATAGATACTAGTACAATTTGTACAATAATGCATTTACAATGACTAAGTACAATGATACCTTTACAATGATTGTATGCAGTGCTACCCACTTTAAGACTTCATAGGATGAAATTATTGCTGCTATTATGCACCTTGGTTGATGCTCTTTTCATGCTACCCTTTGCTGCACCATGCTTTGCTTTGCTGCCCTAGAAAGTCTGGTCCTTTGCAACCCTTGACAACACATGATATAACTTTTTCTTTGCCTTCTAGGAGCTCGATATTGAATCTGGTGTATCTTTATTATTTTAGATCCCCAATATCTGATTTTCAGTCCTCTAGTATTCCTCTGAGTCATCATTCCAATGCCACAGGTTTGACCCAATTTGGATTCTTTAAGAGAGAGTTATACACAATCTCTAACAATTCCCTAATTGTGGACTATTTCAGCAGAGCGAACTTGTATGGCGTACCAGGTGTCATTGTTTCTTCATTCATCTCTGAAATTGATAGAGAAAAAACTAAATTCTATCCACTATCTATCACTTTTTATGGAATTCCAATACGATACTCAGAGAGAGAGTTATGAAAATGTTACCAAGGTCACTTATTTGAGATGAATTTGAGGAGCCTGCAAAAACCTTGACTTCCACTGTTAGTATGAATCCTTTGTCGAAGTGTACGAAAAAGGACCACTTTATCTACGCATAACTAATAGCCCTAACAACAAAAGTGGCTACCAATATCTTCAGATCTGCAGTTATTTAGACAAGAAAAGAGCTGCAAAACACCAGATCTATGCATGGAAAGACATTAAGCAGTAAAAACAAGGGTTTGCTCCATATACCAATAGACAAGACAAGAACAATTTTTGAAAGAATTTTTATATTAATTGGGCACATGGGAGGAAAAAAAGAAGGCGTATCCAATTCTCCTCAGTGGGATGGGTTCTTGGAAGTCCTCATCACTTCAGATCTAAGATTTCTCTCTCTTGTTGGTGTAGAAAACCCAATGCAAAGAATAGAGCTCAATGGGAGCTCACACAGCAAATGATGGAAAAATGGGACCAAGTGTATAGATCCAGAGTGATCTAATAGGCAACAAAAGGTGAAGAATGGTAGGAAAAAACCCTCCTATTTATAACAAAATATTGGGTCATTCTAGATCTTGGTGCATGATTAAAATAATGTTAACCAAATCTAGATCCACCTTTTATGGAATATTTTATTATATTTGTTTGAGGGAAAAGGTATTTGACTTGGGTCAAATCCCTTGATTTGTCAAAAATAAATAAATAAATGATTTATTTATCTTTTTAAAGAAGCGGTTAGAAGATAATCAAATAAATAATGATTTATTTAATTATTTGTGGGTGATTTGGTCATATTTAACAAGGAATATTATCTAAATAAGATTTAAATAATTATTCCTAGAAAATAATACGATAAATAAAGGTTTATCTAATTAATTTCTTTGTTTTTGGGTTAAACATGACTGGGAATAATAATTAAATTATGGTTTAATTAATTATTCCATGAGGAAAATCAAACAAATATAGGTTTGTTTAATATTTCCTTTTGGGGTTTCCTGTTTTGACCATAAACAACCTAATAAATGTGGTTTATTAAGTTATTTACCGTAGTGAAGGAAATTTTACTTAGGGTAAAATTGGTCTTACATGGTGTACTTGGGTCCATCTAATGATAATAGGTTAGATGACCAAAAAATGGTGTAACAGATTGCCCCCCAGCGTGCGAGTGTCAGGAGCAAATCGTATGACCGAAGTACGTTGTAAGAACTTAATCACTAGACAACAAAAAGGGAAGTCAGAGAGAGAAATGCAAGGTAGATAGTGTGCTGAAGAACTAGACCCTGAGGAGACGAGACTCGCAGGTGCAACAAGTCTCTTTTTATGAGAGGGTACCTGTGCTGAAGGCGGCGGGGGAGGCATACCTATGCCCGCCGAGACAAAGTAAAAAAGAATAGTGTGTCCAGTAAACAAGGGACCGAACCATAAAGTACAACTGGCATAATCATGAGCCAGATAAAAATACAATGAAGAATCCCATATACATGCTGTGCCTGGGATAACAGCCAGGACTTGTACAATAATATCTGAGTACATGAGATACAAATACAACCCAAATGCCCCCTGTAAATGGGGAAGGGCTCAAAAAATCTGACTGATACATGCAAATCAAAGAGGCGTTGCAAGTGGCTAAGGCCAACATCATCAAATATCTGGAGCTGCATCGAAGGCTGCAAGGAGGAGGTCATCTGGGCATGTGGGGGGCTACCTGCAGGGCCACCCCCTCATGAGGGTTGAGACATCTCACACACACCCGGGAATCAGCAAGAACCGTTGCTGTATCATTGAACCATCAAGTATACGGATCTCGATCATGATGAAAGGAGCTGGAGTGGAGAAACAATCAAGTCAAAGGGAAATGAGAGATCCCTTTGCCTGATCTGAGGCACCGAACAAGAGTGGAAGATGGAACCAAGGTACACCGCCCTCTAGACCTGGCTTTTGGAATGAGAGAGATGATGTCGACAGAAGGAGGTCCTCCATAGGTGAGGCAATGAGAGACCCTCAACTAAGGCACGAGAGAAAATAGTAGAGCGACAGACAGACTGACACTAATGATGATAGTGAAATGGAAAGGATTGAGTGGCGAATGGATGACTTCCCTTGTTAGAGCATACAGGGCATGAATGACATGGAAGCGACTGACACAATATCATAAGGGATAGGGGATAGTGGGACTGAAGGTCATAATGTGCGACACAAGAGAGAGACCAACCAATGAAGGATGGAGGGCTATAGCGGGGTACAAAGGGACTCGGGATAGACTCCATGAAGGCGATGATGACTCAACTTGGATGCTCTAAAAAAGGGTGACTTGATGGTGCTTCCACATAGGGAAGGCCCAATGGGGGGCCATGAAAACATGAGTACAAGATGGTAACTCATGAAGAAAATCGACACGAACAAAGACAAGTAAGGAGGCGAAATGGTGCCCCAAGTACAAGTGTCGTAAATGAGGAAATTTGATTTTAAGGAGAGGTGAAGTGACCCTTCTTGGACAAAATGTGTCATGGTGAAGTATCAAATCATAAAAAAATAATAGATACCCATTTGATGGCTCGGTGAGAGCTTTCCAATGGTGCAGACGGTTTGCCAAACGGGGCTACGGTGTGGTCGCAACGGTCGAAAGAAGAAACAGGAGTTCTCTTTTAATAAGGCATTTTTCCCTCCAAATTCACTCATTTGCTATTGTTGCTGTGGTGAATGTCGAGAGGAGAGAAGGCCCTAAATCTTACGACAAGTGTAGCGGACAAACCGACCGTTGGAATCGAGATCCGTCAGTTGCAGGTAAGAGGCCTAACCTTACTCTTTCATTTTGATGGATTGAAAGTTCAGTTTAGGGCCCAAAATCCCAGAAACAGACCCTCCTTCTTCTCTACGGCCAGGTCGCACTTTTTGGGCCAAAAAGTGCGACCTGGGATGTAGGTTTCAGGGCAAAACCTGCGACCTGGTCCAGAACTGGGCGGAAAACTGCGACCTGGGAGATGAGGGGGTTTTGGTGCTGTTTTATGGCTGAGAGTTGGGTTTTTGTGTTTGGTTATGGTATTCCTGATCTGTATGCTGACAAAGATGATGTTTTTGTGTAGTTATGGTAGATTTATGGGTTAACTGGAGAGAGAGAGACCTGGGTACATTACGGGCAGAGATCCAGGTGGATCAGGGTGTCCATCATGTGTTGGATAGGTTTGGGGTTCTAAAGTTTTTGGAGAACCCGTTGATGAGAGCAGGAGAGCCCTTGTTGGCCCAGATGATCAGTTATTAGGATCCAGAGCATGAGGTCTTTGTAGTGCAGGGGCACAGGATCGAACTGACAGTCCAGGATGTGTATTTCCTGACGGGTCTCCCACCACTGGGGATGGTGGGAAACATGCAGCCAGTATTACCGCGGGGGCGGCATATCATGGAGATTGTGGAATGACATTGTTGACCGGGTCTCCAAGTCAAGGGGACTCAGATACCGATCGGGGATCTAGAGAGGCTAGAAACCTGTGCAGTGGCTGCAGCTGTGCTACTTATCCTGGGCAACCAGGTGCTCCATCACATCACCGGGGGGCATATGATGCTTGTAGAGAGTGTGTTGAGTGGGACCTACTATGGGTGGGCCCAAATGATGCTAGTGTCATTAAAATGATAGTTGTCGCTCTGTAAGCGGCAAGTGAACCACGATTGCTCGTATGGGACTTTATTGTGCGCATTCTTCTTTGAGAAGATCCCGACCTTGCAGCCTCGTATACAGCTTCCATATGGGGGCCCGAGAGAGCCCAGGATGTGCCAGTGGGGGCGGCTACTATGCAGAGGAGGAGGAGGGGCGGTCGGGCGAGTGTTTCGACCTGATTTCTTTGCCCATTGGGATCAGATGCCGTTATACATAGACGACTATCCCTATAGTGGGATGAGTTATTATGGAGATCCGGACCTGCCACTTCCGCCTGGTCGAGTATGGGGGCCCGATGGTAAGTGACAGATTTCTATTCTTGTATGGGAATGTTTAAAGTTTTTGAATAGTAGATAGGGTACTGATTCATGTACTGTTGGTATGCAGATATAGCTCCGGTAAAACCGGCCCGATATATGGGACGACCGGCAGCAGCTGGAGCTGCAGGTCCGAGTGGATCGAGAGCAGCGCATAATGAGGATGCAGCCACCCTTTTGGAGGACATCCGCTGTAGATACGAAAGGTTGCTGACCGGAGTATCAGAGCGTGGGTGGCAGGACTTAGACGACCAATACATAGAGCCATGTATTGGTCTACCCTCAGAATGGCGAGGGGTCATGCGGCGCATGGCGATGGCCGGTCAGGGGATACGTGATCTACAGGCTCCAGGGGTAGAGCCATTGGCTTGGGATCCACCAGATAGTGATTAGGTGTGGGGCATGTGGTGCCCCCTAGTGTGTATGTAGGGGCAGGTGGTGCCCCCAGTTTTGAGTTTTTTGTAACATGCTATGGGCATGTCATATGTATCAGAGTAGATGGATTCTAAACACATGTTTTTGCAACACATATTATGGATATGCATCATTTTTAATGATTATGAATGTTATTGTCTTATATGAAATGCGTGTGATAAATGCCAATCTAGAACATGGTTTGCAATACTATCTACATAATGATTCTGTTCTCGAGGTACATGGTTGAAAGTTATGGTTTCAAGTGCATGTATCAAGAGTTTCACTCGTAAATAGAGTCTAAAAAACACAGGGTTATGCACACGATAAACACCATTTAGTTGCATTACAAGAAGTATGGAATCCAAACAAACATGCAGATGGAGGATGCGATGAAAGAGGGCATTGGCTAAGAGACCACACACTGCATCATATTCAGCCTGATTGTTGGTGGCAGAACCAATGCAAACCACATTAGAGAGAACAAGGGCATGCAAGGGGGTGAAGATGGCCCAACTTGTTGAGGTGAGATTCTGGGAGTAACGACTGGCACCATCGGCGTAACCGATAAAGGGCGTGGACGGGGGGTCCTGCGGAATGGTATTACAAGACAACAAATGAGGGGAGGAGAGGAAATGACGGCAGAGTGAGTGTACAGAAGACATCGAGCGGCAACTGTAGGAGGGAGTGCAAGGAGCAGGATGACTATGACTCATATAAAAACTGGAGGGTGGTATATGAGGGCTATCGGAAGTATGGGGAGGACTCGGGCTGATGATGTCAATAGAGATACGGGTAGAGTGATCTCGTGTATGGGTAGACAAAAGGTGTTTAGGTGAAACAATAGGGGAGGACGTAGGGGGACTGGGATCCAAGTGTCTCGCAGAGGAGGATAGGTAAAGAATGGTTGTGGTAGACTCTGTCATCTGAACATCAGGGGGGGAATGTCGATGGGAGCAGGGGGATCCTCAGGCTGGCTGGAAGCATACTGCGTGAGGATGGGAGAGGCGGATTGATTTTTTTCAACCTCATACTCTCAGACTACCTCTAAAGAGGCGCGGTAATGCGTCAGGTGAGGGCAATGGTGGGAGTAATGGCCATGGACACCGCACAAAGCACAGGGTTTGTTGGTGCGGAGACTCTTGGGGTTCTTGGTTACGGATGAAGAAGGAATGGAGGCTTCAGGGACCATAGCTTCAGGGAACGCGACTTTAACCATGGGATGAATACGGGGCAACTCAGGACAGGCATGGGTGGCATGACCGGTGACATCACATAAGGCACAAGGTTTTGCGGGCGGAGGAGGGGCTAGGTCAGTCGTGGTGGTCTTGTCTTTGGGTGCCCCCTTGCGGGCTTTGTCTTTCTTTCCGGGAGCCGTCACGACAGGAGAAGGGTCCTGTAGAGGTGTTGGGGGCACAGAGGAAACGGAGGAAGCAAGGGGGACCGGCTGAACCGGTGTTAAAGCCATGTAGGGTTTGGGGTGACCAAGAGGGGTAGCTGCTGGAGGATCAAGGTAACAGACTGGTATACCCAAGGTTAGGTTAGGGAGGGAGAGGGTGGCCATGACGGGGACAGAATATACTCCGAGAGGGGGAGCCAGGAAAGGTATCTGCCCAACAGGAAAATGACCAGGAGGGACGGCTACGAGATGGTTAAGGCCTGGGGGAACCGATCCAGGAGGATAAAGGGGTTCAGGGATACCAGTTGTAGGGGGAGGGCCAGAAGGAGGAGGTCTGACTGGCTGATATGAATGGCTAGGAACGGGTTGCGGAGGGCGAGGGGGAGGTTGCTGACTAGCCGAGGCAGGCCACTTATGGGCAGCCTGAGACGATTGCATCATGCAAACATTCGATAAGCTGGGATCAGTGATGGGAGGAGGAGGGAGATTAGGAAAAGTTCCAATCAGGGAGGAATCTTTTTAAACGCCGGGGTAGACACTGGTGAAGGAGTCAATGGTTTGCTTGTTGGCTGCAGAAGAGATGGTCGTCTCAGGTGAGGTCTGAGATTTTGGCTCATGATATGTCAAGAGGTCAATGGTGACTATCTTTCCATTACGGGGGAAAGACATCTTGCGGAAAACCGCGGATGGGACAGCATACATAACATAGGTGTAGCTTTGCCCCAATAGAATGTTGTAGTCTAGCGGGGCATCTATGACTTCGACGTCAACGCAAATAGTCTTACCGGCGAGGGTGATAGGACAATTACAGAAAATTCCAATGGGCTGGGAGGCATGGCCGTCCCACGCTCGAAGGGTGATCGTGGAAGGGGCCAGCTCAGGGGATCCGAGTTGCTTCCAAACCGAAGCAGACATCACATAGGTGGATGCCCCCTCATCAATTATACACCATGAAACGTTGGCGTTCCAGATTTTGACTGGGATTTGTAAGGCAACGGAAGCAGGAAGAGGGGGATGGTCCGATTGAGTGGCATCGAAAACAATCATTTGGTCATCAGTAGGATCTACAGCACCCATGGCAGATAGTAGAGCCTTCTTTTGGGAAGGGCACGACTGGAGGAGTTCCAGTGTGGAAATGGCAGCAGGAGATTGCGCCAAATCATCTACTATACTATACGAATGAGTAGCTCGACCAGAAGCAGCGTTTCGACATAGGGGTCCCTTAGGAATCTTGGTATGAACCTCAACTTTGGGTTGAGGGATATGTAAGGGGCCACTGGATGTTGAAAGAGGCTCTGTAGAACCTGAAGAAGGAGGCTCGAGGGCAGACTGAGCAGGAGGCTTGGGGTACTGGTGAGACCGAGTTTGAAGGTGAAGGTTGACGGTCGGGGAAGGATCGGAGTGCATCATAAGGATCTGGTAATCAGAGGAACTAGAAAGGGAAGAGGGAGTGGAAACCTGACTGTCAGGCGGTTGGGTAGCCACGAATCCTTGCTGAGGGAAAGGATCAGTAAACACAGCTGGTTGGGTAGTGGCCACATTAGGAGGATCATGAGGGGAGGCATGTTGTCCGCGCAATGTGGCTTGAGACTCCCACATCTGCCGCATATGGGGTAAGAAGGGACAATCATGGGTGTAATGACCATAAACACCACAACATGAACAAGGCTTATTTGTGTGAAGTGGCCTGTCCAGCTTGGGCTGAGTGCCCTGTTGCTGGTTGGCAGTGTTAGGGTCCACACCAGGATTGGGTCCACGGGTACCAGGGGCAAATTGGTTTTGATTGCCTTTCCACCTTCTTTGAGAAGAAGGGGGATTAGTCGCGCCCTGTTGTGAAAATACTTGCCCTGGAGGGGGCTGTAAGTGATGTTGCGGGTTTTGAGGAGGCAAGGGAGATGGAAGCGCATATGCTGGAGGAGCTGGCGCACCAGGCTGTGGATAAGGGTAATGGTGGGGTTGGGCAACATTGAGGTAAGCAGGAGGTTGGGAAAAATGAGGAGGCATGCCGTATCCTGGATACATGCTACCGAGAGGGGGAAGAGTGCTAGAGGTGTTGGCCCCTCCCTAAGGGAGACCATAGCCCATAGGAGGTTGAGCGTATGGATGGGAAAGGGCTCCAACGATACCGTCGGCGGAATGAGATTCCCCCGGGGTGTTAGCGCCACCGAGCCTGGGGAGGTCAAGAAGAACGATATAAACATAACCAAATTGAGCATAGATCAAGTCAAATTTCAAGGCTATTTGGAGGGCGGCTTCTTCAGTTTGAGGAAAGTGAGAGGCGACATCTTTGCCGATAGGAGCTAAGAGGGTGCGAAGGAACTAGTCCATGTAAACCTGATCTTCGAAGGGGGGGCTTGACATAAGCTCTGTCTTCGCCGCCATTCCTGAACATGGGCAGAAAGGCGGGTCGAAGAGGTTTTCTTGAATGAGGTCAAGAGCTCTGTGCCAGTATCGTATCGGAGAGGGAGCTGGAAATAAGATAAAAAGGATTGGGCAAGGGTTGCAAAGGTGGTATGGGAAGAGGTGGCTTGGTCAACATACCATTTAGAAGCTTCGCCGGTAAGCGTGCGTTGGAACAAACGAAGACAGATGGAGTCATCGGTAATGGAATTGGAGGAACACCACATGTGGAAAGATCGGACATGATTGGTTGGATCTTCTCCAGCAAGGCCTTCGAACTTCGGGATGTCGGAGGGGAGCTTGGGTGGCATAGCAGGCCAACCAACATCGTGGTGGATAGGGTCATTAATCAACTGATTGAAATCGGGGAGGCTGAGGCCTGCAATGTATGACAGCAAGGGTATGGCCGAGGTAGTTCCTGTGGCGGTTCCGCTAGTAGTGATTCCGGCATTAGGGCCTGGACCACCGCTAACGTTAGGCCCTGGACCAGACACAGTGAAGGTGACAGGGGGAGAACCAGGAGGAGAAGGAGAACCCAATGAATCAGAAGAGGAGTCGGAGTGCGGACTCGAAGGGGGACTGGCTCGACGACGGTGGGACGAAGCAAGTCGATTGACCGAAAACTGAGGGTGAAGGCCAAGAAATCTCCGGGAAAGGCGCCTTGGGGGCGCAATGATGACGGGAAGAAGGAAACCGACAAGGGAAAAAAGGGACAGAATCAAGTGAGGCCAAGGGCAGAAAAGGTGCAGTGAAAATTGATTTTAGAGTCTTTGCCAGGCGGTGTTAATCAAGCGCTTCTTCACTTAGGGTCAGTGTGTGGCATGCGTTAATTTTAATTTTTAAACCCTTTCCGTTTTGAGAGCAAGAAAGAAAAAAAAAGTGTGCTGCGTAACTAAAAATAAATCTGCAGAGAACAGTATATAATGCTGAAATAACAGAAAATTAACAGCTACTTGTGCATCTATCTAACCCAAGAAGGCGGGTCTCTCAAAACTAATCAAAAAAAGAGGAAAAATCTAGGCAAAACACACGAAAAAGAGGTCAATAGATCTAAGGTCAAAAGGGACAGGGATCTAGAGGATAAAAGCTGCTGAGAAGAGGTGCAGATCAAAGCCAAGAGACAGAGGCAAGGTGGCTGGAAAAAAGGAAGGAAATCAGCAAAAAGCGGAAAGGACAGGGAGGAGGTCCTGAAAAGAGGTCCAAACAAAACGACAAGAGGTGATTTGAAAGGAAGAAAGGTTGATTTAAAGGGATCTGAAGAGGAGGTTTCAGATCTAAAAAAGGGAAGGCTGAAACTCGAAAAAACATACGGCTGAAACAACTAAAACTCTTCCACAAAAGGTGGAGGGTACTAAAGCCCTAGGGGGCTAGGTTCCCACTTAGATGAGTAAAAACAGATCAGAACTAGGTCAAAGTGGGCTGAGACAGAGGCTGGAAAACCTTGACAGAAGCTTCAACAAAACCGAGAAAAATTGCAGAAAAATCACTGAAAAATTGGCAGGTCACAGGTTCTGACCTATTTTCAGTGCAGGTCACAGGAAATAGGCTGAAAAGTGTGACTTGGAGGTCCAGGTCACAGATTATGGGCCAAAAAGTGTGACCCCCCGTTCCAGTTGTCTCGGCGGCAAATTTTCAGAAAAGTTGTCGTCTCAGTTGCGGCTGGTGTCGCTTACCTGCGTAATAGGGCCAGAAACACACGGGAGTTAGAAATTTTAATGTTTTAGGGTTTTATGTGAGAAAAACAACATAAAAATAGGGAAAATATTCAGCTGAAAAGAAACCCTAGGGTCTGAAGTAGCTGGATATGCAGGATTATGAAAAACGACAGCGGTCGTAATTTAAAACCCGTGTGGAGTCGCCATTTGTTAGTATGAGTCCTTTGTCGAAGTGTACGAAAAAGGACCACTTTAGCTACGCATAACTAATAGCCCTAACAAAAAAAGTGGCTGCCAATATCTTTAGATCTGTGGTTAGTTAGACAAGAAAGGAGCTGCAAAACACCAGATCTATGCATGGAAAGACATTAAGCAGTGAAAACAAGGGTTTGCTCCATATACCAATAGACAAGACAAGAATTTTTTTTTAAAGAAATTTTATTTTAATTGGGCACCTGGGAGGAAAACAAGAAGGCGTATTCAATTCTCCTCAGTGGGATGGGTTCTTGGAAGTCCTCAGCACTTCAAATCTAAGATTTCTCTCTCTTGTTGGTGTAGAAAACCCAATGCAAAGAGTAGAGCTCAATGGGAGCTCACACAGTAAATGATGGAAAAATGGGACCAAGTGTATAGATCCAGAGTGATCTAATAGGAAAAAAAAGGTGAAGAATGGTAGGAAAAACCCTCCTATTTATAACAAAATATTGGGTCATTCTAGATCTTGGTGCGTGGGTTAACCAGATCTAGATCCACTTTCTATGGAATATTTTATTATATTTGTTGGAGGGAAAAGGTATTTGACTTGGGTCAAATCCCTTGATTAGTTAAAAATAAATAAATAAATGATTTATTTATCTTTTTAAGGAAGTGGTTGGAAGATAATCAAATAAATAATGATTTATTTAATTATTTGTGGGTGATTTGGTCATATTTAACAAGGAATATTATCTAAATAAGATTTAAATAATTATTCCTAGAAAATAATAAGATAAATGAAGGTTTATCTAATTAATTTCTTTGTTTTTGGGTTAAACATGACTCGGAATAATAATTAAATTATGGTTTAATTAATTATTTCATGAGGAAAATCAAACAAATATAGGTTTGTTTAATATTTACTTTTGGGGTTTCCTGTTTGGACCATAAATAACCTAATAAATGTGGTTTATTAATTTATTTAACATAGTGAAGGCAATTTTACTTAGGGTAAAATTGGTCTTACATGGTGTACTTGGGTCCATCTAATGATAATAGGTTAGATGACCAAAAAAGGGTGTAACATCCACAGATCATATCTCCAAAAATATTGCGCACCTTGATATGAAATTTTCATAGCAGATTCCTTAGGATTTCGGCTTCTCATAAAAATTTCAGCTTCTAAACCTTCATAGAAAAAAAGTTAGAGCGAAAATTCCACAATGTCTTGTTTAAGATGGCGAAATCCTTTGCATGAGGAGGATATGAGGATCAAAATTTATATAAATGCTTAGGTTGAGAGGGGCTTCAACAAGTGAAAGTGGGAGGGATTTTAGGAGCTTAAAAAAATATTAATTATAACTTTTCAATGACCCATGCCACAACCCCATGGGGTTTTAGCCCACTAACTGGGCGTACAAACTTCAAACATGAATATCTCTCAAATCGTGAAGAATTACATGGTGTGCCATATATCAACGGAAACATCTCAACAAGTAGAAACCAACAAAATAATTATTGATCCAGTATATATTAATTTGGTAGGTCTAAATTCCCATGCAATATTGGTTTAGCCCCTGGTGTTGCTTAGGTTGACATCAATGACAACCATTGATCAACAATCTCCCCCTTTGGCATTGATGGCAACAAAAGTACTCCCCCTATGATCATGACACCTCTTCCTACAACATTCTCTCCCCCTTTGACATCAATGGAAATGGGTAACTCCCCCTAAAACACAACCATCCTATAGACCTGTACACACTTCCACTCCCCCTGACACACAACCGTCCTGTAGACCTATAATCGACTTCCACTCCCCCTTTATATTCTGAAAAAGAAAAATATAATGAGAACTTGGGAGAATCCCAAGCTTCTGGTGAAGATATTCCAATGCTGGCGAATATTTAATATGTGATTCTTTTGGTGCTGCTTGGAATCTTGCTACTTTTCCAACTGCTTGCATAACATCTGGTTGGGAGGCTGTTACATATAGAAGACTACTAATCATAGATCTGTACAACCTTTGATCCACATCCTTAGATGATTCGTCTATGCTCAATTTGCAACCTATTACCATTGGAGTAAGGATGGGTTTGCAATCTTCCATTTTAAATTTCTTGAGAATTTCCTTGATGTACTTGGCTTGACATATAAATAATCCTTTCTCTTGTTGAGATATTTGAAGCCGTAAGAAGTATGTCATCTCACCAAGTAAAGACATCTCGAAATCACTTTGCACCTTTGTAGAAAACTTCTTACTAAGTCCATCATTGCTACCAATTATTGTATCATCCTCTTTATCTATTAGACATGCTTTAGTTGCTTCATCCAAAACATATATGTTGTTTTGAGCTTGACTCGCTGTAGCCACAATTTCACCATACACGCCTTTCCTGATTTCACATTTTGTGGAGTTGAATAGTATTGTGTGTCCTTGATCACACATTTGTCCAACACTAAGCAGATTGTGATTCATGTTTTCAACCAATACAACATTCTTGGCTAGAGCATCTTTGCCTCTGAGAGTGAAAGTACCTGATCCTATAAAATTTGAAGATCCATCATTTCCAAAGGACATGGTTCCATCCTTCTTCTCTTTCAGAGATACAAATTTATTTCTATCTCTAGTCATATACGTTGAGCAACCGCTATCAACATACCACACATATTTGTTCTTTTGAGCCTTGAAAGCGAGAGCACAATTATCATTCTTCTTCTTCTTCAATGTGCGTTCGTTCTGTGGCTTCAAAGATTCTTCTGGAGGATTTTCAAGTCAGCAGTCTTTGGCTATGTGTCCAAAGTTTCGACATTTGTAACATTCAATATTATTTCTTAAATGTTAAAATATATTGATGTTTCGCTGAGCCGTGGGAGGTTCATATTTGACAGATCTCTTGGAATTGTATTCGTTCCTAGGGTACATGTGAAATTCTATAGCTTTATGACCAAATTTTCCACTTGAATAACAGTAGCCATAAAAAATATGTTGGTACCTGGATAGAAATTTTCGTCGAGGAATCGTCTTCCAAGGTTGTTCTTGTGAATCTTGTCCAGTGAAGTCTACATGCATATCAGATCTCATAGGTTCATTATATTTTGTTGTAGAAGGTCCTGCTTATTCTTCTTTGTAACCAATGCCAGTTTTTTCATTGTAAGATCTTTGATTGTTGATGAGTTCTTCCAATGCCCTTCAGTTGTTGGCATAGTTTTGGATAGTTTTTCCTTTCTTCACTTCCTCACGTAGCGAGACTACTTTGGCTTATAATTATTCCATTTCTTGGTTGCTTTCTTCCAAATTCTTTTGAAGTGACTCTTCAATGCATTTGTGTTCTTCAACTTCAATTTTGAGAGCTTGAACTTGTTCTTCAAGAGTATTGGAATGGATCTTATTTGCCTTGAGATCTTTTATAAGCTTGATTTCTTCCTTATAAAATTATTCTATGGTCATTCCTTCTTCTTCGTTGTTTTATACCTCTTGTTTATTTTGCTTGGGTTTATTTTGCTTGGCCATAAACAATACTCTCTCATTGGCTTCTTCTTCACTGTCATTGTCTTCATTGGATGATGAGCTATCTTATTTAGAGAGAAAGTTCCTTTTGGATCCTTGCTTGTTGAATTTATTAAAGACTTTCTTTCCCTTTGATTTGCCATCACTTTTGTTTGGACATTTTGCTGCAAAATTCCCAACCTCATTACAGCTAAAACATATCAATGGAAGTTTAGCTTTGAATTTTCCCTTACCAATTTTTAGTTTTCTCGTGAAGTAAGCATATTCTTCATCTGAAATACCTTCTTCATCATCTCCCTTTTCTTCACACTTGTAGGTGCATGTCTTTTCAATTGAAGGTTGTTTATCCTTATTGGTTTTCTTAGATGAAACAAACACAGTTTCTAGATGCGAAGTACCCTCTTCTTCATCAAGTCTCATTTCATATGCTATGAGAACTCCATGTAATTCCTATTTGCTGAGTTTGTCCAGATTTTCACTGTATTCTAAGACCGATACCTTTGGGTTGAATCTCCCTGGTAACGCTCTAAGAATCTTCCGTATAATAGTCTTCTTTTCAACTGGCTCTCCCAATCCTTCCAGAGTATTGGTTATTTTATCAACGTATTGTAAGTATGCAACAATGTTGCAATCTTCTCTAATTCCGAGTTCCTCAAATTTTGCTCTATATATTTGAAGCTTTGATTCTTTGACATTTGAGTCACCTACATATATACTCTCACGCTTGTCCCATACATTTTTGGTAGTTTTACAACCCAAAACCTTATGATAAGTAGATTAAATAAGTCCACTGATAATAATATTCTTTGCTTTGCATCATTTACCAAATTATTCTTTCCTTGTTCATCCGTGGTTGTTGTAAATCCATTTTGAACAATGTACCATACTTCGTAACCTTGTGCCAAGAGATAGACCTCCATTATTCCTTTCTAGAGTGCATAATTATTTTCATTGAATAGAGGTACACCATTCTTGGTATGCTCCATGACCTCCTTCCAGCTGTTAAACTTATATTGAAGGAACCAAGCTTTGATACCAATTGTTGGAAATACTGAGAAGCTAAATGTGAATCAGTATTCCTTTCAATTTGAGCATTAGTTAATCTTCAATTAATATTAGTGTTTGTAAAATGATAGCATAAAATGAGAGGAACACAAATGCACACAGTTTTTAAGGTGGAAAACCACTCCGGGACAAAAACCACATAATGTTTTTCTAATAATTCTTTAATATTCAACTCCAATTGAAAATAAAGCTCCAACTTCCTAAAATCTAGAAAAGCATTCTTCTCCAGCTCCCACTGGATGGACACTCCAATGCCCGAGATTCTTCAGTAGTCAACTGAACAGATTCCTCAACACCCAATGAGCTACAACTCACCCAAGCACCGCCCTACCACCCTATAGAAGAATAAAAGAAGAATGGACTCCCATACCAAGGAAAATAGTCCACTTTACAATGATACACAATGATGTAGAAGAAGAAGACACACTAGAACATAACCCCAACTATGACACAACCACCTAATGATGATCCTAGACCACCCGACATTCCCTCTTCAACTCTTGGCAAATAGATACTAGTACAATTTGTACAATAATGTATTTACAATGACTAAGTACAATGATACCTTTACAATGATTGTATGTAGTGCTGCCCACTTAAAGTATTCATAGGATGAACTTATTACTGCTGTTATGCACCTTGGTCGATGATATTTTCATGCTACTCGCTGCTGCACCTTGCTTTGCTTTGTTGCCCTAGAAAGTTTGGTCCTTTGCAACACTTAACAACACATGATCTAGCTTTTTCTTCACCTTCCAGGAGATCGATATTGAATCTGGTGTATCTCTATTATTTTAGATCCCCAATATTTGATTTTTAGTCCTGTAGTATTCCTCTGAGTCGTATTTTCAATGCCATAGGTCTGACCCAATTTGGATTTTTCAAGAGAGAGTTATACCCAATCTCTCACAATGCGATAATTATGGACCGTTTCAGCAGAGAGAACTTGTATGGAATGCCACGTGTCATTGTTTCTTCATTCAGCTCTGAAATTGATAGAGAAAAAACTACAGTCTATGCACTATCTGTCACTTTTTACAAAATTCCAATCCGATTCACAAAGAGAGAGAGATATGACAATTTTACCAAGGTCACTTATTTGAGATGAATTTGAGGGGCCTGCAAAAGCCCTGACTTCCACACATCATATCTCCAAAAATGTTACGTACCTTGATCTGAAATTTTCATAGCAGCTTCCTCAGGATTTCAGATTTCCCTCATAAAAATTTCAGCTTCTGAACCTTGGTAGAAAAAAATTTAGAGCGAAAATTCCATGATGACCTGTTTCAGATGGCGAAATCCCTTACATGAGGAGGATATGAGGATCAAAATTTATATAAATGCTTAGGTTGAGAGGGGCTTCAACAATTGAATGTGGGAGGGATTTTAGGAGCTTAAAAAAATATTAATTATGAATTTTCAATGACCCATTCCACAACCCCGTGGGGTTTTAGCCCACTAACTGGGGGTACAAACTTCAAACATGAATATCTCTCAAACCGTGAAGAATTACATGGTGTGCCATATATCAACGGAAACATATTGACAAGTAGAAAACATCAAAAGAATTATTGATCCAGAATATATTAATTTGGTAGGTCAAAATTCCCATGCAATATTGGGTTAGCCCTTGGTGGTGCTTGGGTTGACATCAATGACAATCGCTAATCAACAATCTCCCCCTTTGGCATTGATGGCAACACAAGTACTCCCCCTACGATCATGAAACCTCTTTCTACAAAATTCTCTCCCCCTTTGACATCAATGGCAAAGGGTAGCTCCCCCTGAAATACAACCATCCTGTGGACCTATACACACTTCCACTCCCCCTGACACACAACTATCCTATAGACTTGTAATCTACTTCCACTCCCCCTTTATATTCTAAAAAATGAAAATCTAATGATAAATTGGGAGAATCCCAAGCTTCTGGCGAAAATATTCCAATTCTAGCGAATATTTAATATGTGATTCTTTTGTTGCTACTTGGAATCTTGCTACTTGTCCAACTGCTTTCATAACATCTGATCGGGAGGTTGTTACATATAGAACCCTAATAATCATAGATCTGTACAACCTTTGATCCACATCCTTAGATGAGTCGTCTATGCTCAATTTGCAACCTATTACCATTGGAGTAAGGATGGGTTTGCAATCTTCCATTTTAAATTTCTTGAGCATTTCTGTAATATTCCAATTTTTTTCTGCAATAAATTGGAATATTAAAGTTCTTTCTAAGAGGAGAATAAATGGGAAGGGAGACCCATGAATAATGAAAAGCACAATAAAATCGATCATATTATGAGAAGGGATCATTTTGAGTTTGATTTCACACCTCCATGGGTGAAAAGGGGCTTTATTGCAAAGTGGCTAGGTCAAGTCGACCAAAGTCAAACTGCGCAGGCTATGAGGTGGAAAGTACATTGTGGTACAACGCAATAGAGAAGGAGGGAAGATTCCTTGAGAAGGAAAACCATAATGAGTGGGGCCCATGGAGAGGGAGCTCACAATTTGCATAAGAGGAGGGCAAGACAACCATTTTTGCTCATGAAATGGATTATTGATTTTGTTGTCTTGAGAGACAAGGAGCATACTCCTGCTGTTAGCAGAGTTGCTGGGGGAATTCCTATTTAGGATTCCTTCCTCCTCATGAGAGGCCTCTTGAGGAATTGATCTTGATTTTTAACCACATCTTGGCTCAAGGCCAAAGAATTCTCTTCCATCACAGCGTTATTCTTGCAGCAAGAAAACATTGTGTTGCTGGGGTTGCAGTGGAGGCTTCCACCACATCACTCTGGGACTTGATTTACAGAGAAAGGAGTCTCCATTTAGTGGAGATATCATTGAGGAGTGTTATTGAGCTTATTTTCAGATTTTGGTAGCAGGCCAATCTTTCTCCCATCTTCATCAGCGCAGTCCCTTCCATAGACTGCGTTATTTCAGTGTGAGTATGCAGTGGGGGTTTGCACCATCACATTGGAGGGAGAGATTTCCAGTGTCGGGATCAGCCTTGCACTCCAGAAATTCTTTGGAGGAGATTGATTCAGATTGTAAAGCAGATTTTACCATCTCCTTCTATTTTTATTATGATTTGCTATTGCTACCCAACAACTTCGACATTTTGGTATTTTCCCATTCTATGCATATAGTGTAGCCAATCCTCCTGAGGATTGTTGTATTATCATTGTATCATTGTTTTCAAGGGTTGAGAGCACACTCCCCCTCATTTCTTGAGCTCTATTGTAATATCATTATATTTCACATATTATATGTTGTAGTGTCTCCATAAGACTATGCAGTCATAGCTAGGGAGTTTATGCAGTAGTGTGTTTTATGCTTCCATGTACTTATTTCTTGAGGTTGATCATTCCCTCTCTTGAGTGCTCTTTCCCTCAAGAAATTGTACACTTATGTTTCTACTTGAGCTAATATGATGGCTATGAGTTCTTCTATCATTTTATGAGATTGGAGCAAGTTTCTCTTCATGTATATGTTTGCATATTGTTGTAGCTCACTTTTGAGTGGGATTCTTCAAGAAGCTCTATAGACAGAGTTTGAAAAGGGCCAGATAGTCTTTGGATCTCACACTTCCTTGAGAAGTTGACACATCGAGTAAATTCCCCTTCAGTAAATCTCTGGAATAGATTGCTGATTGTTGACATTCCTGAAAAAGGAACATTACAGTGGTATCAGAGCACCTTTCTTGGCTCAGCCTGTGGCCTTCAAGCCCAAGAAAGAAGAAGAAAGAAAGATGAAGAATATGAGCTTGATCTCATCCATTTTTAGAGCAAAGAATAACCTCTCCAAGGAGGAGAAGCAAGAATAAGAGGAAGAACCTTGCACTTCCTATTCTCATCAAGAAGACCAAGAAATAAGCATGAAAACGACTCCATATTTTGGAGAAGAGAATAAAAGGGTTGAATCAAGGGCCAACTCTAGATTTTCCCATGAGGAGTGTAAGCATGCAGTTACACACCATGGGGTACAAAGTAGTCACATGGCCAACTTTTCCATGAGAAGAAAAGAAGAAGAAGGCGTACCGGAGAAGGGAACTCTTAGTGGTTTCTTATATGAGTATGAATCTCAAACTCAGAAGTTTAGAGATCACATCTCTTTCTCGGAGTTTTTCAAGGTCATGGTAGGGAGGAGCAAGCAGCATAATGTGGATATATTTCTTCTATCTATCTTTGATGAGTCACCTACACTTTCAACCAAAGCATGGGTAAAAGAGCTAGACACCTTTCTGCAGCGGCATCAGATTCCTGAAGAGGAAGCTATCAGAGTAGCAAAGCTGCACTTTGGAGGTAAGGTTCATGGATGGTGTTTATTTGAGTATTTTGCTTTGAAAAATGCAAATAATTCTTCCTATGCAATTTTCATTAGGGCTTTGATGGAAAATTCTGGTGGGAAGAAATCCGAAACACATGTGGAGGAAACAAACATTCCTAGAAAAACAAAACCCTTGCATGTGATGGAGGAATTCATGGGCTCAAGATCACTTCAGAAACCCTTAGAGGAGGCTGATATCTTGCATGGTGCTTTATTGGAGGCAAGACCTTCATATTGCATTTTGACACAAGGAGTCATGGAGGTTTCTCTTTCAAGAGAGGATCTCATTTTGGAGGATTTGCCCACATATGTTGATGAGGAGAAGGGCAAAAATGTTATCAATCATAGAGCTGATCTAGTACCTCATGTAGAGGAAGGAGGAGCACATGCTCCAATAAGAGGGATTCTTGCATCCTTGCAGGAAGTTCCCCCGTATCTCATACATGGAGGTCCAAGAAAAATCAGTGAGCAGCATGATTGTGCCATTTTGAAGCTGGAAGAAGGAGGAGGAGAGAAAGAGCAGCATCATGTAATGAGAGGCACACACCCTTCTCAATTCCAGAAAGTTAAGGAAAATAGGAGAAAGGTTGTACTGTGCAGGGATAACAAGGGCAAGGTTTCCCAACCATATGTACAGACAACTCTTGTCATTGATGTCTCACCGCATAGGGGCAGCCCACCAGGGAGACCACCAGATCTATCATTGATGAGAGGAATCATGTTGTGGGATTCACCGCTCTTGGATTTTGGAGAGGTGAAGAGTTTGGAGGAAAAATTTGGCAAGAGGGATGTCAAATTAGTAGACAAAAACAAGAGGAGAGCTACACATGCCAGATCACCAGTGTTGTCTCTAAGGAGGATTGATCCTTACTAGAGATCTTCACTCTTAGTGGGGTACTCCAAGGATTTCAGTGCTTGCAGTATGCTTGATGACCCAGAGAGAGATGATAGATATATGGTAGAGGATATGGTCATCTACTCACATGGCAGAGTCTTCTTGACTAGAGCCTCTAGTCTTAAGGAGAAGTTGCTACTTGCAGCACAGGGAGGCTTCTTTTCCATGCATCTTGATGCATAACTTTCCTTAGAAGAGGAGTTCATTTGGGAGGGCATCCAACAGGATATATATCAGCATATGGAGAGATGCATAGCCCAGATGATGATGATGAGGATGTCACAACCACCTTCCTACTCATTGGGAGTAAAGGAGCACTTTTAGTTGAGCCATTTCAGCTCAATGACCAGAGTACCTGGTAGAGGAGGTATACATCTATATTATTATTTGCCTTCCTTTAATTTATATGATCAGCATGTGGTATTGAGGAGGATAATTATTTCTCATGTTTTATATGATGATGTACTTGGAGCCATTTGCATCATTGAGATTGGCTATTTCATGGGTGGACTATGGGGGAAGCCACATGATTCTTGGTGGGCACTATTGACACCATACTTTATGTTTCCATCTTATGAGATGATTGTGGTAGCAAACAAGTGGCTGGAAAAGAACTTGTTGTTTTCTATTTTGCTGCAGGCACGGAGTGCACTGCACAGGTTCCATGAGTGGAACTATGATCCACTTTCCTGTTGTCATATGACAACTTGTTGCTATTTTTTCTTGCTTCCATGTGTTGCTGAGTTTCCTTTTTACATGGAGAGCTTGGTTTGGAAAGTGTGATATTAGTTGGAGATGCCCATTGGGAGTATGATTCTCCCTACTTTGCATGGTGTATGTTTCAGGGGAAACAATGGGCAGCCCATGATTTCCAAGCTTCACCTCTTTCCTTCATATAGGAGGACCTGTTTAGAGAGCCTGAATTTTTGGAGGAGGAATTTCATGGCATACATGTTTGATGGGGTGGCTTGGGTCTCTCTGGGAGGCCATTTTATTGTAGCCATATATCAGCAGCAGCCCCATATGTATCAAAAGGAGGGAAAGGAACATTAGGTGTATGTACCCTTTGGGAGAGAATACCTCCACACTTTTTGCATTACATACCATAAGGGGAGTATGGTATATGACATGGACACCATGGTTCATCATTGGTTCTTTCTTGAGGTGAGCCCTAAGACTGTTTGGATGCGATATGATGATGACTTCCAACTCATCACATATGAGGTGATTTGGGCCAGCATGTTTCACAATGTTGGAGAAGAGATCTTTGGAGATCCAGAATTCATCTTGCCAATGGAGGGAAACATTATTGCAACCCAAGTTCAGCTTGCACTCCACATTTATCATGAGTGGAGAAGAGGACAGCATCGGGTAGTCCATGAAGCTTACCATGTTCAAAATTTTAGCCCACCTATTCTACATGAGCACAAGGTGGAGGATTATTTTCAGGAGTTGCCTAGTTGGAAGGTGACTCATTTTTCATGGCTGATAGCTTAGGGATGGAGGATCCACATGAGGTATATGTTCCTCAAACACATCATAGACTCCATGCCTTGGGAGGAGGCCTTCCAGTTCTATCCTTGCAGTTGCTTGGGGACAAGAAACATTTGGGAGGGGAGGACTGCAATATTCCAAATTTTTCTGCAATAAATTGGAATATTAAATTTTTGTCTAGGAGGAGAATAAATGGGAAGGGAGACCCATGAATAATTAAAACCCAAATAAAATCCATCATATTATGATAAGTGATCATTTTTTGGTTTTATTTCACACCTCCATGGGTGAAAAGGGGCTTTTTTGCAAAGTGGCTAGGTCAAGTTGACCAAAGTCAAACTGTGCAGGCTATGAGGTGAAAAACACATTGTGGTACAACACAATAGAGAAGGAGGGAAGATTCCTTGAGAAGGAAAACCCTAATGAGTGGGGCCCACGGAGAGGGAGCTCAAAATTTGCATAAGAGGAGGGAAAGAGAACCTTTTTTGCTCATGAAATGGATTATTGATTTCATTGTCTTGAGAGACAAGGAGCATACTCCTGCTGTTAGCAGAGTTGCTAGGGGAATTCCTATTTAGGATTCCTTACTCCTCATGAGAGGCCTCTTGAGGAATTGATTTTCATTTTTATCCACATCTTGGCTCAAGGCCAAAGCATTCTCTTCCATCACAACATTATTCTTGCAGCAAGAAGACATTGTGTTGCTGGGGTTGCAGTGGAGGCTTCCACCACATCACTTTGGGATTTTATTTGCAGAGACAGGAGTCTCCATTTAGTGGAGATATCATTGAGGAGTGTTATTGAGCTTATTTTCAGATTTTAGTAGCAGGCCAAGCTTTCTCCCTTCTTCATCAATGCAGTCCCTTCCATAGATTGCGTTATTTTAGAGTGAGTCTGCAGTGGGGGTTTGCACCATCACATTGGAGGGAGAGATTTCCAGTGTCGGGATCAAATTTGCATTCCAGAAATCCTTTGGAGGAGATTGATTCAGATTATAGATCAGATTTTACCATCTCCTTCTATTTTTATTATGAGTTGTTGTTGCTACCCAGCAACTCCGACATTTTGGTATTTTCCCATTCTATGCATATAGTGTAGCCAATCCTCCTGAGGATTGTTGTATTATCATTGTATCATTGTTTTCAGGGGTTGAGAGCACACTCCCCCTCATTTCTTGAGCTCTATAGTAATATCACTATATTTCACATATTATATGTTGTAGTGTCTCCATAAGACTGTGCAATCATAGCTAGGGAAGTTTATGCAGTAGTGTATTATATGCTTCCATGTACTTATTTCTTGAGGTTGATCATTCCCGCTCTTAAGTGCTCTTTCCCTCAAGACATTGTACACTTATGTTGATGCTTGAGCTAATATGATGGCTATGAGTTCTTCTATCATTTTCTGAGATTGGATCAAGTTTCTCTTCATGTATATGTTTTCATATTGCTGTAGGTCACTTTTGAGTGGGATTCTTCAAGAATCTCTATAGATAGAGTCTGAAAAGGGCCAGATAGCCTCTAGATATCACACTTCCTTGAGAAGGTGACACATCTGGTAAATGCCCCTTCAGTCAATCTCTGAAATAGATTGCTGATTGTTGACATTCCTGAAAAAGGAACATTACAATTTCCTTGATGTACTTGGCTTGACATATAAATATTTCTTTCTCTTGCTGAGATATTTGAAGCCCTAAGAAGTATGTCAGCTCACCATGTAAAGACATCTCAAAATCACTTTGCACCTTTGTAGAAAACTTCTTACTTAGTCCATCATTGCTACCAATTTTTGTATCATCCTCTTTAGCTATGAGACATGCTTTAGTTGCTTCATCTAGAACATATATGTTGTTTGGAGATTGACTTGATGTAGCCACAATTTCACCATACACGCCTTTCCTGATTTGACATTTTGTGGAGTTGAATAGTATTGTGTGTCCTTGATCACACATTTGTGCAACACTGAGCAGATTGTGATTCATGTTTTCAACCAATAGAACATTCTTTGCTAGAGCATATTTTCTTTCGAGAGTGACAGTACCTGATCCTATAACATTTGAAGATCCATCATTTCCAAAGGACACAATTCCATCCTTCTTCTCTTTCAGAGATACAAATTTATTTCTATCTCTAGTCATATGCGTTGAGCAACCGCTATCAACATACCACACATATTTGTTCTTTTGAGCCTTGAAAGCGAGAGCACAATTATCATTCTTCTTCTTCTTCAATGTTCGTTCGTCCTGTGGCTTCAAAGATTCTTCTGGAGGATTTTCAAGTCAGTAGTCTTTGGCTATGTGTCCAAATTTTCGACATTTGTAACATTCAATATTATTTCTTAAATGTTCAAATATATTGATGTTTCGCTGAGCCGTGGGAGGTTCATATTTGATAGATCTTCTGGAATTTTATTCGTTCCTAGGGTACATGTGAAATTCTACAGCTTTATGACCAAATTTTCCACTTGAATAACAATAGCCATAAAAAATATGTTGGTACCTGGATAGAAATTTTCGTCGAGGAATTGTCTTCCAAGGCTGTTCTTGTGAATCTTGTTCAGTGAAGTCTACATGCATGTCAGATCTCATAGGTTCATTGTATTTTGTTGTAGAAGGTCCTGCTTCTTCTTCTTTGTAACCGATGCCAGTTCTGTCATTGTAAGATCATTGATTGTTGATGAGTTCTTGCAATGCCCTTGAGCTGTTGGCATAGTTTTGGATAGAACCTTTCTTCACTTCCTCATGCAGCGAGACTACTTTGGCTTCTAATTCTTCCCTTTCTTAGTTTCTTTCTTCCAACTTCTTTTGAAGTGACTCTTCAATGCATTTTTGTTCTTCAACTTCAATTTTGAGACCTTGAACTTGTTCTTCAAGAGTATTTGAATGGATCTGTTCTGCCTTGAGATCTTTTATAAGCTTGATTGCTTCCTTATAAAATTATTCTATGGTCATTCCTTCTTCTTAGTTTTTTGATACCTCTTGTTTATTGTGCTTGGCCATAAACAATACTCTCTCATTGGCTTCTTCTTCACTGTCATTGTCTTCATCGGATGATGAGCTATATTCCTTAGAGAGAAAGTTCCTTTTGGATCCTTGCTTGTTGAATTTCTTAAAGCATTTCTTTCCTTTTGAGTTTCCATCACTTCTGTTTCGAAATTTTGCTGCAAAATGCCCAACCTCATTACAGCTAAAACATATCAATGGAAGTTTACCTTTGAAATTTCCCTTACCAATTTTTAGTTTTCTCGTGAAGTAAGCATATTATTCATTTGAAAGACCTTCTTCATCATCTCCCTTTTCTTCACACTTGCAGGTGCATGTCTTTTTAATTGAAGGTTGTTTATCCTTATTGGTTTTCTTAGATGCAACGAATGTAGTTTCTAGATGTGAAGTACCCTCTTCTTCATCAAGTCTCATTTCATATGCTATGAGAACTCCATGTAATTCCTCTTTGCTGAGTTTTTCTAGATTTGCAATATATTCTAAGACTGATACCTATGGGTTGAGTCTCCCTGGTAATGTTCTAAGAATCTTCTATATAATAGTCTTCTCACCAACTGGCTCTCCCAATCCTTCTAGAGTATTGGTTATTTCATCAACATATTGGAAGTATGAAGCAATGTTGCAATCTTCTTTCATTCTGAGTTGTTCAAATTTTGCTCTATAGATTTTAAGCTTTGCTTCTTTGACATTTGAGTCACCTGCATATATATTCTCAGGCTTGTCCCATACATTTTGGCAGTTTTACAACCCAACACCTTATGATAAGAAGATTCAATAAGTCCACTGATAATAATACTTTGCTTTTGCATCATTTACCAAATTCTTCTTACCTTGTTCATCCGTGGTTGATGTAAATCTATTTTGAACAGTGTCCCATACTTCGTAACCTTGCGCCAAGAGATAGACCTCCATTCTTCCTTTACAGAGTGCATAATTATTTTCATTGAATAGAGGTACACCATTCTTGGTATGCTCCATGACCTCCTTCCAGCTATTAAACTTCTATTGAAGGAAACAAGCTCTCATACCAATTGTTGGAAATACTAAGAGGAGGGGTGAATCAATATTCCTTTCAATTAGAGCATTAGTTAATCTTCAACTATTATCAGTGTTTGTACAATTATAGCAGCAAACAAGAGGAACATAAATGCACACATTTTTTAAGGTGGAAACCCACTCTGGGACAAAAAACAACTAATGTTTTTCTAATAATTCTTTAATATTCAACTCCAATTGAAAATAAAGCTCCAACTTCCTAGAATCTAGAAAAGCATTCTTCTCCAGCTCCCACTGGATGGACGCTCTAACGCCCTAGATTATTCAGTAGTCAACTGAACGGATGCCCCAACACCCAATGAGCTACAACTCACCCTAGCACCACCCTACCACCCTATAGAAGAATAAAAGAAGAATGGACTCCCGTACCAGGGAAAATGGTACACTTTACAATGATATAGAATGATGTAGAAGAATAAGACACACTAGAACATAACCCCAACTATGACACAACCACCTAATGATGATCCTAGACCACCTGACACTACCTCTTCAACTCTTGGCAGATAGATACTAGTACAATTTGTACAATAATGTATTTACAATGACTAACTACAATGATACCTTTATAATGATTGTATGCAATGCTGCCCACTTGAAGACTTCATAGGATGAAATTCTTGCTGCTGTTATGCACCTTGTTTGATTCTTTTTTCATGCTACCCTCTACTGCACCTTTCTTTGCTTTGCTACCCTAGAGAGTCTGGTCCTTTGCAACCCTTGAAAACACATGATCTAGCTTTTTCTTTTCCTTCTAGGATCTCGATATTGAATCTGGTGTATCTCTGTTATTTAAGATCCCCAATATCTAATTTTTAGTCCTACAGTATTCCTTTGAGTCATCTTTCCAATTCCATAGTTCTAACCCAGTTTGGATTCTTCAAGAGTGAGTTATACCCAATCTCTCACAATGCCCTAATTATGGATTGTTTCAGCAGAGTGAACTTGTACAGAATTCCATGTGTCACTGTTTTCTTTATTTACCTATGAAATTGATAGAGAAAAGACTACATTCTGTGCACTATCTATCACTTTTTACGTAATTCCAACCCGATACACAGAGAGAGAGTTATGATGATTTTACCAAGGTCACTTATTTGAGATGAATTTCAGGAGCCTGCAAAAACCCTGCCTTCCATAGATCATATCTCCAAAAATGTCCCACACCTTGATCTGAAATTTTCGGAGCATCTTCCTCAAGATTTCAGCTTTGCCTCATAAAAACTTCAGCTTCTGAACCTTCGTAGGAAAAATTAGAGTGAAAATTCCATGATGACCTGTTTCAGATGGAGAAATCCCTTACATGAGGAGGATATAAGGATCGCAATTTATATAAATGCTTAGGTTGAGAGGGACTTCAAGAAGTGAATGTGGGAGGGATTTTAGGAGCTTAAAAAAATATTAATTATGACTTTTCAATGACCCATGCCACAACCCCATGGGGTTTTATCACACTAACTAGGGGTACAAACTTCAAACATGAATATCTCTCAAATCGTGAAGAATTACATCATGTGCCATATATCAACGGAAACATCTCGACAAGTAGAAAAAATAAAAATAATTATTGATCCAGAATATATTAATTTGGTAGGTCAAAATTCCCATGCAATATTGGGTTAACCCTTGGTGCTGCTTGGGTTGACATCAATGAAAACCACTGATCAACAATCTCCCCCTTTGGCATTGATGGCAACACAAGTACTCCCCCTACAATCATGAAACCTCTTCCTACAACATTCTCTCCCCCTTTGACATCAATGGAAAAGGGTAACTCCCCTCGAAACACAACCATCCTGCGGACCTGTACACACTTCCACTCCCCCTGACACACAACCGTCCCGTAGACTTGTAATCTACTTCCACTCCCCCTTTAGTTGGGAATTATTGCAAATATATAAGCGATGTTTGTACCATAAGGAATCATTTTTCCAACTAAATGTATCAAATGTACTAGGATCTTGCTGCAAATTTTGAATGAGATTCCACACTTCTTCGTCCTTCTTCCATTCATCCCTTGCTTTGGTTATCCAATATGGTTGGAGAATTGAAATGGCACAAAGCAATGCTTCACCTCTTCATCCTTTCTTGAGAGTGCATCTGCAACAACATTTAGCTTCCCTTTTTTGTAGACGATTTCAAAGTCAAAACCAAACATCTTTGTGACTCACTTTTCCTTGTCTTCTAATGATAGAATTTGTTCCAAAAAGTGTTTAACACTATCAAGATCAGTTTTTACCTTGAAGTGTCTTCCCATTAGGTAAGCTCTCCATTTCTTTAGTGCATGTAGTATTGCCAACATTTCCTTCTCATAAATAGCCTTTTTTAAATACTTTCCTTTGATTGATGACTTTCAAAAGAAATGGGTCTTCCTTATAGTATTAAAACAACACTAATTCCATTTCCCGAGACATCATATTCCACAATAAAGGTTTTTGTGAAGTCTGGCATAGTTAAGACTGGTGTTAGGCACATTTCCTCTTTAAGATGTTCAAAGGCCTTAGTTGCTTCAGGAGTCCATGAAAATGCATATGTATTCAATAATGTTGTTAGGGATGCTGTTATTCTCCCATAATTCTTAACAAACTTGCGATAATACCCTGTTAACCTGAAAAATCCATGCAACTGCTTTATGGTTGTGGGGACATTCCATTCCTTAATGGCTTTAATTTTGTTAGGGTCTACCTTAACACCCTCGTCAGATACAATATGACCTAGATATTCCACCTCTTGTACTCCAAAGAAAAATTTGGATGATTTTGCATATAATTGTTTCTCCTCCAATAGTTTGAGCACCCTGTCAACATGTTGAACATGATCCTTCCAAGACCTGCTGTAGATTAGTATATCATCAAAAAATACTAGCAAAAAATTTCTAAGGAAGGGTTTGAAAATGGAATTCATCAACTATTGAAATGTAGAAGGTGCATTGGTAAGGCCAAAAGGCATGACCAAAAATTCATAATGACCCTCATGAGTTCGAAAAGTTGTTTTCGGAATATCTTCAGTCTTCATTATAATTTTATGATATCCTAAACAAAGATCCAACTTGGTAAAGTAAATTGTTCCATGTAATTCATCTAATAATTCATCAATCACAGGAATGGGAAATTTATCTTTAATAGTGAGCTTATTGAGCTCCATATAATCCAGACACATGCACCATGATCCATATTTCTTGTGCACCAATAATATTGGAGCAGAGAAAGAACTTTGACTAGGTTGAATTATACCAGCCTCTAACATTTTTGCTATCATACGTTCAATTTCACTCTTTTGGACATAAGGATATCTGTAAGACCTGATGTTTGGAGGAACACTTCCTGGAATCAAATTAATAGCATGATCATGATCACGAATAGGTGGGAGTTCTTTGGGAGTATCAAACACCTTGGAATGATTGTCCAAGACTTTTTGGAGATCTGGAGAAATAGATGATTTTGATGTTGGAACTTCTAGTGAGCATAATTGTGCAATTACGCCCCATTTTTCTTTCTTCAGAAGATTTGTCATGAAATTATACCTTATTATCTTTCCTAGATTCCCTGCGATACCCCATAATTTTATTTCCTTTCCTTCCGAAAAAAATTTCAAGAAAAGTTCTTGGAAATTAAAAGCTACCATCCCCAAAGATTGTAACCATTGTACTCCTAGTACAACATCAACACCTCCCATTGGGATGGAAAGCATTGGAATATTCAATACATATTCCCCCATGGCTACCTTGATATTATTTCATTTTCCAGAGTAATTTATAGTTCCTCCATTTGCAACCGTCACTTGACATTTTGGTGCTGGGTATAGGAAAGAATTCAATTCCTTGGTTACCTTACAACGAATAAAATTATGGCTACTACCCAAATCAATCAAAACTATTACATTTTTCTTCTTGATATGTCCTTCTATCTTGAGAGTTTGAGGAGTGGTAATTCCTGCCAATGCATTACATGATATGGTTGGACTCATTTCTTCTTCTTCTAGGGTTTTTTCTAGTGTATATCCTCTACTTTTGAAGTTTCTTATTCATTTTCTTCCTCTTTTTCACAATCTATGTAAAATAATTTCTTCTCAGCGCACTTATGACCTTTAGTGTATTTGCTATCACAACTGTAGCAAAGCCCTTTTTCTCTTTTTCTTCCAATTGTTGTGGTGTCAACCTTGTTGGTTGTGGAAGTCTAGGAGTAGCAACACTTCCATCTTTATAGATGTGAGTGGTATGCTTCCTTGTCGCCATAATTTTACATTCAATTTTTCTTGCCAGCTTGAATGCGTTCTCCAATGAATCAGGTTCCCAAACACGAACTTCATGTTGGATGTTATTATTTAAAGTCCCTATGAAGACATCAATCCTATGTTCCTCTGGAATATTAGTTACCCTTATATTCAATTTTTGGAAGTCATCAATGTGCTCCATCACTGAACCCTTTTTTTTGAGATTTATCAATTGGCTAAAGAAGGTGTTTCTCTTTGTATCCTCATAATGTGCTATCATTTCCTCTGTAAAAATTGACCAAGTGACAATTTTTTTATGGGAGATGTTGTACATTAAGAGACAATCCCTTAGATGTGATAAGGAATCAGTGCTTAAGACATTTATATGATTATGTCACGAAAATATCTCTCTCTGTTTTAATCACCTTCAAGTATTTTTAATTAAACCTTTAGATATTAAACACAATGAATGTCTCACAATGCTATTATTTGCTAATGTTGAATGAAATGACCAGAAGAAAATGAAAGAATAAAGTCCAAAATGATATGCTATCACACAGAATATATCATCTCAAACTTCTGAGGAATTTATAAAAGTAGTTAACACAAAGGAGCGCCAATTAAGGATTTTAACTCTTGATTACATAGGTAAAAAGAGACTTGCTGCTCATTACTTAATCTTATTCAAAGAAAGAAAACACAGAATGTGAACTAAGATACATATCAACATAAACAAATGCCAGAAACTTGATTACTCATTCATTAATCATTGAAATATCTGAATACAAAATAGTAATTTGAAGGTCCAAAACTCAGAACCTTTCTCACTCTTGAAAATTACATTAAATATAGTAAAACAACAATTTGGAACCAATTGTAACCAATTATAACTACCACAACTACTTAGGACTTCGGAGGCTGTCTACATGCCTTGAAAATGTTTTATTACAATTACATTGTCTTTGAAAAAGTAATATAATAAAAAATATACATCCTAATCTATAGGAATTGTTGATGATGCTGCTGCGTTTTCTTGGTCAGCTGATTTGTCTTTCTTTGATGCTGAAAACCCTTTTGGCAACTCTATTGTCCAAGCTCTGTAATTTTTCCATATCTCTATCTTTGTCCTGGGTGAATGTGTTAGATTGTGATACTCCAATATGAATGCAATAATTTGATTATAAGATAGTCCTTCTGTGAAAAGAGTTTTTACCAACCACAGTAGCTGGAAATGTTTCTACATGAAGTTGACCATTGTTTCCCCTTTAAGCACCTGAGTTTTTTTATGCCTGTTATCAACTTTAATTTTTGCCATAACTAGAAAATTCTCATAAGAATCCCATGGAAAAAGCTTTCCTTCATCTCCCCAACATGATGGCAGACCTATTATTAATAAATAAACTATTTATTTGAATCGAACTAGCCGTTATTTTTCAAACGGCTAGTTGGAGATTTAAGATCTATTTAAAGGGGTTTATTGATCAGATTTTCCATCTTGTCCTGATGATGAACCACACTGGCTAGTTCAAAACACGTCGACCAAATCTATTTTGATGTGATTTTCACCGAAAGATTTTTATCACATTTTATGGATCACAGAAGCAAAATTCCTAATAAGACCTATTCTTGTTAATTTTTCAAATAACTTATCAAATTGACTTAATGCTTCTTTAATTTCCATCAATTTCTTTTCAGTAGCTTTACTGTGATCATTTCTGAAAATCGTCTTATTGATATCCACTGCATATAAGGTCCTGTCTTTAATGCCATTCTCTTCTAATTCCTAATATTTTTTAGAATTAATAAAATCAATGAACCTTCTAGCCCAGATAGCTTTGCTAATTGCCTTCTGTTTATCTGTCATGATTGGTTCTTCACATTCCCTCATAAGATATTTTTCCTCTGCAACTATCTTCAAACAAATCCAAATTGATTTCATTTCTAAAATGATATCATTCCAAATGATATCTTTGGCTTGTATCAGTGAAATGTTTCCTTTCAGTATTTATTTGAGATTTTTAATCTCAGCATTAGCATTCTGAATATCCATTTTATACTTGCCAGCTTCATTCTCTATGATATGAATAAGCTTTGTTGCAGTCTCCAGATCTACTTGAGACTTTTTCCGATCTCTTTTAGCCATCTGCACCTCAGTATTCAATTGAACAATCTGTGCTTGAGGATATTCGTTACTTGTAGGAAAAAAAAATACAACTATGGTTATCAATATGATTTAGCAATGATATTTCAGTTTGCTTTATTTTGGCAATTTCTTCATCTTTTTGCATTAGTTGCTGTAAAATATTTTCCTTTTCATTCTCCACCTCTGCAACATCTGCAACCATATAATGTTCTCATGTAGGAAATTTTAGCTTCTTCCTCAATGTGGATATTTCTACTTCAGCACTCTGCATAAATTTTTGTACAACAGTCTTGTCACTAAGGTCCACTCTAATATTTACAATGATTTTATTTAACTCATCATTTTGAACTGTTAAAGCTCTTGCATTAGCTTTCTCTAACTTCAAATGCTTAATTACCTTTCCCAACATATTTTCTTCCTTCATTGCCATTGCATTGGTCTTGGTCAAGTCATTCACAATTAACTGATCAGTTTGCATATGCAAATTCATCTTATCCATCAGGGGAATCTTCTTCACATCTACAGTCACATTTACAATATTGAAATTCTTAGAAGAACTTATTGACATATATGTAGGATGAGACAGGGAAATTCTGAATTGATCTTTTTCAAGATCCATGATAGTCAAAAGTATTGTTTGATCCAGAGCAACCTGATACTCAGCTTGGGCTTCCATGCTGGCCTTCATATTTGATTCCTTTCTTTAATCTATTTAAACATCTGTTTGATCAGAGGTACTTGATCATGAGAGATTTCATGACTACCGGTGAAGCAGGAACATTTTATTCTTTTCCTAGATGTAAAGAAAAACCAGGTGGGTTAAATGTAATTTCTTCAATAAACTTTGTCCTTTTCTCAGCTCCCTGCTCCTCATCATCTAAGTCAATCACTATTCCTTTGCTTCTTTTGTTTGATTTTTCTGATATGATAGGCGTCTGAATGTTTGAACCTGCTAAACTTATCACACCTTTACTTTCTATCTTCTCCAAATCTGGTCTTCTTTCATGAATGAAAGCTAAATACCCATTCTCAATTCTTCTATTTGAAATTACACTATGAGGGCCATAAGCCCAACTTTCCCCTAACATCATATGCATCTCATCTAACATTTTAGTAACCTACTCAAATGCCTGTCTCATATTGACTATGAAAGGGTGTACAGTCATGGGTAATTTGTTCATATGCCCCTTTTTCATGGGCACAAAGTGAACGTGATCAACATTTAGGCTTTGTCGAATAAATTCCAAGGAAAATAGCCTCATAGGTACAAAAGTTGGAAGTCTGTAAGGCTCAACCCTTGCTCCATATAGCCTAATTTCAGAGTAATCCTAAAAAAAAACCATTTTCCAAATTTTCAAGTTACTCCTAGATGTAAATATTCCTGAGCTTTAGGTAAGAAACAAGGAGGAGGAACTGCATTCAAAATTTTGTATGCAACTGACATGAAATAACTAGCGAAATCAAACAATCCAGCTTCATTTTGCTCTCTTCTTACTACATATGTCCAGAACACTACTGATTGCCTTTTCTTGTTTACATCCATAATATTCAGATCTAAATGCATGAACTCTTCCGAATTTTGATATAATAACAAGTAGACAATTAATGAAGCAAATTTAAAAGAACCTGTTAATGAAAGGCTCATCAGCTATGAATTAACTGCCTCCTGCCAATATGATGGAATATCCAACACTTTTCCTGCTTTCATCATCATGGAAAACATCCCCAAGACTGATTTATCCATTGTACTGTTATCATCTTTGCCCAGAATTTTCGCAATGCTGCTTAATACTGGTCGAATTTCTGCGTCAAAAATCTCCATAGCAAATTCTTTGCTGTCTGGTTGAAATTGCTTCATGTTTGGCTTCAAAAATTATATGAACTAATTAAACTCTTCACCTGTAAGATTATCATAGTAGGTTACCAGGGAATCGTCGGAGAACTGAACAGATGACTCTAAATCAAGATAGCAAAGGGATTGACAGATTAGATGGGTAGACACTTGAAAAAAATTCTCTCCTTGACAATTCATGACAAAGCATTTCCCAGGGTACATGACTGACACCAACCAATAGATAAATTCAGGAAAAGGGTGGGTTTTTGGGATACATGCAGAAAGTACTCTAGACTTGACCATGGCAGTAAAACCAGGGGAGGTTTTGTCATTCAGGATGACTTTCTGATAGAATGGAAGATGAATTATAGAACAAAGAGTATCTTGAATATCCCCCTTAGTGTCCATGAGAGGGATATGACTAGCTGAACCTGAAAAAGATGAATGCTTAGCCATGACTGAAAATTAATGTAAAGAATAACTCACAGGGTGGTCAATTCTAATAGGTTGACAGGAAACTGAAACAGGACGTAGTGCAAACTAATCATAAAATATTTGAAAAAAAACAATGCTAATTTTTCTTAAATAGGTGGCTTGGCTTCAAAATTGAATGCTAACATGACGCGCCAACAAGCCGTTGATCCGACGTGGAAGACAACTGTGAAAAACTCAGTGCCCTACGTCACTGCGGGGAATCTCGAGGTACGGGGGGGGGGATTTTGGTTGGTGCTCCCGCAATGAATCTCCACCATTCATCTCTGTTGTCCTCGCAGTCAACCGAGTCAACTACGGAGGCACCCATTTAATTATCTTGTGCGTTGATTGTGCCCGCAGGTTGGGATTTTTATTGAAAATTCAAACCATCAACACTTTATGCCCAACAAAATGATCAATGTTTAATCATAAATACGAAGCCCGCTTTCATAAAGTTTAAAGTTTTTAAAATTTTAACTTTAATACATCAACATAAATGTTTTTTATGCTAAAGTATAAGAATTTTAATACTTTAACATTTTTTCAACAATTTTTTTTTTTTTTTTTTCATGAATTGAAAATAAAAAGGATATGCGAATAATCCACAACAGGAGCAAAGCCATCGATACCATAAAAATGTCTTTTTTTCTAAATTTAAAGTTGCAATGCGTAAATTTTGTGTGCTTTTCACATTATTGAGATCAAAATATTTCTCCATCTGTAGTATCCATGTTACAGGATCCTTGCCATCAAACTTCCTCATATCCATATTTGGAATATGGCGGTTATTAAATCTAACATTAGAGTTTATGAAATCATGATTAACATTTATTTTTTTCTCACAATGAGTTTCCTCTACTAACTTTTCACCATTAGGAATCATTTCTTCTATCAACTTTGTCAAACCTTGAATGTCTGCTTTTAGATCATTCTTCATGTTTTCCATGTTGTCTTTCATTTTTTCTTCCATTTCCTCCATCTTAGCCTCCATGTCATCCATATTAGCTTCCACGCCTTTCTTCAAAACATCCATCTTCGCTTCCACGCCTTTCTTCAAAACTTCAATTTCATTTTTTGATGCTCTTTGTGAGAGCGAAATTTGGTGCACTTGCTCTTGTAATTTTGATAGATCATGTTGCAATTCTTCATCTTCACGAGTCATAGTAGAGTATTCTGAGGGCTTAATGGGTGTTAAATTATTTTTAGGAGGCATTTTATAACCCATTACTAAAATATATTTTCAATCGGCCCTTGGAATCACTTCAAACTAATTTTTTACACAAGATTTATGCAATTTGGAAAACAAACACACCTTTTTCTTGATTTTGAGGAGCTAGATATTGAAAATGAATTATCTCTATGATTTCGGATCTTCAATATCTTAAATTTTTCCTTGATGTGGCCTTATGAATCCTCTTTCTAATGACATAGGTCTAACCTGATTTGGATTCTTCAAGGCAAAGTTATGTCCAATCTCCCACAATGACCTAATTATGGACTAGTTTAGTAGAGCAAACTTGTACAACTTGCCATGTGCCATTGTTTCCTCTCTAGGCTACAAAATTGATAGAAAATAAACTAAAGTATGTTTGCTTGTGGAAACTTTTACAACATTCCAATTCGATGTTCAGAGAAAGCATTATGAATATTTTCCCACGATCACCACTTTGAGATGAAATTTGGGAGCCTGAAAAAGCCATAACTTCTACAGAACATATCTTCGAAAATATTGTGAACCAAGCTCTGAAATTTTGTGATGCTTTTCCTTAGGATTTCGGCTTCACACTATAAAAATTTCAGATTTTGAACCTTCATAGAAAAAAATTTATAGCGAAAATTCCATGATGGCCTTTTTGGAGCAGCGAAACCCTAGAATCCAAAGCGCTGATACCAAATGTTGTGAAACCAGCTCCAAAAATAGAAGAAAAGAGAGATCAATGCCTTAGAAATGAGCCAATTTGAGGGGGAAATGTCCAATACATTACATAAATGAACAATTCTTGGATGATACAACTGACATAACCTCCTTTCTATATATAGGAGTCAATGGGGCCACAATGTAATCCTAGCTGACCTAACAATAATAATTTAAGGGCACAATAATAACAATATGGGCGTTACAGGGGTACAAAAATAATAATAAAGGGGTTACACTAACAACAATAAGGGACTATACTAGTAATATAGGGACCTAACAATGCAAAATATTTTCGTTCATGGATGGATTTTTGGGCTATAATCAAATCAATATCCACCCAGAGGACCAATATAAGACATCATTCATCTATCCCTGGGGAACATTCACTTATTGGAAACTACTGTTTGGTTTAAAGAACGACGGGGAAACTTTTCAGAGAGTAATGGATAATGCCTTCAATGACATCAAGAACATTGTTCAACCCTATCTAGATGATTTACCCATGCATTCATGAAACCAGATTGATCACCCGATGCATTTGAGAGCTATATTTTTACATTGGCGACACTGAAAAAATACACCTCAATCCACATAAATGTGTGTTTTTTGTTGGTTCTGGTCATTTTCTGGGATTCATCGTCTCAAAAGAAGGAATTCGAGAAGACCCACGGAAGGTATAGGCCATTCTTGATTTTCCCGTGCCATCAAATTTGCTTCAGTTACAAAAAATTCAAGGAAAGGCTAACATCCTAAGGAGGTTCATAACCACTATGCTGAAATGGCTAAATTACTTACTCGGCTCTTGAAAAAGGGGATTCCCTTCCATTGGGACCAAGTTTCACAAGCTTCTTTTGATGCTGTCAAGGACACACCTTTCCGAGCATTGTTAATGTATCCCCCCAATTATCAGAGTGATTATTTCTTATATATCGTTGTGGTTGATACGACCATTTCTATGGTATTGGTACAAGTAAAAAATGGTGTAGAACATCTAATCTATTATTTGATTTGTAATATCAATGATATAGAAATGAAGTATTCATACGTAGAAAATCTTGCGTTGGCGACTGTTCAAGTTGTCAAAATATTTCGCAACTATATCATGTTTTGGAAGACCATTGTCATTTTAGATTGCAACCCAATGACTTACATCTTATCACGCTAGTTACTGGGGGGAAAGTACTCAAAATGGATTATCATTTTGCAGGAATTTGATTTGGAATTCATCAAATCCAAATAAAAGAAGTCTTTAGTTTTGGCTGAGCTTCTCTGCAACCTTCCCTATGATAGTACTGTTGCTACATAGAAACCATATATTCCTGATGAGTCTCTGTTTCTAAATGGATCATCTGATCCTTGGTATGGGGATTTTGTCATTTATCACTAGATGCAGACTTTTCGTCTTGATACCTCTGGCTCTAAGCAACGACGTATTTGATACCAAGCCAAATATTATATGATCATCAATGATACACTTTATCGTCGTGGTGTCGATACAATTTTAAGGAGGTGCCTCACTCATGAGGAGGCTGAAAAGGCTTTAAATGATTGTCATGTTGGGGCTTGTGGTGGACACTTTTATGGATACACTACCACGTAAAAGATACTTTGTGTCGGTTACTTTTGGCCTA
Source organism: Pinus albicaulis (assembly GCA_034641835.2). NCBI lineage: Eukaryota > Viridiplantae > Streptophyta > Pinopsida > Pinales > Pinaceae > Pinus > Pinus albicaulis. The sequence goes on from CM076572.1 coordinate 488,174,937, forward strand.
CCATATTTCACGACTGCATCCTCGTGGTAAGAATTTTTCATTCATGCTAGATATTTGATCATAAAATTTGCAAACCGTGAACACCAATGCATCTTGTTGTCTCTGTAGGACCATTTTAAAAATGGGGCATTGACTTCATGACCTGTAACCCTCGTTTGTTTGGGGTGCATGGTTATATTATTGTCGATGTAGGCTACTTTAGCAAGTGGGCTGAAGCGATGCCTACATTCAACAACACAAGACAAAAAACTACATTGTTTTTCTTTAATCATGTCATTTTACGGTTTGGGGTCCCAGAGGCTATAATCAAAGATCATAGTTCGCATTTTTGCAATCATATGATGAATGAGTTGACTGCCAAATTTGGACTGTCACATGATAGTTCTACTCCTTATTATCCACAATCAAGTATACATGTTGAGGCTATTAAAAAAATTATTAAAAGAATTCTTCAATGAATGATAGGCGTTCATAGGAACAATTGGCATTTAATCATGTACTCGGCTATGTGGGCGTACCGAACCTCGGTGAGAAACGAAACCAGATTTAACCCCTTTAAATTGGTGTATGGTCTAGAAGCTATCTTGCCAATTCAATGTGAAATACTGTCATTAAAACTCATAATTGACTTGTTACCTGACACCTTTGTTGAAGAATCACGTCTCTTTAACCTCATCCATATTGATGAAATGCGGCGTGAAGCCCAATTGGCCAATGAAGCGCATAAGAGACGTATAAAGTCGCAATATGACAAGCATGTCCAACCTCGCAATTTCTCATAGGGTGACCTGGTACTTATTTATGATTAGGAAGCTGATGTAATAGGTACAGGGAAATTTGAGCCATTATGGCATGGCCCCTATATTTTCACAATAGTTCCTGCTAAGGGTGCCTATGAGTTGGAAAATTACAATGGAATTTTGTTGGCACAGCCTCGAAATGGGTTGTATCTGAAACATTGCTATGCTTAATCATGAGCATATTAATTTTTTGTATTATATTTTATATATGATGTTGATTTGAATTTATTGCCTTAGTTTTCTTTTCTAGAGTCTTCTTGAAGTTAGTAATACGCTTTATATTTCATCGTAGATGTATAAATCTTTGGAACCATTTGTTGGGTATGCTGATGGTGCTAGTCGTAGTACGTAAAATCTATCCTCTGCAGCGTGGGCCATTTTCGCTCCGAATGGTGAGTTAGTGAGTCTTCAATGGATTTGTATTAGTTGATCTACAAAAAATATCACTGAGTATAGTGCGTTGATCGAACTTCTCTTCGATGTCATTTCACTTGGTATTAACCACATCATCATTAGGTTAGACTCACAACTTGTGGTACTACAACTTACTAGTGTTTATACTGTCAGAAATTCAACACTGCATCGTATGTTCCTAAGAGTTCGAATTTTAGAAAGAATTTTTTATTTCATTCAATATCAACACATTTCTAGAAACTTAAGCACATTAACTCATTCTTTAGCGAATTATGTTATAAATAGACATTCGAGACACATGTAAAGATACATTTAGAGAATTGAATATGATTGCGAAATAAACATAGAAAAAGAATGAAATCAAATAGATAGATAGTTTTAGGATTTTACAAAATTTGTGCCCAATACACATTGGTCATCTGACCTCAAAAAGTATGCAACATGTCAAAAGTAAACTAGTGGTGCTCATGATAACATGATACTGATCTAGCTATCAAACACAGTAACTGCATTAAGCGGTTATGAATGCCAATAGTATGGCATTACAGTCACATGGGTCACTCTTTGATCTGGAAATCCAGAATACTGAAGGTCAAACCCTATATGTGCTATCGAATCTCAGCAAGAGTCTCAGCCATATCCAAATCCTGAAGGACTGCTCTCTTGACAACCCTCTCTATTGTCTCATCTACTCCCTTCTCTGGCTCTCTCACTGGTCGAACTTGAACCACATCTACATTACATCAAAAATTTAGTTTGGTCTTGGAAAAACATCAAAATACAAAAGCATATATAAACCTTAGAAAAAAAAACATGGTCAGAAAATTCTTACCAATTGCACCCCACTGAGCGCTTTCTGGTAAAACTAAATTTGGATCTCCTCAGAAGTCGATGCCTGCATGTGAATAGTCATCGATGGTGATAATCTGTTGGCTGAACTAGGCAAAGAATGTAGTCGAAAACACGATGGTCGATTGACCAGCATGTCTAGCCATCATTTCTACCCATATCTGCATCCTTGGATCTCTAGGGTTAGATATACCCAGTGTCAAATGTTGAGGTTGCATCAGTGGAATCCACTCTAAGGCGAAAGAAATGAGGATTGAACCATAGTTGAAATTTGTATTCCTTCCTCCCTTTGCCTTGCTGAGTTTTTCTTTCATTTTAGAGAGTACAACTTCAGCCCAATTGAAAATTTTTGGTTCCATGCACTCTAGTGCATATTGCATGTAAGATCTATTTTCTACGTGTAGTGTAGCAGTACCAGCAAGCTTTGCGATCATGAATAATATGGTTCTCAATGGAAAATCACAAACATCGCAGATGCATATTTTCCCATCTTTGTTAGGCTCTGCCCCTGGATTGCAATTCTACAATATATAGTCTCTCACTGTCTCTCCTCCGAGAGGAGACCTTGAGAGAGAAATGGGTAGGACTCTCATTGACAAGCCTATCAGAAAATAGATATCCTCCACTAAAATTGGGACCACTTTGTCCCCAATATGAAATGCCTCAATAACTGGATCCCATGCATGAACAAGGAACTCCAATAGTTCTATATGTTACTTCATACTCGATAGACGGAAGTACTTCAGCAACCCATAGTCTCTAAGGGCTCTTAGAGTACCCGGATAATTTATGGAAATCATGTTTTTTTCCTCATGTTCTCTTTCCCTCCAAGTAATTTTCATTTTGGTCCGTTGAATCCCTGAAACAAAACCATAACTCATAAGGATCCACTTCATGCAAACACCTAGGTAAAATTTGGGCACACTACAAAGAACAAAAAATTGAATTATGCCCAATGCGCCCCTAGTCAAGGGATAGTGCATTGCAAGTGCACCTGGCCTTCAATTACAATGCACTGCAACACACCTTTCGACATTCAAGGGTGTGTTTCCCTGTTTGAAAAATAAATTTACCCTAAGGGGCCCAAATACCTAAAAAATTTCAATGAAATGAATCAAAAAGACTACTAAAGGAAAAAGGAGGTTTATGGCACCAACCTGGATCAAACAATGAGGAACACTATCCACAAAATTGATCACAATAAAAAGTTCATGTTTGGGGGGAAAAGCAGGTTCAGAGCTCCAAAATGAATAGTAAAACTCTTTCAATTAGTCATTTGATTATTTTTAAATCATATTTATTGCTGTGACTATGGGTTTTATTCATTTTTTTTAATCATGAAACAAGTATTTTAAATCCATTTGATGTTGTTCTGAACAGGTTTAAAACCAATATAGCAGATTTGTCGTGCACACTTATTTCAAGAATAATTTGACCAAAAAACATAATTTTATCCTTATTTTTCAATATTTGATAAAAAAACAAAAAAGGAATTGAAGCACACTTTTATCTCTTTTTTGAGCTTCGATAACGGTGAAAAAGGAACCCCTTGAGTCTTCTTTTAGCTCTTTTCAGATTCCAATAATGTGAAAATATTGTCGAGCACTTGTCTTTTCGAGCTCGTAAAAGTAAATGAATTGACATCTATTTAGTATAAGTTTAACCATTTTCTGAACTGAGATAGATTATTTACGAAAAAGGAAAACCTTAGTCGAACATGGCTAGGAGGTTCTCTCAGATGTTATTTTACACTTTTTCGGATCTAAGCGACAAATTTACGAAAAATGACTCATGGATTTTTCTTTTGTTCTCTTTTTCAAACTCTCTAAACATGAAAAAGGACTAGCCTGTGACTATCGTTAGGCTTGTTAAAACATAAAATAATGACACGCTTGTCGATCATGGCAAGAATTGAGTTTCATTTATCGCTAGACTTTTTAAATTATTAAATAGAAATGCATATTCACCTGAAGGGTTGAATTATAGATCAAGCATATGTTATCCTCCTCAAGCTTGTTAAAAAATAAAGAGGTATTGGTCGAAAAATGACCGGGGAAAATTTTGGAAAGTTAATAGAAATTTTACGGTAGCAGGTTGCTCTTAAACATGACACTTCACTCCATCATCATGACTGTTTGGGTTGGGTAATCTTCTTGAAGGTTCATTCATACCTATGGTTCATCATAACTTCACTTTGGTTTTGGGTCAATGCTGGCAACTCATCTCAGTGTCGATGATATTCTCAAGAGAAGTCATCCAGTGAATACTCATCCTTCTGCAATACTCATAAAACTTCATTTTCATGATAGTCATCCCTAAACATTGCTATATCAAGTCACATTTTGTCTCCAAAATCAGTAACTCCCATTTCACGATAAGGTGGCTTCTTTTCGACATCAAATCATCATCCAGGAAGTTTACTTAGAAACATAATCTTCCAGTACCATGAGGCTTCTTACAACATCGACAAGATCCTCACTTCCGAACCTTTGACCGAAATATTTTTTTTGGCGTTGGACATCATCTATTCACGCCTTACAAAATGTACTGCAGTACCTTGAGAGCCATTAACATTAATGGTGGTTCTCTCGCATTTGTTAACAACTCACATCATTGGTTGGTAATCAAACGATGCCTTACAATGTTCGACTACAAATAATATATTCGCATGGCTAGAATTTTACCTAAACGATCGATTGAATGAGATAAGAAGACCCTGGATTTAGTTTCATCCATACGGGCTACGATTTCAGGATTTTTGTACACATCATCTATACTGTGACCTTACATACATATTGTCATCTGAGCATGGATCTATGTCTGTAGGCATGTATGTATTGGGAAACATTCCAATTTAGATGACTTTCTCCACTATGTACATGTTATTAGATGGTTTATGTGTTGAGCATGGGACTGCCTCCCTCAACAATTCATGATCAAGATGAAAATATCATGATGTAATTTATTGTAAGATTGATGCAAGTCTCCACTCCGCTTAAGTTCCATCTCATCACGTTGTAAAGCATCTCATTCAAAATATTATTATTATTTTGACTTCATGCTTTAGGGGGCACCTGTTATAGGTCAATTTGGGCATCATCCCCCATGACCTGGTCAAACTAGACATCATCTCTAGGACCAATTAAATAGGGTCTATCATCCCCTTACATTTCAGTTGCTATATTCCCTAAGAGGAACAAATAATTCATGACTTCTATTGTGAGATTTCCAAGGTTTGAAGTATATGTTATATCACTTTTGAACTCACCGACGTAACCTCTAAAGGGACTAATTGCATTTCATATGCATCATCCTCCATTCAAGGGTGCGCTGCAATGCACTTCCTGTAATTCAAGAGGGTGTTGGTCACCTAGGAGCAGAATCCTCATTGTTCCGGGAATCTCCACATGGCCAGTGCCTTCTATAAGAATCCATATGTGTAAAAATTCGAATCTAAATGTCCCTATAACACCTCTGAACTTGGGAACATGTATTTCCTATTATTATAAATTCGTTCATTGAGAAACTACCATAAGTTTCCCTATAAATTGAGCACATATCCTAGTGCTAGGGAAGGAATAATTTTGGTAAGAGATGTTGTTGGATTCTCATTTGAGAAAGTGAAAGTACTGATATGCTGCTAGTTTGATGTTGGATGTGATGAGGCTGGGATGAAGCTAGAGTTGGTGGCATCAAATCGATCATTGGTTGTAACCTCCCCCTTCTACTCTTTAATAAAGATTTCTTTTCATTTTCCCATATATGTATCTCTTTATGTTTCTATTTCTCATGAAATGGACCCTTGAGTGATATATATGATTCACAACTAATTGATTTGAGTGATTAAGATAAATAGGCAATTGTATATTGCAATTTTTTTGTTGTTCTCTGTTTATACTTGCAGGAATCAATTTGGCGATCTAATTTGGATTGGAAGCTATAGAAAAAAATATAGAAGGAGAAGAAGCTCTTGGATCACAAGTAGGTTCTTCTATCATTCTGTATGTCTATTTATTCTTAGAGAAGGTGATAGAAAAGTCTTTAATCTGTTGTTCTAAGTGTCTAGCACCACACTTCGGGAATTTGATTTATCCGTAGATCATAATTCTGCATAACATAGCTATCGTATAGATGAGGCAGTGATGGTGGCAGTATCATGGGCAGCTGTATAGATAGCAGCAGTGCAATAGATGAGGGGCAATATACCAAACATCAAAAGTGCAGAGGACCGATGTCATGGATTAGGGTGATGCTTCTAGTGGGAAGTGCTACTAGAGCACACTCCTCTCTAAGAGGGAGTTTTTATTTTTGGGTAGCATAAAATGTTCTCTAGCTCTGAAATTTTGTGGAGGGGCTAGAATACATGAGGTCTCCAAGACCTAGAAATTTTTTGCAGAAATTCCACCCAGAATACAAGTTATTCAAATAATTAATGATTTTTAATGAAGCATATGTTAAAACTTAGGGAATTAAATAATTAAAGTGAATTAACTTAAATGTGGGTGAGAAGCTTCTAAGTGATGAAGATCAAGTTTTTTTTAATCTTAGCCATGATGTGTTTAATGGGAGGAATCTAGGGTTTCATTTCTTACTTGTTGATATTGACTTCACTTTGATATCCTTCAAATTGTTTTGATGTCCTTCTCGAGATTTGATCCTTGAGTGTTACTTTATAAGATGCCCTTCCTTGACTTTGTCACCTTAGCTCTGATACCATGTTGAGAAATCTAGGGCATCAAGTATTAGGTGATTTATATTCTTATGATAACTGCTTGTGAATGCTTTTTAATTTCATAGATTAGGATCTTCTCTTTCTTAGATTATTAGTATTATTCTTCATCAAACAACTACCAATGCATAAAACATAAAGAGACAAGAGACACAGAATATAGGCTATCAGCCAGTGCCAAAACCTCTCCTAGTTGAGAGGAGGGCCTGAACAAATTCTTCTTCTTATAGAGATTCCAATAGATGAATACCAAGACCAATATCTAAACCCTTAAGAGAATGACCACTCCAAGAACAAGTCATAAAAATCCTTCTTTTTTGCTTCTGTTTCTTCCACAATTCAATGCAATTCAAACTTCTTCCTTCACTGCACTTCTCAGCTACCCTGAAATTTCGGCCTCTTTTCCACAAATGTGAAATTTATATTACTTCAATTTCACATGTGTGATGAGTAGGAGCAAGTTGAAGGTGCTTCCCTTCTTTTCTCTATTTTGAGGCTTCTCTAGATGAACTCGACTAGCTATAAAACTGACTTTCATAACTATAGATAACCTTCTCTTGGACTGTTATGATACCACTGCAGAAACCTTATATTTTTAGCCATTCGTGTGAGATAAGTAGCCCAAAAATAGTGCCAAATACTTTGATCTTACTTTTATATTTCTCATTGGTTAGTAGGTTGCCTTCTTGTGGACTTCGCACTCATTTTTCTAATTCAGGTTTTGACCAAATTGAAGACTTGAATATGACTAAAATTATTGCTCTTAAATAAGGCCAAGTTTCCCTATTTATAGTGGTTGGAGCCTCATAATTAGCTGACTTGAGAGAGGGTGAACTGACATGTCACTTTGAGTAGGTTATTTACTCCATTTTGTAGCCAACTTTAAGAAGAGGTTTTGCACTTGGTCTTGGAGAGCTTACATACTTATTTAATGACTCATAAAAAATGTAACATGCCCAAGAAGGGTCCTTCATACATGAAATTGACCCATTTTGGATTTATGACCAATCCTAAAGGCTCACAATGGGAGTCAAACTAAAACTAAAATTCCTTTCTCATGAAACCCATGAGACAAGCATTGCAATAATAATTTATTTTTTCTTCTTTGCATCAATTACATAAAATAAAAATTACACATCCTTATGAAGAAAACAATTAGTTACATTTTTCAACACCTCCCACCGCCCTCAAGTATCTAAGGGTGGAACCACATCCCGTACAGATCCTTGTGTGATCTTTTTACGGAACTAAGGTTCTTGATTTCTAGGAATCACCTAAAAACGGTGGAACCGCGGATCTGAAAATTGGATCCACAGTTCTGATGTTTTTATCTGATTCCTATAAATTAGGAATCATGCGGGCCTGATCCACGGTTCTGAGTTCCTGATCCACAATATTCATCGATCTATGGAGGTTTTGGCATTGATCCACGCAGATCCAAAGGGAGATAGTTGGTTCTGTGGGGATCTATTTCTTTAATTTTTTAAATTTTTACTTAAGTTGGCTTGGGGTTTTCTGGGCAATCCCAAGGTGACCCCTTGATGCTCCTCAGATGTTTCCTAGATACTCCCTCATGGTAATGTTAAATTTTTAAGGTAAAAGTGACATTCTCCTTTATCATTCATTTTCATAATTTTACTTAAATTTTAGCATTACCATGAAATGAATCAAGATGTTTGAGAGTGGTTCCATCCTCATCGGATTTCATATGGAGAAAATAGAATTTCATATCCCATTCAAAATTCAATAAACTTAGCTATTTTTAGGAATTCAAGATCAATGAGATTGTGGCATTTCATTAGATTATATCATGTATGAGGGTATGTGATTGGCACGTAATCAAGAGCTCCAAGCCCTATAGGTGCTATGTACCCTAATGTTGGTAGTGTTAACTGCTAAACTCCTTTTTCATGGCCATAGAAAAAAATTACCTTTCAGTCAAGTCAAAATCACTGATCAAGTATGTTAAGCCTTTTCCACCATATTTTAAGGCTTGGATTAGGTAGTTTATTCAAAATTGGGCAATGTTGATTAATATCCCTAAAAAATCGAGGTAGAGGCAAATACGAGACAAGAGGAGAAGAATCTAGATTCTAGAAGGTTGATGCTCGAGTAATTAATCATTGATGTATAATGGATGCCATATCTATCTTGATTTATGTATAAATATGCATGTTTTTATATCTTCTACAAATAATTTGGTATTTTGGATAATTTTTTAATATAAATGCATAAAAATATAAATATATATATATATATATATATATATATATATAGTAGACGCTTTTCTTCCTAGATTTTTGAGAAATGAAGCTTCCACTTATCTACTTCTAGAAAACGTCCCTGCTTCATGTAAAATTTCCCTTTACACTTCGTACCTATAGGGGATGGTGAAACACTCACCCTATGGTCACTCATTACTCAACAAGTACCACATGCCCAGAGGAGCTCCCAGAGCTCAAAGTTCAATCTTAACCAAAGATCCTTTCATATAGGGAATTGTTAAAATTTACAACTAGGTCCAAAATCCATTTGGACTGTTGATATGATGGAGATGATATTTTTTTTGGATTCCTCTTTCCGAGAGGTGAACGATTGATGTAAATATCATCTTCTTTGGATGAGCATAAGTTGGATTTTGAATTTATCCTCTCACACATGTACATTTTTCTAGGTTGGCGAGAATTGTAATGTAGGCTCATAAGCCCCAAAAGATGTGTCTCCACCATTCATTGATGGATATAAAAAGGAGAGATTCATTCCTCATTTGGAAATCATCTCATCACACATTATCTCCCCTCTCTTATTGGTTCGTATAGCCTCAAAGGAGCATCTCTCTCTCTCCTCGTACGTGTGAAAGGAAGCTGAATTTTTCGTATTGTTTCTAGGGAAAAAAACAGAGTACTGACCAATGTGGAATTTGGGTCAACTTCCATGATTTGACTTTGATTTATTAGGTAGAAATTCGATCTTGCAGTCGCAGCTAATGGCATGAAATCGAATAATTTTTGGCAGTTTGAGTTTTGGGTTGACCACAGCTTCGACCACATACTTTGACCACAAAGTTGGTTGTTCTGTTGACTAGGTTTGACCAAGTTTTTCAGGACTGTTTTGGGCTGACTTTGATTTTCTTTGGAGGTAGATTTCACTAGGTTTGACCGAGCTTCGTTTGAGGATATTTATTTTTGGTTTTACCAATGTTGATTTTTTTGGTTAGGGCATCCTGTTGACTGTTGTTTGACTGAAGTGAAATTTGTAGATTGTACTCTCTCTACTTAAATTTTGAATAATAAGAAGATTTGATCAAAGGGTTTTATTGAAATTAGGGTTTTTCTGTGACATCCACCAAATATTGTGTCGTCTTGACTTGACTTGTCTTCTATTTATTGTTTATGTTCTATCAACATTTAATGTCAATGTTAATGTGATTAAAAATTTGGAAATTGATATTGGGCTAATAAGAAAATATTGAAGTGAATTGCTCTAAGCATATAACATACCAATGTTATCTAAAATTAACATGGTATCAGAGCTCAGGTGAAGACAAAGCCCAAGAAACAGTGAGAAGAGAAATCACTGAAATTTGTTGGAAAAAGAAAAGAGTCGATGGCTTCCTCATCATACTCTAAATATGATGACAAGCTTAATGATAATTCTGATTATCATGCTTGGAAAATGTCCTTGGACTTGACTTTGGAGGAACAAGATGTTATGACTATGTGTAGGGAAAGATTACTAAGCCTCCTTCAAATGCATTGGCTACCACTAATACAAAGTACAAGAAAGGGGAAAACAAAGTGAAGAAGATCATTAGGGACACTATTCACAAGAATTTTGTTGCTTATATCTCCGAGCTAGGCACATCTAAGGAGATGTATGACAATTTGGTTGGAATTTTCAGGGCTGGAAACAAAAATAAAATTCCCTTTTTGAGGAACAAGTTGAAGGACATCAATATGGAAAAAGGAGATTCAATCCAATCCTACTTTATGAACATTACCAAAATAAAACATGATCTCTTATCTATTGGAGAGGTCACAGCTGATCGAGATATAAATCTCATTTCTCTTGGAGGTCTTACCCAGACATGGTATGTATTAAATACCACTATTCTTAATAATAATATAATTCGTAATTTTCATTAATTGTTGATGAGATGCACTCAAGAGGAGAAAAGGATGATGGAGAGAGAAGAAACTTCAAATGGAAATGAACCTATTGCTTTCTCTTCTCATACGAAGAAGAAGAATAATGTTGGTCCAAGAAATCAAGGTCAAGGAAGAGTGAGTCCCAAAGGAAGGAAGGGTAGATGTTAAAATTGTAACAAGTTTGGCCACTATGTTAGAGAGTGTCAAAATAAAAGGACTCTCTCCAAGATGATGACTACACCAATAAAAACAACTTCAGGGGAAATGGAAATCAAAGGAACAACAGGTTTGACAACAAAGGAAAGAGAAAGGGTCCCTCTACTAGAAATGGAAATGGAAATGGTCCACCATTAAGAAGTCAGGGAAATCCAGGTATGATGAATATAATGTTGTTGATAACAAGAAAAATGAATTTATTCTTATGTCTCCCCTCTCTGTTACCTCTCCTCCCGACACCCTAGATAACTAGTTGATTGATAGTGGTGCCTCAAGGCACTTCACTAGATATAAAGAGGCCCTCCCACATTTGATTGAAAATGAAACTAAATTGGAGATTATGCTTGGAGACAATGCCACCTATCCCATGAAAGGGACAGAGACTTTCAATATTCATCTAAATCAAGATCAAGTCCTTCATTTACAAGATGTGCTATATGTACTTGACTTAAAGAATAATTTTGTGTCTATTTCGGCGATGGAAGATAAAGGATTCAAGTTGTCATTCATTGATGGAAAGATACACATTTGGAAGAGGAATTTCAAAGAAAAATTCACTCTTGGTTTCAGGGTTGATACACTTTATCAGGTTTGAGGAAGTCCGTTGGGATCCATGACACGCAACACAACTCTTCAATCCGAATCATGGCACCAGAGGTTTTCTCACCTTCATTATAAGGCTTTTCCCGAAGCAAGGAAGGTGGTCACAGGTATGCTCGATTTCAAAGTTGATCATGAAGGTGTATGTTAGGGTTTTTCTGAAGGGAAACATGCAAAGGGACCATTCCCCTCAAGTGATACAAAGACTATTGACATTCTACAATTTATTCATTCTGATCTACTTGGCATGTTTCTCGTAACATCCTTCGAATGATGCTTATTTTATGTCACTTTCATAGATGACTTCTCCTGCAAAACTTAGATATACTTCTTGAAGAAAAAGAACGAAGTATTCAAATATTTTTGAACCTTCAAGGCCTTGGTTGAAAATCAAACAAGAAAGAAGATCAAAATTTTGAGGACCAATAATAGAACCAAATATGAATCAAATAAGTTCCTATGGGGAGAAGTTTCGAACACCGCCGTGTATGTTCAAAATAAATGGCCACATCAAGCTTTGGACTCCAACACTCCCTAATAAGTCTTCCCTAGTAAGAAACCTAATGTTTCTCATTTTAGAATTTTTGGAAGTCCCATATAGTTTCATGTGCCAAAGGAATAGAGGAGCAAGTTGGATGTTTTTGTAAAGAAGGGAACATTTGTGGGCTATAGTGAAACCTATAAGGCATATAGAATCTATATGCTTTGTCAAAGGGAAGTAGAGATATGCCATGATGTCACCTTCGATGAAGATGTTTCCCTTGGGAAGGTTAGAGATATTCCCATCTCAAAGGAAGATAAATATGAGATGCAAGAAAGCAAAAAGAACCAAAGGATGAACAAAAACCTGATGTTGAAGATCTGATGGATCTTGTTGATCCACCTCCTAGAGAGTCCTCTTCTAAAAATAGAAGACCCTCATGGCCTAGATATACTTTCGAAGATGTCGAAAGACATATTGCACCAAGGGGAACATTCTGTGAAAGTAAGAAGTCGAATAGGTACCAAGGGTACCTAGTAGCCATGAGCATCATTGTCCAATATGAGCCTTGAACATTTGAAGAAGCCGTGAAGCACCATGTTTGGAACGATGCAATGAATGAGGAATATGAGTTGATCATAAAGAATGGTATCTAGGATGTGGTTCCTAGACCAAAGGACAAGTTTGTTGTCACATAGAAATGGCACTACAAGATCAAACATGGAGCCAATGGAAGTGCTAAAAAGTTCAAGGTCAAATTTGTTTCCTAGCCCTTCTCGCACAAGGAACTATGATGAAATACTTGCATTTGTTGCACGATATACCACCATGCATTCAATTATTTCACTTTCTACCTCACAGGGATGGAGGTTACATCATATGGATGTCAAGACTACATTTTTTCATGGTTCAGTTAAGGAAGAGGTCTATGTGGAACAACTTTTGGGGTTTCAAAGTTTGAGATGGAGATACACATCTATGCAAGTTTAAGAAATCCCTCTATGGGTTGAAGCAATCCCCCAAGGATTGGTATGAGAGGATTGATAGCTACTTGATGAAGTCAACCTTTACTAGAAGTGAAGTTGATCCAAACCTTTACTTCAAGGTTGATAATGACAAGCCTCTCATATGTGTACTATATTTAGACAATCTCTTCCTGACAAGTGCAGACCCTCTCATTCATCAATGTAAGAGGGAGTTAGATTATGAATTTGAGATGAAGGACCTAGGAATTATGCACTACTTCCTAGGCCTAGAGTTTTGGAAAAATCCAGGTGAGATTCTCCTTTCTCAAGGAAAATATATTGTGAATTTTTTGGAAATATTTGGGATGGTGGAATGCAAATCCATGACTACTCTGATGGAACTAAACTTTAAGAAGTTGTGAGGAAGTGTTGTTGGGACTGATTTGTGAAATTCTACTGAGTATCATCAACACATGGGGGCCCTAGTGTTATTAGTTAACTCCTGTTAGAACATATGTTTTGCAGTGAACACGTTGAGTCAATATATGGTCAAGCCTCATAACATACACCGGATTGCTTCCAAGAATCTCTTGAGATATCTCTGGGGCACAATCAATCATAGAATAAGATACACTCTCGAGAATGTGAGGCTCCATGGATATACCGAAGTTGTTTGGGCAGACAGTGTGATGGATCGTAAGAGCACATATGGATATTGCTTCACTCTAGGTTCTGCTTCAATATCTTGGATGAGCAGGAAGAAAAAATCGGTTGCATTGAGCAGCGCTGAGGCTAAAATACATTGCAACAAGTATGTATGGTTATGAAGTTGTTTTGTTGAGGAAGCTCTTCAATGAGATGTTTGGGCATGTTTTGGATACCATCATGATCCATTATGACAACCAAAGTGGGATTCGACTTTCAGAGAATCCCGTGTTCCACAACCTATCCAAGCATATTGATATCAGGTACCACTTTATTCAGGATATGGTAAAGTGAGGTGTCATAAGCCTCCATCACATTGGGACTGATGAGCAGGTCACAGATATTCTCACGAAGCCCTGGGGAAGGTAAAATTCTTAACCTTCCGTGAGAAGCTTGGAATCATGGACAAACCTTCTTATGAGGGTCCCACTTGAGTTGGAATTTGAGCTTTGGGATCTCTGGGGGGCTTGGGGATAGCTTCTTAGAGCTATAAGAAACCACAAGGCAAGTTTCACCTTTTCTTATTGGTGTTATATTTCCCCACCGTGATGATATTCAGTTGGTTTTCCTTCTCTTAATCTATGCCCCATTTACATCCTACCCATGTAGTCTAGAACTGATGGTAAGTACCTCTCATCGAGCCAATGAGTTGGGAAATGAGGATTGATAAAATAGCATAAATGACAGATGCATCATGTATTTTCATACTCTCTATGTCTAGGATGGGTTGTGTCCAACAACTTGATCTGGGATCAAGTCTGGTTGAGGTTTATACCTCTATACTGACTTTGGGTCAGTGGAGAGTGGCAAGGTATTATGACTTACTCTTGATCAAATATTATTAATTATTTTATTCATGGCTCAACAGAATATATCAGAGTAGAGGATAGGGACAACAAGATCTCATAGGATGACATGATAGTATAAGATGAGATGTCACAAGATGACAAGATTGCATAGGTTTACAGATGGATTGACGGGTAAATTTCTCCCTAGTTGAAAGGGAGTGTTAAAATTGGAAACTAGGGCCAAACTCCACTTTTGATTGTTCATATGATGGAGATGATAATTGTTTTGGATTCCTCTTTCCAAGAGGTGCAATATTGATCTAAATATCATCTTGTTTGGATGAGCTAAAGTTGGATTTTTAATTTATTCTCTCACATATGAACATTTTTTAAGGTCGACCAGAATTGTAATGTAGGCTCATAAGCTGCAAAAGATATGTCTCCACCCCTCATTGATGGATATAAAAAGGAGAGATTTATTCCTCATTTGGAAATCATCTCATCACACATTATCTCTCCTCTCTCATTGGTGCGTACAATCTCAAAGGAGCATCTCTCTCTCCTCGCACGTGTGAAAGGAATATGAAGTTTTCAAATTATTTCTAGGGCAGAAAACAAAGAGTTGACCAGCGTTGAATTTCGGTCAACTTCCATGATTTGACCTCGATTTATTGGGAAGAACTTTGATCTTGCAAGGTTGCACTTGGTGCCACGAAATTCAAGAATTCTAGGTATTTTGAATTTTGGGTTAACCGTAGCTTTGATTGTTCTCTTGACCAGGTTTGATTGAGTTTTTTAGGACTGTTTTGGGTTGAATTTGACTATCCTTGGAGGCTGAGTTGACTGGGTTTGATTGTGCTTAATTGGAGGATATTTATTGTTGGTTTGACCAGCGTTAAATTTTTTGGTTAGGGCATCATGTTGACTGTTGTTTAACTAAAGTGAAATTTTTATATTGTACTCTCTCTCTCTCTCTTTGCTGAACTTTTGAAGAATAATAAGAAGATTTGATCAAAGGGTTTTCCCTACATTGGGGTTTTTCCCTGGCATATAATAAATATTGTGTCCTCTTGTCTTGTCTTGTCTTCTATTTATTGTTTATGTTCTATCATCATTTAATGTCAATGTTAATGTGATTACAAATCTGGAAATTGATATTGGGCTAATAAGGAAAGATTGAAGTAAATTGCTCTAAGCATAGAACATACCATTGTTATCTAAAATTAACAGGAATAGTGTCAAGCCACTTTATGAAAATAAATACTAGATATTGGTGATGATATTGATGACCGAATTGTCATGGGAGCCTCATAGCTCCACCCATCAGCATATAGATGTATACAATTTTCTACAAACATGTTGATTTAAAACTAGCCATTTTAGCAGTAGAGATCTTAGTAGGGCTTAGTAATCCTCTGCTTCTCACATATCAAGATGAGGAAAATATTTAACTGTTCTTACTCCCTCTTGATCTGGTAGACCACAAGCCTAATAGTTTCTTTCCATAGAGAAAAATGTTCATCTAGTACCCTGCTCATCATGAGATCCATCAACTTTGTAAAGGAGTTGTCTACCAACGCAACATAATAGATCGGAGGGTAGTTGGAGTGTTTGAATTACTTTTTTTATGGTGGAAATGGATTCAAAACCATAAAAAACCATTATGACACCCAAAATATTGAATTTTAATGAGTATAACCCATATTTTCAAAAATATTTGCCATAATTTTTTATAATCTTACCGTAATTTCTGGGTTATTCTGTGGTTTTTTAGACTACGAAATTTGTAAGTAAAGGTGGACCTCAAGAGATGAAGCACTTACATGTTATTTTACCATCTACGATACTGACAACCTAGCAACTTACGAATATTATTATTTTAATGAGAAATTGTCCATATATTGTCTTTGTATCAAGTCATATAGTTTAAAAATGACAGACAACATCAATAGCTATATCCAAACTTCATAGCTCTTTAAATATCGAGAATGCAACCATCTGCTATTAATTGAGGGACTTTATAACTCCCTCTTAAGGTGATAATTTGGTCTTCAATAATGATCTTCCAATATGAGGCAACTAATCCAATATAAGGAGGGTTATTTCACATTCAGGTGTTAATATCTTAAAACATTGTTCTAAATGTAACTTGGATGACAATAATCAGAGACTCCTGCTTCTTGTACTTGATGAGACATAGAATCTGATATGAACCTGATTATTTAAGGCACCTCTGATTTCATGGTGATGAGGGAAGCCATAAAAGAAATTGTTCCATGGTGTTATGCACTTCTTCTTCTCTTAGATTTTCATCGAAAGACAAATAGAGAGGTAAAAATACCAACAAGATTCCCACAGTCTATATACAACTTGTTCACAAATTCATTTGTAAACAGGGTTCATTGTTAATGAACCATCATGCAACTATAGTGCTAATATCAAAATTACTCTAGAGCCGGGATTGATTATGCCCTATATCAAAACCAAGAAAAACACTAAACTGTTGTGGAACCATAGATACGTTGAGCGGGCAACCATACATAATACCAATGAATCCACAGATATATATACCTGAAATTGTGATGAAAATATGGAAAATAGTATATATAAGCCTAAGGATATTTAATAGCACATATGAGGTTGCATCAGAGCCAACCTTGTTATGAAAGTTGAATTCAACGGAGTAATGAAACCAACCATATTATAGTAATGCCGAGAGTAATAATAGAGTTGTTGAGAATATTGTATTGAGCCATTATAGAACCGAAGCCATTCATAGACAATGTCATACATAAATATAGGACCAAATATAGAATCAACACCATTAATACATTATTGGGACCATATGTGAAACGTTTAGAAGGAGCCAACACCATACATACATCCAAAAGATAGAGAAAACCAATAAATTAGCAGAGAACCATGCTAAGAAACTATATCAATCATAGAGGAATTTTGTCAATACATCTGAGAGTTTTGTGTGACCTTGTCACTGTTCAATATGACGAATTCAATCCACCAGTGAGATGTCATTCATAACTTTCTGTGAAATAGAGGTGCGATGCCATAATGTTATACGACTGAGACCATCACTTAAGAAATGATTACTGATGAACAAATGCCAGAATATCTTAAGGTGTTGTAGCCACAATATTAAAAACCAGAACCGGTGACTGGACTGATGGACCTAATGAACTGGGTTTCGAATCAAAACTAGTCAAACTGGGACTGGTCATATCTCAATTAACCAGTTTAAGAACAAATACATTAAATAATTAATTTAAAAAAAAAACTATTTTTGAGATTTGCAACCATGATTCCAAGCCAATAGAGACAAAATATGCAAATTTTTCTCATTTATATACCATGTAATGGTGAATATATCAAAACAACACCGAGTGCAATCCATATCATTGACAAAATACATAATCAATGAGGCTATAAATGGCCTCTAGAGTTCAAAAAAAAGGCCTACATAGTACAAACTATTGGGCCACTAGCCTACAACAAATCTACATATATGATATTAGTGATCACCATTATCACTTGAAACTTCTCATCATGATCAAGCTTAGTTGGTTGAGTCTTGACTACCAAACTTTGCAACTTCTTGAGTCACAAAATTCTGTGTTGGTTCAGAGACTTGAGTCTCAAAATTCTGAAGGTATTCAGCCCTAATATGCCCTATTACTTCATTTCATGCTCCACATGGATTTGCATGGCCTTATATTCTAGCCAAGTGTTTCTTAAACCTACAAATACCCCCTCCTGCAGTATATTTTCAGCAATATTTGTAGGTCATTTTTCCATCAATCATATCACAATGAACCCATGCAATATCCTTGAATTTTGGAGGCATGATGGCTACTACTTAGCTCAAACTCTCTAGTGTTCAACTACTCTAGCAAAAACTCAACACTCTCCAAGCTCCCAATCAAACTCATAAAAGCTCCAAATGAGATGTGTGAGACAAATGAGAGGGGTAACCTCCTTTTAAAGGATTGGAAGGGGTGTTTTTGGAGGTAAACAACCCTTGTTTTCCCTCCAAAACCACCCGGAACCTTCATAAATTGCATCCGGTGGGTCTGCCGTCACCTTGGAAGCTAACCCGTGGGTCCCTCCAAAACCACCTGGAACATTCCTAAACCGCATCTGGTAGGTCCATCATGGCCTTGGAAACTAATTGGTTAGTTTAGGACGGAACTGACTAGTTTATCCATAAATCGTCCGATTTCGTCATGTAGCAATTTGTTTATACTCCCATTGACCATCCAACAAGCATGTACTCGAGCCCACGACTTGGATGAGATCCAAAAATTCACGGAAATCAAACCTTGTCCCTTCCAACGTAAAGTAATGGCCCAATCAGAGTACTATTGACAGGGCAAGAACAAAAGGGAAAAGTGAAAAATGAATAAATGAAGGAACGTAGTGGGCCTCTTTCTTCTTGTTCAAGATAAGCAGCAATAGCAAGAGGCTCGTTGGATTCCCTATATTATTTTTTGCACATTTTTTATATGTTTATTGGTGTTGGTCACCTTACTATTTTACTCCTTTTCATTCCTTCTCGATCCCGTGCTCTCATCACGTCTGGAGAGTGACAAGTTCTTAAGCGCTTAGACACAGCCCCTGCAAATGCAAGGATCGAGGCCCACGATCTAAAAATAATGTGCAGAGGTCCTTGTTTCATCAGTGAATGAGGCCACAGAGAATTGAAAAAAAACCTTCTAAGATTTATGTTTTCTCTTGCTTGGGCTTGACCTCTCCTGTGCTTTGTTCCCATGTTAAATTTCAGATAACATGTTCTTTTCATAGGTCAATTACTTCAATGATTCTTATGAGCCGAAGATTAATTCCATTTCTTTCAATAGTAATCAAATAATTTTTTATTCCACTAACAGTAATTGAAGAAATAACATAAGTAAACATATTTAGAGGGCAAGACAAGACAAGAGAACACAAGAATTGGCACAAGATAAGGAAAAACCCCAAGATAAGATTGCAATTCTAACTTCAAATAATAGTAGACAAACTCTGCCCTAACTAGTAGTCAACAGTATTCAAAGCTGCAAAAAAATAGACTCCAAAAGAAGCTTGGTCCTGGTTCACTTAATGTTGCCTCCTTTACTTCAGATTATGATGAGCCCAAGACAGTCCTAGAAAGTGAAATGAAGCTTGGAAAAAGAGATAAATAATTTTGTGGTCAAATGTCTGCAGTTAGGTCTTGTAGATATATATCTTAGATAGTCCAGATCTTGTTGACAATTGTTGTGGTTCTACCTTCAAAAATATATGATCACATTTGGTTATGGTTTTGGCCTACAAACAACTCCCACCAAGGTTTCATGACTACTTGACAATGGGGTTTAGGTTTGCGGCCTGTTCTACTCCTCATAACAACTTTTCATCCCCATGTCCAAGACTCACAATGTCTACGGCCCTCCTAAAATGAGTACAAGAAGATGCATCCTTCTTAAAAGGATAAATCTTACTAAATTTACTTCCTAGACCAACGGTTGCCTCTCTGCCTCAATATCGGACCTATCGAACAAATAATACACCAAAACAAACCCAACACTTGTCCCCCTAGCTCCTTCTTGTTACAACTACCTTAGAGATACATTAGAGCCCCAATCTACTTTGCTGCTACAGAGATATATTGTCTCAAGGATGAGTGCACAAGGATGATTGCTAAATGAGGTTGGAGGATTCCTATATATATACAAATAGACATGATAATTTTTCCTTATGGAGGAGAATTTGACCTTTACACTTGGAGGAAAATTAAAATTTCAAATTTTAAAATTTTCCCACTTTGATAAGGTCATGCCTTATAGAATTTCTTTTGAATAAACAAATATTTTTTCTTATCCAAATTTGGGGATTTTTAGGTGTATTTTCATCCTCTCGAGAAGAGGTATTTAATGCAATGATTATCTTCATTAGATGAGCTAATCAAAGTGCAATTTGGCCCTAGTTGTCAATTTCAACAAAAATCGACAAACATTGGCTAGGCCAAAAAAATCTCGATTTCCCGATTTTATCGCAATAAAATCACGATGTTTGCAACAATGGTTAAAAATCATAGGGGGCTACAAATATTGAGCCAAGAAATTATAATATTATAAAAGGAACTTATTTCTAAATAATCATGAATTTGTAAAGGATTTTTCAACAATTGAAAATCCAATGAATTATGAATACACCCCCCCCCGCAAAACCTTTCTTTTAATCATATAATTCAAGCTTGTCAAACTTGGTGTAACATGGTTTGATGGGAAGGGGAACATTTTTTGAAATGGAACCATGATGGTAAAAATACAAAATCATCCATCTTCTAATATCATTCACCTATGATGAGTTGGAAAAGGCACAAGGCCATTGCAAATCATGTATTGAGAGGATATGCCCCCACTTACAAACATAGCCCATGATAAGGATATATTATAATATGATAGGAAAAAATGGGTCTCTGTCATGTTAAAAATTTAATATATTGTATGATTAAGGGTGGGTTGTTGTCACACATGGATCTGTGAGATCTATAATCAACCTCAACATGGATTAATCGATGCTATCATACATAGCATGGATGCAGATTAAACATCTTCTTATTGGATCACAAATTTTGCATGATGTTAGTATCCTATAAATCAAAGGATCTCAAGTTGATTGAATATTTCATGAGTTTTGAATTTCATATTGAGTATGATTTTCAATATTCAAGTGATTTCCAAAGAAAAATGTGAAAAAAGAAAAGAAAAGAGGGTATAAATAAGAAAGGAAAAAGATAAAATAGAAGAAAGAAAAACCAAAAAAAGAAAAATATTGCAAGTGTTGCAAATCAAAATGCTACTACTGATTAGATAAATTTGTGCAATCACACAGTTTAAGCTTGATTATACAATTTTAAATTTCTATTGATAGTTTAGAAAATAAATATTTTCCAAACTGTCTAAATTTGGCATATCAGTAGTTAGGTAGAAACGAAATTGACTCAACAGCTTAATTTGAGTCAATGGAAGAAATAAGGATAGATGCAGGTTAGAGTTTTAAAGAAAAAAATGAATTGGGGTCTACAAGTCCAAATGCACCCTACAAAAGAACAAAAAATGTTAGATTAGTGACATGGGTAGGTAGGGATGAAAAGAAGAAAGAATAGAGGAAACATGAAATTTATCCTATAAAGTGCAGTCAAAGGAATTCATTTGTTCTTGATCAAAAAGAGAAAAATCAAAGGATAAAGGGTTATTTATTCTAAAGTTCACGAATTAAAGTTCATTTGAAAATATATTGTGACAGACCAGTGGATAGATGAGGCCATGATTGGTTTTCTATCTATTCTTTCATCATATTCTAAGCCTTGAATCATGTTCAACTTTAGCCAATTCCTAGTTTATTCCATCCATGATTAATTCCTAAAGTTTCACACAGAGGAAGTGTTAAAATACAATTCAGTTTTGGTCTATATGTTTGTCTATTTTTAGGCTAGAAGATTCCAGTTTACAATGGAAAAGGTTAATGATGAATCTCAACCTCAATCAGTTATCTTTTGGACAACTTTGTTAATGAAGGATCAAAAGGATTGTACATACAAGAGATTTGTTGATTCATTTGTACACCCAGGAATGAGTATACTCAATAGTATAGTGGAGCCAAGAATTAATGATGATATCAAGAATATTATGTAGTTATTAGATCAGGCGAGAAATGGAGATTCGTAGTTGTACCAAAATTATACTGAGATCAAAATATATGGATGCGATTTGGCCCCCTACAAGCTTCCAAATTTCCTCTCCATGAGGATCTTTTCCCTAGAATACATAAGGCGGATGATCAACACAGATGAGGTGCACTTTGTATATTCTAAGAAGAAATCCAAATTTAGGATCAAATCCCAAATTGGTCCTTTTATTTGTAATAGAAGAGCAGCAGGAGAAGAGGCTGATAATATGCTGAGATACATGGATTTCAATCACAGTTTCACTTGGTCATATGACCCATTGGGGATCATCTCCAAGAAAAGGGTGGAGAAAAAATCAACCCCATACATCTACACCCACAAGCTTGAGATAGATAATTTTATGAATCAAGCAGAGTGGGCAGCAAATACACTACAGGAGGCTGAAGAATAGGTGATATCAACCTCAAGAATTCAAACCCTTACACCACAGGAAAAGTAGACTACAGACAGAAAATAAGACAAGGGAAAAGAACCATAGAAAGAAACAAGAGGGAAGAGGCCAAGAGATGATCAGTCTGATATGGAGACTGATACATCTAGTAGAGAATTTCAAATGAATTATAGAAAGAGAGCTAGAGTCCACATAGAAATTGACCAAAGAAGTGAAAAGGAGCAGCAAACAGTCATCACAATCAGGGATTCTCCAAGTTCATCTCTAGTAGGTGGCCATACGATATTGTTAAAATACTCAGACACTATTTCATTCCAAAAACAGAACTTAAAAATGTCCACATCTACTGCTACTATAGGGGGAAAGGAGGAGAACATCTATGATACATTCATAGAAATAAAAAGAAAGAATGATATCCTGAAAACCAACACCTACAACCAGTTCTGGAAGAAAACAAGTAGTTCATAGAGTAGGATTTTATTAGCCTTTGACTCAGAGAAAGGAAATATGAGAATAGCTTTCCTAGAAGCAGAGATCTCCCAACCTAAAACACTTGCAGACTTCAAGCGCACTGCATTTGAATTTTATGTGAAAGACATCCATCCAATAGACCAGATGGATATGCATAAGAAAACTGGAGAAATGATTTCCTCCACGCTGACAAGCACTACCTTGAGCTTGTCTAAACTACAGGTATCCTTGGCCAATTTTCAATCTCAGCTAAAAATGGAGAAGATCTCTTCTCTGGCCAAATATACAAGAATCAAATCTCTGGAGGACTTAGTGATAAATATTGGGTATGAACCAACCAATGTGGAGGTTGTGGAAGAGGTATTGAAAAATAATGATGATGACATAACAACCCTCAGGAAACAACTCAAAATTCTAGAAACTGAATACCCTTTGACAAAAGACATTGAGGAAAATGAAGCACAGAAAGTTGAAATGATGAAGTTAATCATGGAGCAGTATGCACAACTAAAGAAGATGGAGATAGAAATGGAAAAACTGGTGAAATAAAATGAGAAAGAAAAATAAATGGCCATTATTACATTGGAGTCAGTTCCTATTGCATCCATCCCTATAGCAACACCAACAACCACAGGCTCATCAGGTGGTGTAGAGCAGCTAGCCAAGCCCATGGAGAACATGACCATACAAACAGCATAGATCAAAATAGCTAGAAGCAGAAATCAACGCCCTAAAGGATTTGAAGAAAAGGTCAGACAACGACCATGAAATTGAGATACAGAAAGCTCAGAAACATATTGAGAAATTAATCAAATTACAGAGTGAAGCTTCTATTGGACAGACTATTGGCCATGCCAAAGAAATTGTTTGAACAAGTATTGTTGAATCCATGAATGAAATATGGCCATCTATTCAGATAATATTTGAACAGAGAGATCTGATTGGATTAGTGAGTGATGCCATAGATAAAACAAAAAGAGAGCCGATAGGCATGCCTAAAACAAGAAACAATATCATCAAATTCTTGAATTACAAGAGCAGTTTTGAATTGGAACCACTAGGAGTGGAGGATAGAACAAAAACTATCCTAGAAGTCAAGAAGGTACTCAACAAAAAGAGTTTGGTCACACACTTAGAAGAAAAATCTCATTAGTTACAAATTGGTGTTAGCAGATTCTTCAATAGAATCAAACCTGACCAAAATAGGTTTTCCATCTCTTTTTGTGATAAATGATAAGCTCATGCACATGCCAGATTATGTCAAGAATCTGAAGGAGATTGCCAAAGATACCACAAAATTTGCAGGAATTAAAGGTTCAATGACCGGAAGATCCTTTTTGGAGGGTATGGACAATTATTTGTACATATAGCATGAAATCAAGAATATTTTCTAATTAAGGCCAACATTAATGAAGTACATAGACACAAATGAAATTTAGAGGAAGCTAATTAGGATCAAGATCTAGAATGCACAGCAGTGGGAGAAATTGTGTGATTACCAATAAGGGTGTCAACTCAACGCATCAACATAACAACCAACTCAAAAAATCAATTAATTTTGCAGACCAGTGTATCAATTCAACATATCAGCATCAGATTACCTAAATCTGCCAGTACAACAACAAGTCAAAACACACATTAATGAGCTTATGAAGATTACGACCACATGTCACAGATATTCCATCGTGTCCACTTCGTGGTCACATTTGTCAATTTTTAGCAATTATTGTAATAAATAGCATATTACCCATGTATATACGAAAATCACTAGGAATTAGTTAAATACTGCATTTCTATTCAGTATCAGGGGTTTGACCCTAGATTGTAAGCTTTTATATTGGAGCATTGTAATTGTGGAGATAGAGAATTAATAATAAAAGACCATTTTGCAAGATTCTTGAGCTATTTTTATCTAGTGATGTCTTTTATTTATAGTGTTTAATTTTTTCCATTGTTATTTCTTTCAATGTATCATTTAAATTCTAATTGTAAAATAAAAACCCAAATATTGAGTACTCAAATCACTCTTCTTTCATTCCATAATTCACTATGCTTTTAAGATCTGTTAACTATAGTTAGCTTGCCTTGCAATTTATTTGGAAAAATTGATGCAACAACCCAGCCTGTTGTGACTCCATAGCCCAATGAAATAGTTTAAATAGTTCCCTTAATCCAACCAAAACTATCAATAAAAAAAAACGTTCACAATCAATTTAGCTAGCCTAATATTAGAAAACATTAAAAACAAAGCTAAATCTTACTTAGAGATCCATCTCTGAGTCTAGGAGGGATAGATCGTAGGCTCCAAAGTGGTTTTTATGTTGTCATTTTATGATTATTCTTGCCAATACTAAAATTAAAGAAGGATAACATAGTGGCGACCATACTAGGGACCATAGACTGAAAAAATTGTCTTTGCATTTGAATTCAGAAACTCCAGTTAAAAGAATTGTATGATAGAAGTATTTTCTAAGATTGGTCTCTTTTTTTTGGCAATATGATGTAGAGTGTTGTCCTTGATGGCAACCTACTTGATAAAGTTGATGGAAACCTACTTGATGAAGTTTTCCTTGATGGAAACTGACTTGTCCTATTTGTTAATGATGTATCTATAGAGCAGTGCAGATGTAATGGAGAAATGAATTCCTGAAAGGGCCAGAGCAATGATTAAAATGGTATGTCACAAAGCATACGTGGGTTTGTAAAGGCTAAGTAGCGTATGTACGTGGAAAAGTATGTGCCAAGTAGTGTATGCCTATTTGCGCTCTAAATTTATAAAACTAGGGGACATTACCATGGTATTGACCCACAGTATTGAGCGCTGGATTATCTACTTGATCCCGTCCAGGAATACCATAGGAAGTTGTGTGGTTTTGGCTCATGGTATTGACAAAGGCTAAATCTATATAAGGAGAAGAAGTTCATAAGTGCAAGTGTGTGCATAATTCTGGGTTTTAATGAATACTTCACTTTGAAGTATATCTGCATGGAAGGGTAACAGTTTATTGATCTGAATTAATAATGCACCTATGAAGAAAATGATGAAGAGGGATCTCTAGATCTGAAATGACTATGTATTGTCTAGATCTGTTTATGGAATGTTTAGATCTGAGATGAGGTGAATATTTTCTGAAGTGAAGGATAATATCTGAGCTATTTATCTGTTCTGAAGAGTTGCACAACCCTACAATGTTTGAAGATCTATACGCAGGTTCGTGGCAGAGAAAGTGCGTATATACGCAGGTTGGCTTCATCAAAAGCGCGTATGGAATATGAGATCAGTTTTTAAATATGTTCAGAAGTATACGCAGGTTTGTTTCTATGAAAGCGCGTATATACGCAGGTTCAGTGAAGAAAAAGCGTGTATGAAATCTAGGGTTTTGCTGAAGTATGTGGAATGAAATGTATGATCTGTTCTACTGTTTTACTACTATTTGTCAATGATGTATTCATACAGATCTGGGTTGTTTGAATATTGATTATGCTGCTGATTATGTTGATTAAAGATCAAGTTGTTGGTTGATTGGTTGATGATTCAACGAATGAATTCATGGGGTTATAAGTTTCAGTTTGATGGATGATTGAGCTTAAATGTGTGGAGTGGGTCCAGTCTGAAAATCTGATGAAAAGTGGCCTACAAGGTATGTTGTATGAAAGCTGATTGATCCAGTATTGATGAAACGTGGTCTGCAATGGGGCTGAGGGTCGAAGCCTTCAGTGAGGGGGTTGTAGCTCCCTTCTAGTGGTAGCTGGTAAACAAGAGCAGGGGGTAGTAGCTCCCTTCTAGGAGAGGCTGGTAAACGAGAGTAGGTTGTAGTGGCTCCCTTCCAGGAGAGGCTGGTAAACGAGAGAAGGTTGTAGCCTTCTGCAGGTGGGTGCCTGCGTGCTGGTATAAGTCTGCGCCAGTACATGGTTGTAAGAAGTTTTCTTTATAATAAATATTGAAGGCAGATACGACGACAGCGGTGGTTTTCTCCCGAATTGGGTTTCCACCTTAAATCCTGGTGTTCATGTGTGTTTCTTATGTGTGATGATTTATTCTATTCTTACTGCACAAGTTTACTACTTACTAAACATCTAATGAATGAATGATGCGATGATCTAAGTAAAGAATTATCTGCATAATGAGATCTCTGGTAATATGCAAGTTTTATTAAGGATATCCACGTGTATATGCGAGTTGGATTCAGTAAAGTAGTGTATGGGTTTTAGAGAAAGAGAAATTAAAAAATTTTCAGTCAGCCCTAAATACTGATTCACCACCCCCCCCCCCTCTTAGTATTTTTCTCAACAATTGGAGCAGGTCCTTCTGTAGAAGCTTGATCGCTTAAAGGAGATCTGTCACAATGTGAAGTCATGAAGGAGTACTTTCTATAAGGCCACCTCTATTCAATGGAAGTAATCTATTATTCTGGAAGATACAAACAAAATCATATTTGCAAATTCTTGGTGCAGAAGTATGGGCAATCATGGAAGAAGGTTATCAGTATCCGGAAATTATTCCTACTGATGCAGCACAAAGGAAGAAATATGAAATCAATGTTAAAGCAGTCAATGTTTTATTAGGAAGCTTGTCTAAACCAGAATTTGTTAAAGTGATGCAGCTAAATTCAGCAAAAGAAATATGGGACAAAATCATTCTAAGCTATGAAGGAGATGCAAAGGTAAAAAGTGCAAAACTCCAAACTCTCAGAATTGAATATGAAAATTTAAGGATCCATAGTGATGAGAGTATTGCCAGTTTCTTTTTACGTCTAGATGATATTGTAAATCGTATGAGAAACTTGGGTGAAATCATACCGATACTACTCTGGTGGAAAAAGTCTTAAGATCTTTGACTTCAAAATTTGAGTCAAAAGTATCAACGATTGAAGAAAGGCAAGATCTGTAAACTCTTACTATTGTTCAACTACATGGTATTCTAACTGCTTTTGAAATGAGAAAATAAGGTCCCTGTCAAATTAGAGAAGTTGCCTTTAAGGCATGTGAAAAAGGAAAAGAAAAGGAAGTTGTCAAGGAATCAAGTTATATATTAGAAGAAGAAGAAGCAAATTTTGTGAGAAGACTCCAACCAGGTATTGGAAGATTCAGAGGTAAGCTTCCCTTCAAGTGTTTTACTTGTGGAAATGTTGGTCACTATGCTGCAAAATGTCCTTATGAAGAAAATCATGATAAAGGGAAACAATTTGAAAAGGGAAAGAGTTATTATACAAATGAAGATAATGATGAAATGTCAAATGAGGATGAAGAAGATTCTGACCAAGATCTGCAAGTGCTCATGGCAAGGAAGCAAAATAAGAAGGCTACTCAAAGAAAGGAGATACCTCAGAAAACATGTGCAGTAGAAAATGAAGAAGATGAAACAATTATTGATTGTTGTTCTTGTGATTCACTTTCTTGTGCATGAAATGGTGAATATAGTGAAAGTAACAATATAAGTCTAGAAGCAAATATCAAAATCAATGATGAAGATCCATTTAAAAGGAAGGAATCTATCTACCAAGATATGATCTCTAGAATGAATGTACATATAGAATCAATGAAGGGACAAATAGAAATATATCAAAGACTGCAGGATGAAGTAACTAATCGAAGTGAAAGACTTGAAGCAGAAATCATCTCTCTCAAAGAAGATCTGGAAAAATCAAATAAGAAGAATGAAGAACTTCTACAAACATTTGAAGAATAAGAAAATGGGTTGAAAGAAGAGATTCTAAAATTGAATGATCAAGTAGAAGAAGGAAGAAGGGTTGAAGATAGTATGAAGAAGCAATGCCAAAGATTGGAGGTTGAGGTAAATATTTTGAAAGGTAAATTAGAAGAAAAAGATAAAATCTTGAGGTTTCAAGATAGTACTAATATTCTGGACAATATTCTTAGTAGTTAAAGGTCTCCTTCTGTTAAATTTGGTCTTGGTTTTCATGAAACTGTTAAAGGAGAATCTAGTTTACAAGGAAGTGCTAAAGATTCAAAGGATATCAATGCAAAACCTGAAGTGTTGCAAGAAACAGAAGGTCAACCGACAATCATGAACTCTCAAAAGAAATCATTCAATAATTTGATTAATAATGTTGAATGCTTTAAATGTCATAATTATGGGCATCTTGCAGCCAATTGCAGAAGCAGATTTTTTCAGTCACAAACAAACAGATTCTACACAAAAAGATACTCAGGTTTCTTTAAGGGTAATTGTTTTTCATGCAACAAGTTTGGTCATAAAGAAGCTGATTGCAATAGAAGAAAGAATAGAAAAACACATTATGATCCCTATGCTTACTTTTCTGGTCATGCAAGATTTTATGATTGTAACAAGTATGGACATGTATAAAAATAATGCAGGATGAATAGATCTGAGAAATTGGACAATTTCCAGCACACTATAAGAAATTTCAAGAAAAGCTGGAAAAAGAAGGAGGACTGGTCAGAAACGTAGGGAATATTGACCCTACTGCAGTCATCCGCTTCTAAAGCTTACTTCTCATAATGACTGCAAGAGTGATGTGAGATACATTCTAGGGATTAGTAATGTATCATCACAGGGGGAGCAATGTATGGTGATTCCCATGGTTGTTTTGGTAATTGTGGTTATGTTTAATTATGACAGTGCATCTGATGTGAAGAAGATAGATACAGGTGGTACAAGTTCAGGGGGAGATGGAGTTGTAAATTTTCAGTTTTTCACTTTCCATACGCGGGTTTCATGAACTAAAGCCGCGTATACACACGAGTTCCTGTGGATACATAAGCGTATGATTTTCTATTAAGGAAAACAGTGAGATGGCTCAAGAACAGGAGCACGGGTTTAGGAGGAGCATCAGTCTAAATACTAATGATTGCATTGTTGGCATGGCATCTGTTTATTCCTTAGCTCTCATAATACTCATGCTCAAATGATGATGACATGATACATGGTTTCTTATGATGAGATTATGAATGAGCCCTGATTGCTTTTTGCTGAAGAGTATCTTTTGTTTTCACACATGGATGAGATGGAAGTCTTATGATTCAGAGATAAGATCACATGGATTATTGATTGACACATACTTTCTATTGAAGAAGTTGTTCTGGTATGATAATTCCTCTTGGGAAGAATATGTTGATGCTGCAAAGAAGGCTTGGTTACTGATGTGCTTATGCCACAACTGTTGGATGACACTTGAAAACACAGTTACATCTTTCTTCTCTCATATATTCCAGGGAAGCATTTGAATATCTCAAACAGAAGCTTGGAGTAGTCTCTACCATATAGAAGATCAGATCTTCTTAAAATAAGAATATTAAATTGGATACGTGGATTTCCTGAAAGACATTCGCATATATATGCGGGTTTATACACAGAAAACCGCGTATGGGTGTTTGCTAGCAAAATTTTTCTGGGTCAGCATTCTTCAGCACAGCTACAGTGCTGTTGGGTATCTCTGGTGGTGTTCCAGTTCTCATAATTCTGTTTCATTCTCTGATGTTTCTTGATAAAGATGCCTTGATGATTTATTGTTGAAAGTGTCCAGGATGCACAGGCTAAGGGGGAGCATTGGTCATGTGGAAAGGATGCATTGTTGGCATTATGATGGTTCTAAAATATGATCTCTCTCTTGAGGTCTTTTTGATGTTGGTCATAAAAAGTCATATTTGTAATTTGATGAAAAGGTCATGTTGAGACCTATGATGTAAAATTGTAATATTCAATCATGTAAGGACTTGATCAAATTTTTAAACCCACTTGGTTGGGTAGTTGAGTCAAAATGTGTAAACCCACTTGGTTGGGTACTTGAGTCACATATGTAAATCCACTTGGTTGGATCATTGATGTAAATATGAGTCCTTGGTGATAGGAAAGGTCATAGAGTCATGTACTTCATTGAAAAAATATTTTTTCAACATGAACTTAGGGGGAGCATGGTAACTTCAGTGCACATCAGATCTACAGAGCTCTTCTTTCTACAAGAAACGAAAAACCTTGTTTTGGTTTTGATCCGCCCTTTGCCCTTGATGTCAAAGGGGGAGAGTATCATGGTGTTTGAATAATGGTTATAATAAATGTATCTATCTGTTGTTGTGATCAAACACCATCATGGTTTCCATCAAGTCCAAAGGGGGAGATTGTTGGCAATATGATGCAGAGTGTTGTCCTTGATGGCAACCTATTTGATAAAGTTGATGGCAACCTACTTGATGAAGTTTTCGTTGATGGAAACTGACTTGTCCTATTTTTTAATGATGTAAATCTGATGTATCTACAGAGCAGTGCAGATGTAATGGAGAAAGGAATTCCTAAAAGGGCCAGAGCAATGATTAAAATGGTATGTCACAAAGCATACACGGGTTTGTAAAGGCTAAGTAGCGTATGTACGTGGAAAAGTATGTGCCAAGTAGCGTATGCCTATTTGCGCTCTAAATTTATAAAACCAAGGGACATTACCATGGTATTAGCCCACAATATTGAGCGCTGGATTATCTACTTGATCCCGTCCAGGAATACCATCGGAATTTGTGTGGTTTTGGCTCATGGTATTGACAAAGGCTATATCTATATAAGGAGAAGAAGTTCATAAGTGCAAGTGTGTGCATAAGTCTGGGTTTTAATGAATACTTCTCTTTGAAGTATATCTGCATGGAAGGGTAACAATTTATTGATTTGAATTAATAATGCACCTATGAAGAAAATGACGAAGAGGGATCTCTAGATCCGAAATGAATATGTATTGTCTAGATCTGTTTATGGAATGTTTAGATCTGAGATGAGAGAAATATTTTCTGAAGTGAAGGATAAGATCTGAGCTATTTATCTGTTCTGAAGAGTTGCACAACCCTACAACTTTTGAAGATCTATACGCAGGTTCGTGGCAATGAAAGCACGTATATATGCAGGTTGGCTTCAGCAAAAGCGCGTATGGAATATGAGATCAATTTTGAAATATGTGTAGAAGTATACGCAGATTTGTTTCTATGAAAGCGCGTATATACGCAGGTTCAGTGAAGAAAAAGCACGTATGAAATCTAGGGTTTTGTGAAGTATGTGGAATGAAATGTCTGATCTGTTCTACTATTTTACTGCTATCTATCAATGATGTATTCATATAGATATGGGTTTTTTGAATATTGATTATGCTGCTGATTATGTTGATTAAATATCAAGTTGTTGGTTGATTGGTTGATGATTCAATGAATGAATTCATGGGGTTATAAGTTTTAGTTTGATGTATGATTGAGCTTAAATGTGTGGAGTGGGTCCAGTCTGAAAATCTGATGAAAATTTGCCTACAAGGTATGTTGTATGAAAGCTGATGGATCCAGTATTGATGAAACGTGGTCCACAATGGGGCTGAGGGTCGAAGCCTTCAGTGAGGGGGTTGTAGCTCCCTTCCTGTGGTAGCTGGTAAACGAGAGCAGGGGGTAGTAGCTCTCTTCCAGGAGACGCTGGTAAACGAGAGCAAGGAGTAGTGGCTCCCTTCCAGGAGAGGCTGGTAAACGAGAGAAGGTTGTAGCCTTCTGCAGGTGGGTGCCCTCCTCGCGTCGGGTATGAGTCCTGCGCCGCACATGTATTTGGGGTAGTTTTCTTTATAATAAATATTGAAGATAGACACATATTAAATGGTGGTTTTCCCGAATTGGGTTTCCACCTTAAATCCTGGTGTTCATGTGTGTTTCTTATGTGTGATGATTTATTCTGTTCTTACTGCACAAGTTTACTGCTTACTAAACATCTAATGAATGAATGATGCAATGATCTAAGTAAAGAATTATATGCATAATGATATCTATGGTAATACACAAGTTTTATTAAGGATATCCATGTGTATATGCGAGTTGGCTTCAGTAAAGTAGGGTATGGGTTTTAGATAAAGATAAATTAAAAAAATTTCAGTCAGGCCTAAATACTGATTCACCCCCCCCCCCTCTCAGTATTTTTCTCAACACTTTCAAATTTTGAAAATAATCAGTTTTTCTGTGCTTCTAATCTAAATTCTAGCTCCCAAAAGGATCTCTACTAGATCCAATCCTAATCCAAATCCTCCTCCTATAGTGGAAAATCCTAGGAATATTTTAAGAAAAAATCCTAGAAGTGAAAGTCAAACAAGTAGCAGGGTTCTCCACAGATCAAATTTTCTCCCTGAAAAATTTGTCACTTTAAAAGATATTCAATTTTATTTACATTTTGAATAAGGTTTATTCAGGACCAAATCTAAGAATTGGACTGACCAAACAGTGTTTGATCCATCTATTCTACAACAAAGTCTAGTGAGAGAAGCTTACTATCAAGTTTAATCTAATATTTAACTTCTCCAGGATTTTGATACTCTCCAAGATTTGGTAACAGAGTTTACTTCAACTACTGATGATGCTTACCTCCAACAATCTATAGAATTAACTGTATTAACCATAGGAGCTTATTCTTTTTCCTCTCAAACTTCCCATCTCAAGTCAGCTATCCCTACTACTTCCACAATCCCTACCACTTATTTTGTTAATCCCCATACTCAAAATTTTACAAAAAAATCTTCTTCCACTATCCATGCTATTGTTCACCTTCCTCCACCACCTCCACCAATCATGGTAGCCAAATATGCTCCATTGGTGCTGCCAACATCTTTTCCAACTATGCCACAGGATTACCAATATAAAATTCCACAATTTGATGGGACTAGTCCTATAACTACCCCAAAAAATGCTGAAAAATTGAATGAATGTTTTGACCTTCAAGAAGTTGATGAAGAAAGTGTCAAGTTGAGAATGTTTGCTCAAATTTTAGGTGGAGAAGTTAGAAAATGGTTTAAGGGCTTGACTACAAATAGTATTAATGATCTCCTTGCATTTCATCAAACACTGATTAACAGATGGGAAATTAAGAAAAATCCTCTTCAAATTTTATCTGAATATGAAAACATCAAGAGGTCTCCAGGTGAGAGTGTTCAATATTACTACACTAGATTCACAGTGTATACAATGCACTTCCTGCTCACATGAAACCACCGCAAGGTTATGCCTTAGTTAAATTCCCAGATGGTTTTGACCCATAAATGGATTATCAACTCAGGGAGAGAGATTCATCAACTTTAGAAGAAACGCAGAGCGTTGTTATGAGTGTAGAAGCCAACTTGTTAGCAAAAAGAGATAGGATGATAACTGAGAGAATAATTACTATAAGAGATGAACTTGTAGCTTCTAAATCTGATGCTAAAATTGATAATTTGGTAATAACTATGGAGAGAATGATGGAGAGGATTAATATGAATGAGAGAGTTATTCCTAGAGAGAATCAACCAAATCCTCAAAATATAAATCAGAATATTATAAGAACCCTCCTCAAATAAGACAAAGAGAGCAAAGAGGTCCTTATCATTAAATTAGGCCTCCATTAAAAAAGAATTGTGTTGATGGAGATGAAAGGGTAGTTGAGGAAGTAGAAGAAAATTAGATAAATTTAATTGGGATTAAAGAATATGATTCATTTTTCTCATTGAAGTAGAACAAGGATTATTTTTATTAACTCAAACAGAGTTAGAATATGAGGAATTTGATGATTATTAATAATTATTTGAGAATGCTATCATGGAGGTTCACAGACAATACAATCTAAGAAGTAAGAAACATTTTGACAATTCCAATAAAAATAATTCCGAAAATACTGCCAAAAAAGTCTTTGAATATGATCTCAATAAAACAACAAAGAACTCCAAGAAAATAGTGAGTAATTCAGAAAAGAATAACACAGAAAAAAATACTAAGAGAATTGTTGATATTCCTGCCAAAATTTCTCAAACGGATGTTCCTAGTACAAGTAAACAAACTGAATTTTCCCAAAAAGTAGTGGCTAAAAGAACTGATTTTTCAAATCTGCTCAAAGTTAAAACACCATTTGGTATTGAGAATGAACTTGCTAAATTGAAAATATCTATTCCTCTCACTGAATTGATAAAAAAGAATGTGTATAGGTCTCAAGTCCTAAAGTTACTAAACATAGGGGAGATTACTGATATTTTTAATTTAAATGATGATCAACCTAAACTCTTGTTTGGGCCAGAAGTTGATGGCAAACCCCAAGAAGGAGATGTCCCTCTCTTTTATGTCATTCTTAATGTTCATGAAAAAATTATCCATAATTCCATTTTGGATTCAGGTGAATCAAACAATCTTATGCCAAAGGATGTTATGGAGAACCCTGGCCTTCAAATCACTAGACCCTACAAAGTTTTGTACTCATTTAATTCTAACAAAGATAGATGTATAAGTCTTATCAAATATCTTTGTGTCACTCTAGCTCAAATACCAACAAAGAGTCTAGTGATGGATATAGTAGTAGTTGAAATCCCTCCTAAGTATGGAACTATTTTATCACGCTCATGGGGAGAAAAGTTACAAGGGACCCTGCAAATGGACATGACTTATGCTACAATACCGATGTTTGGTCAATGTTGGCTTGAGGGGTCCTGAACTAGGTTCATAGGTTCAATTTTTTCCAACAAAACCCTATACTACTGGCCCTTTCGGCAGTGACCTGCTTGCGTAGGCCAAAGTCTCACCCGAAGTAGTATGGGTGGGTGCTGGAACTAGGTTTCCACACCCTAGGATAGGGTAGGTAAGTCAAGTAGAGCTGCGTTCCACCGTAGAGTGACTACATATTGTATTACAGAGCCTATATCTACAAATTCCCTTCGCATCTACGTGCGCAACAACAATGATACTCACAGAAATCAACAGATTATGAACTCACGTAATGATAACTCAGCTATTCCAGATATTCTTGCATGAAGTGAAACAAAAAAAATCTAGATTGTAGCATAAATAAGTAACACAAGTATATTCACAGCTTAAATCAATAATACAGTAGCATATATTAAGTAACCAATTATCACAGATTCATATCAAAACAATTCCAGTGGATTTAGATATTCAACAATACTTCTGCATTCATTAATCCTTCAGATCTACTTACAATACCCCAAAACCCAACCTGCACACACAGCAGTAGGGTCTGCGCACAGTAGGATTGAGGCCTTCTGCACACACAGAAGTAGGAGTCCTTACCCAAAAACCCTAACCAGATCTATCAATTCGCACTTAGCATCAATCCCTTTTCATTCTTAGTCTCCCTTACAGCTCAAAAAGGTTCAACTATTTATACTATTTTAGCCTACGCATCCAATTGTCCGCAAACCATGGTTTGCGGACTCCTAGTCTACCCTTGACCCATTTAAAATATTTTAGAGGCTTTGAACCACCCCAAAACCCCTGCGGTAGACTAAATATAATAAAAAATGTACAAAATGGACCAGTTTCGCAGCTTGCAGGAGACCCTGTTCCAACAATCCCCCAACACAATTTTGTGACTCGTCCCAAGTCACTGCAATGGTAGGTTCTCCACCTGCGCGCATAGTGCAGTGAGGGTGGCGATTAGTGGAGGTAGCACCTCTTGACTCTGAGCCACGATGCTCCACACAAGGTCCACAATCTTTTGGGATGTGGGTCCTTCAGTTGCCGTGGTGATGATTTCCAATGTCTTTTTTAGTCACGTGACCATGCCATCAGCATCTTGTGAGAGCTGGAGGGCTATGGCAGCCCATGGCTTTAATCATTCCTCGATGACATGCTTCTTGCGTTGGAGTTTCTCAATCACATCCTAGAGAGTGCTGCTGGTCCTCAAATGTGCTAACCGTTGTTCAAGCATCAAGGTGGGCGATGTAGCCTCAACCTGTGCGAAAGCTTCTTCCTACTGTCGTAAGTATTGATTGACCTTTTGGAGGACCGGATTGAATTGGATCATGATCCAGAGCTGCATGGCTGATTCTAGCAATTGGGCGCCCTCAACAATATCCCATGTGATAGTGTTCATAGCTTTGGCCACCAGTGCAGCGAACTGGGCTCGTACCTCCGGCGGTGTGGTAGGCTACAACGTGGCTTGTAAGTCAAAGTTTTGATTCTTCAGTTGTGCCTTAATGATCTTCATTTCTATTCGAGATGATTTTACCGCTGCAACCATACTTTCTACCTTGGCCTGAGGTGTAGCTGCAGCCGGGATTCTGTCCATAACATCTGTGCAGAGTTTGTGGATCATTTTTTCAAGCTCCACCTACTACGATATAGTGAGGGAATTCTCTACGTCTTTTTGCATGATGGCCCGCTAGGCCACACCGAGCTATTGATGCACCTCCAGGTCTCGCCGGTGGGTCTCCCAGATTAAGGTGGTGTGGAGACCCTGTAATGCCTCGTTGGGAAACTTAGCCAGATCCAAGTGTATCCCTGTATATACTTGGAGTTGAGTTCCTACAAGGGTAGTGCTCGGCAAAGAGTAGAGATGGCTTTCTTTCGGAGGGACCATTATACTGCTGGTGGTCAAGGGAGCCCATCTCTGAATTACGCTGGTCTACAATGTATCTACCTTCCACTGGAGGGCATGGAGCTCAGTATGTAAGGTGTTAATTCCAGCCCTCTTTTGTTCCTGTATGTTTTCCCATCTATCCTCGGTAGCTAGTGTAATTATTTTCGTGATTTGCTCGAGGTAACCTTCATTTAGCGTGATCGTCGCATCATATTCTTGGTGTTGGGTGCACTGATTTTTTCGAGGCCCCATTTCAGGCTCACCTGACCACTTTGTGTTCTATAGGAAGGTGGTATCTTGATTATTTGTCCCTTGCATGCTTAGTTCTAGCTGCATACCAGCCCCAACATCCTTTTCGACGATCTATTCCAGCTGTGAGTACCTTTCCACAGTTGCGTCCGAGCCCCTCGCGCTCAGTCCTGCGGTTTCCTTGGGGTCGATAGGGGGGGTCACCCCTATTGCGCAGGTTCCTAATGTGTTTTTTTTACCAGGTATGAAGCCACTCCTCCACGTAGGGAGCCAGAACACAAGTATCCTATCGATTTCGTCGTCCCCCGACCCAATCATGACTTCCTCAAGTTTGTGCTCTGTAGGTACCGAAGCTTCTGCGGGACTAGGAGCTGTTATTCTAGCGGGAAAAGGGTCTTTCGATTATGGGGGCCTATAAGTATTGGGAGTGGGTTGCATTGCCATGAACAGGATGCTATAGGCCCAGAGAACTATGTAGTATAGAGAAACTACATACAGGTTATGGAAGTGATACAGAACTATTGTCTAAGCTAGTTGTGATACTTTATAGTGCTTATGTTCGTCCAATGGAAGGGTAAATTTAATTCGGAATGTACCATCAAGTAAATGGTAAAAAATCTCAAGGAATCGCCCCATTAATTACCAGTCAGCCGCTCTAATCAACGATAAATTTTCCTCTCTACCAGATTTTACTGTTTCAGCTGTCACTTTTCATTCCATATGTGCACTCAGTGTACCTGCTGAGCTTGGATGAAATGCTTGCACCTCTTGCGCATCCTCCCCCAACACAGGCTTGATCCTAAGGCACCACAAAACCAAAGAGATGTTTTCTCGACAGGTGTCATTCCAAACAAACCAGACCTCCCTGCGTAAACAAGTCTCTCAGAGGTGTTGTAAGTAGCAAATATTCCCAAACAAACTTTCTGTAATATCCTGCATGGCTGAGGAGTGAACACAATTGATCCCTTGTTGTGAGAGTCTCTGAATATATGATAACTATGCCTTTTGTATCCACATCCTCATTCTTAGCTAACGTAGGTGGCGTCCTATTGCTACCCATTTGTAGTCTAAAAGGCTCGGTAGCCAGGTGCACCTCTTCCAATTCTGAGTTAGAAGCAGCCCGCGGATCATCCCTACCCTTTTTTGGGGCTAGGATATGGTATTTGACCATGCTTGGTATCTGTGTTTCCCATGTGGGTATTTCCAGTGCAATAAATAGGTGTGATTCACCCCAAACCCTAGTGTCAATGTCCCACAGGACTTCGTCAAATGCCTCTGTCCCCCCTATTAACCCAAATTTTCCCAGGAACTCTTCCTTCAACATCCCCCAATGGCAGGCGCACCGATGTAGCGCCGCATCTAAGTACCATGCAGAAGGAAGTGGCCCTAGGGCATGAACCAATAGGTGAACCCACTCTTTAGCTGTCCTGTCACACCACTGTTCTTTCCCATGTGAATAGATATTTGGGTGGATCTTCCAATCCAAGGAATGTCTTGACCCGCACACTGGCTGGGGCTTCAAATCATAGGATCATCATATTTCTACATTCCTCCCAATCCTGGAATGCCTCCACATGCGTCTCCTACCAGCGCGTAGGTGTTCCACGCATGGCTAGCTTGAGGGCCCATAGCCTTCGTCACTTGGGAACCTCTGCTTCGAATGCTTGAAAATTTTTTTTAATGCTACCAGAACCATCAAAGTAGGGTAGGTCTCTTACCTCTGAGGAAATTCCCTTGTGACTCAAAGACATCGCAGTGCCGAGGCATCGTGCAACTGGTTTTTCCAATTCTCTATCTCCCCTTCCGAGTCGGAGAGGAATTCATTTTCCTTTTCCCAGTAGAGTACTCCTCCCACCGTGGGGTTGATCCAATATTCTTCCCACACAATCAAATTGTAAATGTGATCCACCTCCTCTTCATCGCACACTGGCTCTGTGTATCGTTCACCTTCCATAGGATCTAATGGTACTATCACCCTTGTACCGTTATTCTCAAACACCATGCTTCTCTTTTTGAGGTTGATGATACCACCCATATCTATGGCCTAGTCCAACCCTAAGAGTGCAGGGTAGGGGTCCACATCTTCTACAATTTCAATTACCTCGAAGTTAGCTCGGACCTTTACTCCTGTGATATCCACCGTAATTTTAGATAACCTTCCTAGTGGGATGATTTTCTGTTGATTTGCCATGCGCAGCTGAATAGTGCACCATTCCAACTTAGGCTCTCCCATTTGTTACCAAGTTTTTTTAGGTAGCACGTTCGCATCTGATCCTAGGTCCAAAATAACCTGATCCATTTCGTAGTCAGCAATCTACGCAATCAACAAAATTTCTCTTTTGGTGTGTTTCTTATAACTGTATAGCTTGTGCACATCCTTGACCTCCGAGGGTAGATTGGGTCACGCTGCGCAAATATCTATTAATATCTAAAGATTCTCCATAGCCTTTGGGTTGTGCAGCAGCTTCATACATGCCTGTAAAAAGGGTTTGACCTCTTCATTTTCCTTGAGGTTCGCAGGTGCCTGAGCAGTAGCTTCCTCTGCCTTAGCAAATTCCTTGCGAGCTGCAACACATGTTTCTTTCCCCTTTTTAGGTCCAAACCTTCTTTTTTGATAATTTCTTGTCAGATCAGAAGATCCATCGCAGCCTCCTTCTCAGGCCCCCTGGTGGCCATCCCACTATGCATCACAACATTCACACTTGAATCTTTGTCTTGCATCTCAGCCTTAACTCTCTGCACATTCTGTGTAGGTGTTGGATGCTTTTCCTAAATTTTTTCTATCAAGATTGGATAATCTTCAATCGAGTGGTCCATATGTTCGCAATATTGGAAAGATTGCCTTGTAGGGTTCAGACAGTCCCTTGTAAAGTGTCCTGCTTCTCCACAGTTATAACAGATTAGTTGACCTTGTCCCCGACCTGAACTTCCACCTTGCCCTCCTCCTCTGCCCCTTGATGGGGAGCCACCTATGCCTGTGGGGTTTATTGGCGATGCAGGGTCTGATTGTACTCTATATAAGTTTCCTTGATCAATCATCAAATCATACATCTGGAAATTATATTCATCATGTCCCATCGATCTGCAGAACCTAGACCATTGTTGTTTTACCTCTGGAACATACGCAGCAAGGTAGGGATAGTGGTTGGTATCGTGCAGCCCCACAACGCGACAATCATCGCACCATAGCATTGGCCCACTGGGTCCTGCAGCTTCCCTAGGGCACAATGGGCTAGGTCCCCCACCCTGTATATA
Organism: Pinus albicaulis; assembly: GCA_034641835.2. NCBI lineage: Eukaryota > Viridiplantae > Streptophyta > Pinopsida > Pinales > Pinaceae > Pinus > Pinus albicaulis. The sequence goes on from CM076572.1 coordinate 488,216,059, forward strand.
ATCTTATAACAAAGGGCAGTTATCCTTGGTATGAACATTCACCCAACATCGTATGCACAATCTCTCGGGGCTAGCCTCTTCCCCTCGTATCTTCTGCAAATTCTGGATCTCTATGTGCATTGCTTCTAGCTGTCCCTGGATCTGTTGGACGCCCAGCTGAGTCTCATCCTGAGGCACAACTTCTAACTTCATGGCACCCTCCAAGGATTTCTCCTGCGATTCGAAAGTTTGGAGCCCCATAGGTACGCACAGGTGAGGTAGCAACATAGCAATGAACCATTCTGTGTGCTATCTGTCATCATATTGGAATCCCCCTTCTCTAATCACCTTCTTCAGTCATTGATCAGCCTCCCACACGAATTAAGAAGGCCCTTGCTTGAAATCCTTTAGATCAACCATGATTTAAGAGTAGGACTTAGGTTTCTTAAACTTCTGTTTCAGGGTGTTCTTAATATCTTCAATGGTTGCATTTGTGTTTTTGGCGATGTATCCCATGTACCAGTCCAAAGCTCTTCCTTCGAAGGTAAGGGACAGTTGTGCCCTTTTTACCGCATCACTAGCTACGTTCTGCACAGTCAATACCGATCCCATGACAAACCAGAACTGATCCATGTATTCATCTCCCACACCCTTAAAGGTCGGAAACTTCATGTGTGCAGCCATGTCGTCTTCCGGTGGTGGAGGTGTAGGTCAATTCTTACCCCTAGGCTAGTTTGAAAGCAGTGTGACTGGAGGACACTGTGAAGCTGCTTCTCTTACTGGATTGTAGAGAAATCTATCTCCTTCTATGTTGGTTCTCTAGTATTTTCCACTTCGCGTTGTGCTCCCATCCAGATCAGAGGTCATTCACTCGTTATGTCTACACAGAATACTCTTTTCGCATAATAATATATTTATCAGCAATGGTAAGGTCTTCAGAAACTTACCTTGGAACCCCTTGAAGAATCTTCGCTCTGCTTCAGAGTAGGAGACAAACTGATCGATGGAAAATTCTTTCTCAAATCCTCCTAACACACTATCTACCCAATGGTCCACCATGCGAGTGATGGTATTATCAACCTTTTCTAATTTTTGGATTAGTTCGAGGGTCCACTCTGTGACCGGCTTGTCCTTCTAACACTTTTGAAATTCCACCAACCTTGCGAGCCACTCTTGGAGATTGATTGCAATATTTACAAAGAAGATCTCATAGATCTCCGTGAAAATGTACTTATTCTTCCACTCTTCGGTGGTCAACCTCTCATTGTGGTTTTCTTTTACGGAAAATTCCTAAACTTGCTATTCGAACCATTCATCAATTTCCTTTCTCTCAGGCTTCCAGTACGGCCTTCGCATTACCCGATCCCTCTCTCAAAATTCTCCCGGTCCCAACAACGGAACCATTTTTTGGCTCGAGGGGTCCTGACCTAGGTTCAGAGGCTCAAGTTTTGCCAACAAAACCCTATACTACTAGCCCTTTCAGCAGTGACCTACTTGCACAGGCCAAAGCCTCACCCGAAGTAGTATGGGTGGGTACTGGAACTAGGTTTCTGCACCCTGGGAGTGGATAGGTAAGTCAAGAAGAGCTGCGTTCCACCTTAGAGTGACTAGATCTTGTATCACAGATCCTATATCTATAGATTCCCTTCACATCCATGTGCACAACAATAATGATACTCACAGAAATAAACAAATCATGAACTCACTAACAATAACTGAGTTATTCCAGATATTATTGCATGAAGTGAAACAAAACAAATCTAGATTGCAGCATAAATAAGTAACACAAGTATTTTTGCAGCTTAAATCAATAATACAACATCATCTATTAAGTAACCAATTAGCACAGATTCATATCACAACAATTCTAGTGGATTCAGATATTCAACAATACTTCCGCATTCATTAATCCTTCAGATCTACTTACAATACCCCAAAACCCAACTTGCGGACACAGTAGTAGGGTTTTCACACAGTAGGACTGAGGCCCTCCGTGCACAACAGTAGGAGTCCTTACCCAACAACCCTAACCAGATCTATCAATTCGCACTTAGCATCAATCTCTTTTCATTCTTAGTCTCCCTTACAACTCAAAAAGGTTCAACTACTAATACTATTTTAGCCTACGCATCCGGTGGTCCACAAACCATGGTTTGCGGACTCCTGGTCTACCCTTGACCTATTTAGAAGATTATATAGGGAAACCTTAATGAAGGACATGGTGAGTAGTCAAGAAAAACCACACAATTAACCTATGTACTCTTTTCATACTGACCTTTATTCCTTCATTATTTACAATTATGGAGACATTGATTGATAGGTTACCCATGCAGAAAATGACCTTAAAGAAAAACATGACAGTCAAATACAAACTGAACAACCAGATCCTGAAGATGAACCTCTTAGGAATATGAGTTTTGATGGTTGATGTGGGAAATCAGGCTCAGGATCAGGAATTTGGGTGTATAATGCAAGGAAAAATCATGCAGAAGGTCACTCATACAAGCTAAATTTTCAGTGCAAAACAACATAGCAGAATATGAAGCTCTACTCTTAGGATTACAATTGTTGAAAATACTAGGAGCTAAGAGGATTTCTATCCATGGTGATTCTGAATTAGTCATAAAACAAATAAAGGGACAATATGCTGCAAAACATCCTAGGTTGAGAGTATATAGAAATGTTGTACTTTATTTCTTAAGAACATTTAATGAATATGATTTAGCAGCTATCCCAAAAATCAAAATGTCTTAGCAAATGGTTTAGCCTTTTTAGCAAGTACATGTCAATTGCCTCACCCAAACAAACAATACAAAATAGAGGCTAAATATCATCCTTCTATGCCAGATAACATGAGATATTGGAAAGTATTTGGTAGTGACAAACAAATCAAAAGTTTCTTAAAATCTAAGGATGAATTTGAAGATATCAATATAGACCTAGATTGTGAAGAAGACATTCATTTTGATGTACAACTTAGTGTAGAAAAACAATATGATGTTTCTGATGTAAATATTTTAGCAAATAAAACTGTACATAAAACATAAATTCATAAATACCCAAAAAAGGAGGAATTCGAAGTACTCCAACTCAAGGATAATATCCTGCCCAGAGGGCTGGTCCCTTTAGAAGAATTGTTTGACTTTAATGATGTATCCAAGAAACCCAAAATGGAACCAACAAGTGAAAATATTGAAGAGTGTAACATAGGCACTGAAAAAAATCCCAAACTCATAAAATTTTCAAAATCACTACCTATCATTACAAAAAGAAGATATTTAGATATGTTCAAATAATTCATAGATTTATTTTCTTGGAGCTATGAGGAATTAAAATCTTATGATTCTAGCATCATACAACACAAGATTCCAATCAAGGAGGATCAAAAACCTTTTAAACAAAAATTGCGTAGAATAAACCATGTCTTAATGCCTATGGTTGAGAAGGAAATCAAGAAAATGAATGAGTCCAAAATCATAGTTCCACTCAGATATTCTAAATGGGTATCCAATATTGTGCCTACAGGAAATAAAACAGGTGAAATCAGACTTTGCATTGATTTTAGTAATCTGAGCAAAGTATCTCTTAAGGAAAATTACCCTTTACCAAAAATGGACCACATATTGCAGAGGTAGTAGTTTCCAATAGGATCTCTTTGTTAGATGTCTTTCCAGGTTATAATCAAGTTTTAGTACATCCTGATGATCAAGACAAGACAACTTTTACTACTCCTTGGGGTACTTTCATGTACGCGAAAATGCCTTTTGGATTAATGAATGTTGGAGCTACTTTTCAAAGGGCCATGGACATTGCTTTTGCAGATGAAATTGACCATTTCATTGTGATCTATATTGATGATATTGATATATATTCAAAAACTGATGAAGAGCACTTAGCACATTTGAGAAGAGTTTTTGAAAAAGGTGGAAAGTTTGGAATTTACCTGAATCCCAAGAAAACATTGCTTGGACTTGAAGAAGGGAATATTTTGGGTCACATTATTTCTCAAGATGGAATCAGATTTGACCCTAGAATAACTGAAGGAATACTCAAAATTAGTCATCCCAAAAATCTCAAAAAACTTTAATCTTTCATTGATAAAATCAATTTTTTGAAGAGATTTATACCCAATCTTACAGAACTTTTGAGAAATATAAACAATATTCTTAAAAAATATTTAGAAATTAAATGGAACATTGAAGCTAAACAATCTTTTGATTTAGTTAAGAAAGCATTGAAAAAAGCTCCAGTCCTTATAATCCCAGATTTTACCAAAGTTTTTATAGTTTTTTCTTTTTCTTCTGAACATACTGTTGTTGTTCTTTTATTGCAAAAAAATAGTGAAGGACATGAAAAACTAATAGCATTTTTCAGCAAGGCATTGAGAGATGCATCATTGAAATACAATATCATGGAAAACCAAGATTTTTCTATGGTTAAATCACTAAAGGATTTCAGAGTTTACATTATACATTCACATATTATTGTTTATGTGCCCAATGAAGTAGTCAAAGACATCTTAACACGTAATGGTCCCGATGGAAAAAGAGGAAAATGGATTGCTATTATTTTGGAGTATGATGTGGAAATCAAACCTACCAAATTGATTAAAGGCCAAGGATTAGCCAAATTGATGGCTGAATCAAATTTTCATGTACTAGAAATCAACATTTCCTTTCATTGGATGATCAGGAGGAACCGACAACTCCAGTGATTGATGAAGCATCCTAAATTCTCCCAGGTATGTAGATATATTGTATGTTTTGTTTAATTTGAATGCTCCTCTTGTTTTATCCAAAACTAAAGCAAGCTTTATAAAATTGAAAGCTGTCAAATTCTGCATTTTGGAAAATGTTTTGTATTGGAAATATATTAGAGGTATTTTACTCAAATTTTTGCTAAAGTATGATGCATATAAAGTTATGCAGGAGTTCCATGGAGGTGATTTTAGTGGCCATATTTATTGGAAAACCACTACTAATAAGATCATGAGGGCTGGTTTCTACTGGCCTACCCTTTTTTCTGACATCCACAAGATGGTTACTGCCTGTCACAAATGCCAAATTTTTGAAGGAAAAATAAAGTTGTTGCCTTTTCCCTTGAAGCCTATTTCTATTGAGAGCCCTTTCCAATAATAGGGATTAGACTTCATTAGAGAAATTCATCCCCTATCTTCTGCCCAACATAACTAGATTCTCACTTCCACAGACTACTTTACCAAATGTATAGAAGCCACCCCTTCTAGAAATTCCACTGATTATGTCATCATAAAATTCCTTGAAACCAATATACTTTCCAAATTTGGTTATCTGAGAAAAATCATCATTGATAATGCTACAACATTCAAGCCCAAGAAAATGGTGGATTTTTTTCATAGGTATCATATAATTTTGGGGCATTTGATAACATATTACCCTCAGGGTAATTGATTGGTTGAATCCTCAAAAAAAAATTTGGTTAATATCATCAAAAATATCTTGGAAGATAACAAGAAATAATGGCATAACAAGTTGATCAGTGCTCTTTGGGCTGATAGAATTACTACCAAAAATTCAATTGGCATCTCTCCATACCAATTGGTTTATGTAATGGATGCAATTTTTCCTTCTTCTTTAGGAGTTCCAGTCATGAAGTTCATTCAAGAAATTTAAGTTGAACCAAATCATATACAGAGAAGGATCAATCAAACTATTCAGTTGCAACATTCTAGAGAGGAAGTTTATAAAAAAACTCAAGTGATTCGAGAGAATATCAAAAAGATTTTTGATAAAAGAAAATAGGCTAATGATTTTAATTTAGGAGAAAAAGTTCTGAAATGGGATTCCAGAAGAGAAGACAAAGGAAAACATGGAAAATTTGACAATATTTGGCAAGGTCCATACATCATTGATGCTTTTAAAGGAAACAATGCATACTTTCTTAAAGAGTTGGATGGAACAAAGATACCTGGAGGTCCTGTCAATGGCTGGATGCTAAAGAACTATTTCTATTAAAATATCAGGTTGGTCTTTAAACATTGTAAATACCATAGTTTTAAAATTTGTGATTTGAATAATTGATTAACCATGGTTGAAGCCCATGGATAAGGCCCTAAACCTAGTTTGATGAGTTGTCATAAAATAGAAAAAGAAATCAGATGAAGATTTTGCAGAAAATGGAGCATTCAAGGCTACTGGTCTTAGGTTCTTGACACTTCATTTGGAGAAGTGCCATCCTTAGTTGGAGCCACTGTTAGTACCCTATAAATCATATTATCTCAAGGTGATTGAATATTTCATGAGTTTGAAATATCATATTGAGTATGATTTTCAATATTCAAGTGATTTCCAAAAATATATATGAAAATAGGGTATAAATAAAAAAGGAAAAAGAGAAAAATATAAAAGGAATAAAAACCCTAAAAAGGAATAATACTGAAATTGTTGCAAATCAAAATGCTACTACTGATTAGATACGTTTGTTCAATCATACAGTTTAAGAAAGATTGTACAATTTTAAATTTCTGTTAATAGGTTAGAAAATAAAGATTTTCCAAACTGTCTAAACTTGGCATATCAGTAGTTAGGTAGAAATAAAATTGACTCAACAAGTTAATATTAGTCAATGAAGAAATAAATTTAGATGTAGGTTAGAGTTTTAAAGAAAAAAATGAATTGGGGTCTCCAAGTCCAAATGCACCCTGAAAAAGAAAAAAAAATGTTAGATTAGTGACATGGGTATGTAGGGATGAAAAGAAGAAATAATGCGGGAAACATGAAATTTATCCTATAAAGTGCAGCCAAAAGAATTCACTTGTTCTTGATCAAAAAGAGAAAAATCAAAGGATAAAGGGTTATTTATTCTAAAATTCGGGAATTAAAGTTCATTTGAAAATAGATTGTGACATAATTTATGTCATAAGATATATCCTGAAGTTCCTAAACTATATTCCACCCCCACTCTTCATTAACACTCCTTGACCCCACCATCCAATCACCCGCCACATCAACACTTAAACCTCCATATCCTTTCACCTCATCTTGATGCCCTCCTCCTCATCTGATGACCCACAAATATTTTCGGCCCCCCCTTGCCCTCCGAATGTTAATGTTTGGGGGGGGGGGTCTCTGAAATGGTCAGTTTCCAAAATTTCTTCCACTGCAACGTGTTGGCTCTGAATTTTTTTGCAACCCCCCTATCCAATACCACTTACCAGGTACAACCCTCCCCCCCCTCCGAAAATCCGTTTCCACTGCAGTGTAAACCACCATTCCACTCGCCAATGACCGTTAACCATTACCGCTATGCCACATAAGCTCCCTCATGTCCCCTCCATCCAATTAAATACGCTCCTACCATATGTCTATTAGACAATTAATGGCTCGGGTTTTTGAAATGGTCAGTTTCTGAAACTGCTTCCACTGCAATGTGTCAACTCTGAAATATTTTGCACCCCTGCCCCGCCCATCTGATACCATGTACTAGGTACACCCCTTCCCCCGAAAATCATTTTCCATTGTAGTGTAAACCACCATTCCACTTACCGTTGCGCCAATGACAAAAAACCATTACCGTTCTGCCACATAAGCTCCCTCCTATCCCCTCCATCCAATAAACTATGCTCCCAAAATATGCCTGTTATACAATTAATGGCACAGTCTGTTACCCAATGGGCCCATGCCATGTCAATGGTCGCCCAATCACTCCATAAAACCAAAATCCCACACCTGTGGCAAGGTTTACCAGTGTTATTACATTCAAGTGTTGCAGGTGATCGATTTGTAAAGGTTTATAGCAAAAGATAGGCGCAAAAAGTTTTCAATTCTCTCACAGGTCACATAGAGCTCTTCTATAATCCCTTTTATTCTTCCCATTCCCCATTCTAATCGGCATAAGCTCCCTTTCTATATTCCTGTCTTATTTTAATCCCTTTCTTCTCCACAACAGTGAAAAACACAGTGAATTTATTTTACAGTGGACAACATGCCTCCAAAGAAGGATCAACAACCATTTAATCCAATGGTGTACCCTCGAGTGGACCTGGACCATGTGGCTCTGGTTGAAAGACACTACAAAATCCATGAGATAGAGTCATATTTTGATTTTTTCGATGTCTACGACTGGCTTGAGGATAATCTAATTGATGAAGTAGAGGACATAGGTTTATGGGAGACCAAATTACCTTATTTTATATTCCCAAAGACCCACAGCTACCCCGAAATTGTGAGAAAATTCCTTTCTTGTTATGACATTAACCAAAGAGCTGTAGTAGCCCCCACAAGATAAGTTCTCTTTACTATCAATGCCCAGTCAATCCTACAAATTATGCAGGCTCCCACTGTTGAAGAAACCATCCCATTTCCTATGAGGCTTTTAGAGAACTATACCAAAAGCTGGAATTTTCCAGTAGAGCTAAAACATTAGAGCTTTTCATGGAAAATGATGCCCCACTACCCAAAAATAATCCTCTATATCCCTAATCCACTTTCCCTAATAGAACCAAACATATTGTCACTTTCCTCTCATATTTTCTAGGGTATCATACATACCAATTGATAGATGAGGCCATGATTGGTTTTATGTGTATTCTTTCATCAAATTCTAAGCCTTCAATCATGTTAAACTTTAGCGAATTCCTAGTTGATGCCATCCATGATCAATTCCTAAAGTCTCACAGAGAGGAAGTGTTCAAATACACTTTAGTTTGTGTCTATATGTTTTTCTATTTTCATGCCAACAGATTCCAGTTTACAATGAAAAAGTTCAATGATGACTCTCAGTGTCAATCAGTTATCTTTTGGACAACTTTTTTAACGAATGATCAAAAGGATTATACATAAAAGAGATTTTTTGATTCATTTGTACACCCAAAAATGAGCATACTCAACAGTACACTGGAGCCAAGAATTAATGATGATATCATGAAGATTATGCAGTTATCAGATCAAGTGAGAATTAGAGATTGGTACTTGTGCCAAAATTATAATGAGATCAGAATCTATGGATGTGAGTTGCCCCCCTACAAGCTACCAAATTTCCTCTCCATGAGGATATTTTCCTTGGAATACATAAGGAATATCATCAATGCAGATGAGGTGCAATTTGTATCTGCTAAGAAGAAATCCCAATTTAGGATCAAATCCCAATGATGCAGGAGAATCAGATTCGAAAATACTTTGTATTTATTAAAATTTAGGGGTATTTAATTTTTTAAAAAGAGCTACATTTTTATAAATAATTTGAGTGGATTTTATGTATTTTTAATTAAATATTGTAAATAATTCTCAAATATAAGATAATTTGGTCAGTTGAGGATGTAAATGGATGAGATATTTTAATTTAGAAATTAGTTTCATTAATTTTGGGTGAGAGAGGATCCTTAGGGATTCAAGAGTGATTTTAGGATTTGTTGAGATCTTTAGGGGTTTGTTGAGTGATTAAAGGGATGAGAACCAAAATTGGCTCAATTGAATTTGTATAAATTGATATGCCTCAAAGGAAAATTGGAGGAGGTGAGATTAGAGTGATTGAGAGCAGGTTGGAATAGCCAAGGTTGTAAGCCTTTGGGCAATTGGAAGGGCCATGAATGTTGAATATCTGGCCAAAGACAAAGTTTGTAAGTATGTTTCATTGTTAATTTGAAAAGTGTGTTTTTCAAAACTACATTGGTTGATCAGAAATTGTGTGTTTAATTTCTGTAATTGGGAGTTGAATTGAAAATGTATATATGAATTGAGAACACCTCTTAACACAGAACTGGAAAAATAATGGTTGGCACATGGATCGATTGTATAAATTGGAAATGGAAACATTTGAAAGCGTAAGTTCCACATAGGAATAGAGTTTTGCAAACATTAGTCGATGTTTAATGGTGAGCCTTCAAAGCGAACACTGAAATCGACCTTTAGATTCAAAACAGATATTGGATATTTGAGTATAACAGTTGGAAATCCATATAATATAGTGAACTAGATTGATAGACCGAATGTTTAATTAATAGGGATTTAAATCTCTGTTTGCTGAATTAATGGAATTAAAAAGAGCGCAGGAAAAGAGGTTTTGTAACCATCAGTGATATAATTCTGGTTTGGAAGGCGTAGGAAAAGAGGTTTTGTAATCGTTGTATGAATGGTTGTTTTTTTTTAAATGTATTGAGTCCACAGTTTTGGGTATGGAGTACAGCCTGTGTAGCAAATCTGATCTTTTTGAAATTCATTATCTAGTGGTGAAGGACTGATGGTAATTCAACCTATGGTATAACTGAAATTGTGTTCTCATCACACAAATTGCTAAGCCTAAATAGAAAAGTGATATGGTTGAAGATTGTTTAATACATTGAATTGAATATACTTGACGAGAGTCATTTTATGATAGTTTTGCGATGTGTATGGGTTAAATTCCGCGGTTGGTATCATGTGGTTTATATCAGTTGAAGCGTTGTTTCATTGGTATGAAGATTTTGACACGGAATTGTAAATGCAGAACAAGTTGAATAGAATCGAAGACATAGCTGTTTGAAATAATGAAACTGATTTGAGTTGCGTGAGTTTGTGTTATTTAATTGAATGGTATAGGTCTATAGTGAATAATGCAGAGGATTTGTAATTGCCGATGGCAATTATGTTGCTGAAGGATCGATGGCAAACCTGTTGGTGAAAATTGATGGTAATTCTCTGCATATAGGATCGAATGGTAAGTTACAACTCAACGTTGGGAAAGTGGTATCGCCGTGATCAAAGCATAGGGTTATAGTAGAGAAAGCGCTGTTGAAAAATCGTGTGGAGGAATTTCATGGTAAGTTAATGGGCCAGATGCATTGTTAATGTTGATGCGTGGTTGGAAGTTAAATATGTGTTGAAATGGGCAAAGGTAAATCGATTAATGGTGGAGTTTTATTAAACGCATCTGAATTAACATAGTTATTTATGCTACATTGAGTTTGTAAGAGTGAATGCATGTCGATTCAACTTGAGCAGTTTTGATACATGGAAGAGCATTACAAAGGCTGGAGTAATGGATTGAAGAATTAAACTACATTATTGAACAACGATGGAGAAATTCGATGTATGGCAGCATTAAATGCTGAGTTGGGAGTGCGTTGGAGGAATTTGGTTGAATGAGAGTGGTATGAATTGCCAGGTTGAGTTTTTAAAGCTTAAGCACATTATTTTTATTGAATCCAGTCATATGTGAATGTTGGATGAGAGTTATTAGGTTTGGTTATGGATTGAATAATGTTTAAATCCTGTGTTTGATAAAATTCGACATGAAATTATAAATTGAGATTGTATTGAAGCTTGAGAAGGCATGAAGGTTGTTGAATTGAATAATGTTCATAACATCAGATTTGAGTTCTAAGTGCATTCGAGGTCTGGGTTTAAATGTAGGAAAATTGATTATCGAGAGAGCTTCTGCGTGTAAAGTTTTTGTGAAATTGCCAGAAGTGGAAATTTTTGAGCAAAATTGTTTGAGACGCACAGTGTTGGATGGATTCTGGGTTTTGCAGGGTAACCTGCATCATTTTTGGTATCAGAGCTGGAATAGCTCTGTGTGAAGATGCAAGTTTTTTTTAATTGAGTTAATTGCATGTGATGAATGAATGTCAAAATTTGAAACTAATGAAGATTTCAGCATAGAGAAGATGCAGTGTAGTTGAAGGAGGGAAGCGAGATCAACAGAATCTTGAAGGTGAGTTTTCAGTTGATATTGAACTCTGAAAGTTATGCTTGAAGAAATTGGTAGCTGGCATATTGAGAAAGTCTCAGTGGGAAGAAGCAGATCACAGCTGGAGAGTAGTGATGAAGGAGTCCAGCAATGGATTCTAGGTGAGTGTGGTAGAACCTGAAGATTCAACAGAGGTTGAATGAAAAGAACAAGTGTGTTCTTGAAAGTTGCCGATGAGTGAAGCCTGAAGGAGCAGTGGAGAAATGCTCAAAAGGGTTCCAGCAGAGGACCGGTGATTACCAAAAGACCAGATCCGGAGGAAGGGATTGGTGAGGTAAGTGGCAGCAGGAGAGTTTACTGTTGCAGAGGCTTGGTGCAACTCATGGGTAAGGAACTCATGGCGAAGGAGATGACTACTAAAAGTCATAAAGGAGAAAGCAGAGGTCTAGAGAGAGGCCACAGTAGAAAGAGGGAGAAAGATGCCAAGGCAAATGACATAAGACAACAGTTGAACGATGAAGAGTATGAGAAAGAGAAGGCTGAGATAGTAGTTCATCTTGAGTTTTTGATGAAATTATTACAGGAAAATATGAGAGACTAGAGACATGGTTGGCTCATGAGGAAGAGAGTGAAGTGGTAGAGGCTACAGCAGAAAAGAGATCAATAGATAAACATGTAGTTAACAGAGGAGCTGAAGAAGCTCGAGCAGATGATGGATGTAAAGTTGGGGTGTACGCAACTCAGAGCAGCTGAGTTGAAAGTGGAGGTTTCCATTCATGAAACAAAGGAGGATATCATTGATGATTTCTTGAACTATTGGGCAGATCCAGATCAGCTGGATAATGTAAAACCTTGTATTTTTGTAGCTGACAATTGTGATGTGATTACAGGTTTTACTAAGGAGGATGCGCAATCTTGTGAAGATGTCGCAAGTGTGGAAAAGGGTCTTTTAGGAGATAAGTACTCTGAAGAAGAAAACAGTGTTGTGTTTGCACTTGAAGCTGTTACAACATAGGAAGATCTTGTGAATGAAGAAGAGGAGATTCAGCTTGAAGAGATGGTATATGAACCAGTAGTTGAGACTGTTGAACTTTGTGATTTTCAAATTGAAAGTTTATGTATGAATGCAGGGACTATAGGTGATGGTGAAATGCTTCAACAATGCTACAGAGAAATTTCATTATTGTAATATTTTTTGGAGAATTCAGATTATGACAGGGAGATTGCAGTAGAAGAAAGAGTTTAGTATAGCGAACAAGAGCAGAAAGACATCATGGAGACAGATGATGTACGAAAAAGACTGGTTGATAGTCTTGAGAGTTCTTCAAAGAATTATTTGGGCAGAGAGAATCAGCATACTTATGTGCTGATTGAGATGGAAAATTTAGAACAACATACTGAGGTGCTGGCAGAGGGAAGTAAGGCATTGATGCCTTATGATTTTTGTTTTAACAAGTGTTTTGTGAATGCAGGTATTATTGCAGGTGTTGAAGGACATTTGACTCAGTTGAGCAGTCAAATGAAGGAGAAAGACGAGAATTCTGTGGAAACATCTAATCCATGGGATGAAGAAGTTATGTTGTTGGAAAAGATGATGAATAGTCCAGATTCAGTACAGGAAAATTCTCAATTTTAGAGTTGGGAATTGCAGATGCAGAGAGATGAAGAAAGAAGAAGAGAGTACACAATGTAACAGTCTAGTAATTTGCTGATAGAAGAAGGCAGAGAAGAAGTTTTCCATTGTAGAAAAGAAGAGGGCATGGATGATTGGGTGGCAGCAAGAAGTCAGCAAGTGATAGTACAAATAGAGCAAGTAAGAACTGAGCAAGCCATCTTAGCTCAGTAGACATCAAGAAATCAGCAGCCGGGAGATTTATTGGACCAAGAAATTGAATAAATCAGAAGAATCATGTTGAAAATGTCTCAGAGGAAGACATCAACAAGGAAAAGAAGCAGCAGCAGCAGCAAAATGAAGACAGAGTCAGATTATGAAAGTACAAAGAGCGAAGCAAGACAACATAAAATATGGAGATCTGGAGAAAAGCAACATACGACAATAGAAATTGATGATAACTTGTAGAACAAGGTGTGGGATCCAGGCGAACAAAGACTTAAAATGCATGATCGGGAGATCATGATCGTTTTCAACCTTGGGAGTCTGATGCAGGAGCATCAAATTCGAAAATACTTTGTATTTATTAAAATTTAGGGGTATTTAAGTTTTTAAAAAGAGCTAGATTTTTATAAATAATTTGAGTGGGTTTTATGTATTTTTAATTAAATATTGTAAATAATTCTCAAATATGAGAGAATTTGGTCAGTTGAGGATGTAAATGGATGAGAGATTTTAATTTAGAAATTAGTTTCATTAATTTTGGGTGAGAGAGGATCCTTAGGGATTCAAGAGTGATTTTAGGATTTGTTGAGATCTTTAGGTGTTTGTTGAGTGATTAAAGGGATGAGAACCAAAACTGGCTCAATTAAATTTGTATAAATTGATATGCCTCAAAGGAAAATTGGAGGAGGTGAGATTAGAGTGATTGAGAGAAGATTTGAACATCCAAGGCTATAAGCCTTTGGGCAATTGGAAGGGCCATGAATGTTGAATATCTAGCCAAAGACAAAGTTTGTAAGTATTTTTCATTGTTAATTTGAAAAGTGTGTTTTTAAAAACTACATTGGTTGATTAGAAATTGTGTGTTTAATTTTTGTAATTGGGAGTTGAATTGAAAATGTATATATGAATTGAGAACACCGCTTAACACAGAACTGGAAAAATAATGGTTGGCGCATGGATCAATTGTATAAATTGGAAATGGAAACAATTGAAAGCGTAAGTTCCACATAGGAACATATTTTTGCAAACATTAGTCGATGTTTAATGGCGAACCTTCAAAGCTAGCACTGAAATCGACCTTTAGATTCAAAACAGATATTGGATATTTGAGTATAACAGTTGGAAATCCATATAATACAGTGAACTGGGTTGATAGACTGAATTTTTAATTAATAGGGATTTAAATCTCTGTTTGCCGAATTAATGGAATTAAAAAGAGTGCAGAGTTGTTTAAGCTCTGTCTAAGATCGATTCATATTTTATGTTAACCATCAGTGATATAATTATGGTTTGGAAGGCGCAGGAACAGAGGTTTTGTAATCGCTGTATGAATGGTTTTTTTTTTTTAAATGTATTGAGTCCACGGTTTTGGGTATGGAGTATAGCCCGTGTAGCAACTCCCATATTTTTGAAATTCATTATCTAGTGGTGAAGGAATGATGGTAATTCAACCTATGGTATAACTGAAATTGTGTTCTCAGCGCACGAATTATTGATCCTAAATAGAAAAGTGATAAGGTTGAAGATTGTTTAATACATTGAATTGAATATACTTAACGAGAGTCGTTTTATGATATTTCTGTGATGTGTATGGGTTAAATTCCGCAGTTGGTATCATGTGGTTTATATCAGTTGAAGCGTTGTTTCATTGGTATGAATATTTTGACACAGAATTGTAAATGCAGAACAAGTTGAATAGAATCGAAGACATAGCTGTTTGAAATAATGAAACTGATTTGAGTTGCGTGAGTTTGTGTTATTTAATTTAATGGTATCGTTCTACAATGAAGAATGCAGAGGATTTGTAATTTTCGATGGCAATTCCGTTGTTGCAGTATCGATGGCAAACCTGTTGGTGAAAATCGATGGTAATTATCTGCATATAGGATCGAATGGTAAGTTACAACTCAGCGTTGGGAAAGTGGTATCGTTGTGATCAAAGCATAGGGTTATAGCAGAGAAAGCGCTATTGAAAAATCGTGTGGAGGAATGTCATGGTAAGTTAATGGGCCATATGCATTGTTAATTTTGATGCGTGGTTGGAAGTTAAATATGTGTTGAAATGGGCAAAGGTAAATCGATTAATGGTGGAGTTTTATTAAACGCATCTGAATTAACATAGTTATTTATGCTACATTGAGTTTTTAAGAGTGAACGCAGGCCAATTCAACTTGAGCAATTTTGGTACGTGGAAGAGCATTACAAAGGCTGGAGTAATGGACTGAAGAATTAAACTACAGTATTGAATAGTGATGGAGAAAGTCGATGTATGGCAGCGTTAAATGCTAAGTTGGGAGTGCGTTGGAGGAATTTGGTTGAATGAGAGTGGTATGAATTTCCAAGTTGAGTTTTTAAAGCTTAAGCGCATTATTTTTATTGAATCCAGTCATATGTGAATGTTGGATGAGAGTTATTAGGTTTGGTTATGGATTGAATAATGTTTAAATCTTGTGTTTGATAAACTTCGGCATGAAATTATAAATTGAGATTGTATTGAAGCTTGGGAAGGCATGAAGGTTGTTGAATTGAATAATTTTCACAACATCAGATTTGAGTTCTAAGTGCATTCGAGGTGTGGGTTTAAATGTAAGAAAATTGATTATCGAGAGAGCTTCCGCGTGTAAAGTTTTTGTGAAATCGCCAGAAGTGGAAATTTTGGAGCAAAATTGTTTGAGACGCACAGTGTTGGATAGATTCTGGGTTTTGCAGGGTAACCTACGTCACCCAGATTGGTCATTTTATTTGTAATAAAAGAGAAGCAGGAGAAGAGGCCGATAAGATGCTGAGAGACATGAAATTCAATCACAGTTTCACTTGTTCATATGACCCATTGAGGATCATCTCCAAGAA
This sequence comes from Pinus albicaulis, assembly GCA_034641835.2. Lineage (NCBI taxonomy): Eukaryota > Viridiplantae > Streptophyta > Pinopsida > Pinales > Pinaceae > Pinus > Pinus albicaulis. The sequence goes on from CM076572.1 coordinate 488,232,368, forward strand.
AAGGGTGGAGACAAATCAACCCCATACATCCACACCCACAGGCCTGAGATAGAGCAGTTCATGAATCAAGCAAAGTGGACAGAAAATACACTACAAGAGACTGAAGAAGAGGTGATCTCCACCTCAAGAATTCAAACCCCTACTCCACAGGAAAAGTAGACAACATAAGGAAAAGAAGACAAGGGAAAAGATCCAAAGAAATAAATAATAGGGAAGGTTCCAAGAGATGATCAGTCTAATATGTAGATTGATACATCTAGTAGATAATTTAAAATGAAGTATAGAAATAGATCTAGAGTCCACATGGACATTGACCAAAGCAGTAAAAAGGAGCAACAAATAGTCATCACAATCAGGGATTCTCCAATTTCATCTCTAGTAGGTGGCCAAACCATATTCTCAACATCTTCAGCTGCCATTCCATTCCAAAAGAAGAACTTAAAAACTCCCACATCTACTACTACTACAGGGGGAAAGGAGGATAACATCTATGATACATTTAGAGAAATCAAAAGAAAGAATGAGATCCTTAAAACCAGCACCTACAACCAGTTCTGGAAGAAAAAAAGGAGTTCATAGAGTATGATTTTATCAACCTTTGACTCAGAGAAAGGAAAGATGAGAATGGATTTCCTAGAAGTAGAGATCTCTCGGCCTAAAACACCTACAGACTTCAAGTGCACTACTTTTGAATTTGATGTGAAAGACATCCATCCAATAGACCAAATGGAGATGCATAAGAAAACTGGAGAAATGACTTTCTCCAAACTGACAAGCACTTCCATGAACTTGTCTAAACTGCATGTATCCTTGGCCAATTTTCAATCTCAGCTAAAAATGGAGAAGATCTCTTCTCTATCCAAAGATGCAAGAATCAAATATCTCGAGGACTTAGTGATAAATATTGGGTATGACCCAACCATTGTGAAGGCTATGGAAGAGATATTGAAAAAGAAGAATGCTGATATAGCAACCCTTAGGAAAAAACTAAAAATGTTAGCAACTAAAGACCATTTGAAAAAATAGATTCTGGAAAATGAAGCACATAAAGCTTAAATGATGAAGTTAATCATGGAGCAGTTTGCACAGATAAAGTAGATTGAGATAGAAATTGAAAAAATGTTGAAAGAAAAGGAGAAAGCAGTGGCCATGTCCATTGTTCCATTGGAGGTTGTTCCTGTTGCATCCATCCCTACAACAACACCAACAACCACAGGCTCATTAGGTGGTGCAGAGAAACTAGCCAAGGCCATGGAGAACATGACCATACAAACATCAGAGATCAAAAGTCTAGAAGCAGAAATCAACACCCTGAAGGATTTGAAGAAAAGGTCAGACAATGCCCATGAAATTGAGATACAAAGAGCTCAGAAAGAGATTGAGAAATTAATCAAAGAAGAGAGTGAAGCTTCTACTGGAAAGAATATTGGCTAGACCAAAGAAATTATTTGGATAATTATTGTTGACTCCATGAATGAAATATGGTCATCTATTCAGATAATATTTGAACAGAGAGATTTCATTGGATTAGTGAGTGATTCCATAGATAAAACAAATAGATAGCTGATGAGCATGCATGAAACAACAAACAATATCATCAAATTCTTGAATTCCAAGAGCAGTTTTGAATTGTAACCACTAGGAGTGAAGGACAGAACAACAACCATCCTAGAAGTGAAGAAGGTACTCAACAAAAAGAGATTTGTCACACAGTTAGAAGAAAAGTGTCATTAGTTACAAATTGGTGTCAGCAGATTCTTTAATATAATCGAACCACTGACCAAAAGAGGATTGTCATCTCTTTTTTTGATAAATGATAAGCTCATGAATAGACTGGATTATGTCAAGAATCTAAAGGAGATTGCCAAAGATACCACAAAATTTGAAGGAATTAAAGGTTCAATGACTGGAAGAGCCTTTTTAGAGGCTATGGACAATGATTTATACATATAGCATGAAATCAAGCATATTTTCCAGTTAAGGCCAAATTTCATGAAGTACATAGAGACAGATGAAATTTACAGGAAGCTAATTAGGATCAAGATCCTGAGTGCACAACAGTGGGAGAAATTGTGTGATTAACAGGAAGGGTAAAAACTCAGTGCATCAACAGAACAACCAACTCAATAAATCAATTAATTCTATAGACCAATGTATGAGTTCAACATCTCAGCATCAGATTATGTAAATCTGTCAGCATATAAATAAGTCAAAATGCATAGTAACAACCTTCTGAAGATTATGTCCACATGTCATAGATATTCCATCGTATCCACTTTCTGGTCACATTTGTAAATTTTTATTAATGATTGTAATAAATAGCATATTTCCGATGTAGATATGACAATCACTAGGAATTAGTTAAATATTGCATTTCTATTCAGTATCAGGGGTTGAACCCTAGATTGTAAGCTTTTATATTGGAGCATTGTAATTATGGAGCTAGAGCATCAATAATAAAAGACCATTTTTCAAGATTCTTGAGCTATTTTTATCCGGTGATGTCTTTTCTTTACTGTGTTTAATGTTTTCCATTTTTATTTCTTTCAATGTATCATTTAAATTCTAATTGTAAATAGAAACCTGAAGATTGAGATTTGCTACATATAGCACCTTAATTCTGGCTGTGTTTACAATATAAGTGTTTTTTCTTCTGAGGTATGGTTAAAAATTACTTAATTTATTTTTAACCACTACTAAAATCACTCATCTTTCATTCCATAATTCACTATGTTTTTAATATCGAGTAACTATAGTTTTCTTGCCTTGAAATTTCTCTAGAAAAATTGATGCAACAACCCAACCTGTTGTGACTCCATAGCCCAATGGAAATAGTTTAAATATATCCCTTAATCCAACCAAAACTATCAATAAAAAATCAACCTTCAAAATTAGTTTAACTAGCCTAATATAAGAAAACATTAAAAACAAAGCTAAACCTTACAGAGAGATCCCTCTTTGAGTCTATGAGGGCTAGATCCTAGGCTCCAAAGTGGTTTTGACATTGTCATTTTATGATTATTCTTTCCAATCTTAAAATTATATAATAATAACACATGACATATGGAATTGATGGAATGTTTGAAGGGGCCACCCCTTCCTGTTCCACTGATTCAAATGCCCAAGTCGTGGGATTTATATGACATGCACGTTTTTTTTTCATTGGCCGCCTACAACCATGGTCTACCAATTATATTAATGTAATCACCTCTCATGCCACATATCCATTTGAACATATGTGATGCATTCACCTTCACATTATGGGGCCTCTCGGCTACCCCCTTTGTTAATTTTAGATAACAATGGTATGTTCTATGCTTAAGAGAAATTTACTTCAATTTTCCTTATTAGCCCAATATCAATTTCCAGATTATAAATCACATTAACATTGATATTAAATTCAGATAGAACATAAAAAATAAGAAAAATACAAGCCAATACAAGAGGCCATAATATTTGGCGGATGCCAGGGAAAACCCCCAATGTGGGGAAAACCCCTTGATCAAATTCTTCTTATTATTCTTCAATAATTCAGCAGAGAGACATAGAGTACATAAAAAAATTTAACATGCCCAAACACTATCAAATCAGCCCTGTCATAACAACAGTCAACCAGAAACCCTAAACAGAAAGCCAACATTGGTCAAAGTGGCTCCAAAAAGCCATCCAAATAGCTTGGTCAACAAAAATCCAATTCATCTTTTCAAGAGGGTCAAAGTCAACCCAAAACAGTCTAGTCAAATCCAATCAAATTTTGTTGTAAAATTTGTTGTCAAACCTGAATCAATGTTGAAGTAAACCCTGGTCAAACATATCCAAATGCCTAAAAAATAGTGCCAATAAATGTGGCCTTCAAAAATAAATTTTTCTTCCCAAAAACCGAAGTCAACGGATGTGGTTTTCCCATTGGTCAACGTTGGTCAATTCCATGGTCAATGTGGGTCTATTTCCTATAATTCATCCTACAATATTCCCAAAAATATTCAGCCTCTTACCACACATGCAAAGTGAGAGTGAGCTGCTCCAAGTGTATGAACCAATCAAGAGAGGAGAGAGAAATATGTGTGATGTGATGAGTGATGTCAAAATGAGGAGAAGGTCACTCCTATTTATACAAATCTTTGAGGGTGCAAAGACACATCTATTGGGATTCATGAGCCTACATTTGACTGAGACCGATCTTGACAATTTACATGTGTGAATAATAAATTCAAAATCACACTTCTGCTTGTTCAAACAAGATTATCTTTAGATCAATATTGCACCTCTCGAAAAGAGGAGTCCAACAAAAATAGAGTCTCCACCATATGAGATGTCCAAGGTAGAGTTTGACCCTAGATGCGAATTTTAAAACTCCCTCTTAACTAGGGAGAAATTCACCTTCCAATCCATCTGTCAACATGTACCATCTCTGTCATCCCTGCACTGCACTGCTCTGTTCTGCAGAACCATTAAGAAATAATGAAGAAGAATTGATCAAGAGTGTCATGAGACCTTGCCACTTTCCACTAACCTGAGGTCAGTCCAGAGGTAAAACCTCAATCAAAATTGATCCAAGATCAAGTTTTTGAACACCATTCATCCTAACATAAAGAGTATGGCAGTACATGATGCGTCCATTGGTAGTGCTACGGTATCTATCCTCATTTCCCAACTCATTGGCCAGATGATAGGTACCTTCCATGTCTCATGGACTACATGGGTAGGATGATGCAGAAACACCAGTAGGGAAAGAATGTATCACATCTTGTTCACAAGCAAGTGTAGGGAAAGGTTGAACAACATCCTCCATGCATGCAAACTACTGGGAGTAGGGAAAGGATGAACGACATCCTACATGCATGCCAAAGAATCAAAAGTAGGAAGGTTCCTACTCAAGGGGAAAGGATGAACCACATCCCACCGACATGTCAACCATCAATCATATGGAATGAGCATCCTACATGTGAGGAAAGGGTGAACCACATCCCACCAACATGTCCACACACAGATGCTTGAATGCATCTCACATTGGGGGATCCGCATGAGAAGGTGAACTACTCATCATACTCATATGCCATAGGAGAAGGTGAACCACTCATCCTATGCATATGTCATCATCAATAAGGGACGGTGAGTCACTCACCCTACATAGATGTGTCTACAATCATAGGGGAAAGTGAACTGCTCACCCTACACACATGCCAACCATCGTGGGGAATCACAGGGGAAGGTGAACCACTCACCTTGTACACAACGCACCACTAGGTGAAGGTGAACCACTCACCTATAGTTTCTCATAGCTCCAAGAAGTACCCTAAGCCCCTTGGAAGTCCCATAGCTCAATGTACAACTGATGTGGGACTCTCATAGGAGGGTCTTTCCATGACTCGAAGTCTCTTATGGAAGGTTAATAATTTTACCTTCCCCAGGGGTTTCGTGAGAATATTTTCGACCTACTCTTCAGTCCTAATTTGATGGAACCTTACTGCTCCCCATTGTACCATATCCTGGATAAAGTAGTACCTGATATCAATATGCTTGGAGTGGTCGTGGAACATGGGATTCTCTAAAATATGAATCCAACTTTGGTTTTTTCAATAGATCACGGTAGTATCTAACACATGCTCAAATAGCTCACTAAATATCTTCACCAACCAAATAGCTTCACAAGAGGCCATACTAGCTGCAATGTATTCACCCTCGGCGGTGCTCAAAGCAACTGATTTTTTCTTCCTGCCAATCCAATATATCGAAGAAAAACCTAATGAGAAGCAACATCCAGATGTTCTCTTACAATCCACCACACTGTCAACCCAGTCAGCATCAATATATCCATGGAGCCTCAAATTCCCGAAAGTGTATCTCAAACCATAGTTGATTGTGCATCGAAGATATATCAAAATATTCTTGGCAGTAATTGAATGTATGGGATGAGGCTCGACCATAAATTGACTCAACAGATTCACAACGAAGCATATGTCCAGACAAGAGTTCACCAAGAACATCAGGGCCCCCATAAGTTGACGATACTCCGAAGGATTTCCCAAATTGGGCCCAAAAACACTTTTGCATAGCTTCCAGAAGTTGATTTCCATCAGAGTAGTCGCATACTTGCAATCCACCATCCCAAGTATTTCAAGCAGCTTCATAAACCCTATTTCTTTCACCTCCAATTCAGAAGAAAACTCCCTCTTGCATTGATGAATGAGATGGTATGCACATGTCAAAAAGAGATCATCCACATAGAGCACCAAAATGAGAGGCCTGTCATTTTCAACCTTGAAGTAAAGGTTCAGATCATCTTCACTTCTTCTAAACCCCAACTTCATAGTTTTCGATCCTCTCACATGAAGCCCGGAGGGAGTGCTTCAACCCATAGAGGGTTTTATTCAGCTTGCATACATGTGACTTTCGATCCAAAACTTCAAACCCTTCGCGTTTCTCTACATAAACTTCTTCCTTAAGAGAGCCATGTAAGAAAGTAGTTTCGACATCCATTTGATGTAGATTCCATATCTGGGAGGAATAAAGGGAATTAATCGAATGGATGGTGGTATATCAGGCAACCAGAGAAAATATATCATCATAGTCCACATCTTCCTTTTGAGAGAAGCCTCGGGAAATGAACCCGGACTTGAACTATTCAGCACTCCCATTAGTTCCATGTTTGATTTTGCAAAGCCATTTTGAGGTGACAAAAAACTTTTCCTTGGGTCTAGGAACCACATCCCAGACATCATTCTTCATGATTGACTCATACTCTTCGTTCATTGCATCCTTCCAAACTTGGTGCTTCATGGCTTCTTCGAACATGCCAGGTTAAGATTGAACAATGGTGCTCATGGAAACTAAGTACACTTGTTACATGTTTGGCTTCTTACTTTCAGAAACTCCATTTTTCTTAGGATTATATGGAGTAGTGGTCTCCCTCTTAATGTCAGCTTCTCTACATTAGTTATTGAACTCATTTGGCTCATATTCGGTTCCATTATCAGTCCTCAATATTTTGATCTTCTTCTCTCTTTGATATTCAACCAAGGCTTTGAAAGAGTAGAACCATTTGAACTCTTCCTCCTTCTTCATTAAAAAATATATCCAAGTTTTGTAGGATAAGTAATCCATAAGCATAGAATAGTACAAATATCCTCCAAAAGATGTTGTAGGAAACATACCAGACAAATCAGAATGGATCAATTGAAGAATGTACATAGTATTACTTTCAATAGAGGGGAATGGTACCCTAGTATGTTTCCCTTTGACAAAAACCTGACAAACACCTTCATGTTCTACTTTGAATTCAGGCATACATATGGCCATCTTCCTAACATCGGGAAGAGCTCTATAATGAAGGTAAGAAAACCTTCGGTGCCATAATTCAGATTGAAGAGAAGTGTTGCATGTCATGGCTCCCAAAGGACTTCCTCCAACATGATAAAGGCTATCGACCCTAAATCCAAGAGTAAAATCATATTCAAAGTTCCTTTACCAAAAATGTACCTTCCCATCAATAAATTCTACCTTGAATCCTTTGTCTTCCATCCCCGAAATAGATACCAGGTTCTTGTTCAAGTATGGTACATATAATACATATTGTAGATGAAGGATTTGACCTTTATTTAAATGAAGAGTAGTAGTCCCTACCCATTTGAAGGGAAGGGTGGCATTGTCTCCAAGTATGATCTCCAAATTGGTTTCCTTTACAACCAAATTTGAGATGGATTCTTTGTACCAAGTGAAATGCCTTGAGGCACCACTATCAATCAACCAATTGTCCAATGTGTCCTGAGGAGATGTAGTAGAGAGGGAAAAGATAAGATAAAATTCATTTTTCTTATCTACAACATTAGATTCCTCATACATGGAGTTTCTTGACTTCTTATTAGGTCGACCATTTCCATATCGTGCAGTGGGATCATTTCTTTTTCATTTTTTGTTGAACCTGCTATTCCTTTGATTTCCATTTCCCTTGATATTTTTTTTTTTGTGATCATCATCTCATGTTGTATCCCTTTTATTAGGACACTCTCTACCATAGTGGCCAGACCTCTTATAGTTGAAGCATCTTCCCCTTCTTCCTTCTTTGAATCCCTGTCTTCCTTGACCTTGTTTCCTTGGACCAACATTGTTCTTCCTTTTAGCATGAATGGAGAATGCAGTAGGATCATTCCTATTTGAAGGCATGTCTCTCTCCATCATCCTTGTCTTTTATTGAGTGCATCTAGTCAACAATTCGTCAAAACCTAGAATCCTATCATTGTTGAGGATAGTGGTATTGAATACATCCCATACTCAAGGAAGATCTCCAAGGGAAATAAGAGTGAGATCCTGGTCAGCAATAACCTCTCCAATGAATAGAAGATCATTTTTTATTTTGGTAATCCTCATGAAGTAGGATTGGATGGATTCCCCTCTATCCATATTTACATCCTTTAGCTTGTCCTTGAGAAAGAAGATTTTATTTTCATTTCTAGCTTTGAACATGCTAATCAACTTGTCATACATCTCCTTACATTCGCCCTGCTCGGAAATGTAAGAAACCAAATGTTTTTGAATGGAATCCCTGATGATCTTCTTAGCTTTAACCTCACCTTTCTTATACCTTGTTTTAGTTGCAGCCGGTGCATTTGAAGGAGGATCAACAATCTTTCCCTGCACATAATCCATGACTTCATTCTCTTCCAAAGTTAAGCCTAGAGACATCTCCCATACATGATAATCAAATTTATTATTGAGCTTTTCCTCAGATTTAAAGTAAGATGAGGAAGCCATTGACTCTTTTCCTTGTCCAATAGATCTCAGTGATTGTTTTTCTCACCCTTTCTTGGGATTTGTCTTCACCTGTGCTCTGATACAATGTTAATTTTAGATAAAAATGGTATGTTCTATTCTTAAGAGAAATATACTTAAATTTTCCTTATTAGCCCAATATCAATTTCCAGATTATCAATCACATTATTACTGATAGTAAATGTAGATAGATGTTATAGGGTATTATGCTTAGGTGGTGGTTATTGGGTATCCCTCTCAGGGCTTTCTGATGCCCGAGGCAGACTGTAAGATTAGCTATAAAGTTCCAAAGGTACTGCATACATGTTCATACTAATATAAATAATTGAGAAAGCGAGATTGAAAAGATTACCTATTTGTGGATGGAAGATCCTATCGAGAACACCAAGAAGTGAAGTAGGAGTCCTTCTTCACTGGCTCGAAGTCCATATCCTACAACCAATCAAAGCACCCGAGTAATATCTACAATAGTATAGCTTTCTATCAATTAAAATAGTATATAATAAACATAAAAAAATGCAGATATAAGCCACTCATATCATGCTATAGAGACGATTGAACAACAATTGTGACATAGATGCATCGAATGGAAAAAACAGATACAGTTCTATTGATTTATGAAAAGGAGGATTATAACCGTTAGTTGCACCAAGCCCTCCTCAATATTCCAATTCCTCTCTCTCTTTCTCTATCTCTGAGTGTGATGATGCTCAAGGCATAAAGCTCCCAATGAACTTCTCTGATCTTCAATCCTCACGCTACATAATGAAATTCTACTGCACATATAATCAAACCTTCGACCTTAGACCAAGAGCCCATAGCTGCAATTTATAGGAGATGGAGAGGACAAACCTTACCAAGCCTTTCAACCAGTTCAAATCAGGAAATATCTAGATGTGTCCTTGCTTTTCTTTGCTTTTTCCTTCCATAGGAGTTCAGTTGTGTTTGGCAATGCCTAATAAAAGGTTTGTGCCATTTAGTTTCCATTTTGAACGGACTCTTTTTGATAAAAAGCTAGAAATGCTAGTCTGTTTTTCGAAAGATATTTCCCTTTTAACATTCAAACACGGATAACGTTGCCCCTTGGGTAAGACAGAGTGTTACCCTAGGCATTAATTCTCCCTTTGCATGGCTCAGGTGCATTATAACTCTTCCTAGTTTTTTCTGGGGTGCGTTACCTTTGAAAAAATGGGTCTTGTCTAAGTCATTTTCTTCCTTCCATGTTACCTTCTCCTCTGAGCTGAGGAGGAGGTCATTTTTCCTGTAACATATTCCCCCTAAAGTGTGAGGACAGATATGAAGATGATGGCTGAAATAATTTATAACAAGTGTAGTAGAATGAGAGGAATTGGAGGACTGAGGAAAACCTGAAAGAACAACATATGTCATAAAATATAGTATCTGTCCAGATTTTGGCATTCCCATGCTCAGTAGCTAATCAAAATTATTTCTCTAGAGTAGAGATATGAACAGTGTGTCCACCAATAAGCATAACATGGAAGTGTCTTTCATAATAGGATCAAACTGATAATTTGTCTCCAAAAAACAACATCGCAACTTGGGAGAGGAAACACAACTGTAATGGTGTAAGCCTCAACCCAAGGTCTTGGTCGCCACTTCACTAAACTGCATATTTCCACACATGTAAATAAATGAGTTGTATTCAAACATGCAGGAAATCGTCTAATTATCAGTAAATAACAAAAAATGTTAACAGATGCGAGGGTGGCCACCGATAAGGATGATGGTCCCTAAGATGCACAGTACAATCTAGCGAGTGTGAATAAAAGGATTTGATTTCAAAAAATCATAAAATCATTTGATGGGGAACCAATAATGAGAACCTCCAACCAAACAAAAGGTGACCTACCACTAATGTATGCAAGTACCCAGGTACTGATGTGTTTCTTGATCAACTTCCTAGATAAGATGTTGAAGTCGATCGGAAGAGATCTGTCAAAACGTAGGCACTGAGGCATCCTACACCCATTGACACGAAATGGGAAAAGATGATTTTTCTTATGGAAATAATCAAGAGAAAATGGGAATAACTGATGACAAATAAGTTCTGGTATACGATGGCTTGGTTGATACAAGGTGTTGGGGTTCCTATGTTTTGGTAGATTTGGCAATACCAAAAGATAAGACAAAATCAAACCACTTTGGTACCTTAGGATCTAGCCCTCTTGGGTCCATAGAGGGATCTATCGATAAAGGCAAAGAAATATATATCTTTGAAGTTCAATTCAAGGTATTAGGCTAGTTATAGGGCATAAGGGTTGTTGTTTTGTTTTGTTTGTTTGGTTCTTGGGAAACATGAAAGAAGGGTTCAATGTAAGACAAAGAGGTGATCAAAGAGTATTTTGGAAATGGGGAGATAATTCAAAGAAAACTCAAGTCCATTGGGCAATGGAGTCATAAAAGGGTTTACTTGCAATTCAATATCCAAGGCTTTCAAATGGGCTAGTCATCTAAAATAGAGGATCTTTTAAATATGATAGTGTGGGATGAAATAATAAGGAATGAAGGTGAATGACAAGGAAAAATTCCAAGGTGACCACCTTAAGAGCTAATCTAGGGACAGGGCATGCCTTAACCATCTGTGATCAAACTCCTAATGAGGGTAACTCTTCAGACAATAGAAAACATTAAAGATTTAACGCAAAGGTGAAGCCTGAAATCAGAGAAAGACTTTGAAATTTCAATGCTTTGACATTCAACTTAAGGGATATTAGAAAATCTTAACTATTAGAAAAGGACCCTAGTGAGACAGAATCAACTCTAATCTCCCAGTATCTTAATTCTTTCAATTAAAACCAGAAAAGAACATCTAAGAACAGACTCTAAATTCATGCATCAGTAAGCAGGGAAAACCAACTACTATACTGGCTAAATTACCTTGAACTTGTTCTCAGATAGCACAATTAGTAGAAAACATCAAAGACAAGAAGAGCAGGAAGCATTAGGGGACCATGCGAGGGTATATCCTAAGCCATATTTCTGATTCTTATCAGAGAAATGAAATATGATGATTTACAGAAGGAAAACAGAGACAAAGATAGAACACATCACTGCTGCTTTAAATCAGGTTCCAATGAAAATGCTTGTCATATTAAAGAGAAACACCAGTCATATACAACATTGTCCAACACCTTGATATTCAGTCTGAAATCATCTCGTCAGCCTATTTTACAACTGATACACACAGAACTCTATCTCAAAGAAAGAACTTACCATCCACGGTTATCCAAACAACAACCTTTACAATGTATTCTCATGATTTTTTATAGCTAAAGAGAGGCAGAGGAGGTAGATAGAACTTTAAATGAAAAATTGAAACAGAGGAAGAAAAGTGGCTCGAGGCCCATTCTGTTTTAATATCTCTGCATTGACTTTCAGTACTCTTTGGATGAAAGAGTGGTCTTCGACAGGCTGATAATAAATTTGGAGGTATGTTCTTTGATGTACTTTTTGGCTGTCTATACTTTGTAGTACTCTCAGACAAGTAAGGTAGATAAATTATTTTTAGGCCTACCCTGATGTGTAACAAATGCTCTAGAAATATTAGGACTTTCTGTCAGGGTGGTGATCTTCTCAAGAACGTTGATGGAGAATAAAATATTATGGGAACTCATCCTTTCTTGGGAAAGAACCTTCTGTTGATGTGAAACAATGATAAGATTTTTTTTATGTGCTTCAGGCCTTATTAGGCCTTTTGTGTCTTTCATAAGGTCTTCAATCTAGTACATTCACCCTTTAATCACTGAATTAAAGCTTAAAATCTTCAATAACAGGCTTTAAATCTCTTTAATCCTTCACTGATACTCTTCGCTGCTTCTTTGACTGTCTCTGTCTGTGGACATGCAGGTTTAATGGTGCTGGAGGATTTTCAACAGAGATAATAACTCTGATTGGAATGAAACATGTGTTTAAAACCCCCTCAGGAGTCATTCCCTGTGATCTTCTAGCTCTGAAAAAGCTTTCTCTGCGCTCTGTGTCACTATGACTGTGACTGTGAGCAATAACAGTTTTCACCGTATGTAACCCTGCAAAAGGACAATAAACATGTTAAGGAAAATCAATGGGAGCGAAGGTGGATTTTTTGGAGGCCTGTGGGAAATGGAGGCACAACAGTGGAAGCAGTGGCTGTAGTGGAGAAATGGTCGAAATCATGAAAGAATGGAGAAAAATTGTTCTAACGGTGGCCTGGTGAAGAAATGGTTCTGGACTGTCTGATTAGATCAGATGGAGGTGATCGACGGTGGAGATTTTCTATTGGAGATGGTTTAGAGGATTAGGCGGAATGAAATTACTTTAATGTTAAAACATAAAGTTTTAACCTTTGGGTGAAATACACAGGAAAGCAATGAAAATCAAATGAAATGGGGCTTTGAAAGGTGGGATTGGAAGAACGGAGGGTGATTTGAACGTAGACCGTTAGATCTCAGGAGGATATCAACAGTTTAGATGCTACAATGAAGTCCTCTGGAAGCCCGATGAAAGAAACATGACCGGGAACGTGATGGAATGAGGGTCATAGATCTATACAGATCAACGGTCGGGATCTTCGGGAAGCGTCGTCGGAGGCAGAAGAGGGGAAGTGGTTTTAGGAAAAAACAACTATTTTCGCGTTGCAATAGGGTGGTTTTGAAATTTGCCCAAAAAAACGCGATATACTCTGCTGCCCAACACGTGGAAAAAAAAAACTACCCATATCGTGCGATTTCAAGATGTTAAAGTCCGGACACCAAAGTTACGTGATATGGTTCTCGACCGTTGGATTGTGGGTGGGGAGATCTGACAGTGGAGGAGTGAGCGCGATGAGGACAAGATGCATGGGCGGAAGTGGGGGGCCAAGTCAAAGGCGGTTTGAATACGGGCCGTCAGATCTATGGAATGAACTATTGATATCAAAAGGTGGGAGCACCATCATTACAAAGGGGAAATGATTATAACAAAAGGCGGAGCAAATCTCGTCTGTTGGATCAAAGGGATGGATGGTGGAGATTGAAAGAGGAAGCTGAGGCAAAAGGGTCAAATGAATGGGCGAGAGAAAGGAGGGTCGTCAAATCAATCGGGATGGACAGCTGAGATCCAATCGTAATTGGAGAAGGTAGGGGCCAAACATCTGATGGTTTTAAACTTGCAATTACACGCGGACCGATGGATCAGTGGAAAATCCACGGTGGAGATTTGATCAGAGGGAGAACGACGGGGGGCAAATGAGTAGGGTGTGATCAAATCCTGGCCGTTGGTTCTTATGGATTCAACAGCCAGGATCCAATCGGGAGTTGGCCAATCAGGGAGACGAAGAGTGGCACATTTAAAATTTTTCTATTGGTGATTGGTGTGGTGATGCGATGGCCGTTAGATCTTATACAGATCAATGGTTCATATTGCAGTAGAGGCCAACAGACCAAATATTTCTTGCATTGGAGAATTTCACTTAACAAAAGAAATATGCTCATAACATATTCTGATTGCGATTAGCATTGTGAAGCTTAGCGCCTGGTCTTGGCACCCAATTATATGCGGAGAAGGGGTTAAGGACTTAGCCGAAAGGGGTTTAGGCCTGATATATGGTAAAAGTGGGTTTTTTAGGCCAAAAACAGAGTTGTTGAGGCTTAGAAAGCGGTTCCGATAGGGAAACAAAGGGATATTTTCATCACATGAAGGGATTTAAATGGTTTTTAAAGGGGAATTGGGTGATTCAAATAACTTAGGAAGGGATTTTGAGGGTTAAAGGGGAAATTTTGAGAAGGGAAAAAAGGGGTAAATATGGGGGAATTTGCAGGGATACAAGGGAGCAGATGGAGGCTTTCTTGAGCACGTTTGTTTCATAAACAATGGGGATTTTTTGATGGAAACAACAGTGAAGATATTTTCAAAGGCTAAGGACACATAAAGAGGCTTCAAGAATGAGAGATTTTCATAGGAAATGTATCTCTTGATGGCTCAGAAATAAATTTAGTGCAATGTTCCAAATTAGCCCAAGCTAATTGGAACATTTCATTTTGTCTTAATTTTATGCATTGATGGATAAAATGTAAAGGAGGACATGAAAAAATCCTAAGCTCAAGAATAAATTAGTGCCTATGTGAAAAGAGGCATATTTGAGCTACTTGAATAAAACTTGCAGGTGTGGAAAGGGTCAAGACCACCAAAGGAGATCCTATTTGACGAAGTCAACCAGCGCTGTCTAGGTTCATTGAACCTCCTAGATGGAATGCGCAGTTCTATAAGGGGTCTCCAAGTGTGAGAGGGGCCAAAGAGATGAAGTGGTTTAGGGTTTGAAAAGAAGCCCTAATGTTATACAAAGGAGGAGAAGGCACATGAAAAGGTTGTTGATGATATTTCGAATTAGAGGCTGCTTGAGCAACTCTACTTCTCTTGGCTGTTTAGCTAGAGAAGGAGGATCTCCTGTTTAGGGATCCTCTCTCCTTCCATGGAGTAGCTCTTTGGAGGAGGATATGCTGCTTTTCTCCACTATCCAGCATTTTGGCCAAGCTTCATCTCCATTAGCAGCGCTGGTCCTGTTGATGGTTTTGTAGCTGTTGTGAAGTTGCAGCAAGTGGTGACTTAGATTTGCAAGGTTCTGATTTTTTTGAGGGATTCCTCTCAGGGAGGGTGTCTTGTGACCACTCGGAAGAGGATCTCCATTGTATCTTCATTTCAGATCTATATATTCCACATATTTTTATATTCTGTTCAATCTACAATGTTGTCTCCTTAGGGAAATGCGTTATTTTCTATGTACCGCTTCACTATTGTTATATCTTTCATTATACTTGCTTTCTGATGATTGAGGCTTGCCTCTCATCTTGTAGATTCATATTGTAGCTTGCTTATATCTATTTTACAGATCTGATATACTATAATAATATTCATCCTCAGCAATTTCTGGAAGTTTCATGCAGTTCCATGTTTTAGAAGTCAGATCTACATCTTCTTGTGCAATATTGTGTGAAAACCCCATAGGGGATTTGTAGAAGAGGGTGAGTAGTTTCCAGATCTGGTATAGATATAATGTTACATACATATATATTCCATAGATCTGAGTTCCATTATTTATCTGCTGAAGCACACTTAGAGGGACGTAGTCCATTCCTTTCTGTAAATTTATAAATGTCGGAGATGTCATTTTTATGGATTTCTGCACTATTATTTCATGTGATTTGCTATATGTTAAAAGGGATAATATTTCATAATTATGATCTGATGTTTCATGACTGAAGTCTTAACCTTATGTTTGGTGTCCAGTGACTACTAGGAAAAACTGCGCAATTCTGGTTGTTGGGTTTTCCTGTTGCAGTAGCTCTTCTCTTTAGCTGATTTTTAACTAGTCAGCTTCGTGGGAGATCTGTTTAAGGTCCTTAAACACATTTGTTTTAGCTAAAATTTATCATGGAGGTCCCAAATAGCCTAATATATGGAATCCTTTCCCTTTTCTACATTATTTTTTCACTCCCTTGCTTATACAACATTTTCCCTAAGCCTGTTGCATAATTTCCTGAAGAAGAAATATCTTGCTCCTTCCTTGTTTGGTTTTTTCTCCTCTTTTGGATTCCTTATTTAGAGATGAATTTATAAGAATAAAAAGAGCTGAAAAATCCATTTGGAGTGTGTTATTTCCATGTTTTCTTTGTTTCACCAATCTTCTATAGAAAGAGTCTAGAACGGGCTAGGAAGCCTCTGGTTTTCATCCTCTTCTTGGAGGTGATATAACCAGTAAATGCCTTACTAGTCTATCTCTAGTTTAGAATTTTCTGGTGTGTTTTCCATGCTGCTGTAATTCCATAGAGTAATATCTCAATATATTCCCTCCCGAGCCTATTTTTCCCATTTGGGACATTACAGTGGTATCAAAGCATGATCTCTGGCTCAGCCTGTAAGATCAAGCTATCAGAGAAGTGCTGAGAAGAAGCAGAAAGTAGAAAGTAGAAAGCATGGAGAGGATGAGATTACTCTCATCTCTTTTGAGATCTAAGAAGAACCTCTCCAAAGAGGTTGGGCAAGAAGAAGAAATAAGAAGCAGTGAAGCTCCCAAGGAGTTTCAAGGAAGAGAAGATTTTCCAGGCAGATCTCTGAGATCTATACATGAGGAACATTTTGAATCCTCATCTCATGGATATGTGCACTCAACCATATCACTTAAGCCTCAGTATTCTGTTATTGACTTCTTCATGAAGAGGAATAAAGAAGTAGTGAGTTTGTTGGATGCATTGCTAAGGGCCAGATATCCTTTGGGTGAAAGATCCTCTTCTCAAAAGGGAAGCATGAAGGTTTCTCCTTCAAAATATGACCAAGATCTAAGGTCTCTTGATGTTGAAACAAGTTCAATTTTGAAGAAGGGGAGAAGGCATGAGGTACTAATGCAGTCACAACAAAGGCACCACAAATACCTCATGAAGAGGAGAATGGAGCACTTGCTCCAAGGAGGGGAACTCTTGCATTCTTGCAAGAAGTTCCAAAAATGTCTCACACATCAAGATCTTGGCACCATGCATGGGCAGCATGCATTATCATTACCAAGTGGTGATATCTTGAAGGTAGAAGGAGGAGGAGAGGTGGAAGAGCATCTCAAGAAGAAGAGCATACATCCTTCTCTGTTCCTAGGGTTGGAGAAACAAAGAAGGCTGAAAAATCAATGCAAGCAAAGAAAGGACATATCAGTCCCTACATATTCTCATGATCTATGCCTTGATGCCTCCTTATTTGAAGGAATTCCACCAAGGAGTTCCCATGATGAGCAGAAGAGAAAAGTGTTCCCTCAACCTTGTGCATCAATGTCATCTCTTCCCAAGGGGGAAACTATCACAACGTTGGAGAATTTGGGTAAGATGCATGCTTATGAAAATAACATTTCATTTCATGGTTGCATGTATTTTCTTAATTCATATTTTCAGCCCATGACTCCCAAGAGGAGTGTTATACCATACAAGCTTCATGGAAAAATATGGGTCAAGATTGTTCTCAAACATGGCCACTCCCTTGATGGGCTAAGGGAGATTCTACAACATGAGGGGTGCTGTATTAAGGCACATAATATAATTCTCACTATCAGCCATGGTGAGATGAAGGGAGCAGCAAGTAAGTGGCTTGTGAACCACTTACAACATTCATATTTGATGCAGAAAGGGGACAACCTGTGTCGGGTCTTGCTAGGTGAGTTTAAGCACTCCCCAAATTTCTTGATCTTCTTGTCACATGCGTTGTATCTCAAGAGGAGGCTGCATAAGAAGAAGGCATCAGTGTTTGGGTTGACAAGGAATAGGTATGGACATCACATGATAAGCTCCATGTCCATACAATTAATATTTCCTACAATGTATGTACATGTGTTTATGTTTAAGATGCATTTCAAAATTTTGTATGTACTTGGGCTTGGGAGAAATTGCAATCTTCTCATGGGTTGGAATAAGGAGATTTGTTCATATCATGATATTGATGCCCCATGCATGAGAGGATGGATGACACATTGGGTGAATGTGTTCATGGTGGATGAGATCTCCCATATCTATTCATGCTTCAAGAGGAGGATAGAATACTGCAGGGTTGCTTCAATGTGTATCTTGTTTCTTTTTATTAAGGGCCATGTATTGAAGTTATGTCATATAGGGAAGTCCCTCACATGGAAGAATTCAGAGCATGACATGTGTTTTTTGAATCACATTCAGCCAACACCCATTATCCTCCACTATTATCAAGCTTTGAAGAAGCTTGTTGCAGCAAGAAGGTGGTGGGTTGGCCACCTATTATACTATGGTATGGAGCAGCATGGGGAGAGATTTGAAAGGGGGTTATATCAGCATTTTCAAAGGGGCATGAGCCATGTAGGGATGGATCAGCAACATTAATCTTTGGGATATTTGAATCGACCTGCTCTTCCTTCTATGGAGGGAGGGAGAAGAACCATGCACCTCTCCCTTGATTGGAGAAGAATTATTGTTGAAGGACATGATCATGATATACATGTTTTATTTCTAATTTCATGCATTCTTACACCATGTTTTTTCAGGCCTAATATTCCAAGGAGAAAGGATATATCATGTGAGCCTCTTGGCTAATTTTGGGCTCCAAAATTTTCTGAATTGAGTCACTCCCTTGAGAGGAAAAAGGGGGGATTTTTGCAAAGAGAAGGGTGCTTCCCAAAAGCACCAAACATACATCACACTTTCAGCCATGATGATGTGGCATGGGCAGCAAGAATGAAGGATGAAATGTGCCTCATGAGAGGACCACTCTCCATGTATTGTATGTCGCATAGTCCAGAGAGAGCATGGGGCAAACCATGCTTGTTTCATATGATATATTGTATCCTTATGGGATGAGCTAGTTGCATCCCATGAGAAAATTGGAGGAGCAAGACATGGATGGCTTGGTGAGCACTTAGCTTATGGAGGAAGCTCATCTTATGTTGGTGTCACCAAGGAGGAAATTTTGTAGCTCTCACCTTGCAGTTGCTTGAGGATAAGCAACAATTTTGGAGGGGAGGACTGTAATGTCCCAAATTAGCCCAAGATAATTGGAACATTTCATTTTGTCTTAATTTTATGAATTGATGAATAAAATGTAAAGGAGGACATGAAAAACTCCTAAAATCAAGAATAAATTAGTGCCTATGTGAAAAGAGGCATATTTGAGCTACTTGAATAAAACTTGTAGGTGTGGAAAGGATTAAGACCACCAAAGGAGATCCTATTTGACGAAGTCAACCAACGATGTCTAGGTTCATTGAACCTCCTAGATGGACTGCGTAGTTCTAGAAGGGGTCTCCAAGTGTGAAAGGGGCCAAAGAGATGCAGTGGTTTAGGGTTTTCCAATAAGCCCTAATGTTATAAAAAGGAGGAGAAGGCACATGAAAAGGTTGTTGATGATATTTCGAATTAGAGGCTACTTGAGCAACTCTACTTCTCTTGGCTGTTTAGCTAGAGAAGGAGGATCTCCTGTTTAGGGATCCTCTCTCCTTCCATGGAGTAGCTCATTGGAGGAGGATGTGCTAATTTTCTCCACTATCTATAATTTTGGCCAAGATTCATCTCCATTAGCAGCACTGGTCCTGTTGAGGGTTTTGCAGCTGCTGTGAAGTTGCAGCAAGTGGTGACTTAGATCTGCAAGGTTCTGATTGTTTTGAGGGATTCCTCTCAGGGAGGGTGTCTTGTGACCACCCAGAAGAGGATCTCCATTGTATCTTCATTTCAGATCGGTATATTCCACATATTTTTATATTCTGTTCAAGCTACAACATTGTCGCCTTAGGGAACTGCGTTATTTTCTATGTACCACTTCACTATTGTTAGATCTTTCATTGTACTTGCTTTCTGATGATTGAGGCTTGCCTCTCATCTTGTAGATTCATATTGTAGCTTGCTGATATCTATTGTACAGATCTGATATACTATAATAATATTCATCTTCAGCAATTTCTAGAAGTTTCTTGCAATTCCATGTATTAGAAGTTAGATCTACATCTTCTTGTGCAATATTGTGTGAAAACCCCAAAGGGGATTTTTAGAATAGGCTGAGTAGTTTCCAGATCTGGTATGGATCTGATGTTATAGCCATAGATATGAGTTCCATTATTTATCTGCTGAAGCACACTTAGAGGGACGCATTCCATTCCTTTCTACAAATTTATAAATGCCGGAGATGTCATTTTGATGGATTTATGCACTATTATTTCATGTGATTTGCTATATGTTAATGGGAGAATATTTCATAATGCTGATATGATGTTTCATGACTGAAGTATAAACCTCATGGCTGGTCTCCAGTGATTACTAGGAAAAACTGCACAATTCTGGTTGCTAGGTTTTCATGTTGCAGTAGCTCTTCTCTTTAGATGATTTTTAACTAGTTAGCTTCGTGGGAGATCTGTTTAAGGTCCTTAAACAAATTTTTTTCAGCTAAAATTCAGCATGGAGGTTCCACATAGCCTAAGATATGGAATCCTAGCCCTGTTCTACATTATTTTTTCACTCCCTTGCTTAAACAACATTTTCCCTAAGCCTGTTGCAGAATTTCCTGAAGAAGAAATCTCCTGCTCCTTCCTTGTTTGGTTTTTTCTCCTCTTTTGGATTCCTTATTTAGATATGAAGATATAAGAATACCAAGGGCTGAAAACTCCATTTGGAGTGTGTTATTTCCATATTTTCTATGTTTCACCAATCTTCTATAGACAGAGTCTAGAACGGACCAGGAAGCCTCTGGTTTTCATCCTCTCCTTGGAGGTGATATAACCAGTAAATGCCTTACTAGTATATCTCTAGTTTAGAATTTGCTGGTGTAATTTCCATGCTGCTATGATTTCATAGAGGAATATCTCAAGATATTCCATCCTGAGCCTATTTTTCCCTTTTGGGACATTACATTTAGCCACCTGTTTGCTCTGTCAAAAATTTATAGGTGGCTAACAGTGGCTCCACATGGAGATGACATCTTCTTGAAGGTGTCAAGAATCTCAGAAAATCATATTTGGAAGTAGGCCAGATGCGTGGTGCTTGGCACCTCTTTTATTTCTTTAATCAGCTACCACAACTCATGAAGACATCATATCAACAGAAAACATCTTCCCAAACAATCTACCTACCCATCCTATAGTCCTAACATTTTTTTCTTCAACGTGCATTTAAATTTGCAGACCTTCTTCTTAAATTTTTTTTTTTTGAAAGTAGAAAACAACTAATCTAATTCTACCCTTATTCCTCCATGAGACCAGATTAAACAGTTGGCCTCATAGCTTCTCTACCTAAACTAATGTCTGCTAGGATTAAACTCTCTAGCAAACTTCTTTCTCTACATTTTACAACAGAAATTTAAAAATAGTCAAACCAAGATTAGACTGTCTAGTTTGCTGTGGGTCCATGGCATAAAGACAACTACACATGAACTGAACTTCACAAGAACTTGAAAGCAAAAATTGAAGGCTTGAAATTGTGAAATTTTGAAGCATCTTTCTTTCCCTGTGACTCAAGTTTTGAGCTTGTTAGAGTCACTTTCTTCTTCATCTCAGCTCTAGTTTTGGGCTTGTTAGAGCTGATTCTTCTTCTTTCTTCGTTGGTTCAGGTTTTGGGCATATTAGAACCAGCCTCTCACTCCCTTTGGCTCAGATTTTGAGCTGATTTGAGCCATTATTTTGGAACTTTTATAGGTTCACGTTTTGAGCATGTCTGAACCTCTCTTTCTCCTTTTTTTTTTTGAAACGTTTTCTCTTTTTTCTTTAAAACAAAACACTGGAATGGTATTTACAATGGAAATGAAAACTTTAAATGAAAAATCAATAGTAGTAATGCTTGAGCATCCTGCCATTGACAGGACCCCCAAATAGATATGTACCATCTAACTCTTGCAGAAAAAAGGCATTTGGACCAATGGTGGATTGGATGATGTAAGGACCCTGCCACAAACTGTCAAATTTTCCATGCTTTCCTTTGTCTTCTCTCCTAGAGTCCCACTTAAGTACCTTATCCCCAATTTTGAAGTCAAAATCTTTTGTTCTTTTATCAAACAACCTTTTCAGGTTTTCTTGTACTTTCAGAGCTCTGTTGTAGACCTCTTCTCTTGTCTACTGGAGATGTATGGTTTGATTTATCCTCCTTACCATGTTGTCCTCTTCTGACTGAATTTCTTGGACCAATTTAATCACTGGTATCCCTAGGCTAGTAGGAAACACTGCCTCTGTTCTATAAACAAGATGATATGGTGACATTCCAATTGATTTCTTCGTTGTTAACCTGTCAGCCCATAAAGCATGCACTAACTTGTTATGCCATGATTTCTTATTCTCTTCAAGCAGCTTTTTGATGATGGTCACCAAGATTTTGTTTGATTATTCAACTAACCCATTACCTTGGGGGTAATAAGCAGTTGAATGACCAAGTGCAATCTGATTCTAGTGAAAAAATCAATCATCTTCTTTGATCCAAAAGTAGCAGCATTATCAGTGATGATCTTCCTAGGGCAGCAAAATATAGAGAGGATGTGGTCTTCAAGGAATTTAATAATAACAGAATCAGTGGCATTCCTAGAAGGTATGGCCTCTATCCATTTTTTGAAATAGTCTATGGCTATGAGAATCCATTTTTATTGGGAAGAGGAAGAACGATTGATATCCCCTATGAAATCTAGGCCCCACTATTGAAAGGGAGCTTCAACAGTTATAGGTTGTAATGGTAAAGGGAGGAGTTTTCTTTTGCCCTCAAAAATATGGCACTTATGGTAGACAACTATCATTTTATGGATATCATTGAAAAGGGTAGGCCAGTAATAGCTAGATTAGAGTATTTTGTTAGCAGTGGCTTTCTAGTTTAGATGGCCTCCACACTCTCCTACATGGAACTCATGTTTAATCCCCTCAGCATCAGCTTCAGGCAGGCATTTAAGCAGCAAACCATTTGCATTTTTCCAGTATAAGCATTCATTTAAAATGCACTAGTTTCTAGCCTTTAACTTGAGGAACCTTTCCTTAGTCTTTGATAAATCAGGAGGGACATTCAGATTTGTAAGCACATACATGATGTCAGAATACCAAGGAGAGTTTTGAAATTGTTCTTCAATAGTAGGGTTGGGCAATCCTTCATGTTCATCCAGGGCATCTACCATGTTTATGTCAAGGGCTTGCAAGTTAGATTCAGCCATTAGTTGAGCTAAGCCCTCACCTTTGATAAGTTTTGTGGGTTTTATTTCCAGGTCATACTCTAGTATTACAGAAATCCATTTGCCCCTCTTTCCATCAAGATATTGGGACAAAATTTCTTTAACCACTATGTTAGGCACGTAGGCAACGATGTGAGAATGTAGAATATACATCCTGAAGTCTTTCAAGGCCTTTACCAAGGCATAGGCCTATTTTCCATTACGTTATATTTCAAGGGTGCATCCCTCAGCGCTTTGCTGAAAAAGGTAATAGGTTGTTCTTGTCCCTTTGGATTTTTCTGCAACAAGACTATAGCTACTGTATGTTCTGAGGCAAAGGAGAATATAAGGAAATCCTTTGAGAAATCTAGCTGATTAGGACTGGTGCCCGGGTGAGTGCAAGTTTAACTAATTCAAAATATTTTTCGGCTTCTACAGTCCACTTAACTCCCACTCCTTTCTTAATAGTTTCATTCATATTTTTGAGGAGCTCTGCTAAGTTGGGAATAAACCTCCTCAAGAAGTTAATTTTCCCAATAAAGGACTGTAATTATTTTATGTTTCTTGGGTGGCTAATCTGCAGTATTACCTCAATTCTTTTCGAGTCTATTTTAATCCCCTTTTATGATATAATATGGCCAAGAGGCTTACCTTCTTGAAGGCCAAATACAGTCTTCTTGGGATTTAATGAAAGACTGAACCTTCTACACTTCTCAAACACTCTTCTCAGATGTTTAAGGTGCTCTTCATCAATCTTGGAATAGACTGTTATGTCATCAAGATAGATGACAATGAAGTGCCCTATTTCCTCTGAAAAGGCTATGTCCATAGTTCTTTGGAAGGTTGCACCAGCGTTCATTAATCCAAAAGGAATTTTCACGTACATGAAAGTGCCCCATGGAGTGGTGAAAGTTGTCTTGAGCTGATCTTCTGGGAGAACTAAAACTTGGTTATACCCTGAAAAGCCATCTAACAGGGAGATCCTTTTTGAACCAACTACCCTTTGTAGGATGTGTTCCATCTTGGGTAAGGGGTAATTGTCCTTAAGTGAAGCTCTGTTAAGGTTTCTAAAATTGATGCACAGTCTGATCTCACCCGTATTTTTCCTCACAGCTACGAGGTTAGAGACCCAATTGGAAAACCTCACAGGCACTATGATTCCTGCCTCATACATTTTCTTGATTTCATTTTCAACTAGAGGCAACTATACTAGGTTAATTCTAAGCAGTTTTTTCCTAAAGGGTTTTTGGTTTTCCTTCAAAGGGATCTTATGCTGGATGATTTCTATATCGTAGGCCTTTACGTCCTCATAGCTTCAGGAAAACACATCGAAAAATTCCTTAAATAACTCAATATATTTTTTCTTCATGTCTGCTGGCAAGGACTTAGCTCGTTTAATCATATTAGGCTTATCTTCAGTGCCTATGTTGCATTCCTCGACATCAGAGTCTATGTGTTCTATAGTGGGTTTCTTCGCTACATCGTTAAAATAAAAAATGTCCTCTAAAGGTGTTAGTCCTCTAGGTATGTTGTTATCTTTTAACTACAACACCTCTATTTCTTATTTTTTTGCGTTCTTGTATTCTTCAGTTTTAGTTCCAAGTTCTTTAGTTAACATGTTTATTTCTACATTATGTGGCGATTTTTCTTCATTAGGGGGCCCTTCACTCAGGAAGCTTTCATCGGATTTAGAGTTTGAATCAGAGAATTCAAACTCATTCCTGCCAAGCAGGAGATCCTCTATCTACATGTCGCCCTCGAAGACCTGCCAATATTTCTCATTATCCGGCACTAAAGGACTATATTTTTTCTGAATGGTGATTTGTTTGTCACTGGATGATTTCTGATACGAACTAGTAATGCAGGCTAAACCATTTGCAATAATGTTCTGACTCCTAGGAACAAACACAAGTTTTTATTCTATAAAAGTTTTTAGAAAATCCATGTCATCATTCCTGTATGCCCTCAATCTAGGATGCTTTGCAGTGTATTCTCCATTCACTTGTTTGATGACTAACTCAAAGTCTCCATGGAAAGCTATCCTTTGGGCTCCTAGTTTTTTCAATATATTCAATCCTAGTATGAGAGCCTCGTACTATGCGATATTTTTTGTGCACTTAAAGTCCAGTCTGAAGGCATGAATCTCAGCATAGTCACTCTCAATATTATGTAACCACACTCTAGCTCTTGCATTCTTCCTAGTGCAAGACCCATCAAATTTCATTATCCATAAGGGATTTTTTCAGGTTTATCATCATTTTCCTCCCTAATGCTGGGTTCACTATTATGTTGTATTATGGGGTCTGCACCATGTTGTGGAATGTTTTGTTCTTCATGATGTGTATGGAGTTCAGAGTGATGAGTAATATGCATTTTGCAGTCTTGGTTTTGTTCACTCTGAGTCTCTGATTCAGTGCATTGTTCAAAGGTTTCTCTCTCATTTTCCTCTATATCTAGAGTGGCCATTATGTTAAGATCTGTGGGCTCTACTCTATTGTTCGCATCTCTATCTTCTAGCTCTGGCTCATCTATGGATTCATCATTGAAAAGGATAAAAGAGTCCAGATCTGTGTGGATAAAGTACACAGGTGAATTTTCAGTTTTTTCAAGGTTGCTAACCATAAAATTCATTTGTGCCTCTCTATATAGTCTCCTAAGCTGGCTAAAGATAGGGATGGTGGCATATGACCCATCCATCTACATTGTACCTTACAGATTGGCTCCCCATGACCTTGACAACAACATGCCATACTTAGGTGGCACATCTGCCACTACAACATCCATAACTGTACACTTGGCTGGGATCTGGGTCAGATTCACACATAGATGTTTGATTAGGCCCAGGCATTTCACTCTGCTAGAGTCAAATGAATATAAATCCTTATAAGGTTGGCTTATCTCTAGGCCTAAATTTTCCATAATTACCTTAGGCATAAGGCTGTGTGAAGCCCCAGAGTCATGCATTGCGTTGTGGAGGATTTTTTCATGGACATTGAAGCTGATATAAAAAGGAGGTACTACACCTTCCTGAAACTTCCCTTCTATCTTTGGACCAAACAGAAGGGTTGGTTGATCATCACTTAGATTGACAGTGTCATTGTTTTCTCCTAGATTTAAATCTTTCAAAATTTGACCTTTGTATGCATCTTGGGTGCCCAACTCAGTGAGAGGCACTGAAATTTTGATCTTGGCTATCTCACTTTCCAGATTGAAAGGAGATGGACTCTTTGAAAGGCTCAATTCTATTTTATTGGCCACCATTTTATTGACAGAATCATAATGCTAATTCTCACTATGTACAAGGTTTGAAGCTATTTTATGAGGAGCATTAGCTTTAGTGCTGGTGCTGCTGGTTTCTTGACTTTGTTTATCAGTATTTTGGTTGTCCTTCTCTTTTTTCTTCCCAGAACTCTTAGCTGCTGATTTTTTACCTTCAGCAGTCACTTTAGGAGTTTTCTTAGGTCTTTTCTTAATAGTGATTTCAAAGGTCTTGGCTTTGGGAGCTTCTGGTTTCCTTTTACTTATGAGATCACGTTGTTCTCGGACTTCCATGATGGCATGCTCGAATCCCAACCTATAGTCTTCAGATTCTAACCTTTCCTCATCCCAATGTGAGTATAAGGTTTGGTTGTCTTTTGTGGGAAAGGTGTGATCTTGATTATCCAATTCCACCATGTTTATGGTAGTTCCCTTAGACTCTTCTATTATCCCTTCATCTTCATCCAGGAAATTCTGTTGAAATGGGGGTATGACTTGTTGATCAGAGTCTCTCTGTCTATTTGGGTGATTGTTTCTCCTAAAGTTTTGGTTTTGGTTATGATTTTGCTTTCTGTTTTGATTATTTACTGTGACAACCATTTTCTCCACCATTTTCTCTAGCCTTTCCACGTTTTTGGCTAGACTGTCAACTTTGGGATCAGATGTGGAAGCTGATGTGTCATCCCTATAGGTTACCTTCTTCTCAGCCCTCATTCTAGCTCTTTTTTCAATCAAGTTTGCTTCTACACTCACTGCTCCTTTTTGCATGTCTTCCAATGTGTTGTAATCTCTCTCCCTAAGCTGGTAGGCCATGTCAGCATCAAATCCTTCAGGGTATTTCACTAAGGCCATTCCTTGGGGAGGTTTCATATATTGTGGAAGAGCATTGTAGACACTGTTAAATCTAGTAGAATAGTCATGGACACTCTCTCCCTGATTTCTTTTCAGGTTCTTATATTCAGCTAAGATTTGGAGAGGGTTACTTTTGACTTCCCATTTGTTTATGAAATTTTGGTGTAAGGAGGGAAGGTCATTGATGCTATTAGGAGGTAGGCCTTTAAACCACTTCTTCATTTCTCCTCCTAGGATCTGAGGAAAGATCCTCATCTTAATGGTCTCATCTTCGATTTCCAAATAGTCAAAGGAATCTTCCATTCTATCTACATGATGTTGAGGTGTGGTAGAATCTTTGGCAATGAAATGAGGGGTTTTTGATTGATAATCATTGGGTAGTGGAGCCAAAGGTTGTGGTAGCACTAGAGGTGCATACCAGGCTGCCATGATGGTGTTTTTTGGAGGTAAAAGATTGGCTTGAGTAGCAGGTATATGGATGATAGAAATACTAGGACCAACAACACACTACTGAGCTGATTTAGGGTGATAGAGGCCCAAGTTTTGAATGAAATGTATATCAGGAGGTGTAGATGGAGGGGTCTCTCTATCCCTAATATGTTAACCACTAAGAGATGATGAACTTGGAAGCTCAAGGTCTGTCTGATCTATAGCACTAGATGACTTAGTTCTTGGTAAAATGCTTGGCAAGTCTAAGTCAAAATGAGTGTCTAATAGAGCTAAAAAATTTTCTGGTGCAGATTTAGCTCTATGGATGGGTCTGATAATAGTTGGCTTTCTAGGGGTGGGATATTTCCTAAGAATGCTCTCTGGATTTTCAACTATTTCAATTGGGTTTGGGTTAGGATAAGCTCTAGTATGAATGGTTCTTGAAGCCAATATGTTTGTATCCAAACAAAGAAGCTTAATCCTATGTGTTACTTCTAATGTGGCTTATGTTGTAATGAAAACTGGTCTCCCAGTGGAGTCTTGTGCAAACCAAGATAATCAGCAGGCCTAATAATCACCAATGGAGTCTTTATTCATTAAGGAACTATGGAGTTTCTAGGTGCAAGGTTTATAATGTTTCAAGGATGTTTACTGCCCACCACAGTGATTAACTACCAAACCAAGTCTACTATGGTCTTCTTTGAGTTATAAGAGATGTTTCAAGGAGTGTTTTTACTCAAATATTCCCCAGTGAGTCGCCATTATGTTGGGGTTCCTATTTTTTGGCAGATTTGGCAATACCAAAATATAATACAACATCAAACCACTTTGGTACCTCAGGATCTAGCCCTCCTAGGTCTAGAGAGGGATATCTCTATAAAGGCAAAGAAATATATATCTTTGAAGTTCAATTCAAGGTATTAGGCTAGTTATAGGGCACAAGGGTTGTTGTTTTGTTTTGTTTGTTTGGTTGTTGGGAAACATGAAAGAAGGGTTCAATGTAAGACAAAGAGGTGGGAAAAGAGGATTTTGGAAATGGGGAGATAATTCAAAGAAAACTAAAGTCCATTGGGAAATGGAGTCATAAAAGGGTTTACTTGCAATTCAATATTCAAGTCTTTCAAATGGGCTAGTAATCTAAAACAGAGGATCTTTTAAAGATGATAATATGGGATGAAATAATAAGGAATGAAGGTGAATGATAATTAAACCTTCCAAGGTGACCACCTTAAGAGCGAATCAAGGGATAGGGCATGCCTTAACCATCTATGATCAAACTCCTAATGAGGCTAACTCTTCAAACAATAGAAAACATTAAATATTTAACGCAAAGGTGAAGTTTGAGATCAGAGAAATACTTTGAACTTTCAATGCTTTGACATTCAACTTAAGGGATCTTAGAAAAGCTTAACTATTAGAAAAGGGCCCTAGTGAGACAGAATCAACTCTAATCTCCCAGTATCCCAATTCTTTCAATTAAAACCAGACAAGAACATCTAAGAACAGACTCTAAATTCATGCATCAGTAAGAAGGGAAAACCAACTAGTATATTGGCTAAATTACCTTGAACTTGTTCTCAGATAGCACAATTAGTAGAACAAATCAAAGATAAGAAGAGAAAGAAGCATTAGAGTTCCATGCGAGGGTATATCCTAAGCCAGATTTCTGATTCTTATCGGAGAAATGAAATATGATGAATTACAAAAGGAAAACGGAGACAAAGATAGAACACATCACCGCTACTTTAAATTAGGATCTAATGAAAATGCTTGTAATATTAAAGAGCAACACCAGTCATATACAAAATTTTCCAACAGCTTGATATTCAGTCTGAAATCATCTCCTCAGCCTATTTTACAACTGATACACATGGAACTCTATCTCAAGAGAAACAGCTTACCATCCACGGTTATCCAAACAACAACCTTTACAATGTATTCTCATGAGTTTTTATAGCTAAAGAGAGGTAGAGGAGGTAGATAGAAATTTAAATGAAACATTGAAACAGAGGAAGAAGAGTGGCTCGAGGCCCATTCTATTTTAATATCTCTGCATTGAATTTCAGTACTCTTCAGATGAAAGAGTGGTCTTCGACAGGCTGATAATAACTTCAGAGGTATGTTCTTTATGTACTTTTCGGTTGTATGTACTCTGTAGTACTCTGGGAAAAGTAAGGAAGATAAATTATTTTTATGCCTACCATGCTTTGTAACAAATGCTCTGGCAATATTAGGACTTTCTGTCAGGGTGGTGATCTTCTCAAGAACATTGATGGAGAATAAAATATTATGGGAACTCGTCCTTTCTTGGGAAAGAATCTTCTGCTGATGTGAAACACTGATAATATTTGTTTTAAGTGATTTAGGCCTTATTAGGCCTTCTGTGTCTTTCATAAGGTCTTCAATCTAGTACGTTTTCCCTTTAATCACTATATTAAAGCTTCAAATCTTCAATAACAGGCTTTAAATCTCTTTAATCCTTCACTGATACTCTTCGCCGCTTCTTTGAATGTCTCTGTTTGTGGACGCACAGGTTTAATGGTGCCATAGGTTTTTCAACAGAGATAATAACTATGATTATAATGAAACTTGTGTTTAAAACCCCCTCAGGAGTCTTTCCCTATGATCTTCTAGCTCTGAAAAAGATTTCTCTGCGCTCTGTGTCACTATGATTGTGACTATGAGCAATAACGGTTTTCGCCATCTATAACCCTGCAAAAAGACAATAAACATGTTAAGGAAAATCAATGGGAACAGAGGTGGATGGTGTGGAGGCCTGTGGGAAATGGAGGCGCAACAGTGGAAGCAATGGCTGTAGTGGAGAAACGGTGGAAATCATGAAAGAATGGCAAAAAAATGTTATGACGATGGCCTGGTGAAGAAATGGTTTTGGACCGTCCGATTAGATCAGATGGAGGTGATCGATGGTGGAGATTTGATTTTTGATGTGCTTTAAAGGATTAGGCGGAATGAAATTACTTTAATGTTAAAACATAAAGTTTTAACCTTTGGGAGAAATACACAGGAAAACAATGAAAATCAAATGAAATGGGGCTTTGAAAGGTGGGACCAGAAGGGTGTAGGGTGATTTGAACGTATACCATTGGATCTCAGGAGGAGATCAATGGTTGAGATGCTCTGATGAAGTCCTACGGAAGCCCGATGAAATAAACATGACCGGGAACGTGATGGAATAAGGGTCGTATATCTATATAGATAAACGATCGGGCTCTTCGGGAAGCACTGTCGGAGGCAGAAGAGGGGAAGTGGTTTTTAGGAAAAAACAACTGTTTTTGTGCTAAAATATGGTTGTTTTGAAATTTTCCCAAAAAAATGCGATATACTCTGCCGCCCGACACGTGGAAAAACAAAATCGCCCATTTCGCGTGATTTCAAGATGTTAAAGTCTGGACACCAAAGTTACGCGATATGGTTCTTGGCCGTTGGATTTCGGGTAGGGAGATCTGACAGTGGAGGAGTGAACGCAATGAGGAAAATATGTACGGGTGGAAGTGGGGGGCCAAGTCAAAGGTGGTTTGAATACGGACCGTCAGATCTATGGAATGAACGGCTGAGATCAAAAGGCGAGAGCGCCATTGTTCCAAAGGGGAAATGATTATAATGAAAGGAGGAGAAAATCTCATCCTTTGGATCCAAGGGATGGATGACAGAGATTAAAAGAGGAAGTGGAGGAAAAAGGGTCAAATGAATGGGCGAGAGAAAGGAGGGTCGTCGGATCAATCGGGATGGACGGCTGAGATCCAATCGCAATTGGAGAAGGAAGGGGCCAAACATCCGATGGTTTTAAATTTACGATTACACGTGGACCGTTGGATCAGCGGAAAATACACAGTGGAGATTTGATCAAAGGGAAAACGACAGGGGGCAAATGAGCGGAGCGCGATCAAATCTTGGCCGTTGGTTCTTGTGGATTCAATGGCTAGGATCCAATCAGGGAGACGAGGAGTGGTGCATTTAAAATTTTGTGATTGGCGATTAGTGCGGTGGTGTGATAGCCATTAGATATTATACAGATCAATGGTTCATATTGTAGCGGAGTCCAACAGACCAGATATTTCTCGCATCAAAAAAATTCACTTAACAAAAGAAATGCGCTCATAACATCTTCCGATTGCGATTAGCACTGTGAAGCTTAGTGCTTGGTCTTGGTGCCCAATTATATGTGAGGAAGGGGTTAGGGACTTAGTTGAAAGGGGCTTAGGCCTGATATATGGTAAAAGTGGGTTTTTTAGGCCAAAAACATAGTTTTTTAGGCTTAGAAAGGGGTTCCGATAGGGAAACAAAGGGATTTTTTCATCACATGAAGGGATTCACATGGTTTTTAAAGGGGAATTCAGTGATTTAGATGACTTAGGAAGGGATTTTTAGGGTTAAAGGGGAAATTTTGAGAAGGTAAAAAAGGGGTTAAAATGGGGGAATTTGCAGGGATACAAGGGAGAAGATGGAGGCTTTCTGGAACACGATTTTTTCACAAACAGTGAGGCTTTTTTGATGGAAAAATCAGTGAAGATATTTTCAAAGGCTAAGGACACATATAGAGGCTTCAAGAATGAGATATTTTCAGAGGAAATGTATCTCTTGAAGGCTCAGAAATAAATTTAGCCACCTGTTTTCTCTGTCAAAAATGTATAGGTGGCTAACACAAGGAGCAGTATATAGCAAGATCCTCTTGAACAATTGAAGGCACTCTAACAGGGTACCAAGTAACTTAGGCTTAATGAACACCAAAGAGTATCAAGACTCACCAATGTAGGAACATTTTCATACGAAGGCTAAACTCATAGATGGTAGGGTTCGGCTAAATGCGAGAGAGTTTTCGGGGAAGTTCCATGTTCAAGATTTTGTGCTACCAAATCAACCTTTAAAATGTAACAAAACAAGTATCCACTTTTTCCAAATTTTTCCCCGTCTGATTAAGTTTAAAGAGTCCAGACGGGTAAACTCGGTGATATTTTCATATTTAGAGAGTAAGAAAAACATCATGAAAGACGACTCCATGGGGTACCTTTTTCATGTTTGATAACTGGGCACGATGAAGGGAGAATAGTAAGCCCAAAATTAGTTAATTTTTTGTAAGTTAATCCATTGAATCCGGAAAAGTGAGAAACCTATGTTCAATGGAAATCTGCCTCATTTTGTTATGAGTACGAGAAGACAGATTAAACTCAATGTTCTTTGTGAAATTTTAACGAGTCCAAAAAAAAAAAAAAACTCGATGCTCTCCGTGAATTTTTAACGAGTCCCACGGAGAAAAACTCAGTTACTTTTTATGTTTAAAGATCTTTGAAAAAGATGAAAAAGAATGGCTCATATTTCTTTGTTGTAGTATTTTAATGAGCCCAACGAAGGAAAATCAGGGTTTTTTCAATTTTACGAGCTAGAAAAAGTCCCTGAAAATAAATCTCGATGCTTCTTCATGTAATTTTAATGAGCCCGAAGAAGAGAACTCGAGGTTTTTCAGTTTAAAAAACAAGAAAAATACCATAAAAAGAATGCTCGGGGTTTTTTTTCCAGTTTTATGAGCTAGAAGAAGTCCCTGAAAATGAAGGCTCGTTGCTTCGTCGCGTAAGTTTAATGAGCCCAAAGAAGAGAACTTGAGGTTTTTCAGATTAACGAGCGAGAAAAATACTATAAAAAGAACGCTCGACGCTTCTTCGTGTAAGTTTAACGAGCCCGAAGAAGAGAACTCGAGGTTTTTCGGATTAACGAGTGAGAAATATAAAATAAAAATAATGCTCGATGCTTCTTCATGTAAGTTAAATGAGCCTGAAGAAGAGAACTCAAGGTTTTTCATATTAACGAGTGAGAAAAATACCATAAAAAGAATGCTCGAAATTTCTTGATCACTTTCTCATCAATAGAAGGATCTATGTCGGGAATTTTCTCATAATACAAAGTAAAGACATCATAGAATTCCTTAAAAAGGGATGTGAAGCATGCAATTTCCTTTGGATTTCAATTGGCTCCAGTTTGAATGTTTTCCACGATACCCGTTTTGACTGAGATATCTATGAGCATAGTCCTGAAAATATTGCCCATGTTCCCTTCTGAATCAATAGTTTGAATAGTCGCGTAAGCAGAGGGAACGATCTCAATTGGGTCAAAAGATGGGATTTGAGTAGTGATCACGTTCGAATTGAACATCAAAGTGAGATGATGGAACTCTCCCCAAGGTCGTTCTTCTAGAGAAATGATCTCTCGAATAGCTTCATCCGTAGTCAAGACTTCATAGAGCATTAGGGGAATTTTGAGGTCTAAAATGGGCCTCCTAAGAAAAATTTACAACCAAAATAAACTTTATAAGAACCAATAAGATTCAAGATGATGATGTCAACCATGGGGGATGATTCACCATTTTTTATGTAAAAGGGTACAAATATTAAAAAATAATAAAATAATAAAACTACTTTTTCAACTCGTATTTTCAACTTATCTCCCAAATTTTTCATTCAAATTTCAAGTGGGAGTACTCGTTGGATGAAAATTTTAATTCCTCATCCGAGGAGTACCCATGTTGTATACTTTTGATGGACCCTACTACACAAAAAATGAGAAATACATGAAAAAATGTGATTACAATCACTTTTTTAATGTATTTCTCATTTTTCGTGTAGAAGGATCCATCAAAAGTATGAAACATAGGTACTCCTTGGATGAGGAATTAAATTTTGCATCCAACGAGTACTCCCGCTCAAAATTTGAGTAAAAAATTTGGGAGATAAGTTGAAAATATGAGTTGAAAAAGTAGTTTTTTTCTTTTTTCCCTCTAAAATTTGATGATGTAATCAAATATTATTTTATTATTTCCACTATTATTTTATAATTTCCTTAGGAGGCCCATTTTAGACCTCAAAATTAACCTAATGGGAGATCCTTATAATGAATCATTATGGGTGAGAGGGTGGTACCATTGGTCGAAAACGAAGTAGTGGAGGGTTCAAATGCTATTCAGATGGCTTGATAAGACAACTCTATCGATGATATCATCATCTGATCTCCGTAGGAATCATTGTCTGAAGGTGTCGATAGGATCCATGGATCGATAAAGCCATAATAAATGGTGGATATCATTGCAATCATATGTCGAACCTCAGGTGGTGAGAGAGGAAAACGACCGATCAGGGAAGATGCCTTCAGAAGACCAGTATCGATGCTGACGTATGAGTCAAGCATGCCTCCTAATAGGGGTAAAGTGCTAGTTGGAAACGTGAAATTATCGGGGGTGCAAAAGGATAACTGATCCACAGTGACTATTTTCCCATCCAATGGAAAGCGGATGAGTTAGAAGACCGAAGAGACAATGGCAGTCATTGTGTAAGAGCAACTGCGACCCAACAACATATTATAGTTGAGATGACGATCTACGACTTCTATGTCCACCGTTATCATTTTCCCACTAAGAGAAATTGGAAAGCTAGCAAGATAACCTTTTGGGAGGAAAGTGTGGCCTTTGAAAGCTTTAAGAGAATTCGATGGCGGAGATAAAGTAGGAGAACCCAAAGCGAGCTAGCAAGCAAATGACATAACGCAGGTCGAAGCACCTTCGTCTATGACAGTGTGATGGATTGGTCTCCCTTTTGACACAACTTTCACCTGGAATGGAAGTTGATGCTAGTGGTGAGGTTTAGATTTCTCCATGTCAAAGATGGCTAGCATGGAATCTTGGGGGTCGATTCCACCAATGGCCAAAAGCAGAGATTTCCTTTGCACTGGACTGGTTTGCAATACTTTGAGTGTAGACATGGTTGACAATGCTTGCGCCAAATCTTCTACAATATTGTAGTTTTGGGTAGCACGTGCAAAGGTGTTATGAGTCATGTGTCAAAGTGTCCCTCTGGGGGGACAAACCATAGGGTCAGCAACAGGCCTTTCGATATGCAAATTTTTGGGCGGCAATGGATTCGAACTAGTACCAGGTTCCTAAGCGTCAATGACAAGATTTCCATAAATTTTGTCTCGTGTTTGGAGTTCCACACTTTCTACGCCATAAATGGTGGATGATCCTTCATAGGAAGGATGGGTCCCATCGTTGCCCCTTTGCGGGGGTTGTGCTGGGTTTGCAACCATGTGTTGTTGTTGTTGCTGTGTATTAGGGAAGGGATTATGAAGAAAAATATGTTTCCTCCTAGAGTCCTTGTTTGTGATAAAATTTGTGTATTCCTACAGCCGAGGACATTTGTATGTCAAGTGGTCCTCCACACAGATTCTACAAGGAAATTTCATGGGTTTTTCCTTTCCTTTTTCGTTCTTAGCAGTGTTTTTCTGATTGGGATTATTCCAAGGATCTGACTGCTCTTCAGAAGAAGAGGTATTTTTCTTGTTCTTGCTACTAAGTTTTTGTGAAAATTTCACAGAATTTACCTTAGTGGTAGGAAGAGTAGTCGATTGGTTAGGGGTGGTGGTAGCCGAATATGGCTGGGAGGCTTTCCCACTAGGATATTTTATGGCTATGCTAGAGATTGCACCAACGAGGCCATTGTTGTGCACTCCGGGTTTTTGAGTAGTGGGAGGATTTTGATTTCCAGGGGCATGGGGGAGTAAATCATATAGCGTGCCAGATTGTGAATAGATCAAGTCTAATGTTGTGCACGACGAATGGATTAATCTTCCGTGACCACACCGGACAAAAAAACGTCCTTAGCTAGGGGTGGTAAGAGTGACTTACAAAACCAATTGGATAAGAGATGATCTGGGATTGGCGCTTTGACGAGCCTCCGCCTACGTCTCCATTAATGAATGTGATTGGAGATGTGGGTAGTGGTGTCTTGGCACAACGAGGTTAAGAGTTTCGTGCCAGTTTCATATCTAATAGGTAATTGGAAGTTCTTAAGAAATTCCGTAGCTAAGGCACCAAAAGTATTGATGGCCCCACGTGGTAACACAATATACCATTTTGCAGCATTTCCTGTGAGAGTGCGGGGGAAAATTCGAATCCGAATACTATCATCCACCATGGAGTTAGAAACAAAACATAGATAAAATGTGGTGACATGCATAGCATGATTGTCCTCTTGTTTCCCGTCAAATTTGGGGATGTCAAATGGAATCTTGTGCGGTACTGGAGGCCAGAGTGGGTTGTGGTTGATGGGATCATTGGTAAGTTTGTAGATGTCAGTGATGTATAGAGCTGCCAAAAATGGAAATTATGTGTTTTCCCCCAGATCTAGCCAAGGAAGTATTGGATGACCGTTCAGACCGTAGGGTCAGTCCATCAATGTGTTACCAATGGGATAAGTAGGACTTTGTTGATAAATGTTCGCTCTGGATGGGGGTGTAGGGGTGTATGGTTGTTGTCCATAGGGTATGTTTTACTAGGGGGCAAACTATTGGTTTCCCCCAATGTAAAAGTTACACCCTTGCCCAAATTGACTTTGGGGTTGGTTCGCCCATATGGATGCGATAGAGTTAGCCAGAGGAATACTTCTATTCGCATAGTTAAGCAATGACATAGACCCTACACCTGAAGTTTGACCACTCAAATGAACAACGTTAATAATAGGTTGTCCTGTTTGTCCCAATGGCTGTAGGGGTACCAAAGTGACCCCCGACATATATGTGTTGGTGACACGGCCCCCTGGCATGATTTCCAAGGGGTTTGAACTCAGCAAAGGGTTTCAAATGAAAGGTTTGATAAAAGGAACCGAAGTAGCCCCACTAGTAGGAGAGGAAACCGTGGGTCCTAGCGTAGTGACAATAAGAGCAGAGCTCGAAGGATTTAGAGGTCCGTTAAAAGTTGTGGTGACCGGAGTGCTAGGACCGAGTATAGCCTGGCTACTGGGGTTGCCAATTTTTGGTGTAGAATTGACAACTAGCAAGGAATATGGTGGTGGACCAGAGTTGGTTACTATCGGCATTGACCCCATGGGTGCTGGTTGTGAAATGGATGTTGGTGCAACCGAAGACATATCTTGGCTTGGTGTAACCTAAACTAACACGGGCCTTGACGGGTTAGTGAGAGGAGGATTTTAAGGATGTATGACTCCTTTCATAAAAGGATCCTTTGGAAACTCCGTGTGATATGGGGCTATGGGAAAATCAGGGGTTGTCACTGGAGAGTGCTCTTTCGAAGAGCGCACTGGCTCGCTGAGACTCAACTCCTCCTCCAGTGTCAATGGAGGGAGACCTTACTGTCGTTGAGACAAATGGCGAGGGTTGAAGGACGCCATGATGACCTATTTATGTTTATCAAATTTTAATTATTTTTTATTTATTATAAAGTATCAGTGATAATAACCACACACCTAAAAAAGAAAAAATAAAAATGGACTTTCTAAAATCAATCAAAAAGCAGCCAGAACAAGGTGGCCCTGTCTCAGTACTATCATTTGTTGGAGATGAAACCTAGTATCATAACAACATACAAATAGGGTTGGTGATAAAAAAAGTTATGGTTACTCTATAGCTTCGCCCAAACCTCAGACAATAGGTGTAAGCACTATCGTGAAGATGAGTACCCTCCCAAAAACTGAAGACAGAGTAGGTCCGTCTATTTTAGGTACCAGGACAACCTATCCCAGTCACCTCATGTAAGTCCCTAAAAAGTATGGGAACTAAAGATAACTCAAATCACAAACATCATCAGGGGGGTCATGGTCGTAGACAACACATTATATGGGTAGAACACCTAGATCCCCGATCTAGTTTCGACATCCCCGAAGGGAACCCCAATATATAGCATGCCCACTAAATGCACTCAAAGGTGGGCCACCTTCTCATGCACCCTAGTGTTGTCTCGCACTTAACTCCGGTGGTAGTGGAGTGGTCCCGATAATATGAGTGCAATAGGATTTCACTTTTTAATGACTCTAGTTTCAAGTTTTGAGATCTTGGGTGATTTTCTCACTTCTCCTACCCAAAGATCCTAGCCTGAAATACTATTGGTGTGAGCTCAGAAAAAGTTATATGATTAATTTTATTATCGCTTGATTTTTAGTGTACTTGATTATTAGTCTTGTGGAGGGCGAGTGGACGTATGAAATGTGATGAGACTCTGACTCAAAAACCATGCAGAAACATGCTCTAAATATTCAATTCAATGAAGAGTTTATTCTACAAGGAGACATTCTTTCAACATCCATGCACTAAACATTCAAATAACACAGTTCAACTTTAAAGATTCATACATCTATCTATCTTCTCTTAACAACCTTTTAAAAAAAAAATTAGAATGAATTCAGCTAAAGTTCAGAAAACTAAAAAAAAAAATATTCTTCTTCAAAAAGTAGATTCTACTAACATTAAAATTTTTAAACAAGAACTAAAGAAAAAAATTCTAACTGGTAATCAAGCACAGGGATCCAGCGAAAGAAGCTAATCTGGTGGCCAATAACTCCATAGCCAAAGGGAAACATAACAAAGGTGTAAACAACAGACTTTGGTTGGGTAACACTAGCAAGTAGAGGCTATAGAGAATTAATATTTAGACTAACACACTGTGTCTAAGAATAAGCAACCTTATAATGCACTAAAACACTCTCATAGGGAGCGTTACTCAGGGTAAAGTTGCACAGATGGCTAAGCAGGGTCTAGTCTGGACTTTGTGAGCTTTTGAGATGATTACTGAGGATATAAACTAGCCGGAAGGATATGTGAATAGAGGAAAAGAGGTAAATTCATAGGAACAACTTGGAAACTTGGGTTTTGCTCCCCAGCAAAGTCGCCATTTCTTCTATCAGGAATTATTCTTGGGTGGTGATTATTGGGTATCCCTCTTAGGGCTTTTCGATGCCCAAGACAGACTGTAAGATTAGTAGTAAAGTTCTAGAGGTACTGCATACATGTTCAAACTAATATAAATAATTGAAAAAGTGATATTGAAAATATTACCTCTTTGTGGATGCCAGATCCTATGGAGAACACCAAGCAATGAAGTAGGAGTCCTTCTTCACCGGCTCCAAGTCCAGATCCTGCAACCAATCAAAGCACTCGTGTAATCTCTATAACAATATATCTTTCTATCAATTAAACTAGTATATAAGAAACATAAAACAATGTAGATATAAGCCAATAATATCATGCTACATAGATGATTGAACAACAATTGTGACATTGATGCATCGAATGGAAAAAACAGATACAATTCTATTGATTTATGAAAATGAGGATTACAACCATCAATTGCACCAAGACCTCTTCAATCTTCCAATTCATCTCTCTTTCTCTATCTCCAAGTGCGATGATGCTCAAGGCAGAAAGCTCCCAATGAACTTCACCGATCTTCAAGCCTCACACTACAACAATGAGATCCTACTCCACATATAATCAAACCTTCGACCTTAGACCAGGAGCCGAAACCTCCAATTTATAGGAGATGGAGAGGACAAACCTTTCCAACTCTTTCAACTAGTTCGAATCAGAAAAGATCTATATGTGTCCTTTCTTTTCTTTGGGTTTTCCATCCATAGGGGTTCAGTTGTGTTTTTCAATCCCTAATAAAAGGTTTGTGCCATTTAGTTTCCATTTTGAACTGACTCTTTCTGAGAAAAATTTGGAAATGCTAGTCAGTTTTCTGCAAGATATATCCCTTTTCACATTCAAACATAGATAAATCTACCCCTTGGGCAAGACAGAGCATTACCCTAGGCATTAATGCTCCATTTTCATGGCTCAGGTGCATTATAACTCTGCCTAGCTGTTTTTGGGGTGCGTTACCTTGGAAAAAATGGGTTTTGTCTAGGTCATTTTCTTCCTTCCATGTTACCTTCTCCTCTAAGCTGATGAGGAGGTCATTTATCCTATAAAAATAGAACATAAAAAATAATTAGAAGACAAGACAAGACAAGAGGACACAATATTTGGCGGATGCAGGGAAAAACCCCAATATGGGGAAAACCCTTTGACCAAATTATTCTTATTATTCTTCAATAATTTAGCAGAGAGACAGAGAGTACATGTTACACAACATTTTGTCACTGTCCCTACAATCCCCATCTCGCGCATTGGAGGGTCATTTTTGTGATCAATAAGCAGTGGCATGCTTTGCAAATACCATCATTTCATCCCTTTCCATGAGGACAACATTCCCTCTGTTGACCATTTCCTAAGCAGACCACTAAAAACACCTATTTTTTTCCTTGGCACGAGTAGCCAGTTACACTCCCATGCCGAGATGGAAAATTAACACTGAGCCCGAACTAGTTGACACTCTATCCCAGTTAAGCACCCGCACCAAGCTGTTTATGGAATTTAAAAAAAAAATAGAGGCGGAGGTTCTATTCCAACCACCTCGAGGATGAGTCATTGGGAGTGGTTGAACTGAAACAACCACAGACTCCCTCATTTAGTTAGTAGTTTCCACTTCCCTTGGAACTCTCCTATAGGATAGGACTCTCTCCCACCTTTATATGGATCCCAACCTCCTCCTCTCCTATATAAATGTAGATGTCTCTCCTTTATGAAGCTAGTTGAACAGATAATTGAAACTTTAGCATAGAGAAGAAGCAATCATAACTTCGGAAGAATAGTGCAGAGTGTGATTGTTTGTGTGTGTTGAGAACATAGTGAGATATTGGACCTTTGTTCATGAGGGTGTTTAAAACATGCTTGGATACAGACCTATCGAAGGAGAGCCTCAACATCAAGGCTTGGTTTTAAACTCCCCTTGTATTTGTTAGTCGTCAGTAACTTTTGCTTCTCATGGATGACTAAAATACTTATCCTATATTTCTGGAAACAAAGTTCATGAACATTTTGAGTTCTATAAATCTCACTGCCTTCATTATCCTTAGGATAAATTTTCACCAGTTTATCATCCTTTCATGTCAAGGTTAGCCTGCTACTCCCAAAAGACCCATCATGGGCTCATGCTATTCATTTTCACCATGTCTGGTCACCTTTGGCCTCAATCCCACTGTTATTTTATTGCTCAACCCCTCCACTGCTACATAAGGTCACCAACCAATCAACTCTCTTATGTCTCCCAAATGCATCAAGCATTGATGATCTCAAAACTATCTCTGTAGGCTCTTTAGGTAAATCAAGTACATTCGATTTTGGATCTTCAATACATCAGTTTGTCCAAAACTCTATTTTACACCTAATAATCCCAAGTCAAGTTTTCAAGCAAAGACCAAGTCCAAAGAGCCTCCCACTAGGTCATTTAGGGTTTCATAGGTTGCACGGTTATTTTTATGATCTAAGTCGCTATTTTTCATATGCAAAAAAGGTAAAATCAAAGAAGATGAAGATCAACAAGTGGTTGTCCAAAGGAGATCATAAAATATTCCAAGGAAGGCCTCTTTGGCCAAGCACAAAGTCTGCAAAGGAAAACTACACATTTTGACATTTCTGAAATGGGTGTTAAGGTGGCTATCAGCAGAGAACTAGGTAAGGTAAGAGGCCAACTCATCACTAAAGACACCTACAACAAAGGAGAGGCAGCATGCCTATTTTAAGAGAAAACTAGGTTTTCAAAGGAAATTTTCTTGGTTTCATGACCTACATGGTTAAAAAATCAACAAGGCTTATATCCTGATGCTCTTACACCTCCTCCTATCCTTAATATACCTTCATAAACACTTCCCATCACTCCTATCCCTAGAAATCATCATTTTTCTACAAAAGCTAGTCTATTGCCACAATTTGACACTTTTTGAGACTAGAAATGTGTTTTGACGTTTTTGACCCCTTCCCCTCACTCAATTCTTGAAATTCCACTTTCTCCTACTCCCTAACATCTATTCCTATCCCCAAAAATTTCCCCAAAAATTTATACAACCCATAACCCCTTCATTCCCCTCCCTTTGTAAGGCAGTCCTAAATCCCCTACACCAAACCCTAATTTCCTCTTCCAACTAAGCTAGGGTTTTCCATGGAAAAGAGGCATAGGAGAAAAGGATCCATTTGATAGATCATATCAGCAAGTATAAGTCCATACCAGCTCATAAAAATCGTGCCTCCATCATTTTCCAAAAATTCATTCCAATGGCCAAGTCATTTACCACACCTAGGGCCAGTTTTGTTTAAAAATATGTTTCTGATCAAACAGAGATGAATTTGGAAAATGTGAGAGAGGTTTTTATCCATAATATGGAAAAGAAAAAAAATCCTCGTTTATTTTTTACACAGGTATCATGGTTTGGGGGAAATGTAAAAAATACAGGTGTCACGGGAGAATTTCTGCATTGCTGGAGTGATCCTGGGAAAATAAAGTTTTCTCAAAGCTGGAGTGTCCAAATGACTTATTTGATTAATCAAAAGACAACTAGACTTGAATATATTTCCAATGAGATATCATTATCTCAATTTGGAATTGAGGAAGGCATCCAAAAGTGGTCTGAACCAGCACTCTGCATTTCTGCACCATCATTCAGGACTTTTTGACCAGTCTTGGGAAAATCAACTTTTGACTAAGAAAATAAACTCCAATCAGGTAAAATTAGTTTATTTGGAAATTAGACAAGTCGAGCTTTCCAACAAGCTATCATGGGCCTAAATCCGACATCCAGAAGGTCATCAACCCTTGGCTTCAAGTTGACCCATTTTTCTACTGAAGTGGCACTGCGCAAATAAGACCATGGCACTGCGCAAAAAGGGTTTTTCACAGTGCATTTTTGCACTACGCTATGAAAAGTGGATGGTGGCACTATGAAAATAGATGGTGCTATCTGAAATGAAGAATTTCCTCCATACTAACAAGAAAAAGTGCCCAAAATTTCAAAGACACCTCCAAGTCACCTCCAAAGCCTAGAGAGGAGTAAAAAGTGGTAGGTGGCCTATTTATTTCCTCCTCAAGTATTTTTTGGTTAAACCCTAATTTGAGAAAACCCTAGGTCTCCAATGCAAAATAAACCTCTATTTTTTGGCCTCCTTGAACAAAAGTTTCACTTGAGGGAGAGTGAATTAGGGTGGTTATATCTCATATAAAAAAACCTTCATCAAACCTCAAAGGCACTCGGCCATGTACCCCACCGCCACACCACTCATTTGTGAAGAGCTGACCACCATTTTCATTTGGCCCCTACAAACCCTAGTTTATCCATCAACCCTAATCACCATGTCAAGGGCAAAAGATATGGAAACAAAGGAGGGTGATAATGATGAACAAAATTAAAGTGAATCAAGTGCATAGGTTAATGATAAATTTGAAGGTGAAGGTGACAGTGGCAATAATGAAAAAGATGATGAAAAGGAGGAAAATGATGATGAAG
The DNA here is from genome assembly GCA_034641835.2 of Pinus albicaulis. Taxonomy (NCBI): domain Eukaryota; kingdom Viridiplantae; phylum Streptophyta; class Pinopsida; order Pinales; family Pinaceae; genus Pinus; species Pinus albicaulis. The sequence continues at coordinate 488,276,479 of CM076572.1, forward strand.
GAGAGGGGAATGAACATACCAGTGAGGGTAATGATGAAAATGAGCTAGCAAGTAATAGAGAAGAAGAAGAAGAGAATGAAGAAAGTGAAGAAGAAGCAGCAACAACAGATGAAGAAATGACAGCTAATGAGGAAGACAGTAAAGGACCAAGAAACCGAGAAGAAAGAGGTCGTGACAGTCATGAAAAACACCAGCCCATCAGTGAGCAAGAGGGCGATGACATGGAAAAAAATAAAGATGATCCTAGCCAGGCCAAAGAAACCAGTGACACAAATATCACACCTCTTGCATGTATATACCAAAGGGGCCCAAGGCAAGTGTTTGTTGCCTCGAAGTGGCAAGGGACCTTGCCAGCTGCATCAACTCCAAGGCTTGAAAGGAAAGACATGCACCTATAGGCCAAGCTAAAGAAGGCAAATGAAAGCCTAGAGCTACAAAAGAAGATGACCAAGCATTACACAAAGAAGAGTAGGCTTGCTTGTGCCAAACTCAAGGAGGCTCTCCTCGAGGTAAAAAACATAAAAAGAACAAATGAGCATGACATCCTTGGAATTTTGGCTAAGGCTTCTCAAAAACTGTCTAGAAACATCTAAGGAGGGTCCACACCAATTTTGAGGAAATTTGAAGTAGATTTAGTTTTTTGTGAAATTTTGGCCTACTTTGTGTAGCGCCACTGGCGCTACGCAAAAATTTGGGGAATCCTATGAATGAAATATTTAAATTTTTGGATTTTTTATGACCTTCACATCATCCAAAAAATATTTCAGAGAATTTGGAGCTGTTTTGACCCCTCTAAGGGTCAAAAAACACCTCAAAAAACACCTTTCTGCCCCTGTTTTGGGCCTGGCGCTGCGCAAATGACACGCTGGATATTTTTTCATTTATGACAAGGTTACATGGACTGGATCAGGAAAAGACAAGAATTTTTTGAAATTATACTCCTAAATCTTTCCAACGAGCTATCACGGATTCAAATCTGACATCGGGAAGTGGTTCAAAAGCTAGTTGCAAAACAACCTATTTTCTGCAAAAGTGGCACTACGCAAAAGACTGACATAGACCAAAAAGTCAACAAAAGACACTGATTAATGAAAAATTGGTTTTTTAATTTTTTTTTTTTGGAAAAATCACTCATGATTTGATTTGGGAGTTATGTTTTGATGTTTTCATTTATTATCTTATCTCTTATGTGTCTTGGGCCTTGCATGGTCATTAAGCACATTTATGACATTTATGGCTAAATTAGGGTTTCTGGAAGTCTCTTAGGGTTTCCACCTCCTCATTTGCTCCATAAATAGAGCATGAGGCTCTTATGTATTAGTTGGACTTTGATGACTTATGCTGAAGCAATACATAGTCCCTTGAAGCATTTGATGAAAAATTGATGCCTTGGAGCTTATGCTTGATTTTATTTGCTTGTTGATGGAGAAGGACTGTTTGCAGGATCCATAGGCTTGGTTGATGGTGAATTTTTCCATTGTTAATGTTTTATGAGTTTTTCATATGTTTTCTACCCATCTATGCTGCAGTAGGACAAAAAATTTAGACTAAGATATGTTTGTTAATGGCACCTTAGATCTGTTTGTTTCCTTCATTGCCTTAATGTTTTCTTCTGCTAAGATATGTTAGGGAATTTATCTCTTGCTCTCTAAGAATTTTTTGGCCTGTTCATTTCTTGAATGATTTATATTAGTTAGTATCGATTATGATTTATGGCTAGCCCTGCATATTGTTACCACTGAAATACTCTGCTCTTGAAATCATCTTTTGAAGCAGCTTTGCCTATAGTTTGTCAAAGAAGTCTATCTTAACCATGCTCTTTTCCTTTACTTAGCTAAATTTTTTTCAAGGAACTTTCATAGATGTAACTGTGCATGTTAGGGTTTTCTCTCCTTCTATGGTTATAGTTACTTGTGCATCTTAAGTGTTTTTCTGCTCTTGATGATAAAATCCATGAAAGATCAAATAAGTTTTTTCCTTTCTATGTTTTATCTGAATGTCGTCTTGGTTGATTATCTACTTTCAGTCTGAAATAAAATGGATTAGGTTTTTCTTAAGCCTTTGAATCTCTTGATATTCTTATAAATATTCTAACTCCCTCAGTTTACACGTATATAAAGGATTCTATTTCTACCCTTTATTAGCTTGTTGTTCTCAAGTTTAATGTCCATCTCATGATCCTTTCACAACCTTAAAGATCCACCAACCAAGTTAAAATTTCCCTGCAGATTCTCTTGAAACCATTGATGAACTCATCATGACCTTGTTTGACTCCATTGCCCAATTCCTTAACAATCTTCCTTGTTTTCTATATAAATCTATCTGAGCATCATACCTAACAAAAAACAATCAAAATAACCTTCACTTAACATCTAGCCTAAAATCAACCCTAATCAGCAAACAAGTTCACATCTTTGCACCTACTAGAGAGATCCCTCTCTAAATCCAGGAAGGCTAGGTCCTTGGATTCCAAAGATTGGTTTGATGTTACTCTGTCCATTTGTATCTCAATCAATCTAACAAATTACGGGGAGCTAAAATAAATGGCGATCATGGTGGGACTCTGAGTGATAAACAAACTTAGACTTCCCTAAAACTTTCAAAAAACCATTAAGAGTACTATATTGTGGATTTATCCCACTGCTCACACCAAAATAATGGCGATCATGGTGGGACCTTTCGATTTAGTGAAAAACTAAGTATTCCTTAGATCTCAGAAAACTCACAAAAATCCTTAGATTGGTATATAGTTGTTGATGGTGGACAACAAGAACATCCTTAAAACAGTAAACATTATCCACCTAGCGACTCCACTATTATTCAGTAGCCCTGTTGACCCCACTAGTTCTCATAAAATCCCCTGGGAATGCATTAAGTAATCCCAATCATGCTTATGGTGGAAAGAAAAGTTGAAACCCTCCACCTGGTGACTCCACAACTCTCAATAGACCTAAAGACTCCACTGGTAGATAACTCTAGACTGGTTGAAAAGATTTAGTGACCATTTCTGATTTACAAACATGGATCCAAGAATACAACGAAGATATGCCCCAATGAGTAGGGATCATATCCTTGGATTCCCACACAAAATTCCTGAAATAAATTGGTTAAAAAACCTACTTGTCTTTCAAGATGAAAAAGTTGATGACCCCTTGTTACATCTCATCAATTTTCATATACATGTATGGAGGTTAAAGGTTGAATGGCACGAGGGCTGGCTCATGAAAATGTTTATGGAAAAATTAGAAGGTAAGGCAAGAAATTGGTATGAATGGCTAGATCCTGGAATCTTGTTTTCTTTGAAGGATTTCCTCAAGGTATTCTATAAACACTATATAGGGTATTTCCCATCTCTATCATTAGCTGAAAATTGTTGTGATCAATCTCAGGATATCATACAGTACCTTATAGATAGTGATGAAGATTTGGAAAATTTGCATCTTGAATACCTCTTAACATCCATTCATGAATTTCATTCTCAAGATAACTATCGTGATAGCACAGATGAGTTAGTTGAGGACGAAATCAATCAAGTTATATAAGAAAACCCACAAGATCTCTCTGAAGTCACAAGTGATGATTCACCATCTCTTCTAGGTGAGGCTCAAGAAACATTCAGCCTCAAAATCAGTCTTCACAAGAGAGAGAGAGAACTATTTTACTTCTATCCAAAGAAAGAGAAAAATGCCTCCTCTTTTAACTGAAGAGGAAATAAATCAAATGCTAAACATGCAGCCAACTCCTAAGCCTTTATGTGAACAAGACATTTCTGTTCATTCTCCTACCAATCCCATCTACCATAAATCAGAAAGTGAACTTATAGATCAATTCAAAGAAGAAAAAACTGATAATTCAATATGTTTAATTGGTGATGTTATTTATGTTGATGATTCTCAAAAGTTTGATCATTCTGATGATGATGTTCACCAAATAGAAACTAACCTTGCAGAGCAATCAACAGTTGATTTGTGGGATGAATTTCACTATCATCAACTTGAAAAAAGTAAGCAACCAATACAGGTCACCTATGACACTGATGAGGAAAGCTTTGAAAGTTTAGAAGTAAGTGAGGAGTCTCTGACTCTTTTCTCTACTTCACATCAGCCCATCAGAAATAAATTTCATGTGATTGGGAATCAATAGTCTTTCAGTTTTGATGTTGAAATTGGAGAAGAAAAAGAACTTCTTGAATAAGTTGTAAGTGAAAAAAACTTTTCCTGAAATGGTTGATGAAATCATTTGAGACACAAAATCCTCTTCAACTTCAGATTTGTAGCCACCAAGTCCCATTGAATTTCAAATTTTAGATGAAGGCTTGGAAATTTACAATCACATAAGAGTTGTTGCACTTATTTCTCAAGAATATATGTTGCCAAAGAGTGCTCCTACTCATCAATATGATGGCCTTCATATATATTTCAACCCACTCTATCAAAGCACATTAGGTTTGTTAGAATGTAACATTGCCACATATGATGAATTTTAATATCCCATGTGTGGGTAGGGCCCACAGCCACGTGTCCGGGTCTGTGTAATGAGGGGTGTTGCACAAAGGCCCCTGCCCTCAGATGCTTCGGTGGGGTTAGGCCCACCCTTAACACCCTGTGATGCCGCCCTCACTAATATTTCAAGATTTTGGTGTCGTGGTTGGATCGACGTGGTATCAAAGACGAGGTCTCAAGGTCGAGACTCGTTGAGCGTGGTGGGTTGTAATATCCCGTGTTCAGGTAGGGCCCACAGCCACATGTCCAGGTCTATGTAATGAGGGGTGTTGCGCAAGGGCCCTCGCCCTCAGATGCTCCAGTGGGGTTACGCCCACCCTTAACACCCTGGGATGTTGCCCACACTAACAGTTTGAGATTTTGGTGTAGTGTTTGGATCTACGACTGTAATGTTCCTAAATTAGCTGTAGCTAATTGGAACAATAATTTTTCCTTGTTTATTTTTGCATTTCATGTTTATGAATAAATGGTAAAAGATGACATGTAAACTCCTAAAAACTAAGAATAAATCAATGCCTATGTAAACAGAGACATATCTGGGCTATGTAAATCACATCTTGCAGGTGTGAATGGGTTTAAATCACAAGAAGGGGTCATCTTTGACCAAGTCAACAATGTAGTCTAGATGCATTGAACCTCTTTGAGGGACAACGAAATTCTAGAAGGATGGTCTAATTGGAAAAGGGTTAAGTGATTCAAGGTGGTTTAGGGTTTGGAAAGACTCCAATATTATAAAGGGAAGAGGAGGGAAACATGAGGAGGTTGTTGAATATTATCATTTCTCAAAGAATTGTCTGCTAGACATCCCTTGCTGGGCATTCCTGTTCAGGAATCCCACCTCCTTCACGGATTAGCTCTTGGAGGAGAATTGTGCTAAACTTTTCCATTATCAAGCTTGGGCCAAGCTTCAACTTACATTACAATTCTCCTCATGTTGAGGGTTGAGCTATCTTGTGAGCTACAGCAAGTGGAAGACTATATCTGCTTAGATCTAGATGATAGCGGTGGCTCTTCTCAGTGAGTGTGTCTTTTAATATCCTGGAAGAGTTTATTTGCTGAATATACTTCATATCTACATATTGGAATTAGGCCAAACCATCTTCAGAATCTAAAACACTATCTCTCTCCCTAAGACAGTGTTATTTTCAGATCTACAACTGCAGGGTACTTTGCTTTCATTTTGGAGAAGAGATCTCCAGTGTTGGGATTATTCCTTCACTGTGGTGATCAATAGATTGGAAAAAAAATATATGTTATGTTTCAGATATGATCTGATATGTACTTGTATTATTCATAATTTATGAATCATTCTACAGATCTGAAGTTTTAGATCTCAAATCTACTTCCGGTGCTTCATGTTTTGAGCAAATCCCCAAGCGGAATGTATAGATTTCTTGAGGAGGAGAATGAGAAATTTGGCTTGAAGGTGCTACAACCATGGATCTGTATTAGATCTATTTTTTCATGTAAATATCTGATCTAGATTTGAAGAATCAATAAACTGCTGCTTCATCCCTAAAAATAACGTTGTCATAGTTATGCAGTCTTTTAACATGGTTGTAGCACCTTCATCTCTCTTTCTTGAGGATTTCTTTTGTATTCTTTCATTATTCTTCTGTAAAGTGTATGAGTTATGCCTATGATATTATTTTTCAATATTCAGACCTTATTTCAGTCATACCATTCATAAAATCATGCTCACATGCTTCAACAAAATTCTGCATACTTCTAGTCATTGGAAATCAGGGTTTTCTAGCCTAGTTAGGAAAGGAGGAACTGTTTAACTTTAAAAAAAGTCATTTTTTTAAACTCAAATTCAACATGGGAGTCCCTCATAACCCTAGATATCAAATCCAACCACTTTCCCACCTTATTTTTACACAAATCTTTGAATACACTCATTTTAGGGTCTAAATCCTCACTTTTCCCCACCTTTTTCTTTAGAAAACGTTGTATGAAGTTTTTGTTGCGTATTTCATTGAATTTTAGTGTTTTTTACATTTTCACCAGAAATATTTATATAGCTCCACATTGTCAATAACTCAGATTATCCCCAATGTGTAGTTGTTCCTTATGTTGGGAAAAATACTGAGAGGGGGGGGGGGTGAATCAGTATTTACAGCATATTCAAGACTGTTTACTTTTCTTTACTTCAAAACCCATACGCTACTTTACTTCAGTAAACCAGCGTATATACGCGGATCCCCTTTATGAAACTAGCGTATACACAGAGATTTAGATATGTCATTAAATCTTCACTTAAACCATTCCATCATTTATTCTTGAGATATTCAATAAGCAGTAAACAGGTGCAGTAAGAACAGAATAAACCATCACACAAAGCATCACACATGAACACCAGGATTTTTAGGTGGAAACCCAAATCGGGAGAAAACCACCGCTGCAGTTGCTCAGCCTTCAATATTTCATTATAGAGAAAACATCTTACAACATATGTGCTGGCGCAGACTTGACCAGCACGCAGGCACCCACCTGCGCTCGTTTACCAGCCTCTCCTGGAAGGGAGCTCCAACCCCCTGACTCGTTTACCAGCCTCTCCTGGAAGGGAGCTACGACCCCCTGATCTCGTTTACCAGCCTCACCTGGAAGGGAGCTACAACCCTCAGCACCTCTTCGGACCACGTTTCATCAATTTTCACACTGGATCCAACAACTTCAATAGAACAATACTTGTAGGCCACGTTTCATCATATTTTCAGACTGGACCCTCTTCATACATTTAAGCTCAATCATACAACCAAACTGATACAGACAACTCAGCACTGTAGAATATAGATAGCAGTAACACAGCAGAACAGATCAGAGATTTCTTACCACAGACTTCAGCAAACCCTAGTTTGCATACGCGCTTTCCTTTCACTGATGTCGCGTATATACACGCTTTCATTCACATAAACCTGCGTATACCTCTGTACATATTTCATTGCACATACGCGCTTTCTCTTCGGCAAAGCCGCGTATATACGTGCTTCCTCTGTAGCGAACTAGCGTATAGATATTCAATTATTATAGGGCAGCATACTTCTTCAGATCAGATATTCAGTTCAGATTTACCCTTTTATTTCAGACAGATGTTCGCCTCATTTCAGATCTAAGCCTTCCATAAGCAGATCTAGTAGATACAAGTACATTTCAGATCTAGATCCCCTTCTTCATCATTGGTGCATCATACATTCAGATTTATCATTCAAGTGTATCCCTTTCCATTCAGATCTACTTCAGAGAGAAGTATTCATTCAAGCTCAGACATCTTGCACCCACACTCTTGATTTTCATAATGGCAATTTCATCTCTTTATATAGGTTTTATCCTTTTTCAATACCATGAGCCCCTTTTTCAATACCATGAGCCAAAACAATACCATGAGCCCAAAACTACATTGCTTCCGATGGTATTCCTGGACGGGGTCATTTAGACGAATCATTACCCAATACAATGGGTCAATACCATGGTGGTTACCCCTGGTTTTGCACTTTTTGAGCGCTTTTGCCCATACGCGACTTGGCACGTTCTTTCCCGCGTGCATACGCGACTTCCCTTAGGCAAATCCGCGTATTCCTAGAGACATACTCTTTTCATCATAGATCTATCACATGCTGAAATCCTTTCTTCATTGCCTTATGTTCTTACTGTAGATACATTAGATTTAGTTCATCAAGACATGTTCTATCAAGCACAACTTCATCAAGTAAGTTGCCATCATCTTGCCATTCAAGGACACCACTCAGCATCATATTGCTAATAACCATCATTTCACATCAGATTTACATTATTTACCAAGTCCATCAAGTCAAGAATAACTTCATCAGGTGGTTTTCTATCAAGGACAACACATGTCAACAATCTCATGTCTTCATCTTCATTCAGTGGGTTGCCATCAAGGACAACACTCTGCATCATATTGCCAACAATCTCCCCCTTTGGACTTGATGGCAACCACGATGGTGTTTGGTTACCACAACAGATAGGTACATTAAGAATACAATGACACCATGTCACTCTCCATTTTTGACACCATTCTTTCTCTTCATTCAAACACCATGTCACTCTCCCCCTTTGACATCAAGGGCAAAGGGCGGATCAAAACCAACACACTCTCCCCCTGTTCTCCGCATGTGGAAGAAGCGTTCTGCAGATCTAATATATACTGAAGTGGCCAAGCTCCCCCTGAGTTCATGCTGAATCTTCAAACATGTTTTCTAATGAAGTACATGACTCTATGAAATTCCTATCACCAAAGACTCATACTTATATCAAATATCCAACCAAGTGGTTTTACATAAAAGACTCAAGTACCCAACCAAGTGGGTTTACACATTTCAACTCAGCTACCCAACCAAGTGGGTTTACCAATTTTGACAAGTCCTTACATGACTGAAATTTACAATTTTTACATCATGGGTCTCAACTTGACCTTTTCATTAAACTACAAATATAACTTTAAGACCAACACCAGAAAGTCCTCAAGAAAGAGAACATATTTCAGAACCATCATAATGCCAACAATGCATTATACCCATTCAAGCTAATGCTCCCCCTGAAACTGTGCATCCAAGTATCCTTTTCATATGACTAAGGCTCCCCCTTAGTTTGTGCATCCTGAACATTTTCACCAACAAATCATCAAGGCATCTTTATCAAAACATTAGACATAGAATTATGAGAACTGGAACACCACCAGAGATACCAAACAGTATTAGAGATACCAAACAGCACTGCAGCTGTGCTGAAGAGAGCTGAATCCAAACAGAGAAATGTCAGCAATCAGGCATACGCGGTTTTCTGTGCATGAACTCGCGTATATACGCGACTGTGTTTCAGGAAACCCGCGTATCCAATACCATCTTCTATATTTTAACCAGATCTGATCCTCTTGTGAGAAAAAAAGACACTGTTCAGCTTCTTTCTGAGATATTTGAATGCTTCCCTGGAATACAGATAGATAGAACAGAGTAGTTGTGTCTTCAAGCATCATCCAATGGTTGTAGCATAAGTACATTAGTCACCAAGCCTTCAGATTCTTTGCAGCCTCAATACAATCTTTTCAAGAGAGATTATCATACCAGAACAGCATCTTCAAATATGTGTCAATCATCCATGTGGTCCAATATCACCATGATCATGAAGTAACATATGTAGGCAAAAGATCTCAACCATAGTAACAAACTCTACATGATCTATTCTTATTTCTGAATCAAACGACATCCAACTCATCCATTTGTGAGCACAAAAGATATTTATCAGCAACCAGGGCTGAAAATCTCATCATAATAAACCATGTACCAAGTCATCATCATTTATACATGAGTATCACAAAAACCAAGAATAAGCAGTCATATTGCCAACAATGCAATCATTAGTATTCAACCTGCTACTCCCCCTGGACCAGTGCTCCTTCTTGTGCAACCTTTGTATCTCCTTCATAGCTCAGAATGATTTTGTCCCATATTTCTTTTGTTGAATGTAGCTGCATCACTTTAGAAAATTTTGATTCAGACATGCTTCCTAACAAGACATTTACTGCTTTGGCATTGGTTTCATACTTCTTCGCTAGCGCATCTGGTGGGAATGCTAGGTATTTCTTTTTGGCGAATGATTGCCTACATGTTTGCACCAAGACTTTGGAATCATCTTTTATTCGTACCTTCAAGTCTTGATTGCTTCCATTGAATAAATTGTGGCTTTATAGACATCACTCCTTCTTGACTTCCCATTGCGACGGATCTTCTTCAAGCGATCAAGCTTCTGCAGAAGAACCTGCTCTGATACCAATTGTTGGGAAAAATACTGAGAGGGGGGGGGGGGGTGAATCAGTATTTACAGCATATTCAAAACTTTTTACTTTTCTTTACTTCACAACCCATACACTACTTTCCTGGAGAAGACTCGCGTATATACGCGAATTCCCTTTATTAAACTCGCGTATACACAGAGAACTAATTATGTCATTAATTCTTCACTTAAACCATTCCATCATTTATTCATCAGATATTCAATAAACAGTAAACATGTGCAACAAGAACAGAATAACCATCACACATGAACACCAGGATTTTTAGGTGGAAACCCAAGACGGGAGAAAACCACCGCTGCAGTTGCTCAGCCTTCAATATTTTATTATAGAGAAAACATCTTACAACATATGTAGATGGAACTCCCTACCGGCACGTAGGCACCCACAACGCTCGTTTACCGGCTCTCCTAGAAGGGGCTCAACTGATTCGTGCCCGGCCCTCTCTTGAGAGGGAGCTACGACCCGAAGATCTCATTTACCGACCTCACGGAAGGAGCTACAACTGTTGGAAGTCTACAACCCTTAGCACCTCTTCGGACCCATTTATAGTAATTTCTGCTGGATCCAACAAATTTAATAGAACAATACTTGTAGGCTCGTTTTCATCATATTTACCAAGGACGGACCCTCTTCATGTGGTTTCTAAGCTCAATCATACAACCAAACTGATACAGACAACTCAGCACTATAGAATACAGATAGCAGTAACACAGCAGAACAGATCAGAGATTTCTTACCACAGACTTCAACAAACCCTAGTTTGCATATGCGCTTTCCTTTCACTGATGTCACGTATATACGCGCTTTCATTCACATAAACCTGCGTATACCTTTGTACATATTTCATTGCGCATACGCGCTTTCTCTTCGGCGAAGCCGCGTATATACACGCTTCCTCTGCAGCGAACTAGCGTATAGATATTCAATTATTATAGGGAAACATACTTCTTCAGATCAGATATTCAGTTCAGATTTACCCTTTTATTTCAGACAGATGTTCACCTCATTTCAGATCTAAGCCTTCCATAAGCAGATCTAGTAGATACAAGTACATTTCAGATCTAGATCCCCTTCTTCATCATTGGTGCATCATATATTCAGATTTATCATTCAAGTGTAACCCTTTCCATTCAGATATACTTCAGAGAGAAGTATTCATTCAAGCTCAGACATCTTGCACCACCACTCATGATTTGCATAATGAATTTCATCTCTTTATATAGGTTTATCCTTTTTCAATACCATGAGCCCCTTTTTCAATACCATGAGCCAAAACAATACCATGAGCCCAAAACTACATTACTTCCGATGGTATTCCTGGACGGGGTCAATTAGGAGGATCATTACCCAATACAATGGGTCAATACCATGGTGGTTACCCCTGGTTTTGCACTTTTTAATTTTTCGCCTGCAGGCTTGTACGTTCTTTCGCGTTATCCTACGCGACTTCCGCTTAGGCAAATAAGTATTCTAGACATACTCTTTTCATCATAGATCTATCACATGCTGAAATCCTTTCTTCATTGCCTTCTGTTCTCACTGTAGATACATCAGATTTAGTTCATCAAGACATGTTCTATCAAGCACAACTTCATCAAGTAAGTTGCCATCATCTTGCCATTCAAGGACACTACTCAGCATCATATTGCTAATAAACATTATTTACCAAGTCTATCAAGTCAAGAATAACTTCATCAGGTGGTTTTCTATCAAGGAAAACACATGTCAACAATCTCATGTCTTCATCTTCATTCAGTGGGTTTCCATCAAGGACAACACTCTACATCATATTGCCAACACCTTAATTTGGAATATTACAGTGGTATCAAAGCAAGATCTTTGGCTCAACCTGTGGCTTCAAGAAAAATTTATATACAACAAGGAGAAAGGTCAGAATGATGAATAACATGGTTTTATTCTCATCATATTTCAGATCTAATAAAAACCTCTCCAAGGAGGTTGAACAAGAAGAAGAAATAAGAAGTAGTGAAACTCCTAGAAAGTTTCAAGAGCATAAATATCTTTTGATCAGATCTACAAGATATATACAGGAGGAAAATTATGAATCCTCATATCATGGATATGTTCACTCAGCCATATCACCAAATCTTCAGCGTTCTGTCTGTGATTTCTTCATGAAGAGCAAGAAAGGAGGTGTGCCTAAGTAGGAGACTCTTAGAGAGTATTTGGAGGAGTATGATGCTCAGTCCAAGGAGTTGAAAGATGAGTTGAAATTATAAGGATTCTGAAATATTAAGGAGGGAAAAGTAACAAAGGAGGAGAAGCATGGCAAGGGTAGATTCTATATATCTATCTTCGATGGATCACCTAAATGTCCAGTCAGGGTTTGGGTGAAGGAGCTGGATAAATTTGTGCAACAACATCAAGTTTAGAGATTGAAGCCATCAAAGCAGCAGTGCTGCATTTTAAAGGTAAAGCATATACTTGGTGGTTGTTTGAATCTTTTTCCTTGAAGAATGCCAATACACCTACTTATGCAAGGTTTATTGAAAGATTGATAGAAAGGTTTGATGAAGCTCCATGTGTATCATCTTCTGTTGACACTATCAAACCACTTCAAACAAATATTTTGCATGAGTTGGAAGGGTCTATGAATCCAACTCCATTTCTAAAGACTATGGAAGAAGGTGTAAGTTTGTTTGATGCCTTTCCAAGGACAAGATATCCATTGAGTGAAGGATCCTCTTCATAAGAGGAAAGCATGAAGGATTCTCCTTCAATAGATGACCAAGATCTAAGGTCTCTCATTAATGATGGGACAATTTCAGTTATTTATGAGGAGGAGAAGGCAGGAGATGATAACACAGTCAAAACAAAGGCACCTCAAGCACCTCATCAGGAAGAATTTGGAGCACTTTATCCAAGGGAAGAAACTCTTGCACTCTTGCAAGGAGTTCCACAAGATCTCACACATAGAGCTCTTGGCATAGCACATGAGCATCATGTACCGTCATTGTCAAATGATGAGATCTTAAAGATAGAAGGAGGAAGAGAGGAGGAAGGAAATAACATAATGAAGAGCATGAACACTTCTATGTTTCCAATCTTGGAGGCACAAAGAAGGCAAGAGGATCTATGCAGTAAAGGTGGGGGAAAATATGTCTATCTGCATCCACATTCTACTCTATGCCTTGACACCTCTTTGCAAGGAGGTACTCTAGTAGGAGTACCTCTTGATAGGAGGATATATAAAGTGTTCTCTCAACTATGGGAAGCATATACATACTTGGATAAGGAGGGAGCCTTGGGAGAAGCTAGCACAAGACAAATAATCTCTCATGAATTCAGGAGAGAGATGAGTAGTTTCCTAAAAGGGGCATTGCTAACTCCCACTCAGAAATCTACACTGAGAAAGGAGAAATTAGAGATCTATGATGGCATGAGCATGAGGGCACATGGAAACTCCATATCTTTGGGGCAGCCCATGATCTCTTCATTCACAAAGGATATTTATAAAGATAGCAAGGGGATCCTAACCCTCTTTTATGAATGGGCCAAAAGGAGGAAGTTTTGGAAGACAAGGACTTTCCGAGGGGAAGTTGATTTCCATATGCTTCAATCTTGTTTTGAAAAAGATCAGCTGCAAGTGGGAATAAAAGAGGATATTTTGATACTCCCATATGTGATTTTGATATCAAGGATGGTCAAAGAAAGGAGCCATGATATGACAGGGGAAACATTTCAGACCTCTACAACGTTGTCATTCTTGGAGAGCTTGGATCCTTGTTGGGATTCCCAACTCATGATGGAATACTCCAAGGACCTTTTCACATGGGTGGTTCTTGAAGGGGAAGTAAAGGATGAGAGGTTAAAGATGGTTGATGGAGTCGTCTATTTCTATAATCTTATTCTTTTGGTTAGAGACTCCAAGCTCAAGGAGAAACTACTAGATGCCATCTATAAGATCCTACTTTCCAAACCCACCGATTTTGTCAAAGCATATCATACACTCTTGGGTGGTTTCATATGGGAAGGTTTCAAGGAAGAGGTGCACTCTCATATGAAGATGTGCATGGATTAATTGGTAGAGGAGGAGGAACATAGCTCTTGGAAGGAGCCATCATTCACATCTCCCTACCCATTGAGTGTGAGGGGGAACTCATCCATGGGTTACCCCACTAATCTAAAACAAGTATATAGAGAGGCTCATCCTCTTGAGCATTATCATGTAACTCCTATATGATTATATTTCTCTAAGATTAACTTTCATGATATTGTGCCAAGATGGGGCACTAAGTATGATGGGTTTCATGGGCCACTCAAGGCCATGAACTATGTTGATGCAAATCATCCCTTGGAGAATCATGAGAAGCTATTACATTCTTCATGGTGTGATTCCTTTACACCAACTATGTTGTACATTCTCCAAGCATTTCAAAGGCATGAAGCAGCAAACAAGTGTTGGGGAAGGCACTTGTCACATCCTATTCTATGCTAGTTAATGATAAAACTACGTTGGTTGCACATGAGGGAACATCTTCCTTCTCATTTATCATACATGGCAGCTAGCATGATTCTAATTATGATCCCTCAAGATGAAGATGTCGTTATCTTTGTTGGGGGCATAGTTGGAGGAGAGGCACCCTTGTTGGATGTGCCCTTGGGGAAAGGGATTTCCCACTTTTTTTCCATTGTATGCTTCCATGGGAGCATGATATTTTGTATGGCCACTATGATCAATCAATTGTCTCTTTATAGAGTGAGCCATATGTTTGTTGAGAACATGCCTCTCACATGTATTGGGGAGGAGTTTTTCTATGGATTTCCAAGATGGGAGGTGATCCACTTCATTTGGATGATAGCATGGAGATGGGAGTCTTTCATGGATCATGAAAATTCCCATGATTTTTATCACTTCTATCTTGATGAGGCCATGGATTAGCAAGAAGGTTTCCACAACAACCTTCCATTTCTTCATGATGAGAGCCCTTGGGTTTATTCACCAAAGGCTAACTTGCATATTGAGGGAGGACCATTGGAAGACAAAGCTATTTCCAAAGATTCAGAGCAATGGGGGAGACTAATGGATGAGGAGGCCACAAGAGAAGAAGGCGAGATTTTGCAGCACCCTTACAGTTGCTTGAGGACAAGCGACATTTGGGAGGGGGAGACTGTAATGTTCATAAATTAGCTGCAGCTAATTGGAACATTAATTTTTCCTTGTTTATTTTTGAATTTCATGTTTATGAATAAATGGTAAAGGAGGACATGTAAAAATCCTAAAAACTAAGAATAAATCAATGCCTATGTGAACAGAGACATATCTAGGCTATGTAAATCATGTCTTGCAGGTGTGAATGGGTTTAGATCACAAGAAGGGGTCATCTTTGACAAAGTCAACAACGCAGTCTAGATGCATTGAACCTCTTTGAAGGACAACGCAGTTCTAGAAGGAGGGTCTAATGTGAAAAGGGTTAAGTGATTCAAGGTGGTTTAGGGTCTGGCAAGACTCCAATATTATAAAAGGAAGAGGAGGGTAACATGTGGAGGTTGCTGAAGATTATCATTTCTCAAGGAATTTTCTGCTAGACATCCCTTGTTGGGCATTCTTGTTCAAGAATCCCACCTCCTTCCTTGAGCAGCTCTTGGTGGAGAATCGCACTAAAATTGTCCACTATCAGGCTTGGGCCAAGCTTCACCTTACATTACAACGCTGCTCTTGTTTAGGGCTGAGCTGTCTTGTGAGTTGCAGCAAGTGGAAGACTAGATCTGCTTAGATCTAGATGATAGCAGTGGCTCTTCTCAGTGAGTGTGTCTTTTAACCTCCTATAACATTTCATTGATAAATATACTTCAGATATACATCTTGGCATCAGGAAAAACCATATTCAGAAGCTATAGCACTATCTCTCTCCCTAAGACAACATTATTTGCAAATCTACAGCTGCAGGGTGATTTTCTTACATTTTGGAGAAGAGATCTATGGTGTTGGGATTCTTCCTTCACTGTGGTGATCCATAGATTGGCCAACCAATATATGTTATGTTTTAGATATGATCTAATATTTAATTTTATTATTCAAAATTTCTGAATCATTCTGCATATTTGAAGTTTTAGATCTCAGATCTACTTCCGGTGCTTCATGTTTTGAGCAAATCCCCAAGGGGAATGTATAGATTAGCTTTTCTTGTACATGGATCTGTATTAGATATATATTTTTATGTTCAGATCTGATATATATCTGAAGATTAAATAAACTACTACTTCAGCCCTAAAAATAACGATGTCATGGTTATACATTCTTTTAACATGGTTGTAGCACCTCTTTCTTGAGGATTTCTTCTATATTCTTTCATTATTCTTCTGTAAAGTGTATGAGTTATGCATATGATCTTATTTTTCAACATTAATACCTTATTTAAGTCATACCCTTCAGAAAATCATGCTCACATGCTTCAGCAAATTTCTGCATACTTCTAGTCATGGGAAATCAGGGTTTTCTAGCCTAGTTAGGAAAGGAGGAATTGTTTAACTTAGAAAAACTCTTTTTTTTTTGCTTAAATCCGACATGGGAGTCCCTCATAACCCTAGATATCAGATCCATCCACTTTACCACCTTATTTTTACACATATCTCTGAATACACTCATTTTAGGGCCTAAAACCTCACTTTTCCCACCTTTTGCCTTATAAAATGATGTATAAAGTTGTTGTTGCATATTTTATTGAAGGTTAAGTTTTTTTTACATCTATCCAAGACATATTTCTATAGCTCCAAATTGGTAATAACTCATATTATTCCCAATCTGTAGTTGTTCCTTAATTTGGAATATTGCATGAATCTACTAGTTCATATGATCATGGGGAAGAAGTGGAGTTTCTTTCAAAAAATAGTACCAAGCATAGCCAAGTGGAAGGAAGAGTAGTCATGAATGGAGCTTATGTCTCAAATCCTCTAGATTAGGTATTATTCCAAGATCGATTTGTTGTTTTCCTTGAGAAATCTAAAGGAGGAGTGTGTTCTGCCAATAATATCTTTTTGCAAAATGTGAGAAAATTTTAGGCACTACTGTTATAAAACAAGTAAGGTGTAAGTGGCATTTTTATTTCTTCAGCACTCTCAAAGAGCTGAAACAAAATCCCTCATGGAATCATCTGCTTGATTGGCTGTGTTGGAAAAGAGATTTCACCAAATGAATGTATATTATGTATATGTTAGATTAGGATAGACAGATATATAGATATGAAAAATAATCTCAGCCATGTGAGCATCTTTTTAGTTCTATATTGTTTTGAAAAAATGAAAAAAAACACAAAAACAAGGAAAGGTAGAAAAAGAGGGCAAATTTGAAAAGTGGTACAACCCCATACCAAAAAAATAGTGATGCTGAAAGTGTGCAAGCCTAAATGCCACTACTTGTTAAAAAGAAGATCTTGTTCAGTCATCTAGCCTAATCATGGCTGAACATGTTTTAAATTTATTGTTGATAAGTTAGTGAAAAAGATGCTTGTCAAATCATGTGAACTTAACTTGTCAAAAGAAATAGATTAGGAATGGAGAATGTTGGTTCCACATGCTTAAAATTGAACCAAAGAGAAGGAGAGGGATGCCTAACAAATGATGGATTACTGCCATTATACTTTCTAGTTTTGTTGGTATAAAAATAATTTTTGGTTGTAGCTTGTTTTAATGCCACAACTCATGATAAATTAGATAGCTTAATCCTGGTTTACTCATGTTTCATTTTCATGTTAGTAGGATAGAGAATAAAGTTCGTCAAACATCTTAATCTTGACAAATGAGTAGACTAGGTAGAGAATAAAAGAGTTCATTAGCCTAATCTGAACTCTTGGAAGAGATAAGGGTACAATTAGATAGTTTTATTTTTGTTTTCAAAAAATAAAAATGTCAAGGGTTTGCCAGTTCAAATGCACCCAAGGAAGAAAACATGTTAGGCAAGTAGGTTGGGTAGGTAGAGATGATGTTGATGTTAATCATGTTTTTTCATATTACTAAGATCACAACGTCAAGCAAGCATCAACAAATGAAAAGAGGTAAAAATCTGCCCAATGGATGAGGTATTGGTCATCATAAAGCCAGAGATCTGAAGTTATGGACACCTCCTGAAAAGGAGATGCCCTCCCCGAGTGGAGCCACTGTTAGTCATCAGTAATTTTTGCTTCTCATGGATTATTAAAATACCTATCCTAGATTTCTAGAAACAAAGTTCATGAACATTGTGAGTTCTAGAAATTTCACTGCCTTCATTATCCTTAGGATAAATTTTCACTAGTTTATCATCCTTTCATGTCAAGGTCAACCTGCTACTCCCAAAATACCCATCATTGGCTCATGCTATTCATTTTCACCATGTCTGGTCACCTTTGGCCTCAAGCCCATTGTTCTTTTATTTCCCAACCCCTCCACTGCTACTTAAGGTCACCAACCAATCAACTCTCTTATGTCTCCCAAATTCATCAAGAATTGATGATCTCAAAACTATCTCTGTAGGCTCTTTAGATAAATCAAGTAAATTGGATTTTGGATCTTCAATACATCAAGTTATCCAAAACTCTATTTTATACCTAATAATCAAGTCAAGTTTTCAAGAAGATACCAAGTCCAAAGAGCCTCCCACTAGGTCATTTAGGGTTTCATAGGCTATAGGGTTATTTTGATGATCTAAGTAACTATTTTCATATGCCAAAAAGTTAAAATCAAAGAAGATGAAGATCAACAAGTGGTTGTCCAAAGGAGATCAGAAAATATTCCAAGGAAGGCCTCTTTGACCAAGCACAAAGTCTGCAAATGAAAGCTACCCATTTTAACATTTCTGCAAGGGGTGTCAAGGTGGCTATCAGCAGAGAACTAGGTCAGGTAAGAGGCCAACTCATCACTAAAGACACCTACATAAAAGGAGAGGCAGCATGCCTATTTTCAGAGAAAACTAGGGTTTTCAAGGGAAATCTTCTTGGTTTCCTGAACTCCATGGTTAAAACATAAACAAGGCTTATATCCTGATGCTCTTACACCTCCTCCTATCCTTAATATACCTTCATAAACACTTCCCACCACTCCTATCCCTCAAAATCATTATTTTTCTACAAAACCTAGTCTATTGCCACAATTTGACACTTTTTGAGACTAGGCCTGTGTTTTGACCTTTATGACCCCTTCCCCTCACTAAATTCTTTAAATTACACTTTCCCCTACTCCCTAACATCTTTCCCTATCTCCAAAAATTTCCTCAAGAATTTAGACAACCTGTAACCCCTTCATTCCCCTCCCTTTGCAAGGCAGTCCTAAATCCCCTACACCAAACCCTAATTCCTCTTCCAACTAAGCTAGGTTTTGTCATGGAAAATAGGCATAGGAGCAAAGGATCCATTTGATATATAATATAAGAAAGTATAAGTCCATACCATCTCATAAACATCATGCCTCCGTCATTTTCCAAAAAGTCATTCCAAGGGCCAAGTCATTTGCCACACCTAGGGCGAGTTTTGTTTAAAAATATGTTTTTGATCAAACAGAGATGAATTTGGAAAACATGAGAGAGGTTTTTATCCATAATAAGGCCAAGAATTAAAAAATCCTTCGTTTTTTACACAAGTATCATGGTTTGGGAGAAATCTCAAAAATACAAGTGTCACGGGAGAATTTCTGCATTACTGGAGTGACCTTGGGAAAACCTTGGGAAAATCAAGTTTTCTCATAGCTGGAGTGTCCAAATGACTTTCTTGATGAAATAAAAGACAACTAGACTTAAATATATTTCCAATGAGATATCATGAGCTCAATTTGGAATTGAGGAAGGCATCCAAAAGTGGTTTGCACCAGCACTCTACATTTCTGCACCATCATTCAGGACTTTTTGACCAATCTTGGGAAAATCAACTTTTGACTGAGAAAATCAACTCCAATCAGGGAAAAAAATGGTGTATTTGGAAATCAGACAAGTCAAGTTTTCCAATGAGCTACAGTGGGTCTAAATCCAACATCCGGAAGGTCATCAACCCTTGGCTTCAAGTTGACCCATTTTTTTGTTGAATTGGTGCTGCGCAAATGACTGGCGCTGCGCAAATAATACCATGGCATTGTGCTGTGAAAAGTGGAGGGTGGCAGTACACAAATAGCTAGCTCTACGCAAAATGCAGAATTTTCTCCATACTTACAAGAAAACTTGCCCAAAAGCTCAAGACACCTCCAAGTCACCTCCAATGCCTGCAGAGGAGTAAAAAGTGGTAGGTGGCCTATTTCTTTCCTCCTCAAGTATTTTTTTGTTAAACCCTAATTTGAGTAAACCCTAGGTATTCAATACAAAATAAACCTCTATTTTTTGGCCTCCTTGAAAAAAATTGTCACTTGAGGGAGAGTGAATTAGGGTTGTTGGATCTCATATAAAAAAACCTTCATCAAACCTCAAAGGCACTTAGCCATGTACCCCATTGCCACACCACTCATTTGTGAAGAGATGACCACCATTTTCATTTGGCCCCTCCAAATACTAGTTTATCCATTATCCCTAATAACCATGTCAAGGGAAGAAGATATGGAAACAAAGCAGGGTGATAATGATGAACAAAGTGAAAGTGAATCAAGTGCAGAGGTTAATGATAAATTTGAAGGCCAAGGTGACAGTGGCAATAATGAACAAGATGATTAAAAGGAGGAAAATGTTGATGAAGAAGAGGTGAATGAAAATAACAGTGAGGTTAATGATGCAAATGAGCTAGCAAGTAATAAATAAGAAGAAGAAGAGAATGAAGAAAGTGAAGAAGAAGCAACAGCAACAGAAGAAGAAAGGACAGATGATGAGGAAGAGAGTAAAGGACCAAGCAACCAAGAAGAAATAGGTCATGACAGTCATGAAAATGACCAGCCCATTAGTGAGCAAGAGGGTGATGACATGGTAGAAAATAAATATGATCCCATCCAGGCCAAAGAAACGAGTGACACAAATATCACCCCTCTTGCATGTATATACCAAAGAGGCCCAAGGCAAGTGTTTGCTGCCTCCAACAGGCAAGGGACCTTGCCAGCTACATCGACTCCAAGGAATGAAAGGATAGACATGCACCTAGAGTCCAAGATAAAGAAGGAAAATGAAAGCCTAGAGCTGCAAAAGAAGATGACGAAGCATTACACAAAGAAGAGCAGGCTTGCTTGTGCAAAACTCAAGGAGGCTCTCCTTGAGGTAAAAGACATAAAAATAAAAAATGAGCATGAAAGCCTTGGAATTTTGGTTGAGGATTCTCAGACCCTATCTAGGAAAATCTAAGGACGGTCCACACCAATTTTGAGGAAATTTGAAGAAGATTTAGTTTCTTTGTGAAATTTTGGCCTACTTTGCGCAGCGCGACTCGCGCTACGCAAAACTTTGGGGCATCATTTGAAGGAAATATTGACATATTTGGATTTATTATGACCTTAACATCATCCAAAAAAAATTTCAAGGATTTGGAGTTGTTTTGACCCCTCGAAAGGTCAAAAAACAGCTCAAAAAACACCTTTCTGCCCCTGTTTTGGGCCTGGCGTTGGACAAATGACAGGCTGGCGATTTTTTCATATTTGATAGGGTTATACGGACTGGATCAGAAAACCAAAAGTAGCTATATAAATTACACTCCTCAATATTTCCAATGAGCTATCACGGAGCCAAATCTGACATCGGGAAGCGGTTCAAAATCTAGTTGAAAAACAACCTATTTTCTACAAAAGTGGCAGTACACAAACAAACTAACATAGGCCAAAAAGTCAACAAAAGACACTAATTAATGAAAAATTGGTTTCTTAATATTTTTTTTGGACAAATCACTCCTGATTTGATTTGGGAGTTATGTTTTGATGCTTTCATTTATTATCTTATCTCTTATGTGTCTTGGGCCTTGCATGGTCATTAAGGACATTTATGACATTTATGGCTAAATTAGGGTTTCTGGAAGCTTCTTAGGGTTTCCACCTCCTCATTTTATCCATAAATAGAGCATGAGGCTGTTATGTATTAGTTTTATTTTGATGACTTATGCTGAAGCAATACATAGTCCCTTAAAGCCTTTGATGAGAAATTGATGTCTTGGAGCTTATGCATGATCTAATTTGCTTGTTGATGGAGAAGGACTGTTTGCAGGATCCATAGGCCTGGTTGATGGTGAAGTTTTCTCTTGTTAATTTTTTCTAATTTTCTCATATGTTTTCCACCCATCTATGCTACAGTAGGAAAAAAAATTTAGACTAAGATATGTTTGTTAATGGCACCTTAGTTCCTTCACTGCCTTAATGTTTTCTTCTGCTAAGATATGTTAGGGAATTCATCTCTTGTTCTCTAAGAATTTTTTGGCTTGTCCATTTCTTGAATGATTTAGATCAGTTATTATTAATTATTATTTATGCCTAGCCCTGCATATTTTTATCACTGAAATACTCTTCTCTTGAAATCATATTTTGAAGCAGCTTTGCCTATAGTTTGTCAAAGAAGTCTGTCTTAACCATGCTCTTTGCCTTTACTTAGCTAAATTTGTTTCAAGGAACTTTCATAGTTGTAACTGTGGATGTTAGGGTTTTCTATCCTCTTATGGTTATAGTTACTTGTGCATCTTAAGTGTTTTTCTGCTCTTTATGATAAAATCCATGAAAGATTAAATATGTTTTTCCCTTTCTATGTTTTATCTGAATGTTGTCTTGGTTGATTATTTGCTTTCAATCTGAAATCAATGGATTAGGTTTTTCTTAAGCCTTTGACTCTCTTTCTATGCTTATAAATCTTCTAACTCCCTTAGTTTACAAGTATATAAAGGATTCTATTTCTACCCTTTATTAGCTTTTTGTTCTCAAGTTTAATGTCCATCTCATGATCCTTTCACAACCTTAAAGATCCACCAACCAAGTTAAAATTGCCCTGCAGATGCTCTTGAAACCATTGATGAACTCATCATGACCTTTTTTGACTCCATTTCCAAATGACTTAACAATCTTCCTTGTTTTCTATCTGAATCTATCTGAGCATCATACCCAACCAAAAAAAATCAAAAAACCCTGCACTTAACATCTAGCCTAAAATCAACCCTAATCAGCATATTTGCACCTACTAGAGAGATCCCTCTCCGAATACAGGAAGGCTAGGTCCTTGGATTCCAAAGATTGGTTTGATGTTACCCTGTCCATTTGTATCTCAATCAATATAGAAAATTACGGGGAGCTAACAGTCTTTATCATAATAAAATGCATCTGATGTTCATCTTCCACTCTTGTTTACATCTATAATGAGATTTATAGAATTCCTTGATCAGTTAGATAGGTTGTAATTATTTTATGTTTTTCATGATTTTACACTTGTCGTGGTGTCTTGACTGTCTGTAGAGGTAATCGAATGTTGGTAGCAGCGTGTATTGAGCTTGAGAAGAGCAACTGTTACACAGTAATTTGTCATCATCCCTGTAATACCCCATCCCACACATTGGAGGGCCTTTTCCATGACCTGTGAGCAGTGACATAACCTGAAACCACTTTCATGGCATCCGGCTTGACAAGGAAAATCATTCCTCTGAAGAAAGTTTTCTTTGAAAAACCCTAAAAACTGATCTTTTAGCCTTGGCGTGACTAGCCAATTCAACCCTCGTGCCAATGGGGAAAATCCACCATAGAGGGCACGTCAACTAGCGCTCTGTCCCAGTGTCTCGCTCATGAAAAGCTTAATAAGGATTGTTTTTTAAAAATAAAAGGCAGAAGTTTGATTCCAAACAAATCCTGAACGAGTCTCTAAAATGAGTTGGGAGGTTTGGCTCCGGATCTCCATGTATGGGAGGTGGTTTTCCACCTATCATGGAAGCTTCCTTAAGGATAGGGCCAATCCCATAATTGTAGGGATCCCAATTCCTCTTCCACCATCTATATAAGCTTGCCTTTTTCCCTTAGCAAGCTAGAAGTAAGAGTTGAATATGTAGCAAGGAGACTATCACCAGAAATCCTTTGAGAGCCAAGCCGAAGAGAGAGAGCTTTGTCCCACTTCCAACGAGCTTCATCGAGGCATGCTCCGCTATCAGCCCTGCTGAAGGAAGATCCAACATCAGAGATTTGGGTTGTATCTTTCCTTTGTTATTTTAATGATAAGTGACTTTTCTTATGGTTTCACTCATGTGTCTTTGTCTTTGATGCAATGAATTACATCCTCT
This sequence comes from Pinus albicaulis, assembly GCA_034641835.2. Classification (NCBI taxonomy): domain Eukaryota; kingdom Viridiplantae; phylum Streptophyta; class Pinopsida; order Pinales; family Pinaceae; genus Pinus; species Pinus albicaulis. The sequence continues at coordinate 488,300,928 of CM076572.1, forward strand.
CTGACTGATGTATAGTTACAAGCTTTAGATTCTATGATGTGTATCATTGTGTTTCTTCGCATGTGAGCAGGTGTTCGAACGTGTTAAGCGGAAGGATCGTGATCTGCCAAAGCGAAGGATAGGAAGCATCATCCTTTTTTCAATGACCACTGCGTAGGACCTGAGGTAGGCAACTCGTTATGTTTTTTTCATTTTGTAACTAGAGACCTGCATCAATACATGATTGATTATCGCTAGACCTGATCTGGGCTAGTAGGGATCACCTCTGTCCGCATAAAGGATTTACCTCTCCAACAAACTGGCGACTCCATTGGGGAATTGATTGGAGTTTGTCTTGTCTCTTTCGGTTTCTTTTGGCTTTTGTCTACTTGATTTGCTTTTCTATTCTGTCTCCTTCTGGTGTAAAACCTTTGTTCAGCCCCCACCATACCTGATCTACTCTCTGCTTGCTCTTTTTCATTTCTGTCCTTAGTAAACTCGATTGGCGCACTTTTTAGCCTGAAAGTTGTGCCAACTGGCACTTGTTGCTAGTTAGGCACCCGCGCCAACCCTGTTTTGGCACAAGATACAACCAAACAGTCGCACCAACCCTGTTTGTTGCTAGGGTTTACTTTTTCTTGAGCCCTCTGAGTCTTATTTTTGGTTTTGGTGTTGTTTTTTTGACTTTCTGAGTGCCTTGAAGTCCTTGTTGACTATTTTTGACCTCTATACTCTGGTTGTTTTCCCTCTACCATCAGTTTTACATTCTAGCCCTAGGGCATCTAGGTGCTATTGTGTGCTAAGCCTCCCGTGGGAGTTTTTGGTTTTTTCTTGTCCAGTCAACTTCGTTTTTGCTTCCTTGCATTCGTTTGGTTGGTTTACATTTTTTCATTGTAGTATTTTAGTGATTTCTCTCTTTTTCATTCAAGTTTAGCTTTGTCTCATGTTGAGCCTAGATCACATGGTTTGTCTGAGTATTTTGGGATTCCTCTTCGATTTGAGGGATTTCTCCATCAGTTTGAGCTCTGATTGTGTGTTTTGAATTGAGTGAAATTGCTTGTTTCTACTCTTTCGCTATCATTTCTCAAATTGGTATCTTTATTAGTTTTTCATTTCGTTTGGTGCATTTTTCTCTAAAACATTGAAAATACAAAAAAAAATATTTTGATTTTAATTGGTTAGTGAAAATTGAAAGCTTTTCTGCATTATTAGTGTTATATAACTCCAAAGGAATTTTTTTTAGTTTCATTAGCATGCATTAGAGACATTAGTGGATGTTTTCTGATCATTTTGTTATTGTTTGAAAAGCACTCAACCTTCCCATAGTTATCTCTTCATCGAACAAAGTGATATATTTTTGCATGTAGTGTGCATTTAGAGGATTTTTGAGACATAACATTTGGTAAGGCCTGAAATTGAAACATAATTGAAGATTAACTCTAAAATTTATTCAATTTACCTTAAGGCAACATTGAAACATTAACGAAATATCTAGAGGTCTAGGCTAGTGACGTGTTCCGGCGTCATTAAACCTAGTAGCTGTCATTTGCCTTTTGGCTTTAGACAACACTAGTACAGACTAGTGCTCCCCATATCGTCGCGTATATAAAGGGAGACCCCACTAGGTTGTTATCCTTTATTTGTAGGAAGTCGTGTCTACCACCTTATACCCGTGATACACCAGATACAGCATTCGGGGAGATTACCTACACGTACGTCAAGTCCTTGGTTGATTTCTCTTTCATTTTTTAACCAAGGTGTATATGGCAGTTCACGGATATCTGGTACACCCATCTGCCTAGATTACCAGAGTAGTCATTTCGATCTTTTCTGACTCATTAAATTTGAAAATATCATCAAGCGCTTGTATTTTCATGCTTGTTTCCAAATTGAATGAGATAGAGTCATCTTTTACTCGTTTCTAGACTCTTAAAACATGAAATGGTAAAATTTCCAAGTTTCAATGTGGTAAAATTAATCACCTATGATCACAAGCACTTTTAGAGATTGTTTTTCGACTGTTTGATTGTTTGCCTTGGTTTTTTCCCCTGTGTTTTTGTTTTTATCTCTTCCTCTTCTCGTTACCGTAATAGTGGTGGAACCCTAAGTTTCGTCTACTGGTAGTCCTTACACAGACGATTCATCATAGGTCTCTCAGTCTTTTGCTGAACCTCAGCAGCCTATTGTATTCGAGTTTCCCGACGGGGGGACCAGTCATATCTGAGCTTCCCTTTGGTGGAACAGTTGAGTTCAATTGGCTCTTATCCAACACTTGGTTTGGATTTGGAGTAGGGGAATATTTCCCTCCTCTTACATTGGGATCACCTTTCTTGGCTGCCATTATACCTCCTAGTCCTCGTTGTCTTCTAGAATATCTAGCAGTAGGGTCAGATATGTACTCACCCAGTCCTTCTCCTAGTGAGGAAATTCCTACATCTGGTGAAGATTACCAGCTTTTTCAAGAAAAAAATCCTGAGTCTTTTGTCATGTCTTCACCTAGTCCTTCGCTTCCAGCAAGATATAGGTCCTTAAGTCAGGTCATGGCCATTGTGGCCTCTATGGGAATATCGACTCCATCCACGAGGTTGGTTATTCCTTCATTAGGTATTTCGCCATCGACACCTCTCACATCATCTCCTCATGTCACATTAGTACCTTTTAGGCCTACTGTCTACGTAGCCACATCTACGCCCGCTGGCACTACTCAGTCTGCCAGGACCTCATCACTTCCTGAAGATATCTACATAACATCTGCTATTCCGGAGAATATCTCTCCCAAGGAGTATCTATTGTCTTTACAACCGCCGAACTCCAAGGTTGGTCAGTCCTCCCAAGATCCCAACCATCCTTATTTTTCCCATTATGGACCAGATGGTACCCCTTTCTATGTTTTTCCATATTAGTACGATGAGCAGGGTAACCCTCTATGTTTTCCTGCTCCAAAGGCTTATCAGTATGTTCATGGTTTTCTATCTTCCCAGGCTAGGCAACCTTCCAACCAGCAAGGACAACCCTTCCAGGGTCAACCTTAGGGCCAACCTAGTTATCTGTATGACCTGCAAGGACAAACCCTACAGGGCCAACCTTTGGGCCAGCAGGGGTTGTTATATGGTCTGCAAGGGCAGTCCTACAACCCTCAAGGTCAACCTTTACAGCCTCACTCTATGGTCCAACTAGGGCAACCTCAAGGACCCATCGGTCAACCGGGGTATCAACCTGGACCGTTGTATGGTCCTGGGGGGGAAATCCACCCTTCTCAACCTATGGTACAACCTCAGCAACCTCAGTTTCCTATCGGTCTGAATGTTGCACAGCCAGGGCCATCTTATGGTCCTATTACAGGTCAACCTGGTTATCAGGCACAATCTGGCCCTCTCCCGCCATCAAGCCAACCGGCTCAGCTGGGGCAACCTGGTGTCCTTCACCAGCCAAGTCAACCTGTTCAACCGGGACAACCTGTTTAGCTGGGCCAACTTATTCAACCAGGGCAGCCTGCTCAACCAGGTCAACCTGTTCAACCAGGACAACCTGCACATCCAACTAACCCTGCTCAACAGCTGATTTATTCTATGTTACAGCCGAATCTGCCTATGCGCCCAACTCATCAGGCTCAGCAGGGCCCCACTTACCAGTAGCCCGCTCGACCCCAAGGTAGTTATTACCTTCAAGGTCAATATCGACCGGTTTACAACCCACCCCAAGGTTTTGGTTATTACCTTCAACAACCAGGCTATACCTATACTCAAAAGTCAAATCCATATACTACTCAAATAGGGCCTACATATAATCAGGGTCAGTACCCTAGTTATCAACCCCCTTACACTGGTTATCAACAACCGTATCAACCTAATTATATGGCTTACACCCCCTATGGTCAGAATCCTTCGGGACAGAACCAATGGGGGAAAAATTATGCTCAACCAAGGTGGAGTACAGGTACAGGTCCTTATTGAGGGCCCGATATTCCTTTCAATCCTTATTTACCTTTCCTTTCCACGTTGGAATTGTCGGATGTATCTAAATTGACCAATGATTCGATTATTCACAATCCATATTGGCCTCCGGTTCCAACCAAGGTGCATGGTGACTATCCTAAATTTGAGGGTAAAGCTAGAGGGGACCCCCAAGCTCATGTCATGACCTAACATCTATGGTGTTCCTCGAACTCTTGGGTGGATGATTTGATTCGTCTACGTCTTTTCCAGTGCACTCTTACCAGTGCTGCTGCTAAGTGGTATATAGAACTACCCCCTGATATATTTCAAGACTTTAATACGCTAGCTATGGACTTTTTGACACATTTTCAGTTACCGGATCATTACAAAGCTGGGACACATCTCCTGACTTCTCTTAAGTAGGATAAAGCCACTCACATATCTGATCATATTCATGAGTGGCAACGTCGTCATCGACTGATCAAGTTTGATATTCCTAATCAGCTTCTAACTCATTGGTTCACTACCTCATTTGTTAACAAGATCGCTCAGGATATTTCTATGGGGAATGTGTAATCGAAGAACAAGCCATCGCTCGTGCCCAGTACCTTGATTTGGTATACTCTCAGTCTGGCACGTTGTATGACATCTTGACTGATGCTTCATGGCCAAGGACCTCTAAAGCTCCAGCTACCCCATCGGTGGATGATGTTATTGGTTCCGTTTCTCAAACTTCTCGGAAGTCCTCTAATGGGAAGCAGAAGTTGAATTCTTCCAATAATTCTGCTTTTCCCGTCCCTCTAGATTCTGGTAATACTGCGAAGGTCAACGCCGTTTAGGCCAATCCTTCAGAAAAGACCTCCAAAGGAAAGAAGAAGGGCAAAAGGAAAATCCAAATCTGATGCCCCAAAACCAGAGTCTTCTAAACCTCATGTTGATGATGGTTCCCAATGGAAATCGAAGTACCCCTGCCTAATCTGTGAGGGAGACCACTACACCAAATATTTTCCCCGATGATCTGAGGTTATTCAACTTCTAAAAGGCTCTAAAGGGACTTCGACAGTTCTCAAAGAACCGTTTCCATCTCAGCAGACCCAGATGGTCGAGCATCCTTCACCATCTGCACCATTTGGGTCCCAAGTTTTCATGATGAATGGGATGCACCTGTCTCAATTGCCACTCGTTCGAAGGATTACGCTGGATCACGTCAGGTAGTAGGGAAGGAAGTCGTTGATGGCCCACCTCCCCCACCTATCTCTGGTCATTTATAAATTGAGAAGCCAATCACTGAACCCGTTGTAAGGCCACCTTCCAAAGGTGTTCTCGAAAATATTCCTATAATCCAAACGCCTGCGCTACTCAGCATTATAGCATTGTTGAGGATTTAGCACAGGAAACTTCCGCAATGTCTGCATTGGAAGTGATTCAAAGCTTCCCATCGCAATGGAAAGCTCTGTTGTCCACAATCAGTGGGATTGATCCTGCCAATTCTAGTCTTCTCACCTTCGACCTGGAAAAAATTTTCCCTCGACTTTCACATCAAATCGCCCTTGTTATACAAGTCAGTATCAACAGCCTCAACATTCATAGAGCCGTTGTGGATGAAGGTGCTTCCAATTGTGTTATGTCATTTTCCTGCTGGAAGGCCATTGGCTCTCCAGCTCTTACTTCATCGCCCAATGCCATAGAGGCATTTGATGATAGGGAATCAAAACCCTTGGGTGTTCTCGATATTTTATTGATGACATTACAAGGTAAGACAGTCAACGTAGAAGTATAAGTGGTTGATGCCAAACTCAACTACAATCTTCTTCTTGGTTGCAGTTAGACTCACGCCATGTTATGTGTTCCATCCACCCTCTTCCGAATTCTGAAGTTTCCTCATGAGGGAAATATTATCACTGTCGATCAGCTGTCTTTCTTCACCTCGTCCTCTGAGAACAACATGAAATACGTGGATCAAATTCCCAATCCCCCTGACAGTGTATAACCCGGTCTTTTTAAGGGCCCCGTTCTCATGGTTATTTTTCCCATGCCACCACTGAACACCATTCAAGTCAACATGATTTCTCGGTCAGATGACCCGTGGATCATCCCTTCTCCTCAACAGGTGACCCCTTTTGGAGAATTGATGCCTTTGACTCCAGTCGAATCCAATTATTGCGAGATCGTTTCTGCATCAGATCCTCCTCCTCCTAAACATGCTCCTTTGAGCATGGCTCTAGAATTATATTCTCAATCCCCTTGGCTCGGTGATGCAGATTCACCTGATTCTTTAAGAGAAGTCTTCCCCTCTAACGAAGCTATCATTGAAACGATGTCTCTTGAAGATCTGCCATGGAGCGATGGAAATCATCATTCCTCATTCATGCCTAGCCTGGGGGCAATGTCTAATTGTCTCGAGCGTAATGTATCCAGTTATCCCCCTCCTGAGCCGCCTCCTTTGAGCTCGTCGGAGCATAGTTCCTCTTCTTGTGTCAAGCTCCTAAAACAATGAAACAAGCTGGTACGAGGATATTTCTTTTAAGTGTGTCAACCTCGTTAAAATAATGAAACACGAGCCCGTTCAATTAGAGTTTTGTTAGATTTAGATCAAATCTCTTGTGTTTTGAACCTTCACTCCATTTCCTATGGACTGAAGCTTGGGGGGCATGTACCTTGAATTGAGACAACATGCTAGGGGCATGCCCGTTTTTCCTCATTACAAGCATAGTTTACATTTGTGCTTGAAGCTTGCATACAAATAAAACTCATTTTCAAGCATAGTTTGCATGTGTGCTTTTGTGATTTGTGTGGTAATGCATTTTGTGAAATTTTCCATTGGGTCGTTTTTTATGCAGCTAATGCATTAGATAACACTGTATTGGACATTTTCATAACATATTAAAAAACATCATCATATGTAAAAAGATCCATCCATAAATAAATAAATAAATAAATAAATAAATAAATAAATATATATATATCTATATATATATATATATATATATGTCGAAATGTTTGCAGTTTGTGTGCATCACATAAAATCCAAAAAATATACATGTCTATTTTAATAATATTCAGAGACAAAATGTCTCTCAAAAATTTGCAAACGAAAATCCTAGATGACTAATCAGCATGGTGCTCATGGTAGCATGTCACTGCCCGTATCAATTGCCTCAGTAAACGATGAAGGCGACTAGGCACCCCCGTGGTGTACCTCTGATAAGCCAATGGGACATCTGCTAGACGAGCATAATCTGGGATCCCACGGGTGATTCCCTCCAAGTTCTGAACTAGCTCACTCCCCTCGCCACCCTCGCCTTGAAAATCATAGGCGAGAGGGGTCCTCCGTGCGATCGACGACATCCCGGCGAGCCTCTTTGGGTTGACATCTGCATACATATAGGATTGTTTGCTAAGACATGCATGTATACCCAAAAAAAATAATAATTCATAAAATACATAAAATCAAAAAGAGTCTTACCCAGCTCCTCATCCCAGTCTTCTCCCTCTGGGAGTGGAAGATCTGGGTCTCCCGTAAAGTCAGTACTGGCATAGAGCCATTCCTCTACGACGATCAATTGTCGTCGAAGCCATACGAAGAACTCAGGCCTCCATGACATTTGCTGGCCCCTCCTGCTCTGGGCATTAGTGTTTCCCATTGAGCCATCTGTGGCTCTCTCAACGGTGGATTGGCGACTATCGCCCCCTGGACCTAGAAGATTGGTAATTATTCGAGTATGGACGATACCAAGATAGATACATATCCAAACTGCTTCAGTTTGGTCTTCTTACACTTCGTCAAATGCCGTTTGATATTCATTGTCACGGTAGTAGCCTAATCAAATAGTGTTGGGTTCATGCATTCTGATGCTAGGAGGAGCTGTGTTTTAGTAGCCTCATGTGGCACCTGCGAGCCTGTAGCCCATGTAATGGTATGGATCACCACTCTGAGTGCTAGATTGGGAACCGTGTGGACGTCAACCTTATCACTACCTGATCTAGTTCGTTCCCCTGGGCACACTCTTTCCATTACCATTGAAATTTTTTCACCAGATGGCCTAGTACCTATCAGGATCAGGACTGGACCTTTGTGAGACAATTCAGTTATGAAGTAAATATCGGATACTTCGATCTCCAACACTTTGTCTTGAAGCCTAAACTTCTCTTCGTTCTCGTCCCAGATACTGATCAAGTATTGCAGCAATTTAGGTTGTTCCCTGAGACATGGTGTTAAGAAGAACTTTTTTAAGCCGCAATCCTGGAGAGCGTTCATGCATTGCTCATTCCCCATGGCCATTTCATCTTCTTCACTATGATCCCTTTCTTTCCATTCGATCACCATTGTAACTTTGTACTTGCACAAAAATGGTCACAAACACTTCATTAGATCCTTTGAACATTCAAAAATCTAGTTGATTGGTTCATTTTTTGTAAAACTTGAGTGGAAAAATAGGTTGTGCCATTGGCGCGACTCTTTTGCTGACCAACTGTTTTCACGGGTTTGTGCCCCATACCCGCGGCAATTGGGCAAGCCCTAAAATTTGCAAATATCCCCTCAAGGATCCAAAATCACAGTGGAATTCTATAAAAAATGGATTAAAACATAGCTAAGGGAGGTGTCTCTTACGTGGAAAAAATGAGATCTGAAATGATGCACTGGATCTTCCACAATTGTTGCCGCAAGTTCACACAAGAAACACTCACTCTTGCTCTCCACAAGAGGTAAAAAGTAAAAGTAAATATGTTTTTACTATTTTTTGTCATATTTATAACTTTTCAAGATCAAATTAGGTTTTGAAGCTTATTTTTCCAATATTTTATTATATTTTGTCGAAAAATGGGTTTTACGCTTGCTTTCTTGTGCAACAACAGGTTTTCACGCGACTAGGATGACGATATGAGTTGTATTTTATACTTTTTCGGAATCGGTAAAAACACGAAAAAGTCACTACTGGAGTCATGTTTCAGCTCTTTTCTAACTCTCTAAACATGAAAATATTGTCGAGTCGCTTGTCGTTTTGATCTTGTTAAATTGGTTGTGAAACAACATCTACCCAGTATACGTTTACCCCTTTTTCGGGTTGGGATAGATTATTTATGAAAAAGGAATACCCTAGCCTATTGCGACTAGGAGGTTTTCTCAGACAGAGTTTTCTACCTTTTCGAATCTGAGAAAATATCTACGAAAAGGGAATGTTGGATTTTAATTTTTCGCTGTCTTTTCAAACTCTCTAAAAATGAAAAGACATCGAGTTCTTCCTTTGTTAGACTCATTAAAACCTTGATGACATTGGATTTTGTCATAATGACGATACTCGAGTTCCTCCTTCCTAGGGCTCGTTAAATGTACTAGGTTAGATTTTTCGGAATGACAAACTTATATCGCAAGCATATGCTATTCCCTTCAAGCTTGTTTTAAAAAATAATTGGGGTACTCACCAGAAATGGTGGGGAAAAATGAAACCAGTATCATCGTCGTGTCCATAGTATGTCACTCTTGAACATGGCACTTGTCTACATTCATGTCAGGTTAGGGACATCTCATCTCGTTTTCTGCTTGCCTCCATGGGTTTTGGTAATCCTTTTTGACCACTCATCTGCTCTTTGCCTTGTCATCATGACCTCAGATATTTTGATGTCAAATAGTGCCAAATCCAGTGTCGTGCTGCTGATATGTTCAAGAGAAGTTGACCTCTGCAGTTCTAAACCCTCCTCTGATTCTCATCTGATCCTAATTCACAAACATTATGTTCCTCTATCTCGCGTCAATGATGTGGCAAAAAATATGGCCCACCTTCGATGAAGGTCACTTCCCTTCGACTTCAGCTCATTATCCAGGAAGCTGATCTAGAGACTCCCTTCAGGTACCTTGGAGCCTGCATGCCTCAATGGGAGGTTCTTCGCATTCAACGCAAGGTTTTCATCATTGGCCTTCGATCAAATGATTCTGCGGGTGTTTGACACAAGCTCACTGTTCACATTCTATGGATTGTACCTCTAGTACCTTGAGGGCCATCGTCATTATTGGTGGTTCCTCTCATGTCTGTTAACAACTTTCATCATTGGATGGTAATCAGACGATGTTCTTACATGTTTGACTTCAGCTCATTTATTCACATGCTAGGACTTGTACTCTGTTTGGGTCGAGATGGAGCACAAGACCCTGGGATTTTTTCTGATGGAATCTAGGCTGCGGATTTTGTGGATTATCATGATTGATTACATGACTCATTGATTGGATGGCTGTGACCATACCTGAGTCTATTTACTGATCCTTACTGGATGGTTGCATCCATACCTTCGATCCTGATTATTGTATGCTCTATTATGGATGGCTGTGCCCATACCACATACCATGTATTTGAGATATCAGTTGTATTTTCCTATGCAGGTTTTTTGACGACAGTGTTTTCAGTTGGGCACACTCTCATAAATAACTTCACCCCTCTCTCTCTCTCGAGCCTCATGCTTTAGGGGGCATCTGTTACACAGTAATTTTTCACCATCCCTGCAATCCCCTGTCCCACACATTGGAGGGCCTTTTCCATGACCTGTGAGTAGGGACATAACCTGAAACCACTTTCATGGAATCCCCCTTGACAAGGAAAATCATTCCTCTAAGAAATTTTCCTTTGAAAAACACTAAAAACTGATATTTTAGCCTTGGCACGAGTAGCCAGTTTAGCCCTCGTGCCAATGGGGAAAATCCACCATAGAGGGCGTGCCAACTGGCGCTCTTTCCCAGTGTCTTGCTCATGGCAAGTTTAATAAGGATTGTTTTTTAAAAATAAATGGCAGAAGTTTGATTCCAACAAAATTTTGAACGAGTATCTAAAATGAGTTGGGAGGTTTGGCTCTGGATCTCCATGTATGGGAGGTGGTTTTCCACCTATCATGGAAGATTCCTTAAGGATAGGGCCAATCCCATAATTGTAGGGATCCCAACTCCTCTTCCACCATCTATATAAGCTTGCCTTTTTCCCTTAGCAAGCTAGAAGCAAGAGCTAAATCTGTAGCAAGGAGACTATCGCCAGACAGCCTTTGAGAGCCAAGCCGAAGAGAGAGAGCTTTGTCCCACTTCCGATGAGCTTCATCGAGATGTGCTTTGCTGTCAGCCTTGCCGAAGGAAGATCCAGTGTCAGAGCATTGGGTTGTATCTTTCCTTTGTTATTTTAATGATAAGCAACTTTTATTATGGTTTTATTTATGTGTCTTTGTCTTTGATGCAATGAACTACATCCTCTTTGACTGATGTATAGTTACAAGATTTATATTCTATGGTGTGTATCATTGTGTTTCTGCTCATGTGTGAAGGTATTCGAACGTGTTAAGCGGAAGGATCGTGATCTTCCAAAGCAGAGGACAATAAGTGTCATCCTTTCTTTGATGACCATTACGTAGGACCTGAGGTAGGCAACTTGTTATGTTTTTGTCATTTTGTAACTAGAGACCTGCATCACTGCGTGACTAATTGTTGCTAGACCCGATCTGGGCTAGTAGGAATAGCCTCTGTCCACAGAGGGGATTTACCTCTCCAACAACAACAGGTCAAGAGGCTTCAACGAAAGACAACAACATAGCATCAGAATAGGGTAGGCCATCTTGTTTGATCTAAATTTCATTTACAATATAGGAAGGTAGATGTTAGTATGTTCCCGTAGTTGCTAGACCCACCCTAGGGCTAGAGGCATCGCCTTTGTTCGCAGAGGGGATTTACCTCGACAACAAATTGGCAACTCCACTGGGGAGTTTCCTTCGAGTTTTTCACTCTTTGAGGTCTTATTCATTCGACGGATTTAGTTGAATGACCATTTCCCTATTTGTTCCTATGTTTTTCATCAATTATGATATTTTAGTTTTTTCTTGAAGTGGTGAGTTTGGTCTTGGTTGGGAGAAAATTTTTTCTTTCCTGTTCAGGCATTGGTGCTTTTATTTTTCTAACAGTCGCATTGATTGGCGCTAGTTTTTAGTTAGCAAGCTGTGCCAATTGGCCATTGGTGCTAGTTGTCAGTAAACAATTCATGCCAGTTGGCGCTAGTTTCACCCACAAAAGTCGTGCCAATTTTAGGGTGTGTGAAAAATTATGGTTTTTCCCCTAAATCCTTCACCAGTGTGTCTTTCCCTTCTAGTCCTTTTCTCTGTATGATTTACTCGTTCTCCCCTCTATTTTTTCACTTGTGAGCATAGATTACATTGCTCATTGTTCAACTAAAAAGTCTTCTTTCCATGTTAGTTTGATGTAAAAGCGAATGAATGTCTTGTTTTGAGCCCACGCTTTGGAAGTTCTCTTTTTCTTGAACTTATGTGTCTTATAGCCTTTTGAGTACTTTCATTCCAAAGTGTTTAAAAAAATGATTGCATTCTTAGTTTTTTTTTGCATCCCTTTTGCATTCATCCTTCCATTAAGAAAATTTGTGTTCATTTAGTTTTCATCTCAAAGTTTTCTTTTTCGTTAAAATGCATTAGATCACATTGAATTGAAAATTATTTTTGAGATTTATCATTGAACTTAGATTACATTGTTTAATGATTGAAAGCTAAAAATTTCATTGAGTGCATTCTCTTTCATTAAAAGCATGCATTAAGTAGATTCTCATTTCATCAAAAACATTTTGAATGCATTCTTATTCTTTAAAACGAAAAAGAAATTGTGCATAGATTACAATTGCATAGTTTTCAAAAAAGAGGATTTTTCATAGATTACATTGCATAGTTTGCATCATTGAATGTTTTAGATTACTTTTGGATAGTGAAATTCATCTAGTTTGGAAAAATTTCATTTGCAGTGTTTTTTTTTGTTGCATCATTGTTTGAAACTCTTCCCTTAACTAGATAGCATTCATTGAATCGAAATATTTATTTCCTCATATAGTTGCATATAGGAGATTGTTAGATGACATGTGGTAGGGCCTTGAAACCGAGACATAATTCAATATCAACTATAAAATCAATTTAATTATCCTAAGGAAGCATTGAAACATAATGCAAACATTTTAGTGGTCTAGGCTAGAGACGTGTTCTGACGTCTTAAAACCTAGTAGTTGTCGTTCACCATCTGGATTTAGACAACACTAGTACGAACTTGTGCTCCCTGTACTGTCGAGTATATAAAGGGAGACCCCTCTAGATTTGAATCCTTTTATCCATAGGAAGCCGAGTCTTCCACCTTGTAATCGTGATACACCAAACAAAACATTCGAGGAGACTACCTGCATGTATGTTAAGTCCTTGGTCATTTCTCTTTCATTTGATCACCAAGGTGTATATAACAGTTCATGGGAACTTGGTACATGCTCTTTCTTAGAGTACCTGAGTAGTCATTTTTATCTTTTCGTGACTCTCTAAAAACTGAAAAGATCATCGAGCTCTTTTCCTTTCATGCTTGTTTCAACCTGAAAGTGATAGAGTCACCTTTTTCCTGTTTCTCGACTCTTAAAATATGAAACGACAGATTTTTGTTTAAGTGTCTTAAAATATTACTTGCCCACGAAATATTCTTGTTTAAATTCATATTCCCTAGAATTTTTTTTTATGGTTGTTTCTAATGGAAACGTTTCAGGATTTTACCAACCAAGGAATCCCCTCTGAGGGGAATCCTAGTCTTTTCATTCTTTTGGGAATGTTGGTGCTTCTTATATGGCAACGTTATCCCTACCTAGGTTAACTGTTGGGTTGCCTATTTGGTTATTCTCGACCTCTGTGGTCTCGAGTGTTCTGTCCACTATACAACCATCTCCTCCACCTGAAAAACATCGTGTTGATTCTAAATTGGACCTCTCCCCTTCTTCGCCTGTTTCTTCGTCCTCCTCTTCTACTTCACCTGGTAAAATTTTGGATTCTAGTAACCAGGTGGCTAAGAAGAAGAAGAATAATACAAAGAAGAATAAGTCAGATAAAGGAGAGGCTAGCTCTGCCGCTAGTGCGCCTAAGAAACCATCCATCGATAAACCATCCAAGCTTCCATGGAAAGTCAAATTCCCTTGCATGCTCTGCAAAGGTGACCACTTTCTTCGAGACTACCCTGGAATTCCCAAGGTACTTGAAGCGTAGTCCAATAGCCATCCATCATTTCCTGTGGATTCTGGAAGTCATATTGGTGGAAAATCTTCGACTAGTACTGATAAGACTCATAAGAAATAGGGTGAGATTACCAATCCCTGTAAGTTGTGTGAAGGGAATCATCCAATTCACCTTTGTCTATACATGGATGAAGCCAAGAGAGTGTTGGACAACTCTACTATTTCTGCACCCTACCTTTCGGCTGGTCACCAGAAAATTTCTTTGAGTCCTTCACCAGTTGATTCCATGATCGGTCAAGAGTAATCCTTGGTCGATCCCGCTCCCTCAGAAATTCAAATTCACGAATCCGTTCCCAACCAACCATTGGTCGATCTGATCCCACCTATGGTTCATCAGGTCTTTTCTGTCAAGAGTGGATCTCATCCCCCTCATGTTCCTCTTGTTTCTTCAGATTCCTCGGACTTGGAGAAATATTATCCTGTCCTTGTAGCTTAAGAAGTTGCTCCTCCTGATCCCATGATGGAGGTCTAGGAGGATGCTCCTCTTGCTCTGGTAACACCAGGGGATGACCATCTCAGTTCAGTGGTACCCCCTCCAATTAGTTTGGTCGCTTCCTTCGATTGGAGTTGATTTTCAGGATACCACCTTCCTTCTTATGTGCCTTTTGAGATCACGGTACAGGTCTTCCATATGATTGTACCTAGAACGATTATAGATGAAGGCGCGACTACTAGTGTTCTTTCTTAAACTACTTGGAAAGCTTTTGGTTCTCCACCACTTGCAACTATTACTCAGAATCTATTGGCATTTAACAGAAGAACTAGTCAACTGTTAGGAATCCTTCTAAAGTTTCCTCTTAATTTGGGAGGGAAAACCGTCTATATAGACATAATGGTGGTCCAAGGTCCCTTGGATTTTAATTTACTCTTAGGCCATGACTATGCTTATGTCATGGGGGCAGTTGTCTCTTCCCTCTTTCGTGTGATTTTTTTTCCACATGAAGGTTGGATCGTGACCACTGATTAGCTTTCATTCTTTGGTCCTGAGGTAGCAGTTTTCCCACCATAGTCTCTTCCGGGTCTTTATTCGATGGTTGTATCTTTCCCACCACAGTTCAATTAGGTGGCTACCTATCCCATGCCCAAATTCAGTGATAGTGTCATTGTGCATCGTGTGCTGGGG
Organism: Pinus albicaulis; assembly: GCA_034641835.2. NCBI lineage: Eukaryota > Viridiplantae > Streptophyta > Pinopsida > Pinales > Pinaceae > Pinus > Pinus albicaulis. Next base: position 488,316,029 of record CM076572.1, read on the forward strand.
GCATTGGGTCTTGATTTTCAAGATGTTGTTCTCCCATCGTATCTGAACCTCTTGTAATTCATGACCTCTTATTCGTCATGATGAAAGATTGTCAGAGCATAGTTTGTTTTCTTGTGTCAAGCACCTTAAAAAATGAAACAAGCTCGTCAGAGAGGAGTTTGTTTTTCTTGTGTCAAGCTCCTTAAAAAATGAAACAAGGCATCTGAGGATAGTTCTTTTAATGTGTCAACCTCATTAAAACAATCAAACACGTTCCCGTTCAATTCGAGTCTTTGATAAAATCTCATAAAATCCCAGTTGAGTCTTTCTATTGATCTCGTAATTTGAACCTTCACTCCATCTACCTATCATATGGACTGAAGCTTGAGGGGCATGTACCTCAAATTGAGTCACCATGATGGGGGCATGCTTACTTTTTCAAGCATAGTTTGTTTATGTTTCAAGCTTGTGTAAAAATGAAACCAGTTTCAAACATAGTTAATCTTTGTTTCAAGCTTGTGTAAGAATGAAACCAGCTTCAAGTAGAGTTCAAACATAATTTATCTTTGTTTCAAGCTTGTGTAAAAATTAAACCATTCCCATTTTACCTCTCGTTATTTCCATTTTATCAGCCTGTTTTTCCAGATGAGCCTTAGTTTTCTCATTCCTTCATCACTGTCTGCTCGGCCGATCATATGCCTTCACTTGGTTGTTTTACCTGTTCCTGAGGAACCGCTACAATGAGTGGTCTTGTTAGCCATCCTCTTGACCTTTAATTGTTCTGAGTAGTTCTGCCATCACCGGAACCAGTTGCTACCCTTAAAGCCACTCGTTCCTCCAGGAGGAGTCATCTTTCAGGTCTTTTCTGACTCTCTAAAATTGAAAAGATTGTTGAGACTCTTGTCATTTTGAACTCATTAAATGGATGCGAAGCGATATCTACCCAGTATACGTTTACCCCTTTTTCGGGTTGGGATAGATTATTTACAAAAAAGGAATACCTTAGCCTATCGTGACTAAGAGGTTCTTTTAGATATTGTTTTCTACATTTTCAGATCTGAGGGAATATTTACGAAAAAGGACTTGCTGGATTTTTTTTTTTGCCTCTTTTCAAACTCTCTAAACATGAAAATACGTTGAGTTCTCCCTTTGTCAGACTCGTTAAACTTTGATGACATCGGAATTCATCACCATGACGTTATTCGAGTTTCTCCTTCCTAGGGCTCGTAAAATGTATTAGGATGGATTTGTTCGAAGGAAAAAATTATATGACAAGCATATGCTATCCTCTTCAAGCTTGTGTAAAAAATAAAGAGGTACTCTCTAGAAATGGTGGGGGAAAATGGAAGTTTTTCATCAGTTGTGTCAGCAGTATGTCACTCTTGAACATGACACTTGTCTGTAGTTCGTGTTGAGTTGGGATATATTCACTCTGTCACTTTGCCTCCATGGGTTTTGGAAATCCGTTTGCCTCTCATTCGATTAAAATTTTTCTCAACATGAACTTTGATCTTATTTAAGTCAAATGCTGCCAAATTCTAGAGTCATGTCATCGATATGTTCAAGAGAAAATCCTTCTGCAGTATGTACATTCCTTGATCCTCTATTTGAGTCTGGATTCACACTCATATTACCTTCTCTGTTTCATGTCGATGATGTGGGATTCATTATGACCCTCCTTCGATGGATCACTTCCTGTCGACTTCAACTCGACTTCAGCGTATCGGTAGACAGCGCACCGGGGCGGTCTAAGGAGAATGCACTGGGACGTTAAGGAAAACAACAACACTGGACCTGGTGTTAGCGATACAACACACAAGGTTGTTCTAATTGGTCTTGGGATTTGAGTGGTGTCCATAGGTCGTATAAGCGCACTGGTGCATGTATATTTATGAGGCACCAGTGCTCCGTATCACAGAAAGACACTGAGATTTATAATTGGTATCAGTATTAGTGCGATACATATGGAATATAAAAATGCACCGGTGCTTATAGATACATAAATGCCATGGTTCACATTATCACATAAAATGAACCGATATTTATAAATGGAATCGGTATTAGTGTGGTGCCCATAGAATTATAAATGCATCGGTGCGTATAGACACATAAATGCATCGGTTTTCATTTTGTTTTTCTTAGAAACATCCACCTCCAACATTCCAATTATTGTGATTGTTTTAAATTCATTATTCATCAAAATTCAACACATCTTATAACAATATTCATATTAATAACATTTTTATTAATGCATTTGAATGTGCTGTTTCAATTAATTTGTTATATCATATCAAAATTATTGTGGTTTTTTTAAAATTCATTATTCATCAAAAGTCGACACATATATATAATCTTATAACAATATTCATATGAACTAAATTTTTATTAGTGCATTTTAGAACGACAATGGAGAATGCAATAGAATAAATTAAAACATATTTTATGATTATATATATATATAAATGAATACGACAATCTTTATCATACAAAATGGGACAATTATTCATATCCCTTTGTCTTTCAATTGGGACACTATGTCCATTACATTAAACAAAATTTCTGATTTCATAGACATATTTCAAAAAATAAAACGCCTTGCTTTGATATCCAAATTACATAGTGATCATCATTCTTCACTTCAACTGCTGTCACTGCTAGAGCTACTTCCATGACTTGGATTATTTTTAGGAATGTTGTGTTCACGGCGTTGATTGTTTTCTTCTTCTTCACTTTCCATCTACAAACATAAAAATAAACTGAAATGAGTGTATATACATTGGTGAGAATAATGAAAATTACAATATTAAATAATATACATCAATGTAAATCGAAAATAAAAATGACGTACCATAGCAACAATTGACTCATAAACTACACACATTCTTTCAAAACCATGCACCATGCCATCTTTCAAAATTTCATCTGTTGGTGCAGTTCCATACTTTGTTTCCTGCAAGCTTTATACCCCATAACAAATCATATATTTAATATAAAAGATGTTTTTGTTCTATTAATTATAGACGGAGCTAAGTAAAACAAGATCGATAGATGCTTACAAATTCCACAATTAAATTTTGATATGCCAACATATACTCACAACCCATATTTAACCCAATTTCAATCAATTTGTCTTATGGTTCTTCTTTGTATGTTAGCACCTGTTTGAAGACATTCAATGATGATTTTTGTAAAACAACTTAAAAAATACAAAAATGAAATCTAGTTAAGTTGTTATAAAGAAGTAACAATTACTCACAAACTTAGAGATCAACCATTTTCTTCCTTGTCGTCTTGTTTTATGTGCTGAATGGGTTCCATTTTCTTTTCTTTTCTGCAAGAAAATTATTGAAAATTAATATTTAATGCTAAATTGTTTATTTATTGTACCTAATGATCGAAAAATTCAATGATTACATATTACATTTGAAGCACGTTGTTTTATTCATTCCACTAGATCCCTCAAACTTTTGTAAAAGTTTTTCCCCCTTTCATTAACTTCTAGCACCACTCAAGATGAGCCAAGGAGCAATTCATTTTCATTTGCATGTTCTATTTTTTTCTTTTCTTAGAACAACATTCCTTTTCTGAGTTGTTGGTCCCTGTAGAACATTAAACAAATGTGAATTAGTAGACTGTTTGACACATGTTATCTAATAATTTTAAGTATATTATTAATGATAATTAAAAAAAGAAACTCATATTGGATTGATAGTATTGTTTCATTCACCTGATTCATCTTTTTGCAAATTTTCCATTAAACTTTTACGCTCTTCTGGTCGTAGATCAGAAATAATCACATTGAGTTTCGTAATTTTGTGGCTATGCATGATACACAGTAAACAATACATCTTATTTCAAGTTACATATAGTTCAAAAATAATATTTTCTATAAAGAATTTACAAAGAACTTTCCTTTTTTGATTTTCTTGATGTGTTAACAGTATTTTTGTTACTTGATATCTTGTCAATCATTTATTTATCAATCTGAAACCTGTAGCATATCATTCATTAATATATTTATAAATAAATTCTCAACTTTTCATGTAGAAAATAAATCTCGAGACACTGGTGCGCCTTTCATGAAATCCGCACCGCCGCCGGTGTGTGGATATATTAACAACACACCGCAAAACAATATAATACATTGTACGGTGCATTCGATATTATAAATGCACTGCAAAAACAATGTAATAGACCTAACGGTACGTGGGGTATTATAAACGCACTGCAAAAATGGTGTAATACACCGTACGCTGCTTTCCTAGTTAAAGAGAACATTGGTGCCCTATTTCAGATTTGGCGCATGGATTTAAAAAAATGTTTTCAATTTTTTACGACACAAAAATTGCTTGGTGCGTTGTAATAATATAGAGCAATGGTGTGGTGGTGTACGCAGGGTGCACCGATAAAGAAAAATCCATTTTTTCAAAAATTCACCCAATGGCCAAATGGATTGGGATCCGACTATGCAAGTCATCCTGTGGGTTCGACATCAATCTAAAATGAAAAACCCTAATTCTGAAATCACAAAAATAGGGAGAAGAAAGAGAAAAAACAAAAAAATGAAGGGTTCGGGATAAAAATGGTTAAAACTGCAGGAAAAAATATAAAACTGTAGAAAAAAGTTAAAAAAGCAATTAAATTTAATCACGAAATGGTTTGAAATTCTATGATAAAGGGCTTGAATCACCAAAGTTTTGGTTTTTTATTATCTAAATACTTATTTTCGAACGTATTTCGCCATCCATAGTGCTCTCGTTCTCTTTTGCTCCAGGTCTGTCTCCTGCAAAAATCTAACTGAAATTTTTTAGCAAAAATAGTGAAATAATGAAAAGTGTTTAGTATTTAAAGAATTATTTTATCAAATTAGATTTTCGAAAATATTTTGCTGTCCATTTTTCAAATTGCCGCTTTTTTTAACTTAAACAAAATAGAGTTGTGTTTTTTTTATTTTCGTTTATTCGTTTTCAGTGCATGAAAATGTGATGCACTGGTGCATTGTATTAATACGATGCACCGGGGCATGTTAGGATGATAAGCACACCAAAATTTTTAAAGTTTTTTTTTTTGTATGTAAGATCATAATAAAATAATGATAATTATCAAGTACATGAATTTATTTTCATTATTTTCTAAACTTTATGTTACAAAAATTCGTATTATTCTAGATTTGTTATTTTACAATTATTTGCAAATTTACAAATTAAATATTTTAATAAAATCATTTCACATTAATACAATTAAAATTTTCACATTAATAGAATTAAAATTTTACATACAATTACATTAATTAAAATTACAATTACAATTTTACATTAATTTCACATACATGAATTACGATTAGAATTACAATTACAATTTTAATTTTACATACAATTACATTTGTAATTTTACATATAATTACATTACAATTACAATTACAATTTTACAAATATTTTACAGAAAATTCAATTAAAATTACAGTTATAAATACAATTACATTTACAATTTTACGTAGAATTACATTTACAATTACAATTGAAATTTTACAAATATTTTACATACAATTCAATTAAAATTACAATTACAAATACAATTACAATTTGTGAAATATACATACAATTAGAATTACAATTACAATTTTACATTTTTTCATATATACAATTACAATCATTTCAGAATAAATTAAATATTACAATTACAATTAATAAATATTTTACATACAATTACACTTCAAATTATAATTAGTACAAATACAAATACAATTTTACAATTTTACATAGAATTAAAATTTAAATTACAATTACATTCACGAAATAATATTTAATAAATATCATGGTCATTTAATAATATTAAATTAATTAATAAACATCATCATGATCATGATAACCATCGTACAAACATCATATTCAACTAATAAACACATTCAATTAACATCAAATTAAAATTATATATTAACATCATCACAACACAAACATCAAATATACATCTCAATATAATGTCAAATAACTCATGCGCCTATCACATATACACATATATCTGCAAGCTAAACATTAAATGAACATATCTAACATGACTAACAATATGCACCACAGCATGATGATCATCAACATGAAAATTAATTACAACTACAACATGAACATAAAATACATAGACCACACACACACACACACACACACACACACACACACACATATATATAACTGAATAATGTTAAAAATATACATCTGCAATATAAATCATGTCATGGATCGGGCGTTGGTGGTAGTACAACATGATCAATATGAGGCGCAGTAGTAGTGGAGGTGGCTTGCTCAGTCAATAGTACTGCAGCCTCGGTGGTCTATGGTGCACCCTGCTCATGATGATCATGAGTAGTACTCATGGTGGATGCTGCTGACTGGATGTGGCTGATGGTCCAACCTCATCTCCATGATGACTAGTGTCAGATGCTGGAAGTGGAGCCTCATGCTGATCATCAGGCGCGTAGCTAGGTGAACGATCACGAGATGCATCTGAGTGGTTGCTAGCAGACTATCCATCATCACATGCTGCAGCTCGACTAAGCCTATAGCTACAGAGAATCCTCCTCAATAGCGTAACAGTTGTCGTAGCTCCTACGACATGCTACATCAGGTCATACATGTCACATGGCATGTCATTCCACATCCGTATCAATCTATCATTTCCCTATATCTCTCTGTAATGAGCAGGCCTGATGCCCGCATCTGAAATCAATCCACAGAGTTGGCTATCCAACTCCATCTGGTATCTGGTCTTTGGTCGACCACGCTTAGCAAAAGGCGGTATCGGTGCACCATGAGGCGCATGAGGATCAACACGTCTCTCTGCTGCACCACCAACCTCACTTGATCTGGCGCATCAGCCATCTTCTGATCGTAATCACAGGATCGACACCTGGATCATGTGGTGGATCTGGCATCACGTCGCCATCAAAAGACCCAATTTCTGCAAAATATATACAAGTACACAACAATAATTAGACAATTTCATTACAAAATTTAATAAAAACAAGTTAAAGAGCATGTTAGAATAAATATAAAAAAAACAGTAATATTACCTCTATCATCTGGCGGCTCATCAAGAGTGAAGAGGATGTTGGGACACCCTCAGCAATCTAGTCCAGCATAAGGACATGGGACTATAATGAAGGGATGCAGCCCGCCAATGCTGGCTAGTAAGTCCAGTGAATCATGTGATATCCTCGCTAGAAACATAGTGTCTCCCCTCTTGAGCATCATCTGCCCCCACATGCGCATCTGGGCCTCCAACATCGGCCTATAAGGCTATCGAACAAAACTGGGTCTCATCTTTGGAAACCTCTCAAAAAATAAACAAAACAGCTCTAAAGCAAAAGGGAAGTTGACCCTCCCTTGTGCATGATCACGACATCTATCTAAGGCCATACAAAACTATCGCAAAAAAATAGCAGACTACCTGACAAGTCATGGTTGTTGTACTAAAGAATCAATGTAATATAAAAGTGAGCAACTAATGCACTGTCTGTCATTGGTGCTGTGCGAAATGATTGAAGCAATAATAGAGAGGCACTGCATGTCCTGTCTACCAAAATCACCTATACATAACTGACCTCCAGGTACCTGAAACTCTAAAGGAGACAGTACATGTGCTCCAATGTATCTCTGGGAGTAAACTAACTGGCTCCTTGCTACACAACCAGGTGGCACACCTGGGAATGAGGGTAAATCCACCACTCTCCTCGATAGTCCTGTAATAAAATAAATGTCCTCCTCAGTGGGTGTGTACCACTGGTCAGGACCAACCTAAAAATCCTGTCGATGGGCATTCCACCTACCAATAAGATGTCTCAAAAGTGCACTATGGGCCTTTAGGCCGGAAATAGCCTCCTCATAGAACTTGAGGAGGCCTACCTACTTAAGGATCTCCTAGGTATCTACAGTAATAGGGTGAGAGAATCCATCTCTCTCCCTCTCTCTCACCTCCCATTGGAAAATAATGTCATAATTTTTTTCTTGTTGTTGCTGCTATTGCTCCTATTCTCTCTGAATCATTGCCATTTTAAATAAATTTTTTTTATTAAAACAAAAATGTATTTATAAATATACATATATAATTTTTTTTTACAACAAAAAAAAACATACTAGTCGGTGCTCCATAAAAAAGTCACGCACCGGTGCCGGTGCATCCTAATAATTTAGCGCACTGTCCTTGGGGCCCCTAATGAAACTGACCACATTGAAGTTGACACCGATGTCTATTTTTGAAGCACCATGGAATGTACATAATTCAGAATAGCAATGCGCTGACTGAAATATATGCCCCGACGCATATAGTCGTGTCAGCGCACTGAATTCATGACAATGACATAGTTGACAGTGCGGTCTTTTACCTAGCCGCACCGTTTACCCTCATGGAATGAAAAATGTGGTGCGCTGACATAAACCAGGGTGGCAAATGCAGTCAATGCACCACACTTTGATTGCCAAGGTCAACGGTGCGCCTGGATAAATGAGCACACCGTCTGTTTTTATTTTTATTTTTTAGTTTAAAATTTATCATGGCGCCTTCCGGCACCACCCTGGAAATGGTGCGGTTATCGTTAGCACAAGTAGCGGTGCTGCCTGTAAATTTTATAGGTATCCCCACTAGTCAGTGCGAGCCGAACAGCTCGAGCGCACCGCGCGACAAATTTTTTTTTTAATGGTTATTTTTAAGTTTATTTCAATTTCTAATTTGCTAAAAAGATTAATTATAGAAAAACTAGAAAAATACCTGTACATTTTGCTGTCGATGAGGCATATTTGCTATAAAATTTGGAAAATAAAATTTTCCCACTGTTTTTGAAAATGCAAGCTGGAGATTGGTGGCAAATGTAGAGCAGAAATGCATGTAATGGGTGCAATGAGAGCACTGATATCAGGGCGGCTCAGAAATAAAGAAATAGCACTGGGGCTTGAAAGCTCTAGAGCACTTAAGAAAGTGAATAATGACGTTTTTTGGCCGTAATTTTTTTTTTTAATTAATCCTGTTTCGGTGCGCGGGTTTTTCTAAGTGCACCGGTGCTGTTAAACAAAACGACACCGGAATGTTTTAGTTTCGGCGCGAAAATTTGATGATGCACCGAGGCGGCCTAATTATAAAGAACAAATGCATAATAGTCGCAAAGCACCAATTTTTTGGCCTTATTTTTTTTATATATAATGCTATTTCAGTGTATGCAATTTTGGGCGCACCAGTGCTATTAGAGAAGAACGCACCGGCTCGTTCCTGTTTTGGCGCGGTGTTTTATGATCCATTGGTGTGGAAGAGTATTAACTTCTTGGTGTGTTATAGTAATTGGACAACCCGGCGGTGTGTGTACTTCGCGCACGCTGTTCAGTGTGCCAATGTTCGGTGCGCACTGGTAATTGATAGCTTAGGAGCACTAAAAAACTAAAAAATCTGAGTTTTTTGTCGTATATATTTTTTTAGTTTAACCCTTTACCAGTATGCATTTTTTATAGGTGCACTGGTACTGTTTAGTACAAACACACCGGTTGGTTTGTGTTTTGGTGCATTTTTTATGATGCACCAGTGTGGTTGCTTTCTACCGCACTGGGTGGTTTCGATGTTGGCATTGTGTTTTATAATGCACCGGCGCAAATGAGCTATGAGGCACCGGTTCTCTATTATATTATGATGCATCGGGCATGTGTGTACGGAGTGCATGGTGTCCGGTGTGCCAATGATTTTGCCGCCTAGTGCGTTCTTTTTTTGAGAGAAATGGGGTGAGTTGTAACGATAAGAGCACTGATAGGAAAACATCCACAAAAGCCTCCGCTCGCCAACCTCCTCTAGTAACCTCCGCTAGAAACGGATATATGGGGTATTTTTCTTTGTGGTTCCTCAAAAACATCCGCTAGAGGGTCTTTTCCTTGTAGTGCCTATTCAATTATATTTTGAGATCCTTCATGGTTTTTTATGGATGTGATGTTAATCATCATAAATGTCAAATTTCTAGTTAGAATGCTAATATCCAAGCAATGCACTCCATTTATAGAACTTTTAAATTTCCTTTATTTGTATTTCATCTTCTCTCAAGTACCTTGGAATCCCCCTCCCAATCTGGGATGAGAATTATAAACTAAGTTTAGGCATTGTGGATCTCAATGGTTGAACCTGGAAAAAATGGTCCGGATAAAATCGATTAACCACGATTCCGATATATCAATTTTCAATAGTGATTTCTCTAATTTGTGTTACAAATAAAATGATTCTCACTGTCAGGTCAAATTTACTTGCATAAATTAGGACATTAAATTTTCAATTTGAGAGTCCATAAACTTGTGAGATGGTATGCATTGTATGTGTAGGCTTACAATTTCCTATCTTATAAATTTCAAAATGAAATGCAATCTATACTTAAATTGTTGCAATTTTGAGGAAAGTTTCAAACTAGTTATGTAGTTTTCAAGGAAAAAAAGGAATTAATCTTCTCCAATATAGGCTACAAAATATTACATGGGTAGAAATCTAGGTTCTAGGATTTTGTGCCTTGAGAAAAGGCCACATAAGAATATTTTATTTTTTTCACTTAGGTAGATTATTGGCCAAAGGAAAACTTTTAACCACACATGCTTTGAATGAAAAACTATTCTAAATTAAATTGAAGAACACAATTATCTCAAATCTATTTGGTTGATTGGGTATACATTAGGGTCTCTACTAGTAGAAACTCCAATTGTAGAGTTTTTATCCTATTCCCTTAGGTGGATAAATTACTTGCAAGAATACTCCATTGACTCCTCAATGATTACTCAATCAAGAAAGGTTAAAGTTTGTTTGAAAAGAAAATAGGATTTCTAATCAAAGGTAAATAATGTTGCACGTGAAGGTGAGCAATTTGTACAAGCATAATAGATATTTGAAAATAAATTAGAGGTATTTACTAATAAATGAAAAGTACAACAAAGTAAAGTATGCACATGAAAGAAATTGTGCACATGTCAAGGAATTGGGGGTCCTCCAAGCCTCAACTTGCATACTAAAAGATCTATATGTTGCAAAAACTCAAAGGTGTTTCATATGTTAAATAAAAGAAGCCTAGAGAAAATATTTAATAAAAGTTTTTTGTCTGAAGAGGAATTGACTCCCAAATCTTCGCTTATATGTGCATTTATACAAAGTTAAACAAAACTAAATTGCTAACAAAACTCCATGAGATAATAAAATGGTTTTTTAGCATGTCGCCTCCATCATACTTGAACTTGGTGGCAATCAAAATATAAAAAAATCACAAGTTGTAGAAATATGGGTTGATTCATGTGCTACTATAGTGTGACTTTTCCCCTGAGTAGTCGGGTGGAATGTACATTGATCGATCACAATGAGATATTTTTGTCAAACCAAGGGGGAACCATCCATCTTAGAATGGTTGGAAATAAAACACGTCTAAAATTTCACCCATAATGCCTACATAAATCTAAACAAATGAAGAATTACCAACATACATTATTTTTGGTAAAAATGATTTTCCAATGCATAAAAATTACTAAAAAGAAAAACTTAAAATGAAATGATAAAAATACATTTTCCATGGTTTTATTGGTCAAGATGAAGATAAAACATGACAAAAGTGATGGGTAATGGATTTATTATGGCTGAAATGACATTTTTTAGATGGTTATTTTTCAATAAAAATGAGGATGAACATCTCCCCTGGTGAGAATTTGTTGCATGTCCTCATGCAACAAAATTGTATTGTGTTGATATTCAAAGTCCCCATGTTGCCCTCAGGATAACATCTACATTGGATGTACATTCTCTCTAGATTTACTATCTTAGCCTTTGCATAAGCACTCTTACCTTCAATATCTTGTTTCTAGATTTTAATGTTTTCTTCTACTAAAATCATTGATAGACCTATTTTGAAATCATAATAATTGCGTCCTACAACCTCTTGTTATCTTCCTTGTGCCTGTCATTTTCCTCAATAATGTTATGCTTTGTCTAGAAATCAATTAATTGTGTGTTTTGATGTATCTTTTGAAAACATTAATATCTTCAACATCTCTTTTCACACTTCTAATTCTTCTTTTCCTCTTATCCATGTCCATATTTGAAGATTTCATAAGGGAATTCCTTTTTACACCTCAAGGAGTGTATTAATGAAAAATAGAAAAATATATTTCCTCAAAGGGTGATTGTTCCTTTTCTTTTGTTGTGTGTGTGAATGGTATTTATTCTTCTATTGTACCTATGAATAAATCTTCTCCTTCCTTTGCATATGTGAACAACTCCTTTTCTTATTGTTTTAGAGATTGACTGTATTCATACAAGACTTGTTTGTTCCTTATCAAATTCCAAAGTAAATGTGGAGGAAGTAGAAAATTTGGTTCTTGGTTTCTTAGCAACACTTGTAAATGCTTGTTATTTTTTACTGACCTAATCGTTGGCTATTGATTTCCATGGCCAGGGATCTACTAATTCTTCTCCAATGTGTAATTTTGATTTTTGTTCCCTTTTCTATTTTATGTTGTCCTTTTCCTATTGAAATTGAAAATCTTGGTTATTTTTGTTGAATGGTTTCTTCTTATTCTTCTCCCTTTAATATGCTTACAATATATAACAATGCCTTCTTTCTCAAAACCATTATCAATTAAAAACTATTCCCAACATTTTTTTCTTCTTTGTAATCCATATAGTACTATAATTTTAATTAATCCATGGTGATAAATACTGTGTCCCTCATTTCTTATTTTTCTTTGGAGGAATTTCACCATCTTAGCTAGACCACTCAACAAGTAATAGGGCACATTAACAAGCTTATCCTTCTTTAAATGAATCAATAACCATATATGATAGAGGAAAATGACACTAAATCTCCCTTCACAAGTAGCATATTTTTGAATAAGGAATACCAAATCTCTACATGGACTGTAGAACCAATTTCCTAGTACCCTTGAGAACCATTTTGGTTTTTGTATACATTTTTTCAAGAAAGGTTTCCAAGCCGTTGCCTTTGTTTTCGTCCTTCTCCTCTATTTGGTTGTTTTAAACCACCTTTCACCATGTTGTGATGAACAAGTGACAAAAGAAAGTGTATGTACCAAAATGTGTATGGTAAGGTTATCAATCTTTGCACTCTCTCCATCAAATGTATGTGAAAATTTCCTTGTCACCTTTATTTTATATCCATTAATTTGGAAAAGAGACCTAGCTATCCCACATCTTTAAGAAATAATAATCATTCTAGGTGTAATTTTGTTGTTTCAAACTCAAAAGGTTCAATTGTAACAAACAAAGTTCATACTTCACAGTTACATTTAGAAAACTTGGTACATGAATACATCTATTGAGGATAATAAATAGATTGAATAATGTATAAAATAGTTGACATGAGATGTGATTGATTACAATGAGAGTGAGGGCCTGCTTATATACCTAGGCAGGTACCCCTTCACAAAAAGACATGTCCTTAGAGACATGCCTCTTCATAACAAATCACTAGTTAATCAATCATTATATATATATATATATATATATATATATTATTTATAATATTTCCTTCCTCTTCAAAAATCTTTGTCCTCAAAGCTTATTGTTGACAAGGTGTGTCATCTTTTTATTTATCTTCTAATCTTTCCATATCTTTCAGAGTTCTTTAATTTTTCATCTTCGTTAATACATGATGATAAGATCCTTTTCTTGATAGATAAAATTTTCTAACAGAGAAGGGATCTAACCATCTTAAATCAATATTTTGTGGAATATTTTGATTACTGGAAACTTGTGAGGAATTGTTATCACTGGGTTGAAAAGTTCAAAATTCAGTATTATTTGGAACATAAGTTTATTGTTTATGTTATGAGTTATACAATTTTGTGAATTGATCGAGATGTTTTTTATTTTGATTCAGATGTATATAAGGAGTTATTTTGGTTTGTATTTTCCTCGTTACATGTGTGGTAATATTTTGATATACTTCAAGTTATGATATTATTGAGTTGGTTACAAAATCTTCAGTACATATTTCCATCGTCTAGATTGCAACATTTGAGTGTGTTGTTTCTTTAACTAGCTTGTCTTCTTCTTGAGTTGTGATATTCACTGGATCAATGTTCGTTCCTTTTTCTTCAACTTGAATTTCTACATCTGAATATTTCAACGCTTCCTTATCGACAAGTTTTTGCTCCTTGTTTTCCAATGACTTCTTGTCCTTCTTAAGCTTCTTAATTTGTGTTATTAATTTTTCACTATGGTATTTAAGTTGAGAAACTTCTTCATTCTTGTCAGCGGTGATGTTCTCAACTTCTCTTTGCATATTTTGTAGTACCTTTTTACCTTCTTGAAAAATTACTTTTGAAATATCTTGTATGTCTTTTGGTGTTACTGAATTTGGCTTCAATGTAAAATCTTGGGGGTGTTATTTTTTTTCCTTTTGTATAAAAATGTCAAAATATTATTTTTCATATTTAGGATGAAAGATCCTAGAGTTTCCAACCATGGTGAACCCAAAATAATGTCAGCTTGATCACTCCATACAGATTGAACTAAGAATTGTGATATAAATATAGAGTCCCCAATGTTTAATTGTAAATTGGTTATGTCATATTTTTTGTTGTCAAAGAAGTTTAACTTTTCAATTATATTTGACTCAGGAATCACTAATTCATTTGCGATTTTAGGTTTTATATAATTTTTATTTTCAATGAATGAAATATAAATAGTGACATCTTTTCTTTCAATAAACCCTTTAATTCTAAATAGCACTGAAGCATAGTTATGTGATATTTATGGAAATCTTCCTTTATTTCTGAACTAGACTCCATTTCGCATTTATCAAAATGAGATTTAACCCTTTCCTAATATTTATAGTAAAATATTATTATTTTCTCCTTTTTTTTATAAAACTTCAAAAATTTAATTTATTCCTTCAAACCTTAATATTTAATATTTTATCAATTCTCCCTTTTTGTATTATTATAGTAAAATATTGATGATTTTCCCTCGTATTATATATCTAGATATATATAAAACTTTATTTTTAAATATCCTTTGTACTTGTAAATATTTTATTTTATGTTTATTTATTTTATATTTTTTTCTAAACTTTAATATTCCCCTGGATTAGCCAATTGATCAGATTTTTTAATATTTGTGCTGAGTTTTTCATCAAAAATCTATGTGCTAAGTTAATGTTTGATAAATAAAAGCTTTGTGCTAAGTTAATGCTTCATAAATTAAAGCTTTGTGCCAATGTAATATTTATTTCTTTTTCTCAGTACAACTTGTGTATATTTGATCGATAAGATAACAAATCACAACTTGATCTGTTATAATATCATGCACTTGCTGAAACTATGCTCTCCAAATTGTAATAAAATCCCAGGAAACCTTAATTATAAATGGTTTAGAAATCCTTTTGTTGCGACTTCTACCAAATGACATGTTGTCGCTGTGAGAATGACCCTCCAAAAAATTTTCTTGAGTCAATTTTGGAGCCTAAATGAATTTTGTTTCAAGCCCCCTAGTTTCTTCATGTTGTTTGATTTTTTATTTGTGTGCTTTCTCCTAGTGTCACATCATCATAAGTCAATGTTCCCAAAGTTTCGTCACCTAATCCTTAGAAGTGCTTATGTTATCTAGTCCATGGTTAGGTGAACTCATGAATTATATCAACTTAGAAACTAGCCTTTTCACCATGTACACACTTGAAAAGCACTCAAAATAAAAAAATCAAAGAAAAGCAAGAAAGCACTGTTTGAGGCAAAAGCGTAAACCAAGTTGATGAAGACATGCACTTGTGTTGAGCGCACTCCTTCATGTTGTGCAAGTTCGCCCTCCTTGAGTACACTCCTTCATGCTGAAGACATGCACTCTTCCTATATGCATTCATAAGCCTCTTTGATGCATGTCGACGCACTCCTAGAAAATAGAATCCCACTTAACTTTCCTTAACTAATACTTTCACTTGTCGATAAGTGGCGATCATACATTAAACAAATTTTCATGTAAAATATTTTAAATTAACCCAGTTAATCATTCATTTGCCTAATCATTTTCATATGGGGTAGGCACACAACTGTGGATCAAGAAAATATTCATCAACCTATGTTAGAAGTAAGTTTTTCATGTCGAATCTATTCATTTCCTTTCATGATCTCACTGTCAATATTGCTTTTATTACTGGTGTTTCTTTGTTTTTCAGTTTATTTACTGGCGTTTCTACTCAACCTAGTTTCTGCAAGTGTAAATTTTTTGTTGCATGCTGAAACCATACACATTCCTCAAACATTCACATTCCACCATGATTGTGACATCATCCATATAATATTGTGTATTATTCTTCTTCTCATTACTATCATGAAATCTTATTGTCAAACTTGTTCTTGAGCTTTCCTTAGGCATAACGTACTTTTGGAGCTCGTAGCCTAGCCAAACTTTAAAATTGCACCCAAAATGTCCAAGTTTCCCTCTTGATCTCACTCCTTCATCATGAAGAATTATGCCCTCCCTTTAGCACATGAGCATACCATGAAGGCCTGAATGATTTTCCTTCATCCCTTCTGTATGCGCTATTGTGCACTCCTTTCCTTTGAGTGCATAATTGCACCCAGAAGGCATGAAGTCCTAAAGACATGTTCCTTCATCCCTTCAGAGTGCACCATTGCACTCTCTTTCTCTCCTTGAGTGAATGAGTGCACCTTTAAGGCCTGAAGGTCTGAAGACATATTCCTTTGTCCCTTCTAAGTGTGCCGGTGAGCCCCCTCTATTTACTTGAGTGCATGAGCACACTATGCAGGCTTGAAAGCCTGAAACCTCACCCCTTCATCCATTTAGAGTGTGCAAGTGCACAACTGATGATTTTATTCTCTTGCTTGAGTGCATGAGCGCACTACAAAACCATAAATTATCCTTGACTCTCATTTGTGCTTGAAAATCTGCCCTCCTAGTTTTCATGCCTATTTTCTTATGCATGCAAGTGATCAAACAATGTTTTTTATATATTTACATGTTCAATTACATTTTACGGATCTTTGTACATGATTTACAAAGATATTGCTACATAGTTGAGTTGAATTAAGCTAATATTTTCATTATGAGAGTGCTGCCACAAAAAGGTATTTGAGTTGAAAATATTGTCACCCTCTCGCCATATATTGGAGCCATGCCTCCATCCACATGTAAATTAGCCTCTAAAGAAAATTCAGAGGCAAGAATTGAGGAAGAAATTGAACAAAGTTGACCATTTCCATTTATGAAGACACACAATGTTTCATTTATAAATTTATTGAGGTCACATGGGGAAATATAAAGGACACATTCATGTAGAATAGGTTTGTGGAGAAATTCGAAGATGTGCAAGAAAATATCAATATCAAGAGCTTCATAATGCATAGGATCACATGAAGATTCCAGGTCATCCCTTGTACATAGGTGATTGAGTGAATTATCACACACATGGATGACTCTCATATTGTGCTTTGTAATGAGAATGGCGTTCAAATAATCACCTATTATGGAGAATATATGCAATAATACTACAATATGCTCAGGCCCACAAAATATGCAAACATTGACTTTTATGTTAGGCGGGCCGACCTCTACACAAGTTACATCATAAAATCATGGTGTTAAGAGCTTGTTAAGTTTCTCCACCACCAGTCCACAATTTATTTGACTAAGATTCTTAGATATGTATATCAGTATCTAATATTCATGTGTTGTCAGTTACATATGCACAAGAATGTTGAGGTGTTTGAGGAAAATTGGATATATATGCCCAATATGGTGATAACCAATGGAAAATCCTTCAATTGGGAAAAATCATCTTTGGAGGAAAACCAGGCACCACAATTCTATATGTATGTGTTCCTTTTGGATTGAATTTGTGCACAATATGCTTTCCTAGCATTGTACTAGAACTCGACATCTGAGGACTAGTTTCAAGTTTACTTTCACTGTAGAGTGTTATCAGAATCAAGATTTAGAGACATATATGACAAATTGGCTAAGAACTTCTTTGAGGTATTTTTCATATGATATTCGAGATTGATCCTCCCTCCATGACCGATTAGGTGAAGGAGTCACTACGGGATATCACATATTGGTTTGCAGCTCCATCATAGGAGTTTAAGAATCATGAGGAAGCTCGATGGTAACTATTATTTGTTATAAATAAATCCTCATAAATGAAGCAAAAGGCTTGAATTATTTCCTTGGATTCTCTTATTGTACATATGAGATTAATCATTCTTTGGAGAAGCAAGTTGTGGATTCATGTTCCACTATTGGTTATAGTGTTTCATCTATGTAACAATGTACTTGGGATATTTAATTCTTAATCAGAATCTCTATGAGTCAACATACATATATCACAGATATAGTAGGACTATTATTTTTATGTTTATGTTATATGTTGCTTTAATTACATACTAAGTTAATGAACTAATATGTTGCTTAGTTATGGTTGTTATTGAATGAGTGTTGTTATGCTTTAATGATTGTTGTTTATTTTGTGGGTTAATATGTAGGTAATCAAGCCTTTATCTTCATTCCCAAGCCCCCCTTTAGGATAGTACTATTACTTTTCTAACCAGAGGATCATTTTCCTTTACCAGTTGTGGAAGTCTCCCTCATACACCTTACATTGGGTGTTTCACAAATCCTACATACTTTCTTACCCAAAGAGGTGTTGCATTCTCTTGTGTTTAATCATAACCAAGGCATATATTTGTAACATTTCCAATGGTGGGAGGACCGTATGACCAGATGGGACTCCTACACTAAATGGTGTGAGGTCTAATTGGGAATTCAAATTGGCAAGATCCCTTTACAATGTTGGCGAAATAAAGCACCGTCAACATTTTTGGCACTAGAAGGAGGGCCAAATGACAAGATGATTCTATGAAGTATGTTAAAATATCTTACCTTTAGTGGCTTCATCTTGTATCATAACCCCAAGGTGTTATTTCAAAGCTTTATATCTTTAAATCCCTGTGGAATTTTTGGATAACGTGTCACATTTAAAATTTGATGGAAAGGGTAAAACAACCATCCCTGATTTCATAATTGAGTTTATTCAATTCTATTTTCAAGTGTTTTCTATTCCGAAGAAATCCTCACACGGTTGTTTATCCTTATAATGTACATTGGATGGTTGTGCGTGTGTGAAGCAATGTTACTATTCTATACCCACTGCTTCTATTTCACCTTTTAAACAATTAGTTAACGAGCTCCATCATGTCTTCAAAAAATATGAATATGAATATTTTTTTAATTTAATTTATCAACTTAGAATGGAATCAAATGAATATCTTGAACATTTTTCTCACAAGTTCCTTCATATTTGTTATGAGTTCCCGAATGATGATGTGGACTAGTTGTTCTTGGATGAATTTGTTTTCTTAGTTTGGATGTCATGAAAATATTTTGAATATGTTTCATTATTTCATCCCGATCGAAAGGATTTTCAAAATCCTGAGGAATATCTAGATATGCCTTTTTCTCCATGTACCCATCCTTTTTATATTTCGTGCTTTTAACCTCATTCGATTGCTAAATCGGAAGATCAATTTTCTGATGAAGAATTAATTTTATTTTCACATCTTTCCCTCAATAGTGATTCATATGATATTATCAATCAATCATCTTTGAAACTTGATATATCACTAGTTGACCCTTTACCCATTAATCAAGTTGAATCCTTGGACAACAATGACCCTAATGATTTTATTTTCTATGAATTATATGGGAATGATTGTTCAAGTAACATGGATGCATATTTGTTTATACAAGAATATTTATATTTGCATTAATTTCAAAAGGAGTTTGATGCGATTATCGAATATTTTATTTCAAGTATATCTTCTTTCGATCAAGAAGATGGCATGCTTATCGTTGAATATTTTTGTGGAAATATCAAGAATCTATCTAACCAAGCTTAAATTTCTGGTAAATATCTTGATCTAAATGATGGCAATGTTTTCTTAGAATTCAAAGTTAATTAAGGTGAGTAGGACACTTCAGTCTACGCTAATTTTTATGTTCGGATGCTTTCACCATCACAGTATTTGTGATTTGGGTCAATTCATGATTTTTTTGCACAATTTCGTCACTAATTTCATCACGTAGGATGTCGAATCTCTCCTGAGGGATTCTCATCACATAAAAGATTTCAACCCTTAGGGAAGAAATTTTAATTTTCCTATTGAACTTCCACCACTACATCCCACCTCAAGAAATATTTTAATCTGTGATGTGGAAACATAAAAGGGTCTTAATGAATCTTTTACGTCATCCATCAAAGAATCTCACCTGCATGACAACATGGATTTTTGTTAATGTGTTAATGTCGCTTATGACATGGATCTGTCTTTGTTCATTCTTTCTTGTGAAATTTTCCCTAAAGGTTGTTTCCATGATCCTATTGCAGACTCTTTAGAGGAATCATATCAATCCTTAACCATGTCTTGTGGCTTGTACTTCCAGGAAGTTCATCGAGTCTTATATTTTCATAGAGTTAGTAGTTACTATATTTTAGGAGTCTTTCATTTGATAAAGTAGTCAAGTGTGTTACACTGTTGCGATTGCACTTCTTGTTCCTATTTGTCATTGCAGATGTTTGCATGGTTTGTATTTTTCACTGTATTTCACTATATTTTGGTTTTACATGATCATATCCTTTGACCAAAAGGTCAGGAGAAACTTCTATGGCTGCGTTGGAAGTTCCATTTCACATGACCCAACCTTGTACTATTTAGTATAAGACATGATAGGTTGCACTTATTTATATGCATTGCATTCCTGTATTGTGTTCCCATTTTTCTCTTTAAATTGGTTTTATTTGTTCTTGAATAAATTCAATTAAGAGATTCAAGATGATGTGGCTAAAATTTTGTAAAGGAAAGTTATGGTAACACACAACCCTTGGCTTATCTGTTACCATATTCTCTATTTTGGTTTACATATTTCGAGTCAATGATTTTCCAATTGAAAATATGATCTTTCAACAGGGACATTGTAAGAAAACCATGATGCCAGTATCCTTTTAAGATTCTCATTCACGCACTAAGTCCTTTTTATGAATAGTGTGTTCTTTCTTATCTATCTATGTAGAGTGAGATAAGGGGAAAAATTTTAGTGATAAAATCATAAGAGGTCTAAAACCTGTCTCTAAAGGAACAACCTCTTCTGCTCTCAATAAGTTGGGATCCCTCTTCCACCCATTAAAAAAAAAAAAATTGCTATGCATAGTCCTATGAAAAGAAAAAAGAAAAAAAAGTGTGAAAGAAGAGAAAGGCTTCCTATGCAGGGAGGTGAAGCAAGCAACTTTGTCGGGGTACTGTTTAGGCTCGCTAGAAGCAAAGCAATGTTCATGTTCTTGAAGTGACTCCATCAGGGTATTATCTAAGCCTACTAGTAGTGGAGCAATGCTAGAGATGTAAACTCATACTCTGATTATTTTAACTCAATTTTCTATATTAATCTTACTTACATCAACGAGATGATGATATGGCTTGTTTTATGTTGTGTTGTGCTGAGTAACGAAATAGGGATGAATATATATTTAATCGGGTAAGATTTGGAAGTTTCCATATCCCATTGATTGAATCAATACTTCCTGGAGAATTGAGACTTTGCGATTAAATGAAACCATATCAGAGAAGCTATGTTTTTCCTAGTGTGCCTCAAAGTGTTGTCGCTGCGACAATGACACTCCATTTTTTTTTCCAAAGTCAATTTGGAGCCTACATGAACTGTTGTTTCAAGACCCCAAGTGTTTTCATTTTGTTTGATTTTGTATTTGTGTGTTTTATCCTAGTGGCGCATCCTCCTAAGTCAAAATTTCCTAAGTTTTGTCACCTAACCCTTAGAAGCGCTTATGTTGTCTAGTCCATGGTTAGGTGAACTCATGACTTATCTCAACTTAGAAACTAGCCTTTTCACCATGCACACTCTTGAAAAGAACTCAAAAGAACATAAAAAGAGAACGAAATAAATATAGGTACCTTTAAGGAAAAATAACACTCCAATTTGATGAAGACATGCACTCTTACTGGATGCATGCATGAGCCCCTTTGCTGAATGTGGGTGCACTCCTTCCTATTGAGCAAGTGTGCCCTCGTTGAGCACACTCCTTCATGCTTAAGACATGCACTCTTCCTGGATGCATGCATGAGCCTCTTTGTTTAATGTGGATTCACTCATAAAAAATAGGAGCCCAATTGACTTCCCTTAACTAATCCTTTCACTTGCCGACAAATGGCGATCATGCATGAAACCAAATTTACATGCAAAATATTTTAAACTAACCCAATTAATCATTCATTTGCATAATAATTCTCATATGGGTTGGGCGCACAACTGTGGACCAAGAAATTCTTCATCAACCTGCGTTATAAGTAAGTTTTCATGTTGAATATATTCATTTCCTTTCATGATTCGACTATCAATCTTGATTTTCTTGATAACGTTTCTTTTTTTTTCATTTTATTTACTGGTGTTTCTATTCAATCTTGTTTATAAAAGTGTTAATTTTCTTTCGCATGTTGAAACTATGCACATTCCATCATGATGGTGAAAAAATGCATATAAGGTTGTAGATCCTTCTTCTTCTAATTCCTATCATGAAATATTGTTGTCAAAATTTTTCTTGATATTTCCTTAGGAAGGGCGTACTTATAGAGATTGAAGCCCAATCAAACTTGAAAATTTCACCCAAAATGGCCAAGTTTGAAGTTTCCCTCTTGAGGGCACTCCTTTTTCACGAAGAAATATGCCCTGCCTTGAGTGCACCACGAAGGATTGAATGATTTTACTTCATCCCTTCGACATGTGCCAATGCACCCTCCTTGCCTTTGAGCACATGAGCATACCTTGAAGGCCTGAAGACATGTTTCTTCATCCCTTCAATGTGAGCTAATTCACCCTATTTGTATCTTTGAGTGAATGAGCACACCCTAAAGGCTTGAATAAATGTTCCTTCATCCCTTCAGAGTGCACCAGTGCACCCTCTCTGTCCCCTTGAGCACATGAGTGCTCTGTGAAGTCCTAAAGGCCTAAAACCTCATCCCTTTTAGAGTGTGCCAATGAACCCTTGATGGTTTTCTTCTCTTAATTGAGCGCATGAGCGCACTTCAAATCCCCAAATGATCCTTGACTCTCCTTCATGCTTTGAAAGTGAACCCTCCTAGTTTTCATACCTATTTTTTTATGCATGCAAGCGATTTTGTATCATTGTTGATATATTTACACGTTTAGTTACATTTGATGGCTCTTTGTACATGATTTACGAAGATATTGCTGGATAGTTAATTTTCATTAAGCTAATCTTGTCATTATGAGTGTGCTACCACAAACAGGTTTTAGAGTTGCAAGTATTGTCACCCTCTCGTCATATATTCGAGCCATGTATCCCTCCACACCTAAAGTGGCCTCCAAAGAAACTTTTTGGGCAAGCACCAAGGAAGCAATTGAATTAACAAAGTTGACCATTCCCATTTATGAAGACACATAATGATTCATTAATAAATGTACAAACGTCACATGGGGCAATATAAAGGACACATTCATGCAGAAGATGTTTGTTGATAACTTGGAATATGTGCAAGAATATTTCAATATCAATAGGTCCATAATGAATAGGATCACATGTATATTACCGGTACTCCCTTGTGTAGAGGTGATTGAGTGGATCATCACACACCTGGATGATTCACATCTTGTGCTTCATAGTGAGAGTGGCAGTCAAATCACTGTTATAGGTCAATTTGGGCACCATTCCCAATGACCTGGTTAACTGGGCATCATCTCCAAGACCAATGATCAAGGGTCTATCATTCCCTATCATCTCAGTTGCTATATGCCCTAAGACAGGAAACAACATAAATCAAACAAGACTTTCATCAAGCAAGGGTTTCCATGGTTTGAAGCTTATTATTTAACATATGAGATATCACCAACGCAGGCTATAAAGGGCCTAAGTGCGTTGCATATGCAGGTAGCCCCATTCAAGGCTGCTCTGTAGAGCACTTCCCGACATTCAAAGGTGTGTTGGTCACATTGGGAGCGAAATTCTCATTGTTCTGGAATCTCCACTTGGGCAGTGTCTTCTAGAAGGGTTCACATGTCTCAAGCTTCGGATCCAAGTGTCCATTTGACATCTACATGAATGGAAACATGTCTTGCCTATTTTTGGAATGCTATTGATTGCAAAAAAACCTACAGTTCATCTATAAATTGAACACATATCTAAGTGTTTGAGGAAGAAGAATTTGAGTAGATAAATGCTGGATAATTTTCAATTGAGAGTTTGATTTGTGGAGCTGCTGCTAGAGTGATTTATGTTGTGATGAGACTTGGGAACTCTGCTGAAGGTCACTTCAAATCAATCACTAGGTTGTAACTTTTCCTTCTATCATCAATAAAGAGTACTTCTTGTTTTTCCCTACATGCATCTATGTTGAATTTGATTTTCCATATTGTAAGATCTTGGTTGATGAATGTAGTTTATGCTTAACTGATTTAGCTAACTAGCTTGAATAGATATGTATATTATTACATCTTCTTTTTTTTCAGTGTTCTTTCTGGAAGGAAGCATTCAACTCACAAACTGCTTGAATTTGAAGCTGTAGTGGAAGCGACAAAAAGGAGCCATTTGGAAGCGAATGAAACAAGTAAGCCTCCAATTCTCTCTATGTATCTATTCTGAGTTAGGAGAAATGGTAGTATAGTCTTTCACCTATTGTTCTAGACTAGCACCTATCTAGGGAAGCGTAATTTATCTGTAAATTACAATGCTGGCCCAACAAACTGGTGACTCCGCTAGGGACAAATTTCTCTTGTTTGTAGGTGTTTCAGTCTCTGATTTGCTTTCTAAATCCACCTAGTAGGTATTTCACATAAATATTATACTTTTTCAAAACATAATTTGCAAAGTTAGTGAGCCAAACAATAGCTTTTTCTTTTTTTACTGCGCCCAACACACCCTTAGTCAGGGCACAGTGCTTTGCAGAGCACTGTCTCCCTTCCAAGCCTGCGTTGCAGAGCACTGTCTCCCCTTGGAGACTGCATTGGCTCCTAAAAGGGACCAAATTCCCTTGAATCTAACTTTGTACTTTGCTTTAGTTTTGTTTTCTATTGTGTTCTAAAACGTTTGATGCTCAATTGATCAGTAAATCTATATACTTTTTCTCCTTTGACTAGAAATTGGTTCAATGTTGTTTTAAAAAAAATTTCATTATCATTGACAAGTTGATTTCAAAGTACTTTTTATGGTCGCATTAAGAATCATTTGCTTTCGAAATAGGAAATTGTCGTAAAATCTTCATTTCCATGATAGGAGAAATTTTTGTTGAAATCCTTGTTTTTCCTTCAAAAGAGAAATTGTTGTTTATATTCTTAATTTCTTGAAAGTAAAAAGAATTTAGATTATTGATCTAGTGCACCTAGTTTCTTTTCTACATTCATAACATTAAGGAAAATGAAAATAAAAACTTGCATTTTCATGTAGGATTGTGTGTTTTTTGCAAAACGAACATTAGGAAATCTACATTTAGTTTGTGATTCATTGATTTTGTTTTCTTCATTGATTTGTTTTCTCACAAATTATTTGCTCTTCATTGAAAAAGCTGAAAGTGAAAGTTTTTTATCATTCTTAGCTTGAATTTTAGGAATTTCATATACCTCATCATGGTGAGCCTGAAAGGAAAATTGTTAAGCAAGATAAACATAAAATAAATCTCAATTTACTTAACAACGCGTTGGAACATTAACAATAACATTTAGAAGGTCTAGGCTAGAGACGTGTTCCATCATGGTAAAACATAGCAGCTGTCGTTAACTTGTCTGCGATACATTCCAAGTGTGATACCTCACTCCACGTACGTAAGTATATCATAGCTCGTCCACATACTATTGGGTATATCGAGTAGTGTTACAGTACGATAAGTATAAAGGGGTGCTCCCACTGTGCGGTTTCGCATCAAACAACGCTAATACAGACTTGGGCCTCCACGTACCTTCGGGTATATTTCGGAGGAAAAATTTTAGGTGCTATCCATCCATAGTGAACCGAGTCGGCCGCCCTGAAATTTTGATACACCGAACACAACATTCGGGGAGATTACCTGCCCATACTTCTTGGTTCGCCAGGATGTATTCTGTAGTTCACATTGTCTTGGTAAATCCTTTTGCCTAGCATTACCCTCGTTTTGTTTATTTGTTTTTGGATCAAATAAATCAGTAATCGTGGAAAAAAACAATCCTACCCCCTGTCATTCGTGCATATTAGCCTTAAAACCACCTTTACCACCAGAAGTTACTTCTAGTAGGAAAAGGTGATCACAATCTTCCAAATCAAGTACAATTCGTACCTCTGGTGAAACATCATCATTTAAACTAGAGTAAGCTCAAATTGTTTCCACACATCCCAGTTCATTTACTGTTATCGAAATGGAGTCTTCACAGCTACCCATGGTCATGATCCATTCAATCGCTGAGACCATGCCTCCTAGACCCGACGTTGTTCAATCACAAATTGATCCAGATCCTGACTCTTCTTTGCTAGAAAATCTGAATCCTGAAAAAACAAAATTTGTTCCTACCTTGATCACTCCACAAATATCTGTAGCCACTGAAACTCCTATATCACACAGTCAACCGTCTGAAATATATTTTGGTCCTGATGGTGAAGTTCTTCCTCCTAGTTTAATCGCAGTTGAAGAAATCCCACAACCTGATACATCTTTAACTCAAACCCATTTTGGGGGAGACCTTTACTTGTACCAGTCTTTTCCTCAATTGTTTCCATCTGCTTTTGTTGATCCTATTGCCATTCAATCTCCCTTTGATTTCAGAGAGTATAAATTTGGTCGTACAGCCATGCCTGAACCAACATCTTCAGTTGGGTCTGCTGTTCCAATTACATCAGCTCCTACCCTCGCTACTCCATCAATGTTCACAACCTCACCAGAGTCATATTTTACGGTGGCCCTTCGGTCCCAATAGGCTACAAATCATTGTCTGGCACTTTATCTGGCCAATATTCAAGACCATGGTCATTGCCAATGTCATCATCTGGTGTTTTAATTGGTAGTCCTATAGTTAGTACTAAACGACTTGATTCATTACATCCATCATCAGGGAAATATCAAGTCAGTCCTTATGGGTTAATTCCTTTAAGTACCATATCAACTGGACTCCTGGCATTCTGAGAACAATATTTTCCATCTTATTATCCTCCTTATGCTGGGGGAAAACCTATGGTCACCCAATATGATAGTACTCAGTAAAATGTTGGTTAAACTAATGTTGACATGAATGTTTGTCAATGGCAGCCCACTTTACCTATCCAACCACAAACGATTGTCCAATCGTATCAACCAATTCAACCTGTTACACCCACTTCAATACCACTTGTTAATACATCTATACCCTAGTTACTGAATAAAAATATTATACATCAAACTTATCATGCAATTTCTTTGACTCAATATCATCAAATGTTGGGTCAACAAACTGAAAATCCTTTGGTTAATTTACAACAACCTGTATCAGGGATCATTTACTCACAAGTTGGTGTACCATTTTATGGGATGTCGCAAACACAACCTGGTTATACATATCAACCGAATCCAACTTAGACTAATTTTGGTTATAACATTGGTGGACAGACCCCTTGGCAGCCACAGGCACAAATTCCTCAAACTTCATATCAGCAAGTATCATATCCAGGTTTTGGCCAACAGAACTCTCAAGCATTTTCTATGCAAAACAACCCCTATCTAGGTTACCAACATAAAATCCCATATGTTGGTGCTCAAATATGTGTTGCCCAAGCAATTCAATCTTATCTTGGCTATGCTCAACCTGACCTTAATAGACAATTACCTTTTGTTGAAACCTTGGAATTACCAGATTTAAACCGGTTAACCAATGGTCATATCAATTATGCTTCTTGGTGGCTGGTGATACCACATAAATTACCCTTCGACATTCCTAAATTCAATGGAAACCCTGGAGAAGATCCATCAACTCATGTTATGACTTATCATTTATGGTGTTCATCAAATTCCCTAAATGCTGATTCTTTTTTATTACGTCTTTTCCAGCGAGCGTTCACAGGTCTAGCAGCTAAATGGTACATTGAATTACCTAGAGATTCTTTTGAAAATTTCACTACCTTAGGTACTATCTTTTTGACACATTTCTAGTTTCCGATCAGATACGAAACTGGAACAAAAATCTTGACCAACTTCAAACAGAGTAATGCTACTCACATTTCAGATCATATTCATAAGTGGTGTCACCGTTGACGAATAGTTAAGACATTTGTTCCTGATCAACTCCTTCTTGAATGGTTCATCAAGTCCCTGTTACCATATATAACTGAGGATGTGGCTAAAGGTGGCGTCGTCATAGAAGAGAAATTCATCGCTCATGCCCAGTATTTAGACTTGATTTACACTCAGTCCGGCATGCTCTATAAAAAAAATCCCAAATGCATCACGATCTAATTTCAATGTTCCTCATCAAAGAAAGGACTCTCATGTCGGAGACAGCTTGATAAGCATTGCAAACACACACAACACTACTGCATCTGATCCTCCTCCTACTTCCAAAATTAATGTTGTGTCCTTTGACAAAAGCAAAAGTGATAAGCAACTAGGAGGTAAGAAAAAGGGGAAATCAAAGAAAAAGAAAACTTCTAACCCACAGGAATGATCATCTGATCAACCGTTAGGATGACGGAAACCTCGTTATCCATGCATAATCTGTAACGAGGAACTTTTTTTTAGGTATTGTCCTCACCATGTTGAAGTCTCAAAAATCATCAAGACTTCTCATGCATCAGATGTGTTGACAGACCCATTTCCAAATCCAAACACAAATTTGGTTGCTACGGATCTAGCTCCTAGTTCCCAAGTGTTAATGTTATCCACTACAAAACCTTGACAATATATTTTGGTGTCGAGGCGGAATAAATAATATGGTAGTCCAACTACTGATCAACCTAATACCTTGACAACAAATCCATCTAATGAATCGGTACCACCTCCTGTCATTCCTGAATTAATGATTAAGCCACCTGTTATTCCTGTTATTCTTGTTATTCAAGTACATTTTTCAACCATATCTAGATGATTTACTAGTTCATTCACAAAAATTAATTGATCACTTGATGCATTTGAGAGCCATCTTCTTACGCTGTCGACACTACAAGATACGCCTCAATCCGCACAAATGGGTGCTTTGTGTTGGTTATGGTCGATTGCTCGGATTCATAGTTTCAAAAGAAGGAATTCAAATAGACCCACTGAAGGTATAGGACATTCTTGATTTTCCTGTGCCATCAAACTTACTTCAGATATAGAAACTTCAAGGAAAGGCTAACTTCCTGAGAAGGTTCATTCCAAACTACGCTGAAATGGCTAAATTATTTATTCGATTATTAAAAAAGGGGGTTCCCTTCCATTGTGACCAAGTTGCGCAAGCTTCTTTTGATGCTGTCAAGGACCATCTTGTCCGAGCATCATTAATGTATCCTCAAAATTATCAAAATGATTATTTCCTATATATCGTCGCGAAGGAAATTACCATTGCTATGGTTTTGGTCCAAGTAGAAGATGGAATTGAACATCTGATCTATTATTTGGGTCGTAATATCAACGATACGGAAGTTAAGTACTCGTACGTTGAAAAGCTTGCCTTGACAGTTGTTCAAGCTGTCCAAAGATTTCGCCATTATATCCTGCTCCGAAAAACAATAATAGTTTAGAATTGCGACCCCATGACTTACATATTATGACGTCAATTGCTGGGGGGAAAATATTCAAAATGGATTGTCATTATGCAGGAATTTGATTTGGAATTCATCAAATCCAAGTCAAAGAAGTCTTTAGTTTTCACTGAGCTTCTATGTGACCTTCCCTCTAATAGTAATGCAACTACGTCGGAACCATCTATTCCAGATGATTCTCTGTTTCTGATTGGATCATCTGATCCCTGGTATGGAGATTTTATCATTTATCTCCAAACCCAAACTTTTCAACCTAATACCTCTTGCTCTGATACGCAACATATTCGATACCAAGCCAAAGATTATCTAATTTTCAGCGATAAACTTTATCGTCGCGGTGTCGATACCATTCTAAGGATGTGCCTCACTCATGAGGAGGCCGAAAAATTGTTAAATGATTTCCATGCTGGGTTTTGTGGTGGAGATTTATCTGGTTATGATACCGTGCAGAAGATACTTTGCACCGATTACTTTTGGCCTACTATTTTTCGAGATTGTATCCTCGCAGTCAGAATTTCTCATGCATGCCAGATTTTTTACTGTAAAATCCGCAAAACGCCAGCACCAATGCATCTTGTTTTCTTTGCTAGACCATTTACAAAATGGGGTATAGATTTCATGACCTGTAATCCTCCTTCATCTGGGGGGCATGGTTATATTATTATCGCATTTAACTATTTTACCAAATGGGCCGAAGCGATGTCTACATTCAACAACACAGGACAAACAGCTGCATTGTTTTTCTTCAACCATGTTATTGCACAGTTTGGGGTCCCATAGGCTATAGTTATGGATCATGGGAAGAATTTTCGCAACCATATTATGTCTGAATTGACAGCCAAGTTAGGATTTTCACATGATAATTCTACTCCTTATTATCCACAATCGAATGGACAAGTTGAGGCTATTAACAAAAGTCTTAAATGAATACTTCAAAGAATGATAGGAGTCCGTAAAAGGAATTGGTACTTGATCCTACACTCCGCCTTATGGGCGTATCAAACCTCGGTGAAAAATACAACTGGATTTACCCCTTTTCAATTGGTATATGGCCTCGAAGCTATCTTACCAATCCAATGTGAAATATCATAGTAAAAACTCACGACAGACTTGTTACCTGACACCTAAAAAGAAGAAGTGCATCTCCTTAACCTCATCCATCTAGATGACACGCGTCATGAATCCTAATTGGCCAATGAAGCACATAAGAGACATATAAAGGCGCAATATGAAAAAAATGTCCAGCCTTGCATATTCTCAGAGGGCAACTTGGTCCTTCTTTACAACCAATAAGCTGATGTAATAGGTACAGGGAAATTCAAGCCATTATGGCATGGCCCTTATATTGTCAAAAGATTTATTGCTAAGGTTGCCTACAATTTAGTTGATTACGATGGAATTCCATTGGCACAACCTAGAAATGGGTTGTATTTGAAACATTACTATGCTTAATCATGAGCGTAGTAATTTGTTTTATTATATTGTTTATATGCTGTTGATTTGCATTCACTATCTTAATTTGTTTTTTTAGAGTTTTCTTGACGTTAGTAATCCACTTTAAATTTCATTGCAGATGATTGAATCTTTGGAACCATTTTTTGGATATGTTGATGGCGCTAGTCATAGTACGGAGAATCTATCCTCTACAACATGGGCCATTTTTTCTCCGAACAGTGAGTTAGTGATTTTTCAAGGGATTTGTATCGGTAGATCAACGAATAATATCGCTGAATATAGTGCGTTGATCGAACTTCTCTCTGATGCCATTTCATTTGGTATTAACCACATAATCATAAGGTTAGACTCACAACTTGTGGTACTACAACTTACTAGTATTTATTCTGTTAGAAATCCAACACTTCTCAGATTGTTCCTAAGAGTTCAACTTTTGGAGAGAATCAACACATTTCCAGAAATATGGAAACTTTAACTGATTCATTAGCTAATCAAGTTTTAGATAGGAATTTGCAACATAGGTAAAGAAAAATTTCACATAATTGAATAAGATTGCACATTAAACATAGGAAAAACACTGAAAACAAATAGATAGATAGTTATAGTTTTTTTACAAAATTTGTGTCCAAGACACGTTGGTCATCTGACCTCAAAATGTATGCAAAAATCACAAGTAAACTAGTGGTTCTCATGATAGCACGCTATAGATCTAGAAATCCTATGGAATAACTGCATCCAACGGCTAGGAACCTCAATTCTGTGTCGCTGCAGTTGCATGGGAAGCTCTTCGATCTGGAAATCCGGAATCCTGAAGGTCAACCCCTCTATGTGCTGCTAGAGCTCAGCAAGAGTCTCATCCATATCAAGGTCCTGAAGGACTACTCTCCCGACAGCCCTCTCTATTGGCACATCCGCTTCACGCTCTAGTTCCTCTATTGGTTTAACATGACCAATATCTACATTACATTAAAAATCTAGTTTAATCTTGGAAAGAAATAAAAACACAAAAAAATTTTGTATAAACCTTATCAGAAAAAAAAAACATGGTCAAATCATTCTTACTTATTGCACCCCACTGAGTGCCTTCTAGTAAAACTAGATCTGTATCTCCTCGGAAGTCGACGCCTGCGTTTGCATATTCATCGATGGCGACGATCTGTCACCAGAACCAGGTGAAGAATGTAGTCAAGAACATAACATTTGATTGGCCTGAATGCTGACCCATGAGTTCTACCCATCTCTGCATTCAAGAATCTCTAGGACTAGATATATCCATTGTTACATGTTGTGGTTTCCTCAGTGGAATCCATTCCAAAGTGAAGGAGATAACGATGGAACCATAACTGAAATGTTTCTTCCTTCCTCCCTTTTCTTTATTCAGTTGTTCCTTTATTTGAGATAGAACAGCTTTAGACCAGTTGAAGACTGTTGGCTCTAAGCACTCTAGCGCATATTATATATATGATTTGTTCGCTACATGGAGTGTAATGGTGCCAGCTAGTTTAGTGATCCTAAAAAGGATGGTTCTCAAAGGCAAATCCCTGACATCCCAAATGTTTATTTTTCCTTCTTTTCTAGGTTCTGACCCTGGGTATCAATACTGCATAACATAATCCCTCACTGTTTCTCCTCCAATGACAGATCTTGTGAGTGAAATGGGAAAACCTCTCCTTGGCAAACCTGTGAGAAAATACACATCCTCAACTGTTATGGACAACACTTGATTTTTTATGCAAAATGCTTCTATCACCGGATCCCATGTTCGAACAAGGAACTCTAAGAGTTCTGTTTGTTGCCTCATTGCCGATAATTTGAAGTAATTAAGTAGCCCACAATCTCTTAAATCTCTTACAGTACCAGGATCATTCAAGGCAATCATATCTTGTTCTTCATGTTCTATTCTCTCCATGTAATCATCATTATAATCCAATGGAAACCTGAAAATCAACCATAAGATCCATTAGATACTATTCATTGTAAAAAACTAGGCAAATTTTGGACACAACATGAAAACCAAAAACTTCAACTGTGCCCAATGCACTCCCTGGGCTGAGACAGTGCATTGCACATGCAGGTACACTTCACTGTACCTGCTATGCAGTGTAGGTTTCGACATTCAAGGGTGTGTTGCCCTCAATTTGGGAAGAATTTACCATAAGGGCCTCAAAACCCTAAAAAACTGCAAGGAATGGTAATGAAATAAATATTGAAAGAAAGAGGAGGTTCAGGCACTACCCAGAATCAAACAGCGATGAAATCCATCCACATAAATGACCACAATCGACAACTGAAGTTCGGGGGCAAAATCAGGTTCAGAGCTCCAAAATGCAAATGGTAACTATGGAATGGTAAAAGTGAACAATGAAACTTCTTTTTATAGTCATTTAATTGTTTGCAAGTTAAATTTATTGCTATAACTATAGTTTTATTATGTTTTTATCATGAAACAGTTATTTTTAATCCATTTTATGTTGTTATGAATAGGAAATACAAATGATGAACAGATTAGTCGTGCAGATTTATTTCAAGAAAGACGTAACCACAAAGCATGCTTTTTCTCCTTATTTTTCGAGATTTGTTAAAAATGAAAAAGGATTCGAAGCGCACTTTTATCTCTTTTTCGAGATTCGATAACAATGAAAAAGGAACCCGTGGAGTCTTCTTTCAGCTCTTTTCAGACTCCAATAATGTGAAAAGATTACCGAGCACTTGTCATTTCGAGCTCGTTAAATTAAATGAATTGATATCTACTCAGTATAAGTTTAACCCTTTTCCGGACTGAGATGGATTATTTACGAAAAAGGAATGCCTTGGTTAAACATGACCAAAGAGGTTCTTTCAGATATTATTTTACATTTTTTTGAAATTGAGAGACAAATTTATGAAAAAGTACTTTTGGAGTTCTCTTTCATCTTCTTTTTCAGACTCTCTAAATATGAAAAAGGACTGGGCTATCACTGTTGTTAAGCTCGTTAAAACATAAAATAGCGACGGGCTTGTCAATCATGGCAAGATTCGAGTTTCATTCATCTCTAGACTCAATAAATTATTAAATAGCGATACTTTATTCACCCGAAGGGTTGAATTAAAGATCAAGAAAATGTTATCCTACTCAAGCTTGTTAAAAAATAAAGAGGTACTAGTCGACAAATGACCGGGGAAAATTTGGGAAAAACATGTAAAGTTTCTTTTTGGTAGCAAGTCGCTCTTGAACATGACACTTATTTCACTCCATGTCTGTGATTGTTTGGGTTGGGTAATCATCTTGACGGTTCATTCACACCTATGGTTCATCATACCTTCACTTCGGTTTTGGGTCAATGCTTCCAACTCATCATAGTGTCACTGATATGTTCAAGAGAATTCATCCAGTGACTAAGAACTCATCCATCTGCAATACTCATAAACCTTCATTTTCATGATCGTCATCCCTGAAAATTGCTATATCAAGTCATACCCTTGTCTCCGAAATTAGTAACTCTTGTTTTGCAATAAGATTAATTCCTGTTGACGAAAAATCAATATCCAGGAAGTTCACTTAGAAACATCAGATTCCAATACCATGAGGCTTGTTACAGCATCGACAAGATCCTTGCTTCCAGACCTTTGACCGAAAGATTTTGTTTGGTGTTTGATATCAAATCATCTATTCACGCCTTATGAAATGTACTGCATTACCTTGAGGGCCATTGACATTAATGGTGGTTCTCCTGCGTTTTTTAACATCTCACATCATTGGTTGGTAATCAAACGATGTCTTTCCATGTTTGACGACAAATCATATATTCGCATGGCTAGAGTTGTACCTGAATGATCGAGTAAACGAGATAAGAAGATCCCATATCTAGTTTCATCCATCCAGGCTGTGATTTCAAGATTTTTTTACACATCATATGTACGGTGAACTTACCTACAGATTATCATCCAAACATGGGCCTATATCTGTAGGCGTGTCTGCATCTGGGCAACATTCCAATGTATACGACTTTCTGAATTATGTACATGTTATTAGATTATTTTATGTGCTGACTATGGGAATACCTACCCTCAACAATTATGATCAATAGAGGATATATCATGATGTAATGTATTTTAATATTGATGCAGGTGACCACTCTGATTTGTTTCCAGGCTCATCACAGTTTAAAGCATCTCAATCAAATGTTCTTATTATTTGGATCTCATCCTTTAGGGGGAAATTATTATAGGTCAATTTGGGAACCATTCCTAGTGTCCTAGTTAATTGGGCATCATCTCTAGGACTGATGATCAAGGTTCTATCATTCCCTATCATCTCAGTTGCTATATGCCCCAAGACAGGAAACAACATAAATCAAACAATACTTTCATCAAGAAAAGGTTTCCATGGCTTGAAGATTATTATTTAACATATGAGAGCTCACCAACGTAGGCTCTAAAGGGCCTAAGTGCATTGCATATGAAGGTAGCCCCATTCAAGGATGCTCTGCAGAGCACTTCCCAACATTCAAAGGTGCGTTGGCCACCTTGGGAGCGAAATTCTCATTGTTTTGAAATCTCCACTTGGCCAGTGTCTTCTAGAAGGGTTCACATGTGTCAAGCTTCAGATCCAAGTGTCAATTTGAAATCTACATGACTGGAAACATTTCTTTCCTATTTTTGGAATGCTATTGATTACAAAAAAACCTACAATTCATCTATAAATTGAGCACATATCTAAGTGTTTGAGGAAGAAGAATTTTAGTAGAGAAATTTTGGAGAATTTTCAATTGAGAGTTTGATTTGTGGAGCTGCTACTAGAGAGATTTATGTTGTGATGAGACTTGGGAAGTCTGCTGGAAGGTCACTTCAAATCAGTCACTAGGTTGTAACCTCTCCTTCTATCATCAATAAAGAGTACTTATTGCTTTTCCCTACATGCATCTATGTTAACTTTGATTTTTTATTTTACATATTGTAAGATCTTGGTTGATGAATGTAGTTTATGCTTAACTGATTTAGCTAAATAGCTTGAATAGATATCTATATTATTGCATCTTCTATTGTTTTAGTGTTCTTTCTTGCAGGAAGCATTCAACTCACAAACCGCTTGAATTTGAAGTTGTAGTGGAAGTGACAGAAAGGAGGCATTTGGAAGCGACTGAAACATGTAAGCATCAAATTATCTTTGTATATCTGTTCTGAGTAAGGAGAAATGGTAGTATAGTCTTTCACCTGTTGTTCTAGACTAGCACCTATCTAGGGAAGTGTAATTTATCCATATATTACAATTCTAGCCCAACACTCACCACCTATGGAGAAGATATGCAGGCATACTAAAATATGCTCAGGCCCACAAAATATGTAAAAATTTACTTTTAAACCAGATGGGAAAACCTCGAAAAAAGTGACATCATAAAATCATAGTGTTGAGATCGTGCTAAGTTTCTCCACCACTCACCCAGAATTTATCTGACTAATATTATCATATATTTATATCAATATTTGATATCCATGTTTTTGTCATTTGCATGGGTGCAAGAATGCTGAGGTGTTTGAGGAAAATTGAATATATATGCTCAATATGGTGGTAACCTATTGAAAAGTCTTCCATTGGGAAAATTCATGTGGGGCAGGAAAAAGCATCTTTGAGGGAAAAATAGGCACAAAAGTTCTATATGTCTACATTCCTTTTAGATAGAATCTGTGCACTATGATTTCCCGAAAATGTACTGGAACTAAACACTTGATTAAAAGTTTCCAATTTACTTTCACTGTAGAGTGTTATCATAATCAAGCTTCAGAGGCACATATAAAAAATTATTTGAGCACCTATTTGCAGTTATTTTTCATATGGTATTAGAGATCGATCCTCCTTGCATGACGAATTGGATGAAGGAGTTACTACAGGATATCACATATTGGTTTTCAGCTCCCAAGGGTACATACATTAGATGTTTTGGTTGTCAGACATCCCCTCATCTCATGCTATGATATGTAACCAATAAGGTGGTCATGCAGGAAGTAGAAAATCAGTTGGACATGGGATTGTTGGTAGTTCTTCACAGGAGGAAGAAAGCCCCTTGGCCCACCTTCCCTTTGAGGATCAGATTATATGATTCAAAGAGCCATAAGGTGAAAACAAAATAAATAGAAAAGGTGGACCGATTACACTTTGAAACTGAAAATTTTCATGGATATGATCCCAAGAGAGTGTGTATGCAACATTGTGAAAGTGTCACTTTCAATTGGGTTTATTCATCTATATCTATAACAGAAGACAATAGGGTAAAGAAATGGTACAATGCAACTACAAAGGCAAAACCATGGATGGAAACTAGTTCACCCCAAGATCCACTAGCTCAAGACATGCAGTTATAGGAGGTAAATTAGATAAGCCCTCAAGTAAATGGTGCTCCTAGGAAAAAGATAAGGTATGATTCAATAGGAGAAAGAAATAGTAAATGGAAATTTGATCCTTTTAACACAGGAGCTATTCGAGTAGAACATGATAGGAGAGAAGAAAAATAAGAGGATAAGAGGAAGCAAGATGAGTTTATTGAGAAGCAACAAGAAGAATAAGAGGAGAGGAGAAGAATAGAAGAGGAACACCAAAGGAAGTGCATGGAGGAAGAAGTAACACAAAGACTATAAGAAGAACAATTGACTCAAGAGATAGAAGAGGAAGAGTTTTAAGAAGAGGATATCATCCAATCCATGGATGATAAACCTAGTTCTCTATGGGAACTGCCCCTCATAGGTAGCCATCTTCCTTTCAGAGAAATCATAATCACACCTCCACCCACAGATAGATTCATGGATGTGTGAAGTGTATTGTTTGATCAACTTAAGAAGAGAATCATGCAACATAGGCATAGATAATTCCTGAATGATCCTTAAAATTCAATCTCAATTTATATAAAGGAGGTGATAATTGGAAACACCAAAAGGAATCCCGAATTAATCCTGGTAGAAAATGTTACTTTTTCTACAACGACATAGGATAATTCTAAATACTAGTTGAATGAGAATGCCAAATTGGGAAGAGAAATTTTTTTAGTGAAGCAATAGGAGGAACATCTTGCGGTGAAGAATCAGTGATTACCATATTAGACATTCAACATCGCAGAATGGAAATCAACCATGTAGGAGGAATGAGGGCCAATGGAGGAGACCATGGCACAATTGTATTATTGTTGGGCCAAAATTGTGAATTATGAATAAATCATGCTTCCCTAGACAGGTGCTAGTCTAGAACAATAGGTGAAAGACTATATGACTATTTCTCCTAACTGATAACAGATACACAGAGAGGATTGGAGGCTTACTTGTTCAGTCGCTTCCAAATGGATCCTTTTGTCGCTTCCACTGCAGCTTCAAATTGAATTAGTTTGTGAGCTTAATGCTTCCTGCAAGAAAGAACATTGAAACAAAAAAAGATGCAATAATATAGATATATATTCAATTTATTTAGCTAAATTAGTAAAGCATAAACCATATACATCAACCAAGATCTTGCAATATGGAAAATCAAATTCAATACAGATGCATATAGGGAAAAATAAGCAGTACTCTTTATTGATCATAGAAGGAGAGGTTACAACCTAGTGACTTATTTGAATTGACCTTCCAGCAACGTTCGCAAGCCTCATCACAATATAAATCTCTCCATCAGTAGCTTCGCAAATCTAGCTCTCAATTGTAAATTCTCCAGCATTTCTATACTCAAATTCTTCCTCTTCAAGAACTTAGATTTGTGCTCAATTTATAGATGAAGTGTAGGTTTTTTTGCAATAAATAACTTTCCAAAAATAGGCAATACATGTTTCCATTCATGTAGATGTCAAATGGACACTTGGATCCGAAGCTGGACACATGTGAACTCTTCTAGAAGGCACTGACTAAGTGGAGATTCCGGAACAATGAGAATTTTGCTCCCAATGTTACCAATGCACCTTTGAATGTTGGGAAGTTCTTTTCAGAGCAACCTTGAATGGGGCTACTTGCATATGCAATGCACCTAGGCCCCTTAGAGCCTACATTGGTGAGATCTCATATGTTATACAATAAGCTTCAAACCATGGAAACCTTTTCTTGATGAAAGTATTGTTTGATTTTTCTTGTTTCTTGTCTTAGAGAATATAGCAACTGAAATGATAGGGAATGATATACCTTTGATCATTGGTCCTGGAGATGATGCCCAGTTAACCAGGTCATTGGGAATGGCACCCAAATTTACCTATAACAATTATAAAAAGGTACTTCTACAACAAGTGTTGGCTCCTCTAATTGGAATTCATAAGAAAGCATAGGAAGTGGTAAAACTCCTGAAAGAATAAAAAAAATCATTTGACCATATTTAGGAGTGGGCTTCCTAGTATTCATATGCTCCATAACATTTTGAAAAGAAAGATAGGATTACCGCCAAAGTAGATAGTGTTCAGTTGATACTCCACCATCAGAACTACATGCGTCTTGGAGAAAAATCGATTAGTACTATTGCTGCTTATAATCCACTACACAATAGTTTTGAGTCTATAACATAGAAACATGGGATGCCTTTAATAGGGACACTTCAGGCAATCAGAGGCAAAGAAATCATATTCTAGGATATCAGGTAATACATTGAGTAGATTAATCAAACAACATAATAGGAGGCTTGGAGGTTACAAAAGACATTATTCTATAGTACACCATCACACCAGTCAAAGCTCATATGGAACTTTCATGGCCATGGAACAATGTATAATAAAAATCTAAGACCATATTGAGGGAGGCACTGGAGGTGAATATGCATTACATAGGGGATATGTCAGTTTGGGTCAAAGCCATCTCAACGAAGTTCAGGGCATGACACACTTACATTAAAAATGAGCCCCATGAAGAAGCCAATGACTTATCAATTTGCTGAGCCTTTGTACCATTATCATTTTTGTCCTATGTAGCCACCATCTCATATGTAATTTGTCTCATGTAATAAATGGTATGTAATGAAGTACAAGGGACACATGTGGAATGTTAATAATCACATATAGAATGTAATAAGTCATGAATAGTCATAGGAGTTGAATAGTCACGAGGAATCTAAAAGGTCATTGTTATTTGTTATAAATAACTCCTCATAACTCAAGTGAAAGGCTTGGAGTCTTGGAGTCTTTCCTTGGTTTCTCATGTAGTACATAGGAGATAGATTATCCTTTGGAGAAGTGGATATAGTGTTTCATTTATGTAACAATGTACTTGGGATATTTCATTCTTAATTAGAATATCTATGAGCTGACACTTCTTCATACATGTATCATAGGTATAGTAGGATTATTATTGTTATGTTTATGGTATATGGCACTTTAATTACAACTAAGTTAATGAACTAATTTTTTGCTTAGATATGGTTTTTATTGAACGAGTGTTTTTATTCCTTATTATGTGGACTAATCGGCAGGTAATCAACAATTCTTTATATTCCTTTCCCGGTCCTCCTTTAGGATAATACCATAAATTTTCTAACAGGGTGCTCATTTTCCTTTAGCAAATGTGGAAGTCTCCCTCATACACCTTACATTGGGTGTCTCATAAAGACTATGTACTTTCTACCCCAAAGAGGTGTTGCATTCTCTTGTGTGTAATCGTAACCAAGGCATATCTTTGAAATATTTGTAATAGGGGTTGAACCATATGATCGGATGGGACTCCTACACCAAACAATGTGAGGTATAATTGAGACTTCACATCAGGGATATCCCCTTACAATGTTGGTGGCATCCAACTTCCTTAACACAACAGAAGAATACAGATTTGTGTGGAGGAGAATGGACTTAGGTGAAATTTGTGACTTTGGATGACAGTGGTGGTTGGATGCATCGCTGACCACAAGGATCCTGCGATAGTATTAAATGATGGCGATAAGGAATTGATTAGTGCGGTGGCAGGACTTGAACAATGGCAGCAGGGAATCTATTATAGGAAACATCAGTTTATGTGATAGGGAAAGACCGAGTGGTAGGTCATGGATTTGAGTGGTTTTGGAGGATTTTATTGGTTTTGGTGAAGGTGATAGGGTGGATGTAATGGTTATGGCTTGGGACGACTGTTTGGAATTGGTGATTAGGGAACCACAACGAACAGGGTTGGGTGCAAGTGGCTTGGAAATGACGAAACAATAGCATAGTGGTAGCTTGGTGTTTGTTTGTCTGTAGGCCTATGGTTGCATACAATGGCCTTGACCCTTTTTCGTGTTTTTTTAATATCTGTATATTTACCCTTCATTATTATTATTATTATTATTATTTTAAATTTTTAACCTTTTTTTTGAAATATATATATATATATATATATATATAACTTTATTTATTTTTATTTTTATTTTTACTTTTCTTTATACTTTTTTTTAAAATGTATATAATATATATATATATATATATATATATATATATATATATATATATATATTACCCTTTTTACATTTTCTTTTCCCCTTTTTTTTTAAATATATACTTTTTTTCCTTTTTTTAATGGCCAAATATTGGGTTGTAGAATGGAGAATATTCAGTCAAAATTTTTAATAAAAACACTTGGCTTGCAATGACAAAAAGATTAAAGAAAATTCGATTTCCAAAGGCTGGATCAAAATGGCTCCGTGTAGCGGTTGAATGGCTAGAGGATTGAACAACTCTTATATCAATGCAATGAACAAAGTTTGTACTTCACAGTTATCTTTAGAACACTTGGTACATGAAGACATCCTTTGACGATAATATATATATATATATATATATATATATATATATATATATATATATATATATATATGAAATAGTGTATAAAATAGTTTATATGATGTGTGATTAATTACAATGAGGGTGAGGGTCTTCTTATATACCTAGGCAAGTACCACTTCACAAACGATCATGTCCTTAGAGGCACACCTCTTCATAACTAATCACTAGTTTAAGTATTGATGGGTTTCCGCAGTGCATAAAATTAGATATCTTTTTTTATTTTTTTTGGGATTCAAATACATTAAG
Organism: Pinus albicaulis; assembly: GCA_034641835.2. Lineage (NCBI taxonomy): Eukaryota > Viridiplantae > Streptophyta > Pinopsida > Pinales > Pinaceae > Pinus > Pinus albicaulis. The sequence goes on from CM076572.1 coordinate 488,358,209, forward strand.
AAAGTCATTCAACTATGAAAATATTCATATTTGAATGAATTTCTTAACACAGTTGAATCCCAAAAAAAAAATGATATCTAATCACTAGTTATATATATATATATATATATATATATATATATATATATATATATATATATATATATATATATATAAATATTTCCATCTAATACTTACTACCATTTTCTCAACTCTATATGAAGTCTTGTAAATTAGCTTCCCCATGTGAGGAATTTCCCAACTATTAATTTTCCTTGAAGAGTGAATTCATTGTGTTTATAAATAGATGTTGGAAATACTGAGAGGTGGGTGAATCTATATTTATCTTCAATTAGTATATTTTTAACTTCCCAAAACATCAATTAACATTATCATCAGATGTAACAAAAATCAATAGTAAACAACACCAATTAACAATGTGCAAACATTAATACAATAGAAAAAATATATTTTTAGGTGGAAACCCTTCCATGAGAAAAACCATCAAACACTTCTTAATATTTTATCTTCAATAAAATGTACATCAATATTTTTTTCTCCAAATAAGGAAGGCTCGAATCTTGTGATTTATAGGCTCCAAGCTAAAGGATTCCCCAATTCCCTCGTTTACTAGCTAAAATTGTAAGGATGTTGTTGGCTCCCCATGATTTGCAATATTGGCAAGAACAACTCTGTAGGGAACCACATCAGACCACTTTGGAGTCCATGGACCTAGCCTTCCTGGACTCAGAGAGGGCTCTCTCTATGTATTTGTTTATGAATGATATGTATTTATGCTTTTTTTTCTTCTGATTTTAGGCTAGTTATGAAGTTCTTAGGACTATTTGTTTGTTTGATTGGTTGATAGATCAAGGGTGTGATTAATTAAGGGAGTGTTTCAGCTGAATAGATAGACTATTAGAAACATTATTCCATTAGGCTATGGAGTAATAAAAGGATTTAACTGTTCACCAACTCTGCAAGGGTTTTCATAGGGTAAGCTAACTATATCAAGTGGATCTCTTAGATTAGATGAAATATGAAATGACAGTAAGTCGTGAAATTAGTAAAACTAAAGGGAAATTAAGAATCCTTTAACTCTACTTCAAAAAGAAAAGCCTTTTTGGTAACTGTTTGAGACAAACCAAAGGATAGGGAATACCATAGACTTCTTTTTCCAGACTCTAATAAGAAAACCTTAAGACAACAATCCAGTAATCCTAGAATTACTTTCAGACAAAGAAAACATTCAAGATAACAATGAGTGCAACTAACGAGAAAGATATACCTATCTTCTTTAATCAAACACTTTAAAAATACCTTCAAAGTAATAGTTTAAGACAAACTAAAGGACATGGCATACCATAGACTTCTTTGGCTGGAATCTACTACGTATACTTCAAATAAAGGCCTTAAAAACAATATTTCAAGCTACACCAAAGGACGGGGCATACCATAGAATTCTTTGGATGGACTTTAATGAATCATTTCCAAGAAAACAAGCTAAGTAGAACTAGAGAGCAATTAAAAATTCTCTAATTAGACCTTGCAGAAGAAAACATTAAGATAAAGAAAGCAGACAGAATCATGGTGCCAATGACATCATATCCTAATCTAAAATTTCTATTCTTTTATCAGAGGAAAGAATTGAAAATAAAAGGAAAACATTGACAAAGAAGGATAACTTCACCATTTACATAGCTCAAGAATCCTGTGAACATGCTTGTATTATTGATGTCCAAAATAGTTACATTACTCTAGTGCAATAGATCTCTCCAACTCAGAGTTTTCTCAAATCCATCCTAGCAACTCATCAACTAGCTCAGCAACCATCAATCAACCAACTAACCAACCAACAGTAAAAGTGAATCAAACATGCATTATTTATCTGAAAAATGAGGAGGTGATCCTAAGCTAGGGTTTCATATTTGTATTTATTACATATTTAATGAGTTTTTGAACTTTGAGACCATGCAAGGCCCAAGGCAAAATATCTAAGACTGAATCGCTGCAACAATAACTGCTAACTTAAATGTTGAGCTAACTTTTGGAAATGTTTGAATTTAAGGCTCCTTAATAACTTTTACAATAATTGTTAAGTAGCTGAGAAATGTCTCTAACTATTTCAATAAATATTGATGTATTTATTGAAATAAAACAGGCTATAGGTGTCTCAATGTGTCCCTAAAGAAGTAAATATTGTTTGTTTAGTCATTCAGATCTGCCTCTATGTCAATCTGATTTTAATTGATCTTTTAAACTTAGTTTAGGCCATTTTAAACTTGGATTTGTCCCTTTGTCTATTTTACTATTTTATTCTTAACTCTGCCTTTAGCTATGATTTGTGAATAACCTTTTAATCCTTGATTCTGTATTCAGTATTCTTAACCTCTACTTTGACTTTTTAATCCACTAACCTTCACTGTCACGGTCCTTTGACTGTTTTCTTCCTTTGCCTTTATCTCTGCTTGTGATTTTGCTGCGCACTGGAGCATCTTCTCATGTTTTGGGGTGTTTAAATGACCACCGATAGTCATGATCCATTGGTGTTTATGCTTTAATTGAAAATCCTAGTCCTTTTGATGGACAAAAAAATTGGATCATCACCCAGGGAGTCTGTAGAACATTATTGGGACTTTTAGAATGCCATTTATGCATTTATTCTTCAGTAACCTGCACATTAAAATAAATTAATTAACTAAAAATCCACGTTCATGGCTTTTATTCATTTTTTTGGGTATTTCGAGCTTTATGAGCATTGCAGAGGTGTTAATGGTGGATGAGGGATTCATCGCAAATCCATAGGACTTTGGAATATTTGAATCGAGTGATAGTATTAGGTTTATGGCGGGAGGCAAAAAGGTGATTTTTTGCATATGAGGTAGGTGGTTTTCACGCGGAGAAAAGGTGGTAAACAATTTCGGGAAGATGGATACGATTCCATTGATCGAGAAATGCATGGAAGAGGGTACGAGTGGTAAAATTGCCCATTTCGCGAGATTTGGAGTGGTTAATCTTTGGGCAGGAAATGGTGTGATATCGGCTGTAGATTGTTGGATCTCGAGGGATAGGGATCAACGATGGTCAGGGGTTTGAAATGATGGAAAATTTAGATGGTGGGGCCCAAGTTGATTAAATAGTGGAGGTGCTTATTCTGAGGGTAGGGCCAAGGTTATATGGCCGTGGGGGTTAGTGTTTGTGTAGGTAGGGGCTTAATAAGAAGGATCCTGGGGCAAAAAATAGAAGAAAGATGCTTAGGAATGGGGGCAGAAGGTAAGGTTACATGAGGGTTTTTAACAAAGTGCAGGGGGTTAAAAAATTTAAAGCGGTGGCTTTAAAATTTATAAAGGGTCAGGATTTCTTTAATAAAAAAGGGTTTTAATATAAAATATGGGTCCCGAAAGGTTTTATTTTTATATTGAAACAATGTAAAAAGGGGCTTTTTACATTGTTTTAGTGTAAATAAGGAAGAATGATGAAGGTGAGTGGGTTGATGGGGTTTTTAGGAATGAAAAGTGGGTCTTTGGTTAGGGGAAAAAAATAAGAATGAGAGGTTTTAAGCCAAAACATGAGTTTCTTAGAGCAGGTGAGAAATTTTGAGAAGGAAAAGTGAGATATAGTGAAAAGGGTTTCATAAAGATAATGAAGGCAATGAGATTTCTGAAGATAACCGATAGTCAAGAAATGTTATCTTCAGCAGATTGTAGAAAATCCATAGTCACCTAGTGAAATTGTAGAATACAGGAGGATAACAGTGGCTCCAGCTGGGGAGGGCAGCTCCTTTAGGAAGTGTCAGGAACCTTAGAGTTCAAATCTCTGTAAATTGTAGATCAGTGCCTTGATTGTACTTGGCAGATTTTCTCATTCTACAATTGTTGATTTGTTGTTGTTCTTTGAAGCTGTGACTTTTAAAATCTGAAAAACATGCTTGCTCCAACTCAACTCTACCTACCCATCATTATATTATAGCATTTTTTTCTTCATTTGGGTGCATTTATATTGGCAAACCCTTGACATCATTTTTCTTTTGAAAACAAAAAATATCTACTTCTACCCTTATATCATCCAAAGACTCAGATTAGACCGATGAGCTCTTTTATTCTCTACCTAATCTACTTATCTCTCAAGTTTAAACATTTTGACATATTTTCATTCTCTAATCTATCAACGGGAAATTGAAAGCATGACCCAGTCAAGATTAAGCAATTCGATTTGTCATGAGCTGTGGAATTTTGGAAAAGCTACACATAGATTTTAATTTTTCAAAAAGTAAAACTAAAAAACGAGGGCTATAATCTAGAACTTGTAATTCATCCCTCTCTTTTCTCTTTGGTTCAGAATTGAACATTGGAACTAATATCTTTTCCTATCTATCTACTGATAAGCCAAGTTTAAATAGTTTGGCAAATCTTCATTTTCTAACTTATCAGCAAAAAATCAAAATTTTCTCAATCATGATTAGGCTATATGATTGAGCAAGACTTCCTTTTTCAAAAGTAGTGGCATTTGGACTTGCACACTTTTAGAAACATTCTTTTTGGTATGGGGATTTTACCTTTTCTTTTTATCTGCCCTCTTTTCTTCTTTTCTTTCTTTTTATGTTTATTTTTCTAATATTTTTATTTAAGCAGTGTTATATACAATGAAAAAAGCTTTAAACTAAGATATTAAACTGAAATAATGCTTGAGCATCCTGCCATTGACAAGACCTAAAAATAATTCTGTTCCATCCATTTATTGTAGAAAAAATGCATTTTTACTGCTTGCAGAATGGATGACGTATGGTCCATTCCATAGATTGTCAAATTTTCCATGCTTGCCTTTGTCTTCTCTTCATGAATCCCACTTCAGTACTTTGTCTCCAATGTTGAAATAATTTGCCTTGGTCCATTTTTCAAAAAGTTTCTTGATATTTTCCTGCACTTGCTTTGTTCTATTTTATACTTCTTCTCTAGTTTGTTGTAGTTGGACAATCTAGTTTATTATTATTTGCATATAATTTTCTTCAAGCTGCACTTCTTGGATGAGCTTCATCACTGGCACTCCCAAGATTTTGGGAAACACTACATATGCTCCATACACTAGCTGATAGGGAGACATTCCAATTGATTTTTTATTTGTTAATCTATCTGCCCATAGTTCATTTACTATTTTTTTGTGCCATGAATTCTTGTTCTCTTCCATCAACTTTTTAATGATGTTTACCAAAATTTTGTTTGAGGATTCAGCCAACCCATTACCTTGATGGTAATAAGCTGTAGAATGGTCCAATGAAATCTGATATTTGTGGAAAATTTCCACCATTTTCTTGGATCTAAAAGCAACAAAATTGTCAGTAATAATTTTCCTGGGACAGCCAAATCTAGACATAATATGGTTTTCAAGGAATTTGATAATTACTAATTCTGTGGTAGTCCTGGAAGGAATGGCCTCTATCCATTTTGTAAAATAGTCAGTTGCATTAAGGATCCATTTGTGTTGGGTAGAGGAGGTAGGATGGATTTCTCCAATAAAATTTAGGCCCCATTGTTGAAAAGGAGCTTCAACAGAAATTGGATGTAAAGGTAAAGGCAACAATTTTATTTTTCCCTCAAAGATTTGGCACTTATGACAAACAATTACCATTTTATGGATGTCTTGAAAGAGGGTGGGCCAAAAGTAACTAGCTCTAAGGATTTTATTGAAATTAGTCTTCGAGTACAGGTGGCCTCCACATTCTCCTTCATGAAACTCGTGTTTTATCTTCTCTACATCATCCTTAGGAAAATATTTAAGCAATATACCACTAGCATTTTTCCAATATAAAACATTATCTAAAGTGCAAAATTTTACAACCTTTAAATTTAAGAATCTAGCCTATGTTTTGGAAAAACCAGGAGGAACATTCATATTAAAAAGCACATATAATATATCAACATACCAAGATGAATTCAGAAATGATTCTTCAATGGGTGGAGTTTCCAGCTCCTCTTGTTCATCTAATGCATTAATCATATTTATGTCTAGTGCTTGAAAATTTGTTTCATCCATGAGTTTAGCCAGTCCCTGTCCTTTGATTAGTTTAGTGGGCGTTATTTCCAGATCATATTCCAATATAACAAAAATCCACTTACCTCTTTTTCCATCAGGATCTTGTATGATTGTCTTTTACCACTGTGTGAGGCACAAATGCAATGATGTGTGAGTGTAGAATGCATACTGTAAAGACTTTCAATGTCTTGATTAAGGAAAAATATTATTTTTCCATTATGTTATATTTCAGAGGTACATCTCTTAATGCCTTGCTAAAAAATGCTATGGGATTCTCTTGTCCTTTTATATTTTTCTGCAGTAGGACAAAAACAACTATATGTTCTGATGCAAAAGAAAATATGAAGAAATATTTGGTAAAATTGGGGCTGATCAGAACTAGTGTTTGTGTGAGAGCTTGTTCTACCATATCAAAATATTACTTGGCTTCTATGGTCCATTTGAATCCTATTTCTCATTTTAGCATGTTTGTGGTGTTTCTTAGGAGTTTTGCAAGGTCTGGTATGAACCTTCTTAAGAAATTCATCTTTCCAATGAAATATTGCAGCTCTTTGATATTTCTAGGATGTCTGATTTGCAATATTCCTTCAATCCTTTCTGGGTCAATCTTGATCCCTTCTTCAGATATGATGTGGCCTAAGATTTTTCCTTCTTGAAGGCCAAAAAATGTTTTCTTTGGATTCAAAGACAAACCATATTTTCTACATTTTTCAAAGACTTTTCTTGAGTGAGCTAGGTGTTCTTCATCAGTTTTTGAATAGACTATTATGTCACCAAGGTATATCACAATGAAGTAACCTATCTCTTCTGAGAAAGAAATGTCCATGGCTCTCTGAAAGGTGGCCCTAGCATTCATTAATCCAAAAGGAATTTGTACATACATGAAGGTGCCTCGGGGTGTAGTGAAATCTGTCTTGTGTTAATCATCTGGGTGTACTAGCATCTGATTGTATCCTGAAAATCCATCTAGCAAAGAAATTCTCTTAGAGCCTACTATCATTTGTAAGATGTGATCCATTTTTCGTAAAGGGTAGATTTCTTTTAAGAAGGCTTTGTTTCAATTTATGAAGTTTATGCATAGCCTAATTTCTCTTGTTTTATTCCTTACTGATACAAGATTTGAAACACATTCTGAATATCTTAGAGGGACTATTATTCCAGCATCATACATTTTCTTAATTTATTTCTCAACCAAGGGTAGTTGCACAAGGTTTATTCTGTGCAATTTATGTTTAAAGGGCTTATGGTTTTCTTTGAGAGGGATCTTATGCTGGATTATCTCAGTATCGTATGACTTTAAATCTTCATAGCTCTAAGAAAACACACCAGTAAATTCCTTGAAAAGCTCAAGATATTTTTGTTTTATATGAGTTGGTACTATTTTGGACAATTTTATCATTTTGGGTTCTTGTTCCTGCCTATATTGCATTCTTCTACTTCAGCTTCATTGGGTTCCATCTTTGGTTTCCTAGGAACATAATTAAAGTCAAACAATTCTTCTAGAGGAACCAATCCCTTTGGAAAATTATCATCCTTGGACTGCAACACTTCAAAATATTATTTTTCTAAATTTGTGTACAACTCCGTTTCATGTGGGTTATGTTTTGTTAACATATTTATATCAGCAATATCAGGAGGTTTTTCTTTGTAAGTTTGTTCCTCCACAGAGCAGTCCTCTTCATGATCTGAGTCTGAATTTGGCACTTCAAACTCATTTTTGGACTGCAGGAAATATTCTATTTGTTTACCTCCTTCAAAAAAATGCCAATATTTTATGTTATCTGGGACTACTGGTCTATATTTTACTTGTATTGTGTATTGTTTGTTATGATAAGGTTTTTGACATGTGCTAGCTGCAAATGATAGACCATTGGTAAGGATGTTTTGGGTTTTTTGGTTTTAGGAACAAAGGTAAGATCATAATCTTTGAAAGTTTTTAAGAGGTAAAGGGCGTCATCCATATATGCCTTTAATCTAGGATGCTTAGCTATGTATTATCCCTTAATCTGCCTAATGAATAGCTCAGAATCTCCATGGACAGAAATTCTCTTGGCTCCTAGTTTCTTGAGTAGTTGTAGCCCTAGGAGGAGTGCCTCATATTCAACTATGTTATTTGTGCATTGAAATTTTAGCTTATATTAGTGACCCTATGCATGATTGTTCCTTGTGTTATTCACCCATACACCTGCTCCTGAAATAGTCTTGCCAGAAGAACCATCAAAACTCATACTCCAAAGAGGTTCAATTTCAGAATTATCATTGGGTTGGCTATTGTGGCTGCCACTATGTTTGTCATTGTTTTGTTTTCTATGGCCTTCACTATGTTTGTTGTTATATTCTATTTGGGTTGACTATTTTGACTGTTCCTCCTCCTTTTCCTCTTCTTGTTTAGCTGTTAGCCTATTTTTTGTCAATTGTTCACTAATGTTTTCATCATTGTAAAGGATAAATGAATCAAGGTCTGTTTGAATGGAATAAAGAGGGGAGTTATCTTGATTTTCTTGATTTCTAACCATGTATTTCATATGAGTCTCCCTATACAGTCTTCTTGGATGACTGAAAATAGGTATGGTATCATAGGTCATGTCCATTTGGAGGGTGCCTTGAAGTTTAGCTCCCCATGATCTTGAAAGGAGCATGCCATATTTAGGAGGAATATCAGCCACTACAATATCCATTACTAGGTTCTTGGCTGGTATTTGTGATATATTAACACAAAGATCTTTGATTAGGCCTAGGCATTTAACTCTATTGGAACCAAATGAGTATAAATATTTGTATGGTCTGGTTATCTCAAGGCCTAGTATTTCCATTACTACCTTTGGCATGAGGTTGTGTGAAGCTCTTGAGTCTAGCATGGCATTGTGGAGAATTTTATCATGGACGTTTAAACTAACATAAAATGGAGGAACACATCCCTCATGAAATTTTCCTTCTATTTATAGCCCAAACAAAAGTTCAAGTTTGTTGTCATTTAAATTCACAGAATCAACATTTTCTAATATGTTTAAAGCTTTAAAAAGTTGGGTTCTATATACATATTGAGTGACTAATTCAGTAAGAGGAATAGATATTTTAATCTTGGAAATTTCATTCTCTATACTGAAAGGCATTTGAGTTTTTGAAAGGTTCGGATCAGTTTTATCAGACACTATTTTCATAGAAATTTTATCTTGCTGGTTTTTATTAGGAAACTCAGTTAAAACAATTTTTTTAGGGGCACTAGCTGTATTCCTAGTGTTTCTTTGGTCACCACTACAATTTCCACTAAATTGACTGTTTTTTCTTCTATTTTTATCAGAACTTTCATCCACTGTGTTTGGACTTTCCGCTGTCTTTTTAGGAATGTTTTCAGGGATATTCTTGGTAGAAATTTCAGAGCTCTTTCTTTTGGGAGTATCTTGGTTTTTCTTTCTTCTGAGGTCATATTGTCTATGTACTTCCATGATGGCATTTTCAAAGCCTTGTTTGTAGTCTTCAGATTCTAGGATTTCTTCTTCAAATTGAGTTGGGGAAAACATGCCTTGTTCTTCCTCAGTGAGGAAAACATTATCCTCATTGTTTACTCCCATCAGATTTATGTGGCTTTCCTCTATTTCTTCAATTACTCCCTCATCCTCATCAGCATAGTTTTCTTGGAAAGGAGGCATGATTTGCTGATCAGGACCTCTTTGTCTTATTTGAGGGGGTTTTCTTCTAAAGTTTTGGTTTTGGTTCTGATTTTGATTTCTATTTTTAGGAGCTGTTTGGTTTTATCTAGAGTAAGATCTCTCATTTACATTCATCCTCTCTATCATCCTCTCCATAGTTTTAACTAGCTTATCAATCTTTGTATCAAATGTGGAGGGTGCAGCTTCTTCCCTATATGTGACTCTTTTTTCATTTTTCATTCTAGCTCTCTTGGCAATCAGATTGGCTTCTACACTTATTGCTCCCCTTTGCATGTCTTCTAAGGTAAAGGGTTCTCTTTATCTTAATTGATAATTCATTTATGGGTCAAAACCATTAGGTAATTTCATTAGAGCTATACCTTGTGGAGGTTTCATGTGTGTAGGGAGGGCATTGTATACACTATTGAACCTAGTGCAGTATTCTTGGACACCCTCTCCAGCATTCCTCTTAATGTTTTCATATCCTGATAAGTTTGGAAAGTGTTCTTATTGACTTCCCATTTGTTTAAGAATAATTTATGAAAATCAAGGAGGTCATTTATGCTATTATGAGTTAAGCCTTTAAACCATTTTCTTGCCTCTCCCCCTAGGCTTTGAGAAAACATTTTGAGTTTAATAGTTACAACATCTATTTCTTGTTTGTCAAAGTAGTCATTCATCCTATCCACATGTTTTTGAGTAGTAGTAGAACTACTTGCATCATATAAGGGAATCTTGGAATAGTAGTCCTATGGTATAACAATTAAAAGCAATGGTAGAACTAGTGGAGCATACCATGTTTCCATGATCTGTGGTTGGGGAAACAAAGAAGGGCTAACAAGTGGAGTATTGAAAAAAGGAGGTATAGGGTTAAATGGAGGAAGGCGAATAGTGGTGGATGAGGTTAGTACAATAGGTGGATGAGTCTAAAACTATCTAGGTTATCCAACTCTGAGATCTAGTCCTAGACAAGCTTTTTTCTAGGGGTGTGTCAGAGAGGACATTCTGTAAGTCTTTGAGGTTTTCAGGTAGGGAAATTGCTTTGTGGATAGGTTTTCCAATAGTTGGGTTTTTATACCCAGGAGATTTCCTAAGGATACTTTCAGGATTTTCAACTATTGCAGGAGGTTTTGCGTCAGGATGGGATCTGGTATAGATTCTTTTAGAAGCCAGACCTTGGACCCAAAAAAAAATTAGAAAGGTTAAGAGTTTATAATAGTTTTGAAAAACAAACCAATATTTAAAAGAAATACTTAATCCACAAAATATGCTTGACTGGGTTCTGTTGAGGTTTGCTGATAAAATAATTTTCCCAGTGGAGTCTATAGAGAACCAGTGGAGTCAGCAGGCCTACTGAAAACCTGTGGAGTGACCAGGTGGAGGATTTTTAAACACTCTTATGGCTGGTTGTTGTCCACCATCAGCAACCAGCTACCATTCTTGGCTAACATTTGATTCATCTAAGTTAAAATGAGGTTTTCTAAGTTCTTGAGATGATATTCAGTTGTTTTCTAACTAAGTATTTCCCAGTATGGTCGCCATTATGTTGGCTCCCTGTGATTTGCAATATTGGCAAGAAAAAATCTGCAGGGAACCACATCAAACCACTTTGGATTCCATGGACCTAGCCTCCTTGGACTAAAAGAGGGCTCTCTCTATGTATGTGTTTATGAATGATATGTCTTTATGCTTTTTTTTTCTTATTTTAGGCTAGTTATGAAGTTATTAGGACTATTTGTTTGTTTGATTGGTTGATAGATCAAGGGTGTGATTATTTGAGCGAGTGTTTCAGCTTAATAGATAGACTATGGGAAACATCAATCCATTGGGCTATGGAGTCATAAAATGATTTAACTTTTCACCAACTCTACAAGGATTTTCATAGGGAAAGCTAACTATATCAAGTGGATCTCTTAGATGATATGAAATAAGAAATGACAGTAAATTGTGAAATCAGTAGAACTAAAGGGAAATTAAGAATCCTTTAACTCTACTTCAACAAGAAAAGAATTTTTGGTAATTTTTTGAGACAAACCAAAGGACAGGGCATACCATAGAATTCTTTGGCCAGACTCTAATAATAAAACCTTAAGACAACAATCCAATAATCCTAGAATTACTTTCATATAAAGAAAACATTCAAGATAACAATGAGTGCAACAAAAGAGAAATATACACCTATCTTCTTTAATCAGACACTCTAAAAAGACCTTCAAAGTAATATTTTAAGAAAAACCAAAGGACATGGCATACCATAGACTTCTTTGGCTGGAATCTACTAAGTATAATTCAAAGAAAGGCCTTAAAAACAATATTTCAAGTTGCACCAAAGGACATGACATACCGTAGACTTCTTTGGCTAGACTCTATAGAATCATTTCCAAGAAAAAAGGCTAGGTGGAACCATATAGAAATTAATAATTCTCCAATCAGACCTTGCAGAAGAAAAAATTAAGATAAATAAAGTAGATAGAATCAGGGTGCCAATGACAACATATCCTAATCTAAAATTTCTGTTCTTTTATCAGAGAAATAATGGAAAGAATGGAAAATAGAAGGAAAACATTAACAAATAAGGATAATTTCACCATTAACATAGCTCAAGAATCTTGTGAACATTCTTGTATTATTGATGTCCAAAACAGTTACATTACTGTAGTGCAATAGATCTCTGCAACTCAGTGTTTTCTCAAATCCATCCTAGCAGCTCATCAACTAGCTCAGCAACCATCAATCAGCCAAATAACTAACCAACAGTAAAAATGAATAAGACATTAGTATTTATTTGCAAAATGAGGAGGTGATCCTAAGCTAGGGTTTTGGATTTGAATTTATTACAAAGTTAATGATTTTTTGACCTTTGATACCATGCAAGGCCCAAGGAAAAATATCTAAGACTATCTCACTGTAGAAATAACTTCTAACTTAACTATTGAGCTAAATTTTGGAAATTTTTGACTTTAAGGCTCCTTAATAAATTTTACAATAACTATTGAGTAGCTAAGAAATATCTTTGACTATTTCAATAACTGTTGATTTCTTTATTGAAATAAAACAGGTTGCAGGTGTCCCAATGTGTCCCTAAAGAAGTAAATGTTGTTTTTTTAGTCATTCAGATCTGCTTTTGTGTCAATCTGCTTTTAATTTATCTTTTAAAGTTAGTTTAGGCCATTTTAAACTTCGATTTGTCCCTTTGTCTGTTTTATTGTTTTCTTCTTAACTCTGCCTTTATCTCTGATTTGTGACTAACCCTTTAATCTGTGATTCTATCTTCATTATCCTTAACCTCTCCTTTGACTTTTAATCCACTAACCTTCACTGTCACGATCCTTTGACTGTTTTCTTCCTTCGCCTTTATCTCTGCTTGTGATTTTGCTGTGTAGTGGAGAATCTTCTGCTATTTTGGGGCATTTAAATGACCACCAATGGTCATGATCCATTGGTGTTTATGCTTGACTCGACGCTCCTAGTTCTTTTTATGGAGAAAATAATTGGATCGTCACCTAGGGAGTCTGTAGAACATTATTGGGACCTTTAGAATGCCATTTATGCATTGATTCTTCGGCAACCTGCACATTAAAATCAATTAATTAGTTAAAAGCCCGTGTTCATGGATTTTTTTCATTTTTTTGGGTATTTTGGGCTTTTAGAGCACTGGAGAGGTGTTAATGGTAGATTAGGGCTTCATCGCAAAGCCACAAGGCTTTGGAATATTTGAATCGGGCGACAGTATCGGGTTTATGGCAGGAGACAGAAAGGCGGTTTTTGCATATGAGGGAAGTAGTTCCACGTGGAGCAAATGGGGTAAACAATTTCGGGAAAATGGATGTGATTCCATTGATTGGGCGATGCATGGCGGAGGGTACGAGCGGTAAAACTGCCCATTTTGCGAGATTTGGAGTGGTTAATCTTCGAGTGGGAATGGTGCGATATCAGCCGTAGAATGTTGGATCTCGAGGGATAGAGATCAACGGTGATTGGGGTTTGAAACAATAGGAAAGTTAGACGGTGGGGCCCAGGTTAATTAAATAGTGGAGGCGCTTATTATGAGGGTAGGGTTGAGGTTATATGGCTATGGGGGTTAGTGTTTGTGTGGGTGTGGGCTTAATAAGAAGGAGGTCGGGGAAAAAAATAGAAGCAGGATGCTTAGGAATGGGGACGGAAGGTAAGGTTACATGTGGGGTTTTAACAAAGTGCGGGGGGTTAAAAAAATTAAAGCAGGGGGCTTTAAAATTTATAAAGGGTTAGGATTTATTTAATAAAATAGGGTTTTAATATAAAAGATGGGTCCAAAAAGGTTTAATTTTTATATTAAAAAAATGTAAAAAGGGACTTTTTACATTACTTTAGTATAAATAAGGAATTATGATGAAGGTGAGTGGATTTATGGGGGTTTTAGGAATGAAAAGTGGAACTTTGGGTAGGGGAAAAAGATAAGAATGATAGGTTTTAAACCAAAGCATGAGTTTCTCAGAGCAGGTGGGAAATTTTGAGAAGGCAAAGTGAGATATAGTGAAAAAGGTTTCATGAAGAGAATGAAGGCAGTGAAATTTCTAAAGATAGATGATAGTCAAGAAATGCTATATTCAGCAGATTGTAGAAAATCCATAGTCACCTAGTGAAACTGTAGAATACATGAGGATAACAGATGCTACAATGCCCTGGTTTATAGGCTCCAACCTAAATGATGCACTAACACCTTCTTTACCAGTTGCAACAATAAGGACACTCCAACGCCCTATTTAGGTTTTACCCTAGCACCACCCTACCACCATGATCAGCCAATAGAGAAGGTTTCACAATTTTCATTCTAGATCTACCCATGCTCAGATACAATACAAAATAAAAATCTCTCTGCAAAACAAACCTTTATTTAAAAATTAGATTTGCTTATGTGAAACAAACTTCTGCTTACATCAACCAACCATTGACACTGTTAGCATTGGAATCAACACTTATATTGTAACAAGCTCCTGACCAGACACATATTAAGCTCAAGGGATTTTCTTACAGTTGGATTATTATTTCAAAAGAGATTTAGATTCTCACACACATTGGAAAATTAAAGGGTTTGAAATTGATAAACCACTCACACATATGAGGGTACTACTGCTGTTGGGAAAAATACTGAGAGGGGGGGGGGGGGGGGGGTGAATCAGTATTTATTGCATATTCAAAACCTTTTACTTTTTCATTCCTTAAAACCCATACGCTACTTTGTTGAATCCAAGTAGCGTATACACGCGGATATCCTTCATAAAACTCGCGTATACACAGAGATCTAATTATGCCTTTAGTTCTTCACTTATATCATTCCATCATTCATTCATTAGATGTTCTATAAACAGTAAACATGTGCAGTAAGAACAGAATCACACATGAACACCAGGATTTTTAGGTGGAAACCCAAGTCGGGAGAAAACCACCGCTGCAGTTGCTCAGCCTTCAATATTTTATTATAGAGAAAATATCTTACAACATATGTGCTGGTGCAGACTCTACCAGCACGCAGGCACCCACCTGCGCTCGTTTACCAGCCTCTCCTGGAAGGGAGCTCCAACCCCCTGACTCGTTTACCAGCCTCTCCTGGAAGGGAGCTACGACCCCCCCGATCTCGTTTACCAGCCTCACCTGGAAGGGAGCTACAACCCCCTGACTGAAGGCTACAACCCTTAGCACCACCTTGGACCACGTTTCATCAATTTTCACACTGGATCCAACAACTTCAATAGAACAACACTTGCAGGCCACATTTCATCATATTTTCAGACTGGACCTTTTCCATACTTTTAAGCACAAACATACATCACCAACAGATACTTATCAACACAGATCAGATAGCAGAAACACAGCAGAACAGATCAGATATTTCATACCCTTTGCTTCAGCAAACCCTAGTTTGCATACGTGCTTTCACTTCACTGATGTCGCGTATATACGCACTTCCGTCCACACAAACCAGCGTATACCTCTGTATGTATTTCATTGCGCATACGCGCTTTCTCTTCAGCGAAGCCGCGTATATACGCGCTTCCTCTTCGGCGAAGTAGCGTATAGATCTTCAACCATCATAGAGCAGCATACTTCTTCAGATCAGACATTCAGTTCAGATTTAACCCTTTACTTCAGACATATGTTCGCCTCATCACAGATCTAATCACTCCATAAACAAATCTATCAAATACAGATACATTTCAGATCTAGATATCCCGCTTCATCATTTCTTCATAGGTGCATCATAGATTCAGATCTATCATCAAACCTTTACCCTTTCCATACAGATCTACTTCATAGAGAAGTATTCATTCAAGCTCAGACATCTTTCTCACACACTCATCATTTGCATAATGAATTTCTTCTCCTTATATAGGTTTATCCTTTTTCAATACCACGAGCCAAAACAATACCATGAGCCTTCAATACCACGGGCCCCTTTTTCAATACCATGAGCCAAACCAATACCATGAGCCTTCAATACCACAGGCCCCTGGATTTGCACTTTTGGGCACTTTTGCCCATATGTGACTTGTAACGTTCTTTTCCACGTGCATACGCGACTTCCCTTAGACAGATCCGCGTATTCATAGAGACATACTCTTTTCATCATACTTTGAGCACATTCTGAATTCCTTTCTTCATTGCCTTCTGTACACACTGTAGATACATCATATTTTAGTCATCAAGAACATATTCTCTCAATCACAACTTCATCAAGTAAGTTGTCATCATCTTCATCAAGAGGGTTTCCTTTCAGGGACAACACTCAACATCATAATATCAACAAGCATCACATCACATCAGATTTACATCATTTACTAAGTCCATCAAGTCACGAATAACTTCATCAGGTGGTTTGCCATCAAGGACAACACATGTCAACAGTCGCATGTCTTCATCTTCATTCAGTGGGTTGCCATCAAGGACAACACTTTGCATCATATTTCCAACAATCTCCCCCTTTGGACTTGATGGCAACCATGATGGTGTTTGGTTACCACAACAGATAAGTACATTGACACCATGTCACTCTCCCAATTCTTTGACACCATTATCTGCATTCAAACACCATGTCATTCTCCCCCTTTGACATCAAGGGCAAAGGGCGGATCAAAACCAGCGGATCAAAACCAACACACTCTCCCCCTTTGACATCAAGGGCAACGGGCGGATCAAAAACAACACACTCACCCCCTTTTCTCCTCATGTAGAAGAAGCGTTCTGCAGATCTGATGTATACTGAAGTGACCAAGCTCCCCCTGAGTTCATGCTGAATCATCAAAGATATTTTCCAATGGAGTACATGACTCTATGACTTTCCTATCACCAATGACTCATTTCTTACATCAAAGATCCATCCAAGTGGATTTACATATGAGACTCAACTACCCAACCAAGTGGGTTTACACAATTTGACTCAGCTACCCAACCAAGTGGGTTTACAAATTTGACAAGTCCTTACATGACTTAATATTACAATTTTACATCATGGGTCTCAACATGACCTTTTCATCAAAAATTCAAATATGACTTTTCATAACCAATACAAAAAAGACCTCAAGAGAGATCATATATCAGAACCACCATAATGCCAATACTGCATTATACTCAGCAAAGCTAATGACTAAGGCTCCCCCTGAATCTGTGCATCCATGCATCCTTTTCATAGGACTAAGGCTCCCCCTTAGTTTGTGCATCCTGAACACTTTCACCAAAAAATCATCAAGGCATCTTTATCAAAACATTAGAAATGGAATTATGAGAACTGGAACACCACCAGAGATACCAAACAATATCCGAGATACCAAACAACACTGCAGCTGTGCTGAAGAGAGCTGACTCCAAGCAAAAATTGTCAGCAATCAGACATACACAGTTTTCTGTGCAGGAACTCGCGTATATACGCGACTGTGTTTGAGGAAACCCGCGTATCCACTACCATCTTCTATATTTTGACCAGATCTGATCCTCTGTGAGGAAAAGACAGTGTTCAGCTTCTTTCTGAGATATTTGACTGCTTCCCTAGACTATAGATGGATAGAACAGTGTAGTTGTGTCTTCAAGCGTCATCCAATGTTGGTAGCATAAGCGCATTAGTAACCAAGTCTTCATATTCTTTGCAGCATCAATACAATCTTTCCAAGAGAGATTATCATACCAGAACAACATCTCCAAATAAGTGTCAAGCAGTTATCCATGTGGTCCAACATCATCAAGATCTTCAAGATTTAACATGAAGTAACATATGTAGGCAAAAAGATCTCAACCATAGTAACAAACTCTGCGTGATCTATTCTTATTTCTGAATCAAACAACATCCAACTCATCCATGTGTGAGCACATAAATACTTATCAGCAACCAGGGCTCAAAATCTCATCATAGTAATCCATGTACCAAGTCATCATCATTTGAGCATGAGTACCACAAAAACCAAAGAATAGGCAATCATATTGCCAACAATGCAATCATCAACCTGCTACTCCCCTTGGACCAGTGCTCCTTCTTAACTTGTGCAACCTGAAAACGTTCACCGGCAAGTTATCAGCAACAATCTCTGCATGGGATGCCCTTATCTCCGAATTATAGGACTTTCATCTCAACAATGAATACTCCTCATCAGCAAGCAAACAGGACTCATCCACAATCTTCAACACAAGAAACCATGTATCATATCATCATTATTTAGAACTGAGAAATTAAGCAGATACAGAGTTAATAATACAGTTATTAACAGTCAGACTGATGCTCCCCCTGAGCCTCTGCTCCAGATCTTCAGCTATCATATAAATTCTCTTATCATCAATGCATACGGGACTGTGTCTGATGAAACTCGCGTGTATACGCGACTTTTGTTAATATAACCCGCGTATGGAAAGTGAAGTATAGAAAATTTTCATCTTCCTTCATTTCCTCTTGAGTTTGTACCTCCTGTACCTGTCCTTTCCACATCAGATGCACTGTCAGAAGTAAACATAACCAGAATAATCAAATCAACCATGAGAGTCATCATGCATTGCTCCCCCTGTGACGATACATTACTAAATCTCATAATGTATCCCACATCATTCCTGCAGTCAATAAGAAAAGTCAGCTTCAGAAGCGGATGACTGCAGTAGGGTCAATATTCCCTACATTTCTGACCGGTCCTCCTTCCTTTTCCAAATTTGCTTGAACTTGCTCATTGTGTGCTGGAAGTTTTCCACTTTCTCAGAACTGTTCAACCTGCATTCTTTTTCTACATGTCCATACTTGTTACAAGCATAACATTTCATGTGGCCAGAGAAATAAGCATAAGAATCATAATGAGTATTTATAATCTTCCTCCTTTTACAATTACCTGCTTTATGTCCATACTTTTTACATGAAAAACAATATCCCTTGAAGCTACCAAAGTACCTTTCTGAATAGAATCTGTTTGTTTGTGGCTGAATTGTTCTGCTTCTGCAATTTGCTGCAACATGCCCATAGTTATGACATTTAAAACATTCAACGTTCTTGAATGAATTCCTTTGAGAATTCATGATAGTTGGTTGATTTTTAGTTTCTTTCAACACTTCAGGTTTTGCATTGTCATCCTCTGAATTTTTGGCATTTCCTTGTGAGCTAGATTCACCTTTAACAGTTTCATGGAAACCAAGACCAAGTTTGATAGCAAGAGACCTTTGATTACTTAGAATATTGTTCAAAGTGTTAGTACTATCTTGAAACCTCAAAAGTTTAACCTTTTCTTCTAATTTACCTTTGAGAATGTTTACCTCAACCTCCAAGGCTTGACATTGCTTTGTCATGCTTTCTTCTTTCCTTCTTCCATTTTCTACTTGATCCTTCAGATTTAGAATCTCTTCTTTCAACCAATTTTAGTTTTCTTCACATGTTTGTTCCAACTCTTCATTCTTCTTATTTGATTTTTTCAAATCTTCTTTGAGAGAAATGATTTCTGCTTCAAGGCCTTCCTTTTCAAATGACAGAGGTTCTTCATTCTTCTTATTTGATGCTTCAAGATCTGTTTGTAGAAAGATGATTGCAGCTTCAAGTCCTTCATTCTTCTTGCTTGATTTTTCAAGATCTGCTTCCAGTTCTTTAATTCGATTAGATGCATAAGTATGAAACCTTTGATACTTGTCCACCTGTCCATTCAACATTTCTATTTGATCTTTCATTTGAGAGGTCATCTCTTTGTAAATAGAATCTTTCGTATCAATTTCCTTTTGTTGTTCTTCTACTTTGATCTTGATAGCTTCCACAACTTTACTATCTTCACTATTGTTTGCACAAGTGGCCTTCTTCTTTTCCTTCTTTGCCATGAGTATTTGTAGAGCTTCGTCAGAAACTTCTGGTTCATCTTCTTCAATTTTTGCTATACATGATTTCTGAGGTATCTCCTTGTTTCAAGTAGGCTTCTTCTTTTTCTTCTTTTCCATGAGCACTTTCAGATCATGGTCAGAATCTTCTTCATCTTCACTGGACACTTCATCATCATCTTCTTTTGCATAATAACTCTTTCTCTTTTCAAATTGTTTCCCTTTACCATGATTTTCTCTATAAGGACATTTAGCAGCATAGTGACCAACTTTTCCACACTCAAAACATTTGAAGGGAAGCTTACCTTTGAATCTTCCGGTACCTAGTTGGAGCTTTCTCACAAAATTCGCTTCTTCTTCTTCAGATATATAGCTGGATTCCTTGACAACTTCCTTTTCCTTTCCTCTTGCAGATACCTTAAAAGCAGCTTCTTTGATTTGAGACGGACCTCCTTGTCTCATTTCAAAAGCAGTCAGAATACCATGTAATTGAACAATAGTAAGAGTTTGCAGATCTTGCCTTTCTTCAATAGCTGAAACTTTAGAGTCAAATTTTGACGTCAAGGATATTAAGACCTTTTCCACCAAAGTAGTATCAGTTATGGTTTCACCCAAATTTCTCATTCGATTTACAATATCATCCAGACGAAGAAAGAAACTGGCAACACTTTCATCACTATGCATCTTCAAATTTTCATATTCAATTCTAAGAGTTTGGAGTTTTGCACTTTTCACCTTTGTGTCTCCTTCATAGCTTAGAATGATTTTGTCCCATATTTCTTTTGCTGAATGTAGCTGCATCACTTTAGCAAATTCTGATTCAGACATGCTTCCTAATAAGACATTCACTTCTTTGGCATTGATTTCATACTTCTTCCTTTCTGCTGCATCAGTAGGAATACTTGCTGGGTATTGATAACCTTCTTCCACGATTGCCCATACATCTGCACCAAGACTTTGCATATATGCTTTTGTTCGTACCTTCCAGAATATCAGATTGCTTCCATTGAATAGAGGTGGCTTAATAGACATCACTCCTTCTTGACTTCCCATTGCGACGGATGTCCTTTAAGCGATCAAGCTTCTGCACAAGGACCTGCTCTGATACCAATTGTTGGGAAAAATACTGAGAGGGGGGGGGGGTGAATCAGTATTTACTGCATATTCAAAACCTTTTACTTTTTCATTCCTTAAAACCCATACGCTACTTTGCTGAATCCAAGTAGCGTATACAAGCGGATATCCTTCATAAAACTCGCGTATACACAGAGATCTAATTATGCCTTTAGTTCTTCACTTATATCATTCCATCATTCATTCATTAAATGTTCTATAAACAGTAAACATGTGCAGTAAGAACATAATAAACCATCACACAAAGCATCACACATGAACACCAGGATTTTTAGGTGGAAACCCAAGTCGGGAGAAAACCACCGCTACAGTTGCTCAGCCTTCAATATTTTATTATAGAGAAAACATCTTACAACATATGTGTTGTATGAACTTGACAAAGCACGCGAGCACCCGCGTTTACCGGCCTCTCCTGGAAGGGAGCTCCAACCCCCTGACTCGTTTACCAGCCTCTCCTGGAAGGGAGCTACGACCCCCTGACTCGTTTACCAGCCTCTCCTGGAAGGGAGCTACGACCCCCTGACTGAAGGCTACAACCCTCAGCACCACCTTCGGACCAAGTTTCATCAATTTTCACACTGGATCCAACAACTTCAATAGAACACAACTTGCAGGCCACGTTTCATCATATTTTCAGACTGGACCCATTCCATACTTTTAAGCTCAATCATACATAACCAACATGTACATACCAATTCAGATAACACATATCAGATAGCAGTAATACAGCAGAACAGATCAGATGTTTCATACCCCATGCTTCAGCAAACCCTAGTTTTCATACGTGCTTTCACTTCACTTATGTCGTGTATATACGCGCTTTCGTCCACATAAACTAGCGTATACCTCAATACATATTTCATTGCGCATACGCGCTTTCTCTTC
The DNA here is from genome assembly GCA_034641835.2 of Pinus albicaulis. Classification (NCBI taxonomy): domain Eukaryota; kingdom Viridiplantae; phylum Streptophyta; class Pinopsida; order Pinales; family Pinaceae; genus Pinus; species Pinus albicaulis. The sequence goes on from CM076572.1 coordinate 488,380,186, forward strand.
AGCGAAGCCGCGTATATACGCGCTTCCTCTTCGGCGAAGTAGCGTATAGATCTTCAACCATCATAGAGCAGCATACTTCTTCAGATCAGACATTCAGTTCAGATTTAACCCTTTACTTCAGATAGATGTTCGCCTCATCATAGATCTAATCACTCCATAAACAAATCTAGCAAATACAGATACATTTCAGATCTAGATATCCCGCTTCATCATTTCTTCATAGGTGCATCATAGATTCAGATCTATCATCAAACCTTTACCCTTTCCATATAGATCTACTTCATAGAGAAGTATTCATTCAAGCTCAGACATCTTGCTCACACACTCATCATTTGCATAATGAATTTCTTCTCCTTATATAGGTTTATACTTTTTCAATACCACGAGCCAAAACAATACCATGAGCCTTCAATACCACGGGCCCCTTTTTCAATACCATGAGCCAAACCAATACCATGAGCCTTCAATACCACGGGCCCCTGGATTTGCACTTTTTGAGCACTTTTTCCCATACGCAACTTGTAACGTTCTTTTTCGCGTGCATACGCGACTTCCCTTAGACAGATCCACGTATTCATAGAGACATACTCTTTTCATCATACTTTGAGCACATTCTGAATTCCTTTCTTCATTGCCTTCTGTACACACTGTAGATACATCATATTTTCTTCATCAAGAACATATTTATCTCAATCACAACTTCATCGAAGTAAGTTTCATCATCTTCATCAGAGGGTTTCCTTTCAGGGACAACACTCAACATCATAATATCAACAAGCATCATATCACATTAGATTTACATCATTTACTAAGTCCATCAAGTCACGAATAACTTCATCAGGTGGTTTGCCATCAAGGACAACACATGTCAACAGTCGCATGTCTTCATCTTCATTCAGTGGGTTGCCATCAAGGACAACACTCTGCATCATATTTCCAACAACTGCTTCATGTACTATTAGTCCACTGCTAAGAAGAAAAGGAGACAAAATATTCCTGACCTATAATATATTGATGAAATAAGGCTTCTTCGAGACTTACAAGAATCTCATCATACATTTGAAGATTTCTGTAACAGGTAAAGCTTATGAATAATTTCACATATATATCTTATACAGAAAGCTTGTAAAACAAGACTTACAAAATTAGATAATCATGTACAACTATACCACAAGGCTAACAAAAGCAGGAAATAACATATGTAAATCATAATATGGAATGAACCAGTAAAGTATGGAAGCACATAAGGAGATAGAAAATACACACATAAATCATCGATAAGTCCTCAAGGGTGTTTTTGGACATTATAAGCTTAAAAATATACAATACAAAATGAAATGAGATGGACAACCAATGAACCCTTTCTTCATTGCTTTACATATTATATATACAAAAATTTGTTCTATTAAATCCTCCACAAAAAGTGCAAGTTTGTTTTAGAGACTTTATTACAATCCTCTACATATAGTAAAGCTTATCTTAAACATAATAGAAAAATAGTTTGAAATACAATAAAGAAAAAACATGATAGTATGGAGCTAGAAATGGTTGAGTTGAGGTGGTTGAGTGCTCCCTGTTTCCTAGAAAAAACTCCCCCACAAAAACTGCAACTGCTAACTGAAAATGACATCTGGACCTTTATCCACAAAAGTGTAGGAGTAACTAGCTGAAAATGACATTTGGAAGATAGCTTGACTGGATGACACTTGGAAAAAATCATTACCATTGAGGTTTCATTCACTTTATCACCACTTAGTGTCATTCCTCGAAACTAGAAGAAAAAGATACCTTTTCATATTCTTATAAAAATTATGAAAATAACAGCTACTTTTCTATAAAAGGTAGCTATTTCTGATAATTTTGTGGATAAGCCAAAAAATTATATGATTCTTCATATTTTCATTGTTTTAGATATTCAATCATTAAATATCTAGTATATAAGCAAAAATACTAATAGCTTCTACCTTAGTGACCATCTTGTTTTGCTTTCTCTTTTGTATATCCTCTTTCTTTAGATTCTTCTTCTTCCCTAGATCATTTTCTAGACTTTCATATATGTTTATTGTCTCATCTATGAGAGCAGGATTGGCTATGAGTTTTCTTCCTAGCCTGAGCTTTTTCTTTGGTCTAGTATGAGGCCTTTGAATCTATGGATTAGGAATGTATGAAGGCCTCCTTCTTCCATGGATAACTCTTCTTGACTGCCCCTCCTCAAACTCTGTTTCAGTAAACTATGTTTCACTGCTTTATTCCTCAAAAGATGAGTATGAGTGGAATATGGCTTTCTTCTTTCCTTTGGTTGATGAAATGAGAGATGAATAAAGCTAGGATATAGTTGGTTCTTCTATTATAGTCTCTGAAACCTTACTTTTCCACTTATATGATGTTTTGAGAGAAGAAAAGACTTGTGCCAGTGTTGGTTCCTCTAGTGCTGGAGTGGCATTTTCTTCTTCATTCTCTTGTCTAGTCTCTAGAACAAGGCTTCGTGTTAAGGTTTCAGGGGTGAATTCCACCAAAGATCCCTCTGTCAGAATAATTTTTCTCCTGCATTTAATCTTTGAAGAGGAATCTACCTCTTCCTTGCCTTTAGACATAACATTCTTGATAGGTAGAGTATTCTTTTGTTTAAGTTTTCTTGCATGCTTCTTCCTGAAAGACTCCAAGGTGTGTGGCTCCTTAAGTAGTCTTCTATTATATACTTCCTTCTCTGGTTGAATCATAGGTATAGGAGTGGTGGCTTGAACTCTATCTCCCCTAACTGATTTCCTTGACTGTCTGCTAGATGGTGAAGAAGATTGACTAGTTTGTGAAGGGGTCAATGTAGGTGCAGGGCTTGACTACTCCTCTTGGGTATTTTTCCTTAAAGGCCCTCCTACCCTTCTCCTTGAGTTAACACTACTGAAACCTTCATCTGATATGAACTTCTCCCATGTGGTTCTCTTATTCTTCAGATGATAAACCACTAGAATTTTTATTAAACCTGTGTGATAAATATTGTGAAGAGAATAGTCTGGGGTTCTTTGTATTTTTTTGAGACATTGTTAACATAGATTTATAGAGGAAATATGGTAGATTCATAGGTTTAGAACCTGAAATGTGAGCTAGCAACCTCACCTGATACTTATTCATAATGGAATGCCTAACTTCACAGGTAATATAATGTTGAACTGTGGTAATAACATCTTGCCATTGAGGCCTAAAATAAGAAATGTGAACAATAGGGGTCCAATCTATATTTTAATGCTCATGATTATGATATGGATTTAAAATATGTTTTAATAAAAAATTTCCTCTTATACCAGGACTCACCTGTAGCTGATGTTTGGGTAGATATTGTTATGGCGGTTTCTGTGACCTTGAAGGTCCGAGACCCTAGCTTGACCTACTCTCCATTGAATGACTTAGAAAATTCCTGATCAACTGCAACATTTTCTCCTGAAAACTTATTCAATAACTGATACCATCCTACTGCTTGGAAATTTGGCTTTGCATGATGATAAAAAACACAAGTATTGGCGGGTTTTGAATGGTTTACCTTACCAACCTTACCCATTCTGTTAATATCTAACTTAACTGTTTATGCACTCCTGTAAAACAAGGAACAAAAACCCTCCACGAAGCCCTACCTATTGGCACAACGTAATAAACTACTTGTTGGAGGATAAGAAACTGTTTTTTGTAGTTTTCTCGAGGGTAAAATGGAAACAACGCTCTACATGCACTAAATCACAGTGGGGCTAAGTGACACAAATTCAAATGATTTAAATTTTTAGTGCCAAATCATTCCACCGAACCTTTAATTCCAATGAATAATTACCTAATAGCTACTCATACCTTAACCTTGATATATTTCACCTTTAATGAGTAGCATTAGATTTAACTAGCCTTAGAAAATAAAATATCCAACCTCCTTTTAATGAATCCTCCAATTAGAAATAGCCACCTTTCAAAAGGGTATTACCTCTTGCTTTATAACACCTTCAATTATTCCAAGAGTGGTGTATTTTCACCTAAGTAATTCCTCTTTACCTCCTTGTACAAATTCTGTAGGAAATAACTATTTTTTTTTTAAATGTAGTTATTTCTGTGTTGCTTGTGAAACTAGATTTTCTGAAGAAAATAACTACCTTTTTAGAAAATGTAGTTATTTCTGTGTTATTCCTAAAATAACTGATGACTCTGACATTATGTCCTTTAAAAATTGGATAGAAGATATCACTATGAATAAATAACACTTCTCAAGCTAAACCAATGACCTTAACTACTCAAAGAAGTTAAAGATTACTAAAAGAAAATTTACCCTAATAACTCTAAGACACAAAACAAACTATTGGACTCAAACTTTTTTTTTTTTTGGATTTTATTTGAAAATGATAAAAAATAACGCACATTTTAACCCTCCAGGGCATTCAATGATAGGTTAGGAGACAGGAGAGGATAAAAGACACAACTTGCAATGATGGCCAAACTTTGAAAAATTGAAGTGCTAACAGTGGCTCCTATTGGGGATGAAGTCCTCCCTGTGAGGCTTCAAGGAACGTATATTTAGTGCCTTAAAATCTCGGGACTTTTGAATTTTAGAAGCTAATGAAAGGAATTGAATCTTATTGATTGAACTCAAGAATGATTCTATTTACAAATAAAAATACAATTGGGCATGGATTTTTATTGAAACAACACTCCAGATATTTACAATGGAAAGACTCAAAAAATTAACAAACAATTTTTTTTTGAGATAATGGCCATTGAATGGACCTCCAATAAATTGATCATCATCAAAATTCTTTAGTAGAAATGTGTTATTTTCCAGAACTTGAGAAATTTTTAATGGCCCAAACCACAAGTTGTCAAAATTACCATGCTTTTCATGGTCTTCTCTTCTTACATCCCAACACAATACCAAATCATTTTCTTGAAATACATGTTGGTTTTCTCTTTTGTAAAAGATACATTTTACTTTGGCTTTGTATTTATGTGCTTTATCTATTAGGGATTCCCTAATTTGACGAGCTTTTATAAGTTGCAAAATCCTTCTCTGAATGGGATTTGAATCATAAGTTTCATCTTGTAAAAACTTCATAACAGGAAGGGCCAATTGTAATGGCATCACAACATCAGTACCATAAACAAGTTGAAAGGGAGAAACTATAATTGATCTCTTGTGTTCTCACCCTATCTGCCTAAAGAGAATGAACTAACTAAGTATCCCAATTTCTTTTGTTTTTTGGCAACATCTTCTTTATGATTCTTACCAGGATTTTTTTCAATGACTCAGCTAACCCATTAGCTTAGGGGTAATAATGTGTAGAATGAGTCAAAAAAATGTTATATTTCTAAAAAATTTGTTCATCTTGGCAGATTTAAATCCATTTCATTTTCACTTACCAACTTTTGAGGGAAACCAAATCTAGATATAATATTTTCCAAAAAAAAATTAATTATTACCGTGTCAGTGGCATTTCTTGTTGGAATGGCCTCAATCCACTTGGTGAAATAGTCCGTGGCTGTAAGAATCCACCTGTGATGTCCTGATGATGGCACATGAATCTCACCAATGAAGTATAGCCCCCACTGCTGGAAAGGAGCGTCTGCTGAAATTGGAATGAGAGGTAGTGGAAGCAGCTTCTACTTACAGGAAAAATTTTAACACTCAGTGCAAGCCATGAATTTAGAAGAAACATTAGATAAAAGATTTGGCCAATAATAGCCAACTCTTATAATTTTATTTACGGTAGCTTTCGATTATAAATGTCCACCACACACCCCTGAATGTATCTCTGACATAACGTTCCGTGACTCAACTTCATCTACACATATCAAAAAAACTCCTATAGGGTCTCTCCAATAAATATGTTTTTCCATTATGAAATACTTAACAACCTTCAAAAAAATTCTTACAAATTTCACTACACTAATCCAAGTAAAACATGTTGGTTGAAAAAAACCTAGCGAAGCTCTGCACCAAGCTGACCTCCATGACCTAGGGTTTGTTGGTTTTGGTGTTGGTTTCCCTAGGCAGACCTCCTCCCCTAGACTGATAGATCTTGATTCGTCTCTAGGACAGCTTTAAGCTCACCGATGGTCGACTCTAGTGGGGGGACGACTTCTCCCCCCCTCACAGGCTAGCCTCTCATAGGGGCGGAGACAAGGGCTGATATCGTCAATCCGCACAACTCTGGCCCGTTTCAAGAAAATACAGGGGTGACACCCACAATGCAGCTGAAAAATACACAAGAAGCAGCAACAACGAACACTAAATCAACAAAATGCATACCAAAGAACTCCAAGAAAATAGTAATAGAACTCCCATCGCACTGCATCAATGGTAGAATCCAGTTCATGAAGGATCACACACTAATAGGCAAGTTAATGGGCTTTTGGCCCATGGAAAAAGAACTGAGAGGATGGATATCCTCGAAATGGAAACCCAAAGGCCATATTGACCTAAATCTATGTGCTAAAGGCTTCTTCAATGTGCTCTTCACTTGATCTGAAGACAAATATAGAATCATGGATGGGGGCCCCTATTTTTTCAACACTGTAGGTCTATACCTCAGACCCTAGACAGAGCGTTTCAACCCATACAAATAGGATCTCACTTGGGCACCGGTCTAGATCCAAATCTACTCTCTGCCCCAAGACTATTGGGATGAGCTGACCCTCAAAGACATTGGAAATTCCCTAGGAGAGTTCGTCAAGATCGCATAGGAGATCCATATCAACCATTATGAAACCTATGCCCGCATATGTGTCTACATGAACCTAGCGGAACCACTACCAAGCAAGGTAAGTTTGATGCATGAATATTTTGAATGGACACAAACTGTAGAATATGAGCACATTCCTTTTAGATGCAGGAAGTTCCACCAACATGGGCATCTCTTTAGAGACTTCTCCCTAAATAAGAAAGCTATAGCTGAAAAGGAATCCAATGAAAAGGAAGCAGAAGGATTCTTGGAGGTAGGAAGAAAAACAATATACAATAGGAGAGCTACCCCTCAGCAAAATAAAAAATGACCCACGACCAGCAAAAACTTCGCAGTACTAAATAAGCTAAATGAAAACGCACTCGAACCAATCATCGAATCCGGGCATACCTCCACGGAGTAGGCCCAGTCCTCAAAGGCTCAACAGGATAAGGTCCCCCTTGAGACCTTCTTGAAACCACCTACTGCAAACGCCGCAAGGGAAAAAAATATGCTAAAGGGAAAATATCAGATCATGGAGTCGATGCCAGAAGCGATGGAGGAAGAACCAAAAAGCATAGATATGGAAGGCCTGAATCTCATAGGGTTAGAGGACGCCTGCAATAATAAGGAATACAAATCTATCTTGGAGCATCAAATCCAAAAATGGAGGAAATCCTCTCCAAAGCACAGAAGCACCCCTCCTTGGGTATCCAAGGGGGCATGGTCATTAACACTAAATACTTCATGAAAGAGCCCCGCAAAAGGGGCAGGAAAAAAACCCTGCAAAGAACCATAGAAATTGGGAAAGAAATGGTGGACTCTGGGCGATTCCCCAAACTGACTAGGTTCTACGCCCTTACCTCTAATCATATCCCATGAAGCTCATCTCTTGGAACATAAGGGGGCTCAACAACCCCACGAAGCACAAGATCATAAATAAAATGATTACTGAGGAATGCCCGACAATATTCTACATGCAAGAAACAATATATTCCAACACTAATTTGGACACCATCTTCAATTTTTTTTTGAAAGGAAGCAATACAATAGAAATTGATGCCAACGAGGCATCTGGAGGCATGGAAATCATCTGGAACCCCAAAATAATCTCCTTAGAGAATTTTCATGCTAACAGACACTTCATCCAGTCCAACTTTCACCTGATTGGCTTGGACATCCATTGTCTAGTCACAAATGTCTGCTCACCACAAAATGCCCAACAAAAGTTGGTGCTCTTGGACAACCTAGCCGAAATCAACAAATGGAGAACCCTCCCACTCTGGCTCTTGGGAGGAGACTTCAACATGATAACCAATCTTCAGGAAAAGAAATGAAAAAGTATGCATCTGGAATTGGATAGTAATAGATTCAAGAAATTCATCCATAGTAACAACCTCATAGATCTACACACCTCCAGTGGAATCTTCACGTGGAACAAAAAAATAGGAGGGGCCCATCAAATAGCCTCAATATTGGATAGATTCCTCATTATAGAAGATCTCATCTGGCACAGATGTGACAGAGATGCCACCATCATCTCGATGGTAGGATCTAATCACTGGCATACAACTTCAATGGTCAAAGCCAGCTAAACATGCTCCTAAACCTTTCCGCTTCGAACACTGCTAGTTCCGGCACCCAAGGTTTAAGAAAATGGTTTCCAAATGGTGGTCCTGCTTAGCACCTCCTCAAGGTATTAAAATTCTCCAGTTCCAAAAAAAACTGAAACTACTCAAAGGCAAATTGAAATTTTGGAAAAAAACAACCTTTGGCAATATCTTCACAGAAAAATAAGAACTGGAGGAAAAAATGAAGAAACTGCAACAAAACATTATCCAGAAGGGGCGCTCAGATGAGTTAGAAAATAATGAGAAAACCTAAACTATTCATCTGGAAGAAATACAAAACTAGGAAGAAGCCCTTTGGAGACAAAAATCAAGAATCAAATGGCTCAAAGAGGGAGAAATAAATACCAAATTCTTTCATCGTTCCACCATTCTGCACAGGATGCACATCAGAATCACTACCCTCAAGAACCAAACTAGGGAAAGGCTGGAAATGCAAGACACCATCACTGAGGAGCCACGCAATAATTTTAGGGGCATTCTTTAGGAACCCAACCATCAGAGGCATGAGGCCATTGGGAAAATCACTCAACACATCCCCAAGCTGATAATGGATGAACATAATAGGATGTTGCTCGTAGCTACCACTATGGATGAGGTGGAACATGTAGTCTTCCAGCTAAAGGCAAGGAAAGATCCAGGTCCTAATGGATTTACCATGAGATTCTTCCATTTTTTCTGGGAGACCATCCAAAATGAAGTCTGGGATGTAGTAGGGGAATCATGCTCCACCCATTGGCTTCTACCTGCACTAAATGCCACCTTCATCACTTTGATACCAAAATAATACAACGCAGCCTCTCCAAGTAAGTATAGACCTATAGCTCTCTGCAATATCATTTACAAAATTAACTCCAAAATTATATCTAACAGGTTGAAGAAGATCCTTCCCCTCATCATCTTCCCAGAGAAAACAGGTTATGTGGAAGGAAGGAAAATTCTTGATGGCATCATTTTAACCCATGAAGTCATTCACTCCCTCAAAACCACAAAAAAACTAGGCATGCTTCTCAAAATTGACCTATCAAAATATTTTGATAAACTCAGCTGGGATTACAACAAAAAAGTACTCATAGCCTTTGGCTTCAGCCATACCTCAGTTCGATGGATCATGAGTCTCATCACCTCCCCCTTTCTCTCCATTTTGGTCAATGGCATCCCCTATGCTACCTTTAATCCCTCAAGAGGCATTATACAAGGGGACCCTCTCTATCCCTTTATCTTCATAATTATGACAGAAGGCTTGGGTCATCTTCTCAAAAGCTCCATCCAAACAGGTTCCTTGCTTGGTTTACCTGCCCATAACCCGCCTCCATACTCTGACCAGCAATTTTTGGATGACAATATGATTATGGGTTACCCCTCGGTCCAGGAATCCCAATCCCTCAAATCCATTCTCAACTCCTTCTCTGAGGCCTTTGACACAGAGGTCAACCCTGAAAAATCACAGATCTTCTTCTTTCACACCTCACCTCTTACTTAGTGCAGTATCGCCCGCATCCTTGGATTCTCCATTGCTTCTTTGCCTTCCAAATACCTAGGAGATCCACTGACTAACTCGACCATCAATCACTCCTTTTGGATAACTTTGCTGGACAAAATAGAAAATCGGTTATCGAACTAGGCCCATCAGTCCCTCAACCTTGCTAGCCGCCTAGTCCTCATTAATTATGTTCTGTAATCCACCCCTATCTATCTCTTCTCAGTCCTTACAAACCCCAAATGGGTCCTCAAAGCCATGCACAACTTGCAACGATATTTTCTATGGGAAGGCACCAAAGAAAAGAAAAAAATGGGCCTTAGTCAATTGGAAGGATGTTTGTACGCTTAAAAGTAAGGGAGGACTAGGATTGCGTGACCCTGAGCACAAAAATACCATAATGGGAGCTAACATCTGGTGGAAATGGGTCTCCAACCCTAAGAATCCATGGGCCAACCTATGGGCATCAAAGGACACACACTACTGGCCAAAGGAGGATCTCATAAGGTATAACCTAGATCTGGTTGGATCCCAAATCTGGAAATCAGAAAGCAACTAAAAAAGGATGTTCCAAAATCATAGCTTCTAGGAGTTGTGAAGTGGTAATCAAGCTATATTATGGGAGGACTCCTGGCAATAGATGCTAATCCTTTCTTCCATCTTCCCCAGAACTCTATGGAGTGCGGCTCTCCAAGGAAGGAAAAGACATAAGGCTCAAGACTTCTGGATGGACGACAGCTTCCAAGGTTAAAAGCAATGTCTACACATGAGAAGATGGAAAGATGACTGGAAAAATGAGATTCACAAAGACATCTGGGATGAGCTTAGTACAAAAAGAAAAATCAGAGTTAAAATAGGACCTGACATCCTCCACTGGGGGCATATTCCTAGTGGAAATTAATCAACCAAGGAATATTACAACATTCTTCAACAACAGAACCCGAGACCAGTAGATCTCATCTGGAAAAACATATGGAAGGCCAATCTGTGGCCTAAAATAGCTACCTTCCTATGACTACTCAGTAAACGACGCATTCTCACATGGGAGAATATTTTTAAGAGGGGGTTTGTAGGACCCTCCAGATTCCCTTTATGTCAGGATAACTTGGAAACCATTGACCACCTGTTGGACCAATGCCCTACCGTCAATTTCTTGTGGGAAAGAATTACATTCTTATGTATTCGTTCCAACCGAGCAAGGGGAAACATCATTAACACCATCAGTAGCTGGAAGGAGAATCCATACACCAACACTCTCTTGAATAGACTCTGGAAGATCATTCCGGGCATCCTTGTTTGGAACATCTGGAAGGAAAGAAACAACCACATCTTCAAAGGGAAGGCATCCACTTCAGATCAGCTCTGGGACATGATCCACAACAACCTCTCTAAAACTCTAGCCTTAGACGCCTGGAGTCAGGAGGACCTCCCCACCTCTGTAGCAGAGTGCCACAAATGGAACAATTGGAAAATGATTCTCAACCCCCCCTAGACATCAATCCTAGAAGCACAGGTAGAACCCTTACTCCTAAAAAATGGTTTCCCCCCTCTAATGGCTTCTTCAAATGAAATTTCGATGGTGCGTCCAAAGGCATCCCTGGAAATGTAGGATTCAGAGGCATTATCAGGAACTCTCAAGGAGACCATATTCGTATTTACTACGAGAACATAGGTTGGGACAACAATAATTTGGTGGAGTTGGAGGGGCTTATACTGGGTATTCAAATTTCCATCGAGTTTCATTAATTCCCTATGGAAATGGAGGGAGATTCGCAAATCATAACTATGGCTGCCACAAAAATCCTCCAGGGGACAGCTTTGTCAAAAGTATCCAACAACTGGAGAATTTATCATAAGCTCAAGTGCTGGAACAGTTGATTCACAACCACAGAGCCATTACTTTGGTCACGTTTGCAGGAAGGCAACCTCCATTGCGGATCTCTTGGCGAACAAAGGGGTGGAAAGAAACTGTGAGTTGCATCACTCCACCCCAACACAGGTTGAGGAGGAATCACTCAGATAGGATTACCTCACTCTAATTCAGAAGGATCTACTCCCCCCAGATGCGGGTGACAGAACTAACACACTTGAAAATCACATCCCACACTCCCCGGAGGACGGAGATCTTCTGCATAGAGCCTCACCTGTTGCAAATCCTAAAACCATTAGCAAATCGCACATGACTCACAGAATCAGAAATGATGACGAGAGGACGAGAATTGCGTCACCATGTCCAGAGCATCACCTTACATATATCACCATAAATGATCACCATGATTAACCGGTATTGTAGCCATCCCCATTCCCTCGAGCCTGCTCAGGTGATCGATCATGGCACATAGCTGCGTGCGAAGCCTACTCATTTCTATCCTCCTCACACACACCATAGCCCCTTTAGAAATATGAGCTCACAGCCCCTTTCAATACACAATATTTTATCTCTGCCTTTTGCCTCTTTAACTCTACTCTAGCTTCTCCCTGACTTCAGAAGGCTGTGAAGCTCTATACTCAGTGTTGTGTTGTGCAGTCTCATTTGGGTTGCTGCATCCCTTCCTATGCACCTTCCCCCCTGTTATTCCTACCCCTGAGCCTCGTCGCTACTTTCCCTTCTTGTACCCCTCCCTGAATCGCTCCCCCCTGCCTCTTCGTGCTATGGCCCCCAGAATTCGCTAGAGAACTATCTGAGGCGGATAGAGAGGGGGTATCCTTGGCAGCTATCACCGTGGTGAGGAAACCCATCTAGAGTCGATGGAAGGCTCCTCATCCAACACTTTTGCACGTCAGAGTCTTGATCTCGAGTAGAATGAAGCAACCCCTGGGAAATCTGCATAGAGAGGAAGATGTGGCACGCATAAGTCTACCATCTTTCCCTAGATGCACCCCGAACACTGTAAAAATGACCCGCTGCTGGTTTAGGAGGAGGAAAATGAGGATTTAGATGTCTAGGTGATGGATTCCGATGGCAACTGGACGCGTGTACCCGATGGCGTAGATCCAGACTCCCCCATCCTCTATGCACTAGTCCACAAACCCAGGTGTACATTGGCAGATGCGGAGGAAGCCATTGTGCAAGCTCCTACTTTCCTCATTGAGGAGGAGGTCCCCAAAAGTGATGATGAAGATAAAAAGTGAAGCTTGCGCAACTGCATAGTTCTTCCATGTTTTTTTTCAAGCTTTCCATTAATGATTTTTTGCTACCGTTTACTTTGTGCTACTTAGATATGCCAGCGCTACTGCGCATAATCTAATTTTTTGTTTTAAGTTTTGTTTGGGCTGGTTTCCTCCTCTGAGGCAGCTTAGAAACTGTGTAACTAAGGCTGGGATTGGCTAAGCACATCTTTCCAACCTAGCCTGTAGCATATGTGACTTCTCTGTTTTCGAATTAATATAATAGCCTAACTTACCAAAAAAAAAAAACTTAACAACCTTCAGTTTAAAAGCCCTTTTCTTTGATTTTTACATTTCTGGAGGACAACTAAGATTTAATAAAAAGTAAGCTATGGTCTTATACCAATTGGAATAAAATATTTTAGGATAATCAGATATACCTTCTTTATTTGTTTCTTCAGCTACCTCCATGTTCATATTTAGAGATTTTGCATTTGGTTCTACCATCAAGCAGGCTAAGTAATGTCCCTTTATCAACTTAGTAGGTCTGATTTCAATGTCAAATTCTAGAATATTTTTTAACCATCCTCCCCTCCTGTCATATGTGTCTGGCTGAAACAATACATCATTGAAAACAATATTTGGCACAAAAGAAATGACTTTTTAATGCAGAACATAAATTCAAAAAGACTTTAAATCCCTTACCAATGCATATGCTTGTTTTTCAATCAAGTTGTACTTTAGCTCAACATGTCTTAATACACAACTGAAAAAATAAATTGGCTGATCCATTCCTTGCTTGTTCTTCTGAAGTAAAGTTGTTTCAATAGTTTCCTCAGAAGAATATGAAAAATTCAGAAAATCCTTCTCTAAATCAGGGCTAATTAACACTGGGGTTTCAGTCAAGGTAGATTTGATTGCTAAGAAATAGTTTTTTGATTCATATTTCCATGTGAACTCTGAATCTTTCTTCAACAAGACATTTATATGTTTAATTATTTATGAAAAATTCGGAACAAAATGCCTCAGAAAATTAATTTTACCCAAAAATGATTGTAACTCTTTCTTATTTCTAGGTAAACCAATTTTTTGTATAGCTTCAACTCTCCCTGGGTCTATGCAAATACCATTTTATGTTACTATGTGCCCCAATAGTTTTCCTTCTTGAAAAACAAAGCATGATTTTTTTGGGTTTAAAGACAAACCAAACTTTTTGCACTTATCAAACACTTGCTGCAAATGTTTTAAATGATCCTCATCAAATTTTGAAAAGACTGTTATGTCTTCCAAATAAATGACTACAAATCTGTCATTTTCCCCTGCAAAGGAAATGTTGTACCTGCATTCATTAAACTGAATGGCATCTTATTTTACATAAAATTTCCCCATCATATAGTGCCTTGTCTTGTTTGTCAACTGAGATTTGATTGTACCTTGAAAAAAAATCTATCATTGACAACCTCTTTGAGCCTACAACCTTCTGCAAAATATGGTCCATTTTGGGTAAAGGATAGTTATCCTTCAGTGAACACCGGTTCAAATTGAAAAAATAAACACAAATTATAATCTCACCATTCTTATTTCGCACTGGGACTATATTAGCTACCCAATTGGAAAATCTTTAAGACAGAATTATTTTGGCTTCCCACATTTTTCTGATTTCCTTTTCAATGGTAGGGAGAAACATGAGATTAATATGTCTTATCTTCTGTGCTACAGGCTTTGCTTCTGTTTTAAGAGGAATTTTATGTTCCATTATACTTTTTTCATATTTCTTCAAATCACTGTAGGACCATGCAAAAATGTCTGCATATTGCTTCAACAACTTGACAAACTTATCTCTAGTTTCTTGAGGAAGAAATTTAGAAAATTTAACATATCTAGGCCGATTTTTTGTACCAATATTGCATTCAATTGTACTCTCTTCATTTTTTTTACTATTAGGCTTTAAAAACGCATCATTATTGTTAAACAAAATATCGAAAGGAGCCAATCCTTTAGGAATGAAGTTTGTTTTTAGATCAATAATGTATATAGTGTATTTGAATGGCTTATTTTCTGACTTTCAACTGTGTCTTGCTCATTATCAATCTGGATGTTTGAAAATTCCTCTACACATTCTGAGAATTTCTGAATTTCTTTATCATCTTCAAATACTTGCGAGTATTTGATATTGTCAGGGATGGAAGGTATATTTTTAATCTGAACATCATATGTTTCTTTAACATCAAGAGGAATCTTAAAATTACTAGCAGCTATGGCTAGTGAATCTGCCATTTCATTTTCTTCTCTACAAACAAAATTCAAATTGAATGATGAAAAATAATGTTCAATTAAATCCCACAACTCATTTTTGTAATTCTTCAATTTTGAATATTTTACTTGATAATTATCTCTCACCTGCTATACCACCTGTTATCACTCAGAAAAATGTCAAACATTATTTGACAGGGTCAAAGATTTCATTTGTCAAATGTTTCCTTAAGCCTTTCAAGTTGGTATAGTAAAATTTCAATTTTTACATGTTCAACCTATCCTAAGGTTCAAACCCACCTTCATTTAGTTCATATCTTGTCCCATCAGTCATCATTAGGTGTCATATTTTATTTCCCAAGCATTTAAATTCAAAAAGGACACTTAAGCCAATTTTACATCTTTTCGTAGCATTTTACACTATGAAATATCAATTTACGCTACAAAAATGCCTAATAGATTCGTAGTGAAACTATCAGAAAATGAACTAGCTACACTAAGAAAAAAAAAATTCCTATCTGTCTTGTCAAACCTGAGGTGAAGTGTTAGTTCATCATTGGAGGAGTTAGGGTGGATGTCATTCGAGTCTGTTAGGGTTAATTCATGGTACAAAGGTCATATATGAGGTCATCATTACCATTTTTAGCATTCATGTGTCATGATTAAGGCATGAGTTGTCATCTAAACCATAAAACATTACCCAATTGAGTCTTTTTGTCATTCTCTACTTCGTCTTTGCATGTTATTGAGTTCTGGAGAGCTGCTTCATCAAGCCAAGCAGGTTGCTAGAATTTTCAAAGGTTGCAGGTGTCATTAATCAAGTGAGCCTGAGAATATATAAATTCACCATGGCTGCAAGGAAGAAGTCCAACAAAGGTGGTCACTGCCATAGGTATGAGCCCATGGACATGAATTTTCTCAATGAAGACCCAACTACCATGGAGGTATTCAGAAGAATAGGTTGTTTTCAATTCCTCCAAAGGCTGTAAGGTTGTCATCTACAGGTTTCTAAGGAGTTTTATATCAATTTCACTATGGCAGCTTCAAAGGTGGTAATGTTAAACCTCACAGTAAAACCAGATAGTATTTTAGCAGCAACATGAATCCCTAGAGGAGGAGAAAAATGGTTTAAAGGAATCAAGTTCAACATGTAGGAATGTAAAGAATTCATCAAGCTAGAGCATAGTGAAATTGATCTTACAACTACTGTCCCAAGGAGCTACATGAAGGACAACTACTAAAAGTTGTTGATGATCATTCAGAAGTACTTCACCTGTGAAGGAAGGTTTCACATGGTCTACTCCTACCACTTTAGGCTTTTGCTACATTTTGTGGGTAATAGGTCTCTTGAATTTCCCTTTTACTTATACAGAAGTGTAACTAAAATGTCAGATAGGGTCCAAGTTAAAAAAGAAGGAAATGAAACTTCTCTCTTTCACCATGGTTTAATTAAGTTGTTGGTGTTAGAAGATTTGAAGAGATTAGGTAGAGATTGGTCATCCTTTATTTTCATGAGTGGTTTTGAGGTAGATGTTGTCACTCCTAAAAGAGCTCCCAAACCTAGAGATATTTCGTCACCAATAGTGGCAGAGAAGTTAGAACCAGTGAGCATGGAGACAGAGCCTTTGTACAAAATTGACACACCCAAAGTTACACCTGCAAAACAAAAGCCAACAATTAGCAAAAATGGAAGCAATAGAGTTACTAGGAGCCAAACAGTGGCTAAGGATAACTTATAGGATATCTTGCATGCAATTGATATTGAAGAAATTTCCATTGTCCAAGCTAAAGATGTTGAAGATGGGGGAAGAAAGCTAAAGAAAGGCAAGATAGCTAAAAAGTTAGAGTTTGCAGGTGATGATGTTGGTTTCATGTTTCAAGCTAGAAAGCCAATGACAAGGCATGAAAAAAAGGTCATGGAAAGTAGCAAAGAGGCTCATAAGGTTAGTGAAATTTCTCATCCACCATCAAGCATCATAGACCTCTCCTCACCTGCAAAAGAAGAACTGGTCATCAAACAAAAGAAGGGTAAAGAGAAAATCAGTGAAAAAATAGAAATTGAAACCCTTAAGGAGAATTTGAAAGAGGCAGGTGAAGAAATATCTATCTTGATGAAAGAGGCAAAGAAGAATAGAGATGAAATGGTATAGTTTGAACAAATGAGGAAGATCTTGGAAGATCAAGTCACAAGTGTCTCAAAGATCTTGGACAATACAAAAAAACTGATAAAGTGGATTCGACCACTAAGAAGAGAGGTCAAGCACATAAAAAATGTAAACCTACACTTGTAATCCAAGAATAGGACATTGAAGGACCAAGTGAAAGATCTTCAAAAGAAATTAGATATAATTCATGAAGAGCTGGAAAAGAAAGGTTTGAAGATGACTGTGGTTGAGGAGCCCATTGCTCAACTGATTGTTAATGAGGAGGAAACACCACAAGAGTGATAAGGTAATATGGAATATCCCTTAAGAGGTCCATAACATGCAGAAAATAAAATTTTTGAAGTAGGAGATAAGTTTTTGAATACAATTTTGAAAAGGGAAATTTCTGGGTTTTTACATAGTTTTGTAGCGGTCCTTAGGCTTAAAGCCAGGAATGCGCTACAAAAAAACCTGTAGTAGAATTTTTGATTTTAAAGATAGTTTTTTCTTGATTCAAGGAGGGGGATTCATAGTGGTGATGTGTCATGAATTTATTAACATCATGGAATAGCAAAGGAGCGAAGTAAATGGTTGCAAAAGCTACTTTTCCAATGCTACCAAAACTCGCAACAAAACTGTCCTATTTTCATAGTGAGAAATTATTGAAGGTTTTTTAGCATCTTAAAGGCAGTTTTGGATAGCTGGAGTCCTCCAGCATGTCAAGGGATCTTATCATCAAATAATTATGACTCGAAGGAAGTGCTATGACGATATTTCATCATCCAAAGCAGCTTTGAAGATAAGGGTCATGCATCTTAAAAAGTAAGGTTATGATCCACAAGTCTAGGAGGGTTTTAAATATGTAAAGTGGTAATGATCCAGGTGGATATTGGTGGTCACCCGCCTATTCCACTTGGGGCTCCACCATTGTCTATTTCAGTTTTTCAGTTTCGGCACAGTTTACTATTTTTAGCAGTTTTTCGGGTCCTAAACTTCCGGAGCCGTTTTGAGGCCCTAAACGACTTTTTTTGGGAAAACAGAGGGCAACATGGGTCCATGGACCGATGTTGCCCATTCCAAATTTGTAGTCCTCGGATAGATCTTTCTAACGAGGTATGGTACGCGTCAAACGGAGATCGTATGCCAAAGTTACGCCCCTGGGAAGTTGGAACACCAATTTACCCAAACGGGGCCCATAGTTTTGGCGCTTCATCTCCTAGGGTTAGGGTTTTGGCTGTTTAGGATTTCCCATTGTTTCTAAATGATAAATAGGCCCTCGCGCCTCATTGTAAAGCAGTGGCCCCAGAAGCACCACATCTCTTCTCAGAGATAGCTACCAGCGCCCTAGCTAGTTTATTTCTATTATGTCTGTAAGCAAATTTCAGTTCTTTGATATTAATGAAATGAAGTGTTATTTCCGCCGCATCTTTGTATTTATGGTTATATGTTTATTCTGTTGCGTTCCTGCATAAATCCAGATTAGTGGTATCAGAGCGGTATACTTTTTCTCGATCCTTCTTTGCATGTCCCCAACGAGGTCGAGGTATAAGGAGTTAGGGCTCGATCTAGTGGAACCTTTGCAAGATCAGCCTCGCAAACCCCGACAGACTTCCATGGGGGACGAAAAGAAAGATGAGGAAGTAGGGGATCCCATCAAAATATTTCTTAAGGAGGCCCTCGAAAAACAAAGGAACGCGATGATGGATAACTTTGAGCCAGACTTTTTCAATTACTACCCACCCCACAAGATTCAAGACATCCAACAGCCCACCGGGAGGCGTTTCCTTTTAAGGCACAAGTAAATTTTGACATTCCCATATTTGAGGGTCAAATAGACGCAGATGCCGTAGATAGATGGTTGAATCTATTAGAAGGATATTTCTTTGTTCATGACTTTTCAGACCGGGAGAAGATTATTTTTTCACTCCTCAAATCTACCCCCCATGTTAAGGACTGGTGGGAAACCTACTTTGAGAACACGGACCAGAAAAAACCCTCTCTGTTCTCGATCGTACCAACCTGGAATTCTTTCCGAGACGCCATCAAGGAAAAATACCATTCCGTGGGGAGCTATGAGGACAAGTACACACAATGGACCACGTCACACAACAAAGGGATCACAGATGTGTATGAGCTACTGAATCGCTTCCATAATCACAAGACAGTTGGGTATCACATCTGAAAACATCCTGTGCTAAAGTATCAGCATTGCTGCACACAAACACATTCGTGGAGGAATGGAGTTCCTTGACATCTCCTCGCTCGTACTAAGATAACCAAGATGTCGCCAAGATCAAGGGTAAATTCGCTGCATAGCGAGACTTTGGATCTGCGAATCAGAAGCAAGGGAAAGGTGCTTCCAAACCGCAGAACAAAAAACCGAGCCAAGGCATGGTGGCTAAAGACAACTCATCGAAGCCACAAGAAAAGAACAGCACCGCAAAGCCAAAGAAGGACACGGGAAAGTGGTGTGAGTTCCATAAGAGCTCCACTCACAACATAAGTGAGTGTCGGGCCAAGCAGTCGCTAGTGGCCGAGATGAGGGCTTCTGAGTCAGATGCATGCTCTGACTCCGAATCAGAACCTGAAAAGGCGAATGAAAAGGGGAAACAGATTATTGATGCGGAGCCCAACGCCACTGTTGCCACTGCAAAGATCCAAAAGGAGGAACCGGAAGATCCAGAGGAGGAGGAACGTCTCTTCCACTCCCAGATGTGGGTAAAGGGCTCCCCGGTGCAGTTCATTGTCGACAATGGGAGCCAAAAGAACCTCATTTCAGCAGACGCCGTGAAGCGGTTGGGCTTGCCGACCACAGCTCACCCACATCCATACACCATCGGGTGGCTTTACCAAGGACGAGATCTCCGCGTCAGCCAGCAGTGTCGCCTTCCCTATAGCATCAAGCCCTTCACGGATGAGGTATTATGTGATGTTGCTCCTATTGATGTTTCTGGTGTATTATTAGGACAACCATACTTGTGGAAGCGTCATGCTGTGTATGAGTCTCGACCTCGTGCTGTTATTATTACTTTGGGAAATAAGTTGTACAGGATACCAGAGGTACCACCTCCTACGACTATCTCTTTGGTTACTGCAAAACAATGCAGTAAGCTCATTTCCCAAACCAGGAAATTTTTTTCATGATGATCCGCCCCCAGGGCAAGAAGAAGACTGTGGCCACGACCTCCAGACAGGGCTCCTCTACACAACAACAACAAATGGATAAGGTTGTGGAGGAGTACGGGGACATATTCACCTCACCCACAAGGGTTCCTCTGCACTGTCAGGTCAAGCACCCGATTGATTTGACCCCCGGTGCGGCGCTACCTAATGGGCCGATCTATTGGCGCTCTGTTTTGGAGAATGATGAAATCAAGAGGCAGATTTAGGAGCTGTTGCAGAAAGGTCACATCAGACCAAGTTCATCGCCTTGTGGGAGCCCGATCGTGTTGGTACAGAAGAAGGATGGGACGTGGAGACTCTGTATTGACTATCGGGCGCTGAACAAGATCACTGTCCGGAATAGGTACCCAATCACACGGATTGATGACCTTCTGGACCAACTCAAAGGTGCAAAATATTTCAGCAAGATCGACCTGAAGTCTGGGTATCACCAGGTACCAATTGAACCCTCCGATGTGTGGAAGACTGCCTTCAAAGCCAAGGAAGGCCTTTTCGAATGGCTGGTCATGCCTTTCAGGTTGATGAATGCTCCCGCCACCTTCATGAGGATGATGGATGACATCTTGCGGCCATTCACCAACTCATTTGTAGTGGTGTACTTGGATGACATTCTGATCTTCAGCCAGACTTTGGAAGAGCACCTTCACCACATCCGACAAGTCCTCCAAACACTGCAGCAACACAAGTTGTGCGCCAATTTGGAGAAGTGCACTTTTGGCATGACCCAGGTTCAATATCTGGGATACATTATTGATGAAAGGGGGGTGCATGTGGATCCAGCCAAGATCCAAGTCATTCGGGATTGGCCGGCCCCAACCACTATAACAGAGCTTCGCAGCTTTCTGGGTCTTGCTAATTTCTATCGGAGGTTCGTGTTGGGATTCTCTCATATCACTTGGCCCTTGAGTCAAGTCACCAAGGGAGGAGCGAGAGCAAAATTTTTTTGGTCGGAACCTCAACAGAAGGCGTTCACAGAACTGAAAAACCGCCTCTGTTTTTCCCCAGTGCTCACTTTACCTGACTTGCAACAGCCATTTGAGATCAAGACAGATGCCTCTGACTATGCTATTGGGGCATTTCTTACTCAACAGGGACATCCAGTGGCATTTCACAGTGAGACAAAGAAATGTACTCCATTGTGCAAGCTTGTCGACAATGGAAGCATTCAATTTTGGGGAAGGAAACAATCATCCATACAGACCACAGGCCCCTGCAGTTCATACAGACACAAGGGAAGTTGCAGAATGATCGCCATCAGAAGTGGTCTACATATTTGCAACAGTTTCATTTGAACATCAAGTATAAGAAGGGTAGCACCAATCATGTTGCAGACTGCCTCAGCCGACCACCGATCGTGGCGCTCACCATTGTACTCAACGCTTGTGGGCACGAGACTTCTGATTGGCCGCTTCTCTATGAGAGTGACCCAGAATTCGGCCAAACTTACAAGGCACTCCTGGGGGGTAAGCAAGTTCCAAATTTTCACCTCCAAGATGCACTTTTATGTCACATGGGACACCTTTGTGTTCCTTCAAGCGAGCGTGCCAAGATGATATGGGAAGCACACTACAGTCGAGTCGCTGGGCATTTCGGGGTCGAGAAAACGGTAGCAATCCTGCAGAAGTATTTCTATTGGCCGAACCTTCGAAAGGATGTCGAGAAGCACATCAGATCCTGCACTGCTTGTGCCATTGCCAAACCGACCATTAAGAAGCAAGGCCTATATACTCCTCTACCTACCCCTAGTCGACCTTGGGAATCCATCTCCATGGATTACATGTCGGGCCTGCCTTCTACTAAGCAGGGAAATGACTGTGTTTTTGTGGTCGTCGACAGATTCTCGAAGATGGCCATTATGGCGGCATGCAAGAAGAATATCACAGCAGAAGCCACTGCTAAACTCTTCTTTGAACGAGTGTGGGTGCACTTTGGGATCCCACAGTCTATCATATCAGATCGGGATAGCAGGTTCCTCGGCACATTTTGGTCCAGCCTCTGGTCGATGTTGGATACCAAGCTCACCAAGTCCACAGCTTTCCATCCCCAAACAGATGGCCAGACAGAGGTCGTCAACATAATGATTGTACACATTCTGCGCATGTACAATTCAAAGCATCCTCGCACATGGGACGAGAGCCTCCCTTATGTACAACATAGTTATAATCGAGCTCTCCATAGTTCAATCGGCCATAGCCCCTTTCAGGTGGGCTTGGGATTCCAGCCATTATGCCCCATTGACGTAGCCATGCCATTTGCAGCTGCTCAGGCCAATTCAGCTCATGTCCAGTCTGAAGTTGACAAAGCCAGTAGCTTCATCGAGCGCATTCAACACATCTGCCAACAGGTTCATGATATATTGGACAGAGCCAATGCCAAGTACAAGCAATGCCATGATCAACACTGGGTGCCACACAACTTCTAGGTGGGTGACAAAGTATGGCTACATTTGCAGAAGGAGCGCCTCACTGGACCCCACCGCAAGCTTCGCCCGCTCCGATACGGGCCGTACACCATCACCAAGGCTATAGGGAACAATGCATTCTAGCTCAGTATTCCACCATTCCTTGGTCTGCACCCAGTCTTCAATGTGGATCGCCTTCGTCCTTACTTCCCACCTCTACTGGACACCTCGAACATTGCAGAACAACTCACACCAACTGAGTTAAATCCAGACTGCATGGAACAGGCCACCACAGATTGCAACATGGACATGCAAATCAAGAACACTCGCCAGCAGAAGATCCAACTATATTGGGTTGTCAAAGCTGGCCAACTCCTGCACCAAGGAAAGTGGTTCACCAGGGACCAAGTTCAGCAGAAATTTCCTCATCTCATGGAGGAACTTAACGCAATGGGGACCATTGCTTCCTAAGAGGGGAGGAATGATCCAGGTGGATATTGGTGGTCACCCACCTATTCCACTTGGGGCTCCACCATTGTCTATTTCAGTTTTTCAGTTTCGGCACAGTTTACTATTTTTAGCAGTTTTTCGGGTCCTAAACTTCCGGAGCCGTTTTGAGGCCCTAAACGATGTTTTTTGGGAAAATGGAGGGCAACATGGGTCCATAGACCGATGTTTCCCATTCCAAATTTGTAGTCCTCGGATAGATCTTTCTAACGAGGTATGGTACGCGTCAAACGGAGATCGTATGCCAAAGTTACGCCCCTGGAAGTTGAAACACCAATTTACCCAAACGGGGCCCATAGTTTTGGCGCTTCATCTCCTAGGGTTAGGGTTTTGGCTGTTTAGGATTTCCCATTGTTTCTAAATGATAAATAGGCCCTCGAGCCTCATTGTAACATAGTTCAGAGGCCTGTAGCCCCCACATCTCTTCTCAGAGATAGCTACCAGCGCCCTAGCTAGTTTTATTTCCATTCTGTCTGTAAGCAAAATTCAGTTCGTTGATATTAATGAAATGAAGTGTTATTTCCGCTGCATCTCTGTATTTATGTTTATATGTTTATTCTGTTGCGTTCCTGCATAAATCCGGATCAGGTAATGAACTCTGTCATGTGTCTTTTGAGAATGTGATACTTATTTTGTAACCATCATGTAATATTTCACAGCTAAGGTAGAGCTATGTAATAAATAGGAGTTAGATTCCTATTAGGAGATGTTTTCTTTAAGGTGTAGCTGTCAATTTTCTCTTAGAAGTTATGTTTCAATTATGAAAGGTTTCATAGGGTAATTCGATGATCTAGCAATGAGGAAGATCATCCTGTTGTAAAGAATGTATATTTAAAGACAAAGCATCAAAGTAGTAAGGGGTTGGAGAATATTTGCATCAAACTATTGCTTTTATTTATTTGACCTATATCATTAATACAAAGTGACACTCTTCTTGACAGACCTGAGATTCTCATGAGGCTTTTGATGTATTATTGATCTATATTTTTATGTTTACTTTTAGTCTATTTTATCTCTATTACTTAGAACTCATAATATTATGCTCCGACTTCCTTTAGTAATGAAATGACCGTGTTTTCCTATGTTTTATGTGTGATTTTCCTCTATTAAAGACCTCTATCTGCCTCAGCTTCCATGTTAAGAAACATTGTCACTAAAACTACTGATTTTTTACTCCATAAGCCTAATGATAGCAAGCCTTCATTATTTTCAACCTGCAAACATAAAAAACAAATTACATTTCCCATAGAGTTAGCCATCTAGTACTATCATTATTCAATATCATAAAACCACCTTGAGAGATCCTTTTCAAACTGAAGAGGCTAAGCTTCAGTAGAAGTGGTTTGAAACAATTACACTAATTTTTTTATAAGCAGCCATCAACTACAATTTTGTGATAACACCACCAACTCTAAATCACCGAAGACAATCAATTGTTCAACTCCCAAATCTGTTGTTTCCTTCATACCCAAAATAAGTGCTTCATACTTGAAAATGTTATTAGTAGTGACAAATTGTAATTTGTATGATAGTCACTACCTGCTGAGTGGGAGAAATAAGAACTACACTAGCCCCTGATCCCTCTCTTGATGAGGCTCCATCAAAATACAATTTCTAGATTTTCCCTGCTTCTAAATTCTGCTCTTTTGTGACTTGAAAATGCTGTTTTTTACTGATTTCAGGCTGAATATTGTTGTCATCAACAAAAATTTGTAAAATGGATGACCCTAATTCCTTCTCCTCTGCATATATAGCATGATTTGAGGGATTTTTCTGATCACTTATGATATAAGCCATTTTTGTTTCCCTATAAAATGTCCTGAATTATCCTCCAAAGACTAGAATAGTGGCATATGTCATATCCATTTAAGGAGTGCCTCCCAATTTTTTGGACCAATATCTGGAAAGAAGCATTCCAAATCTAGAAGGTAGGTCTGAAACCACTATGTTCATCACTAGAATTTTCATGGGAAGCTGGTGTTGAGCGTTGGAAAAGGTATGAATTCACCATGTGTTTTCTCATTCTTTTACTTTAAACATAACTCTTTTTACTCTAGAAAGGTGATTTATTACAGAATTATGGTAGAATTGCAAAGACTTATGTTTATTGTAAAAAGTAACTAAAAAATGTGTTTTATTGTCAAAAACAGGAATCAAGCGAGGTGAACAGCTATACCAGAGGTGAGGCTAAAGCAAGAGTAACTGCTATTCCTCCAGTGATAGATCAAATCCTGCCAAAGAGAAGAAAATTCAAATGCATTGCTAAGAGAAGGCGGGGACAGCACGGCTTCCGCCAAAGAAGATCGAGTGATAACTAAAGAAAGAAACGAAGCGAATCCCTCAAGATCCTTCAATCCTGAGGGATCGCTGTTCAAATATTATCTCGTTCCTTGTCTTGTCTGTCGAAATTGTTATATAAGGCAATGCCTTTAGAGATTGAAAGAGTCAAATTATTGTTTGAAAACATTCCTCTTGTAATTCTACATTTGTTAACTCTCATGATCAGAGAGCGGCCACTATAAACACTTTTTATGTTCAATTAATATAAAGACGTGTTTTCGTCCTATTTCTCAAGCTCTGAAGTAACCTAGCAATGTTTCACTGGTGCTAAGGGCATGGCCCTGGTGGAATCGAACTGTTGTTTGTATTTCTATCCTTTAATTACTGTTGTGTGATAATTGTGTTTGGTTTTATTATGATTGCAGAGTTAATTAATTATGGTTGAATTGCTTATTGGTATTGTTGTGTGCGGTAATGAATTGCATTGTTGTTCCATTTCAACAAGGATCTTAATTCCTGTATTATTTATCTTGTTATCGCTTATAAAGCTTTGTTTTTCAATAGTAACTCTGTTTGCTATTCCATTGGATTTTTGTTCATTTCAATTGCTACTTAATAACGCTTGTTTTCGATAGGGTTTGGTGTTCAACATAATTAGCTAATTGATTCCTTTAAGTACAGAGTTGCGGTTCAGATTCATTAGTTAGAATTTTCTATTCAATTCCAGTGTGTTGTTCATTTATGATTCATTAGTTTCATATTGCAGAAAGATTGTTTTTTTACATTATTACATTTTTTTGTTTATGCACATAGCCATTCAATTACATATTGTTGTTAATTTCTAATTCTTGCTTTTAAAAGAATTCTTCTTCATTTATTTTCAATAGCAGTTAGTTCAATCTCGATTTCCTTTGATTGCTTGAGAGTAGGACTATCAACTATAGATAAAACTGGTTATTGCTTCCTCATTCCCAGATTGATTACCTTGTTCTAGTTTGATTTCAGTTGCATCAATTTCTAAAGGAATGAGTTATTACTACTGTATCCTTGATTGATGTTTTGCAGAGTGAATAGTTAAGTTTCGGAGTATTTGAATTTATGTTATTGTAATTAGATTTCTTTTCAAGCATCCGTTTACTTTTGTATTTAGAATAATGTACTACATCTCTCACAACATTTCTCTTAGCTCAAATTGAAGCCTCAAACAGAGTACACTCTTGAAATAAAAGGTCATTCTCGGATTGGTAATTAATGTAGGATAAATAGGCGTTAAAAAGACACCTTTTATACCTCAACATGTTGGTGCCATTTTCAGGGAGAGTGTATGACATTTAGAAGGAGTGATGCACATTTGATTTTTTTCTTCTTGGGAAGAATTGGGTATTAAAGATGGAAGGTAAGAACCTGCGCACCGAGCAAGGAACATACTTGCTCACAGCCCGCTTCATAGTAGAATTGGGTAAACTTATTTCTTTAGTTAGGAATGAAGGCTTGTTTTTTTTAAATGAATAGACCAGTTAAACAAAACAAAATTCCTCCTAAATCTGAAAAACCTAAGGGACTAGTGACCCTTGGGCGAACAACTTTCATTGATGAAATCCTTAAGAAAAATGAATTTCAGCCATCAGTAGGACCTAGGAAAGTTATTTCTAGACAACCTACTAGTTCCCTTTAGGCCACAGAGTCACCATCTATAGCCTTTGCTGAGATAAGTAGTCAAACAAAAGGAATTGAGAAAGATTCCCAAGAAATTGAGAATCCCTGCCTAATTTCTCCACAAGAAGGGAACTCTAGTAATCTCCGCGAAGGAGAAGGGGAAATAGGGGAAACAGAAGAACCAAAATATCCTCTTGAAATAGTCCAAACAGTGAGCAACCCAGATAAGGGAAGCGTTGTCAACCTCATTCAAAACAAAGGACCTGAATCTCCTCAAACAGTAAACCTGCAAGGAACACTTATTATTCCAGAACAAGGGAGTGTTGTCAAGGTAATTCTTGTTCCTTCTAGTCAGCCTAGGAATTCCCTTGAGATCCTAGAAGGATATTGACACATATTTGATCAAATGGCCCAGAACCAGAACCAGAACTAGCAAACACCTTAGCAGACTTCTACACTGCAATATCCCATAGTGGATACTGCAGTTAATGCACCTATGAAAGCCATTCCTCTTCAAAATATTCCTACATTTCATGGCTTGACATCAAAAGATCCAGATGCATTTTTGTTTGAATTCTATGTATTATGCAGGGGGTATGAATATACCACCAATCCCCAAAAATTAAAACTATTTCCTTCAACATTAAAAGGAGCAGCCTTACGATGGTTTATGGGGCTAGGTGGGGGTGTTATAAATGATTGGGATCAGATGAAAGCTGCGTTTCTAAAGAAATATCAGGATTATTGCAGGTCCCGGAAACTAAAAGATGAAATATTTCAAATGACGGCAAAACCCAATGAAACTCTGGAAGAATATGTGGAACGATTTCAATACAACCTCCAAAGATATCCTTATGCATATTTACCCTTACCTGATAATGTGCTGAAGACTACATTAATTAGTGGGATGAAGGATCAGTGGGTTGAAACATTAAATATTATGGGAAAAGGTGATATATATCAGGAAATCTATGCTAACATTATTGATTTGTATATCAGGAGTTCGAGGGGCAATACAAGGCTAAAATCAGTAGAACGTGACATGATCACAAGGGATAATAAGGCCTCCAGTGAAGGTGTAACTCGTGCAGAGATTGGAAATCTACTAGAAGATTTTAAAACAGATATTCTAGGGACTCTGAAAACGCAGTTCGACATTATGAAAGCCAAAAAAAAGCAAGCAAAAGCAGAACAAAATTTGGCAATATTCTGCCCTAAATGCAGGAAGAGACACAACCACAAAGAGTGCCCGCTGGATATAATCAAATTTTGTGCCATTTGCACTAAAGATCACCCCACAGAAGGATGCCCCTCGCTTCCTGGGTTAAAATCAGTCTATAAAGAGGCAGAAGAAGAATTAGAAGTGGTATGCTTACTTAATCAACGCTGACAATGGTAACCATGACAATCAGGTATGCCAACTGATCCATTCTCTTCTTTTCAGCCTCCTCAATATAATGCTCAGCAATATAATTGAATGTGGCAAAATCAGCCACCTTTCCCCAATTGGTCACAACAGTCATTTCCTACATCACCATGGCCAAATCAAACAAACCAAACTAATTGGCCAAATTTTCCTTTCTGCCCACTTTTTTGGCAAAACAATGCTTACCCAACACAATGGTCCCCTTCCACTTTGCAGAGTCAATCCTGGCAGTCAAACTAGAAAATACCTGCAAATCAGCCAGTTGGAACAATTCTCCTCTCTCAACCTACACTTCCAGCTCCTTATCCATTTCCACAAAACCCCCACACCAATTTAAGACCACAACTCCCAACCCAACCCAACCCAAAGCCAAACAATAGGCCAGTTTAGTCTGTCCAAATAATGGAACCACTAGAATTAGAAACTGAATTGAGGGAGTGTAATGACCTTCAATTGAGGTCTAGGCGCATAGTAGAAACAAAGAGAGACAAAAATGTTCATAATGAAGATCCGTTACCTGTAGAACAAACATTGAAAAAAGAGAAGGTGGTTCAACAAACTCAACATCAAACTTTACAACAAGCAACCACCTCTTCTCCACCATTCCCAGAATGATTAATCGTACATCACCCATTAGAATATCCTGATTTTGATCTTCTAGGAGAATTAAAAAATTTGTGTATAAAAATCGCTCTCCTCAAAGCTATCCAAGACATCCCTATTTATGCAAAAACCATTAAGGAATTGTGTATAAAGAATCCAAAGAAGAGAACAACAACCAACCCAACTGTCCAAATAATTGGTACTCTATCTGACTTATTATCAGGAATGGAAACACCTGTAAAATATGAAGACCCAGGAAATCCTATAGTGATAGTGCAAATCAATGGGCAATTGTTCCCAAATTCCTTAGTTGATTTAGGAGCTGCAATCAATATCCTAACAACCACCACCTGTCAAAAAATTGGCATTACATCATTAGAACCAACAACAACCTTATTGGAATTGGCTGATTGCTCGGTAGTCAAACCAGAAGGTACACTACAAGATGTAATGGGATCCATAGATTCCTGGGAATACCCTGCTAACTTCCTGGTTATTAACCCAAAGAACCGGCTAGATGGACACCCATTAATTCTAGGTAGACCTTGGTTGGGAACTATCGATGCTTATCTTGGCTGTCAACAAGGAAACATGACAATAACAAGGGGAAAATATGTCAAGAATTTAGCTTTATATCCCCCAGCCCAACCAAGCCTATTAATAATCAAAACAAGGAAACAAATTGTATCATATCTTATGGAAAATATGAGATCACCACTAACCATAGAAGATGCCCTTGATTTTAAAGATCAAACAGAGGATGATATCATTAATAGTTTTATTAACAAACCACAAATCAGATCCCATCTACAATGTCACATGATTAAGGAAGCATTTGATAATAAGGAAGAAGAAGATCCCTTGAAAGAAATTCCTGATCAAATAATACCCACTACTTATGTGTACAATAGTAATATTGTGGAAATTGAACCATGCAAAACTTTAAACATTAACAAAAATCTGACTACTGAACAAGAAGATAAATTGGTCCAATTACTACAAAAATATAAAGGAGCCTTTGCATGGTATTATCCATACATGAAGGGAATTAACCCCCAGTTATGTACACACCACATCTACACCAAAAAGGATATGAGACCCATTCACCAACCCCAACGAGGACTAAAACCTCACCTTAAAGATATTGTGAAAGTTGAATTACAAAAGCTGTTGGATGTTAATTTCATTTACCCAATATCTGATAGAAAGTGGGTCTGCCCATTAGTAGTGGTACCAAAGAAGAACAGGAAGTGGATAATATGCGTAGATTACTGATAAATCAACAAAGCAACCTAGAAAGACCACTTTCCCCTTCCTTTCATTGACCAGGTATTAGATACATTGGCAGGAAAGAAATTCTTTTCTTTCCTAGATGGCTTTAGTGGGTACAATCAAATCCAGATTGCCCCTGAGGACCAAGACAAAACTACTTTTACCTGTCCTTGGGGGACATTTTCCTACCGAGTCTTACCCTTTGGCCTATGCAATGCCCCTGCTACATTTCAGAGGGTCATTCTCAGCATCTTTTCAGATTTAATAAATGAAGGGCTCGAAGTATATATGGATGACTTCACACCTTATGGAGATGATTTTGAGCCAGTGTTAGTATGAATTCTTTGTCGAAGCGTACGAAAAAGAACCACTTTAGCTACGCATAACTAATAGCCCTAACAACAATAATGGCTGCAAAACATCTTCAGATCTGCAATTAGTAGTTAAAGTTCTGCAACAAACAGATCTATAAATGGAAAGATATTAAGCAGTGAAGTAAAGAGTTTGCTCCATGCATCCAACAGACAAGACAAGAACACGATTTTTGAATGAATTTTTATATTACAGGGCACCTGGGAGGAAACAAGAAGGTGTATCCAGATCTCCTCAATGGGATGGGTTCTTTGTAGTCCTCAGCACTTCAGATCTAAGCTTTCTCTCTCTTGTAGATGTAGAAAACCCAATGCAGAAAATAGAGCTCAATGGGAGCAAAAATGGCAGAAAATGAGACCAAGTGTATAGATCCAGAGTGATCTAGTATGCAAAAAAAGGTGAAGAATGATGGGGAAAACCCTCCTATTTATAACAAAATATTGGGTCCTTCTAGATCTTGGTGCATGATTAAAATAATGTTAATCACATCTAGATCCACCTCTATGGAATATTTTATTATTATTTGTTGGAGGGAAAGGGTGTTTGACTTGGGTCAAATCCCTCGATTAGTGAAAAATAAATAAATAAATGATTTATTTATCTTTTTAAGGAAGTGGTTGGGATATAATCAAATAAATAATGATTTATTTGATTAATGGTGGTTGATTTGGTCATATTTAACAAGGAATATTATTAAATAATTATTCCTAGAAAATAATAAGATAACTATGGGTTTATCTCATTAATTTCTTTGTTTTTGGGTTAAACATGACTCGGAATAATAATTAAATTATGGTTTAATTAATTATTCCTTTTGGGGTTTCCTAATTAACATAGTGAAAGCAGTTTTACTTGGGGTAAAACTGGTCTTACATGGTGTACTTGGGTCCATCTAATGATGAAAGTTTAGATGACCAAAAAATGGTGTAACAGATTGCCCCCCAGCGTGCGAGTGTCAGGAGCAAATCGTATGACCGAAGTACGTTGTAAGAAGACAATCACTAGACAACAAAAGGGTATGTTAGAGAGAGAAATATGAGGTAGATAGTGTGCTGAAGGACTAGACCCTGAGGAGACGAGACTCGCAGGTGCAACAAGTCTCTGTTATGAGAGGGTACCTATGCTGAAGGCGGCGGGGGAGGCATACCTATGCCCGCCGTGACAAAGTACAAAAGAATAGTGTGTCCAGTGAACAAGGGACCGAACCATAGAATACAGCTGGCATAATCAAGAGCCAGATAAAAATACAATGAATAGTCTCACATACATGATGTGCCTGGGATAACAGCCAGGACTAGTACAATATCATCTGAGTACATGAGATAAATACAACCCCAAATGCCCCCCGTAAATGGGGAAGGGCTCACAAAATCTGACTGGTACATGCAAATCATAGAGGTGCTGCAAGTGGCTAAGGCCAACATCATCAAAATCTGGAGCGGCATCAAAGGCTGCAATGAAGAGGTCATCCGGGCATGTGGGGGGCTACCTGCAGGGCCACCCCCTCATGAGGGCTGAGACATCTCACACACGCCCGGAATCATCAAGAGCTGCTGCTGGGTCACTGGACTGTCCAGTATACGAATCTCGATCATGCTAAAAGGAGCTGGAGAAGTAATCAAGTCAAAGGGAGGTAAGAAATCCCCCTGCCTGATCCGAGGCACCGAACAAAAGTGGAAGCTGGAACCAAGGTACACCGCCCTCGAGACCTGGCTTCTGGAATAAGTGTGTTGAGGTCGACAGAAGGAGGCCCGCCTTAGGTGAGGCAATGAGAGATCCTCAACTAAGGCACGAGAGAAGAACAATAGAGCGACGGACAGACCGACACTAATGATGATGGTGGAAATGGGAAGGATGGAGTGGCGAATGGACGACTTCCCTTGTTAGAGCATAAAGGGCATGAATGACATGGCAGCGACTGACACAATATCGAAAGGGACAAGGGACAGTGGGGCTGAAGGGCATGAGATGCGACACAAGAGAGGAACCAAGCAAAAAAGAATGGAGGGCTATAGTATGGTGTAAAAGGATGCAGGATAGACTCCATGAATGCAATGATGACTCAACTCGGATGCTCTAAGCAAGGGCGACTAGATAGTGCTGCCACACAATAAAGGCCCCAATGGGGGGTCATAGAAGCATGATTACAAGGTGGGTACTCATGACGAAAATCAACACGAACATGGACAAGTAAGGGGGCGATATGGTGCCCCAAGTACAAGTGTCGTAAGTGAGGAAATTCGATTTTAAGGAGCGGTGAAGTGATCCTTCGTGGAAAAATGTGTCCAGGTGAAGTATCAAATCACCAAAAACTAAGGAAAACCCATTTGAGAGCTCGGTGAGATCTATCCAGCGGTGCTGACGGTTCGTCGAACGGGGCTACGGTGTGGTCGCAGCAGTCGAAAGAAGAACCAGGGGTTCTCTTTTAATGAGGCGGTTTTCCCTCCAAAATCATTCATTTGCTATTGTTGCTGTGGTGAATGTGGAGAGGAGAGAAGGCCCTAAATCTTGCGGCGAACGTAGCGGACAAACCGACCGTTGGATTCGAGATCTGTCAGTTGGAGGTGAGAGGCCTAACCTTGCTCTTGCATTTTGATGGATTACATTTGCAGTTGAGGGCCCAAAACCCCCAGAAACAGCCCCTCCTTCATCTCTATGGCCGGGTCGCACTTTTTTGGGGCAAAAATTACGACCCAGGATGCAGGTATTAGGGCAACAAGTGCGACCTGGTCCAGAAAATGGCAGAAAACTGCGACCTGGGAGATAAGGGGGGTTTGGTGCTGTTTTATGGCTGGGAGTTGGATTGTGGTGTGTGGTTATGGTGTTCCCGATCTGTACCCTGACAAAAAGAATGTGGTTGTGCAGGTATGGCAGAGTTGCGAGTCAACTGGAGGGAGAGGGATCTGGGAACACTTCGGATAGAGATCCAGGTGGATCAGGGCGTTCGTCGTGTATTGGCCAGATATAGGGGCATATGGTGCCCTCTCGGATGTGTGTAGGGGCAAGTGGTGCCCCCTAGAATGTATGGGGGGGCATATGGTGCCCCCAGTTTTTTGGATTTTGTTTGTAACATGCTATGGGCATGTCGGATGGATATATATGGGGGGGCGTATGGTGCCCTCAGTTTGTGGAACATGCTATGGGCACGTCGTAAGTATATGTATGGGGGGGCGTATGGTGCCCCCAGTTTTTTGGAACATGCTATGGGCATGTCGTATGTATCAGAGTAGATGGACTCATCAATATATGGTTTGCGACACATATTATGGATATGCATCGTCTTGTGATGGTTGATTTAATGTTATTGTCTTGTATGACTTGTCTGTGATAAATGCCAATCTAGAACATGGTTTGCAATACTATCTACGTAGTGATTTTGGTCTCTGGGTACATGGTTGAAAGTGATGGTTTCAAACGCACGTATTAAGACTTTCACTCGTAAATAGCGTCTGAACAGCACATGGTTATGCACATGATAAACACCATTTAGTTGCATTACAAGAAGCAGGGAATCCAAACGAACGTGCAGATGGCGGATGCGATGCAACAAGGCATCGGCTAATAGGCCACACGCTGCATCATATTCGGCCTGATTGTTGGTGGCAGAACCAATGCATACCCCGTTAGACAGAACGAGGTCATGCAAGGGGGTGAAGATGGCCCACCCTGCCGAGGCAAGATTCCTGGAGGAGCGACTTGCACCGTCGGCGTAACCGATAAAGGGTGTGGACGGGGGGTCCTGCAAAATGGTGTGACAAGACAATAAATGAGGGGATGAAAGGAAATGACGGCAGCGTGAGGGTACAGAAGTCATCGAGCAGTAATGGCAGGGGGAAAGGGAAGGATGATCAAGGCTCACACAAGGTGATGTATGAGAGCTATCAGAAACATGGCGAGGACTCGGGCTGCGGAGGTCAACGGAGACACAAGTGGAGTGATCTCGGGTATCAACGGACACAATGGGGAAGGCTGCAGACGGGCTAGGCTCCGGGTGTCATGCAAAGGAGGATAGGTAAAGAATGGTGACCGTAGACTCCGTCATCTGAACATCAGGGGGGGGGGATGTGGATCGGAGCGGGGGGATCCTCAGGCTGGCCTGAAGCATACTGCGCGAGAATGGGAGAGGCGGATTGATTTTGTTCAACCTCATACTCGCGGATCACCTCAAGGGAGGCGCGGTAATGTGTCAGGTGAGGACAATAATGGGAGTAGTGGACATGGACACCGCACAAAGCACAAGGCTTGTTGGTGCGGAGAGTCTTGGCGTTCTTGGGGACGGTCGAAGAAGGAGTGGGAGTTTCAGGGACCGTAGTGTCGGGGAACGCGAAGTTTACCATGGGTCGGATACGAGGTAACTCGGGACAAGCAGGGGTGGCATGACCAATGACATCACATAAGGCACAAGGCTTTGGGGGTGGAGAAGGAGCCGGGTTGGTCGTGGTGGTTTGGTCTTTGGTTGCCCCCTTGCGGGCTTTGCCTTTCTTCCCGGAAGCCGACCCAACAGGAGAAGGGTCCTGTGGAGGTGCTGGGGGCACAGTGGCTATGGAGGAAGCGAGGGGGACCGGTTGAACCGGTGTCAAAGCCATGTAAGGTTTGGGGTGACCAGGGGGGGTGGCGGCTGGGGGGTCAAGGTACCAAACCAGAATACCCAAGGTCAAGTTAGGGAGAGAAAGGGTGGCCATGACGGGGACGGAATATACTCCGGGAGGGGGAGCCAAGAAGGGGATCTGTCCAGCAGGGTAATGACCAGGAGGTACGGCGCTAAGATGGTTAAGGCCAGGGGGGACCGAGCCTGGAGGATAAAGAGGTTCGGGGGCACCAGCTGTAGGGGGAGGGCCAGAAAGAGGAGGTCCGACTGGCTGAGATGGATGGCTAGGAGCGGGTTGCGGAGGGCGGGGAGGAGGGTGCGGGCTAGCCGAGGCAGGCCGTTTATGGGCAGCCTGAGACGATTGCATCATGCAAACATTCGACAAGCTGGGATCAGTAACAAGAGGGGGAGGAAGGTGAGGAAAAGTTCCAAGCAGGGTGGAATCTTTATAGACGCCGGGGGAGACACTGGTCAAAGAATCGACGGTTTTCTTGTTGGCTACAGAAGAGATGGTCGTCTCGGAGGCGGATGGAGACGGCGGCTCATGATACGATAGCTGGTCAATGGTGACTATCTTTCCATTATGTGGAAAATACATCTTGCGGAAGACCGCGGATGGGACAGCAGACATGGCATAGGTGTAGCTTCGCCCCAATAGGATGTTGTAGTCTAGAGGGGCGTCAATGACTTCGACATCAACGCAAACACTCTTACCGGCGAGGGTGATGGGACAGTTACGAAACAGGCCAATAGGCTGGGAGGCATGACCATCCCACGCTCGAAGGGTGATCGTGGAAGGGGCCAACTCAGGGGATCCGAGTTTCTTCCAAACCGAAGCGGACATCACACAGGTGGATGCCCCCTCATCAATTATACACCGGGATACAGTGGCGTTCCGGATTTTGACTGGGATTTGGAAAGCAACGGAAGGAGGAAGAGGAGGGTGGTTCGATTGAGTGGCGTCGAAAACAATCATTTGGTCATCAGCAGGATCAACAGCGCCCACGGCAGATAGTAGAGCCTTCCGTTGGGAAGGGCACGACTGGAGGAGTTCCAGTGTGGAAATGGAAGCAGGGGATTGTGCCAAATCATCTACTATACTGTACGATTGGGCGGCTCGACCGGAAGCAGCATTTCGGCGTAATGGACCCTTTGGAATCTTTGGGTGAACCTCAACTTTGGGTTGAGGGATGTGTAAGGGGCCACTGGGTGTCGAAAGAGGCTCTGTAGAACCTGAAGATGGGGGCTCGGGAGCAGACCGAGCAGGAGGCTTGGGGTACTGGCGAGACCGAGTTTGAAGGTGAAGGTCGACGGAAGGGGACGGATTGGAGCGCATCATAAGGATCTGGTAGTCAGAGGAACCAGAAATGGACGAGGGTGTGGCTGCATGGCTGTCGGGGGGTTGGGTAGCCACGAATCCCTGTTGAGGGAAAGGATCAGTGAACACAGCTGGCTGGGTAGTGGCCACATTAGGAGGAGCGCGAGGGGAGGCGTGTTGTCCGCGCAATGTGGCTTGAGACTCCCACATCTGTCGCATCTGGGGTAAGAGAGGAAAATCATGAGTGTAGTGACCGTAATCACCGCAACACGAACAGGGCTTGTTTGTGCGAAGCGGCCTGTCCGGCCTGGGCGGAATGCCCTGAGGCTGGTTGCTAGTGTTAGGGTCCGGACCAGAATTGGGACCTCGGTTACCGGGGGCAGATGGGTTTTGGTTGCCTCTCCGCCTTCTTTGAGAAGAAGGGGGATTAAACGCACCCTGCTGCGCAAATACTTGCCCTGGAGGGGGTTGTAAGGGCTGTTGCAGGTGGTGAGGAGGCAAGGGAGGCGGAAGCGCATATGCTGGAGGAGCTGGCGCACCAGGCTGCGGATAAAAGTAAGGGTTGGGTTGGGCAGCATTGAGGTAAGCAAGAGGTTGGGCAAAAGGAGGAGGCATGCCGTATCCTGGATACATGTTGCCGGGAGGGGGCAGAGTGCTAGAGGTGCTGGCCCCTCCCTGAGGGAGGCCATGGCTCATAGGAGGGTGAGCCGAGGGGTGGGAAAGAGATCCAACAATACCGTCGGCGGAATGAGATGCCCCCGGGGCGTTAGCGCCACCGGGCCTGGGGATGTCAGGAAGAACGGTATAAACATAACCAGATTGAGCGTAGATCAGGTCATAATTTAAAGCTATTTGGAGGGCGGCTTCTTCAGATTGAGGAAAGTGAGAGGCGACATCTTTGCCGATGGGAGACGGGAGGGTGCGAAGGAACCAGTCCATGTAAACCCGATCTTCAAAGGGAGGGGCTCGACATAAGCCCCGTCTTCGTCGCCATTCCTGAACATGGGCAGAAAGGCGTGTGGAAGAGGATTGCTTAAATGAAGTCAAGAGCTCCGTACCAGTGTCGTATCGGAGAGGGAGCTGGAAGTACGACAAGAAGGCTTGGGCAAGAGTCTTGAACGTGGTATGGGAGGAAGTGGCCTGTTCGACATACCATTTAGAAGCTTCGCCGGTAAGCGTGCGTTGGAACAAACGAAGACGGATGGAGTCATCGGTAATTGAGTTGGAGGAACACCACATGTGGAAAGACCGGACGTGATTGGTTGGGTCTTCGCCATTAAGGCCCTCGAACTTAGGGATATCAGAGGGTAACTTGGTAGGCATAGTGGGCCAGGTAGTATTGTGGTGAATGGGGTCGTTAATCAACTGATGGAAATCGGGGAGGCTGAGGCCTGCAATGTACGGCAGCACAGGGGTGGCCGGAGTAGTGGTTGTGACGGTTCCGCTAGAAGGAGGGCCGGTATTGGGGCCGCTAGCATTGGGCCCTGATCCATACATGGTGAAGGTAAAAGGGGGAGAACCGGGAGGAGAAGGGGGACCTGAGGAATCAGGAGAGGAGTCGGAGTGCGGACTCGAAGGTGGACCGGCTCGACGACGACGGTGCGGAGCAGGTCGATCAACCGGGAACTGAGGATGAAGGCCAAGAAGTCTCCGGGAAAGGCGCCTTGGGGGCGCAATGATGACAGGAAGACGGAAACCGACAAGGGCAGAAAGGGGCAAAATCAAGAAGGTCAAGGGCAGATAAGGTGCAGTGACGATTGATTTTAGAGTCTTTGCCAGGCGGT
This sequence comes from Pinus albicaulis, assembly GCA_034641835.2. NCBI lineage: Eukaryota > Viridiplantae > Streptophyta > Pinopsida > Pinales > Pinaceae > Pinus > Pinus albicaulis. The sequence continues at coordinate 488,418,875 of CM076572.1, forward strand.
GTAAACCAGGCGCTTCTTCACTTAAGGTCAGTGTGTGGTGTGCGTTAATTTTAATTTTTAAACCCTTTCCGTTGTTGAGAGCAAAAAGTGTGCAACGTAGCTGAAAATAAACCTACAGAGAACAGAATAAAAATGCTGAAATAACAGAAAAATAACAGCTACATATGCATCTATCAAACCCAAGAAAGTGGGTCTCTCAAAACTATGCTGAAAAGAAAGGGAAAAACTATGGAAACACACACAAACGAAGCTCAACAGATCTAGGGTCTTTAGGGGAGGTCAAAACAAAACGACAAGAGGTGATTTGAAAGGAAAAGAGGCTGATTTCGATGGATCTGGAAGTGAGGTCACAGATCTGGAAAAAGAAAGAGTTTGAAAGCTGCGAAACCGACGGCCAGTGAAAAAGGTAAAACTCTTCCACAAAAAGTGGAGGGTACTAAAGCCCTAAGGGCACAAGGTTTACTTAGATGAGTAAAAACGAGATCAGATCTTGGTCAAGGCGGTGAGACGAGGAGAATTTTGGAAAAACCACAGCGGAAGGCTATGACGAACCCGGAAAAATTACGGAGAAAAATCTTTGGAAAAAGGCGGGTCGCGAGGTTCGGAGAGCTGATTTTGGTTGGTCGCGGGTTACGAGGGCTAAAAAGTGGAACCGCTCGTTTGGGGGCCAAGGTGCGGCCCCCGCGGTCCGGCGTTGATTTCGGCGCGGATTTTACGAATCAGAGAAGCCTCGAGGTGCGGCTGGTGTCGCTTACCTGCGCAATAGGGCCCGAAACACACGGAAGTTAGAAATTTTAGGTTTTTAGGGTTTTATGTGAGAAAAATGACATGAAAAGAGAAAAACTAAGCAGCTAAAAAAGAAGCCCTAGGGCCTGAAGTAGCTGGATATGCGGGAATATGAAAAACGACAGCGGTCGTAATTTAAAACCCGTGTGGAGTCGCCATTTGTTAGTATGAATTCTTTGTCGAAGCGTACGAAAAAGAACCACTTTAACTACGCATAACTAATAGCCCTAACAACAATAATGGCTGCAAAACATCTTCAGATCTGCAATTAGTAGTTAAAGTGCTGCAACAAACAGATCTATAAATGGAAAGATATTAAGCAGTCAAGTAAAGAGTTTGCTCCATGCATCCAACAGACAAGACAAGAACACGATTTTTGAATGAATTTTTATATTACAGGGCACCTGGGAGGAAACAAGAAGGTGTATCCAGATCTCCTCGATGGGATGGGTTCTTTGTAGTCCTCAGCACTTCAGATCTAAGCTTTCTCTCTCTTGTAGATGTAGAAAACCCAATGTAGAAGGTAGAGCTCAATGGGAGCAACAATGGCAGAAATTGAGACCGAGTGTATAGATCCAGAGTGATCTAGTATGCAACAAAAGGTGAAGAATGATGGGGAAAACCCTCCTATTTATAACAAAATATTGGGTTCTTCTAGATCTTGGTGCATGATTAAAATAATGTTAATCACATCTAGATCCACCTCTATGGAATATTTTATTATTATTTGTTGGAGGGAAAGGGTGTTTGACTTGGGTCAAATCCCTTGATTAGTGAAAAATAAATAAATAAATGATTTATTTATCTTTTTAAGGAAGTGGTTGGGATATAATCAAATAAATAATGATTTATTTGATTAATGGTGATTGATTTGGTCATATTTAACAAGGAATATTATTTAAATAATTATTCCTAGAAAATAATAAGATAACTATGGGTTTATCTCATTAATTTCTTTGTTTTTGGGTTAAACATGACTGGGAATAATAATTAAATTATGGTTTAATTAATTATTCCTTTTGGGGTTACCTAATTAATCATAGTGAAAGCAGTTTTACTTGGGGTAAAACTGGTCTTACATGGTGTACTTGGGTCCATCTAATGATGAAAAGTTAGATGACCAAAAAATGGTGTAACAGCCAGCATTATAAAACTTAGAAAAGGTGTTGCAAAGATGTATTGACACTAGGCTTTGTTTAAGCCATGAAAAGTGTCATATGATGATGACCGAAGGACTTATCTTAGGACATTATAATTCAGCAGCTGTAATTCAAGTGGATCTAGCCAAAATTCATATAATTTTGTTAATACCTACACCTACCACACAAGCAGAGGTACGTAGCTTTCTTGGATTTTTCGTTTATTATAGAAGATTCATAGAACATTATTCTCGAATAGTTGCACCTTTATATGCACTAACAGGAAATGTTGATTTTATTTGGACAGATAAATGTGACCATGCTTTCAAAGATCTGAAAAAGCTTGTATCAAAAGCCCCAGTGCTGAGGGGCCCAAATTGGAATTTTCCATTTTAAATTTCATATGATGCCTCAGAAACATCGATTGGAGCAGTGCTTGGGAAGGAAGAGGATAAGAAACCATATGCAATCTATTATATTAGCAAAAATATATGTCCTACTGAACTAAACTATACTGTGACTGAGAAGGAACTTTTATCTGTAGTTCATGCTGTAAATAAATTTAGACATTATATAACTAAGTATCTTGTAGTTTTATATACTGATCACTCTGCCATTAATTTTTTAGCAAACAAACCTATTACAAATGGAAGAGTGACAATATGGTTGATTTTATTGCAGGAATTAGATATTACAATTAAAGATCGGCCTGGAAAAGAGAACCCTGTAACTGATTTCCTGTCATGAATGCCAAAGCCAACAGATGCAGCAGTAGTCGAAGACCACTTCCCAGATGAACATTTGTTTACTGTTACGATTATAACCCCATGGTATGCTGATATAGAAAATTATTTGGCAATAGGTAAATTACCTAAACATCTAACCCTTAATGAACAAAAGCAGATAATACAACGTAGTACCCGATTCTCTTGGATTGGGGGCTACTTGTTTCATACAGGGTCAGATATGCAAATCAAGAGATGCGTTTGTGAGGACGAAGTATTTTATATTTTGAAAGCATGCCATGATAGGCCATTTGTCAGACATTTTTTAGATCATAGAACTGCCCACAAGGTTTTACAGACAAGCTACTATTGGCCTACCATTTTTAAAGATGATAAAAAATTTGTGCAGGCCTGTGATAGCTACCAAAGGGCAGGTCGCCCTAGACAGTTAGACGAAATGCCTTTGAACCCACAATTAGTAATTGAACCATTTGAATTATGGGCACTCAATTTTTTTGGTCCCATTAAACCCCCATCGAACCAAAGAACATACATCCTAGTTGCAACTGAGTATGTCACTAAATGGGTTGAAGCAGAGGCACTTTCGAAAGCTACAGAGGACTCTGTAATACAATTCCTTTTCCAAATCTTTGTGCGATATGGCTTCCCGAGGGACATAATCACAGATGGAGGAACACATTTTGTAGATAATAAACTTACTGAAACATTACAGAATTACCACTTTTAACACAAAATTACAACCCCATACCACCCACAGGCAAACGGCCAGGTAGAGAGTATGAATAAAGTGATCGAATCTATATTGAAAAAAACAGTCGTCTCACACAGACATGACAGGGATTACAGATTTCCAGAAGCCTTGTGGGCATACTGAACAACATGGAGAGGTACTATGGGGTATTCACCATATCAATTAGTATTTGGAAAAGAGCCCATCTTTCCAATAGAGTTTGAAATTTAGACATTAAGAATAGCCCAGAAGGTGGGTTTAGACTTAAATGAAGCCTAGGTCAGAAGATTACAACAAATCAATGAGTTGGATGAAATGGGGCTCTCTTCTCTTTAGCACATTGTGTTAATTCAACAACAGAGAGAAAAATGGCATGACGCCCTCATCAAATAAAAAATCTTCCACGAAGGAGATTGGGAACTCCTATATGACTCTAGGTTTTAGGATTTTCTAGGAAAACTCCAGACCCAATGGCTTGGACCTTATGAGATACAAAAAGTGCACGATAATGGAACTATTACATTAACCACCATTGATGGATCTGGACATTCCTTCAAAGTAAACGGTCATCGAGTGCGACTTTACCATAAACCGCTTACTCGAGAATCCTTCTACCAACAACTACGGGAAGATTCTACCATGCAAATTCTTGCTGAAGGAGATAACCCCTCCTCAGTACCCATTCATTAAATCATTTCTTTTGAAATTTCTACATAAAGTTTGTTCTTTTACATTGCTTTTTTTTTGTATGGAATTATGTTTCTTCAACTGTTCTTATTTTTCTTATTGTAAATTTTGTTGTTCCTTTCGAAAGGAACAACAGCATTTTTGTGATTGTTTTTGCTATTCCTTTCAAAAGGAACAATAGTTGTGCTATTTATTTTTGTTGTTTCGCAGATTGTTTTTGTTGTTCCTTTCGAAGGGAATAATAGTTTCACAAAATGTTTTTACTGTTCCTTTCAAAAGGAACAACATTTCCGCAGATTATTTCTGTTGTTCCTTTCCAAAGGAACAACACTTTTTGAGTGAATTTTTCTTATTTTAGAACAACATTTTGAGGATTTCTAATGACTCTTCTAAAGGCAAACATACTATTTATACAATATTACACAAATTAAATCTTACTGGAATCAGCAAATCAAAATAAATTGTCATTTTTTTAAGAAATTGTTTTGTAGTGATAAGAAAAAAGAAAAAGGACATAACCACGAATATTACTTTTCTGTCTTACTATCACTAAAATTAATATGATCTATTACCTTTATCATGTTGGTTCTTCCCCAAATTTTTATAACTTTCTTTGATTTCTATTTATTGAGTAAGAATAAGGGCATATTCTTTTCTATTGAGATGTTTAGACTTCTTCCACCATCCCTACTCTTAAGGAGTGTTGAGCCATCCTTTATATATAAGTAGGAAAGTGCTATAAAAAAAAAAAAAGAGAGAGAAAAAAGTATCTATATATATCACTAACAATTCCATGATATGGCATATGGAAGATAGGAGGTCTCATAAAGAGCCATCCTACCATGATCATAAGGAAGTAGTGAAGTGGCATTCCCATCATGGCCACCACACCAGGGATATGGTCCAATGGACAATTGAAAACAAATTTAAAAATTCCTTGGAACAGGAGGTCTCATCACGAGCCGGCCTGCCCAATTTTCACTTCTTTCCGGTGAATGGCATTGTGATTTATCTGGTCCCCAAGCTAGCAAAATGGCCTCCATTATGACATCACACAGCACTTGCCTAGGCATAAATAAAGGATAATGGTTCCAAGGGTGAGAAAGCAACTTTGTCAAGGTTATGGACACCTCTGGGCAACAGAGCTCTGCTGATGGTATTGGAGTCACATTTTTACAACTATATCTCTATCTAAATATCAAATGAAAGTATGATTCCTAAACCCTTGGTTTTGAACCTATTATACATGAAATTCATCATAAATCGATCACATTAGTTTGAGTGGGTAATAAGTACATTAGTACTTGTTCACATCAGCTGTCCCTTTTCCTTATCTTTGAATCATTACAAATGTTTCTATATCTATTTGAAATTTAATCACATACATCGATTTCAGTAATGCAATAATTTGATTGATTGTATCATAAGTATGCATGCTTTTTCCTACTGTACAATTGTTGTGCAATACTTTCCTCTCTTATTTGACGGTCGAGGATGACCTATGATCCTTCAGGGGGGCACAGATGCCTCTTAATGACTGCATGCAGATCAAATCCCTATATTTATTTACCTGCACGTGAATCAAATCCCTTTATTCTTGGTAATAACAAAAAATTGATAGTATTATTCTAATATTTACTAAATATTGTGTTGTGATGTTCCATTTCATTCCTGTGCATTCGTAAGGAATTAACAGTGTCTAGAGAAGATGGGAGGTCGACCAATTCATAGTGAGCCACATGTGTTGGTTGTTTCTGATGCTGCACAAGAAACTCTCGAAAAATTGGGATGGATTACATACCACACAAGGCTACAACAACCTCATGAAACAATAGCTATCGAGTTTTTACAGAATTTGTAGGAAGGTTACTCCATGGTTAGAGGTAGAAAAATAGCAGTAACAGATGAAATAATCACAGAGGTGTCTAGTCTACCAGCGGAAGGAACCATATGGACTCATAAGAAGGCCAGGCTTCAAGAAACCATGAAAATTTTCCAGGAAGAAGGACATACATTGGTTGTCAAAGGCAAAGGGGTTTAGCCAGCATCGTTGGGAGAACCATGGACGGAATTGGAAAAAGTAGTACAGGCCTATATAACATGTGATGGGAGAAAAGATGTGGTAAGACCTCGCCACCTTAATTTATTGGCAGTATTGAAGAAAAAATGTACTGTAAACTTGCCTGCATTTTTAAATTCCTTACTACATGATGTTGCCCATAGTATAAGAAAATATTGGCACACAGACATGGTGGTGAGCCACCATTGCTTAATCAGATTAATAGTAAGTTATAGCCTTTCCCAACAACAGACCAGTTGGGAAGAAATGATATTTTTGATTGATGGAGGATTAGCCTTACCTACCCCAAAATGAAAGAGAATGGCTAGCACAGCAGCAGAGCCATCAAAACCTAGACAATCGTCACATTCAAAAAGAATTAGGGGAGTGATAGAAGGACTTTCGAGTAGCAGTAGCCAGCCCTTGGAATTTCCTAGCTCATAGGATGAAAAACCCCCACAACTAGAATGAGGGAGTCCCCGCACTGATGAGGATGAAGAATAAATGAGCCACCACACCAGTGGTGAGGAACAAATTCACCACACCAGTGGTGAGAAAAAAAGCAGTGCAGGAGAAGGAAATGATGAAGTAGAGGGATAGATTCGCTACTCTAATGAGGAATAAGGTAGTTACCATACCTGTGAAGAGGAAGAAGATAATCACAGCAGTGAGAATGAAAGAGAATGAGCAAAGCCTCCTGAAACCACCACTGTAATTTCACCACAAAGCCCTTTGCAAGAAGACTAATTGGCCCAAATTTTGGCCAACATGAGTGAATATGTGCAGCCCCATAGCCCACTGAACCTTAATTTTGATATCAACCAATTGCAGAAGCAAGATGTTTCCAATAAATAAATGGCTGAGGGAATTCCAGATGAAATAGAGTGAGGAAACCCTAACGGAACAGCAGAATCAGTTAGGGTTACTTCCCCTAAGAAGTATGGATAGGAAGAGGCGAACATTGAAGCAGTGTTCCAAACTGAAAATTCTCAGGGAACAGTAGAGCCAATTGAAGTTATTACCCCTGAAGAATGCATCCGGGAGCATAAGAACAATGAAGAAGTGTTCCAAGAAGAAAACAGAGAAGCAAGCCCAACCAAAGGCATGAGTGCTGAGGAACAAACCCCCGCTGAGTAATTGGGTTCAGAAAAAGGAATAGACGTTCCATTAAGGAAGAGAAAGAAAATAACTGAACTTGATAAACTTCGGAGGGAGAGGAAGAAGCTCCAGAGGCTAGTGGAACAACTTAGGTAGAATATTAGGGTTCTTAAAATGAAACAAATGCCCAAACAAACCCCAAAGAAGAGAAGTATAGTCACTGAAAGAGCCACGAAAAAGATGAAAGTGGCCACTAAAACAAAGGCCCAAGTTGTAGAGACTATGGAAAACTAGACTGAGCCTAATCATGAAGATATGGAACAGCAGGCAGCTGTTCCAGATGTAGCTGTTCCAGATGGAGCAACCTCAAGTGAAAATGTACAAGCCTGTAGTCAAAACACTTTTAGTGATCCTACATTATCCAAACTCCAAGAGGAGTTGGCACAGGCTCGACAGGAAAGGGAAAAACCTGAAGAAGATACTGTCCCTAGAAGAAAATACCAGGAGTTGCAGCAGCAGATGAAGATCATCCATGCAGTAGAGGCTGAAGCCTATGAGAAGTGTCAAAAGGCAGAGGAGAAGGCTGAAAAGGTAATGAATAAATTAAAAATAGCCCAAAATCGAATGGATACTCTCTGCTCATTATACACAGATGTTTTAGCTTATAGATGCCCTGCCAAGAATTATGCTTTATTTTTATTAGAGAGATATTTACAGTTAAAAATTAAAGCAGTTAGGGCAGGAAAATCTATAGAGTTAAACACTATAGATGATTTTGTGACATGCCACAAAATATATGGGGTTAAGGTACATCCTCTCTTGTGTGACTTCTATTTGCATAATCTCATATTGGAAAATGATATTGAGACAAATCCTAGCCCTTTTGTGGGTGACATCCAATACCAAGCATTTATTTCATTTGTTGTTAATCAGTTAAAATGGCTTAAAGCCTATAATGTTTTTAAAAGGCAAGAAAATGAGTTAGACTTGTGGGTTAGGAGTGAACCAAAACACCCATTACAATTATCGGCTAGGCAAAAGAATTTGATGACAAGAGAAGGTGTTATCTAAGCATTGGGGCCTATCCATAAAGCAATTGTCTTGAATGGGATAGAATATTTTCTATATATTAGATACCAGGCCTACATAGCAGCTAAGGTCCGATGGGGAATTTCCAATCAGAATATTCAAAATAGAGAGCCATTTAACTATAAAAATTTTGGATTAGCTGGAGACTTCTTGGTTCTCTATAGCAACCTCATATTGAGGGAAGGCCCATTCTGGCTAGGATGTAGGTTTTGAAGCCCCATTGCATGGTATCTTGCAGCAGATTATAAAGCCATCTATGAAATACCTGAAGGACAGACAGGGCATGTCTTCGAAGCTTTAGCTGCAATGCATGGTTTTAGGCTTTTTGATGAAAAACCTTCTCCAGCTTATTCTTTAATTTCTTTGCATGTAAACTATGTTTTTCATGAGTACATGAAAAAGGTTAAGCAGGGGGGTATGTTGAGCGTTGGAAAAGGTATGAATTCACCATGTGTTTTCTCATTCTTTTACTTTAAACATAACTCTTTTTACTCTAGAAAGGTGATTTATTATAGAATTATGGTAGAATTGCAAAGACTTATGTTTATTGTAAAAAGTAACTAAAAACTTCCTTTTATGGTCAAAAATAGGAATCAAGCGAGGTGAAAAACTATACGAAAGGTGAGGCTAAAGCAAGAGTAACTATTGTTCCTCCAATGATAGATCAAATCCTGCCAAAGAGAATAAAATCCGAACACATTGCTAAGAGAAGGCAGGGGATAGCCTGGCTTCCGCCAAAGAAGATCGAGTGATAACTAAAGAAAGAAAGGAAGTGAATCCCTCAGGATCCTTTGATCCTGAGGTATCGTTGTTCAAATCTTATCTTGTTCCTTGTCTTGTCCATTGAAGTTGTTATATAAGGAAATGCCTTTAGAGATTGAAAGAGTTGAATTATTGTTTGAAAACATTACTCTTGTAATTCTGCACTTTATTGACTCTCATGATCAGAGAGCGGTCGCTATAAACACTTTTATGTTCAATTAATATAAAGACATGTTTTCGTTCTATTTCTCAAGCTCTGAAGTAACGTAGCAGTGTTTCACTAGTGCTAAGGGCCCAACCCTAGTGGAATCGAACTGTTGTTTGTATTTTTATCCTTTAATTACTGTTGTGTGATAATTGTGTTTGGTTTTATTACGATTGCAGAGTTAATTAATTACGGTTGAACTGCTTATTGGTATTGCTATGTGCGCTAATTAATTGCATTGTTGTTCCATTTCAACAAGGATCTTAATTCCTTTATTATTTATCTTGTTATCACTTATAAAGCTTTTCTGTTCAATAGTAACTTTGTTCTTTTTTCCATTGGATTGTTGTTCATTTCAATTGCTACTTAATAATGTTTGTTGTCGACAGGGTTTGGTTTTCAACAGAATTAGCCAATTGATTCCTTTAAGTATAGAGTTGCAGTTCAGAGTCATTAGTTAGCATTTGTTGTTCAATTCCAGTGTGTTTATTTATGATTCATTAGTTTCAGATTTCAGAAAGATTGTTTATTTACATTATTACAGTTTGTTGTTTATGCACATAGCCATTCAATTACATATTTTTGTTCATTTCTAATTCTTTCTTTTAAAAGATTTATTCTTCGTTTACTTTCAACAACAGTTAGTTCAATCTCGATTTCCCTTTGATTTCTTGAGAGAAGTACTATCAACTACAGATAACATTGGTTATTTCTTTCTCGTTCCCAGATTTATTGCCTTGTTCTAGTTTGATTTCAGTTTCATCAATTTCTAAAGGAATGAGTTATTGCTACTGTATCCTTGATTGATGTTTTGCAGAGTGAATAGTTAAGTTTCAGAGTATTTGAATTTATGTTATTTTAATTAGATTTCTTTTCAAGCTTCCATTTACTCTTGTATTTAGAATATTGTACTACAACTCTCATAGCATTGCTCTTAGCTCAAATTGCAGCCTCAAACAGAGTACACTCTTGAAACAAAAATTCGTTCTCGGATTGATAATTAATGTAGGATAAATAGGCGTTAAAAAGACACCTTTTATACCTCAACAACTGGGTAAGTGAAATTACCAAATATTTGATCACTCCTAAACACTTGATCCTTTTATAATAAAAGTGTAAAGGTAATGACATTGGTTAGTGGTTTCCAGTCTTAGTTCATCCAACACTTTCTTAGGCATTAGATTGTGAGAGGCCCCCGAATCTAATAGGAAATTATGTAGCAATTTGTTATGAATATTGAGTGAAAGATAAAATGGTGGAGAATTATCATCATTTTGATATTGGACATGGCTTCCCAAGTAGACGGTAGGATGTTCATCCTATATATTTATTGAATCAGGAGTAAGAGATGGTTGTAAGAAAAATTTAAATTACTCTTTGTAGGCTAGATTTTTCAACAATTTAAGGAGCGGAACAGAAATATTGATTTTATTCAATTCTGACTTGAAAATGAAATTAAGAAGAGTTTAAATATTTAATTTTTGCAGTATTTTTAATGATTGGGGTGAGATTAGGAGATGGATGAACATCATTAAAATTTTCCTTTTGTTTGGCATCATGTTTTTCATAATCTTGTTTTGGTTGAGGCTGCTGGACAACCCCTTTTGACCTCAAACTATAATTTCTTGTTTGATTTTCAGGCTGCTTTTTCTCATTTTGGACATGAATATGAGCATCTTCATCCTCTAAAAATAGATTTATCCTAGAATGATATTCATACTCTTTCAAAGTCAAACAAGTTGACTGTGATGTCTCCCCAACTAGATTTATGTCTTCATCTTCCTCTTCTTGTTCTTGCTGATTTTCTTCAAAAAAATTATTTAGTGGAGGCTAAACATTCTGATCATCAAGATTTATTATTGGGTGTTGTAAAAAAATTTGAGGCTAAAAGGATCTGCTAAAAGGAGCCTGATTTCTATTTCCTTCATTTGAATGGGCCTAACAGCAAGCATATTTTCTAACTCTAGTTTTGTCATTTTGGAAGAAAGATATTTAATCAAGTTAGACATTTGATCAAGATTTTATTGAGATGTGAAGGTTTTCGAGGAAGAAGAGGGTTTCTCCTCTTTCATTTTATTTTTATCTTTTGCTCCCTTCCCCTCTTCAATTTTTAGTTTATTTGAGGCCATAATATTGGACTACACTCCAATAGAGCCTCTTGCATGCCTACCAATGTTTGTGGCTTATCAACTCTCAATTATAGTGAAAAATTGGAGTCTAATGCATTGGAAAAGGTTATCATGGATGTGGTTTCAGGAGGGTTGACTTCTACAAGAATATTTTGATAGAATTTATTGAATCTCTTTGTAAAGTTTGCCAATGACTCATCGATCTTCTTCTTTAATGCTCCTAACTTTTTAAGGTAATACAAGTAATCCTTACAATCACCCCATTTCTTTACAAACACTTCCTCCAAAGCATCTATTCCTATTATTGGATTTTGTGGAAAATTTACAAGCCACTTATGAGCTTCTCCATCCAAGCTCTGAACAAAGAGTCTTGACCAAACATCTTCATGTTCAATGTTTTGGTTATCAACATAACTGTAAAAGAAAAATAGATGTTCTTTATCATATGCTCCTTCTCCCTCCCTGTATATTTAAGAAAATATTTCAGATAATCCCCTTGAGGAAGAGGATGCAAAGGTTGAGGAAGAGCGAGTGGTGCATATATTGCAGCAAAAATATGCTGCATCCTTATAGGAGGAAGTTGAGTCATGACTTGCTAAGGTGCAAATAGTGGAAGACTTACTTATGCAGATGTTTGAGTGGTTGAAATTTTAGTTTGTGGAGTTTGTATTTGTTTTCGAATAGCTGAATATTGAAGTTATTGGGCTAGTTCTTCAGGATTTGGAGCTGAAAAAAATGGATTTTCAAAGAAATGGACAACAGAAGACTTTATTTCAACATCTCCAAGAGAATCATATTCAGATCTAGATTTTTGAAGGATTGGGGCAACTTCAACTTTGTTTTATTGAGCTAAAAATTCAGAGAGATTAAAGGTCAAATTTTCAAGAAGGTTACCTTTTCCTTGATGAGAAGAGGATGAGCCAATAGATGGGTTTTGGAACCAAGGAAAATACTCTTGTTGTGGACTAATATAGGAATGATATTCAATATTATTTTGAAGAAATCTCAGAATTGTTTTAATATATTCTTCAGTTAAAATAGCCCTATCTAGGAAGGGTGAAATTTTCAATACTTGTTCTAATTCCCATTCTTTCAACACAAAGGCTTCCAATTGCTGGTTTTCTTTGCTAACACCTTAAACCAATGATTTTTATTCTTTCACTAGAATAATACTTTTTTTTGATTTACTAAATGATGACTAAGAATTACTTTCAGCTAAATCAAGGCTAACATCAACTACTTTGTCTTTTAGAGAAGCAGTTTCAACTTGAAATATCTCAATAGAGTCTTTTGAAATTGAAACTTCTTTAGGTTATAAGATAGATGATGGTAATTTTTCTTTTGGAATGTACTTTGAATGCACCTTTTTCACTGAATGTGATGTAGCTTCAGCTAATTTCTATTTCCCTCTTGCATCCTTTATGATGTTTTATGGGTCAGAGACTGGAGTCACAGGAGGGGATCTCTAATTTCTTCTTGTAGTAGGTTGTCTTGAAACCCCATGTCCTCTTTGTGGAGCCGCCAGATGAACCAATTACAATCAGAAAAATGGTTGGTTTTTATTCACCCTTAAAAACTAGTACTAGGCATTCATGGAAAAACGTCGCGAGAATACTGAGTTCAGAAACTTCGTCTCTTGAAAGATGCACCAAAATATGTTAGCGCTAGAATTAGCACTTGGATTGTAACAAGTGCCTGACCAAACACATCTTAAGCTCAAGGGATTTTATTTATATTTGGATTATGATTTGGAAAGTGGTTGATATTCTCACATACACTGGAAAATTAAAGGGTTTCAAAATGATAAATCACTCACACATATAAGGGTACTACTACTTAATGTGGTAGCAGGTATTAGTTTGTATTTTAATGGTTAGGAGAATGTGGAAGAACAGTGGGTCTAAAGAATATAAGTCCACTACTAAGAATAAAATAAGACAAAATATTTCTAACCTATAATGTATTTATGAAAGAAGGCTTCTTTAAGACTTACAAGAATCTCATCATACATTTGAAGATGTCTGTCACAGGGAAAGCTTATGAATAATTTCACCGTACATATCTTATCCAGAAAGCTTGTAAAAAAAGACTTACAAAATTAGATAATCATGTACAACTATACTAAAATACTAACAAAAACATGAAATGAAAATATGAAGATCATAATCTAGAATGAAACAGTAAAGTATGGAAACACATAAGGAGATAGACAATACAAACATCAAATCATTGACAAGTCCTCAAGAGTGTTTTTGGATATTATAAGCTCAAAAATATACAATAAAGAATGAAATGAGATGGACAACCAATCAACCCTTTCTTCATTGCTTTACATAGTATATATACAAAAAGGTGTCCTATTAAAGCCTCCACAAAAAGTGCAAGTATGTCTTAGAGATTTTATTACAATCCTCTACATATATTAAAGCTTATCTTAAACATAACAAAAAAATAGTCCGAGATACAATGAAGAAGAAACATGATAATATGGAGCTTGAAATGGCTAAGTTGAGGTGGTTGAGTGCTCCCCATTTCCTGGAAAAACTTCCTCCACAAAATGTGCAACTGCTAATTGAAAATGACATCTGGACCTTTATACACAAAAGTGTAGGAGTAACCAACTGAAAATGACATCTAGAAGATAGCTTGACTGGATGAAACTTGGAAAAAATAATTACCATTGAGGCTGCATTCACTTTATCACCACTTAGTGTAATTCCTCGAAACCAGAAGAAAAACCTATCTTTTCATATTCTTATAAAAAGTATGAAAACAATAGCTACTTTTCTAGAAAAGGTAGTTTTTTTCTGATAATTTTGTAGATAAGCCAAAAAATGATATGGTTCTTCAGATGTTCATTGTTTGAGATATTAAATCATTAAAGATCTAGTATAGAAGAAAAATCTTAATAGTTTATGCCTTAGTGACCCTCTTGTTTGGCTTTCTCTTTTGTACTTTCTTTTTCTTCTGAGTATTCTTCTTCCCTAGATCATTTTCTAAACTTTCATCTATGTTTATTATCTCATATCTGACAGCGGGATTGGATAATATGAGTTTTCTTGCTAGCCTAAGATTGTTATTTGGTATGGTATGAAGCCTTTGAATGTATGTATTAGTAATGTATTAAGGCCTCTTTCTTCCATGGATAACTCTTCTTGACTGCCCCTCCTCAAATAATGTTTCAGTAAACTCTGTTTCACTTCTTTCTTACTCAAAATATGAGTATGAGTGGATTATGGCTTTCTACTTTCCTTTGGTTGATGAACTGAGAGATGAATAAAGTTGAGATATAGTTTCTTCTTCTGTTGTAGTATATGAAAGCTTATTTTTCCCCTTAGATGATGTTTTGAGAGAGGAAAATACTTGTGCCGGTGTTGGTTCCTCTGGTGCTGGAGTGGAATTTTCTTCTTCATTCTCCTGTCTAGTCTCTAGAATAGGGCTTGGTGTTAAGGTTTTAGTGGTGACTTCCATTGAATATCCCTCTGTCAGAATAATTTTTCTCCTTCATTTATTATTTGAAGAGGAAGCTACCTCTTCCTTACCTTTAGACCTAACATTATTTTCAAGTAGAGTAGTCTTTTGTTTAAGTTTTCTTGCATGCTTCTACCTGAAAGACTCTAAGGTTTGTGGCTCCTTAGGTAGTCTTTTGGTATATACTTCCTTTTTTGTTGCATCATAGGTATAGGAGTGGTGGTTTGAACTCTAGCTCTCTTAGCTGAATTCCTCGTCTATCTGCTACATGGTGAATAATATTGACCAATTTTTGAAGGGGTAAATGTAGGTGCAGGGATTGACTGCTCCTCTTGGGTCTTTTCTCTTAAAGGCCTTCCTACCCTTCTCCTTCATTTAACACTACTAAAACCTTCATCGGCTAGGAAATTTTCCCATGTGGTTCTCTTCTTCTTTAGATGATAAACCACCAACATTTTGATTAAACCCTTGTGATAAATATTGTGAAGAGAATAGTCTGGGGTTCTTTGTATTTTTTTGAGACATTTTCAATAGATATTTATAGTGGAAAAATGGTAGGTTCATAGGTTGAGAACCTGAAATGTGAGCTAGAAACCTCATCTGATATTGATGCACAATGGAAACCCTACCTTCACAGGTAATACAACGATGCACTGTGGTAATAAAATCTTGCCAATCGGGCCTAAAATAAGAAATGTGAATGGTAGGGGTCCAATCTATATTTTCATGCTCTGGCTTAAGATATGGATTTAAATCTTCTTTAAGAAAATTTTTCCTCTTATACCGGGACTCACATGTAGTTGATCTTTGGGTAGCTCTTGCTATGATGGTTTTTGTGATCCTGAAGGTCCGAGACCCTCACTTGACCTGTTCTCCATTGAATGACTTAGAAAATGCCTGAGAAACTGAAGTGTTTTCTCTTAAAAATTTCTTCAAGAATTGATACCATCCTACTGCTTGGAACTATGGATTTGCACGATGATCAACGAAATGAGTATTGTCTAGTTTTCAATGGTTTACCTTACCACCCTTACAAATTCCGTTAATAGCTAACTCAACCGTTTATGCACCCGATGAAGCCCTAAATGCGGGCACAAGGTAACAAACGTCTTGCTGGAGGATAAGAAACTGTTTGTTTTATCTTTCAAGGGGGTAAATGGAAACAAAGCTCCGCATTCCCTAAATCAAAGTGAGGCTAAGTGACACGAACTCAAATGATTTAAATTTTTGGTGCTAACTCATTCCATCGAACCTTTCATTCAAATGAATGATTAACTGATAGCTACTTGCACCTTAACCTTGATATATTTCATCTTTGATGAGTAGCATTAGATTTAACTAGCCTTGGCAACTAAGATATTCAACCTCCTTTTAATGAATCCTCCAATTAGAAATAACCACCTTCCAAAAGGGTAATACCTCTTGTTTTAGCAGAACTTCAACTATTCCAAGAGAAATTTATTTTCACTTGAGTAATGCCTCTTTACCTCCTTGTACAAATTTTGCAGGAAATAGCTACTTTTTTTTTAAAAGGTAGCTATTTCTGTGTTGCCTGCGAAACCAAATTTTATGAAGAAAACAACTGCTTTTTTAGAAATAGTAGTTATTTATTTGTTATTCCTAAAATAACTGATGACTCTGACATTATGTCCTTAGTCTTGTGTTACACCAATTTTTGGTCATCTAACCTGTTACTATTAGATGGACCAAAGTACACCATGTGAGACCAATTTTACCCTATGTAAAATTTCTTTCTCTATGAAAAATAACTTTGTAATCCTTAATTTATTAAGTTGTTTATGGTCTAAACAGGAAACCCCATGAGGAATAATTGAATAAATCCTTATTTGTTTGATTTTCCTCAAGGAATAATTAGTTAAACAACATTTTAATTGATATTCCTGGTCATATTTAACCCAAAATAGGAAAATTCATTAGACAAATCATTATTTATCTTATTATTTTCTAGGAATAATTATTTAAAACATTATTTAAATAATATTCCTTGTTAAATTTGACTAAATCATTTATAAATAATTGAATAAATCACTATTTATTTAATTATTACTCAACCACATTATTAAAATAATAAATAAATCATTTATTTATTTATTATTTACAAATAAATGGATTTGGCCAAATTCAAATTCTTTTTCTCTCTAACAAATGTAATAAAATATTCCATAAAAGTTGGATCTAGATTTGGTTAATAATATTTTAATTATGAACCAATATCTAGACTAACTCAATATTTTGTTATAAATAGAAGGTTTTTTCCATTCACTAACTACCCCTTGTTGCCTAAAGATCACTCTGGATCTATACTTTTGGTTTGACTTTAATCCTCCATCATTGTCATATTTTGATACCATTTTTCTTATGAT
This sequence comes from Pinus albicaulis, assembly GCA_034641835.2. Classification (NCBI taxonomy): domain Eukaryota; kingdom Viridiplantae; phylum Streptophyta; class Pinopsida; order Pinales; family Pinaceae; genus Pinus; species Pinus albicaulis. The sequence goes on from CM076572.1 coordinate 488,436,160, forward strand.
CTCCCTTTGAGTTCCATTTTTTGTCTGGGTTTTCTACACCATCAAGAGAGAGAGATCATAGATCTGAAGTGCTGAGGACATACAAGAACCCATCCCATTGAGGGGGACTGGTAACACCTTCATATTTTCCCTTCCAAAGTGTCATAAACACAAAAATTCTTTAAAAATATTCTTGTCTTGTCTATTGGATGCATGGAGCAACTCTTTCTTGTATTTACTGCTTAATGTCTTTTACTGCATATATCTGGATTTTGTAGCATTTATCTTGGTCAAATAACTGCAAATCTAAATAAATTTGCAACCATCTTTGATGATAGGGTTGTTTGTTATGCACAACTAAAGTGAGTTTTTTTTTCGTACGCTTTCTATTAGAATTCACACTAACACTGACAACTCAACAAGGGTTTACGATTACTACCTCTATCGTCTTTCAAATCCCTGCATGACCAACTACTTCAAACCCTAGGGTTTTTCTTCAAATTCTTATTTTTATTTTCTTGATGTTTTTTTTCTTTTAACTTATAAAACCCTAAAACAATAAAAATTCTAACTTCTGTGTGTTTCCGGACCTATTACGAAGGTGACAGGCATCAGCCGCAACTGAGACAACATTTTTTTATGAAACCTACCCCTACGAGTGCCGGAAGTGCAGGTCGCACTTTTTTGGCCAAAACCTACAACCTCAACCTTCAGGACGCAGAAAAAAGCCTCAAACCTACGACCTCTGCAGAAATCAGGTCAAAAACTGTGACTTGTACTTTTGTCGGGAAATTTTCTATGATTTTTCTGGGTTTGTTTGGGCTACTATTCATGGTTGTCTGACCTCCGTCTCCACTAGTTTTGGACATGCACTTGTTTTTTTTTACTCATTGAAGTGGGAACCTAGCCCTCTAGGGCTTCAATATGCTTCCACCTTTCTAGGAGGAGTTTAGCTGAAGTAGGTCATCTGAGATTTCAGTGTGTTCAACCATTTTTCAGATCTGATCCTGACCTTCAAATACATTTCATATTGGTTATTCATCCATCCAAAACACCTCTTTTCAGTTTTGTTTGGTCCTCCTCTAGGGTCCCCTCCATTTCCCTTCAGGTTGTAGCCTTTCTCCACCTCATTTACAACACTTTTCCCTCTGGTTTTTTGTTGTTTTCTGCACCTATTTCTAGCAAATTTTACCTTTAGATCATTTTCCTCCCAACGTTAGATCCATTGGCTATTTTTGTGTGTTTTGACTATATTTTTACCCACCCATAAACTAGTTGTTGGGAAGCCCGCCTCCCTGGTTTTAGATTGATGCATATTTAGCTGTTTATTTTCTGTTATATTCAATTTACTTTACTGTTATTTGCAGATTTATTTATAGTTATACAAAACACTTTTTATTTTTTCTCTACAAACATCTGGGTTTAAAAACTAAAATTAACACACTTAACACACACACCCTAAGTGAAGAGCGCCTAGTTTACACCACTGGGAAAAAACTATAACATTGTAATCATTTGATCCCACACCTCTTTGCCCTTGTTGCAACATTATAATCATTTGATCCTACACCTCCTTGCCCTTGTTGGTCTCTCTTCCTTCTATGATCCATGTTTTTTCTCACATCATTGTGCCCCCAAGGCATCTATCCCAGAGACTTCTTGGCCTTCATCCTCAGTTTACATTAGGAAGACTTACTCCTCTGTGTAGGATTCGAGTTCTTCCTCCACTAAGTACCCATTCTGACTCTGCTTCTAGTTCATTGGGTTCCCCTTCTAGTTCCATCCCCGGTTCTCCCCTTGTCACCTTCACCATGTCTGGTTAAATACCTAACGCTGGTGCTAGCCCCGATCCTAATGCTAGGAATACTACTAGTGGGACCGCAACATGAACTATCTCGGCTTCTCCCTTTCTCCCTTATATGGCAGGTCTCAGTATTCCTAATTTTAACTAGTTAATAAATGACCCCATACATCGTGATCCTGGTTGGCTTGCTATGCCAACCAAGCTCCCTTCTGACATCCCCAAGTTTGAAGGTCTTGCTGGAGAAGATCCTACAAACCATGTTCGATCTTTCCACATGTGGTGTTCGTCTAACTCCATCACCGATGACTCTGTCCGTCTTCGGTTGTTCCAGCGCATGCTTACTAGAGAAGCTTTTAAGTGGTATGCTGACCAAACCTCCTCCTCTCATACTAGTTTTGTGAATCTTTCCTGGGCTTTTCTATCTTACTTTTAGCTTCCCCTTCGTTATGACATTGGTACCGAACTTTTGACCTCTTTCTGTCAATCTTCTATGACTTGCCTATCCGATCATGTCTATAAATGGAAAAGAAGAAAGAGCCTATGTCAAGCCCATACCATCGAAGACCATGTCTACATGGAAGGGTTTCTGAGATCCCTCTTGCTTGTTATTGGAAAGGATATTGCATCTCATTTCCCTTAGACCAAAGAAACTTCTCTCCAGATTGCGTTAAAATATGACTTGATCTACGCACAGTCTGGTTATGTTTATACCATATTACCTAATCTCCCTAGACTCGATGGTGCCAATGCACCGGGGGCATCCCATGGTGTTGATGGTATCGTTGGAGCCCTTTCTCATCCGTACACTCATCCTCCCATGGGTTATGGTTTCCCTCAGGGAGGGGCCAACTCCTCCATCACTTTTCCCCCTCCCGGTAGCATGTATCTAGGATACGGCATGCCTCCTAATTTTTCCCAACCTGTTTACCACAATGTTGCATAACCTCCTTATTATTCGTAGCAGCCTGGTGCTCCATCTCCTCCAGAATTAGCAACCCCACCTCCCTTTCCTTCTCAACTACCGCAACAACAACCACCACCCCTAGGGGTAGGTGTATGCACAACAGGGTGAGAATAATCCTCCTACCTTCAAAAATAAGAGGAAAGGCACCCAAAATCAATCTGCTTAGGTAATCCAAGGCCTAATCCCCAAGGAAATGCACCTAACACTACTAACCAACAATAGGGCACTCAACTCAAGCAGGACAACCCTGTTCACATGAATAAGCCTTGCTCTTGTTGCTGTGTCTATGGTCACTACACCCAAGATTGCCATATTTTACCTCAAATGCATCAGATGTGGTAGACTCAAGCAACATCACAAGGACATCAAGCCTTTCCTTCAGTTCCTCCCAATGTTGTACCTATCCAGCCCGTTTTGTTTACCAATCCTGTACAAAAAGCCTTCTACTACATCTACCCACAAGCCCCTTTCTTCAGGTTCCACAGAGCCTCTTTCGACAACCAATGGTCCTTTACAGATCCCTCAGCCTATGGTAGAGGTTCATACCAAGATCCCCAAGGGACTGTTATGTCGAAACACTTCTTCTGGAAAAGCTGCCCATTCGTATAGTGTAGTAGATGAATTGGTGCAATCTCCTGTTGCCATCTCAACACTAGAACTCCTCGAGTTGTGCCCTTCACAATTAAAATCTCTACTAACTTCCATGGGCACTATGGATCCTTCAGATGATTGTTTGATTTTCTTTGATGTAGAATGGTCAAAACATCCTCCCCTTCCTACTTCTTTCACCTTCCAAATCCCTTTCAAGATCTGGAATGCCAACATATCCCTTTGTATCATTGATGAGGGGGCATCCACCTATGTGATGTTCGCTTCGGTTTGGAAGCAACTCGGATCTCTTGAGTTGGCCCCTTCCACTATCACCCTCCGACCATGGGCTGGCCACTCTTCCTAGCCCATTAGCATGTTCTGAAATTGTCCTATTACTCTTGTGAGAAAGACAGTTTGTGTTGATGTAGAATTCATTGATGCCCCCTCAGATTACAACATTCTATTTGGTCGTAGCTACACTTATGCGATGTCTGCTATCCCATCTTTGGTTCATTGTAATACGTGCTTTCATCACAACGGAAATATTATCTCCATCGACCAGTTGACATATTACGAACCGAAGTCTCAGACCTCCCTTGAGTCCATCATCTCTTTGGTGGCCAATAAAAAAATAGTAGAACCTTTGACTAGTGCCTCCCCGGAGTCTACAAATACTCCTCTTTTATTGGTTCTTTCCCTAGTCTTCCTCCTCCTATCTCTGATCCCATCTCATTGAACGTTTGCATGATGCAATCGTCCTGGTCCAACCTCAAGCGGCCCGCTTCGACTAGTCAGCAAGCCCACCCTTCACAACCTTCTCCTAACACCTCGACTCAGCCTTCAGGACCCCCTCCTCAAGGCCCTTAATCTGCAGATGGTATCCATGAGCCTCTCTACCCTCCTGGAACAATTCCTCTAGGCCTTAACCATCTTGGAGTTGTCCTGCCTGGCCATTACCCCTCCGACTAGATACCGTTTTGTTGTGCTATACAACACCCCCCCCCCCCCCCCATTTATTTTTATAAATAGGGACCCTTTATAAATAAATAGGAAATTTATTTTTTAGTTTTAAAACAAAAACTTAGGAAATAAATGTTTTCTTTTAATTTTTTTGCTTTATTTCTTAAAGTGCATCGCAAAATGCATAGCTTATAACTTAGAATGACTCACAAACCCTCTAAGCTACGTGAACTGCGAAGTGTTCTAACCTTTTTTGAAGATATGCTTTAAAAATCTTGGAAAAACTTCAATTATCATTATAAACTCTTTATCGCATCGCACCTTATTTAACAATCAACTCATAAGGTAATTATATATAAGTGCGATTGCGTGGACCCGAAAAGTCAACAAAACATCAAAGATAAATCTTTAAAATCCTTTTAGAACGTCAACATGTTTTTTGAATGTGCATTTCACATTTCGCATAACTTAAACATAAAACAAATCTCTTATCACATAGAAGTTGCGATGTGCAGTTTGTGCACATCGCATTTCGCAACATTTAGTGATAAACATTACAAATAGTAAAACTTATAGATGGAGACATGCGAATTCATGGAATTTAATTTCTTGAGCATGTGAAATGAATTATATCATATTAAAACAAAATTTGAGATCTAATGGCTTTAAGTTGATTGATAAGAATTCCATGTGATGGTGTAAGAGATCTAACTTTAAAATTATTATTAATGATTGTTGTTATATTTGAAAAGATTCATATCTATTCACACATGTTTGATATAAAAAACATATTTGACTCTCTATTCCCTATATTTTTAAATACTCTCCTTGTTATTAGGAAATCATTTAACAAATCAAGGAATACTTAAATGAGCAAGAAGGGCAAAGAGATTTCTCAAGTTCTGCCTACTGAAGACTTAGAAATGTCTCCCTTATTCTCAGACACTACCTGCAACAAGGAATGCAGAACTCGTAGAAATTTATATAACTGATATTTTATATCCAATATTCTCCTGATCACACACTATTTGACTTCATGCACAATACATAATCTTTTCTACCATTGATCATTAATTGCAGAAATAAAAACAATCGCATGCGCACATGAAAACCATAAACAATCACACATATGAACATAGTAATTTATGGGAAAGCTTAAAGATGAAAACCCCCAACTATATGTATATTATATTTCATAGACATCATGTAACAATAATTATACAAAGCTCCTCACAAGCTCTCAGTATAATATCCAATTGCTACACACTAATCGGGTCTGATCTAGCAAAACACATGCTCCAATCTCTGCCACCTGCTAGTCTGCCTCTACTGTGCAATCACTGCTGAAGAATGGATCTGAATGAACTTGAATTGGTCTATCCTTTCTCACGCAATCCTCATTGGAATCTCCAACCACTGTGTGTTGCAAATCATGCAACACTATAGTCACAACTGATAGTCACACTTCTCTTTCACCTACCTCTTCATTGGTCTCCACTGAAACTATCCATGCACTGTAGTTAACTGATGTATTATTTAGTTGATTAATGAGTTAATAATTAGTGAATTAATTAATAATTAATTCACACCACTCTCACTAGTGTATCAGTCAGTTATACTAGATACAACTATCTCAACTATGTTTAACTCAGTTAAACTGAACACAACTCCACCAACTACCTCAATAACTCCACCAAACTCTGTCACATGAGTTCTAACTAAATTATCCATGCAATAGCTCCACTTAACCCTCAGGAATAGCGTAATTCCTTCTGTCAACTCCTGTGTCACATCTGTGCACTTAACTGAAGTGCTCCAATAGAATAAGATAATGTTTATAGTCCAAATATTATTAAGAGCTATTAATATTCGACATATGTATTTTTATACTGGAAATCTAAAAATAGATTCCGCCCAATATGTCTAAAAAATAGAAGTCCATCTATTTTTCCAACTTGACCAACCATCCACAAATAACATCCTGCAACTCATAAAATATGATCGACATGTCTAAAAATAGACATAGTCTAAAAATAGACTTGCACCAAAAATAGCCTACGGGCCCACTTAGAGAATTCGACTCTTTTCAATAAGCTCATCATCTTGTTGCAATCTCAACACTCCCTCTCAACAAGATAGGAATTATCTGCCACCCCGATCCTGCCCCTGTGGTATTCAAATTTTCTCTTGGTGAGCGCCTTCGTCAAGATATCAGCATCCTGATCCTCCGTGGGAATGTATGAAAGTAACATGATCTTCTGTTGCACACAATCTCTGATATGATGATACAGGAAGTCAATGTGTTTATATATATCATGAAATACTAGATTAACTGAGAGTTTGATGCAACTCTGATTATCAAAATATATCACAGTAGGATCTAAGTGTGAACCGAACAACCCAACCAGGATCTTCTTCATCCATATAGCCTCTCATGCAGCCAAAATCGCTGCCATATACTCGGCCTCTGCTGAACTGAGTGCCATGGATCTCTGCTTCCTACTGTACCAAGAAAGTGTTGTCAACCCGATACTGAAAATCCCTCCAGATGTGCTCTTTCTGTCTGTTGGGCTCCCTGCCCAATATGCATCCGTGAAGCCACACAACTTCACCTCATCTGACTGTCTGTACAATAATCCATATCCCGATGTGCCTCTGAGATATCTCAATACATGCTTGCCTACCTTCCAAAAGAGCTTGGTAGGCTTAACCATAGCTTGTGAAAGCTGGTTAACATCGTAGCATATGTCGAGTCTTGTATTGACCAGATACATGAGAGACCCTACCAATTGTCGGTAAACAGTGGCATCCACTATCTCTGCCGATGTAGCATCCTCTTTCCTCCATCCACCATGAAGAGGAGTGTCGATAGGCTTGCAGCCATGCATGTTTAACTTCTCCAGTATCTCCTAGGCATACTTGCCTTGAGACACAAAAAATCCATCATCGCACTGCCAAATTTCTAATCCCGGGAAATAATGAAGGAGGCCCAAGTCCTTCATCTCAAACTCCTTTGCAAGATCAGCGTTGCATGAGTGTACCAACAGTTCATCACCTATCAGAATAAAATCATCTACATAAAGTACAATTATCAGCAACCTACCCTCCACCACAATCTGGGATAGGTTCGGATCCACCTCAATCTTAGAGAATCCAAGTCTGGTGAAATAACTATCTATCTGTGTGCACCAAGCATGAGGTGCTTGTTTCAACTCATACAACGCTCTTTTGATCCTGCACACATGCGACTCGCTGCTGAAGATCTCGAAACCTTCGGGATGCTCTACGTACACCTCCTACTCAATCACTCCATTGAGGAATGTAGTCTTCACATCCATCTGATGAATGTGCCACCCCATCTACGCTGAGAGAGAAAGAATCGTCCATATGGAAGAATACCTTGCGACAGGTGCAAAGGTTTCCTCATAATCGATCCCCTCAATCTGTGAGAAGCCTCGGGAAAAAAATATTTTCATATACTTCTCCACACTCCCGTCGGCTGCTTGCTTCACTTTATAGATCCATCTCTAACCTACCACTGATTTCCTTTCCGGCCTTGGGACAATCTCCCATGCACTGTTTCTGACAATCGAATCATACTCTTCCACCATGGAATCTACCCATGCGAGATCCTCCACAACTTCCTCGAAATAGGAGGCTCTATCATGATACACTTGGCCATAAGAGACATGTATCTAGTATACCGGTTAGGTGACTGTCTCTTTCTGTGCTATGATGTAGGTGCTCCTACAATCTTCTCTGCATATTGAATCAGTCACTCAACTTCTGTAGTGCGCTTCCGCCCTCTAATGGTTGGCGCTGCATGAGTGGTCTCTTCCACTCTATGAACCTCCTCTTGTGGCTCATCCACATCCTAAGGCTCATCTTTAGGAACTAATAGCTCCTCATCTGCATGCAAGTGTGGCTCCCTCTCAAGCGAACACTTCATGGCTTTCTCCTCATGAAATTTGATATCTCGTCGCACAACAGTCTTGCGACTGTTTGGAAAATACACATGATAGTTGTGGGGTGTATCAGTGTACCCCACAAATATCTCAACCTCTGCAGTTAGCCTCAGCTTCTTCCTGGCATCCTTAGTCACATGAATGTAAACAAGTGAACCAAAAATCCTCAAATGAAAAATATCAGGCTTCTTACCAGAAAATGCCTCCTCGGGTGTACTCATGCCAAGTATCCTGTGAGGACAACGGTTTTGCGCATAAACCGCAGTATTGCATGCCTCAGCCCACAAGTGTATGGGAAGGCCCTGATCATGCAACATCACCCATGCAACACCCATGATCATTCTATTCTTTCGCACCGCGACCCCATTCTGCTGTGGGTTATGAGGCGCTATGAACTCTCTTCGAATTCGTTCTGCGCTGCAAAAGTCCTTGAATTCTCCAGAGATGAATTCACCACCATTTCCACTCCTAAGAGCCTTCACCTACTTCCCCGATTATTTCTCAACCAATGCCTTGAACTCACAGAACTTTGAGTATGTCTCGCTCTTCTTCTGCATGAAGAAGATCCAACACTTTCACGAAAAATCATCAACAAATATCACATAGTACCTGTGCTTTGCTGTTGAAGCTACTGAGAAAGGTCCACACACGTTTGTGTGAATTCTCTCAAGGATCGTTGTGGCGTGAATATCCTTCTCGTGAAAGGTGGATTTCACAAATTTTCCCAAAGCACATCCCTTGCACTGATCTGACTGCGCAAGTGTACCTTTGGGAAGCCCGGTAGAAATCTACTGCAAAATTTTTAAAGCACCATGGTGAAGATGGCCCAATCTCCTGTGCCATAGGTCGCCCTCATCCCAGATCACCACTCCTCTGACTTTCCTGCCATTGCTGCGCAGCCATCTACCTACAACTGATAAAGGTTCTTAACTCAAACCCCTATCCTCCGAGTTTCACCAATTTCCTTACTGCGCGGGAAAGTCTTTCCCTCGCTAAAGACAATATCATATCCCTTGTCTTCCAACATCGCCACAGAGATAAGATTCTTCTTCAATCCTGGAACATTCATCACTTCCTTAAATACCAAGGGTTTACCAGAATCCCTCTCAAAGTAAATGGTACGGATACTAGTTGCACTGTATCTACCATCATCGCCCATCTCGATGTGCACTCCAAGATCTTTCTCATCCAGATCAGTAAACAAATATTTGTCTCTGGTCATGTGAAAAGACGAACCAATGTCAAGAAACCACACTGAACCCATCATACTTGAGGCCAAGCATGTGATCAATGAAAAATCCAGCTCAAACTGCGAGGCTAAGGCCTTTCTAGCTGCAGATTCAGCAACCTACTTATTTTTCTTCTTCTGTGGAAAATTAGTGACATAATGACCGTGTTGTTGACAGTGAAAGCACTTCACCTTGGACATGTCCTGCTTCTTGCCTTTCGCACCGGATTGAGAAGCATTCTTCTTGCTCTTCCCATTCCTTGCTTTGGAAGCCAAAGCACAATTTTCTTTATTTGAGTTCTTTGATGAAGATCCATCCTTGGTACTTCACCTTATCTCCTCTTGCACAAGATCTGACCAAAGTCACTCCAATCCTGGCAATTTCTCCTGACCATTGACGAAGTCCTGATAGGAATGCCAACTCTTCGAAAGCCCAAGGAGAGCCAAGATCACCAAGTCCTTGTCATCTACAGTAACCCCCACACTTCCCATCTCATCCCTGCACTGGAAAAACTTTGTGAGGTACTTGGGTATACTGTCGCCTTTCTCCATTTTTATGTTCTTGAGTTTATCCTTGAGTGCCAACTTCCTCTGGAAGCTCTTGATTTGGAATAAATATTTCAAAGCTTTCCACATCAAGAATGGAGAAGATTTACCATGAAGGCTAGACACTATGTGATCCTTCACACCTTCCAACAGAATCCTTCAACATTTTTCTGTCTTCTTTTGCCATGCGTCAAGTGCGGCAGCATTGCTAGAAACAGGTTTTGGATTTTCTGCATCTATGAACTCTTTCAACCCATTGTCATCCAGCACTGCCTCCATCTTGTCCTTCCATGCAATATAATTTGAGCTTCTCTCAAGGGCATACTCCAATCACAATCCATTGAAAGACATCTCAACTTTCAACACCAAGAAAACACTGCTGCAAATTCGAAATCCACCATCACAAAACTCAACCACTTCAATGTTTTGTAATTGCTCCAATGATCAATATCGCTCTGATACCATGTGGAAATTTATATAACTGATATGTTATATCCTAGATTCTCCTTATCACACACTATTTGACTTCATGCACAATACAGAATCTCTTCTACCATTGATCATTAATTGTGGAAATAAAAACAATCGCATGCGCACATTAAAACCATAAACAATCACACATATGAACATAATATTTTATGAGAATGCTTAAAGCTGAAAACCCCAAACTATTTTTATATTATATTTCATAGAGATCATGTAACAATAATTATACAAAGCTCCTCACAAGCTCTCAGTATAATCTCCAATTGCTACACACTAATCAGGTTCGATCTAGCAAAACACATGCTCCAATCTCTACCACCTGCTAGCCTGCCTCTACTGCACAATCAATGTTGAATAATGGCTCTGAATGAACTTGAATTGGTCCAGCCTTGCTCACGCAATCCTAATTGGCATCTCCAACCACTGTGTGTTGCAAATCATGCAACACTAGAGTCACAACTGATAGTCACACTGCTCTTTCACCTACCTCTTCACTGGTCTCCGCTCAAAATGTCCATGAATTGTAGTTAACTGATGTATTCTTTAGTTGATTAATGAGTTAATAATTAGTGAATTAATTAATAATTAATTCACACCACTCTCACTAGTGTGTCAATCAGTTAGACTAGATACAACTAGCTCAACTATGTTTAACTCAGTTAAATTGAACACAACTCCACCAACTACCTCAATAACTCCACCAAACTCTATCACATGAGTTCTAACTGAAGTATCCATGCAAAAGCTCCACTTAACCCTCAGGAATAGAGTAATTCCTTCTATCAGCTCCTGTGCCACATCTGTGCACTTAACTAAAGTTCTCCAAGAGAATACGATAATTTTTATAGTCCAAATATTATTAAGAGCTAATAATATTCAACATATCTATTTTTAGACTAGTAATCTAAAAAAAGATTCCGCCCAATGTGTATAAAAAATAGAAGTCAATCTATTTTTCCAACTTGACCAAACATCCACAAATATCATCCCGCAACTCATAGAATATGATCGACATGTCTAAAAATAGACATAGTCTAAAAATAGACTTGCGCCAAAAATAGCCTGCGGGCCCACTTAGTGAAGGCGACTCTTTTCACTAAGCTCATAATCTTGTTGCAATCTAAACACTCCCTCTCAACAAGATATGGATTATCTACCACCCCGATCCTGCCCCTATGATATTCAAATTTTCTCTTGGTGAGAGCCTTCGTCAAGATATCAACATCCTGATCCTCTGTGGGAATGTATGAAAGTAACACGATATTCCACTGCACACATTCTTTGATATGATGATACCGTATGTCAATGTGTTTAGATCTATCATGAAATACTGGATTAAACAAGAGTTTGATGCAACTTTGATTATCACAATATATCATAGTAGGATCTAAGTGTGAACCAAACAACCCGACCAGGATCATCGTCATCCATATAGCCTCGCATGCAGCCAAACTCTTAGCCATATACTCGACCTCTGCTGAAATGAGTGCCACAGATCTCTGCTTCCTGCTGTACCAAGAAATTTTTGTCGACCTGATACTGAAAATCCCTCCAGATGTGCTCTTTCTGTTTGTTGGGCTCCCTGCCCAATATGCATCCGTGAAGCCACACAGCTTCACCTCATCTGACTGTCTGTACCATAATCCATATCCCGATGTGCCTCTGAGACATCTCAATACATGCTTGTCTGCCTTCCAAAAGAGCTTGGTAGGCTTAACCATAGCTTTTGAAAGCTGGTTAACAGCGTAGCATATGTCAGGTTGTGTATTGACTAGATACATGAGAGACCCCACCAATTGTCAGTAAACAGTGGAATCCACTACCTCTGCAGATGTAGCATCCTCTTTCCTCCATCCACCAGGAAGAGGAGTGTCGATAGGCTTGCAGCCATGCATGTTGAACTTCTCCAGTATCTCTCGGGCATACTTTCCTTGAGACACAAACAATCCATCACTGTGCTACCAAATTTCCAATCCCAGGAAATAATGAAGGAGGCCCAAGTCCTTCATCTCAAACTCTTTTGCAATATCAGCCTTGCATGAGTGTATCAACAATTCATCACCTGTCAGAATCAAATCATCTACATAAAGTACAATGATCAGCAACTTACCCTCCACCACAATCTGGTATAGGTTTGGATCTGCCTCACTCTTGGAGAATCCAAGTCTAGTGAAATAACTATCTATCCATGTGTACCAAGCATGAGGTGCTTGTTTCAACCCATACAACGCTTTGAGCCTGCACACATGCGACTCACTGCGGAAGATATTGAAACCTTCGGGTTGTTCTATGTACACCTCCTCATCAATCACTCCATTGAGAAACGCAGTATTCACATACATATGATGAATGTGCCACCCCATCTGCGCTGAGAGAGCAAGAATCGTCTGTATGGAAGAATACCTTGCGACAGGTGCAAAGGTTTCCTCATAATCGATCCCCTCAATCTGTGAGAAGCCTTGGGCAAAAAATATTTCCTTGTACTTCTCCACACTCCTGTCAGCTGCTTGCTTCACTTTGTAGATTCATCTCAAACCTACCACCGATTTCCCTTCCGGCCTTGGGACAATCTCCCATGCACTGTTTCTGAAAATCGAATCATACTCTTCCACCATGGCATCTACCCATGCGGGATCATCCACAGTTTCCTCAAAAGAGGATGGCTCTGTCATGATACACTTGCTCATAAGAGCCATGTATCCAGTATACCGGTCAGGTGACTGTCTCTGTCTACGCTATGATGTAGGTGATCCTAAAATATTCTCTCCATCCTGAATCAGTCGCTCAGCTTCTGTAGTGCGCTTCCGCCCTTTTATGGTTGGTGTTGCATGAGTGGTCTCTTCCACTTCATTAACCTCCTCTTGTGGCTCATCCACATCCTGAGGCTCATCCTTAGAAACTAATAGCTCCTCATCTGCATGCAAGTGTGGCTCCCTCTCAAGCGAACACTTCATGGCTTTCTCCTCATGAAATTTGATATCCCGTCGCACAATAGTATTGCGACTGTCTGGAAAATAAACATGATAGTTGTGGGGTGTATCAGTGTACCCCACAAATATCCCAACCTCTGCAGTCGGCTCCAGCTTCTTCCTGGTATCCTTAGTCACATGAATGTAAACAGGTGAACCAAAAATCCTTAAATGAGAAATATCAGGCTTCTTACCAAAAAACGCCTCCTCGGGTGTACTCATGCCAAGTATTCTATGAGGACAACGGTTTTGCACATAAACCGCAATATTTCATGCCTCAACCAACAATTTTATGGGAAGGCCCTGATCATGCAACATCACCCGTGCAGAACCCACGATCGTTCTATTCTTTCTCTCTGTGACCCCATTCTGTTGTGGGTTATGAGGCGCTATGAGCTCTCTTTGAATTCCTTCTGCACTGCAAAAGTCCTTGAATTCACCAGAGCTGAATTCACCACCATTGTCACTCCTAAGAGCCTTCACCCACTTCCCCGATTATTTCTCAACTAGTGCCTTGAACTCACAGAACTTTGAGTATGTCTTGCTCTTCTTCTACATGAAGAAGATCTAGCACTTCCGAGAAAAATCATCAACAAATATCACATAGTACCTGTGCTTTGCTGTTGAAGCTACTGAGAAAGTTCCACACACGTCTGTGTGAATTCTATCAAGTATCGTCGTGGCGTGACTATCCTTCTCGTGAAAGGTGGCTTTCACAAATTTTCCCAAAGTACATCCCTTGCACTGATCTGACTGTGCAAGTGTACCTTTGGAAAGGCTGGTAGAAATCTACTGCATAATTTTCAAAGCACCATGGTGAAGATGGCCCAATCTCCTGTGCCATAACTCGCCCTCATCCCGACTCACCACTCCTTCTTCCTTGCCTACCATTGTTGCGCAGCCATCTACCTGCAACTGATAAAGGTTCTTAACTCGAACACCTATCCTCTGGGTTTCTCCAGTTGCCTTACTATGCAAGAAAGCCTTTCCCTCGCTAAAGAAAAAATCATATCCCTTGCCTTCCAACATGGCCACAGAGATAAGATTCTTCTTCAATTCTGGAATATGCATCACTTCCTTCAATATGAAGGGTTTACCAGAATCCCTCTCAAAGGAAAAGGTACCGATACTAGTCGCACTGTATCTACCATCATCACCCATATCGATGTGCACTCCAATATCTTTCTCATCCAGATCAGTAAACAAATATTTGTCTCCAGTCATGTGAAAAGATGCACCACTGTTAAGAAACCACACTGAACCCATCATATTTGAGACCAAGCATGCGATCAGTAAAAAATCCAGCTCAAACTTTGAGGCTAAGGCCTCTCCAGCTGCATATCTAGCAGCCTACTTATTTTTCCTCTTCTGTGGATAATTAGTGGCGTAATGTCTTTGTTGGTGATAGTGAAGGCACTTCACCTTGGACATGTCCTGCTTGTTGCCTTTCACACCAGATTGAGAAGCATTCTTCTTGCTCTTCCCCTTCCTTTCTTTTGCAGCGAAAGCACAATTTTCTTCATCTGAGTTATTTGATGAAGATCTGTCCCTGGTACTTCACCTTATCTCCTCTTACACAAGATCTGACCAAAGTCGCTCAAATCCTGGCAATTTCTTCGAACCATTGAAAGAGTCCTTATAGGAATTGCAACACTTCAGAAGCCCAAGGAGAGCCAAGCTCACCAATTCCTCGTCATCTATAGTAACCCCCACACTTCCCAGCTCATCCCTACACTAGAAAAACTTCGTGAGGTACTTGGGTATACTGTTGCCTTTCTCCATTTTTATGTTTCTGAGTTTATCCTTGAGCGCTAACTTCCTCTGCTCGCTCTTGCTTTGGAATAGAACTGTCAAATATTTCCACATAAATAATGGAGAATATTTACCATGAAGGCTGGACACTATGTGATCCTCCACACCTCCCAACAGAATCCTTCAACATTTTTCTGTCTTCTTTTGCCATGCATCAAGTGCGGCAGCATCGCTAGAAGAAAGTTTCAGAATTTCTGCATCTATGAACTCCTTCAACCCATTGTCATCCAGCACCGCCTCCATCCTATCCTTCCATGCAATATAATTTGAGCTGCCGTCAAGGGCATACTCTAATCGCAATCCGTTGAAAGACATCTCAACTTTTGACACCAAGAAAACACTGCTGCAAATTCGAATTCCACCAGCACAAAACTCAACTGCTTCAATGTTTTGCAATTGCTCCAATGATCAATATCACTCTGATACCATGTAGAAATTTATATAAATGATATGTTATATCCAATATTCTCCTAATCACACACTATTTGACTTCATGCACAATACAAAATCTCTTCTACCATTAATCATTATTTGTGGAAATAAAAACAATCGCATACACACATTAAAACCATAAACAATCACACATATGAACACAGTATTTTATGGGAAATCTTAAAGATGAAAACCCCCAACTATATTTATATTATATTTCATAGATATCATGTAACAATAATTGTACAAAGCTCCTCACAAGCTCTCAGTATAATCTCCAATTTCTACACACTAATCAGGTCCGATCTAGAAAAACACATGCTCCAATCTCTGCCACCTGCTAGCCTACCTCTACTACGCAATCACTGCTGAATAATGGTTCTGAATGAACTCAAATTGGTACAGCCTTGCTCACGCAATTCTCATTGGCATATCCAACCACTGTGTGTTTCAAATCATGCAACACTATAGTCACAACTGATAGTCACACTTCTCTTTCACCTACCTCATCACTAGTCTCCACTGAAACTGTCCATGCACTGTAGTTAACTGATGTATTATTTAGTTGATTAATGAGTTAATAATTAGTGAATTAATTAATAATTAATTCACACCACTCTCACTAGTGTATCAATCAGTTATACTATATACAACTAGCTCAACTATGTTTAACTCAGTTAAACTGAACACAACTCCACCAACTACCTCAATAACTCCACCAAACTCTGTCACATGAGTTCTAACTGAAGTATCCATGCAATAGCTCCACTTAACCCTCAGGAACAGCGTAATTCATACCTTGACTCTGTGCCACATCCGTGCACTTAACCGAAATGCTCCAAAAGAATAAGATAATGTTTAGAGTCCAAATATTATTAAGAGTTAATAATATTCGACATATCTATTTTTAGACTGGCAATCTAAAAATAGATTCTGCCCAATATGTCTAAAAATAGAAATCCATCTATTTTTCCAACTTGACCAACCATCCACAAATAGCATCACGCAACTCATAGAATATGATCGACATGTATAAAAATAGATATAGTTTAAAAATAGACTTTGCGCCAAAAATCACTTGTGGGCCCACTTAGTGAAGGCGACTCTTTTCATAAGCTCATCATCTTGTTGAAATCTCAAGCAAAATTTCCTCATAGGGAAAAGGGAAACAATGTATAAATTGTTTTAAGATGAGAAACCAAGACAAATAGCCAAAATATCTACAACAAGAACGACATCTACTTCAAACGCGACCTACTTTAATGTTGCATGTTCATTCATCCACAAGGTAGCAGCAAGACAGAAAATTCTCCCTTACACGGACATGGTTAAGTGGGTAATTTACCACTTAAGCATAGATGACAGGAAATTTAAAGATTCAAAAGGAGAAGACTTAGTGTCTTTCAGAGCAGAAGACTTAAAAGCAATGTATCATCTACCCTACCTGCAGGAAAAGTATGACAAAGCTTTTCTGCAAAGATTTAGAGCAGAGCATCCAAATCTCATGAAATTCGTCAAATAATGGAAGGAAGACCAGGGAAAGTTGAAGCGAGATAAACTCGGTACGTACCCAATTTCCCAAATTCCTTCCCCTTATTGTTATGTTGCTGGTATGTGATGTAGATTATTTTCCAAACCTGATACCACTAGGTTTTCAATAGAATGGGTTCCATTGATTGACGCAATCGTCAATTCATCAATTATGAATTGGGAAAACATCCTATCTGATTATTTAGCCAAACAAATTACTAAATATATGAATAAGAGAAGTGCTTCATCTAGAGAGACACCTCCCTTTTATATGTATACCTATGTCATGGACGCCATCTGTTTTAATTCTAGTTTTCCTACCATGGGATGGAAATGGACTACCCAAGACCCTACCCCAATCCACATTTACCACAGAGACCTCTGGGATTGAGACTTCCACCTGCATTTCTATAAAATTTGTTATGGAGTCATATTACCTATGCACCAAATGATATTCAATAAGAAATCCATAGGGTTTCTGAAGAGGCCAGCGTAGATATTCTTTCTGTGGCTAGGTGGTTTTCAGAGGAGAATTGTACTTATGTTAGAGTATTCGGGAGTTATTCTTCTCCTGACGTCTTACATTATTATGTTCCTGATAATTTGCTTGCACGAGAGATAGCTTACCAGCTTGTTAATGATATTACTAAACAGCTAAAAGATGCTAAGAAGGCCATTTAGCCTAATTTCTTTGTACAGTGTGGCACTTTTGCATTGTATGATATTGGCCATACCTAAAATGAGGTTTCCAATATCAATCTATTGAAATTGGCGGAAATTCCAAAGAGGTTATACGATCCAAATGATGTAATTAAAAAATACACTACATAGCTCAAAATGAAACCTTTTTTAAAGGATATATATGGATTTGATTATCTCTTTCAAGGCATAGAAAATTTTTCAGATATAACCAAGTTTGCATCCATCCAATTGAGTGAAGATGATTTAGAAGCTTTCCAAGTATATAGAGAGAAGAGATTGTAGAGAGTTCCTCTCAATTTTTTAACTATTGAAGATGTCAAAAGACCTAATCCAAGTATCAACTTGGATAATGAAGCTAAATATATGTCTGAAGATGAATCAGGTCAATCACAACATCAATCTCACAATTCAGATCATTTCGAAAAAGAATTTGAATCTAGAAAGGATGGCCCAGAAAAGATAATTGATCAAGTAATCCAAGAGGTAGATATGCATGAGAGAAAATAAAGTAATGGAACAGAGTCAACGTCTCAAGAAGTTTAGCACATTCATAACACACTATTTCAGTCTGAAATATCACAAATGAAGAATTTTAGTAGTGAATGGGAGGAGTTTTCTGAAGCAATAAACCCTCCTAAAGCTAATCCCAATATTGATCAAGTATCTAGTTTTTCAAACACCTGAACATTCCCAGAAGATAGTGGAAATTGTTAATCCACTGCAACAAGTTCTAGAAACTCATGATCGAGAGATCATAAAGGCCTACCCTACAAAAAATATAGTTTTAAAAGTTGAATAAATTCCTTCACTGGACATTTTCTACAGTCCTAGCTATAAGGCTGTAGTAAAAGGAAAAAAAGAAGAAGAACTGATGAAACAGTCTCAAATATCACAGATGAATCAGTTGATGTATTGTGGAAAGATTCCTTAGATGACCCTACAAAACATCTAACTAAATTATCAAAGTACGCAAGAGCATATGCTACTTATACCATTGGTAAATCTACTGAAGTTAGAGTGTTGTTAAAGCAAAAGGAAGCCAGAGTACTAGAGCTAGAGAGACTGTTAAATGAAGAAAAATCCAACTCTAGTGAGAAAATCAAAGAAAATATGGCCCAATTTCAAAATGATTTCAAAAGCCTCAAATTATAGCATCATACATAGATCAATGAGAAACAAGCACAACTGGAAACAGAAATGATCAGAATACAGAGCCAACCCCAATTGGAGCATTTTATTAAAGAAGCACTGGATATAAATGCTAAGTTAAAGAAAAAACAGGAAGTATTTTTTCATCAAGCATCTATAATTAACTCTTATTTTGATTCGAATAAAATACTAATCCAACAGACAGCTATCCATAAGCTTTAATGTGAAAGACATGAAAAAGAAGATCAATGCACACGTTGATAGCGATCATCGGACTTGGAAAGGAAGTTGATGCATATTTAAACACCATGTTAAGGCACATACATGGTCCCAAGGCACATACATGATTATGAGGAAAATGAACACACACACACAACAAGAAACTCAACACAATGAAGGATAAGCATGTAGCTCATATTTTCCATTATACAAAGATGTACATTTATAGTACAATGGTGTGACTCTTGGTTTCATATTACAAGGTCACTTGGACTCCATTGTGACTTTTTGCATTCCACACCTACTGATGTAGGATTAGGTGTTCCAACATCCCCCCTTAATCCGAAGGGGTATGTGTGAGTCCAAGAAGAGAGTTGTAATACAAATTTGCAAAGTATACATGGTAGCACTTGGGCTGAATCAACTCTCTAAAATGTTGGAAAAAAGAGGTGGTTTTAGGATGACCACAAACACTGGAATGCAAAACTTGTTGCGATTCCACTGAACTCTTGGCTGGCAGGCGGAATAGTTGCTTCAGAAGGTGTCCCTGTTATGGGGAGACCTTGACCTAAAAGAGAGGTCTACGACCTATGGTGGAGATGTTTAGGTTGTCCCACCAACCAAAATGATCAGGTTTTGGGTTATCACACCAACCAAAAATGATGGTTTTAGGTTATCCACCAACCAAAGATGATGGTTTAAGGTTGTCCACCAACCGAAGGCATGCTCATGGGCATCCGTGTCTTTGGCTACATCTCTGAATGACGAATTGTGGCTCAGGCTCGCTTGAATTGCTGTGTCTCTGGCTACAACTCTAAACATGGAATGAGATATTGTGGCTCAGGCTCGCTTGATCTGTCGTCAAAGCTTGTACATGACCACCATTTTACAATGGTGACAAGGTGAGATAAGCAACTCGCTGCAGGTTTTAACCACGTGTCATGAATAAAATGTCTGTGTGTTGTAAACATCTTCTTGGCTGCTGATGCCCATTGCCAAGAAGCGATCCATCCAAGATGAATATTGGTTCTTGTAGGAGGCTTGTGTCTGAAGCATCTGTCTGAAGAATGAGTGTGCCGACCACAATTCTTGCATGGATGAAGATCAAAACAATGATCTTTCATATGGCCAACTCGATCACAACGTTGGCATTTTACAATCTGATGTTGTTGTGTAATAGGATCTGGAACAGCTGCAGGTGAACTGTCATACATGAATCCGACACTTTGAAATCTGATGGGATTTGTGTAGTCTGGAATATGAAAGGACACATCCTTGTCATATCCAAGACCAGTTCGGTGCTTGTTGTGGACAAGCTCTTCCCAAGGTCTGATGATGGGCTTGAGAAGTGCAGGCTAAGCTGCTGCATCTGCATGAACATCTGCTCTAGTACAAGGAACTGATTGTGAATCAACTTTAAATTTACTGACTTGCTGCTGATGGGAGTCTTTCACAATATTCTGAACAGAAACAGGTTCAGAATGGTGACTCTTTTGCTGAAGTTCATCTTGTTGGAGCTGAGATTCCAACTGCAAAAACTCAATATTTTCATGTGCAGCTTGCAAACAACTTTGAATGTTACAAAGAGCATCCTTGCTCATTTTTATCATATCATGAAAATTTGAATGAATGAGGTCATTCAACAACACTAATGCCTCATTGATTTTGGCCATTTTCAACAACTTAGGCTCAAAAAATGAAAGGGTGCCGGCTACAACCGAAAATGCACCTGTTTACAATGTGATGCAACAAATACAAATGACACCAAAAGAATTTCCAACTATGGAAATCTCAAGTACAAAATCTGCTGCTCAAATAATGGAGGACAATAAACAATCCAACAACTCAAATACACTTCAAATCTTGAATGAAGAGGAAAATTCAAAATACAATGTCAATATCTCTGCAAAAATATTTGAATGTCCAGCAAAAACACTTATGCAAGAAGCTGAATTTTTTCGTCAAAGAGCTGGCAAACTTGTCTTCAAATGTAAAATTCTTCAACTTTTTATCAATGCCACAATGCAAATCTTCAATTTTTAGTCCATCTTCTCACGTCATTTTCTTCAATTCTGCTGTTCATATCTCTCTTTCTCCTCTATTCCTCTCTTCCTCTCTTTGCTGTTTTTTATTTTTATTTTTATTTTTTATTTTTATTTTTTTATTTTTTTTATTTTTTAAATTAATTAAAAATTAATTAAAAAATGGGAATTAAAAATTGAGGGAATTTTAATTAAGGGGAAATGTGATGGAAAAATATATGAGATGGAAATGGGAAGGATATTTTAAATGGGGATGGGGAAATATTATAAAAAATGAAAGGTGGGAAATTTCAAATTAAAAAAAAAATCAAATTTTGAAATGGTGGGGGGAGGGAAATTATTTAAAAGAGAGGGAAGATTAATTTAAAATGAGGGAGCGGTGGTATTATAAAATGGTGAAAGGTAAAAGGAGTGGGAATTATTATATGGGAGAGGAGGTGAAGAATTAAAAAATTTGAGAAGTCGAATTTTAAAAACTCGAGGGGAGGCAAATCGACCAGAGGGAGGAGCGAAGAGGCGGGATGAGGGAGCGTGCAGAGCAGGGGCGTGGGGAGTGGGGGGTGTAAGCCATAGAGGGTAGGGGCGGAGTGATAACAGTGAGGGGGTATCGGTGTTTGATTAAGAAAAAATGCAGATGCAGGGTAGCGTATTGCAAGGTTTAATATACCAGCTGAGATAAAGGGAGGGGGCGTTGCTGTTGAGGTGAGGTTGTGTATGCAGTGAGAAGGGGGTGCGTAGAAGAGCCGGTGGGGAGATCTGTGGAGCGCGGGGTAGGGAGGCGAAAGCCGCATTTGACAGGTGGGAAAGGGAGAGGCGTTGAAAGAGTGTTTGACAACGGAGCCGCGTTTTAATGTATGCGTTTGGAGTGTTGTAATGTAGTGAGGATGGAGAAATGTGCATGGAGAGGCTGAGGGAGGATGGCGTTTGAGACGGGAGGCGTGCGGAGTAAGGGAAGAGGGAATAACACAGAGTTTGGAGCGATAGGTGTGAGGTAACGTAAGGCGTAGACGTGAGGGAGTATAGGAGTGGAAGTCGAGTGTTAGGGAGCGGTGTAAAGGGCCACGGGGATTGTGTATAGCAGTGAGGGTTGCGTGGGAGGTATAAGGAGAGGAATGAGAACAGGGAGGCCGTGAGGGCCGAGGGCCAAGTTGCCCAGACTTTTTTTTATTTTTATTTTTATTTTTATGTTTTTATTTTTTATTTTTTATTTTTATTAAAAACAAAAGAGAGGAGTTAGAGACTCTACAATAGCAACAGAATCTTTCAGTAATTGCAGAGAAAATTCAGAAATATTTACTTCAAAAACCCAGAATTTTTCTTCAAATGTATAGCAGAACAAATCCAGCAGCAGAGAAAACTCAGAAATTTTTCCAATAGTCCAGCAGCAGAAGAATATGTAGTAAAAACAAATCCAGCAGCAAAAGATATGAGGAATTTAACAATACTCAGAAATCTCTTCCATTAAAAATCCAGAAAGCCAGAAACTTCTACTTCAGAAACCCTCTTTAAACAGTGTTTTCCAGCAACTCTTCAATGCAGAAATTAATGGAAATTGCAAGAAAAATGAGAATGAAAACCTTCAGATGGGCAGTGCTGCCTTTCCTTCAAAACCAATTTCTGAATGCTTCAGAATCACTGAATGCTGCTCCTCTTCGAAACACCTCTGAATGGCGGCAAAAAAACTGCTGCAAAAACTCTCTAAATGCTGCAAAAATGCAGATATACACAGGCCATAAACACAAATGGCTCACTCAATTTGGAGCAGGGCCAGCAATCGCCTACTTTGATACCATGTTAAACACCATGTTAAGGCACACACATGGTGTATGAGGAAGAATAACACACACACACAAGAGACTCAACACAATGAAGGATAAGCGTGAGGCTTTCTTATTTTCCATTATATAAAGATGTACATTTATAGTACAATGGTGTGACTCTTGGTTTCATATTCCAAGGTCACTTGGACTCCATTGTGACTTTTCATATTCCACACCTGCCCATGGAGGATTAGGTGTTCCAACAATCTACCTCAGGTAGATAAGTTTCATTAGGAAATTCTATTCAAAGACTGGGAAGCACAAATCAAGCAAACATAGAAAGCAGCAGCAAAACATCCAAGTTATCAAACAAAATTGTTGAATCTGTATGTGAACAACTGGTAAAAGCATAAATTCTCAAAGAGAACACGTATGAAGTGTTTTCAGAAGAAAAACATATAGAAGCACAGTGGAAGAAAAAATTAGATACACATGATGAAGTAATTAAGAATGTAAACAAGTTTGATCAAGAAAATTATTTGAATTTTCTGATCAAACCTTATCATCAGTATCAGACTCTTCAATCCTTAACAGAATATAAAAAAAGATCGCAGTCTGTACTTTCAAATGCAGTATTCAAGGGACAGGTCAGATCGATAATTTTGTAGCCAGCTCAACTCAAGCTAATGATATATATTTGTCAACCTATTGACCAACTTCAGAAGAAAGGGCGAAAATAATAAATCAAAATTGTTATTTTATTTTCCTAGGTTGTAGTTTAAGTTAGTTCTACGAGGATGGTTGTTTGCAACCTCCTCTATATTTTTGTAATAATATATTATTATAACATATTTAGTTTAGTATTTAAACCCCTCTCATACATTTAGATAAGGGTCTAGAAATTTGTCAAAAACATTTGCAAAGAATGCACTGTTGTAAGTTTGTGAGTGCTTTGATGAATTAATGAAACACACCTATTATCTTTTGACAATTACAGTTTTTTAACTGATGTTGCACTACTGTACTATTTAAATTGCTTGAAAGTGAGAAGGATAAGATCAATTAATGTCAATTTACATGAGTAGGAATTCGTACATATGGTACTTTTATTCACTTGTATTAAGTCTTACTTTATAGATTGATAGTCATATTTTATTGCATTATATATTTGAAACGTTATTATAGATAAATGTTACATGAACTTCTGTTCTAATATTTGTCTGTAGTTTCTTATTTAATGTATAATCACACATATATAAATGTGATATATTTTTCACAATTCTTCTAGTTAAACTATTTTTTTAGAAGAATTATTTTACACAATTTTCATCTCTTTCAACTGTTAAATGATCTATATTACTTATAGTTGAAGGATATCTTTTTATATCTCATAGAGGAAAAACATCCTGGGTATATAATATAATAAATAGTTTAGATAGATGCATATGATAGATTAAAATAATTTTCACTTGCATGCCATATAATCACACACACCCTCAAAATAATCCTTATTGGGAAACTGGTCCCATTATTCCCAGTCGAAGCCACTACACCAAATAGAAAAGGAGTTGATTTAAGGTTTGGACTAGGTGGTTTTTTCCCCATGTTTCGACAATGAAATTCCAAGTCCTCAACACATTCCTACCCCCCCCCCCCCTCCTAGAGTATTTTTGGTACCTGTTATGGCTACCTTATCCCTTCCTAACCTGGCCCTAGGGATCCTAGTTTGGTACATTGATACCCTAGTCGTTGTCCCGCCTATTTAGCCCAAAACTTACCTTGCTTTGACCCCAGTTCAAATAGTCCCCATGACCCCTCCCCTTGCTTCCGTGCCTCAGTTACCTCAATAGGAACCTACTCCTATTGTGACAGCTTCGGGTGAGAGAGGAAAAGTTCAAAAGAAGGCATATAAATACAAGGCTGCCCCGATAAACCCTGCTCCTCCTCAGCCTCCAAAGCGTACCCCCCCCCCCCCCCCCGTGTGATTTTTGTGATGTTGTCGGGCATGCCACCAATACCTATCCTAAATTGCCTCACCTCAAGCCCATGATCAATGAAATGTTTCCAGAGTCTAATATCCCTGAGGTCTATGTCACTATACCCGATTCGGTCCTGAAACTCAACTCTTTGTGCACAAATCATCCTTGTGCTTTGTGTGATTTCCATGGCCACTATACTTACCTCTGTCCCTGCCTCAAAGAGTATTGATCCTCCTTGGAAGTGGTTCGCCAATTCGAGGCCAAGAACAACGAGTACACCACTCCCTTATTTGCGCTTTTTTCTTCTGCAAAACTAGAGGAAACATTCACTCCCATAGACATTCCCCCTCCGAATGTCTAAATGACAGAGTCTTTGGCCAATTTTCAATACATATCATCATCTATGAGATCCACGGTGGAAGACCCCCCTGGAACTTCCCCTTCTCTTTTGCTTGACCTCCCTTCAGTGATCACCTTGGGCTCAACATCAGTGGATACTTCATCTACTTTTTTTCAGTCACCCTCTGTGACGATGTGCATGGGAACCTCTCTTCTCATGATGATGAGTCAGGTAGCTTCGCTGCATCAGGTGGTATGTCTTCCACCAGTCACACCATCTTCTATTCCGATGATAACATTATGGAAGCATTTACTACCCCTGAATTTATCTATTCCCCCTTACATCAAAACCATGCATTCAAACCACATACACCTTGTGGTCATTACATTGACACTCAATGTTTTGGTAAGGGGGCACTCATATTTGAGAGTCTAGGAGAAGAAATTATCTAAAACCCTCATAGTGCATCTGGTCATGTCGACTCTAGTACCATCATTATTCCCCATTTTGAAGAACCTCTAGAGTCCAATATCACTTCAGCTCACTCTAGGGATGATCTCCCTTATCATTCCCTCCTCTTACATCAACAACCCAGTCCCCTAGACATTGTTGTTGACTAACCTGTGGGTTTTCTAGGAGAGTACCAATTCATTATCTCCAAATCCACTCTTTGGGATAGTGACACCATGTATGCCAACCCAAAAACTTAATTCCACTCGCTTCATATATGTAGTACCAAAAGAGATTGGTAATCCTCCACTCCATTTCTCGAACTGCATAAACATAACGAAAACAAATGGCGCACCAAATCATACATTTTGGCATGACCAAAACATGCTTGGGGGCACCTATGCCCCTCAACCATTAAAATCATAGCTCTCAGCCAAAAATAGCACTAAAACCCCCTTTCTCTAACAGGTCTAACTTTTAAGCTCATTTCCTAGGACAACTCACAATTCTCTGCCCAGTACCTGCTACGCAGGTCGTAGAACAGACCCCAAAAAGTGCAACCTGGCCTATTCATGATCTCTGGGTGCCTAAACTAAAATTTTGATCCCCTTACTTGAAAGAGTATGGTTAGGCCTCTTACCTACAATTGACGAATGTCGATTCCAATATTCGGTTTGTCCGCTACGATCACCACAAGATTTAGGGCCTTCTCTCCTCTCTACATTCGCCACAGCTACACTTGCAAATGAGTGAATTTGGAGAGAAAATGCATTATTAAAATAGAAACACTAGATTTTTCTTTTTCCCATTGTGGCCAAACCGTATCTTAGTTTAATATACCATCTGTACCATTGGAAAGCTCTCACTAAGATCTAAAATGGGTATCCATTACTTTTTTGTGATTTGATACTTCACCAGGACACATTTTTTCCAAGAAGGGTCACTTCACCACTCCTCAAAATCAAATTTATTCACTTGAAACACTTGTACTTGGGGCACCACTTTTCCTTCATACTTGTCCAAGCTCGTGTGGAATTTTTTCATGAGTACCCATCTTGTACTCATGTTTTTATGGCCCCCACTGGGCCTATTCTGTGTGGCAGCATCATCGATTCACCCTTGTTTAGAGCATTCAAGTTGAGTCATCATCGCATTCATGGAGTCTATCCCAATTCCCTTTGTATCCCGTCATAGTCCTCCATCCTTCATTGCTTTGTACCTCTCTCGTGTCACCCACTTTGGCCTTCAGTCATACTATCCCCTATCCCCTTTGATATTGTGTCAGTTGCTGCCAGGTCATCCATGCCCTTCATGCTCTAACAAAGGAAGTCGTCAGCCCGCTACTCAGTACCCCCTTTCCACCATCATCCCCAGTGTCAGTCTATCAGTCGCTCTACTATTATCTCTCATGCCTTATGAGAGGACCCCTTATTGCCTCACCTAGGGTATACCTCCTTCTGTTGACATCATTTCATTCATTCCAGAAGACCAGTCTAGAGGGTGGTGTACCTTGGTTCAAGCTTCCACTATTGTTCGATGCCTCAGATCACGAAAAGGGACTCTTTATTTCCCTTTGACTTGATTGTTTCTCAGCTCTAGCTCCTTACAACATGATCAAGATCCATATACTCGATGGTTTAGTGATGTAGTTGATTGTCCCGGTGATTCCCGTGTATGTGTGAGATGTTTCAAACCTCATGAGGGGGTGGCCCTTTAGGTAGCCCCCCACATGCCCGAATAACCTCTCTATTACAGCCTTCGATGCAACTCCATAGATTTGATGGTTTCGGCCTCAATCACTTGCAACACCTCTTTAGTTTGCATATGTCATTCATATTTTTATAGTCCTATCATGTTTTACAGGGCCTGTTTGGTTGTACTTATATCTCATGTTCTCAGATATTATTTTATAAGTCCTGGCTATTATCCCAGGCACTGTATGTATGTGGGATCCATTATCATGTTGTTTATCTGGCTCATTTTCATGCCAACATGTACTATACAGTTCAGTCCCTTGTTTACTGGACGCATTATTATTTATACTTTGTTATCTCAGTGGGCATAGGTATGCCTTCCTTGCCTCTTATAGAACATGTACTCACTCATAAAAGAGACTTGTCGCACCTGTAAGTCTCACCTCCTCAGGGTTTTGTCCTCTAGCGCTTTATTCCACCTTATATTTCTCTCTCTCTAACTTCCCTTTGGTGTTTGGTGATTTATTTCCTACAACGTACTTCGGTCATACGATTAGCTCCTAATGCTCGCATGCTGGGGGGAAATTCGTTACACCAATTTTTGGTCATCTAACTTGTTACTATTAGATGGACCAAAGTACACCATGTAAGACCAATTTTACCCTATGTAAAATTTATTTCACTATGAAAAATAAGTTATTAATCCTTAATTTATTAAGTTTTTTATGGTCTAAATAGGAAACCCCATGAGGAATAATTGAAAAAATCCTTATTTGTTTAATTTTCCTGAACATTCCTAGAAGATAGTGGAAACTGTTAATCCACTACAAAAATTTCCAGAAACTCATGTTCAAGAGATCATATCGGCCTATCCTATAGAAAAGATAGTTTTACAAATTGAAGAAATTCCTTCACTGGACATTTTCTATAGTCCTATACATAAGGTTTTAGTTAAGAGGAACAAAAGAAGAAGAACTGATGAAATAGTCTCAAACTTAACAGATGAATCAATTGATGTACTATTGAAGGATTCCTTAGATGACCCCATAGAAGATCTAAATAAATTATCAAAGTATGCAGGAGAATATGCTACTGCTAGCGTTGATAAATCTACTAAAGTTAAATTGTTAGTAAAGCAAAAGCAAGCCAGAGTACTAGAGCTAGAGAGACTGTTAAATGAAGAAAAGTCCAACTCTAGTGAGAAAATAAAAGAAAATATGGCCCAATTTCAAAAAGATTTCGAAAGCCTCAAATTACAGCATCGGACAGAGACCAATGAGAAACAAGCACAACTGGAAACAAAAGTGTTCAGAATACAGAGCCAACCACAATTGGAGTAGTTTATTAAAGAAGCACTGGATATAAATGCTAAGTTAAAGAATGAACATGAAATATTGTATCATCAAGATTCTATGATTGATTCATATTGTGACTCAAATAAAATACTAATCCAGCAGATAGATATCTAGAAACTTGAATGTGAAAGACATGAAAAGAATATCACTGAACACATTCAATGGCAATCATTAGAATCAGGAAAGGAAGTTGATATACCTTAGGTAGATCAGTTTCATAAGGATATTATATTCAAAGACTGGGACGCACAGATCAAGCAAACATAGAAAGAAATAGCGAAAACATCTAAGTTATCAAATGAAATTGTTGAATCTATATGTGAACAACTGGTAAAAGAAGAACTTTTCAAAGAGAACACATCTAAAGTGTTTTCAGAAGAAAAACAGATAGAAGCGCAGTGGAAGTAGAAATAAGATACATAGGATGAAGTAATTAAGAATGTAAATAAGTTTGATCAAGAAAATTCCAATAATTTTCTTGATCAAACCTTATCATCAGTATCAAACTCTTCAATCCTTAATAGATTCAACAAAAAGATCGTAGTCCGTACTTTCAAATGTAGTATTCAAGGGACATGTCAAATCAAGAATTTCGCAGCTAGCTCAACTCAAGCCAATGATAGATATTTGTCAACTTTGTGACCAACTTCAGAAGAAAGGGTGAAAATCATAAATTAAAATTGTTATTTTATTTTCGTAGATTGTAGTTTAAGTTAGTTCTACGAGGATGGTTGTTTGAAACCTCATCTATATTTTTGTAATAATCTAATTTTTTTTTTTAAACAATCGATATGATTTGATTTATAGTT
Source organism: Pinus albicaulis (assembly GCA_034641835.2). Taxonomy (NCBI): domain Eukaryota; kingdom Viridiplantae; phylum Streptophyta; class Pinopsida; order Pinales; family Pinaceae; genus Pinus; species Pinus albicaulis. The sequence continues at coordinate 488,465,925 of CM076572.1, forward strand.
CATCAAAGAAGCTACTGAGTGCTTTTACACAGAATAATTTCATCTCATTCTTACAACTATTACTAGAATACTGACAGATTGTGAGGAGATAAGGATTCCAGAGAACATTTGTCAATTGCGCTACCAAGCTTTCAGAGAAACTAAAAATAGTAGCCGATACGGGGAGAGAAGCTAGAACCGTAAATGAGATGAGTTGAGAGGGGGCTAATTGCCTCTTATTTATTCTCTTTATTTGCCTGCAGCATCTTGACTTTGTTTTCCAAGTTGCAGAGACGATTCCCAAAATTCCCATGAGTGTTTGCAACATATTTGAATTATGCATAGGAGGCCTCCATGAAGTCGTCACCTACTTCCTTGGCATCAGTAAATTCTTCCCAGAATTTGCAGAGATCTTGATTGACCAGGTCCCAGCTCTTCTCTCTGGAGCTGTTGATGGATTACAAGAAACTGGCTTGCTCACAGACTTGATTTTTAAGCTTGTCCATCTTCGATTGGAGATCTGCAAGGCGATCCTCCATAGAAGGTCCTGGAGCAGAGCCTGAGGTGAAGGAGGCCATATTTGGTTGAAAATCCCGTTCTCTTGAGAAATCCAGTTAGTTCCTTGCGAATTGAGGCCTTGGAAATTTATTACTGCTTTGACGAGGGGGTCGTTGTATAAGTAAGATCCTTGAGCTGATGCTTTGTCACAGGTTTTTTGGAGGCTCTCATTAGAGGGACTACAAATTCATGATGCTTTCATTCCTGATGGAGACTTATAGATCCATTTCAACTGCCACTGCATAATGGTCCATGCCAGAAGATCCGGCCATAGATTTGATTCCTTTTTTGCATATGTAGTCACAGAGACATGAGATTACTGGCTGACCGAGCATTCACCTCTGACATTAGGGAATATTGCATAAAGTTTCAGTTCCATTCAATGAAAGGGAACTCCTACTTCGGAGTGTGTCATGGTTGGATTTCAGATCAGCTATTGAATTTAATTTTATCAGAATATGAAAGAACTTTATTTTTTAAAACTTGGAGAGCACTATCTTGACTTTCTTGAGAATGGTAGATAGGTGCAACTGAGAGGGCTTCTACTTCGATTTTATTGCTTGAATTATTAACCGAGAGTCCCCAAACATCGAGAGGGAGAGGATATTCTTTATTAGAGCTAATTTAAGACCCTACCAAAGTGCTAGAGCCTCCGCTCTACTATTGGTATCTTGACCCATACCCCAGGTGTAGCCCAAAAATATGGTGCCTCCAGGGCTCAGGAGCACTCCTCCACCACTAACCGCTCCTGGGTTTCCTCTTGAGGCCCCATCAAAGAAAAGGCAATGATCTTCCATGGACCACCTCCATTTAATTAATTGCTTCTCTTCCAAACATATTTCCTAGTCGTCAATAGAAGTTGTGGGGGAAGTGATTCTAACTTGATGGTTTGGGAAAAATATTTTAGTCATTGATATTCATCACTGTCCAAAGTCCTTTCATTTTTTAGGGTGGGTTTGGCTTATAAGGCCTCTCCCAAGAGAGCTCTGAATTTAGTTTTTATTCTAAAAAGATTGCAGTTCTCCTCCCTGAAGATTTTGTTATTTCTCTCAAGCCACAGTTTCCAGCAAGTGAATTTGGGAAGCCACATCCATCCGGCCTTGAGGAGTTACCTTTTTGGTGAGGTGAAATAGAGATTTGGTGGCCTAATTTTTTAGCTGATCTGAGATATTTCTAGGCATATCGAATCTTTCCAGCCCTATCTTCAGGACTTCCCTCCAGACTTCACGATTGAATGGAAAATTTAGGAGCAGATGATCCACATTCTCTTCTTCTGAAACACACATACAACACCTGGAGGGTCCTTACATCCCTCTCCTTCTTAAGTTGTCACTAGTGAAGATGCTTTTTTGAGCAAGAGTACAACAAAATAATTCAATCTTGGGAATAGAAGCTGAGGACCAAACAAAATTCCATTGAGATGGATCTGGAGGAGCATTGGGGATTTCCTTGATGTTTTTATATCCTTTTGCAGCCAAATATGAGCCAGAGGTAGAACCCCACGCTCTTTTTTCCTTTGAAGTAGAATTTAAGGGAGATTTATTTTGAAGAAACCCTATCAAGGTGTTGGCTTATCCATCTATAAATTCTAGTAATTATCCTAGATTCTTGTTTTCCCAAATTTTCTCTGCATCATCTGTCCAACTGGAAATTTCCCACAAGGTTAGAAGATTTCTGTTCTGAAGCGAATTTCTAATATTTGATAGTTCTACCTTTTGTCCTAGGGATGGATCCCCAAGGATCGAATCATCCCATATTCTAATATTTTTTCCATTGCCGGGTATCCAGTAAAGCTTAGATTTGAAGTGCTCTATTGTTGTGAGACAGAGCTTGAAGACTAGCGATCCTTTTAGAATTCTTGGAGGCTGATCCAAAAAATCTTGTGCTTTTCCCTTGAAAGTATTTCTTCTACAGAAATCACTTGCTCCAGTTGGAATTTCCAGAGACTAGATTCGAAAGAAGCTTGGAGCACAATGCTAGGTTTTGAGCTGCAAGGGCTCGAATTTGGAGGCCTCCTTCCGAGAAAGGTTTCTTTATTTTGTCCTAGCTTACTAAATGAAGTCTCCTTTCCTTATTTTTTCCACCTTCCCACATAAATATTCTCAAAAGACTGTCCACTTTGCTAATGAAAGTTGTAGGGGCAAGGAGAATTGAGTTTTGATATATGGGATGAGGACAAATCTCAAGAGAATCACCTTTCTTGCTATGTTTAGCCATGTTTCTCCCGAGGCTTGTATTTTGATTTTTAGCTTGTCCAGTAGAGGAATATAGTGAGAAAACTTTGGGGATTGATTTGAAGATAGGAATCCCTAGGTATTTGAAAGACTCCCAGGATAGGGATCCTTCCATTTCTAGTAGCCTTGATATGTCTACCATATCCCTTATGGGGCAGTTCCATCCATAAATTGTGCTTTTCAGATAGTTAATCTTGTTGCCAGAGACCTCCTTGTAAATTTCCAACTCCCTTTTGAAGAACCTTTCTGAGATAATGCTTACTCCTCCAAGTAGCATGGTGTCATCAGCGAATTGGGCATGGTTGATGTATTTTACATTGTGAACCATCCCGAGGGCCTGAGAGAGACCGGATCTACTAGCAGTGGTCCAATTGGAAGCTCAACTCTAAATATTGAATGGAATAGAGTAGAGGAGATAATGGGTAACATTGTCTTAGCCCTCTCGAAGCTTGGAAGAAATCTGTTGAGTAACCATTGACCAGAGGAGATATCCAGTGAGAGGCTATACGAGCTTTCACCCATCTTATGAAAGCTTTTGAAAAGCCGAGTTTCTCCATAACTGTAAACATAAAATCATGTCTCACCCTATCGAAAGAATTTTCAAAATCGAGCTTAATAACCATACCTTTTTCTTTCCATTGACATCTTGAGTGAATTTCTTCTTGCCCCAGTACTATATTGTCAATAATCTTTCACTCTTTAATGAAAACTCCTTGTTTCTTTGGGATCATTATCGGTAGAATTTTCTTAAGGAATTTGGCTATGATTTTAGTGATTAGATTATAGCCTATATTGAACAGGGAGATGGGGTGGAATCTGTTGAAGCTGTGGATCCTTTTTCTTTCTGAATCAGGGAAAGGAAGGCCAAATTGGTGCTACCTCCTAGCTTAGTGCAACTCTAAGATCTCCTGACCTTTCTTTGTAGATCATTTTTAATGGTAGACCAATAGGTTGAGAAGAACCTTGTTGTGAAATCATCAGGTCCAGGTGCCTTATCTGGTTCCATGTGGTCTAGAGCTTTTTTAATTTTTTCCATACCAATCGGATCAGTCAGAACAAGATTATCTACGCCTTGTACAAGCTGAGGAATAAGATCGATTGGATAGGATTATGCATCAATTGGATTCTCTTCCGGGGCAGAGAAAATATCTTTGAAGAAGGAATGGGCTTCTCTCTTAATTCCTTCAAAGTCTTTAACCAAGGTGCCTTGATAGTGGATTTCATTTACTACTTTTGAATTTTTGCGGGCCTCTGCTTTCTTATGGAAGTAGCTTGCATTCTTGTCTCTAGCTTGTAGCCAAAGACTTCTGGACTTTTGCCTTCAGTACTCTTCTTCCACCCTGCTTGCTCTATGGTAATATTTTTGCAGCTCTACTTATTTGTGTAACTGTTCTTGAGTTACTTTAGAATCCTCCATGGTCATTTGATGGATCTCTAGAATATCTTGCTCCTCTTTTCTTTTGAATGAGGGAGATTTCAACAATTTAGCCCAAGCTTTTAGCTCTTTTTTGAGACCCCTCAGTTTTTCTTCCCAGAAAAAGAAAGGGGAGTCTTGGATTTGCCACTTCCAGGCTATTGAGACCACCTCATAGAACCCTTATTGTTGGATCCATAGGGGGATGAATCTGAAATGGATGGGACCAAAGTTTTTATCTAGGGAAATCTCCAGAAGGATGGGCTTATGGCCAGAGGTTTAATTGGGAATATTTTAGAAGATGCCATTAAACTGATGGTCAAGAAAGATTATTGGATAAGAAATCTATCATGGCAGGCAGTAATATGACCGGGACCTAGCCTTTTGTTGGTCCAGGTGAATTTTACACAAGAAGGCTTGATATCCTCCAAATCCCAACCTAACATGAGATCTTCAACCCATTCTCTAGCTGTGTCTCTGACAGGTGATCCCCCATTTTTCTCCTCTGAAGCAAGGGTAACATTAATATTACCTGCAATAATGACATTTTATGGGTTTTGAATGCTAAGATAGGACTTTAGGGAGTCCTAACATATTCCTTTTTTAGCTGGTAAAACTGGAGCATATAAATTGAACATACTTACTTGATGACTTGAGTCTTTGTGAAGTAGCTTGGTGAAGAGCCAGTGTAGGTTGCTTTCTTTGTTTATTAGGTCAAATTTGGAGTTTTCCAGAAGGCATCTATCCCTTCTGATGCACCTCTTGCACTGAAAACTTTCCTTTGAATTTTTTTCTAGAATGCTTTTATTGCATGGAGGAGGACATGGTCCTCCAATTTTGTCTCCTGCATTAGAAGGATTTCAGGTATGTACAATATCACAATTTCTTTTAGGGCTTCTTCTTTCAGATTGCTGCCTAGCCCTCTATAGTTCCAGGAGACGTATTTCATTATTTAATGGCTTGGGTGGTTGTGGCTCCCTTTGGAGGTTGGTTGTGCTTGCGTTTGGATCTGTTGTTTATCATTCCTTTGAGAGTCTTCTGGGAGCCTTGGAGCACATCCATATATGTTTTTTCCTCTCTCTATTTTTTCTTAGACTTTCATCCCCAGGAGGTATTGATAGGAGTGACTTGAAAGATGCTTGATTCAGTACCTCTGTCTTCGGATTCCCCCTTGTATCCGAGCTAAGGCTGACGTGCTCTTCCTATACTTCTTTTTCCCTTTGATCATCCTCTGAGGGAGATGGATTTGTTTCTTTCCTGGTTTCCTTCACATTCTTTGCATGATCCTCTAACACCTCTTGGATATCAATGGTATTGAGGCTTTTCCCAGAATTTGAGCCTTCCTTTGGCATTTCTTTGGCTTTTGGATTGGGTTGGGGGTCCTCTGGTGGTCCTAAGCTTTTCTTCTCGCTTGGTTTCAAGGCCGCCTTGCCATTTTTTATCTCTTTCCAGACTTCTCCGTTCTCTTTGTCCACTGATTGGGCCTTTGGGAAATTCCTTTGGAAGTGGTCGTGTTCGTGGTAGTTTCTGCATTTAAATGGGAGTTGCTCGTAGTCCAATTTTTTATAGTGATGCCATGCACCTACGGTGAGTTTTATAGCTTCTGGAAGGCTAGCTTCCATATCTACTTATACATAGATTCTTGTGCAGGTGTATTAGGCTTTGTTGTTTGCTTTGTCAATAAAATGATCTAGTCCATTTCTGGTCTTCTACAGAGAGTGGAAGTTCCAACAATGGACCGGGAGGTTGGGAAGCCAAACCCAAACTGGTACCTCTTTGGGGACATCGATTGTGGGATCAAAGTCAGGTGTCCACTTGTTGAGATACAATCACTAGGTCCACATGAAGTATAGGCTGCTCCTGAAGACAAGATCATGATCTTCCTTGGTGATGAACTAAAAAATGAAGAATCCTCTTCCACCGACATAGCAACTCACACTGTTCTTGAGCTGAGGTCTCCAGTTATGCTGAATCAAATTATTAGTTGTTTTTTTTTAGGGAAAAATCCCCATAAAATTTCATTCCAAACCTCTTTCAGCCAGAGCAAGGTCGATTTTTATAGGTTTTTCTTCCGGTAAGGCAATTTCTGGAATTTTGTCCAACTTTTTGATGAATTTCGAAACTGAAGGGGTCGAAGGTTTCATCACCCTCGACACGATAAGGCTTCTGAAGGTTTATTCTATATTGATCATAGGGGTGGGAGGAGGCTCCCCACCCCTATCACACTCATGGAAATTGGCTCGGCTGCGGCTGCTCTCAAACCCTCGCGATGGACCCAAGGCTGTGACGCAGAGCGATCAAGATCATTTGAAGCTAAGGCAGAGCTGAGATTTTTTAATATTATATTATTAGAGCATAGTTAGTGTAGTATTTAAACCCCTCTCATGCATTTAGAGAAGGGTCCAGAAATTTTTCAAAAACATTTTCAAAGAATGCACTATTTTCAGTTTGTGAGTGCTTTGATGAATTAATGGAGCACATCTGTTATCTTTTGACAATTAAAGTTGTTAAACTAATGTTGCACTATTGTACTCTTTAAATTGCTTGGAAGTGAGAAGGATTAGATCAATTAATGTTAGTTTACATGAGTAGAACTTCATACATATAATACTTTTATTCACTTGTATTAAGTCTTGCTTTATAGATTGACAAGTCATATTTTATTGCATTATATATGTGAAGCGTTATTATAGATAAATGTTACATGCACTTCTATTCTAATATTTGTCTGTAGTTTCTTGTTGAATGAATGAAATATATTTTTCACAATTATTCTAGTCAAACTATCTTGTTAGAAGAATTATTTTACGTAATTTTCATCTCTTTCAACTGTTAAATGGTCTATATTACTAAAAATTGAAGGATATTTTTTTAGATCGCATAGAGGAAAAACATCATGGGTATATAATAGAATAAATAGTTTAGATAGATGCATATGATAGATTAAAATAATTTTCACTTGCATGCCATATAATCACACACACCCTCAAAATCATCCTTATTGGGAAACTAGTCCCTTTATCCCCAGTCAGAGCCACTGCACCAAACCGAAAAGGAGCTGCTTTAAGGTCTGGATCGAGTGGTTTTCCCCCATGTTTCGGCAGTGAAATTTTGAGGCCTCAACATTCTGGCACTAGAAGGAGGGGCGAACCCCTATGAATGGAAAAAATATCTGATCAATCTAAGGGTCATTCAAAGAGTCTCTCTCCCTCTAGATCCCCATCAACTTCCAAAAAATTATCTAGATCTTCATCTTTAAAATCTGAAGTTGATCATCCTTCTCCTAAGTCTCCTAATGATACTCAACCCATACTATCTCCTGATTCCCATCATCCTTGCCCAGAATTTCAGTCTTTGACTAAAAAATTAGGGAGATTATTTATTTCTGTTGAAAAGCTTGAATCTTCTCAAATATTAGATATCAATATTTCATCTTATTTACAACCTCGAAGAATAATTACTCGATTAGAGAGTCAAAAGACATAAATTCTCCCTTTTGAATTTCCAATAGATAGTACTCAAAAAATACTAAAGAGGACCCAATCAGACTCAATCACCAGTGAGATCTTATCCTATTCACTTCCATTACCTCCGCTCTTTTCCACAACTTCCATTCCAACAGTCAATGTTACTTCGACTAATTCTAGTACTCAAACTACTATCCCTTCAACTAGTCCAAGCACTCAGCCTGCCTCTTCTTCAAATCAAACACCACCCAAAAAATATATCAAAAATCCAATGGCAGGCCAAGTACCTCCACCAAATGTAAACCCATGGAGAAATCCAGGGGCTGTAAACATGCCCACTCCTCTTCATGCTCTTCCTAAAAATCCTGAAAGATGGCTACCTAAATTTAATCCTGATGGTGGTCTTCTAGTTGAAGAACACATTCACAATTTTATGTTAGCTTTCAATTTAAATGGAGTAGTTTAAGAGGATTGTGTTGCAAGATTATTTCCATATACTCTAAAAGGATCAGTAGGATCCTAGTGTTTCTCGTGCTCTATAACTAGCTGGAATATGTTTGAAGAATAATTTATAGCTAAGTTTGGGGATGATAGGACTATTGCTACGCTCATCAATGATTTGTCAAATCTAAAAGCTAAAATAGGTGAGAAGATAAAAGATTTCAACTCAAGATTTAATAAATTACTCAATAAAATTCTTGCCATGGCAGTTCCTGGGGTATAAGTTCAAATTGAGTGGTATATTTCATCTCTTCCATATAATATAGCTATTTTTTGTTGATAGATCGAAACTGGCAACACTTGTAGAAAATATGAAAGAATCTCTATCTGTAGAAAAACGCATAACCGCTCTTGAGAAAAAGAATTCTCAATATGATCGAAAAAGAAGGTTTATTTCAAAGACGATTCCAAAAATAAGACATAAAAATATCCTTTCGATGTAGAAGGTCTTCAAAGGTTTTGAAAACCATGACCAATGAGATGGCAGATATCAAGAAACAAGTTGTTGAAAATGCTAGCTCAAAGAAGACTTTTAGGAATTTTAAGAAAGGTCAATCCTCTAATATTGAACCTCCAAATATCATATCTAATGTTGAATCTTATCAAGAAGAAGAGGAAGAGAAAATAGAGGAATAATAGTATGACGAAGAAGAATAAGTTGAACTAAATGGAATGTGGGATTTTATCGTAACAAATGAAAAAAAACTTGAAGCTTTACCTGTGAGCACACGAAGTAAAAAAACTACTGAAGTGACACAACCGAACCAACATCAAAAGGTTTCAACTCCTACCAAATACAAATCGTTAAGTAAAAAATATAATTCAAAGGCTACACAAACAATCCCTGTTACTTCAGACACTTCACCTACATCTAAAACAATGGTTGTCTCAGACACTATTGAGTATAATGTAGTAGAAGATATGAAGAAAACAAGAGCTAATATTTCAATCCATGAACTTACTAAATTGAAACAACAACATAAAATATTACTCAGAGACTTAAATGTGGTTCCTACTTCAAACTTACCTAATCTAGTAATAGTACAAGATGTTAATGAAATGGGTAAGCCACCTTCTCCTTCAATGAAAATTGATGCTACAGACTTGATTATGATAGGTGATTGATCCATCTCTCATATTCCTCCATTTATCCTAACCTATGAGATCTACAACAAAAACATCCATAACTATTTGATAGACTCATGGGCTTCCTCAAACATAATGCCAAAATCAATTTGTGCTAAGTTGAATATAACTCCTTAGAGTTCACCTATTCATATAGTATAACTGGATAGAACTAGAGTAGAGGTGGTATGAGAAATAAATTATGTTTCCATTAGATTCTCATCAAATCCTAAAGTTACTAAAATAATTGATATACTAGTGGTTGATATTCCTAAATTCTATGGCTTAGTTTTAAGCTGCGATTGTTCTGAAAAATTACATGGTTATTTTGCAAAAGACTGGTCACATATGTGGTTACCATATAATGTAAAGCCAAATCATATTTGGGTAGACCGTAAAAATGTTATGAAACATGCAATCACTGATCTTGAAGGAGTAAACGAGCCAATGGCATTCAATAACAACATTATTGGAAACTACTCAGTAGGGTCATTTTTGGGAAATTTCAATGCTCAACCATCACCTTTCTTTGATAATGCAGTTGTTTCTCGGATTGGAATTTTTCTCAGCCAGATAATTCCAAATGTATAAATTTTGTATATACAAATGCAGTTAATTCTTTGTTTTGGATTCTTTATTTTGACGGTTCTAAATCAGAAGATGGTGTAGGTGTGGGTTTTATTTTAATAAACCCAGAAGGAGATAAGACCATGTTAGCCTGTAGATTAGAATTTGATTGTACAAACAATGTAGCTGAATACGAAGCATTAGTTCAAGGCTTGTTAAAATCCATTGATCTTAATATCAAATATCTAAAATTTCTAGGAGATTCAAAAATCATAGTAAGATAGGTAAGAGATACTATTCATTGCAATTCTAGACATTTAAAGCATTACCAATCATTAGTCCAAGAATTAACCACTCATTTCTTAGCCTTCAACATTTCTTCTGTACCTAGAATACAAAATGCTAGTGTAGATCTACTAGCTAATGTAGCCTCGAACTTAATCCCATCCCAAGAATTTAGTCCCGATAGATTTTCTATTGAATTGATTTTTAGACCATCTATTCCTGATAGTATTGCCAATTGGAGAGTGTTTACTAATGATTAAGATATGATAGATTTTTTAAAATCTGAGGGATCCTATGATAGTAAAATTTTGGATGAAAATGAACATGACATTCAGATTAAGAAATAACAAGATGAAAATCCTATTCCCAAATCTGTTGTCAAGTTAGAAGACCTATATGATCTAAAAGACAGGTTTAAAATAGTGACTAACTCAAAAACACAAAGCTCTACTTTAAGAATTAAGTTATTAAATCTAGGAACTGACGAAAAACCTCAAAATATAAATCTAGGTCTTGGTATATCTTTTGAAAAAAGCTTATATTTCATCAGATTGTTTAAAATGTACACAAGTTTATTTTCTTGGGATTATACTGATCTTGAAACATGTGATAATTATGTGATTAAACATATGATTCCTACGATCTCAGAAGAAAAGTCTATACAAGAAAAATTGAGGAAGATTCATCCAAATTTGGAGAATCAAATTAAAACAAAATTGAACAAACTCCTTGAGGAAAAAATCATATTTCCAGTTAGGCATTATAAATGGGTATCAAATTTGGTACCTGTCAGGAAGAAGAATTGTGATATAAGTATTTGCATTGATTTTATAAATTTAAACAAAGCTTGTTAGAAGGACAACTTTCCATGACCAACCATGGAACAAGTATTGCAAACAGTAGCTGGTTCTAAACTCATGTTTTTTCTAGATGGATTTTCAAGATATAATCAGATTCTCGTACATCCAAATGACAGATTGAAAACTACATTCAGAACTAAGTGGGGAACGTATGCCTATTAGAAGATGCCTTTTGAATTAATTAATGCAAGTGCCACTTTTCAGCAAACTATGGACACAGCTTTTAGGGGGCTCATAAACAAAACAATAGTTATTTATTTAGAGGACATTACAGTATTTTCTAAACAAGTAACCAATCATGTAAATGACTTAAAGCAAGTATTTGAGCGATGCAAAAGGTATGACATCTCATTGAATCCCAAAAAATCATTTTTTCACATTGGATGAAGGAAAAGCTTTAGGATTTATTGTGTCAAAATTGGTATTTATATTGATCCTGAAATAATTGAAGAAATCAAACGAATTTCTTTCCCTCATAACAAGAAAACTATGCAGTCATTACTTGGGAAAATTAATTTTGTTAAAAGGCTTGTCCCTATTTTTTCACAAATTGCTTTACCTTTATAGAATATGATTAAGAATTTTTTTGTCTTTAAATGGGAACATAATGAAAGAGAAGCTTTTGATTTGATTAAAAAATCAATTATCAATGCTCCATTCCTGACTACCCCCAGTTTTCTTAATCCCTTTACATTGTACACTTTTTCATTGGATACATCATATGTCGTTGTTTTAACACGGTTGAATGACCAACAAACTGAAGCACCGATATCATTTTTCAGTTCGAATTTACAAGGTGCATAACTAAATTATACATCTGTTGAAAAGCAAGCATTTGTTGTCTTTAAAGCTATAAAGAATTTTAGACCTTTTCTCCTAAAAAATCACACTAAGATCATAGTTCCATTCTCTGCAGTAAGACAAATCTTGATTGAAAGAGAATTAGGAGAAAAGAGAGATAACTGGGTGACCACTTTACAAGAATATGATGTAAAATTAGACCCTCTAAAATTGTTAAAGTTCAAGGTTTTTGTAGAATTCTTATAGGAGTATCCCATCTATCATCAGAAGAATATCTAGGTAACAATGTGAAAATATCAGAGGTAAGCCTCAATGATTTGCAATCACAATATGTTGATCTTATATTCTATTTAAAGAATGGATATGTTTCTAATCAACTCAGTTACAAAAAAAACGAGCTTTAAGATTAAAGGCTAAACAATATGAATTAATCAACAATGTGTTATTTAGGAAAAAAATTGACTCTGTACTTTTAAGATGCTTATAAAAATCTAAAGTAGAAAAAGTCTTGCAGGAACTCCATAATGGACTAGCTGGAGGACATTTTGAAGGAAATACAACAACACACAAAATACTGCATGCATGTTACTATTGGCCTACACTTTTCAAGGATGCTCATGAATACGCAAGAAAATGAAAAGTGTGCCAAAGTACATTTGGAAGACAAAGGAAGCCAACATTCCCATTACAACCAGTTAATATCAAACAACCATTTGAGCAATGGGGTTTAGACATAATTGGTGAGATTGTTCCTAACACTTCCAAACAACACAGATATATTCTCACAGCTGTAGATTAATTTACTAAATGGGTGGAAGAAATTCCATTAAAAGTAGCCAACTCTGAGAATATCATTGATTTCATCAACCAAAATATCATAACCAGGTTAGGCTTACCTACTTATTTGATGTCTGATAATGCATATTACTTCTCAGGAACTACTATGATGGAAGTTACAATTAAAAGAGGTTTTAAACTTAAATATTTTGCAAATTATTATCCACAAGGAAATGGTTTGGCAGAATCCACAAATAAGAAATTGATTAGAATAATCAAAAGAACTGTTGATCAAAATCAATGAAATTGGCATAATTCATTAATTTTCACTCTTTGGATAGATCAAATAACTCAAAAAGATTCTATTGGAACTTCTCCATTTAATCTTGTCTATGGAAAATAAGTTGTACTTCCCACCAACGTAGTTATTCCGTCTCTTTCCTCAGTACAATTTATTGATGAATATACTACTTCTTCTTTACAACTTAGACAATGTCAGATTCTCAAGTTAGGAGAAGAAAGAGAAAAATCCAAACAGACTCATGCTCATCATCAACAGATAGTAAAAGGCTCCTTTGATTCAACTTCTGTTACTACAAAAAAATTTCAAATTGGTGATTGGGTATTGAAATGAGACAAATCGCATGACGAAAAAGGTAAACACGTGAAGTTTCAAAAACTCTGGCTAGGTCCATTTCAATTAATTGAAGAAATAGGCCCATCAAAATTCTTACTGCAATATCTATCAGGAAAAAAAGACTCTTTGCTTGTTAATGGGCAGATTTTGAAAAAATACTTTTCATAGGAGGTAACCCCTTCTATTCCTTGTATACTAGTGTCTTTTTCCTTTCACTAGGAAAAATAAAAGTTTCTTAGTATAAATTTTTGGCTTTTCAAAATAAAAACTTGGATAATCCTTTTTGATTTATTGCTTATAGAAATAAGAAGTGTTAAGGAAACAATCAAAAGATTTGAAAGCCAAATAGATTTTATTTTTACTGAAATATGTAATTTCACTGAAATTATTTATTCTCTGATGAACTCTCATCGTTATATACCATGACTATTTTGTTATCAGTCAAGAAAAGAATCTTTAACATAGTAAAGACTCTTTTACATAAAATCAATCTAAAACTCGACACTATCATCCAGGATCCTGAAAAGGACCAATAATTCACCCCATCCAGTAAAACTTATAAAATTTTGAAAGAAATTCAAAAATAGAAAAACTTAAAAGATAATAAGTCTCATCAAGAGCTTGTTTACCATGTTCATAAGGAAATAGTTGAACTGACATGACCATTATTGCCTACCAAAATAGGGTAATGACTTGAGATTATATCAAGAGAATAAGGGGTCTCACCAGGAGCCATCTTGATCAGTTTAATTACAACTGGTGAATGGCATTGTCATCATTTGGCTACCAAGCCAAGACAATGGCTTTTAATTAAATAAGAAATGATACAAAAAGAAAAAAGTTTCAAAAATTTAGAATTTATTTTTGAATTTTTAAGAAACACTGGATGGGACAATGAATCATTGTTGGGTAAAAGGTAACTCTGCCAAAAACTTAAATTGCTTGTTGGAACAGAGGCTCTACCTGTGATAAAAGAGTAATTTTTTATAAAGCTGATCTATAAGGGCCACCTTCTTTATCTTTTTTATTTGAGTAAAGACTGATATAGATTTTCATACTTATATCTTTAAAAGAGGAATTTTTATGAATAGTAAATAAGAGAAATTTCATTGCTTAGTAAGATATTATTTGTTTGAAATTTCATTGCTGCAACTATTTTTATTTTCAAAAAGTTTAAAATTTTCAAAAAATTTGTCAGAGATATCTGGTTCTCCCAAGTGAATCGCCAATTGTTGTGCTACACAACACCCCCCCCCCCCCATATATTTTTATAAATAAGGACCCTTTAGAAATAAACAAGAAATTTATTTTTTAGTTTTAAAACAAAAACTTAGGAAATAAATGTTTTCTTTTAATTTTTCTGCTTTATTTCTTAAATCGCGTCGTAAAACACATAGCGTATAACTTAGAATGACTCACAAATCCTCTAATTTACGTGAACTGTGAAGTGCGCTAACCTTTTTCGAATATATGTTTTAAAAATCTTGCAAAAACTTCAATTATCGTTATAAACTCTTTATCAAATCACACCTTATTTAAAAATCAACTCATAAGGTAATTATATATAGGTGTGATTGCGCAGACCCGAAAATTCAACGAAACATCAAAGATAAATATTTAAAATCCTTTTAGCGTGTCAACATGGTTTTCGAATGCGCATTTTGCATTTCGCATAACTTAACTGTAAAACAAATCTATTATCGCATAGATGTTGCGATGTACGGTTTGCGTACATCGTATTTTGCAACATTTAGTGGTAAACATTACAAACGGTAAAAGTTATATATGGTGACATGAAAATTCACGACATTTAATTTCTCAAGCATGCAAAATGACTTGTATCATATCAAAACAAAATTCGAGATCTAACGGCTTTAAGTTGATTGATAAGAATTTTGTGTGATGGTGTAAGAGGTTTGTCTTTGAAATTATTATTGATGATTGTTGTTATATTTGAAAAGATTCATATCTATTCATGCATGTTTGATATAAATAACATATTTGACTCTTTGTTCACTATATTTTTAAATACTCTCCTTGTTCTCAGGAAATCATTTAATAAATCAAGAAAGACTGAAATGAGCAAGAAGGGCAAAGAGATTTCTCAAGCTCTGCCTACTGAAGACTCAGAGATGTCTCCCTTATTTTCAGATACTACCTGCAACAAGGAATGTGGCAGTTCCTCATGGGAAAAAATGTATAAACTGTTTGAAGATGAGAAACCAAGAGTAATAACCAAAATATATATGACAACCACGACATCTACTTCATACGCAACCTACTTTGATGTTGCATGTTCATTCGTCCACAAGGTAGCAGCAAGACCGAAAATTCTTCCTTACACAGATGTGGTTAAGTGGGTAATTTACCATTTAAGCATAGATGAAAGGAAATTCAAATATTCAAAGGGAAAAGACTCGGGATCTTTCGGGGCAGAAGACTTAAAATAAATGTATCATCTATCCTCCCCGCAGCAAAAATATGACAAAGCTTTTCTACAAAACTTTAGAACTGAGCATCTAGATCTCATGAAAGTCATCAAAGAATGGAAGGAAGACCAGGGAATGTTGAAACAAGATAAAATTGGTACGTACCCAATTTCCAAAACTCCTTCCCCTTATTGTTATGCTTCCGGTATGTTGTGTAGATTATTTTCCAAATCTGATACCACTAGGTTTTCAATAGAATGGGTTCCATTGATTGATGCAATTGTCAATTCATCAATTATGAATTGGGAAAACATCCTATCTGATAGTTTAGCTAAACACATTATTGAATATAGGAATAAGATAAGTGATTCATCTAGAGAGACACCTCCATTTTATATGTCTGCCTATGTCATGGTTGCCATTTGTTTTAATTCTAGTTTTCCTACCATGGGATGGAAATGGACTGCCCAAGACCCTACCCCAATCCACATTTACCAAAGAGACCTTTGGGATTCATAATTCCACCTAAATTTCTATAAAATTTGGTATCGAATCATATTGCCTATGCACCAAATGATATTCAATAAAAAGGACCCTAGGGTTTCTGAAGAGGCTAGTGCATATATTATTTCTATGGCTAGGTGGTTTGCAGAGGAGAATTTTACATATGTAAAAGTATTAGGGAGTTATGCTTCTCCCCACGTCTTACCTTATTATGTTCCTGATAATTTTCTTTCACGAGAGATAGCTTACTATCTTGTTAATGGTATCACTAAATAGTTGAAAGATGAGAAAATTTTCATTTGGCCTGATTTACCTGTACAATGTGGCACTTTTGCACTATATGATACTGGCCATACCTACAAGGAGGTTTCTAATTCCAAGCCATTGAAATTGGTAGAAATTCCAAAGAGGTTATACGATCCAAATGATGTAATTAAAAATTACACTACATAGCTCAAAATGAAACCTTTTGTTGGGGCCCTTGTTTTGAAAAACCTTGTTTTGAACGTTTTGACTTTGAAATAATGGCCAGATTTTTGGGTTGCAGAACAAGGGCACATGGAAGCTACAACCAAGTCGCAACCACACCAAACAACAGAGCTACCAAGGTTGCGAAGGAACAGGCACATAGCGGAGGAAACTAGATGCATAAGTACAGATAAGGAGAAGATACAGCAGAAGAACGCAAGCAGAACACACAGATGATCAGAGAAAATCTAGAAGCAGATGAAGAAGGACATAAGAAGAACTAACAGTCGCAACAACGGGTGAATAAATAGCCGTCACCTGGAAGAAAGCAGAGAGAGGAGAGCGACTGAAGGAGAAGAAATGCATGCTGCAATAGGAACCCAAATTATAGATGAGGTTTCTATAGTTCCTAGGGTTCTATCGATGTACATCTCTGTTCCGTAAGGCATATGTATCAGATTTGTAAGCCCATTACAAAGCTATGTAACTGGGGATTTTACCAAGAGCTTAATATAATTGCAGGTTACTGTCTATTGGTGCAATTCACATGCATGTGTGTTGGTTGAGATGCTTTAAAATTTTATTTGCTTAATATATGTATGCTCTCTGAATTTTGTTGCGTATGTGATTCTATTTATGCGATCTAATCACTACTAAGAATGAGTTGCGGATCCGTTCCTTGCCATTGGTCTATTCCCCTTCTGCATGTGGTCATGGCATGCCTAGGGTGAGACTCTCTACTCTCTGAAGTAGGGTGATAATGCCGGCGTGATCCCAGACTACAGCAGATTCATGTGTTGGCCACAACTCCTGAACCTGGGTCTTGCCCGCGAGACCTGATCACTTGCCAACAATGGTTCCGTTGCCGGCACCCACATGATATGAGGGGATCTATACCATGGTATCACGGATCTTTGAAGGGGAGATACAATGATGGTGGGATAATTATTTAGACCATTTCATTGCTCAGCAAGCAGAGTTGACTAAGAAAGGGGAGGCAGTGATCAAGGAACTCGTCCTTTTCTCAGATTTAGCCGGTGATACGTACGAAATTTTCTGGGGAAAGTTCCCTACTGACCTTTACAATTGGTTATGGAGGTTACAGATGAAGGTACCTCGAGATGGCTCGCGGAAGATAAACTGCAGGTGGGCGCACGGAGATCTAGTGGCTCTGCATCGGTTGAACACCGAGTTGGCCCGTGCAGTGGAACTTTGGGTGGCGACCACGTTGGAAGGATACATTGTGGAGTTTGCTGCTGAGTGCTATCAATCCTTCTCGGAGGCCGAGGTTATCTTCCACTCCGGGCTCAGAGGGAAGCTGCTTAAGGAGATTCCACTGTGGATTAAAGCTCTGATGGTGGATGAAGGGTTGATAGAATTCCACAAGATGGGTATGGAAGCGTAAACCACTGGTACTGGGGGAAGGGTTGAAGGGATCGATGCCACGTAGAATGTGATGCGGGGAGTGGGGAATGGATGCTGAGGCCACAAGGATGTTGAGGGAGTGACATGCACATCGGCGGCCATAGATTGTCGATAGGTGGCGAAGAAAGGTGATGCGAGATTTGAAAAGATGAGAGATCGAGAGGAAGAATCAGAAGGAGGCACCTTAGAGGGTAGGAATTATGGACGCGGATACCCAGGGACAAGAAGGGACCACTGTGGGAGTGTGATGGGTGCGTGGGAGCCCAGCCAAGCGAGCAAGGGAGATGGTGACTGACGAAGATTATGAAGGTATGCAACCCGAGGAAAGTTCCGATGGTGAGTGGTACGTTGTGATGCAGCAGTTGTTTCAAGAGCGGACGACATTCAGTCCTCCAGGATGCCATACTCCCCCCAATCTGCATGGCCAGGATCCCTACCTTCCCCTGGTACTTTATCAACATTTGAGTAATATTTTCGTTAAATTCCAAGCATTGAGTCAATTGCACCGTAGTTCAGTATCGACGACGACACCCGTTAGTAGCAGCATCACTAGTAGTATTGCATTCCCGAGTGGAATAGTCACGCAACTAGGACCCGGAGGATTTATCCTGGTCAACCCGCCGCAAGTGAACATGGCTGGGTCTTTTACCCGGTATCCCGAGTTCTTGGGCGGGGGTAATGATGATGTAGAGCAACACTGGTAACTGTGCGAAGCCATTTGGAGGGCTCGGCAGACACCGGACGCAGGGAAAATAATAGAGTTCCAAACCACACTCAGAGAGAGGGCTCTGCGATGGTTCATCAAGTGCTCCGAGGCCCACCGGAATCCCATCATTTCGGACGTGAAGCGAGATTTTTTCCGGGAATTTAAGCCTCCCCAGACAGACCAACAGGGTCTGTCCGAGCTCTGGGAAATTAAACAGAAGGAAGGAGAAACCGCATGGGAGCTAATGCTGCGATTCAAGGACGCGATCAGGAAGCTCAGTTACCCGATCGATCCGAACCATCAGAGGGACTGGTTCATCAAGGCTTTTCTTCCCTTGACGCGAACCCCCCTCACCCAACAGAAGATTGACAATCTGCAGGACGCTTTGGAGCAGGCCATGAAGATCGAGGCCATGGTGGGCTATCCTCAGGAATATCGGGGAGGGCCAGGCCCGCAAGATCCCTCCTTGGTGGGATTGCAGCATCAGATAGCTAGCTTGATCGAAAAGCTCAAGGAGATATAGCCGGTCAGACCAGCCAGGCCGAACGTTTGGTGCACTCACTGCCTGGTCGAAGGCCATGTCGCAACTGAGTGTCCTCGGTTGCGTGGCACGAGGGTGGGACCCTTGGTCATGGAAATTCAAGGGGGTCCACCCATGGGGGGTGACGCGGCACTGAATCCGTAGGGGGTATACCAGCTGCAACAGTCTTATGCAGGGTTCCCTTCCCAACTCAACCCATCTGCCACTGAGTATTGTGAGATTTGCCGGATGGTGGGACACCCACCTCAGATGTGCCCGATCCTACAGAAGTATTTCAACGTGCCAAACAACGTATATTATGAGTTTTACGCTTCCACGACTCACAACACTGAGCAATGTTGGGCTCTCAATGCACTCGCGGACCAGCTGGACCGACCCTCCTACAGGGTGAATGAGGCTCCTAGAGAAAGAGGGGGTGGGGTGCACGGAGGCCGCGCTGGGGGGCGCGGGCTGGTGAAATGCTATAACTATGACCAGGAGGGCCATGTGGCTCATGAATGTCCCCTCCCTCACTATCCGTGGTGTTCCCAGTGCCGCGTAAACACCCATGCGACAGAAGACTGTCCGGAGCTCATCAAAAAGTGGGAAGAACATGCACGGCAGAGGGGCATGAATTTGGTAAACGCCGTGTCGTGCGTGGCTATGACTCCAGCCATGCAGAACATCGCTATTGTGACAAGGGGTGGTAAGAAAATGGGGGAGGACGCTCGCGGAAAGGAGTCGGCACCATTTTTCAAGCCAGCATCCCTGCATCGGGTAATCAGGCCCGAGGCACAGAAGAAGTATTTTCAGGAGGTGGTTGAGGCATTTGCTCAGCTGCACAAAGCGGGAGGCCTAGAGGCATCCCTGTCAATAGATCCTGGGCCATAGCATGCCCCAGGAACCCTAATTGAAGAGTGGCTCTAGCTATTCCTCAAGATTGTTGACAGTGCTGCTCTACGTCAGCAGCTCAAGTGTACCTTGGAAGGGGCACTACAGGGGAGGACAGGATTGGGGGAACCGATGGACACAGCCCCCCAATCGGTGTAGCGCATCAAGCGAAATAAGCGACGAATGGGTAAAGAGTTTCGGCTCAATACGCAGGTTGGGGGATTCCAAATCAACGACACCATGCTTGATTTAGGGTCTGACGTCAACATCCTGTCGCGCAAGATGTGGGAGGCTCTCGAAAAGCCACGGCTGGCCTACTTACCCATCCAACTCAAAATGGCAAACCAGTACTGCATTCTGCCGATTGGCCGACTCCAAGGTGTCGAGGTCGACATTGCGGGGGTAAAGACTTACACCGATTTTGAGGTTATTGATATTATGGGAGACAAGGATCCTTACCCTGCCTTGTTAGGTATCGATTGGGCTTTTGGGAATTATGCTATCATCAACCTCAAAAAGGAGTTGATGATATTTGAATATGGGGAGGTCCGAGTCACTCAGCCTCTCAACCCATATCAAGGCCCGAGGTATACCGAGATGGTGGATAACTGGGAGGATGCTCAGATGATGGACCACCTCTACCAGATGACTGCAGGGAAGCGGGAAGACTATATTAACCTGACCGCAACTGGCTCTGTCAGTTGGAAGAGTGTCTAGAGCTCGGAGCTAGGATCCAAACTCACATGGGAAGACTGGCAGCAGGGGGGGTATGAGACCAGCACGCGGAGATGTGCTCATGTTGGCCGCGTCAGTTGGATTGGGGTTGAGTTCAGAGACTACCCCACCCTGTCAGACATGCAAGCTATCAATACCTTTATTGCTAAGGTTGAGGACATGGTGCTAGAAGGGAGTAGACTACCCCTTTTCGATGTCGCACTACAGTCTACAGCAGCCCGGTGGTGGAAAAATCACCGCAATACCTTGTTGCAGTGGAGTAGTGTGGCGGACGCATTGCGGGCGCGATTCAAAGAAGATGAAGGCACTCGAAGCAGGCAGTGGTACTTGCGGACCTGTGAGGAGCAGTGGCAAAGTATAGGATACCCGGAAGGGCTGTGGGCTCATCGGTTTTTCCACTCTTTAGACACCATCCCCCATGCATGGTACTTGGAGGATGAATGAAAACGAGGGACTAGTTCTTGGACGGAAGTCGCGCGCAAATTTGCGTGGTGCTTCTCTTTCGTGGGAGACACAGAGTTGGAATTTGAGGCCGACGGCTGCACGCTGCCCACCCATCCTGAGGCCGTGTGAGAGTTGGTTTGCCAAAGGATTGACGTCGATCCAGAGGACGATGATCTGGAGGACCTGAGGCACTTGTATTTCGAAGAGAAGGAAGGCGAGCAAAACGTTAACGAAAAGATGGCCACCGAAGGGGTCCATTTATGGCCACTGAAGACAAAGAAGCTAAACATCGGTATGGAGGAGAAGCCTAAGTTGGCTACAGTGGGTGATTACTGGGACGAAGAGACGACCAAGGATATTTTCAGCCTCCTCCAGGAATATGAGGACATGTTCCCTTTGTCGGTAGCAGATCTTAAGGGCATAAAAGGTGACCTTGGCGAAATGCACATCGTGCTGAAACTGGGTGCCAGGCCTGTGAAGCACCGACCCTACCGGTTGAACCCGTGGGTTAAAGAGAAGGTTAAGATGGAAATTGATAAGATGCTGGCCGCAGGTCTAATCTTTCCCGTGGAGGAAGCAGAGTGGGTGAGCCCTATCGTCATCCAGAATAAGAAGGACAAGGCGGAGATATAGATTTGTGTCAATTATCAGAGTCTGAACAATGCCTACATTCATGATCCATTTCCCACCCCTTTCAGTGATGAAGTGTTGGACCATGTTGCGGGGAACGAAGCCTACTCTTTCACTGATGGCTTTTCGGGCTACCATCAGGTGCGTATTGCGGAAGAAGATAACTCAAAGAAAACATTCACCACTGAATGGGGGTCATTCACATACCACTTCATGCCGTTTGGCTTGAAGAACGCTCTGACCGTGTTTTCCTGGATTGTCATCACCGCCTTCCAGGAGTACATTCACAAGTTCTTGAAATTCTACATGGACAACTGGACTGTCTACAGTTTATTAAAGAAAAACGCTACCCTATTGCGGGTCATGTTTGATTGGTGTCACCAGCTGCAGATTTCCTTGAACTTAAAGAAATGTATTTTTTCTGTTCCGTTCAGCACGTTGTTGGGACATTTGGTATGCAAGCAAGGGGTCTGCGTCGACCCCACCAAGGTTGTGGTGATCGTACACATGGAAGCCCCCGAGACGGTGAAACAGTTGTAGGCATTGCTCGGGCACACGGGATACTACAGGAGGTTTATCCGCAACTATGCCAAGATCACTGCTCCGTTAGAACAATTTCTGCAGAAGTCCACGGTCTTTCAGTGGATGGAGGAGTGTCGAGTAGCCCTGGACACCCTGAAGGAAAAGCTGGCGTCGACGCCTATTCTAGTTCATCCAGACTGGGATAAGCAGTTCCATGTGCATATCGACACTTCCAGTGTTGTACTTGGGGCTGTCTTGGCACAACCCGGCGATACAACAGTTGACCACCCGGTCTACTTTGCCAGCCGCAAACTATCCAATGCAGAGAAGAATTATACCACGACCGAGAGGGAGGCACTGGCGATGGTGTACTCTCTTCAGAAGTTCCGCCACTATCTTCTAGGGGGAAAGTTCAAGTTCTTCACGGACCACTCTGCCCTGAAGTACCTGGTCAATAAGCCTATTCTAGAAGGATGGATTTGCCGTTGGCTTCTGTTATTTCAAGAATTCACGTTTGAAGTAATCGTCAAGCCCGGGAGGTTGAATGTCGGGCCCGATCACCTATCTAGGTTGGAGACAGGGGAGAATGACGGTTCCCTTGATGATCAACTGCCAGACGCTGACCTCTTCTGAGTCGAAGATGTACCAGATTACTTGGCCGACATTGCCGCCTATCTGACCACGGGGCAATGCCCTCAGGATTACACCCCGCTCCAGAAACAACATTTGGTCATCCGTGCCGCCGACTACCAATTGATCGCAGGGTAGCTATACAAACTAGGCCTCGATGAGGTTTTGCACAGATGCATCCTTGACCACGAACAGGAAGTGGTAATATGGGAATGTCATAGCGGTGTTGCGGGAGGGCATGTAGGTGCGAAACCCACTGCAAGAAAGGTCCTCCAAGCTGGCCTGTGGTGGCCGACAGTACATACCGATTGTAAGGCCTATGTGAAGCGATGCGACGTCTGCCAGCAGACAGGAAGGCCCTCTCACCAGGACAAGCTTCCAGTACACCCAGTGCATGTGTTGCAGCCATTCGAGAAGTGGGCTGTCGATTTTGTGGGCCCCATAGCCCCGGTCGCCAGACACTCCAAGGCCCGGTACATCATTATCACCACGGATTACCTCACCAGGTGGGCTGAGGCAGCCGCGGTATGCGACTGCACAGTGGATACCGCCGCCTGGTTCATTTTTGAGCACATAATTTTCCAGTTTGGCTGCCTGCGAAGTTTAACTAGTGATCAAGGTACGGACCTCATTAATGACACAATCAAGACACTGCTGGACACCTTCATGGTTCAGCATCACAAGACTAGCCCATATCATTCATAGGCTAATGGTATGGTGGAAGCCTTCAATAACATTCTTGAGAAAGGTTTGACTAAGATTTTTAATGCCCAGCGTGATGATTGGGACGAGCACCTATCAGCGGCCTTATGGCCCTATCAGACTATGGTGAAGTGCTTGACCAATCAAACGTCGTTCCAGCTTGTGTACGGCTGGGAGGCTGTGATCCCTGCCGAGTTTATTATACCAAGCCAGTTGATCGCCACGTCTCTGAAGTTTTCGAAAGAGGCCTCCCTCCAGGAGCGCCTCCATGAATTACAGGAACTGGATGAGGCCTGCTTCCTAGCCGAATTCCACTAGAAGGTTCAGAAGGACTGGCAGAAAGCGTGGCACGACCGCCACATTAAGCACAAAATATTTCAGGTTGGCCGCAAAGTTCTCTTATACAACAGTAGGTCCCAGAAGTTCCCATGAAAGCTACAGATGCACTGGTTGGGACCCTACTTCATTATCGAGATTCGCGATTCCGGCGCCATTTGGTTGGCACAACTGGACGGTACGGTTCTTCTTGGGTGGGTGAATGGCGCACACCTGAAACCCTACCAGGAGTAAGTACCTTTCATTTCTCATAAATAACTCTCGCACCCGAGAGCACCCGTAGCGTAGCATAGTTGAATAACTCTCCCACAACCGGGATGAGCATAGGAGGTCTTCTCTGTTCATAGGTAGTGTGTCAATAACCACTCAGTTGCGGGGATGCACAGAAACTAACTGTGGTTGGGGTGGTGCCTGTCCAGTGTGTCATCCCTATAGGATCCGTATCGGTCTCCACGTTAGTCTAGCTCAGTCCACCCACGCACTTGTGTCAGTCCGTAGGATCGCCTAGATCTACATCATTAATTACCATAATTGGAAGTAACCGCACCATCATCATTTGGCCATCCCTCGCAATAACCTCAGCCGTCGCGTTCGCCCGTTTCCCCATGCCACCGTCAGCAACTGTCACAGCCTTCATTGGCATGTGATTGATTGCATGATTATCATAGAAAGAATTCCAGAAGGAATTAACTCGTTAGGGGGTCTCGTCAACTCCACTCGTGCCAGGTGCTGACATAACTTGCATGGATACCAAAAGCACGAGAATGTCGAACCCGTTCATATTATAAATTGCAGCAGCACCAGAGCCGTTGAATTCTCAGAACGCACCGCACTAGGTAAGGTGACTAAGGCATATTATATATTTCTATCAGCGCCGGGCCAAAATTCCGAAGGCCATCCCAACCATCATTGAACAAAAGCTTGACACTCGGATTCACAAGACCGACTCCCTTGTGGGAAAATATGATAATGCAGCCTTGATTGATGCCAACCTCTCAAATGCTGCCGAATTTCCGTCCCTCCAGTGCAGGCATATATGGAGCACTACTGCACTGCAGCCGGCAACCCTGCCAGCCGCCTGTTACCAGAGTTCAGGGGCCTTCAGAACTCATCCCTGATGAACTTGAGAAATCTTCTGGCCTTTGGCATCCTCAGACAGGTTCTACAGTGTACACACTTCCTCCTCAGCCGAATTCAGAATGGGTCCTTGTGGCTGACCGAGAAAATTCCCATTCACGCCGAAGATATTCATCACCTCACTGGGCTTTCGCAGATGGACCCAGACATCTCAACGGCCTGCCAGACCTCCTCCAAGCGCGCACGAAAGTCGGGCGATGCGGACCTCTATGCGAAATATGGCACTCGTTGGGGGGGGGGGGGGGAGGAGCCAAGATTGACCTCATTAACAAGCCTGAGATTCGGTTCGCTTGTTACCTCATTGCCAGCAAGACAATGAGGCATTACACCAAGGGTGAATGCAATCTTGATACTATTTCTATTGCTGAGCATTGTGTCCAAGGCACCAAACTAAATTGGTGTTCCTTCTTGTTAAAAGAGTTGTTCAATGTGTGCGAGGAGAATTATAAGCGCGCAACTACTTTTATTTATGGCTACTTGATTATTGCTTTTGCCATGTGGAAATGGCACACTCCACACATCCGGTTCCCAGCAGAGATCCCCGAGGGCCAGCCCCTCACGATGAAACTCACCCCATGGCAGGTCTCAAATGACCCCAGTACCAAACTGGTGAATGCAGATGTGTTTTGCTTGTGGTACAAGCTAATGATAGATGTGGTGGCATGCCAGCAACGGGTGCCTATGAACCTGTTGGATGAATATAGCGAGCAAGTGTGGTTCGTGGTAAGTCACAAGCATACTTACCTCCAACCCGATTGCATTCTGATAGACACCTTCTGAATGACGCCGTTGAAATTTCAGTTGGATGATGCTACCTTCCATCGTGAAGTCTGTTCATGGCTGGGGGTCACGAAGCACATGCGTGACGGGCTCCCCAGATACAATTTTGACAGGATGGCACCAGTGCAATAGCCTGCTGATACGGAGGTGGCAACGCCATCACAAGAAATCCTCGAACTGCTCATCCCCGTCGTCTGCCACTTCAATACCCAGGTACGGAATCTCAATGCGGTGGCTCAGGTTATTTCTAGCAGTACTGCTCCATTTCCTTTATTTTCTGAATTTTAGCTCACTCGCTCCACTTTCACCCCCGTACCGCTTCGCTCACCTCCCCCATCCCCACTATCCTGTTTACCTCTACTGATCCACTCACGACCCTGATGGCCGAGACGAGCGGGCCTAGGGATCCACCCGAGGACCCTCAAGCTAAGAGGGCCTGCACCACCGAGGAAAATCTGGTGGTGGACCTCACTGCTGATGATCCACCACTGCCCCCAAGCACAGGGGTACTGATTCAAGAGGAACCCCTCATCGACCCATCCGAATTCATCAACATTCGCTTGCCACATACCCCCACCACACTGTCCATCGCTCCATCCACCGTTCATCTGCCCTGTCTAATTCCTTGGCTACAGTGTCCGACCCCATTATCCGGGACCTCATGGGTGGGGACCGCGGGGCTGAGGTTGACTCCGGTGCTGCCATAGTCATGCCACCGATCGACCCAGCGGTTGAACCCCACCCTCCTTTCACTGATATATTCACACAACAGCTGCGTACTAGGTCTGATTCTGCCGAGGTTCTGCCTAAGGCCACAGTCCCCCCACAACCGGCCCACATTGACCAGCAAAAACCACCGGATCTGAATATGGTTGACTCTGCACATCCAGAGGCCACGCCCTTCTCACCTCCTGAACATGTCACCCAAACAGTTGCCTGTGGGAACCATTGCCGGAGCGAATGCCAGCATAGAGCGCTTCTGGGACCGCCACCTTCCAGCCTGAGAAACCAGCTTAGTTGTACTTACTGACTCAAAGGGTGGCCCAGCAGGCCAAAATATTACATTTGGGACTCCAGCAGTAGTATGCCGAGCAGCAAAACCAAATTTCCGCGCTTACTGAACAGCGTGACTAACTCCGAACAGCACGGGAGCAGATGGAAGCAATGATCACCAATGTCACCCGGATGTTTTTCGAGTTCTGGCCCTCCCTAGAGCCTCATTACCCACTGCTGCCTCCCGAAATCGCTGCGGCCAGCCTCTCCGAGCAAGCTATCCACCTCCGCATCGCCATTCAGGACCTATACAGGGAGAATCACGAGCTTCGTGCGGCGTTAGCGACCCGTCCCGTGCCGCCCGAGCCCGAGGTTGACTATTCAGCCTAGGTGGCCACCAAGCAGGGCCAGGTAGCTTAGATGCAGGAAGCACTTCATTCCACGGCACGAGCGGCTCGTGACCTCCTGAAGGGCCTTCAGTAATGCTCCTTGGCCCTCACCGTCAAGACCCAACCGATTTCAGCCCAACTCCAGCAGGTTTCAAGGGAAATTCAAGAGGCTACGGACCCTGTAAGGCTGGATCAATTATACGCCCAGGCTGATGAACTTGAGGCACAGCTCCAACACATAGAGGCTTTCTCGGCGGAGGCCAAACATGTCATTCGTGAGCTTTGGCCACCCCTTCAATCTAGCGCCCGGCCCATACAACGGCTCGCAGCGGCAGCCGAGACCCAGATCAGCACGATGTTCGGAGCTGTCCCAACGCCCATCGAGGAGGATGTTGTCACCAAGATCGCTGAGGAAACAGACTCGCTCATCCAGGGGTGGCAGCAAGCTGTGTCGGATTTTACTGAGCTTCGAGCTACAACGTTCCAAAGGGTCCCGGAGTTGGGGCCCTTTTTTGAACAACTGCCTAAAGGCGCACAGCAGGAGTGAGCACAAGATGAAGGCACACAGGGTGAACAGGGCATGGGGTCAAGCAGGGCAATGGAGGTATAAACCATGATTTGTGATTGACTCGGGGATGAGTCAAGGAACTGTGGTCGGGGCCTGTTGGGGCCCTTGTTTTGAAAAACCTTGTTTTGAACGTTTTGACTTTGAAATAACGACCATATTTTGGGGTTGTAGAACAAGGGCACATGGCAGCTGCAACCAAGTCACAACCACACCAAACAGCGGAGCTACCAAGGTTGCCAAGGAACAGGCACATAGCATAGGAAACTAGATGCATAAGTATAGATAAGGAGAAGATAAAGCAGAAGAACCCAAGCGGAACACACAGATGATTAGAGAAAAGCTAGAAGTAGCTGAAGAAGGACATAAGAAGAACTAACAGTCACGACATCAGGTGAATAAATAGCCGTCACCCGGAAGAAAGCAGAGAGAGGAGAGTGACTGAAGGAGAAGAAACACATGCTGCAGCAGGAACCCAGATTATGGATGAGGTCTCTGTAGTTCCTAGGGTTCTATCGATGTACATCTCTATTCCGCAAGGCATATGTATCAGATTTGTAAGCCCATTGCAAAGCTATGTAACTGGAGATTTGGCCAAGAGCTTAATATAATTGCAGGTTACTATCTATTGGTGCGATTCACATGCATGTGTGTTGGTTGAGATGCTTTAAAATTTTATTTGCTTAATATCTGTATGCTCTTTGAATGTTGTTGCGTATGTGATTCTATTTATGCGATCTAATCACTGATAAGAATGAGTTGCGGATTCGTTCCTTGCCATTGGTCTATTCCCCTTCTGCATGTGGTCGCAACACACCTTGGGTGAGACTCTATGCTCTCCAGAGTAGAGTGATAATGCCGGTGTGATCCTAGACTACAGCGGATTCCTGTGTTGGCCACAACTCTTGAACCTGGGTCTTGCCCACAAGACCTGATCACTCGCCAACACTTTTTGTAAAGGAAACAGATGGATTTGATGATCTCTTTCAAGGCATAGAAAATTTTTCAGATATAACCAAGTTTTCATCCAGCCAATTGATTTAAGATGATTTAGAAGCTTTCCAAGTATATAGAGATAAGAAATTGCAGAGATTTCCTCTCAATTTGTTAACTATTGAAGATGTCAACAGACCTACTCCAAGTATCATCTTGGATAATGAAGCTAAAGACATGTCTGAAGATGAGTCAGGTCAATCACAACATCAATCTCACAATTCAGATCATTCCAAAAGTGAATCCGAATCCAAAAAGGATAATCCAAAAAAGATAATTGATTAGGTAATCCAAGAGATATAGATGCATGAGAAAAAATAAAGTCTTGAAACAGAGTCAAAATTTCAATAAGTTCAGCACAATCATGACACACTAAATCAGTATGAAAAATATCAAATGAATAATTTTAGTAGTGAATGGGAGGAGTTTTTTGAAGCTATAAAAATCCAAAGGCTAATCCAAATACTGATCAAGTATCTAGTTTTCAGACACCTAAACATTCCCAGAAGATAGTGGAAACTATTAATCCACTATAACAAGTTCTAGAAACTCATGAACGAGAGATCATACCGGCCTATCCTACATGAAAGATAGTTTTACAAATTGAAGTAATTCCTTCACTGGAAATTTTGTACAGTCCTAGTTATAAGTCTGTAGTTAAGAGGAGAAAAAGAAGAATAACTGATGAAACAGTCTCAAACCTAACAGATGAATCAATTGATGTACTATGGAAGGATTCCTTAGATGACCCTACAGAACATCTAACTAAATTTTCACAGTATGCCGAAGCATATGCAACTGCTACCATTGATAAAGATACTGAAGTTAGAGTTTTACTAAAGCAAAAGGAAACCAGAGTAATAGAGCTAGAGAGACTATTAAATGAAGAAAAATCCAACTCTAGTGAGCAAATCAAAGAAAATATGGCCCAATTTCAAAAATATTTCGAAAGCCTCAAATTACAGCATTAGACATAGATAAATGAGAAACAAGCACAACTGGAAACAAAAATGATAAGAATACAGAGCCAACCACAATTGGAGCAGTTCGTTAAAGAAGCAATGGATATAAATGCTAAGTTAAAGATTGAACAAGAAATATTTTGTCATAAAGCTTCTATGATCGATTCTTATTGTGACTCAAATAAAATACTGATCCAGCAGATAGCTGTCCAGAAACTTGAATGTGAAAGACTTGAAAATAATATCAATGAACACATTCAATGGCAATCATCGAACTCAGGAAAGGATGTTGATCTACCTCAGGTAGATAAGTTTCATAAGGATATTCAATTCATAGACTAGGAAGCACAAATCAAGAAAATAGAGAAAGCAGCAGTGAAAACATCTAAGTTATCAAATGAAATTGTTGAATCTGTATGTGAGCAACTGGTAAAAGCATAAATTTTCAAAGAGAACATGTCTGAAGTGTTTTCAGAAGAAAAATAGATAGAAGAATAGTGGAAGAAAAAAGCAGATACACAGGATGAAGTAATTAATAATGTAAACAAGTTTGATCAAGAAAATTATTGGATTTTTTTTATCAAACCTTATCATCATTATCAGACTCTTCAATCCCTAATAGATTCAAAAAAAACAATCACAGTCTGTACTTTCAAATGCAGTATTCAAGGGACAGGTCAGATCAAAAATTTCGTAGCCAGATCAACTCAAGCCAATGATATATACTTGTCAACTTTGTGACCAACTTCAGAAGAAAGGGAAAAAATAATAAATCAAAATTGTTATTTTATTTTCCTAGATTGTAGTTTAAGTTAGTTCTACAAGGATGGTTGTTTGAAACCTCCTCTATATTTTTGTAATAATCTATTATTAGAACATAGTTAGTTTAGTATTTAAACCCCTTTCATGCATTTAGAGAAGGGTTCAGAAAATTTTCAAAAACATTTGCAAAGAATGCACTATTGTAAGTTTGTGAGTGCTTTGATGAATTAATGGAATACATCTATTATCTTTTGACAATTAAAGTTGTTTAACTGATGTTGCACTACTGTACTGTTTAAATTGCTTGAAAGTGAGAAGGAGAAGATCAATTAATGTCAATTTACATGAGTATGAATTCGTACATATGGTACTTTTATTCACTTGTATTAAGTATTACTTTATAGATTGATAATTCATCTTTTATTGCATTATATATTTGAAATGTTATTATAGATAAATGTTACATGCACTTTTGTTCTAATATTTGTTTGTAGTTTCTTATTGAATGTATAATCACACATATATGAATGCGATATATTTTTCACAATTCTTCTAGTCAAACTATTTTGTTAGAATAATTATTTTACATAATTTTCATCTCTTTCAACTATTAAATGATCTATATTGCTAACAGTTGAAGGATATCTTTTTAGATCGCATAGAGGAAAAACATCCTGGGTATATAATAGCATAAATAGTTTAGATAGATGGATATAATAGATTAAAATCATTTTCACTTGCATGCCATATAATCAAACACACCCTCAAAATCATCCTTATTGGGAAACTGGTCCCATTATCCCCAGTCGAAGCCACTACACCAAATAGAAAAGGAGTTGATTTAAGGTTTGGACTGGGTGGTTTTTTCCCGATGTTTTGACAATGGAATTCCGAGGCCTCAACACATTCCCAACCCCTCCTCTAGAGTATTTTTGGTACCTGTTATGGCTACCTTATCCCTTCCTAACATGACCCTAGGGATCCTAGTTTCGTACATTGATCCCCTAGCTGTTGTCCCACCTGTTCAGCCCAAACCCTACCTTTCTTTGACCCCGGTTCAATTGGTCCCCATGACCCCTCCCCTTGCTTCTGTGCCTCAGTTACCTCAACAGGAACCTACTCCTTTTGTGATAGCTTCGGGTGAGAGGGGAAAAGTTCAGAAGAAGGCATCTAAAGACAAGTCTTCCTCGATAAACCCTACTCCTTTCATACCTATCCTGAATTGCCTCGCCTCAATCCCATGGTCAACGAATTGTTTCCAGAGTCTAATATCCCTGAGGGCTATGTCACTATATCTGATTCGGTCTTGAAACTCAAGTCTTTGTGCACAAATCATCCTTTTACTTTGTGTGATTTCCATGGCCACTGTACTTACCTCTGTCCCCGGCTCGAAGAGTACTGCTCCTCTTTGGAAGCGGTTTGCCAATTCGAGTCTAAGCACAATGAGTCCAACGCTCCCTTATTTGCACTTTTTTCTTCAGTAAAACTAGAGGACACATTCACTCCCATATAAATTCCCCCTCTGGATGTCTAAATGACAGAGTATTTGACCACTTTCCACTACTTGTCATCATCTATCAGATCCACAATGGAAGACCCCTTGGGACTTCCCCTTCTCTTTCGCTTGACCTCCCTTCAGTGATCACCTTGGGCTCAACATCGGTGGATCCTTCATCTAATTTTTTTTTCGGTCACCCTCCGTGATGATGTGCATGGGAACCTCTCTTCTCATGATGATGAGTCAGGTAGCTTCGCCGCATTAGGTGGTATCTCTTCCACCAGTCACCCCATATTCTATTCTGATGATGACATTATGGAAGAATTTACCACCCCTAAATTTATCTATTCCCCCTTACATCTAAACCATGCATTCAAACCACATACACCTTGTGGCCATTACATTGACACGCAATGTTTTGGTAAGGGGCACTCATATTTGAGAGTCTAGGAGAAGCAATTCTCCACAACCCTCATAGCGCATTTGGTCGTGTTGACTCTAGTACCATAATTATTCCCCATTTTTAAGAACCTCTACAGTCCAATATCACTTCAGAACACTCTAGGGATGATCTTTCTTATCATTCCCTCCTCTTACATCAGCAACCCAGTCCCCTAGACATTGTTGTTGACCAACCTATGGGTTTTCTAGGAGAGCACTAGTTCATTATCTCCAAATCCACTCTTTGGGATAGTGACACCATGTATGACAACCTAGAAAATTAAGTCCATTCGCTTCATATATGAAATACCAAAAGAGATTTGTAATCCTCCATTCCCTTTCTTGAACTGCATAACCATAATGAAAAAAAATGGCGCACCACATCATAAAAATGTGTTTATATTATCCCTTTATAAATACATTTTGGCATGACCAGAACATTCTTGGGGGCACCTATTCCCCTGAACCATTAAAATCCCAACTCTCATCGAAAAACAACACTGAAACCCCCTTTCTCTGACAGGTTGCACTTTTCAGGTCATTTCCTGGGACAGGTCACAGTTCTCTACCCAGTACCTGCTGCCCAGGTCGTAGAAAAGACCCCAAAAAATGCAACATGTCCTGTTCATGAGCTCTAGGTGCCTAAACTAAATTTTTTATCCCCTTACTTGAAAGATTGTGGTGAGGCCTCTTACCTACAACTGACGAATCTCAATTCCAACAGTCGTTTTGTCTGCTACGATTGCCGCAAGATTTATCCTCTCTACATTCACCACAGCTACACTTGCAAATGAGTGAATTTGGAGGGAAAATTCCTTATTAAAAGAGAAACACTAGATTTTTCTTTCACCCGTTGCAGCCAAACCGTATCTCAATTTAAAAAAATATCTGTACCATTGGAAGTATCTCACTAAACTCTAAAATTGGTATCCGTTAGTTTTTTGTGATTTGATACTTCACCAGGACACTTTTTTTCCAAGAAGGGTCACTTAACCACTCCTCAAAATTTAATTTGTTCACTTGAAACACTTGTACTTAGGGCACCACTTTGCCTTTGTACTTGTCCAAGCTCGTTTCAAATTTCGTCGTGAGTACCCACCTTATACTCATGTTTTTATGGTCCCCACTACGCCTATTCTGTGTGGCAGCATCATTGAGTCGCCCTTGTTTAGAGCATTTGAGTTGAGTCATCATCGCATTCATATAATCTATCCCGAGTCCCTTTGTATCCTATCATATTCCTCCATCCTTCATTGCTTTGTACCTCTCTCGTGTCACCCACTTTGGCCTTCAGTCATACTGTCCCCTATCCCCTTTGATATTGTGTCAGTTGCTCTCAGATCATCCATGCCCTTCATGTTCTAACAAGGGAAGTCGTCAGCCTGCTACTCAGTACCCCCATTCCACCATCATCCCCGATGTTAGTCTATCAGTCACTCTACTATTATCTCTAATTCCTTAGGAGAGGACCCCTTATTGCCTCACCTAGGGTGAACTTCCTTCTGTCGACATCAGCTCATTCATTCTAGAAGACCGGTCTAGAGGGTGGTGTACCTTGGTTCAAGCTTCCACTATTGTTTAGTGCCTCAGATCAGGAAAATGGACTCTTTATTTCCCTTTGACTTTATTGTTTCTCAGCTCTAGCTCCTTACAACATGATCGAGATCCGTATACTCGATGGTTCAATGATGTAGTAGATTGTCCCGGTGATTCCTGGGTATGTGTGAGATGTTTCAGACCTCATGAGGGGGTGGCCCTTCAGGTAGTCCCCCACATGCTCGAATAACCTCTCTATTACAGCTTTCGATGCAAATCCATATATTTTATGGTTTCAACCTCAGTCACTTGCAACACCTATTTATTTTGCATGTATCATTTAGATTTTTAGAGCCCTCTCATGTTTTACAGGGCCTCTTTGGTTGTACTTATATCTCATGTACTTAGATATAATTGTATAAGTCCTGGTTGTTATCCCAGGCACTGTATGTATGTGGGATCTATTATCATGTTTTTTATCTGGCTCATGTTCATGCCAACATATACTATATAGTTCAGTCCCTTGTTTAATGAACACATTATTCTTTATACTTTGTTATCTCGGCGGGCATAGGTATGCCTTCCCCGCCTCTTATAGAACATGTACTCACTCATAAAAGAGACTTGTCACACCTATAAGTCTTTCCTCCTCATGCTCTTGTCCTCTAGCGCTTTATTCTACCTTATATTTCTCTCTCTCTGACTTCCCCTTCGGTGTCTGGTGATTGAGTTCTTACAACGTACTTTGGTCATACGATTAGTTTCTAATGCTCGTATGCTGGGGGGAAATCTGTTACACCAATTTTTGGTCATCTAACCTGTTACTATTAGATGGACCAAAGTACACCATGTAAGACCAATTTTACCCTAAGTAAAATTTATTTCACTATGAAAAAAAACTTAGTAATCATTAATTTATTAAGTTGTTTATGGTCTAAATAGGAAACCCCATGAGGAATAATTGAATAAATCCTTATTTGTTTGATTTTCCTCAAGGAATAATTAGTTAAACAACATTTTAATTGATATTCCTAGACATATTTAACCCAAAATGGGAAAATTAATTAGATAAATCATTATTTATCTTATTATTTTCTAGGAATAATTATTTAAAACATTATTTAAATAATATTCCTTGTTAAATTTGACTAAATCAATTATAAATAATTGAATAAATCACTATATATCTTATTATTACTCAACCACATTCTCAAAATAATAAATAAATCATTTATTTATTTATTATTTACAAATAAAGGGATTTGACCAAATTCAAATTCTTTTTCTCTCCAACAAATATAATAAAATATTACATAAAAGTTGGATCTAGATTTGGTTAATAATATTTTAATTATGCACCAATATCTAGACTAACCCAATATTTTGTTATAAATAGAAGGGTTTTTCCATTCACTCACTACCTCTTGTTGCCTAGAGATCACTCTGGATTTATACTTTTGGTCTGACTTTGATCCTCGATCATTGTCATATTTTTCTACCATTTTTCTTGTGAGCTCCCTTTGAGTTCCATTTTTTGTCTGGGTTTTCTACACCATCAAGAGAGAGAGATATTAGATCTGAAGTGCTGAGGACATACAAGAACCCATCCCATTGAGGGGGACTGGTAACATCTTTCTATGTTCCCTTCCTAGGTGTCATAAATACAAAAATTCTTTAAAAATACTATTGTCTTGTCTATTGGATGCATGGAGGAACTCTTTCTTTTATTTACTGCTTAATGTATTTTACTGCATAGATCTAGATTTTGTAGCATTTATCTTGGTCAACTAACTCCAGATGTAAAGAAATTGGAAACCATCTTTGATGTTAGGGTTGTTTGTTATGCATAGCTAAAGTAAGCTTTTTTTGTATATTTGCGATTAAAATTCACACTAACACCTTGGATAGAAGATCTCATTGTGAATAAATAATACTTCTCAACTTAAAACAATGACCTGAAATACTCAAATTAGTTAAAATACATTAAAATAAAATTTACCCTAATAACTCTAAGACACAAAACAAAAGGTTGGACTCAATTTTTTTTTTTTGGATTTTATTTGAAAATGATAGAAACTGATACATGTTTTAACCCTCTAGGGCCTTAAACGATAGGCTAGAAGACAAGAGAGGATCAAAGACACAACTTACAATAATGACTAGACTTTAAAAATTTGTAGTGCTAATAGACACTATTAAACTCTTGTTGGTTTGTCTCTGATCAAAGAATTTTTCATGTACCTTGCAACAAATTATTTGATCAACTCACATTAGTATGTCATTAAATATAAACCCTATCTACTCACTTCTCTTCTTTGTAATGCATATTATCCATGTATCAACTTATGCATAAAATATCGACTCAACTCTACCCAAGTATTTATTTATGTCGATCAATCTAAATTATTTTCCTTAAACATAAACCCAAGATTTCCAACATATATCAATACATCAACAAATAAAATAGAATCACAATGTCTCTCTACAAAATGTAAGTCTGTTCAACATATCTTGTGGTATTTTTTATTCAATTCCATCATACAAACCTTGAGATCTTACTTCATATAATAACCATAGCATTATATCAAATGATATGCTAACACATTATTGTTTCCATTGAAATGTCACATTTATATAATTGAAAACAATACCAATCATCTCAGCAACATACCCTACCAGGTAACAATCAAACATACACTTACATTCATAGTACATATGTTTACAATCCCATTGCATAGCTAGCAACACATGAATACTTCAACCTTAAGGAATCACTCGGTAATTTTGATCTCAAACAAATTTTCTAGTTACTTTCTTACATGCTTAAAAAATCATTATCCCCTGCCCCTCCCCACCACCTTTTTTTATCTCAAACTTACTTATATGACCAATTGTCACAATAGAATAATTGATTAGAGAACAAAGAAAAAACTCATAATTTAAATCCACACAACCTATAATGCAAACATCAAGTACAAGAATTATAGCACACTTTTTCTCTAATACTTATTGAACTTAAAACTAGATTCCATCAAGCTCTCTCTTGAAGTTGGCCTTGTAGCTTGTGTACAACATCTTGTTTCAGACCCTTAACTATATACCATTATAGAAACCACCGTTGAGGGACAATGAAGTCCAAATAGTGTATAATTGCTTCTTCCTCTACACTCAAATCAGAAATTATACATTTTAAGATCTACACTTTACACAATTCAATATAGCACACTCAAGTCCATGTATACTAGTCCAATGATTTGTGCTAGAAAGTGTGAGAGGGTCGTGAGGATTTTGCAGCACATAGCTTCTCTAAAACAATGAGATGATAGACTTGATATATATATATATATATATATATATATATATATATATATATATATATATATATATATATATATATATATATATAGATATGCATGTATGTATAGACATGCTAGTGGTCACAATTTTTTTTATCTCTAGGTTAGATCTGCACAAAATTAGAATGTTTTCAAATAATTTTTTACTTGCAGATTTTATATGCCATTCTTCACAAGAGTTGTAGGTAATGTGATTTCATTGTATAATGTTCAGCCTCAAAGATGTAATTATTCCACTGTATAATGTCGAGCCTCAAATATGCAATGATGCCACTATATAATGTCAAGCCTCAAAGATGTGATGTCATTATGATATGTTGAGCCTTAGAAATACGATGTCATTGTGATATGTCGAGCCTTAGAGATGCGATGTTGCTATGATATGTTGAGCATCATAATTTCAATTCCATTGTATAATATTGAGCCTCAAAGATGCAATGTCACAGTGATATATTGAGCCTCAGAGATGCGATGTCACTGTGATATGTTGAGAAATTATAATATTGAGCCTTAGAGATAACAATACCACTACAAAATGTGAGTCACATATGAATATGAGTCACTGTATATGCGAGCCAAAGAATTGCCATATAATGTGTCATTTTGATCACAATTAATATCCATATGATCATATAAAATAGGCAATCAAGAAAAAAAAATATTAATGCCAAGAAAATCCTTGACTTTCAACCTTCTTCAGATGAAAAAGATTGATCGAAACCACAAATAAACATTTCTATAGATTTCCATTCTCTTCCATACTTTAGAGTTGATATAAAGTGGCATTTTTTATGGTTTTCTGTTTCACCAAATAGGTGCCTCCAATGGGTGAGCCGGCTTAACATTTAGATGAACAACTTGGAGGGAATTGAACTTTTTAAATTCAAATTCTTGGAGCCAAAATATCTCCTCAAAATTTTGAACCATATCCTCAAGGAATTAGATTTGATTTTTTAATGAAGAATCCTCCTAATAATTAGCATTACTATTTTATTGAATCTCTTCTTCTTTTAATGAAGTGATCCATAATTTAGAAAATTATATGTTTCTACATCATCAACTAGTTAGGGATTTTGACCACAAGTAAGGGGCTTCAATTTCGAACAAGTGTATCTCTCAAACTGTGAGGGTTCTCAGGGCGTACCACATACCGTTAGAATCAACATGACAAGAAGAATCCAATGAGGATGGACTTGAGCTCAGGAACCATGATATTCATATCTAAATTTGAAAATAAGTGTGGGGCTTATGGGCTTTTCTAGGGGCTTTGATAAATGGATCTTTCAATTGATAACAAATATTAAGAGTGTTCAATCACTAATGTTGGCATAATTGAAAACACCATTCAATAATATCCCCCTTTTTCATTGATGACAACACATACTCCCCTCGTGATTATTTCTCTCCCTGAATACATGCCTTAATATTTTGATTTCTCTCCCCCTTTGACATCAATGGAAAAGGGTTACTCTCCCTAACAAGTTGTATGTTTCCTATAGCATGGCTTTTCTTGCCCTGATGAAATTCACTCCTCTTTCTTCCTGCAAGACTACTTCTTTCCCCGTTATTTTATGTTTCTCATGGCTTGACATATTTTATTCTACTTGTCAATGTGGATCAACGAAATGCATCCTTTTATGATTATGTCCTTAACCTTACCTGCCAAAACTGCTACTCTATTGAACTTTCCCAGAATGTTGAATGTCATTCTGAAGAATTCTTCATACCTGCCAACTGTCAACCTGTTAAATGAATAGAACTTCAAAAATGCAACTGTTGCGACATAGAATCTACATTTTCATCGTTTACTGTAGGAGTAAACATGATATATTCTTCAAAATAATGTATGAACCAACTCTTTGGCCATATCATCTTGAACCTTGACATCTTCCATTGTAGATTCATCATGAATTTTTGAATTTATAAAACCTAAAAGCATTAATGTAGCTACTTTTCTATCTACTTGATATTTCTTTTGCTTTCTTCTCCAAACCTTTATGTACTTGATGTTAGGGCTAAAAGGTTCCATCTTGAACCTGCAATCACAAGATATATGCCCGTAGTTGTGGCATTTTTAACATTCAATGTTGGGACTGAATGATTGATATAATGACATATAATTTGTGTTGGCAAAGTCATTTTGAAATATGCTTTGTGATCTTGCAATATTTCTTCTAGGGTTTTGATAATTCCTTTGATAGTCACCCCTGTCATACATTATGCTATTCTTAGCCATATGCCTGAAGTTAGAACATGAAAAATAATAACCATTAAATATGCTAGGATACCTCTATGTGTTCTCTTGTCCTGAAGGTATTCTAAAGTTATTCTTCTCTGGAGGGGGTGCGACCTTTTGTTGATTACTTCTTGGATCAACACATTTTGAACCTTATTTTTTCCTTCATTTTGATTTTTCCTCTGAGGGATCATGTTTTCAATATTGATTTTTGAGTACTTGAAGCTTGTGCCTTCCTCATATGGAGCTTCACTTGCTTCTTTTTCTTTTATCTTCAATTTAGCCATGTCATTATTCTTCCTTTCTTCTCCAACAATTTCTCCTTCTTGAGCTTATAAATTTTAGTTAGGCAACATCAAGTTATTTTTTCTTTTGAGAAATATATTCCTAAAATCAAATTTTCAAGACTTTTCTTCTTTCTTCTACCTCCTCTATTTTCAAATTTAGAAGAGTGACATTTTCTGCTACTCTCTTAAGATCTTGTATTTGTTCCTTCTGCCTTTCATTTTCACTTCCGAGGCTACTAAATTTTTTCTTAAGATTCATTTAGTTCCTTTTATTTTTTATCAACTCTAGTTACATACTTCTGATCAAATTCCTTTAATTGGATTTCCAAGTTTTTCTTTTTATTTTTTGCTTCCTACACTTGGAGTTTCAAGAGAGAAACTTTTTCATTGAGTGTGTGATTTTCCTTCTGTATGTTCTTACATTCTTTGAAGGCAATAATTAATGCTTTCTCCATCTCCTCTTCTTCTTCTTCTTCATCATCATTTCCAGATTACTTGATATGAGGATCTGCTTGAGTTGAATCATCATCTTCTTGATATGCATGCTTCCTTGAGTAGATATTATGGACCCTCTTCCAAATAATCTTGGTGGTTGAGCACTCACCAAATTTGGTGGGGAAAGAAAATGTTACAAAATGATAGATATTTTCTTATGGAGAACAACAAGGGCTAGCAGAGCTTGAAGATGAACAACCTTAGAGAACAATTTATGGAGACAACATTGAAGAAAGTCATAGAGAAGTTCAAGATGTATCTCTTCAAGTTTGTAAAAGGAAAATTAGAAGTATACTTGATGGGTTTTATTTTTTTTCTAAGTGTTCATTTAATCATTTTTGAAGGATTTTTTTTCAAGTTTTAGAAACAATTGGAAATTGGGAAGAGATGAGAGGACATATGTTTTGCATAATTGTGAATCAAGACAATGTGGAGATAGTGAAGGAGGATCTGGTCATAGGAACATAGCTCAAGGTATTTAAAAAAGATTAGAGGACGCTATAAGAAGTCAAGGATGAGAAGACAATCAAGAAATTATTATGGAAGAAGAGGCATTAATGTCCATACAATCCAGGAAAATAGAAAGGTAACTTGTGAGGAAAATTACAAGGAAGGAAAAATAGACCAAATAAATGATAAGCATGATGTAGAATAGGGAGTTATTTTCAAAATAGTGATGAAAATGCTCAATATAGTCAAGAAATTGCAAATGATGATGAAGGAGCTCATGTGCATGAATAAATGGGGGACTATATATTTGTTGAGAATGATAAAAAAATAGAAGTAGGAATATTTGAAGCTAAGGAAACGATGATTGCCGATGAGAATCAATACTTAGAGGAAATTTCTGAGGATTTCAGTGAAGGACCTGAATTGCTGGAAAATGTGTTACAAAAACCTAGAAGTAAATTTGGAGATATTGAGGTAATGAATTCACCTGTAGTAAATTCCATTTTGTTGAATAAACATGAATATATGGTAAGAAAAAGTAGAAAGAGTTTTTTTCGAAGATTACAATAGGATTCTAAGATATAATCCTTTCCAATATAATACGATGGAAACTAAATTTTCAGGACTAGTTGAGATTGAAGAAAGATCAAATCAACATAAGAATTTTGTAAACAAAGGATGGAGTAATATTTTGAAGAAAATAAGACAACACAATTAGAGGAAAATTCAGCCCAAAAGTGTGAATGAATTTTTCATGTGATTTCGATGTCATAATATGTAAACCAATCAAAATCCTTTAAATTTAAAATAAAGGCACTTGTAATTATTTTGGAGGGAAGAGAAGAAAACTACTTTTTTAATTGTATTTTTAGTTTATATCCTTATAGGTTTACTCAAATTTCAAGTGTAGACACTCATTAGATGCCAAATTAAATTCCACATCCAACGAGAACCCATTCCCAGTAGAAGAAATGATAGGAAATATTACATTCTCACTCACTGAGAATACATCATCCGAAAATACACAACCTTCATGGATTCCCAGGATCCTTAATAGAAATTCTGATGATAAACTATATAATTCTAGAATTTTTGCCCAAGAGTTCCAACCCAAGCCCAATTGGGAACTCCCTATTATTTAAATAGAAAAAATATATGATCTTCCCATGTTTTAGTTATGTGGTGCAAATCTATTTCGTTTTACCTCTATCAATGTTCCAATTTCTCTATTTAAACTAAAATATAAAATCCCTTTGATCAAACAAGAAGAAATTAAATGGGAATAAGCTCGTCAATTATATGTTGAGATTTGTAGCTTGGGAGGTAGTCCAAACCCTAGGCTAGAGGGTTGTGGAGGATTTTGCACACACAAATAACTTGTGGTCTAGGAATCCAAGCCCATGGGATTTTCACTCATGCATGTGGGTGTAAAACTGTGATCAGACTTGGTCACTTGGAATTTGGAGGTTGTAGGTCACCCCTAGAGGAACTTGGGACAACTTGAAGCACTGAAAAAGGCATTGTAGAAATGATTAAAATAACTTTTAAAAGTTGTGTGCGAAAATTGTTCTAGAGAATTCAAGTTGGCCTTGACTTAAGGAGACCCATTATTGGGATAGACGTGTCCCTAAGGAAAGATATAATTATAGGAGAGATGGGAGGCTATTGATCACATCCAAGGAGAAAAATTTCAAAGGAAGAGACTTTTGATATAGCTACAGACACCAATAAGCTTAGTGAAGTGGAAGTGAAGCCCTAGCTTTGGTGTGTTTTCTTTATGACATCTAGGCTGAGATTGGTAGAAGCTAGAAGAAAAATAAGAAGTGTTATTTAGGAATATATTGTGCATATATAGGAGGTGTTTTTTCATCATATTGGGTTATATATTCTCCGTAATATTGCAGGTGGGTAGGTGTTATCTTCAAGAGGGTCGAGAAGCTTGGGAGGAGCCTAAACTCTAGGTCGCATGCTCAAAAATAACAACATAGGAGATCAGGCATGCTCTTGAAGGAGAGAGAAGGTTTTAAGGTGTGTTTCATACTTGATTTAGGACACAAAAAATGTGTGCAATTTCATAAGTGTCGATATTTTTTTTGAGGAGGCTGAGGGGTCTAGGAGGGAGCCCAACCTAGGAAGCATGCATAGAAAATAGCATCTTGTAGCTTGAGACTGTTTTGAGGAAAAAACACATAGTTTGGGAAGGGTATTAGAGGGCTTCTATTTTCCCTAGCTAGACCTACAAAACCTTAGTAAAAGTGCATAAGAGCCCTTGATGACGAAGTTTGTCCACTGCAAGGATGAACTGGGAAGTGTGGGGTTACTGTTGATGATGAAGACTTGGTGAGCTTGGCTCTCCTTGGGCTTTCAAAGAGTTGGCATAGCTATGAAGACTTTGTCAATGGATAGGAGAAAATGCCGATATGGGAGTGACTTTGGTTGGATCTTGTGCAGGAGGAGATAAGGTAGGGTACTAAGGATGGATCTTCATCGAAGAATGAAGATGAAGAGAATTTCTCTTTGGATAACAAAGCAAGGAAAGGGAAGGGGAAGAAATTTCCTTCAAAATCTGATGCTAAAGGCAAGAAGCAGGATTTTTCGAAAGTGAAGGGTTTTCACTGTCACGAACATGGGCATTTCACCACTAATTGTCCACAGAAGAACAAGAACAAGAAGGTTGTTGGATCTGCAACTAGAGAGGCCTTAACCTCGCAATTTGAACTTGATTTCACTTTGATCGCATGCTTGGTTTCAAGATGTATGGTATCGGTGTGGTATATTGATAGTGGTGTGTCTTTCCATATGACGGGAGACAAAGAGTTGTTTAGTGACTTAGAGGAGAAGGACCTCCATATGCATATAGAGATGGGCGATGATGGTCGGTACAGTGCGATTAGCATTGGGACCATTAATTTTGAGAGGTAGTCCGGTAATCCATTCTTGTTGAAGAATGTTATGCATGTTCCAGGTTTGAAGAAGAACTTGGTCTTGGTCGCAATGCTGGAAGACAAAGGTTATGATGTTGTTTTCATTGAGGGAAAAGCCTTCCTTCAACATAAAACAATGGGTCAAACCAAGAAGATAGGGGTTTGAATTAAGAATATCTACAAGCTGGAGGTAGATGGATGCAATGCAATGGTGGGCAAAGTAGAAGAAGTGGTGAGCCGAGATGAGGGCGAATTATGGCACAGGATATTGGGCCATATTCACCATGGTGCTTTGAATATTTTGCAGCATATTTCTACTGGAATTCCCAAGGGTACTCTTGCGCGGTCATATCAGTGTAAGGGATTTACTATGGATAATTTTATGAATACCACCT
Organism: Pinus albicaulis; assembly: GCA_034641835.2. Classification (NCBI taxonomy): domain Eukaryota; kingdom Viridiplantae; phylum Streptophyta; class Pinopsida; order Pinales; family Pinaceae; genus Pinus; species Pinus albicaulis. The sequence goes on from CM076572.1 coordinate 488,510,271, forward strand.
TTCATGAGAAGGAGAACCGTGCTTCGGTGATCCTGGAGAGAATTCACACAGACCTGTGTGGACCTTTCTCAGTTGCTTCAACAACAAAACACAAGTATTATGTTATATTTGTTGATGAATATTCTTGTAGATGCTGGATCTTCTTCATGCAGAAGAAGAGTTAAATGTTCTCAAAGTTCTGTGAGTTCAAAGCATTGGTGGAGAAGGAGTCGGGGAAGTAAGTGAAAGCTCTACGGAGTGATAATGGTGTTGAATACATCTCGGGCGAAGTCAAAGACTTCTGTAGAGAAGAAGGAATTCGAAGAGAACTCATAGCGCCTCATAACCAATGGAAGAATGGGGTCGCGGAGATGAAAAACAGAACGATCATGGGTGTTGCATGAGCAATGTTGCATGACCAAGGCTTACCGATGCACTTGTGGGTGGAAGCATGCAACACTACGGTTTATGTGCAAAATTGTTGTCCTCATAGAGTACTTGGCATGAGTACACCTGAAGAAGCTTTTAATAGTAAGAAGCCTGATATTTCTCATTTGAAGATTTTTGGCTCACCTATTTACATTCATGTGACAAAGGACGCCAGGAAGAAGCTGGAGCCGACTGCAGAAGTTGGGACATTTGTGGGGTACACAGAAACACCCCATAATTATTGTGTGTATTTCCCAGATAGTCGGATGACTATTGCGCAATAGGATATAAAATTAAATGAAGTGAAAGCCATGAATTTGTCACTTGAGAGGGACCTACACTTGCATGTGGAAGAGGAACTTCTTGTTCCCAAAGATGAGCCTCTAGATGTGGATCAGCCATAGGAGGGGATTCATGGAGTGGAGGAGTCCACTCATGTAGAACCAAACATCAGACAATGCAGAAAGCATACCACAGAAGCTGAGAGACTGAATCTTGATGCGGCACAGAATTTAGGAGTCCCTAAATCATAACATAGATAGAGACAGTCTCCTAACCGATTTACTGGATACATGGCTCTTATGAGCAATTGTATCATGACAGAGCCATCTTCTTTTGAAGAAGCATTGCAGGAGCCCACATGGGTAGATGCCATGGTGGTGGAGTATGACTCCATTGTCAGAAACAATGTTTGGGAGATTGTTCCAAGGCTGGTGGGAAAATCAGTTGTAGGATCAAGATGGATCTACAAGGTAAGGCAAGCTGTTGATGGGAGCGTCGTGAAGTATTAGGGAAGATTTTTTTCCTGGGGATTCTCACAGATCGAGGGGATTGAATATGAAGAAACCTTTGCACCTGTCACACGGTATTCTTCGATACAGACCATCCTTGCTCTCTCAACGCATATGGGTTGGCACATCCATCAGATGGATGTGAAGACTGCGTTCCTTAGTGGGATCATTGAGGAAGATGTGTACATTAAGCAGCCTGAAGGATTTGAGATCTTCAGTAGCGAGTCGCATGTGTGCAGGCTTAAAAGAGCATTGCATGGGCTGAAACAAGCACCACGTGCTTGGTACACTCGAATTGATAGCTATTTCACTAGACTTGGCTTCACCAAGAGTGAGGTGGATGCAAACATGTACCAGATTGTGGTGGAGAGTAAGATTTTAATCATTGTACTTTATGTTGATGATTTAATACTAACAGGTGATGAGAAGTTGATACACTCATGCAAGGCGGATCTTGCAAAGGAGTTTGAGATGAAGGATTTGGGCCTCCTTCATTATTTCCTTGGATTGGAAATATGACAGCGGGAAGGTGAACTATTTGTGTCTCAAGGAAATTATGCCTGGGAGATATTGGATAAGTTTCACATGAAAGGCTGCAAGCCTATTGACACTCCTCTTCCAAGAAATTGGAAGAAAGAGGATGCTACATTGGCAGAGGTAGTGGATGTCACTGTTTATCGACAGTTGGTGGGTTCGCTCATGTATTTAGTCAATAAAAGACCAGACATATGCTATGTGGTGAACCAACTTTCACAAGCGATGGTTAAGCCTACCAAGCTCTTTTGGAAGGCAGGAAAGCATGTCCTGAAATATCTCAGGAGCACATCTGAGTATGGTTTATGGTACAAACATACGGATGAGGTGAAGTTGCATGGCTTCACAGATGAAAATTGGGCAGGAAGCCCAACAGATAGAAAGAGCACATCAGGAGGGATTTTTAGTATCGAATCTATGGCATTTTTTTGGTACAGCAGGAAACAAAGATCCGTGGCACTCAGTTCAGCAGAAGCAAAATACATAGCAGCAAGTCAAGCTGCATGTGAGGCTATCCAGATGAGGAAGATTCTGGTTGGTTTTTTCGGTTCACATTTAGATCCCACAGTGATACATTGTGATAACCAGAGTTGCATTAAACTCTCGGTTAATCTTGTGTTTCATTATAGATCTAAAGATATTGATATCTAGTATCATCATATCAGATATTGTGTGCAACGGAAGATCATGTTGCTTCAGTACATTCCTACGGAGGATCAGGATGCAGATATTCTGACAAAGGTGCTCACTAGGAGAAAATTCGAATACCATAGAGGCAGGATCGGGGTGAAGGATAATCCCTATCTTGTTGAGAGGGAGTGTTGAGATTCAACAAGATGATGAGCTTAGTGAAAAGAGTTGCCTTCACTAAGTGGGCCCGCAGGCTATTTGTAGTGCAAGTCTATTTTTAGACTATGTCTATTTTTAGACATGGTGATCATATTTCAGAAGTTGCAGGATGCTATTTGTGGATGGCTGATCAAGTTGGAAAAACATATGAAATTCTATTTTTGGGAGTGGTAAGTCTATTTATAGATCGTCAATCTAAAAATAGATGCATATAGGTATTATTAGCTCTTAATAATAATCAGACTCTAAACAACAACTTATTCTCTTGGAGCACTTTGTTTCAGTGCACAGATGTGGAACATCAGTGGACTGAGGGAATTACGAAATTACCAAGGGTTTACTGGAGCTAATGCATGGAGGACTTAGTTAGAACTCAAATGGTAGAGTTATGACATAGTTGGAAGAGTAGTTTATGGAGTTGTATTCAGTTTAACTCAGTTAGACTCAGTTGAGCTATTTGTATCTAGTCTAATTGAATGATAAACTAGTGAGAGTGGAGTGAATTAACTATTTAATTAATTCACAAATGATAAATCATTAATCAAATGAACAATACAACAATTAAATACAGTGCATGGCAGTTTTAGTGGAGACCCAGAGGAGAGATAGGTGAAATGGAAAGATGGACTATCTGTTGTGACTATAGTGATGCATTGATTGCATCACACGCACATGGGAGTTGCCAATGAAGATTTTGCAGTCAAGGCAAGGGTAATTCGAATTCATTCAGAGCTATTCTTCAGCAGGGATTGCACAGTGGAGGCAGGCTAGCAGGAGGGCAGAGATCGGTGCATGGATTTGCAAGATTGTTCCTGATTAGTGTATTACGATTGTACTGTAATGAGAGCTTGATAAGATTTGTATGAGGATTGTCATATGATTCCATGATACATAATATATGATAGTTGGGGTTTTCAGCTTCAGGCTTTCCCGTTAAACAACTGTGTTATGTGCGATTGTTTTTATTTATGCTTCACATGTGTGTGCAATTAATTTTCCACAAAATATTAATAGTGGAATGATTCTGTATTTTGCAAGTTAAATATTATGAGATCAAGGGAATCTGGATGTATGCATGCTTAGGGTATACTAATTTCTACAAATCAAAAGTTTCTTGATAATAGTGATGAATTGAATATGTGGGATTTCTTCCTACCTCAATTCATTTTTCCTCATACCCATTTCTTCCCAGAGTTTTTTACTTGGTGTAATTACAGATACCTCCCAAGTCAGAGGGAAATAATTTCCCAAAATAATGAAGTTTTTTTCACTGTCACCCCTGAGTCAAATTTTCAAATCCTTCAGGTCAATCCTATAGTCCCATCGCATCCATTTTATGTAGATTCCCTTATGGAAATCTACCAGAATCTCACCTCTTCCCATAGGAGAAAAACCTTTGAAACATTTATGTCTGCAAATTTTGAATTACGAAGAAAAAACACACCTTACTCCTCTTCCATATTTCCATAGATGTATAGACATGTTATCTCTATGGTTTCATGTCTGTTAGTTTCTCCAAGTGACCAATGGTTCGATGAACTAATTCTAGGTTTTCTATCAGTATTTTCAGCATGAGAAAAACCATCATATATTTTTAATTATAGTGAGTTTATAGCATATTTTATTCATGATCAATTCCTCAAGTTTTCTATTGAATTTTCTTTCAAGCATCTCTTAGTCCTTTTATATTTTATCCTATTTATCTAGGAAAATAGATTTAAGTTTCTGTTACAAAAATTAGATGCACAAGTAAACCCCCAGTCTGTAATTCATTGGAATTCCTTAGTAAGGAAGAATACAGAAGAGTTCTCATTCTCAGACTATGTAAATTAGTTTATGCACATGGCCTTATGTATTTTGAGAAGTGATGTTAAAGCATCAGAGGTAATAATGGTGATATCCAAGTACTGAGGAAGCAGTTGAAGCTTCCAACTACATAACACCCATAAGCCAAAGAAGTTTGAAAATTGGTGGTAGACAAAGAAAACATGTTTAAAATGATAATTGAACAAAATATCCAAATACAAAAAATGGAAGTTGAAATGGAAAAATTATTAAAATAGAAAGAACAACAACTCAGTGTTTCACCATCTATTCCTATATTAGAAAATTTTATTGTAACTACTTCAACAACAGGGACATCCATAACAGCAACTGTTCCAATAGAAAGAATGTCAGGTGATGTGGTAGAAAATTTATCTAAAGCCATGGGAGAATTGACACCCAAAGGTCAAGAGATTGAAAAACTCAGTTTACAATTCCATAAACTACATGAACAAAAACAGAAGACTGATAATGCATATGTAGCTGAAATACATCAAATTTTTATATAAAAAAAAACAAATAGCTACATATGAAAGTGAATCAGTAATGGCTCAGACCATTTCTCAAGTAAAGGAAAGCATATGGCTAGATATAAATGAGTCTATGACTGATTTGTGGCCTTCTATAGAAATAATTTTTGAACATGAAGAATTTTTTCATAAGTCAAAGGAAGCAGTGGCAAAGGTGAAGAAATACCTGGATCAAAAACCAGGAGATGCTACCAGGATAATCAGATTTTTGAAGTAAAAAAAAATATATCTCGAAGAATGTGCAATTGAGGAAAAACCCGAAACTATCCTGGAGGTGTGAAATATTTTACCAAAAAAAATCTAATACTAGAGCTAGAAAATAAGTGTCATAGTCTGGAAGTTCAAAGTAATAATTTACACCAAAAATTTAATATTTTACACCAAAAGGGACTTCCAGGTCTACAAGGAAGTGGTGATAAATTAATTCCTCTTTAAGAGTATCAATGTAGAATACATGACATAGTAGTGGATAAGGACAAATTTGAAAAAATCAAAGGGACCATCATTGGTAAAGCTTTCATGGAGGGTTTAAGTTATGAATTACTAAGTCAGTATGAGGTAAAAAATTTAATCATAACTAAACCAACTTTTGAGAAGTATACTGAAGTTGATGAAGCATACAAAAATCTACCAAAGTTTTCTATTCCTAATGAGGAAATATGGGACAAGATGTGTGAGCTAATCAATTGAGATGATAACAAATGTTTCAACAAAAAGATGCAGATTTTCAGGAACAAAGGACAAAATTCTAGGAACTGAAAACAAAAAAACAACTTTTGAGCTCCAACCATCAACAATTTTCATATTAAATTAGTTCAAATTTCTTATCTTCTAGTTCTAGTTTTGTAAAAAATTACAAATCAGTTGGATTGGATATTTTATAATAAATTTTGACCTTAAGTCCATATATTTTGAAGAAAACCTATGAGTACTATGTAAATCAAAGTATGAAAGGTTGAACCCTTGTGAGAAGCTTTTGAATACGATTGTAATTCTCTGAGCTATTTATGAAGATTAATAGAAGGATCCTGGACTCATTTTGAAGAAAATTTGTTTTTTCCTTTGAGTTTCTCTAGTTTCTTATATGTTCCATTTTTATTTATTTCTTCACATGTTTAAAGTTAATAGGAAATTTGGGTAAGATAATATTAATTATTAATATTTCTGAAATCCCCTTGCAAATTTATAATCAATTATAGAGATTAATTGACTGGAACTGTCTATTTTAGTTAATTCCTCTACATGAATTAATTGTTGCTTCCTGTTATTTTAAATATGTTTTGTTTTGCTATAAAAATATTTTATACACATCATCTGTATATGTCATGTTAAAGTCTTTGTTTGAATGTTTAACGAAGCACATATATCATCTTAAATTCTATCTTTAAAAGACAATTTAAATCTTAACTCTGCTAAAGGTGAGGAATCAACCCTTTACTATATCAGAAGTAATTAAGACTTTAATATGTTTAACAATTGAAAACATTGGTCATCCAAACCAAAAATAAACAAAATTTTAGATTCTTTGACATAGTTCCTTAGCCTAGAAATATCTACAAAGGAAAACATTAGATAGGCATCATTCTGGCGGAACGAGATTGAAATATATATTCCCTGGGACAACAATAAACTTTCTTCTTAAAAGGTGAATAAGGAGTTTGTTGGCTAAAATCATTCACCTGACGACTCCATTGAGTAAACCTTTCTTCACACGGACGTATTAGGTCTCATTATAACTCTGAACTTCATTCTCCATTATCATATTCTGAAATTTTAGTAATGCTTTCCTCTTTCAGATGAATATTAGAATCTTCTTCTTCTATTTTTGTTTCTCTCCCACCAGAAGTTGCATCACAACTTGATCCTTTTAATCCTATTCCAATTCCTATAGAGTTATATAATATACCATCAAAAGTTTTAGATTTTTTATATTCAACATTATTGGTTCATCAATTTGAATCAATTAACCTTCCTATCTCTACATCAGAGGCAACTGATACTGAAGATGAATTAGGACTTGATTTGCCTGATTTCAAACCAACTGATTATATTTATTCTATGATACACACTTAACCATACACTTCTATCAAACCTGAGGAAGGTTTTACCATTTATGGCAGTACTTTGGATTTTGAATAAGAAGATAAAATCATCCTAGAAGTTCAAAAATTATTTTTTCCTCCTCATTTCATACATCCTCCTTCCACCTCCTATCATCCATATTCATCTCAATTAATTTCTTCTCAAAATACTCCTCCTCCTTCAGCTACCTCTTCTCCATATTCATCTTCACCTACAACACCTCATTCTATGGATTCTTTTCAGCTAGCATAACAAATCATTATGTAGCATTAGTCCTACCTCCTGCAGCTCAAATTAATCCTTTCCCTGACTCAATATTTGAAGCATCTCCCTAGATTTAATGGAGAAACAAACCCATCTGTTGAAGTTAAAATAGCTACATTTCTAGTTTTTCCTGATAATATGAACATTGAACATGAATATGTCTATACTAGACTATTTGTCCAATGTTTAGAAGGAAATGTTTGAATATGGTTTAGGCAACTACGAAAAAAATCTTTTAATTCTTGGGTTGACTTAATAAACATTTTAAGAAGCAATGGGGAATTAAGAAAAATGTTATTTACTATTTAACATAATTTGAAGATTTGAAAAGAAATCCTAATGAACCTGTTGCTGATTTCATCAAGAGATTTAATAAACTACACAAAAAAATGACCCCATATTTTAAACCTCCAGAAGCTACTACAAAAGTTAGATTTTGTAAGGCATTCGAAGATGATTTTTTTGTAATGCTTAGAGAAATAAAGTCTAAAACTTTGGTAGATATTTATACCAATGCAATTGAAGTTGAAGCCAATAGGTCAACATATAGTACACTAAGATAAAAAGTTGAAAAGGATGAAAAAGAATGAAAGTTAGGGAAGAAGATAGATCTTCATCAAAAACTAAAGAAGAATATCATAAAATTGATGAGATTACTTCTCTACTTATAAATATCTCTAATAGAACCTCTAGGATGGAATATCAACCTAGAGTTGCTCAAACTATTGAAAAAAAACCTCAATTTAAGTATAGAAGACCTTTTCAACCTCAAATCCTCCAAAGACCAAATAATGATCAATAAATCCAACCCCCTCTATTGATTGATGATCAAGACCCCGAGGAAAATATTATTGAGGTTTCAAATGATATCAAACAACTTGGGGACTCCTCATCACACAATGTTATTGTTTCAATAAATCAAGATCAAATATCTACCCAAGATCAAGAAAGTGCCAAAATTTCAAAATACCAAGCTTTTTCTGTGTTTCTCATTGCTAAGTGTTGGCTTGAGGGGGTCTAGACCCAGGGTTAGAGTAGCTTCACTACCGGTTAGAGTAGCTTCACTACCAACAAAACCCTCTATTACTGACCCTTTTTGGCAACGACCTGCAACGCAGATCACAGTCTCACCCGAGGAAATATTGGGGGATGCTAGAACTAGGTTTCTGCATCCAAAGGGATATTAGGACATGGACTTACTTCTATACTTCTTCCTTATTTTTCATGAATTTTTCAGATGCAATTAGCTAACTTTACAGTTTATGCCCTAGTCATTTATTAATATTGCTACACACTATGCTTCCATCAATTTTATGCACTAATCAACCCAATACAACACTTTTAAATAGCATAAAATACTTCATTATGCATAAAAATTCATGTAACACTTCGCAATACATAAAACAAATTCAAGTATAAATAATAGATAAATTGCGTAAATAACATAGAAATACTTCAAAATATTCCTTCTCTTTATTAATAATGAGTCTTTCCAATACAATCCCTCTTTGACCCATGCACACAACTATGGGTGGTCTGCGCACACAATTGCAGACTAAGGCCTTCACGCACACAATGACAAAGCCTTCTCCAAAGACCCAAAATAGACTAAAACATAGAAAATTCACAACTTGCACTCATATAATGATTATCATTCTATTACTTTACTTACTAAGGCATCTCCTTATATATCTTTCTTTCTTACAATACCATGGTTCACAAACCATGGGAAAAGCTGAAAATATTCAAAACTAACCTAATCCCTTTACAAAAATAGAGGCTTTAACCTACCCCAAAGCCCATAAAACTCCTAAAAATCTACGCGATTGACTTCTTTTGGCTGAATTGCGCACTCCACTTCCTCCAAATGTGGAGTATTTAGCTCAAAACTGGACCAAGTTGGGCCCTACCCAACAGGTGCCCGACACTCACATGTGACTCATCCCGAGTCACTCAACTGGTGTGCCCTGATTCTTTGCTTTAATTTTGGTGTAGGTATCCTTCAGGGGTTGAATCATCACTACAAAATGTGTCTACTCCTGTGACACCTCTTCTAGTAGTAAGCCTTTCTATTCATTGAAGCACATATTTCTGCTTATTCCTCATATCCTTAAGCTTACATTCTATAGTATGTGATAAATGGATGGCCTCATCCATACAAGTTTGGGATTGCACTGTTATGATATGTTATTTTCTTTGTAGTTCCTTGATTTGACTTTGTAGATGCTTTCTTTCTGGTAGGTAGACAAATCATTGTGCAAGTGCTAGGGTCCTCGTTGTTACTTTGATTTCATCAAACTATTTTTTCTTTTCCAGAATGTATGCTTCAATCTGCTAAACATTGAGATCCTTCTTAAATGAGGTCCAAATATCTATACTTTCTTCAAATAGTTAGCCACAATCCTTGATTGTGGTTGAGATACCTTTTAGGTCAACCTTCATATTTTCTTCGCGATTGTTCGTGCACCTCTGGTTGTGTGCTTGGCTGCATCCTAATATACAACTCATTAATTTACATCTATAGCTTGAAAGTGACCCTGTTCATTTCAATCTTGGACTCTTTTATTGTTGTGCAAATATTTTCAATATTTTCCTCTCAAGCTGCCTCGTCTTGGATCTTGAGTTCGGGAATCTTGCTACATGTCTTAGTGATAATCTCTTCCAATTGATTTTTTTGTTGTGTCACCTCATCACAGTCCTTGAGCTCCTTATTCATGTCATTGAACATATTCTTGTTGTCCTGCTTGAATTACTTAATAACCAACAAGGCACGCTGCTTGCGCCACTTCTACTCATCCATGACCCCCTAGTGAAAATCATGCAGCGTTTGGATGGGTAGCGCAACAAGATTCAAGTTAAGGGTGTTCCAATGCTTGTAGCACGCACATTCCTCTTCATATTCAAAATGAAATTCCCCACCAAGTTTCTGAAAAATAAGAACTTCAGAAGTTACTTATGCTTGGTGCACTTGCTACCTTTCTTGGACCATGCTCACTTGAGTCACACTCACTTGTACTTTTAAGTCGTTGATTCCCTATTGTAATCCCGTAAATACAACCTTGTATTTATCTTCAATATCACTCCATAATTCCTTAGTGACATGCAACACTTTGTCACCAATCTCATCGATGTCCCCCTTAGTAAGGACCATGGACTCTGCTTCTGCTGATCTATCAGACTTTTGATTCTTGCGTGCACCTCCCGCAATAGGTTTTTTTTCTTCTTTACAATAAACGGGGAGTCTATTTTTTTTGTATCTACAAATGGATACTATCCACCCTTGTATATTTTTGTGCCTTCAACCTCTTTACCATATTTTTTGGTCCCCACCTCTGTTTCTTTTCCAATATCCTTCTCGGTTTCTTTCTCTGTTTATTTCTCGAGTTCTTTCATTGTTGATTTTTCTATGACTTTATGGGTATTTTTCTGTGTGCCTTTCCCAATAGGTTTTTCAACTGGCTTTCCTGTGGTGAACTTCTTTGATGTAGTGAATTTCCCACTGGTCCCTGCTTACTCTATCTCCGAGCATTTTGTGGTTGGAGTCAACCACTCACTCAGCCATTAGCTTACAATGTTCGTAATATCATCCTCTGTGACCAAATAGGGTGGCTCATACCATTCCTTTTCAGGATCATTCCGCAGACTGATATAGATGTGATGAAATTTTGCCTTAAACTACGTAATTTTTCGATAATATTCAAACAACACTAACGAGATCCTAGGATGCTAACTCACCACAGTATGTAAATCCATCTACAAAAATACCAAAAACAACTTGTTCTCCCTTGCTCGATCAAGGTCCTTAGATAACCACAATGAGGCTTACCTCGCAACTTCACATATGTCTGGATCCAAAGTGGTGAACTTTGACTCCTTGAGCTCTTTCCATGTCATCATTTCTATGAAGAGAAATAACCACACGTAGTGGAATTTATTTCCATGTTCATGCACATCTCGACAATCATCTAAAAATTCTTGACACAGATATCCAACCCAGTTATACTAGACTCCTTTGCTGCACTGCACAGCCAAATAAACTACTTGTGCCAACACCTCATTTGTGCAAAACTTCCTCATGATTTTTCCCGCCAAAATGTGTGTGAAAAACCTCATAGCTTGATCTTGAATAGTGTTGATATCGTATCCCTGATACTTCTTTATGATGCCATATTTCTCCTTCATTGTCTCGATGACTTCCTTTTCATAGATTTTCCCTATAAATTCATTTGTGGGGTTCTGTCCTAGTGATGGCAGCACAATTATTCTTCTAATGAGCATATCATTGATCGGGATTTTCTCACCGAACCAGAGACATTCATCATGCACTAAGGCTAGAAGCTGGCACACAAAAGTCATGTTCTTAGTGAGCAAATTTTCCAAATGTGGAGCGAGATGAAATATTTATAACAATTTTGAATTTTATACTCCATGATCCTCTTCAGTTTCATCTCATTAATGCAGATTTGGCGACATATTTTCCCAGCTATGCTCAATAAATGCACTTTCCTCACTCCTAATGAAATTTTCCTGTCAAATCAGTTGTTGCACTTCCAATGGTCATATTTCCGATGGAATTCGATAGAGCCTCACTTGTGGTACATTCATTCCTCCTTTGATAAAGTTTCTTCAAACTCAAACATCTTCCTGAATATCACCCAGTAATCCAACTTTGACGAAGCCCTTCTTTGGAAAAGTAGTTTATAGTCTTACGCCCACTTTCAACTACATGTTGCACTAACATTGTTACCCATACATATAGTCAGTGTGAAGTTCCAGGATCAAAATCGTCCATGTATATCTTCAACCTTCTACCATTCACTCATCTAGGAAATAATTCACCATTCAACTTTGAGCTGAACCTCGCCACCATCCGGTATACTCCTAACAATATATGGCCCCAACAAATGTGTTTTGAACTTTCCTAGGAACTTCACAAACTTTCTATCATACATCCACACCATCTCTCCTTCCTTGAATATTTTCTACTTGATATGTCTGTCATGCTAGGATTTTTCCCTTGCTTCTTCTACTTGCTGATGAGATCCTGCAATGAATATTTCTTCCTCAAGAGAAATAAACTGTTCAAACCTTTCTTCCATGAAATCACTGTCTGCCATGCCTATTACTGCTGCAATTCTTAGACTAGACATAATATATTCCATAGGCATAACTACTTCCTGTCCATAAACCAGTCTAAATGGTGTTTGTCCTGTCAACCTTTTACATGTTATGTATGCCCATAATAATACTGGAATTATTAAATCCAAATAATTCATGTTGACATTGCATACTTTGGTTATAGAATTTTCCAAAATTTTGTTAAAAGCTTCAATTGTTCCATTTTCGTGAGGGTGAAAAGGTGTGATTTTCTCATGATGCACTTGATATTCCTCAGTTAATGCTTCAATGGTCTGATGTGAGAAATGTGACCCTCTATCACTCATCAAAATCTTCGGGCATACAAATTTGGATAGAATGTACTCAAAGATGAACTATGCAACAGTATTTTCACTGCAATCCTTTATTGGCTTCTCTTTGACCCATCTGGTCAGGTAATATGTGGCAGTGATGATATACCTCGTGCCAGTCTTATTCTCTGGTGGATTAATCGGTCCAAAAAATTATATTTCCCACTTATCAAATGGCTACAATGTCACTTGTGGGTTCAAGGGAATTTCCTCTCTCCTATATAGTCTTCCCCTTCTTGACAAGCATTGCAAGATCTACAATATTCTTTTGCATCCTTGTGTAATGTAGGCCACCATAATGCAACTCTCAAAATATTATACACAGTGGATTTTCCTACACAATTTCCTCCTATAGCTCCACCGTGAGATTCTTCTAAAATTCTCTATCTTTCATGCTCAAAGACATATATGTGTAGTATTTCATCTGGTCCCATTTTATACAAATGTCCTTCAATCGAAGAAAAATCAGTTTCCTTGACTACCAACTCCTTTTTCTGCTACATAGTGTACGTTGCAGGTGCCATCCCTGTAGTTGAAAAATGAATAATGTCTATGAAGTGATCATCTGCAACCCTTATTGCAAATAATTGTGCATTTGGAAGGTTCTCTTTAATGCTCGTGGGTTCTTTTCCTGTCTCGATCCTCGATGGATGATTAGGTCCAACATTCAACCTTCCTAGCTTAATTATAGCTTCAAATTAATACTCTTGAAACAAAAATAACCATCTACAAATATTTCCTCCCAAAACATGATTTTTCACCAAATACTTCAACATTGAGCGATCGGTGAACATATTGAAGTGCGCTTCTAATTAGTAATGCCTGAATTTCTGTAGTGCATACACCATAACCAACCCTTCTTGTTCTATTGTAGAATAATTATTCTATGCATTGGAAAATTTCCTGCTTTCAAAAGGTATGGGGTGATCAATATCTCCATCACTTAGTTGTGCTATTCCTGACCCCAATTTTATGTAAGATGCATGAACATGAACATGAAACTACTTGTTCAGGTCTGGGAAAAATAGAATCAATGCGGTTACCATCTTCTCCTTTAGTACATTGAGGCTCTTTTTGAATTCTTCATCCCAACAATAAGTAACATCCTTCTTCAAAAAATTCTCCATCAATGCAGTTATCTATGCATATGCCTTTATAAACTTCCTATAGTAGCCAGTATGTCCAAATGTTATGTGCAGTTGCTTCAATAACTTTGGTGGCTCCAAGTTCACAATAACAACAGTATTCACGGGGTATACCATCAATCCTTGTATACAAACCACATGCTCTAATAGTATACCAAAAGGTACACAAAATATGCATTTATTCAAGTTCAAAGATATTTGATACTACTTGCATGTATCCAACATTAGTATTAAGCTCACAACATGTTTCCTCAATAGCCCAAAAAATTTCTAATCATCAAAATAAACCTCCAAAAACTTGTGTATATACTCCTTAAAATTTAAAACTACTACTCTATAGAATATTGCAGGAGTGTTCTTCAATCCAAAAGGCATGACTTTATACTGAAAATATCCCCATTCAGTGGAAAAAGTTGTTTTACTCCTGTATTCTGGTGCAATTCTAATATGATAACACCCTGAAAACCCATTTGTAAAAGAGCAGCCCTCCTGCCATCCAAATTTATCCAATACTTCATATGTAAAAGGTGTAGGGAATGGTTCATGCATATAGGCATCATTTAGCTTCCTCAAATCAACACAATTCCCATTTCACCTTATTTCTTCTTCTCTTGAACAACCATAGGAATTACCTAGTTAGATTCCTTCACGGGTTCAATTATACTAGCGTTGAGTATCTTTTCCAATTATTCCTTCACTTTTTCCTTGTATTTTGCATTTAATCTATATGGACATTGTTTTATAGGGTAGCGTCTAGTTTCAGATTAATCCTCATAACTCTGAGGTCTCTTACTAGCCCGTTTAGTTCAGAGAACTTTGTGGGAAATAAATATTGATATTCATGAAAATAGTTTTGCAACCTTGCCAACTATATCTTCATCCCAATAATATCCAATCAACGTGAATTTTGGCTCCTTTTCTGTCCCTATATTCACCTTTTACATCTTCACCGGTTGCGCTATGTCAAGTATCTCAATTTCTGGTCCAACAACCTAGCATTGTCCCTCTTACTCTAGGATATTAATATTACGCAGATCTTCCTCATCCGCTTTCATTGTCACATTGAAGCATTCTACTACAAGTTCCAATTGAGCAACCTAATCAGGTTGTGACTAGGCTATCGTAGTTATAGTCTTGAAAATACTTGCTCTAATTGCTTGAAGAGCTTCCTCTATGTAATGATAGTCATATTAAAAACTAAAATTCATTAAGAATCCTTCAAACATGTCTTCCCAATTCGTTGTTCCATGTCGTAGCTTGGTTTCAAGATACCAATTCATACATATCCCCTCTAATGTGTGAATGAATGTATGTACCCATTCTAGTGTTGGATATTCACCCCACATCATAGTCCAATGAAAGATATCTCCACTAGGGTCATCCCTTCCATCATATTTCCCTTTGAGTCTAGTATTTACTTGACCAAATATGATCTTCATAAGTATGCTATATTCTCTCCAACTTCCAATATTTCCTTTATGTGTACCCCACCATGTAGCATGTGTAGATCTCAACACTACATCCAAAGCTTGAAACCTCTTCTCTTCGGGTACTTCTCCTTCAAATTCATCAAGAAATAAATTTACATTTCCTATCCCATTATAGTAAGGTAAGGTACATACCTCTGTGGTGATGTAGCGAAGTGACGTTGTAATTCTGGTACATGACAAAGTAGAAACTTCATGCAACCTATTCTGCCAATTCTCCAGTTCTTCATCAGAATACGAAATACATGAACCATCCTTCTCCCAGCTTAGTCTTGCATATACAGTGGGATTGATCCAATTTTTTCATGCATAGTCAATTTATATATATGATCAATATCTACATCTCAATATTCATCACGAACATGCTCTATGTAATGTGTTCCTTCTGATGGGTCGAGAGGAATAATGACCCTCAGATCACCTTGTTCAAATACCATATTTCTCCTCTTTAGATTAATTATGGCATCAGTATCAAATTCCCAATCCAATCCAAGCAATGCTATATATGGGTTGGTGTCATCTACAATCTCAATTACTTCAAAATCTGTCATAGTGTGCACTCCTTCATTGTCTACTACTATACCAGACAATCTTCCCATAGGAATAATATTCTACTTATTAGCCATTATCAACTAGATCAAAGACCATTGTAAATATTTTCCCATGAAATCCCATGTCTACTTAGGAAATACATTGGCATCAGATCCTAAATCTAGAATTACCTGATCCATGTCTCAGTACCCAATCTGTGTAGTTAATAACATTTCTCTGCCTATCCTCTTCTTATGTCGATGAAATTTATTTACTATTTGACTCTCTCTTCTAGCGCAGGAGTCTATCAATGCCTGGATACTTCCAACATCCTTCTAATATATCAATAGCTTCATGCAGGTTTTCAAAAATGATCTCAATATGGCTGGATCAAACTTCTTCGTCATAGTCACAATTTCTTCATTTTTCTTCTAAGGTATCAACTTATGTTGAGTCTTTGACTGCATCCTAGATGTCCAAGCTCCGGGGTCTATGAAATTTTTATTCACCAAAAATATCTCCTTTTCGCTTTGCATATTAAACCCAATATTCCTATCTCCAACCTTTCTGACCCACATGTCCTCCATTGGATTTTTTCCTACTAAATTATCTTCCCACGTGGTTGCGCCACTTCGGGCTACTATGTTAACACTAGGATCTTCTTTGCACAGATTTGTAGTCATCATCTGTAAGTTTTTCGTAGGCTGTTGATTTATTTTCTCTTGCATATTTTCTATCATAACAGGACAATCTTCTATTACATGATCAAAATCTCTACAATACCTACAAGAGGGGGCTGTGGGATTCTGAAAATACCTCGTGAAGTGTCTTTCTTTACCACTTTTTTATCATATAATTTGATCACGTCCTCGACCAACAACTCCTCATCCTCATCCTAAACCTTGGAATCCTCCCCACCCAGCTGGTCGACCATGATCTTCATGTGCGGGCCCTTCATATTTCATTCTATATGCACCCACAATCTGTTCTATCATTAGATCATAACTATGAAAATTCATTTCCCCATGTCCTATGGAGCTACAAAAGTTTAAAACAACTGATTTTGGGTCTACACATTCTTATGAAATAAATAACATTCTTTCGTGCGATGTCGACCTGAAATTTTACATAGATCACACCATACATTTGATACCAGGTTCAACGGGTTAGGAGCGCCATTGTTTTTGTAATATATAAACATAGGGCACTGATATTTATAATGGCCTTATGCCTTACATTTGATACACCATTTCTAGAGCTTTGTTCTGCATTGTTATCTTATGTTGTGTTAAAGGTAGCCTGATATGTGGCAATAGCATAGCTATAAACCACTCCCTATGCTTCTCATGAGGAATCTGGAAGTTAACCTGTCTTAGTAACATATTGAACCTTTGATATAGTTCCCAAAAAAATTCATTTACCTCTTGTTTAATCTCATTTATCTACGTAATACAATGTGACTACAATTTTGGCTTCTTAAATTTGGCATTCAGTGTTGTTTTTGTCTCATCTAACGTGCTAGTCGGATCCATCGTGAAGTAATTCATACACATACCAATGCCATTTCCTGCAGCGCTATAACAAGATTTGGCTTATTCATGTCATCATCTACAACCTGTTGCGCTTTCCATACTGCTTCATCAACAAAATAATTTTTTTCAAGATCCTCTGATCCCATGCCTCTAAAAATAGGCATTTTGGCTTCATTAGCCATGTCTCTTAGGGGAGGTGGAGGTGGAGGTGGAGGTGGAGCAAAAATATGGGAATGGGAATGGGGTGTGAGGGTATTAGTAGGGTGGGGGGATCCCAGAGCCACCCTGATGGTCTCCAAAGTCTAACTGTGACACACCTATAGGGGTTGTGGGGTTACTTTCTCCTTCATCGCTTTCATATCCAGTCAACAAGGGACTGTAATCAGTCTCAAGGAATTTGTCATGATATACCCTAAATATTTTACCACTTCACATAGATATGGGCTTACCCCTTCCAAACATCAATCTAATTGCATGTGAAATACACCCTTTTCACATAAAATCACCTTAATCCACAACTTTAAATAATTAAAGTACTTCCCTCGTAGACCCTTGAAAAATGTTCGCTCAGCTTTGTTGTAGGATACAAATGTGTCTGTCCAAACTCAGTTATAAATCCTCCCAAATACTATTGATCCATAAATCAACAACTCTTGATATATTTTTATCAATCGCCTTGAGTCATTGCAACAATTTAGGGCTCCACACAGTTGGCTTGTACTTCTTAAAACATGTCTTATTCTCAGTTAACCTTCACAACCATTCATGCAACTCATTTGTGAATGAGAAAAAGAAAATATCGTGCTGATCTGTAAAAATATATCTCTGCAACCAATTTTCAGTTGATAGTCATAGATTTCTATTTTCTTCATATCTACCCAGTCTTGAATCTCTTTATGGTTGAATGCCACAACCACATATCCCCCAATCTTCATATCTCAGTCCTAGCAACAAAACCATTTTTTGGCTTTAGGGGTTCTAGACCTAGGTTAAGAGTAGTTGCACTACCAACAAAACCCTTTATTACTGGCCCTTTTCAGCAATGAACTGCAATGCAGATCAAAATCCCACTAGACGCAATATTGAGGGATGCTAGAACTAGGTTTTTGCATCCAGAGGGATATTAGGACACAAAATTACTACTATACTTCTTCCTTATGCTTCCATGAATTGTGTTAGCTCCCTGTAGTTTTGGCAGATTAGCAATGACCAAAAAGATAAGGGTAACATCAAACCAATCTTTGGAGTCCTAGGACCTAGCCTTGCTGGACTGAGAGAGGGCTCTCTCTATGTTTACTTGTAAAGGTTTTAACTTGTTTGATTTTATGGTTTAAATTTTAGGCTAGTTATAGGGTTTATGGTTTTCTTGTTTCTTTTTTTGGTTGGATAGGTTGTTAAGACAAATAGGTATAGTAAGAGATAAATAAATCCATTGGGCTATGGGGTTTGCAAAGGCCTTGAAAAGTGAAAAAATGATTCAAGGATAGTTCATAGGGTAAGTTGGCAAGGCCAAATGGATCTAAGTAGGTCTAGGGAGAGTGAAATAAATGTGGAGTTGTGTAAACAGTGAGTTAAGGGGAAATCAAGGATCCTTTAACAAACTAATAAAACAAGAAAAATATTTTAAGATGATAGAATAACAAATTTTGAAGAGCAATAAAGGATTCTTCAATATAAACTAGGCTAAGAAGTTCTTAAAAACAATAGATAAGTGAGCTAAGAGAGCAGTGAAGGATTCTCTAAAACTTACTTGCAAACAGATAGAAATTTAACATAACATCTTAGTAATACTTAATAGAATTCAAGGATTCTTTAGCAAAAATATGAGGAAGAAAACATAGAAATCAAAGATGAGGAAAAAATCACCATATCACCAAGCTGAATGAATCCTAAGAGTGAGCCTAATCCATTGAAGCACAATCCAACACCATCACAAGGTACCAAAGACAATTTCACAAATAAAATTAGAGTCTATTTAATATTATGTTCAAAAAACAACCTACAAAATAAAATAAGACCTCCATGCTCCATTTAACTAGCAAATGAGGAGGTGGAAACCTAAGAGGTTTCTAGAAACTATAAACACACCATAAATGTCATTTATGTCCAAAGAGGCCATGCAAGGTCCAAGGCACATACTAACTATTGCAATAAATGAAAGATAACATAAAAATAACTCCTTAATCAACTTTGAAATTATTTTCTAGAAAAATCTCAAAAATATCCTTCAGTGTGTTTTGTTGACTTTTTTGCAAGGGGGCAGCTTCATTGGTCTAAAAGCGTAGCGCCTGTACAAGAAAAATGGGTCCACGTGCAGCCAAGATTTGATGGAATTACCAATGTCAGAATTGGCTCCATGATGGCTCATTGGAAATCCTATTGAGTCTACTTTCCAAAAAGTCCCTTGGTTTTCTGATTGGGATCCATTTACCTTTCCAAAAAGGAAATCTCGTAAAACTACTCTAGGCGCAGCGCCAGGCTTGAAAAAGAGGCAGAAAGGTGAAAAATGACATATTTTTTAGCCTTTTGAGGGACCAAAAATGATCCAAATTCTCTAAAATTTGATTAGCATGCTTTAATTGAGTTGAGGATTCCAAAAATAAAAACATTTCCTTCTGAGGATGCCTAAGATGAAAGCGTAGCACCAAGAGTGTTGCGCTTAGAGGCCTCAAAATTTTCAAAAAACCAAAATTAGTCAAAAATTTCCCAAAATTGGTTGATGTATTCCTTATGGGATTTGAGAGGCCTGTAGAGAAGCTTCAGCCAATATTCCAAGGTTTTCTTGGTATTTTTCCTCTTTGAGTGCTTGTATTTTGGCATGGGCCTTTTTGAGTTTAGCCCTTGCAATTTGGTTTCTCTGGGCATAATGCTTGGTCATCTTCCTTTGGAGATCAAGATCTCTCTTTGCCTTCTTCAACTGCTTTTTTCATCTTTATAATAGTCAATGTTATACATTTCCATACTAGGGTATCTTTCTAGATCTCTGATATTTACATCTTTGCTTTAGAGCAGTATGCTAGTGGCCCTCTCCTTATATTTAGTTTCACTGTTAAGGTCCATAATGTCAAGCTCATGCTTACCTTTCTTCACCTTTTTTTTTCCTTTGTCAAGCTTTTGAGCTGAGGTGGATGGCATGGTCCCTTGATTTTTAGAGGCAGAAAACACAAGCCTTTGTCTTCTTTTATATGTCAATGGAAGAGGTTTGATGGTGATCATTTCAATGTCTTGATCATGGCTACTATCATTTGTTTCCATGTTTTCCTCTTCATTACCTTGAATGTTGCTTACCTCTTTGCCTTCAACATCAGCCTCACTTTTAGTCTCTTCACTAATTTCTACAACTTTCATTTTGTTCCTCATTGTAGCTGCTTGCCTCATCATTTTTGTGATCTTCATTTTCACTATCAGCCTCTTCATTTTCGTCACTGCTTTCATGACTGTCATGACTGTTATCATGACTATCATTTTCCTTGTTCTCTTGTTTCCTCACTAATTCTTGCTTCATTGGTGTCCATGATATCTCCAACCTCTTCATTTTCCTCATGGTTATCATCTTCATCTTGGCTTCTCTGTTCATCTTTTCCCTCATCTCTATCATGACTATGAGCGTCACTGTTTTGACTTTCATTAGGGCTCTTAGTCTCACTGTTGTCCTTAGGATCATCCTTTGTTTCTTTGTCACTTGCCTTATCTTCATTATCATATACCTCCATGTATTCTGCTTCTTTTTGGATTGATTCATCATCACCCTCATCTTCATTTTGGTTTGATTCATGGTCACCCTCATCCTCATGGTCACTTGCTCGTTCACTGCCACTTCCTTCTTGATCTGATCCATTAGGAGAAGATGAGGAAGGGATGTTTTCTTGAGGAGAGGATACTTGTGTAGATGATGAGGCATGATTGGTAGGAGGCGATGGATGAGTGGAGGGAGGAGGATGATATGATGAGGGTAAATTTGGATAATGATGGGGCTGAGGGCTTGTGAATATTTCATGAGCATTGAACACCTCCCAAGGTATGCCTTTTTGCTAGAATTGATGTAGCACCACCATCTTGATCAAGGAGTGGTGGAACAAATTCTGCATTTTCTAGGAATAACTCCTCCTTCAGACAACAGAAGACATATTTTCGATACTCCTATACAGGTAGTAGGGTAAATGAAGCATTTTAACCCTATTAAAATGCATGAGTAATATGATATGGTAGGAGTAGAGCCTAGAATATCTCCCCTCACATGTAAATTATTTCATGATGAACCTCATTAAGGGTGCATACCTCTCCAACAAGTGTGAGAAATGGAAAATAGTCTTGCAGCCTTCTTTGTACCTAGGCTTGAGAAATGGCTCATAGTAGCTCATGTCCAACTTTTCTCTTTTGAACCATTTTTCACCAACATCAGGTATACCTGTAGCACTAGAAATGGCATTTGATGAGATTTCAAAGGTCACCCCTTCAAAGCTTGATTTTTTTTAATGTAGGTTAATAATGAATAACCTTGTGACCTCTGGATACTTTTGTACTTGTTGGACCCTTTCACAAAACTGAAAACACCCTACATTTTGAAATCATGTGAGAATCATGGGAGAGGTAGTAAGCTCCACAGTGTCTTGGGCTTCAAATCTGTTAACCATCCCACCTTTATGCTTTTGCCTCATAGGCACTTGGCCTCCTTCACTGCTAATACTCCCTTATTCTCCTGACATGGTGATTAGTGTTGCCTCTAAACAACCCTAGGCCTACTTGTGAAACTTGGTAGGAGGAGTGAAATGAAATGATGGTGAAAGGTAGTTCTTGTAAGTGAGTGAGATGGATGACTGATTCCCCTTTGAGCTTTGATGAAGGGTTAACTTGAACTCACTGTAATTACCCTAATTGACACCTTTCTTAACTAATAGTTTCTTTCTTGGAGGTCAAAAGAGAGTGTTTGTCATGAGGACTTAGGGTTTCTAGTTGCTAGGGTTTATTCAATTCCCTTAAGCATAAAATCATGAATTTCACTAGAGGAGAAGGAAAAACATGCACCTGCCAACTTTTAACTTCTTTGTAGGTCCTTAGATGCAGCTTGGAGGTGCTCCCATATGGTTTTTTTGGTAATTTGCAAGTGGAAGAGGGTTTTTGGCCTAGGCGCAGTGCCTGAATGTGTTTTTGGGTGTCGAGCCTCCTTACCACAACACGTGCATGCATTCAGGCTTGCCGGGCCTCTTGGGCACAACACCTGAACGTGTTTTGGGCCTGTCGGGTATCCCTGAGCGTAGCGTCGGGCTCGTTTTTATGTCTGTCGGCAATCCTGGGTGAAGGGGTAGCGCCAATATGAACGCACAATGAGTTCACCTGAACACGCAGCGCACTGTATTTTTACGCTGAGAAGTCTCCTGAATGCGTAGCACCGGGTGCTGTAGGCGTAGCATCTGCACGAATGTGTAGCGCCAGGAAAAATAACCCAATTTCTCACTGAAAAATGAAATTTTCTCTTTGAAGGATTTTTTACTCTTTTGCATGTGCATAATGAGCTGAATGATAAACAAAATGACTCTTTATAGTCTTAGGAAAACAAATTTGTCCCTTGTAAACCCACTTTCTAATGTTTTCAATCCCTTGGTCATTTTCGCTGATATTCTTTTTGACTTTTTGCAGTAGGTGACTTAAAAACATAAACGTAGTCTTTTTCTCTTCTAACCATTTTTCTTTGTTGCTCTTCAAGCTTCTAAAATGGTGAAATCTGACTCCCTTTGGCATATTTATGCTTAACACTGCTCTACGTATGTTTGTTTGAGTAAAGCACCATCGTGTTTTTGGCTTAACTTACTCTTTTAGTCACTTTCATTCCATAAGTGTCATGAAACCTTGAAGTGAATCTCTTCCCTCTGATATCTAGAGCATGCTAAAATCACTTTGACAACCTTAGGCACTTGCATGTTGGCAGCATCTTTTAAAACTTCTATGTTCTTACCTTGGAGATTAAATTGCCTTTTGCTTGATGGGTGACTGAGAAAATCGTTTCCATCCTTCTCATTTATCTCTAGGAATGATAAATCCATCTTTGACAAGTACCATAGTCCTCACAATAATGTATGCTATCTCCTCTTTGGCCACTTCTGATTTGTAGGTGCCATGACATACTGATTTAACCCTTTCTGATGGTCTTGGAGCTTGACACACTTAGTTACACAACAACAACCTCATAATCAATTGGCTTTAAATCTTAGAGCTCAACCCTATGTTTTTATCTCTTTGATCATTGAGTGTAAATGACTGAGATTGAGAGCTTGGCTTTCTTTTTACTGATTCTTTTTGCATTCTCTTTCTTTTGAGGCAGTGAGACACTTTACCTTGGCAAACTCTGGAAGTTAACTACAACAATTTTCTTCAAACCTTCTTTTTTTTGTCATGATGGAGGTTTAACAGCTTCATTTTACTTCTTT
This sequence comes from Pinus albicaulis, assembly GCA_034641835.2. Classification (NCBI taxonomy): domain Eukaryota; kingdom Viridiplantae; phylum Streptophyta; class Pinopsida; order Pinales; family Pinaceae; genus Pinus; species Pinus albicaulis. The sequence continues at coordinate 488,534,141 of CM076572.1, forward strand.
TAACCATCTTCATTTTACCAAAACCCTAGGTTTATTTAAGCACAAGTGCTTTCCTGTCCTCTTTACATGAGCTTTCTTGCTTCAGGATCAGACCTCCTACCTCATCAAATCCCTGCTAATGGATTTCTTAACACTCCTGCAAAAGTGTCAAAATATTAGCATTCACAGAACTTGATTTTTGACAAGGTAGTCTTCTTTGGAGACTTTCAGATATTTTTTTTGAGCAAAACATGTACTGACCTCCTTTCAAATTTGAATCAACTTCTAGCATATGAAAAAAAATTCTTAAAACACCAAGGATGGCCCTATAACCTATGAAACCCTAATTGACCTAGTAGGAGGATCCTTTGACTTGATCTTTAACTAAAACCTGGTTTAGGATCTTTAAGTGAAAAACAGATTTTTTGAAAAATTGATATATTGGAGATCCAAAGTCCAATGTACTTGATTTATCTAAAGAGTCTACAGAGATGGTTTTGAGGCCATCAACCCTTGAGGAACCTAGTGAACATGGAAAGAAAGGGTTGTTTGGTAACCCTAGATGGGAAGTGGAGTGATGGGCAAAAAGCAAAATAGGACACTGAGGTTATAGGTGGGAAAATAGGATATAGATGAGTGGCACAAACCCATGAAGGGTCTTTTAGGAGTGGTAGGTTAACCATGGAATGGAAAATATTAGAAAAGTGAAAATTTTGGTATAAGTATAATGAAGGCATTGATATTTCTAAAACTCACAATTATGAATGTTGTTTTTAGAGATCTCGTGATAAATACTTAGTCATCTATAAATAGAAAATTACTTATTCAACAATAAACTGCGTAAATTCCTGCACGCAAATTTATGCCACTCTAGCGTCATCTATTAATACTACTGCACACTATGCTTCTATTATTTTTATGCACTAATCAACCCAATACAACACTTGTAAATAACATAAAAGACTTCACTATGCATAAAAAATCATGTAACACTTTGTAATACATAAAACATCTGCAAGGATAAATAATAGATAAATTGCGCAAATAACATATAAATAATTCAAAATCTTCCTTTTTTTTATTGATAATGAGTCTTTCCAATACAATCCTTCTTCGACCCACACACAAAACTGTGGGTAGTATATGCACATAGCTGCGGACCGAGGGCTCTACGCACACAATTGCGGAGCCTTCTCTGAAGACCCAAAAAAAACTAAAACATAAAAAATTCACAACTTGCGCTAATATAAGGATTCTCATTATATTACTTGACTCACTAAGACATCTCTTTATATAGATTTCTTTCTTAAGGTATTCTGAATGGATAGCTAACCTAGTACCTGCCCAAAATAAACACGGTGAAATAAGGTTGTGTGTAGAATTTATAAATTTAAACAAATTGTCTTTAAAGGATAATTATCCATTACCAAATATGGACCAATTACTTCAAAAAGTCTTAGGTTCAAACGAAATTTTAGTGTTGGATGGATTTTATGGATATAAGCATATTTTGGTTAGTCCAGAAGATAGAGAAAATACAACACTTACAACTTCTTGGGGTACATTTATGTATACTAGAATGCCATTTGGTCTAATAAATGTTGGAGAAACATTTTAGAGAGAAATGGGCCTTGCATTTGTTGGTAATATTAATAAATTCATTGTAATTTATCTTGATGATTTAACTTTATTTTCTGCTTTTTGCAATGAAATAAGGAAAAATACTAGGATATATAATTTCAAAAGAAGGAGTGTTAAATGATCCAAAAAGAGTTTCGAAAATTAAGGTAATCAGTTTACCTAAAAATAAAAAGGAAATTCAAGAATTTCTAGGGAAAATAAATTTCTTAAGAGGAATTATACCTAATTATGTCAAGATAGTCAAGCATATTACTAAAATGCTTAAAAAGGATCACGAATTCAAGTGGATAGTAAATGCTAGGTATTATTTTCACAAATCAAGAAAGCCATTTATAAAGCCCCAGTACTAGCTAGTCCTGATTACTCCAAACCTTTTAGTATCTTTTTTTTTTTACCTCTGATGCAACTTTAACTGTTGTCCTCCTTCAAAGAAATGATGATGGGTATGAGCAACCAATATAATTTTTCAGTAAGGTGATGAGATATTTTGAACTAAGATATGACATCATAGAAAAACAAGCCTATGCTCTTGTACAAGCTTTGAAAGCATTCAGGATTTATGTCCTACATTCTCCCATTATTTCATATGTTCCAAACAATGCAGTAAATACAATCCTAACAAAACCTTATACATATGGAAAGAGGGGAAGGTGGATAGCCAAGATACTTGAATTTGATCATACCCACCAAATTGGTAAAGGGACAAGGTTTAGTTAAAATTTTGGCTGTATCAAGTAGTAAGATTCTTGGAATTAATACGATTTTGCAGAATCCAAGTGAGAAGAATCCACAAGAACCTCCTTAGAGTTCAAGTGAATAGAATCCACAAGAACCTTCTTCCAGTTCATATCCTATTCCTCTTCCTCTACACATTGATGAAAATTTTCTACTTTCAAATTGGTACAAGGATATAGTGAATTTTCTTCGATATCTAAAGTATCCTCCTCAATTTTCAAGGAACCAATCTAGATCTCTAAGACTTAAGTCTATGAAATATTGTATCATAAGTTACAATTTGTATTGGAAGGATCCTCTAAATATCCTTTTATTATGTTTAACTAAAAGTGAGACAAGTGGGTGGAAGAAATTCTTGTCAAGAATGAAATAGACATAGTTGTCATCAAATTAATTGAAGAAAAAATGTTATCTAGATTTGGTTGTCCAAAAAAAATAGTTACAAATAATTCACATGCTTTCAGCAATATTAAAATGATAGAGTTTTGTCAGAAGTACCAGATCTCATTACATCATTCTACACCATATTACCCTCAAGGTAATTCATTAGAAAAATCATCAAAAAAAGGTTTGGTTAAAGTCATCAAGAACGTTTTTCCAAACCATAAAAGAAGTTGGGATAGTCACCTAAAATATGCAGTTTTGGAAAACATAGTATCACGTAAGAGGTCTACTAGCAAGTCCCCTTTTCAACTTTCCTATGGAACTAACACAATTTTTCCAACACAATTAGCATTTCTAGTTATGAAATTTTTACAAGAGTCATATGAGGAAGTTGATGATTTCACAAGGAGAATAAATAAAATAATTGAATTAAACCAAGACATAGATGTAGCTCAATTCAAACTAAGTCAATATAAAAATAAAACGAAAATTTTATTTGACATAAAGGCTAGAGAAAGGGGTTTTAGACAAGGTGACTTGGTTTATATATGGGATACCTGAAGAGAAGATAGAGGCAAGCATGGTAAATATGACAATTTGTGGTTGGGACCATTCAACATTGCAGAAGTAAGAGGTAACAACACTTTTATTTTGCAAAACCTAGAAGGAAAACACTCTTCATTGCCAGTCAATGGGTAGTACCTCAAACATTGCATTCAGTAATAAAGATGCTTGCAGCCATAGTTCACTGTAAATTTCAAGTTTTCTTTAAATTTAATTGTCAAAGTGTGATTTTCACAAAAAGGACTTCATATCTCGAGGATAAGGCACATGGATTGGCAACATCTCTGCATCCCGCAGGGGGAAGCAGTTCCCAAATGGAGCCAATTTTGTAACTTATTTTTGAAAATTTTATTTTAAGGATAAAATAGTGAGAATTTTGTTTTAAGGATAATGAAGGCAGTGAGATTTCTAAAACTCACAATGTTCATGAATGTTGTTTTTAGAAATCTGGGATAAATACTTAGTCATCTATAAATAGCAAAAATTATTGATGACTAATAGTGGCTCCACCTGGGGCGTGAAACTCCTTTTTAGGAGGTGTCCAGGACCTCAGAGCTCAAATCTCTGATTTTTGAAGACCATTGCCTTATTTTCACTTTGAAAATTCTTTCCTTCATCTCTAATTTTTTATCTTTGAAGCTATGATTTCAAAATCAGAAAGACATGTTTGCTTCAGCTCCATTTCTACCTACACATCATACCTTGCCTAACATTTTTTCTTCTTTTGGTTTTACTCAGAATCGCAAACCCTTGACATTATTTTTCTCTTGAAAGCAAAACAAACAATCTACTTGTACCCTTATCACTTCCAAGAGTTCAGATCATGCTGATGAACTCTTTCATTCTCTACCTAATATATTTATCTGTCAAGATTAAACTGTTTGACATATTTTTATTCTCTAGCCTACTAACATGAAATTTAAAACATGATCATACCAGGATTAATCAATTTGATTTGTCATGGGTTGTGTCATTTTAGACAAGCTACACACATATATTTATTTTTATATAATCAAAACAAGAAAAAATGAGGGATGTGATTTAGAATTTGTTTATGCATCCCCCTCTTTCTCTTTCTCCTTGCTTCAAATTTGAGCAATGAGAACCAGAAATTTCTTTTCCTAATCTATCTTATTTACAAGTCAAGTTTAAAAAGTTTGAAAAGTCTTATTTCACTAACCTATTAGCATAAATTTAATCATGTATAATCATGATTAGGTTGTATGTTCAGACAAGTCTCTTTTTATTAACAAGTAGTGGCATTTAGGCTTGCACACTTTCAGCGATACTCTTTCTGGGTATGGGGTTGTACCTCTTCCTTTCCTGCCCTCTTTTACTTATTTTTTCTATTTTTTTGTTTTTTAATTCTCTTATCTTTCATCAAGAAATGTTATGTACAATGAATGAAATTTTGAAATTGGGAGGTTTGACAAAAATAGTGCTTGAGCATCCTGCCATTGACAAGACCTCCAAATAGCTCAGTTCCATCCAGATCTTGCAAAAAGAATGCATTGTTACCTCTAACTAAATGGATGATGTAGGGACCCTTCCATAAATTTTCAAATTTTCCATGTTTTCCTTTGTCTTCTCTCCTTGAATCCCACTTCAGCACTTTGTCTCCAATGTGAAAAGCACTAGCCTTGGTCCTTCTGTCAAAACTTTTCTTGATGTTTTCTTGCACTGCGTGTGTTCTCTTGTAAACATCTTCTCTTGTCTGCTGCAAATGAATGGTTTGGTTCATCCTCCTTTGCATGTCATCCTCTTCTGATTGCACCTATTGGAGAACCTTTGTCACTGGAACTCCCAAGGATGTTGGGAAGACTGTGTTGATCAAAAGTTGTCATTAATGTCAACCCAAGCAGCACTAGGGGCTAACCCAATGTTTCATGGAAATTTTGACCTACCAAATTAATATATTTTGATTCAATAACTATTTTGATGGTTTCTACTTGTCGAGATGTCTCCTTTGATATATGGCACACCATGTAATTCTTCACGGTTTGAGAGATATTCATGTTTGAAGTTTGTACCCCCAGTTAGTGGGCTAAAACACCATGGGGTTGGGGCATGGGTCATTGAAAAGTCATAATTAATATTTTTTATGCTCCTAAAATCCCTCCCACGTTCACTTGTTGAAGGCCCTCTCAACCTAAGCATTTATATAAATTTTGATCTTCATTTCCTCCTTATGTAAGGGATTTCGCCATCTGAAATAGGTCATCACGGAATTTTCACTCTAACTTTGTTTCTATGAAGGTTCAAAAGCTGAAATTTTTATGAGCAGAAGCCAAAATCTTGAGGAAGCGGCTATGAAAATTTAAAATCAAGGTGTGTAATATTTTTGGAGATATGATCTATGGAAGTCAGGGTTTTTGCAGGCTCTTGAAATTCATCTAAAAGAAGTGACCGTGGTAAAATCATCATAACTCTCTCTCTAAGTATCAGATTGGAATTCTGTAAAAATTTGCAGATAGTGCATAGAATTTAGTTTTCTATCTATCAATTTTAGAGCCAAATGAATAAAAAATGACATGTGGAATTCCATACAAGTTCGCTCTGCTGAAATAGTCCATAATTAGGGCATTGTGAGAGATTGGGTATAACTCTCTCTTGAAGAATCCAAATTGGGTTAGACATGTGGCATTGGAAAGAAGACTCAGAGGACTACTAGAGGCTGAAAATTAGATATTTAGGATCTTAAATAACAAATATAAACCAGATTCAATATCGAGCTCCTAGAAGGCAAGAAAAAGCTAGATCATGTGTTGTCAAGGGTTTCAAAGGACTAGACTTTCTATGGCAGCAAAGAAAAGCAAGGTGCAACAGAAGGAAGCATTACAAGAGCAGAAACCAAGGTGCATAACAACATCAAGAATTTCATCATATGAAGTCTTCAAGTGGGCAGCACTGCATACAATAATTATAAAGGTATTATTGTACTAAGTCATTGTAAATACATTATTGTAAAAATTGTACTAGTATCTATCTGCCAAGGGTTGAAGAGGCAGTGTTGGGAGGTCTAGGATCATCATTAGGTGGTTGTGTCAAAGTTGGGGTTATGGTCTAGTATATCTTCTTCTTCTACATCATTCTATATTTTCACTGGTGCAGAGTCCATTCTTCTTTTATTATTCTATAGGGTGGTAGGGTGGTGCTAGGGTGAGTTGTAGCTCATTGGGTGTTGGGGCATCCGTTTATTTGACTACTGAACAATATCGGGCGTTGGAGCGCCCATCCAGTGGGAGCTTGAGAAGAATGATTTTCTAGATTCTAGGAAGTTGGAGCTTTATTTTCAATTGGAGTTGAATATTAAAGAATTATTAGAAAAGAATTAGGTGGTTTTTGTCCAGGAGTGGGTTTCCACCTTAAAAACTGTGTGCATTTGTGTTCCTCTTATTTACTGCTATCATTGTACAAACACTGATAATAATTGAAGATTAACTAATGCTCTAATTAAAAGGAATGCGATTCACCCCCCCCCCTCAGTATTTCCAACAATTGGTTTCAGAGCTTGGTTCTTTCAATATAAGTTTAACAGCTGGAAGCAGGTCATGGAGCATACCAAGAATGGTGTACCTCTATTCATTGAAAATAATTATGCACTCTGGAAAGGAATAATGGAGGTCTATCTCTTAGCGCAAGGTTATGAAGTATGGGACACTGTTCAAAATGGATTTACATCAACTGCGGATGAACAAGGTAAGAATAATTTGGTAAATGATGCAAAAGCAAAGAATATTATTATCAGTGGAATTATTGAATCTACTTATCATAAGGTGTTTGGTTGTAAAACTGCCAAAAATGTATGGGACAAGCTTGATAATATATATGTAGGTGACTCAAATGTCAAAGAAGCAAAGCTTCATATCTATAGAGAAAAATTTGAGCAACACATAATGAAAGAAGATTGCAACATTGTTGCATACTTCCAATACGTTGATGAAATAATCAATACTCTGGAAGGATTGGGAGATCTAGTTGATGAGAAGACTATTATACGGAAGATTCTTAGAATGTTACCAGGGAGATTCAACCCAAAGGTATCGATCTTAGAATATAGTGAAAATCTGGACAAACTCAGCAAAGAGGAATTACATGGAGTTCTCATAGCATATGAAATGGGACTTGATGAAGAAGAGGTTACTTCACATCTAGAAATTATGTTCGTTGCATCTAAGAAAACCAATAAGGATAAACAACCTTCAATTGAAAATACATGCACCTACAAGTGTGAAGAAAAGGGAGATGATGAAGAAGGTCTTTCAAATGAAGAATATGCTTACTTCACGAGAAAATTAAAAATTGGTAAGGGAAAATTCAAAGGTAAAATTCCATTGATATGTTTTAGCTGTAATGAGGTTGGGAATTTTGCAGAAAAATGTCCAAACAGAAGTGATGGAAAATCAAAAGGAAAGAAGGCTTTAAGAAATTCAAAAAGCAAGGATCCAAAAGGAACTTTCTCTCTAAAGAAGATAGCTCATCATCCAATGAATAAAGTGACATAAAAGAAGAAGCCAATGAGAGAGTATTTTTTATGGCCAAGAACGATAAACAGGAGGTATCAAAAAATGAAGAAGAAGGATGGACCATAGAAGAATTTTGTGAGGAATAAATCAATATTATAAAAGATCTCAAGGCGGAGAAGATCCATTCCAATACTCTTGAAGAACAAGTTCAAGGTCTCAAAATTGAATTTGAATAACACAAATGCATTGAAGAGTCACTTCAAAAGAAGTTGGAAGAAAGAAACTAAGAAAGGGAAGAATTAGAAGCTGAAGTAGTCTCACTGCGTGAGGAAGTGAAGAAAGGAAAAACTATCGAAAACTATGCCAACAGCTCAAGGCCATTGGAAGAACTCATCAAAAATCAACAATCTTACAATGACAGAACTGGAATTAGTTACAAAGAAGAAGAAGTAGGAACTTCTACAACAAAATACAATGAACCTATGAGATCTGACATGCATGTAGACTTCACTAGACAAGATTCACAAGAACAGCCTTGGAAGACAATTCCTCGACGAAAATTTCCATCCAGGTACCAACATATTTTTTATGGCTATTATTATTCATGTGGAAAATCTGGTCATAAAGCTGTAGAATGTCACACATACCCTAGGAACGAATACAATTCCAGGAGTTCTATCAAATATGAACCTCATAAGGCTCAACGAAACATCAATAGATTTCAAAATTTAAGAAATAATATTGAATGTTATAAATGTCAAACTTTGGACACAAAGCCAAAGACTGCAGACTTGAAAATCCTCCAGAAGAATATTTGAAGCCACAGAACGAACGGACATGGAAGAAGAAGAAGAATGATAATTGTGCTCTTGCTTTCAAGGCTCAAAAGAACAAACATGTGTGGTATGTTGATAGGGGTTGCTCAACGCATATGACTGGAGATAGAAATAAATTTCGATCTTTGAAAGAGAAGAAGGATGGAACCATGTCCTTTGGAAATGATGGATCTTCAAATGTTATAGGATCAGGTACTGTCACTCTCGAAAGAAAATATGCTCTAGCCAAGAATTTTCTATTGGTTGAAAACATGAATCAGAATATGCTTAGTGTTGGACATATGTGTGATCAAGGACACACAATACTATTCAACTCCACAAAATGTGAAATCAGGAAAGGTGTGTATGGTGAAATTTTGGCTACAGCAAGTTGAGCTCCAAACAACATATATGTTATGGATGAAGCAACTAAAGCATGTCTAATAGCTAAAGAGGATGATACAATAATTGGTAACAATGATGATCGACTAAGTAAGAAGTTTGCTACAAAGGTGCAAAGTGATTTTGAGATGTCTTCACTTGGTGAGCTGTCATAATTCTTAGGGCTTCAAATATCTCAGCAAGAGAAAGGAATATTTATTTTTCAAGCCAAGTACATCAAGGAAATGCTCAAGAAATTTAAATTGGAATATTGCAAACCCATCCTTACTCCAATGGTAATAGGTTGAAAATTGAGCATAGACGACTCATCTAAGGATGTGGATGAAAGGTTGTACAGATCTATGATTATTAGTCTTCTATATGTAACAGCCTCCCGACCAAATGTTACGCAAGCAGTTGGACAAGTAGCAAGATTCCAAGCAGCACCAAAAGAATCACATATTAAATATTCGTCAGCATTGGAATATCTTCGCCAGAAGCTTGGGATTCTCCCAAGTTCTCATTAGATTTTCATTTTTCAGAATATAAAGGGGGAATGGAAGTAGATTACAGGTATGGAGGACGGTTGTGTGTCAGGGGGAGTGAAAGTGTGTACAGGTCCATAGATGGTTGTGTTTTAGGAGGAGTTACCCTTTTCCATTGATGTAAAAGGGGGAGAGAATGTTGTAGGAAGAGGTATCATGATCGAAGGGGGAGTACTTGTGTTTCCATCAATGCCAAAGGGGGAGATTGTTGATCAGCAGTTGTCATTGATGTCAACCCAAGAAGCACCAAGGGCTAACCCAATATCTCATGGGAATTTTGACCTACCAAATTAATATATTCTGGGTCAATAATTCTTTTGATGGTTTCTATTTTTCTAGATGTTTCTGTTAATATATGACATGCCATGTAATTCTTCACAGTTTGAGAGATATTCATGTTTGAAGTTTGTACCCCCAGTTAGTGGGCTAAAACCCCATGGGGTTGGGGCATGGGTCATTGAAAAGTCATAATTATTATTTTTTATGCTCCTAAGATCCCTCCCACGTTCACTTGTTGAAGCCCTCTCAACCTAAGCATTTATATAAATTGTGATCTTCATTTCCTCCTTAGGTAAGGGACTTCGCCATCTGAAATAGGTCATCGTTGCATTGTCACTCTAAATTTTTTTCTACGAAGGTTTAGAAGCTGAAATTTTTATGAGGTGAAGACGAAATCCTAAGGAAGTTGTTGTGAAAATTTCAAATCAAGGTGTCTAGTATTTTTGGAGATATGATCTGTGGAAGTCATGGTTTTTGCAAGCTCCTGAAATTCATCTTAAAGAAGTGACCGTCGTAAAATCGTCATAACTCTCTCTCTGAGTATTGGATTGGAATTACATAGAAAGTAAAAGATATTTCATAGAATTTAGCTTTCACTCTATCAATTTCAGAGCCGAATGAAGAAACAGTGACACGTGGCACGCCGTACAAGTTTTATTTGCTGAAACAGACCATAATTAGGGCATTGTGAGAGATTGGGTATAAATCTCTCTTGAAGAATCCAAATTGGTTCAGACCTATGGCATTGGAAATATGACTCAGAGGACTACTACAGGACCAAAAATCAGATATTGAGGATCTGAAATAACAAAGATACAACAGATTCAATATTGAGCTCCTAGAAGGAAAGAAAAAGCTAGATCATGTGTTGTCAAGGGTTGCAAAGGACCAGACTTTCTATGGCAGCAAAGCAAGGAAACGTGCAGGAGAAGGAAGCATGACAAGAGCAGCAACCAAGGTGCATAAAAACAGTAAGAAGTTCATCATATGAAGTCTTCAAGTGGGCAACACGGCATACAATCATTGTAAAGGTATTATTGTACTAAGTCATTGTAAATACATTATTGTAAAAATTGTACTAGTATCTATCTGCCAAGGATTGAAGAGGTGGTGTTGGGAGGTCTAGGATCATCATTAGGTGTTTATGTCAGATTTGGGGTTATGGTCTAGTATATATTCTTCTTCTACATCATTCTATATCATTGTAAAGTGGACCATTTTCCCTGGTACGAGAGTCCATTCTTCTTTTATTATTCTATAGGGTGGTAGGGTGGTGCTAGGGTGAGATGTAGCTCATTGGGTGTTGGGGAATCCATTCAATTGACTACTGAAGAATCTCGGGTGTTGGCGCATCCATCTAGTGGGAGCTGGAGAAGAATTCTTTTCTAGATTCTAGGAAGTTGGAGCTTTATTTTCAATTGGAGTTGAATATTAAAGAATTATTAGAAAAGCATTAGGTAGTTTTTGTCCCAAAGTGGGTTTCCACCTTCAAAACTGTGTGTATTTTTGTTCCTCTTGTTTGCTGCTATCATTGTACAAACACTGATAATAGTTGAAGATTAACTAATGCTCTAACTGAAAGAAATACTGATTCACCCCCCTCTCAGTATTTCCAACAGACTGTATCCATGCCATACACTAGTTGATAGGGAGACATACCGATTGATTTCTTGGTGGTTAGTCTATTATCCCATAGTGCATGCACTAGCTTGCTATGTCATGATTTTTGGTTCTCTTCCATAAACTTCTTGATGATGTTCAATAAGTTTTTGTTAGAGGACTCAACCAGCCCATTTCCCTGAGGGTAATAAGTTGTCGAATGCCCTAACGTGATGTGGTACTTGTAGCAAAAGTCTGCCATCCTTTTAGACTTAAATGCAACATCATTATTGGTGATGATATTTCTTGCGCAACCAAACCGAGACAAGATGTTGGTTTCAAGGAATTTGATGATGACTAAGTCAGTGGAATTGCTAGAAGGGATAGCTTCTATCCACTTGGTGAAATATTTCGTGGCAGTGATGATCCATTTGTGTTGGTCAGATGAGGTAGGGTGGATTTATCCAATGAATTCCAAACCCCATTGTTGAAAAGGAGCTTCAACACTAATAGGATGCAAAGGTAAGGGTAGAATTTTTCTCATGCCATCAGATATTTGGCACTTATGGCAAGTCATCACTAGCTTGTGGGTATCTGGAAAAGGGTTGGCCAATAGTAGCCAGCTCTAAGGATCTTGTTGGCAGTGGTTTTCCAGTAGAGATGACCTCCACACTCTTTCTCATGCAACTCATGCATGATTCTATCTGCATCATATTCAAGCATGCACTTAAGCAAGATACCAACCGAATTTTTCCAATACAAAACTTTATCAATGATGTATAAATTTAAAGCATTTTGTTTCAAGAATCTAGCTTTTTTTTTGGACAAGTTAGGAGGAGAAAGAAGCACATATAAAATATCAACATACCAAGATGAATTTAGAAATAATTCTTCAATGGATGGAGCTGTGAATTCTTCTTGTTCTTCTAATGCATCAATCATATTCACATCTAGTGCTTGAAAATTGGATTCAATCATGAGTTTGGCGAGTCCTTGTCCTTTAATCAGCTTAGTGGGTCTGATTTCCAAATCATATTCTAAGATAATAACAATCCATTTACCCCTTTTACGATCTGGGTCTTGATTTAGAATGTCTTTAACAATTGTATGTGGAACAAAAACTATGATATGGGAATGCAAAATATAAAATATAAAATCTTTCAAGGCTTTTACCATGGCAAAATCTTGTTTCTCCATGATATTATATTTTAGAGGTGCATCCCTCAATGCTTTTCTGAAGAAAGCTATGGGTTTTTCTCATCCTGTTATGTTCTTTTGAAGCAATACTGCAACAATATTATGTTCTAATGCAAAGGAGAAAATGAATAAATATTTGGTAAAGTCAGGATTGATTAGAACCAGTGTATGGGTGAGTGCTTGTTTTACCAATTCAAAGGATTTTTTGGCTTCCATGGTCCATTTGACTCCTACTTCTCTTTTCAACATATTTGTGATGTTTCCTAAAATTTCAGTAAGGTTGGGTATGAACCTTCTTAGGAAGTTGATCTTTCTTGGGTGGCTAATTTGTAAAATACCCTCAATCCTTTTGGATTCTATCTTTATCCCTTCTTCAGAAATGATGTGGCCTAAGAGTTTTCCTTCTTGAAGACCAAATAGTGTTTTCTTAGGATTCAAAGATAGGCCATACTTCCTACATTTTTCAAAGACTTTTCTCAAGTGGACTAGGTGTTCTTCATCATTTTTAGAGTAGACAGTGATGTCATCAAGGTATATAACTATGAAGTGGCCTATGTCTTCTGGAAAAGTTATGTTGATGGCTCCTTGGAAAGTAGCCCCCGCAACCATCAACCCAAATGGAATTTTTATATACATGAATGTGCCTCAAGGTGTGGTGAAGGCAGTTTTGTATTGATCACTTGGAAGTCCTATTACCTGATTGTAACAAGAAAAACCATCAAGTAAAGAGATCATTTTAGAACCTACCACCCTTTACAGTATATGATCCATCTTGGGTAAAGGGTAGTTGTCCTTCAGGGAGGCTTTATTTAAGTTTATAAATTCTATACATAGCCTAATCTCCCTGGTTTTCTTCATAACTAACACAAGGTTTGAAACCCATTCTAAATACCTGATTGGGACTATGATCCCAACATCATACATATTTTTGATTTCTTTCTCAATTATAGGGACTAGGACGGGGTTTATTCTTCTCAATTTTTTCTTGAAAGGATTCTGATTTTCTTTGAGAGAAATTTTGTGTTGAATAATTTTTGTGTCATAGGACTTGAGCTCTTCATAACCCCATGCAAAAACATCTTTGAATTATTTGAAAAACTCAATGTATTGATGTTTTATGTGAGGTGGCAGAGTTTTGGATAGCTCAATCATTTTGGGCTTTTCTATGCTACCTATGTTGCATTCTTCTACATCAGCCTCAGTGGTTTCCATTTTTGGCTTCCTAGCAACATCATTGAAGTCAAACAACTATCCTAATGGGGTAAGACCTATTGGTAATGAATTATATTTGCATCGTAAAACCTCAAGGTATTTTTGATCCAAATCTTCAAACAGTTCAGCATTAAGGGGATCTTTTAGCATGTTTATATAAACAATACAAGGCAGCTCTGTTTTGTGGGCTTGTTTTTTAGCAAGACAATATTGTGGATAGATTAAGTTTGATTTTGAAAATTCAATCTTAGTTTTAGGCTGAAAGAAGTATTAAATCTATTTTTCATTTTCAAATACTTGCTAATAATTAATTTTATCTAGGATTTATGGCCTGCACTTGACTTCTATTGTGTGTTGTTCATTTTTATGAGGTGTTTGGCAAGTGCTGGCGGTAAAGGAAAGTTCATTAGCGAGGTGTTTTTATCTCTAGGAATGGAGGTTAGTTCATACTTCCCAAAAGTTTTCAGGAGGTCTAAGGAAACATTCCTATATTCCCTTAGCCTAGGATTTTTGGCTGAATATTCTACTTTGATTTGTCTAATGATCAGCTCAGAATCCCCTAGAACAAAAATTTTCTTAGCTCCTATATCTTTTAGAAAATGTAAACCAAGGAGGACGATTTCATATTCTGCAATATATTTGTGCATTGAAAATATAGTTTGTATGAGTAGCCCTCATTTTTTTTGTGGATCCAAACACCAACTCCCGAACCAGCTTTGCCATGAGAGCCATTAAAGCTCATGTTCCAATGTGTTTCAAGTTCAGATTCACCATTGTGTTTTTGTTCAGGGCTGCTAGAGTTTTGGATGTCATTTTCTTCATTTGATGATTGATTTGACTGTTCTGGTGGGCCTAGCTCTTTCTCATTTTCATTTACTTTTTCATTAATTTCATCTTCATTGTACAAGATAAATGAGTCAAGATCTGAATGGATGGAATAGAGAGGCATGTTGTTTAGCCTATCTCGGCTGCTTACCATGTATTTCATGTGAGTTTCCCAGTACAATCTCCTTGTCTTGTTAAAAATTGGGATGGTAGCATATGACATGTCCATTTGAAAGTTTCCTTGAATTTTGGCTCCCCATGATCTAGATAAAAGCATGCCATACTTTGGGAGAATTTTAGCAATGACTATGTCCATGAATAGGCTCTTAGGAGGTATTTGGGCCAGATTTACACACATATCCTTGATTAGACCCAAAAATTTGACTCTACTTGATTCAAAAGAGTATAAGTCCTTGTAAGGTTTGGTTATTTCTAGGCCTAATCTATCCATCACCACCTTGGGAATGAGATTGTGTGAGGTACCAGAGTCTAACATAGCATTGTGCAAGATTTTTTCATGAATGTTTAAGCTAACATAGAAAGGAGGGATAGCTCCTTCTTGATATTTTCCCTCTACCTCAGTTCCAAACAGAAACTATGGTTTGTCATCAGCTAAGTTCAGAGTGTCGGTGTCATTTCCTATGTTCAAAGCTTTTAATGTTTGGGACCTATATACATCCTGAGTTACTATATCAGCAAGGGGTATGCTTATTTTGATTTTGGAAATCTTACCCTCAAAACTGAAAGGTGCTAGTGTTATTGGTATATTTACATCAGTTTTATCAACCATGTTTTTTTTCTTCTGCAATTTTAGTTTTCTGATTCTGATTTGGAACCCTAGTCAAAAGTGTTTTTTCAGTGCCACTAGTTGATGTACTAGGGTAGCTAGGATCACTATTTTTTTGGTTAGTTTTTTTCTTTTTTTGCTCTTGTTTCTTAGCCATGGTGTTTGTGTTTTCTGCTGTCATCTTAGGAGTGTTTTCAGGGGTCTTCCTAACAACAATGTCTAATTTATTTTTCTTGGAGGCATATTGGTTTTTCTTACTCCTAAGGTCATACTGCGTATGCACCTCCCTGATAGCATTCTCAAATCATAATCAATAGTCTTCATAATCCTCATATTTTGTTTTAGTTTGATTTGAGGAAAATATACCTTGTTCTTCTTCGGTGAGAAAAGTATTATCCTCATCATCAGAGCCTATCACATTAAAAAAAAATTCTTCCGGCTCTTCAGCCTCTCTTTCCTCTTCATCTATATAATTTTCTTGGAAAGGAGTTCTAATTTGTTGGTCACTTTCCCTTTGTCTAATTTGAGGGGGTCTCTTCTAAAGTTTTGATTCCTATTTATTTTTTGAGGATTGGCTTGGTTTTCCCTAGGAGGTGTTCTTTCATTTAAGCTGATTTTCTCCATCATTCTTTCCATTGTCCTAACTAGGCTGTCAATTTTAGCATCAGAAGAAGAGGTTGAGGGCACAGTGTCTTCTCTATATGTAACTCTATTTTCTGACCTCATCCTAGCCCTCTTCTCAATTAGATTAGCTTCTACACTTATGGCTCCCTTATACATGTCTTCTAAGGTTAGGGGTTCTCTTTATCTTAATTGGTAGGCCATGTCTGGATCAAAGCCTTCCGAAGGTTTTACTAAGGCTAGGCCATGTGGGGGTTTCATGTGAGGTGGGAGGGCATTGTATACACTGTTGAACCTAGTGCAATAATATTGGACATTTTCCCCAACATTTATTTTAAGGTTGTCATACTCTGAAAGGATTTGAAGAGGATTTTTCTTAATCTCCCACTTGTTTATGAATGTTTGATAAAGAGAAGGGAGGTCATGTATGATGTTAGGAGTTAATTTTTTGAACCATTTATTTACTTCTCCTCCTAGACTTTGGGCACAAATTATCATTTTTATGGTCTCCTCTTCTATTACCATGTAGTCAAAAGCATCATTTAGTTTGTCTACATACTGATGGGCAGTGGTAGAGTCAGCTCCAGTGAAATGAGGGATTTTGGATTGGTAGTCATTTGGAAAAGGTATTAAAGGTTGTTGTAGTGCCAGAGGGGCATACCATGTTTCCATGATGGGAGGAAATGGGATCCATGGGATCCAAGGGGGATTTACAAGGGGAGGGTTTGTGAGAGGAGGTGGATGAAGTGGAGTGGTTTGCACAATGGATGTATGATTGGATGTAGTAGAAGTACTTGGGCCAGAAAATTAATTTTGAGCAGACTTGGAATGAAATGAGCCAATGTGATCGAGAAGCTAAAAATCAGGAGGAGTGGAAGGAGAGGATTCTCTACTATGACTTCAGTGCGGATCAGTGGGCTCAAGGTCTGTCTGGTCTATCCCACTTTGAGACTTAGTTCTTAATGGGTTTCTTTGATGATGTAAGTCAAATTGGGTATCTGGCAAGGCTATGAGATGTTAAGGGGAAGAACTTTTTCTATGGATTTTTCTAGCACTAGTTGAATCCTCAGCTCTAGAATTCTTCCACAAAATCTTCTATAGGTCATCAACTATGATAGGAGGGTTGGGGTCAAGGTGAGATCTGGTGTTAATTCTTCGTGAAGCCAGATTTCAAACCTATAATATGGAGAGGCTGAAAGTTTTGTGAATGTTTTGAAAGGTAGACCTTTCTAAATGTTTATGAAATTTACACAGTGTGTGACTAGGCCTCTAAAACACTTAGGATTGATTTGACACAAACCTAGAGGAGTCTAGAAGAACTAGTGAAGTTAATAGGCCTACTAGGGCTAGTGGAGTCGCCAGGTGGATGCTTTTGCTGTTTTGATGATATGTATATGTGGTCCACCACCAACTATTGATAAAAACCAATCTAGAAATGTTTTCAGAGGTTTTCTGAGTCTATCTATGTAACACTAAGGTCTTTAATGAATATGGTCCAGTTGAGTCATCATGTTGCTAGCATGGTGAATCAGTTTGGTTGAACTCTTCGCTAACACTTCAAGTTTTTAATTTTGATAGAGATTTTGTGAGTATTCAAAAGAGATTCAGGCTACTATGTACTCAGGGTCCCATCATGATTGCCATTATGTTAGGGTGATGAGGTGGCGATGAATTAATAGACACTATTTGGCAAGGGCTTCTGAATTCTCTAAGGATGTATATGCTTGTTACTTACTTAGAAAGTCCCATCGTGATCGCCACTATGTTAGCTCCTCGTAGTTTTGGTAGATTGGAAATGACCAAAAAGACAAGGGTAACATAAAACCAATCTTTGGAGTCCTAGGACCTAGCCTTCCTCGACTCAGAGAGGGCTCTCTTTATGTTTGTTTGTAAAGGTTTTAACTTGTTTGATTTTATGGTTTATATTTTAGGCTATTATAGGGTTTAGGGTTTGCTTATTTGTTTGTTTGGTTGGATAGGTTATTAATAAAAATAGGTAGAGTAAGAGAGAAATCAATCCATTGGGCTATGGGGTCTGCAAAGGCCTTGAAAAGTGAAAAAATGAGTCAAGTATAGTTCATAGGGCAAGTTGGCAAGGCCAAATGGATCTAAGTAGCTCTAGGGAGAGTGAAATAAACATGGAGTTGTCTAAACAGTGAGTTAAGGGGAAATCAAGATCCTTTAACAAACAAATAAAACAAGGAAAAACTTGTAATATGATAGCATAACAAATTTTGAAGAGAAATAAAGGATTCTTCAATATCAACTAGGCTAAGAAGTTCTTAAAAACAATAGATAAGTGAGCTAAGAGAGAAGTGAAGGATTCTCTAAAAATTGATTGCAAACAGATAGAAATTTAGCATAACATCTTTGTAATACTGAAGAGAATTCAAGGATTCTTTAGCAAAAATATGAGGAAGAAAACATAGAAATCAGAGGATGTAGACAAAGCAGGGTGCCCAAGGCATATCCTACTCCAAAATTTATATCCCATGATCAAAGAAACTTATTAAGAACTGAAGAAAATAGATAAAAATATGGAAAACATCACCATATCACCAAGCTGAATGAATCCTAAGAGTGAGCCTGATCCATGGAAGCACAGTCCAACACCATCACAAGGTACCAAATCCAATTTCACAAATAAATTCAGAGTCTATTTCATATTATGTTCAACAACCAACCAAAAAAATACAATAAGACCTCCATGCTCTATTTAACCAACAAATGAGGAGGTGGAAACCCTAAGAGGTTTCTAGAAACTATAAATACACCATAAATGTCATTTATGTCCAAAGAGGCCATGCAAGGCCCAAGGCACATACTAACTATTGCAATAAATGAAATATAAACTAAACACAACTCCTTAATCAAATTTGAAATAATTTTCCCAAAAAATCTCGAAAATATCCTTCAGTGTATTTTGTTGACTTCTTTTCAAGGGGCAGCTTCATTGATCTAAAAGCATAGCGCCTGCATAGGAAAAATGGGTCCACTTGCAGCGAAGTTTTGATGGACTTATTGATGTCAGAATTGGCATCATGATGGCTCCTTGGAAAGCCAGTTGAGTCTAATTTCAAAAAATTCCCTTGGTTTTCTGATTGAGATCCATTTACCTGTCCAAAAAAGGAAATCTCCCAAAACTACTCTAGGCGTAGCGCCAGGCTTGAAAAAGAGGCATAAAGGTGAAAAATGACATGTTTTTAAGCCTTTTGAGTTACCAAAAATGCTCCAAATGCTCGAAAATTTAATGAGAATGTTGTAATTGAGCTTAGGATTCCAAAAATGAAAATTTTTCATCCTGAGGACGCCTGAGATGAAAGAATAGCACCGAGGGTGTTGTGCTTAGAGGCCTCAAAATTTGCAAAAAACCAAAATTTGTCAAAAATTTCCAAAAATAGGTGGTTGCCTTGCTTATGGGATTTGAGAGGCCTATAGAGAAGCTTCAGCCAAGATTCTAGGGTTTTCTTGGTCTTTTTCCTCTTTGAGTGTTTGTATTTTGGCATGGGCCTTTTTGAGTTTAGCCCTTGCAATTCTGGTTCTCCGGGCATAATGCTTGGTCATCTTCCTTTGGAGATCAAGATCTCTCTTTGCCTTCTTCAGTTGCTTATTTTCATCTTTATAATAGTCAATTTTATACATTTTCATGCCAAGGCATATTTCTAGATCTCTGATCTCTGCATATTTGCTTTGGAGCAGTGTGCTAGTGACCCTCTCCTTATCTTCAGTTTCACTGTCAAGGTCCATGATGTCAAGCTCATGCCTACCATTCTTACCTTTCTTCACCTTTTTTTTTTTCCTTTTTCAAGCTTTTGAACTGAGGTGGATGGCATGGTCCCTTGCCTGTTAGAGGCAACAAACAAAAGCCTTTGTCCTCTTTGATATGTCAATGGAAGAGGTTTGATGGTGATCATTTCAATGTCTTGATCATGGATGCCATCATTTGTTTCCATGTTTTCCTCTTCATTGCCCTGACTGTTGCTTACCTATTTTCCTTCAACATCAGCCTCACTTTTAGTCTCTTCATTAATTTCTGCACTTTCATTTTGTTCCTCATTGTAGCTACTTGCCTCATCATTGTTGTGGTCTTCATTTTCACTATCAGCCTCTTCATTTTCTTCACTGTTTTCATGACTATCATGATCTTTGTCATGACTATAATTTTCCTTGCTATCATGTTTCCTCACTGATGATTTTTTCATTGGTTTCCATGCTATCTCTAGCCTCTTCATTTTCTTCATGGTTATCATCTTCATCTTGGCTTCTCTCTTCATCTTTTCCCTCATCTTTATCATGACTATGAGCCTCACTATGTTGACTGTCATTAGGGCTCTTAGCCTCACTACTATCCTTAGGATCATCCTTTGTTTCTTTGTCACTTGCCTTATCTTCATTATCATCTACCTCCATGTCTTATTCTTCTTGTTGGCTTGAATCATCATCACCCTCATCTTCATTTTGGTTTGATTCATGGCCACCTTCATCCTCATGGTCAGTTGCTTTTTCACTGCCACTTCCTTCTTGATCTGATGCATGAGGAGAAGATGAGGAAGGAAGGTTTTCTTGAGGAGAGGATACTTGTGTAGATGATGAGGCATGATCGGTAGGAGGCAATGGAGGAGTGGAGGGAGGAGGATGAGATGATGAGGGTAAATTTGGTTGATGATGGGGCTGAGGGCTTGTGAATATTTTATGAGCAATGAACACCTCCCAAGGTATGCCTTTTTGCTCCAACTGATGTCGCAGCACCATCTTGATCAAGGAGTGGTGGAACAAACTCTGCATTTTCTGGGAATAACTCCTCCTTTGGACAACAGAAGACATCTTATCGATACTCCTATACAGGTAGTAGGGTAAATGAAGCATTTTAACCCTAGTAAAATGCATGAGTAATATGATATGGTAGGAGTAGAGCCTAGAATATCTCCCCTCACATGTAAAGTATTTCATGATGACCCTCATTAAGGTTGCATACCTCTCTAACAAATGTGAGAAAGGGAAAATATTCTTGTAGCCTTCTTTGTACCTAGGCTTGAGAAATGACTCATAACAGCTCATGTCCAACTTTTCTCTTTTGAACCATTTTTGACCAACATTAGGTATACCTGTAGCACTATAAATGTCATATAATGAGAGTTCAAATCTCACCCCTGCAAAGCTTGATTTTTTGTTATGTAGGTTAAGAATGAATAACCTTGTGTGCTCTGTATAATTTTGTACTTGTTGGACCCTTTCAAAAAACTGAAAACACCCTACATTTTGAAAGCATGTGAGAATCATGGGAGAGGTAGTAAGCTCCACAGTGCCTTGGGGTTCAAATATGTTAACCTTCCCACCTTTTTCATTTTTCCTCATAGGCACTTGGCCTCCTTCACTGCTAATACTCCCTTCTTCTCCTGACATGGTGATTAGTGCTGCCTCTAAACAACCCTAGGCCTACTTGTGAAACTTGGTAGGAGGAGTGAAATGAAATGATGGTTAAAGGCAGTTCTTGTAAGTGAGTGAGATGGAGGTGTGGGTTTATGATTGATTCCCCTTTGATATTTAATGAAGGGTTAAATTGAACTCACTGTAATTACCCTAATTAACACCTTTCTTGATTGATAATTTCTTGCTTGGAGGTCAAAGAGAGTGTTTGTCATGAGGTCTTAGGGTTTCTAGTAACTAGGGTTTGTTCAATTCCCTTAAGCATAAAATCATGAATTTCACTGGAGGAGAAGGAAAAACATGCACCTACCAACTTTTAACTTCTTTGC
The DNA here is from genome assembly GCA_034641835.2 of Pinus albicaulis. Classification (NCBI taxonomy): domain Eukaryota; kingdom Viridiplantae; phylum Streptophyta; class Pinopsida; order Pinales; family Pinaceae; genus Pinus; species Pinus albicaulis. The sequence goes on from CM076572.1 coordinate 488,555,927, forward strand.
AGGTCCTTGGATGTAGCTTGGAGGTGCTCCCTTGTGGTTTTTTTGGCAATTTGCAAGTGGAAGAGGGTTTCTAGCCTAGGCACAGTGCCTGAACATGGTGTCGGGTTTCGGGCCTCCTGAGCATAGCACCTACATGCATTGATTCCTTCCGGGCCTCCGGGGTGTAGGGCCTAAACATCTTTTGGGCTTGTCGGGTCTCCTTGAGTGTAGCATTGGGCCCGTTTTTGTGTTTGTCAGGCAATCCTAGGCAAATGGGTAGCACCCGTCTAAACAAGTAGCGCATTCACCCAAACACGCAACGTAGTGTATTTTTACGCTGAGAAATCTCTCGAACGCATAGTTCCATGTGTTATAGGCGTAGCGCCTGCACGAACGCGTAGCGCCAAGCAAAATCACCCAATTTCTCACTAAAAAATGAAATTTTCTCTTTGAATGATTTTTTACTCTTTTGCATGTGCATAGTGAGCTGAGTGATAAAAAAAATGACTCTTTATAGTCTTAGGAAAACAAATGTATCCCTTGTAAACCCACTTTATAATTTTTTCAGTCCCTTGGTCATTTTCACTGATATTATTTTTGACTTTTTGCAGTAGGTGACTTAAAAACATAAACATGATATTTTTCTCTTCTAACCATTTTTCTTTGTTGCTCTTCAAGTTTTTGACATGGTGAACTCTGACTCCCTTTGGCATATTTATGCTTTTAACACTCTATTCTGCAGATGTTTGTTTGAGTCACATAATTTAATATGTTTTTTGCTTGTTCATGTCTTTTAGTCACTTTCATTCCATAAGTGTCATGAAAACCTTGAAGTGACTCTCTTCCCTCTGATCTCCAGAGCATGCTAAAATCACTTTGACAACCTTAGGCACTTGCATGTTAGTGAAATTTTTTAAAACTTCTCAATTTCTACCTTGGAGATTAAATTGCCTTTTGCTTGATGGGTGACTGAGAAAATTGTTTCCATCCTTCTCATGATCTCTAGGCATGATAAATCCATTTTTGACAAGTACCATAGTCTTCACAATCATGTATGCTATCTCCTCTTTTTCCACTTCGAATTTGCAGGTGCCATGACATACTGATTTAACCCTTTCTGATGTTTCTTGGTGTTTTACACATTCAGTTACATAACAAAAACCCCATGATCAGCTTGGATTTCCATCTTGAAACTCAACACTATGCTTTTATTCCTTTGATCATTGAGTGAAAATGACTAAAAATGAAGGCTTGACCTTCCTTATACTAATACTCTTTGAATTCTTTCCCTTTGAGGCAGTGAAATATTTTACCTTGGAAAACTCTGGAAGTCACCTACAATAGCCTCTTCAAACTTTCTTTCTGCTGTCATGATGGAGGCTCAACAACTTCATTTTACCTTGCTTTGACCATATTCATATTACCAAAACCCTAGGTTTCTTTAAGCACAAGTGTTTTCTTTCCTTCTTGCCATGAGTTGTCTTGTTTCAAGATCAGACCTCCTACCTCATAAAATCCCTGGTGATGGATCTCTTAACACTCCTGCAGAAGTGTCAAAATCTTAGCATTCACAAAACTTTATTTTTGGCAAGGTAGTCTTCTTTGGAGACTTTCACATTAATCTTGGAAAAATCAGTGCTAACCTTCTTTCACATTTGATTCATCTTCTAGTACATGAAAAACAGTGCTTTAGAAAACCAAGGATAAACCTACAACCTATGAAACCCTAATGACCTAGTGGAAAGCTCTTTTGATTTGGTCTTTGATTGAAAGCTTGGCTTGGGGTCTTCAACTTTGAAAAACATATTAAATGAAAAATAGATGTATTGAAGATCCAAAATCCAATGTTCTTGGCTTATCTAAAGAGCCTACAGAGATGGTTTTGAGACCATCAACCCTTGAGGGACCTAAGAAAGGGTTGTTTGGTAACCCTATATGGAAAGTGGAATGATGTGCAAAACTAAAATAGGGTACTGAGGTTATGGGTGGGAAGATAGGATAAATATGAGTGGAATGAGCCCATGAGGGGTCCTCTAGGAGGGATAGGAAAAGTAGGAAAATAGTGAAAATTTTGTTCAAGGATAGTGAAGGCAGTGAGATTTATAAAACTCACAATGTTCATGAATTTTGTTTTTAGAAATCTGGGATAAATACTTAGTCATCTATAAATAGAAAAAATTACTGATGACTAACAAACTGTGCAGAAGCCATTGGCTAAATTTACAGTTTTGGCTCTAGTCATCTATTAATACTATTGCACACTGTGCTTCTATTATTTTTATGCACTAATCAGCCCAATACAACAATTGTAAATAACATAAAATACTTTTCTATGCATTAAAAATCATGTAACACTTCACAATACATCAAACATTTGAAAGGATAAATGATAGATAAATTGCACAAATAACATAGAAATACTTCAAAATATTCCTTCTCTTTATTGATAATTAATCTTTCCAATAAAATCCTTCTTCGATCCACACACAGATTTGTGGGTGGTATGTGCACATAGCTGTAGACCAAGGGCTCTATGCAAACAGCTCCAGAGCCTTCTCCGAAGACCCAAAACAAACTAAAACATAGAAAATTCATAGCTTGAACTAATACATTGATTCTCACTCTATTACTTTACTCACTAAGACATATCCTTATATATATTTCTTTCTTAAGGTATTATGAATGGATATCTAACCTAGTACCTGCCCGAAATAAAAATGGTGAAATAAGGTTGTGTGTAGAATTTATAAATTTAAACAAATTGTGTTTAAAGGATAATTATCCATTACCAAATATGGATAAATTACTTCAAAAAGTCTCAAGTTCAAACAAAATTTTAGTGTTGGATATATTTTATGGATATAATAAGATTTTGGTTAGTCCATAAGATAGAGAAAATAGAAAACTTACAACTCCTTAGGGTACATTTATGTATACTAGAATGCTATTTTGTCTAATAAATGTTGGATAAACCTTTTAGAGATCAATGGACCTTACATTTGTTGGTAAGATTAATAAATTCATTGTAATTTATCGTGATGATTTAACTTTATTTTCTTTGTTTGCAATGAAAGAAGGAAAAATACTAGGATATATAATTTCAAAATAAGGAGTGGTAATTGATCCAAAAAGAGTCTAAAAATTTGAGGTAATCAGTTTACCTAGAAATAAAAAGGAAATTCAAGCATTTCTATGGAAAATAATTTTCTTATGAAGAATTATACCTAATTATGCCAAGATAGTCAAGAATATTACTTACATGCTTAAAAATGGTCATGAATTCAAGTGGATAGTTACGCCAAGTATTCTTTTGCACAAATCAAGAAATCCATTTTTTAAGCCCCAGTACTAGCTAGTCCTGATTACTCCAAACCTTTCAGTATCTTCTCTTTTACCTTTGATACAACTTTAGTTGTTGTCCTCCTTCAAACAAATGATTATGGATATGAACAACCAATAGCCTTTTTTAGTAAGGTGATAGAGATGTTGAGCTAAGATATAACATCATAGAAAAACAAACCTATGCTCTTGTACAAGCTTTGAAAGAATTTAGGATTTATGTCCTACATCCTCCCATTATTTCATATGTTCCAAAAAATGCAGTACAGATAATCCTAACACAACCTCATACATATGGAAAGAGGGGAAGGTGGATAACCAAGATACTTGAATTTGATCACACCCACCAAATTGATAAAGGGACAATATTTAGTTAAACTTTTGGCTGAATAAAGTTGTAAGATTCTTGGAATCAATACAATTTTGCAGAATTCAAGTGAGAATAATCCAAAAGAACCTTCTCAGAGTTCAAGTGAATAGAATCCACAAGAACCTTCTTCTAGTTCAAATCCTATTCCTCTTCCCTTACACATTGATGAAAATTTTCTTCTTTCAGACTGGTACAAATATATAGTGAAATTTCTTCGATATCTAAAGTATCCTCCTCAATTTTCTAGGAACCAATCTAGATCTCTAAGACTTAAATCTATGAAATATTGTATCATAAGTTACAATTTGTATTGGAAGGATCCTCTAAATATCCTTTTATTATTTTTAACTGAAAGTGAGACAAGAGGAGTCATTGAATAGTTTCATGCAGAAATTTATGGAGGAAATTATGCTTGGAAGGAAATTGAATACAAAATTTCGAGAGCATGTTTTTATTGGCCTAAATTATTTTCACAAGTTGGAGCTAAAGTGAGAAGTTGTATTCCATGTCATATTTTTGCTGGCAAACAAATATTACCACATTACCCCTTGTTCCAGTTTTGATTGAAGCACCTTTTTTACAATGGGGATTAGATATCATAGGTGAAATAATTCTAGCATAAAGAAACCAACACATATGGATTTTAACTGCTACAGGTTACTTCACCAAGTGGGTGGAAGCAATTCTTGTCAAGAATGAAATAGACATAGTTGTCATCAAATTAATTGAAGAAAAAATATTGTCTATATTTGGTTGTCCAAAACAAATACTTACAAATAATGCACATGATTTCAACAGTATTAAAATGACAGAGTTTTGTCAGAAGTACCAGATCTCATTACATCATTCTACACCATATTACCCTCAAGGTAATGGGTTAGAAAAATCATCAAAAAAAGGTTTGGTTAAAGTCATTAAGAACGTTTTTCTAGACCATAAAAGAAGTTGGGATAGTCACCTAAAATATGCAGTTTGGGAAAACATAGTATCACGTAAGAGGTCTGTTGAGCCTCAAATTTGTGCTTTCCTTCACCTCATTTTACCTCATTTTTCCCTTGTCCATTTCCATTTTAAACCCAATTGATCAATAAAAATAGTTAAAATTACTTCTAGAATGGTTTACATGACTGACTTGTTGAATTTTGTGATTGTTGCCATTGTTAAGCATTTTGACCGGAACTAGCTGCAGAATGCAGGCATTCTGTAGCTAACCGGCGATTCTGCAGCTACCTTTATGTTTGAGCATGTTCCAGGTGGCCACTTGAGGAAAAATGCATATGGGCATGATCCACGTCGTGCCTACATGGTGTGTTGCTCGTCATGGAAGAGGAAATGAATTCTGGGTACGGTTATGCACGTGGGAACACATTTGTGAAGGAAGACTCCTACTAGGACTGTCACAGTCCAGGTGTCTTTTCTCTTTTACGCAGCCACCTCAAAGACTCCTAAGATGATTTGGATTAGGAAGACATCATTCCTAAATTATTGTAATTATTGTTACTTGCATTTACTTTATAAACTCTTGAGTAGGCCGAGAGCTTAGTTAGAAATTTTGTGAAGATTTGCTGCTAGATTTCGGTGTAAACTCTGTGTTACGTCTTTTAAGACACAGAGCATTATGTTCAAACTATTGCATCATTAATGGAGCAGAGAAAATTATCTTGAAGGCATGATTTAATTGTGAAGTCGAATGCCGTCAAGTGGTAGAGGGCCCCTTCCCCTTGAATGGATTTCCTTAGCGTAAACTAGATAAGTTTTTCCTAGCTGTCTTTACGTTCTGCATATTGAATTAGTAGTTGTTGTGTTTTATATACTGTGGTCGTACTCATTCCAGTTCTTCCATAAGAAGACATCCTTCCAACAGACCAAAATGATGAATGTTTAAATGACTATGGTATTGTAGGATAGGAGTTAAATTTATATTTGTTTTCAACTAGCTACTGTAGTCATATTCGTTCCAGTTCTTCCACAAGAAGACACTTTGCCAATAAATCAAAACGATGAATGTTTAATGACTATGGTACTGTAGGATAGGAGTTGTATTTGTTTTAACTAGCTACTGTAAGTCATAATTCGTTCCAGTTCTTCCACAAGAAGACAATTTTCCAATAAATTAAAACGATGAATGTTTTATGACTATGGTACTGTAGGATAGGAGTTGTATTTATTTTTAACTAGAGACTGTAGTTATATTCATTCCAGTTCTTTCACAAGAAGACATTCTTCCAACAGATCATAACAATGAATGATGAATAGCTATAGTGTTATAGGAGTTAGTTGTAGTTTCTAGTCTTCACTATCACAGTTGTACTTGTCCTAATCATTCTTCCACAAGAAGAAATTCTTCCAAGACATCCTTAAGAATTTCAAGATATAACTGTGATGTGACAACTTAGTTTCATTTTCTTTCAGTTCATTTGCTTTCAACTGCATACAAGTCCACAGTCAAAATTGTTCTACCTCTTCCACAAGAAGGAGCTCTTCCAAAATATCACTCATGATGAACAAACCGATTGTGTAACTTCATAGGATAGTGCATGTTAATTAGAATGCTCCGGAGTTTCATTTTGCATTTAATTCATGACCAGCTACTTCATTTCAAAGTTTGATGATGGCTTAGGATTTAACATTGTTCTAGTTTAGAAGCATCTTAAGCTCATGTTTAAATCAATTCATTGCACTCATATCTCATAGTCACACTGACACCCTTTGCACATTAGATCATTTTAGTTGATAGGATTCCTAAGACAGCCTTCATTATTTACAAATATCTTTTTGTTCTGAAAACCATCAGTGATCCATAACTTTAGGAACAGAAGATAACATCATTACAAGGTCTGAAATATCTCTGCAAATTCCTCACTATAAACAGATCTCTTCCTCAACAGAACTACCCTGAAAAGAAACCAATAACTCTTGGAGAATAGACTCTGACCTTCAATTGAAATTGCAGAATAGAACTAGGAATTAGTCATGGAATAGATGAGTTTAGAATAGAATATTGCATCATGATTAGTGTCTAATTGCCTAGTTAGAAAACTTGCATATTTAAGTGATCATTTCTCAAAGTCTAGTTTGTGTCATTTGTTTAAAAAGTCATCATCAAGCTCTTGTTTCTATTCAGTCATAGTTTAGATGTTGCTTCAGTATTTTTTATTACATTTGCCATTCCATACATTAGGCTCAATTGTGTTCTTGACCACCAATTTCTTTTCATTAGTTTTCTAGACATTTCCATTGTAAACACAAAACTTCAAAAGACCAAAAACATCATAAATCAACATAAAAGACCAAAACATCACAAAACACTACACACAACGCACTAGAAAACAAGCACCTAGGTACATATGGTACATTTCACTTCAGCAGTTTACAAATCCTGGTTGACAATTAAATGAACTCAGTTTAGGAGACTAGATTGAGGCACAACATTTTGGCGCTGTTGCCGGGGAAGTGAAAACTAGGTAACCTTTGTTTCTTAGCATCCAAAAACAATTTTATGCGTAGGGAGAGAGATTCAAGAGGAATATTTATAAGCAGCAGAGGCAGAAGTTTGATATCTAGAACACCACTTGTTTCATCTAGATCCATAACTAGTACACCTTCAACTCAAACCCATCTTCCATCCTTTACTGATCCTGGACTTCTAGAAGATCTAAGGTCACCTATTCCATTAGAGAAACCTTCCACTTCAACCACTGAACTTTCCATAGAAGAGGATCCAAAAACCTTTGTTGAGGATACAAACCGTTCTACTTCCACAGTAGAGTCAACCATGGCAGAATAAGGAGGAGGAGGAGTTGTTAATGGAGAACACACATTATTTGGAGGAGGTAGAGGTAGAGGTAGAGGAGAAGGAGGAAGAGGAGGTAGAGGTGCAGATGGAGGAAGAGGTAGAATAGGAAGCTCTTTTGGGTTCCCTATACTTGATGAAGAAACCAATACAACCATGAAAAACATTTCACCTTCTGTCCTTCCGAACTTCTATGAACTTAAAACTGAGGATCCTGAAACTTTCTTATTCGAATTTGAAGTGCTGTGTAGGACTTATGACTACCTTCAAGATGCTCAAAAATTGAAATTATTTCCTTCAACTCTGAAAGGAGCAACATTGAAGTGGTTTATGAGCTTAAACAGTAGTTCCATTAGGACATGGGAAGACATGAAACAAGCATTTCTAGAGAGATACTTGGATTATTGTATGCCGGTTAATCATAAGGAAGAAGTGTTCAAGATGATACAAAAAGAAGATGAAAACTTAGAAGATTTTTTGGAAAGATTTAAATACAACATAAAAAGAGCACAAATGGAAAACCTAGATCAATACACTTTAAAAGATCTTTTGTTGAAAACCATTAGGGATGAATGGTTGGATATCCTTAACATGATGGGAAAAGGGGATATATCACAACTCACATTACCTGAAATATCTGAGTTATGTATCAACCTTTCCAGAGGGAAATCCAAAACTGTCAAAGGTCCAAGAGATCCCACTCTTGCAAGAGCAAGTAAATCTGCTTCTGGGACAGTAAGTAGATCAGAAATAGGACACATGCTTGATGATTTTAAATCCGACATCTTAGGGAGTCTTAGTGAACAAATAGACACCCTTAAGATACAAAACAAGCAAAAGGCTGAATCTGATGCCTTGGCAATCTTTTGTCCCAAATGTAGGAAGAAACATGCCTTGAGAGAGTGTCCTTTAGATGTAAAAGTTGTAGAAACCTGTGTTATTTGTTCTGAGAAACATGAGACCAAGAATTGTCCTTCTCTTCCTGGTCTCAAGGCTGCTTTTCAAGAAGAAACTCCTACAGATTCCACAGAATCTCTTAACTTTGTATCTAGAAGACCTTGGCAGGGATCTCAGACACAGGGATTTCATGATCAAATGTATAATCAACCTCCACCTTGGAATTCTTGGCAACAACCTTGGCCCCAATTTCAAAATCAATCTCAAGCTTGGGCACAAGGATCACAAGGTCCCTATGGAAGATACTCTCCATATTATCAGTATCCACCATCCTATCCACCATATCCACAATTTTATCCTCAAAATTCTCAACAAAATTTTCCTCAAAATCTTCAACAAAATTTTCAACAAAATTCTCAACAACATCATCTGAACCAACCTCATCAAAATCAACCACTTCCATTACCATTCCCTCAAAAATCCAATCAATTACCAGCTTAGCCCATACCAAACCCCAATAATAAGAATCCTCAGAATACATACATGATAGAAGGACAACAATTTCCAACTTATTTAATTACTCCTCTAGACCTTAGTGATGTTCAACTTAGGTCTGGAAGGATACTTGAGAATAGGAAACCTTTTGTGATCATACAAGAACAATATAATTCTGAGGAAGACTCCCTACGGGTTAATAAAAGTCTTGAGGAAGAAACATCCTTTCAAGGCCAAAACATTGAAAAACTGAAACAAAAAGATCCAATAAGCCCAACTCCAGTATTAGAGCAACCATCCACATCTACTTCTATACCTCCCTTTCCGGAAAGATTACAAATTGACAAAGGTGTAGAAAAACAAATAATGGTGCATAATTATGATTTCTTGGATGAATTGAGAAATGTTTGCATTAAAATTCCATTATTGCAAGCCATCAAGGAAATCCCAATTTTAGCCAAAACAATAAAGGAGTTGAGTATGAAGACAACAAAGAAAAGAATAAGAGAAACCAAGAAAATTCAACTGGTAGGACAAATAGCAGACATTATGATGGGTAACACTACTATTCCAAAGTACCTTGACCCAGGAAATCCAGTTGTCAAAATTCACATAAATGGAATTGAAATTCAAAACACACTCATTGACTTAGGAGCAGCAATAAATATCATGAGTAGACAAATCATGGACAAACTGAAACTTCCTAATCTTCTCTTTACACCCACACTATTACAACTAGCAGATAGATCCGTGATCAGACCAGATGGGGTAATAGAAGACATTCCAGTGTCCCTAAACTCTTGGGAGTACCCTGTGGATTTCATGATCCTGACACCCAAGAATAATCTAGGAGGCCATCCTGTCATACTAGGAATACCTTGGTTGGCTACAGCTGATGCTTTTATTAGTTGTAGGTCCGGTGATATGTATATTTCTGATGGAAGTTCAACAAAGAAATTCACTTTATATCCTCCAGCTAGGACAATTACAGAACTAGATGACACTCAATGGATAGAGGATGAAGAATATTTGCAACCACTCTTCACAATTTCAGAAATTAGTGAAGATAATCAAATTCTGAATACTCTAGAAAATTTTGAATCATCTCCAGAGCACAAACAAGAATCATTTCAAGAGAGATCCAATATTGAGTTCTTGTCATCTAGACATATGTCTCTTCATTCTATGGACAAATTTGGCAGTTCTACAAGTGAAATTTTTCCAGGCAAAACCTTGAACATAAACAAAAACCTGGAAAAATCTCAACAAGAAGAGCTAGTCAAAGTATTACAGAGACATTCTTCTGCATATGCATGAGAATACACTGACATGAAAGGGATAAGTCCCAAGACTTGTACTCATCACATCTATATAGAGGCAAATTGCAAGCCAATTAGACAACCTCAAAGACGGATGAATCCAAATCTTAGGGAAATTGTCAAGGAAGAACTACAAAAATTGTTAAATGTTAACTTCATTTATCCTATTTCAGATAGTCAGTGGGTGTCCCCTTTAGTAATTGTACCTAAGAAAAATGGAAAATGGAGGGTGTGTGTTGACTACCGAGAACTGAATAAAGCTACTCTTAAAGACCATTTTCCCTTACCTTTCATAGATCAAGTATTAGATACATTAGCGGGTAAAAAGTACTTTTCATTCTTGGATGGATTTAGTGGTTACAATCAAATCCAAGTAGCACTTGAAGACCAAGATAAAACCACATTTACTTGTCCTTGGGGTACCTATGCCTACCGAGTATTTCCATTTGGATTGTGCAATGCACCTGCAACATTCCAAAGGGCAGTATTAGGAATTTTTTCTGATCTGATACATGACTGTGTAGAGGTATACATGGATGATTTTACAGTTTATGGGGATACATTTGAAGAGGCTTTAGAAAACTTGGAAAAGGTCTTAAAAAGATGTCAAGAAGCAAACCTTTCTCTTAGTCATGAAAAATGTTTTATGATGTTCACTGAAGGTATTGTTTTAGGGCACCACATTTCATGGGATGGGATTAGAGTTGATGAAGCGAAAGTTGAAGTTATTTCTAACCTATCCATTCCAAGTTGTCAAAGAGATGTAAGAAGTTTTCTAGGATTTACGGGGTACTATCGGAGATTTATAGAAAACTTCACCAAAATAGCATCTCCTCTCTTCAAATTACTCACCAAAAATTGTGAATTTAAGTGGACTTTTGATTGCCAGTTAGCTTTTGAAACCCTGAAAACCAAAATTTCTGAAGCACCTATATTAAGGGGACCTAACTGGAAGTTACCTTTTCATATCTCGACAGATGCTTCCGATACAACTCTAGGAGCAGTATTGGGACAAAAAGATTTAATTCCCTATGCCATCTATTATATCAGTAAAAATTTGACTCCTGCAGAGTTAAACTATACTGTAACTGAAAAAGAGTTTTTAGCCGTTGTTCATGCCATTAACAAATTTAGACACTATATAACAGGCTATGAAACTTTTATTCACACTGATCATTCTGCCATTAGATATTTAATGAATAAATCAATCACTAATGGTAGAGTTATAATATGGTTGTTATTATTGCAAGAATTCAACATTACTATTCTAGATAGGCCTGGAAAAAAAAACACTGTGGCTGACTTCCTGTCTAGAATTCAAAATATCAAAGATGACACTCTGGTTGAAGATCAATTTCCTGATGAATATCTTTTTGCAGTTTCTACTCAAACTCCATGGTTTGCTGATATTGCTAATTATTTAGTTTCAGGAAAATTTCCTTCAATTATGAATGCAAGGGATAAAAGAAAATCATTAATGATAGTGCAAGATATTCATGGGTCGCTAATGAGTTGTACAAGACAGGTTTAGATTTGATTATTAGAAGGTGTGTTCATGAAGATGAGATGCCTGAAATTCTCAAGGCATTTCATGATGAACCTTGTGGCGGACACTTTGCAGATAAGAGGACAGCTTATAAGATCCTTAATTTAGGATATTATTGGCCATCTTTGTTTAAAGATGCAAGGGAGTATGTAAAAAGGTGTGACAGTTGCCAAAGGGTAGGGAAACCTTCTCCTTCAGGTGAGATGCTATTACAACCTCAGGTACACATTGAACCTTTTGAAAAATGGGCTTTGGATTTTGTAGGACCTATTAGTCCTCCATCAAGACAAAAGAAATATATATTAGTTTGCACTGATTATGTTACTAAGTGGGTAGAAGCTAAACCATTACTTGTTGCTAATGAATCATCTGTAGTTACTTTTCTTTTGAGGATATTTTTACTCGTTTTGGTGTCCCAAGGGAAATTTTTACAGATCAAGGAGCTCAATTTACATCAAGGCTAGTGGAGCAAATGATGGAGAAGTACAAAATCAGACATAGAACATCTACTCCTTATCATCCACAAGCAAATGGTCAAGTGGAATCCACTAACAAAGTCATTGAAGGTATCCTAACAAAGACTGCTCATCTACATAGAAGAGATTGGGTAGATAGGCTTCCTGAAGCCTTGTGGGCCTATAGAACTACATGGAGAAACACAACAGGCCATACTCCTTATGAGCTTGTTTATGGAAAGCAAGTTTTGTTTCCTATAGAGTTCCAAATCCAAACATTCAAGATGGCAGTTCAGCTAGGACTTGATCTAACGGAGGTACAGAAGCATAGACTGGAGCAAATTAATGAATTGGATGAGATCAGACAAGATGCAGTTCAGAAAACAAGTCTAGTCCAACAGCAAAGGGCTAGATGGCATGACAAGTACATCAAAGAGAAGAAATTTAAAGAGGGTGATTGGCCTCTCTTGTTTGATTCAAAATTCAAGGATTTTCAAGGGAAATTTCAGACACATTGGCTTGGGCCATATGAAATTGTTCGAATTTTTGATAATGGGGCAATAAAAATCAGAACTATAGATGAAGAGGAGGTCACTTTTCTTGTGAATGGCCATAGACTGAAGCTATACCACAAGCCACTCTCAAGAGAAGAGTTTGTCAAGAAGTTCCAAGGAGACAATGATGTGAAGTTAATGAAGAAGAGTCTCTCTTCTTCATCAACTTGATTAAATTTTCTGAAGCATTTCTCTTTGAAAAAAAAAAAAAAATATAAAAAAAAAATAAAAAAAAAATAAATAAAGGTATAAACATGAAAACCAATCACTGATTGGCATGTTTATACAGAAAAGATAGGGTGAAAATCAGAGTTTCTCTGACACTCTAACTTTTCCCATTTTTGTTTCTAAGCAGTTGTTATAAAAATCATAAGTTCAGTGCCATAGTACTTATGATTCATTTCATCTCATTCCATTCACTATCCATCCATACTTCATCTCATCCATCATTCACATTTCATTCCATTTCATTCCATTCATTTCACTCCATCTTCCATTCACTTCATTTTCATGTCAAAACATAGAATTTGATATCTTGCTGCAAGTGAATAAAAATATGCCATGAATTGCAGTACATCCCTTATGTTCCTTCATTCCATGAACTGAATCCATTCTTATTCCATTATCCACTTCATAATCCATCATCCATTTCATCCATTTTCATAAACATTTCACCCATCTCCCAGAAACATTTCATTTTCATGATAAAAGTGTTCTACAGGGACATTCTGCATCTCAGTGTACATTCTGTAGCTGATCGGCCTTTTCTGCAGCCCGATAGTCTTTCCACAGCTACAAGTCCTGAAGGCATCAACCAGCAGACATCAGAGTTACAACAAAGTGATCCAGTGAATTCATGAATCAAAGACATCAAGAAAATAGTGAAATATTCCTCCAAAAATGAGCAAAGAAGACAAAGGCTACGAAAACATCAAGGGCAGAGGTAACAAATTTAAATTACGATGGCAATTCATGAAAATTTAGCATAGTTTAGTTGTGGATTATTCAAAAAGTTGTTTTAATTATTTTATTGATCAAACACCAAACAAAACCCTCTATAGACTTTGTATTAAAACTTCCAATTCAAATTTTCTATCCAATAGCATTTGAGCGGTGGAACGGCCAAATCATTTGAATTTCCCACGACTCTTAACCAAGTTCTTTAATGATGAAGATTTTTCCTGCCGTCGTAAATCCTCCGCCGTCTCCTCAAATCATTAATGCAATCCTCCACCTCACTTCACCACTCTATGCCATGACCATTTGCCATAACGTCATTCCATAGCCAGTATTCCATTCCGAAGGCAGAAGCATTATTATCATCAGGGGCAGAACAGAAGAGGTACATTGGAAGCATAACGGTGTGAGAACTCAATGAATAGAGAGCATATCACTGAGAACAAAGTTTGGAGCATTTTCACTGTCAACACAGAATTGTGGTCGTGTAGAGTTTAAAGCCTGTTGCTACCAGAAGACAGAGGTGCTAAAATTGAAGACTTTGCTACCAAAGACAGAGGTGTGGTAGTAATTGAAGTTTGAAGTCTGTTATTACCAAAGACAGAGGTGTGGTAGTAATTGAAGTTTGAAGTCTGTTATTACCAAAGACAGAGAGGCTGTAGTGTTGAATTTGAAGCATACCATTTGCTATCAGAGACAGAGGTTGAGTTTGAAGTCTGGTGTTACTAGAAACATAAGCGTTTTTCAGTGATTGAGTTTGAAGACTTCTGTTACCAAAGACGGAGGTATTGCAAAAAAAGAAATTTGAAATCATCTACCACTATCTATCAGAGACACATTAGCTCGAAAATTGAAATTGCTTCCATATCATTCCAAGGTTCAACAGAAGTACATCAGTCCGAGGATTCGAAGGCATTTTTCAAACAGAGGCATACAAACCAGAGATTTTTAAGACTGTAGCTATTTCAAAGGTATGTTCTTCCAAAATTGAAGCCATTTTTATTTAGAGCTTGAAGCCATTTTTAATCCAAAAGTAAAAGCCATTGTTTTGTGGATAGAGAAGAGTGTTAATTAATAGTGAAAAATCATGGGTTTCATCGTAAGGATTGAGCCTATAGGATCAAAATATTTAGAAGGTTATCCACAATGCAAGGAGATGCTACAACAAATAGGATGGCTCCAACTCTTGGAAAAGTTTAATGGTTGCCATAAGGAAGTCACCAAAACATTTGCTAGATCATTCCAAGGCACTGAGGTTGAAATAGGAGATGTTAAGTTTACTGTTAATGAAGTTTTTATAGCAGAGGCTACAGGATTATCCAGAGCTGGGGAAAGATGGTTTAAAAATAGGTAATTCCATAATGACTCATGGAAACAAATCTTAAAATCACCAAACATGGATGTTAGTGTGTTCAAGAAGGGAATTCCCAGTACAGCATTGAAGAGCAAATGGAGGAATATACTACTTCTTTTACAAAAAATTGTTACATGTGAGGGTAGGTATGGGACATTTTATGTCTACCATATGAGACTAATGTTGCATTTTCTAGGAGAAGATTTGAATTTACCATATTTCTTGTATCAAAGTCTGAAAAAAATGGCTTCCTATGTTTAGAGAAGAGTTCAGTTTTTGGAAACAACCCTGTATCATCATGGGTTAATCAAAATTTTAGTTGAGCATCATCTATCTAAATCAAATGATACATGGGATGACTTCTTAATAAGAAATCATTTTGAAGAAGCAAAAGAACTATCACCTGAACCACAGGCCACAAAGAGAAGTAGGAGATGGAGGACTCCAACAGGTAAAATTGACAAACCGGTTCAAGAAAGCAGTGAAGAAGTCATTTTGGAGAAGTTGACTAGAATCAAGAGTCAACTCAAGGCAGAGAAGGTAATCAAGGAATCTGTTATAGAAAAAGGTGAGGGTTCCTCTCAACTTAGGAGAAGCCACAGATTAAAAGGAAAACTGAAGAAAACATCAATCAAACAAACAGGGGTAATCAATATTGAAGATGAAGAAACATCCATGGAAGAGTATGATGATGAATATTTTTATGAAGGCACCCCTGAGATTGATCCTGCTCAACAGGATATCTATGATTATGTGGAAACTTTAGAGAGAACAGCTTCAGAAAGAGAAGAGAGAACCCCCAGTCCTCCACTAACTGAAATTGATATATTGAGGAGGGATAGGTATGAGTTGGAGGTGTTGAATAGACACATCAAAAATGAGAATGAAATTCTCAAAGATCAAATCAAGCTCAAGACTGACATGAACTCAACCTTATCCCTGCATATAGAGAAAATGGAGAGAACCAATGAGAAGATGAAGACAAGGAACAGAAAGTTGATCAGAGCACTCACAAACCTCAGGTTCAAACTTGTGATCAGGAAACCCAGAAGGCCTTTAGCATGCAGACAAAGGAAAAGAAGGGGATTAGATGTCCTTGCAGAAGCCTCAGAATTCATAGGATAATTTTCATGAGGACATGCAAAGAGACAACAGTGGGGGTATGTTGAGCCTCAAATTTGTGCTTTCCTTCACCTCATTTTACCTCATTCTCCCTTGTCCATTTCTATTTTAAACCCAATTGATCAATAAAAATAGTTAAAATTACTTCTAGAATGGTTTACATGACTAACTTGTTGAATTTTGTGATTGTTGCCATTGTTAAGCATTTTGACCGGAACTAGCTGCAGAATGCAGGCATTCTGTAGCTAACCGGCGATTCTGCAGCTACCTTTATGTTTGAGCATGTTCCAGGTGGCCACTTGAGGAAAAACGCATATGGGCATGATCCACGCCGTGCCTACATGGTGTGTTGCTCGTCATGGAAGAGGAAATGGATTCTGGGTACGGTTATGCACGTGTGAACACATTTGTGAAGGAAGACTCCTACTAGGACTGTCACAGTCCAGGTGTCTTTTCTCCTTTACGCAGCCACCTTAAAGACTCCTAAGATGATTTGGATTAGGAAGACATCATTCCTAAATTATTGTAATTATTTTTACTTGCATTTACTTTATAAACTCTTGAGTAGGCCGAGAGCTTAGTTAGAAATTTTGTGAAGATTTGCTGCTAGATTTTGGTGTAAACTCTGTGTTACGTCTTTTAAGACACAGAGCATTATGTTCAAACTATTGCATCGTTAATGGAGCAGACAAAATTATCTTGAAGGCGTGATTTAATTGTGAAGTCGAATGTCGTCAAGTGGTAGAGGGCCCCTGCCCCTTGAACGGATTTCCTTAGCGTAAACTAGATAAGTTCTTCCTAGCTGTCTTTACGTTCTGCATATTGAATTAGTAGTTGTTGTGTTTTATATACTGTGGTCGTACTCATTCCAGTTCTTCCATAAGAAGACATCCTTCCAACAGACCAAAATGATGAATGTTTAAATGACTATGGTATTGTAGGATAGGAGTTAAATTTATATTTGTTTTCAACTAGCTACTGTAGTCATATTCGTTCCAGTTCTTCCACAAGAAGACACTTTGCCAATAAATTAAAACGATGAATGTTTAATGACTATGGTACTGTAGGATAGGAGTTGTATTTGTTTTTTTAACTAGCTACTGTAGTCATATTCGTTCCAGTTCTTCCATAAGAAGACACTTTGCCAATAAATTAAAACGATGAATGTTTAATGACTATGGTACTGTAGGATAGGAGTTGTATTTGTTTTTAACTAGAGACTGTAGTTATATTCATTCTAGTTCTTTCACAAGAAGACATTCTTCCAACAGATCATAACAATGAATGATGAATAGCTATAGTGTTATAGGAGTTAGTTGTAGTTTCTAGTCTTCACTATCACAGTTGTACTTGTCCTAATCATTCTTCCACAAGAAGAAATTCTTCCAAGACATCCTTAAGAAGTTCAAGATATAACTGTGATGTGACAACTTAGTTTCATTTGCTTTCAGTTCATTTGCTTTCAATTGCATACAAGTCCACAGTCAAAATTGTTCTACTCTTCCACAAGAAGGAACTCTTCCAAAATATCACTCATGATGAAAAAACCGATTGTGTAACTTCATAGGATAGTGCATGTTAATTAGAATGCTCCGGAGTTTCATTTTGCATTTAATTCATGTCCAGCTACTTCATTTCAAAGTTTGTTGATGGCTTATGGTTTAACATTGTTCTAGTTTAGAAGCATCTTAAGCTCATGTTTAAATCAATTCATTGCACTCATATCTCATAGTCACACTGTCACCCTTTGCACAGTAGATCACTTTAGTTGATAGGATTCCTAAGACAGCCTTGATTATTTACAAATATCTTTTTGTTCTGAAAACCATCAGTGATCCATAACTTTAGGAACAGAAGATAACATCATTACAAGGTCTGAAATATCTCTGCAAATTCCTCACTATAAACAGAGCTCTTCCTCAACAGAACTACCCTGAAAAGAAACCAATAACTCTTGGAGAATAGACTCTGACCTTCAATTGAAATTGCAGAATAGAACTAGGAATTAGTCATGGAATAGATGAGTTTAGAATAGAATATTGCATCATGATTAGTGTCTAATTTCCTAGTTAGAAAACTTGCATATTTAAGTGATCATTTCTCAAAGTCTAGTTTGTGTCATTTGTTTAAAAAGTCATCATCAAGCTCTTGTTTCTATTCAATCATAGTTTAGATGTTGCTTCAGTATTTTTTATTACATTTGCCATTCCATACATTAGGCTCAACTATGTTCTTGACCACCAATTTCTTTTCATTAGTTTTCTAGACATTTCCATTGTAAACACAAAACTTCAAAAGACCAAAAACAACATAAATCAACATAAAAGACCAAAACATCACAAAACACTACACACAATGCACTAGGAAACAAGCACCTAGGTACATATGGTACATTTCACTTCAGCAGTTTACAAATCCTGGTTGACAATTAAATGAACTCAGTTTAGGAGACTAGATTGAGGCACAACAAGGTCTACTAGCAAGTCCCATTTTCAACTTGCCTATGGAACTGACACAATTTTTCCGACACAATTAGCATTTCTAGTTATGAGATTTTTACAAGAGTCATATGAGGAAGTTGATGATTTCATAAGGAGAATCAATCAAATAATTGAATTAAACCAAGACATAGATGCAACTCAATTCAAGCTAAGTCAATATCAAAATAAAATGAAATTTTTATTTGACATAAAGGCTAGAGAAAGGGATTTTAGACAAGGTGACTTGGTTTTAATATGGGATACCTGAAGAGAAGATAGAGGCAAGCATGGTAAATATGAAAATTTGTGGTTGGGACCATTCAACATTGCAGAAGTAAGAGGTAACAACACTTTTATTTTGTAGAACCTAGAAGGACAACACTCTTCATTGCCAGTCAATGGGCAGTACCTCAAACATTGCATTTAGTAATAAAGATGCTTGCAGGCATATTTCATTGTAAATTTCAAGTTTTCTTTAAATTTCATTGTCAAAGTGTGATTTTCACAACAAAGACTCCATATCTCGAGGATAAGGTACATGGATTGGCAAGATCTCTGCATCCCGCAGGGGGAAGCAGTTCCCAGATGGAGCCAATTTTGTAACTTATTTTTATCATGTCATATTTTCCATTTATTTTTATGTTGAGAAAAAAAAAAAAAACAAATATAAAAGATATTGAAAGTAAAATAAATAAGAAAAAATAAAAAAATATGAAAAAATAATAAATAGGATTTTAAAAATACAAATATATGAAAAAATAGAAAAAATATCAAATCCTAAAGTTATTAATACGCTCCTTTAAATGCCTTCGTAAATTTTATTAATTAAATTAATCCTTTTAGTTTAATTTAATAGAATATTAATTAATTAGTTTATTGTAATTAATATTTGCTAATATTATTTATTTGACATTTTTTGTCACTTATGGTAATCATCATGCACTTGTCAATGACCAAGATTACCCCCACCTTGATGAAATACGGGGGATGTATTTCGTACCCCACCCCAACCCTCGCACTTTCTATGTTTAATCGGGGGGGGGGTTTCGAAAATCAGTTTAAATAAATATAGCCCAGATTACATGTCCTCATCAGAGCATTTTAGAACCCCCCCCCCCCCCCCCCAACCTTCCAAAACCATTTACTTCCTACTGCCCTGAAAACAACCTTTCCTCCGCTTCGCTCTCGCTGTCACTTCCTCACACTTTGCCACATGCTCATCACTCATTCACTCGACCTATTATATCGTTATTTCTTCGCCAAATGACCAATTAACCCGTGTATCTTCTCGCCAATGTCTAATTGCATTAATTAGAAGTTCCAAAAATATAATATTACCCAAATAAGCTGTAAATTATCCCACCACCATTCAATATATTTTTCCTCTCGTCCTCTTTCAGCAGCGCAACTAATCCAACTTCCATCCAACTCCATTAAATCTCCATATAACCAAATGAAAAAATTCCTAGTAATTCGATACACATGTTCCCAAGGCATTATTCAACATATCATCAAAATCTAAATTAGTAATTGAGAGTCCAATATTTCCCCCTATTATAAATTTAGATGATCTTCCTTTGGTGGACAAGCAATATAAGATCTGTGAAACCTAGTGTGAGTTTGATCTCTATGAACTCCACAACTGGGAGAATAAAAAATATTTTCATACTAGTGATGAACTAAATATGTGGGACTCCTTCCTGCCTCAATTCATTTTTCTACAGACCCATTTCTTCCCAGATTTTGTCACATGGTGTAATTTATGATACCTCCCAGGTCAGAAGGTTTTAATTAACCAAATTAATGAAGTTTTGTTCATTTTCACCCCTAATTCAATTTTCCAAATCCTTCAAGTCAATCCTACAATCCCCCTGCATCCATTTTCTATAGATTACCTTATGGAAATATATCAGAAGATCACCTTCTCCCATAGAATCAAAATCTTTGAAACATTTATTCCTGAAATTTCTGAATTACCAATAATTGCTCCTCTTCCATATTTCCAGAGATGCCTAGACATGTTATCTATATGGTTTCATGTCTGTTAGGTTATCCAAGTGACCAATGGGTCGATGAAGTAATTCTATGTTTTCTATCCGTATTTTTCAGCAGGAGAAAAATAATCATATATTTTAAACTATAGTGAGTATATGGTAGATTGTATTCATGATCAATTTCTCAAGTTTTCTACTGAAAGTGCTTTCAAGCATCAATCAGTCCTTGTATATTTTCTCATGTTTTTCCCGGAAGATAGATTTAGGTTTCCATTAAAAATATTAGATGCACAAGGAAATCCCCAGTCTGTAATTCATTGTACTTCGTTGGTAAGGAATAATACTTAAGAGTTCTCATTCTCAAACTATGTAAATAAATTTATTCACATGGCCTTATGTATTTTGAGTAGTGATGTTAAATCAGCAGAGGAAATGATAAAAAGTAAGAATATTGATATGCATCCACTGAGGAAACATCTGAAGCTTCCAACTATAGAATACCTACATGCCAAAGAAGTTGTACAATTGAAGGTAGACAAATAAAACATGTTCAAAATGATAATTGAAAAAAATCTCCAAATATAGAAACGGAAGATGAAATGGAAACATTATTAAAAGAGAAAGAACAACAACTTAGTGTTTCAGCAGTTATTCCTATAGCAACAAATTTTATTGCAGGCACTCCAACAAGGAGACATCCACAACAGCAATTTTTCCAATAGACACGCACTCATGTGATGTGGCAGCATATTTATCTAAAGCCATGGGAGACTTGACACTCAAAGGTCAAGATATTGAAAAACTCAGTTTACAATTGGAGAAACTACGAGAACAAAAATTGAACACTGATAATGCATATGTAGTTGAAATACTAAAATTTTTTAAGTTAACAAAAAAAATAGCTACATGTGAAAGTGAACCAATAATGGCTCAAACCATTTCTCAAGAAAAGGAAAGAATCTTGTTAGATATAAATGAGTTTATGACTGAGTTGTGGCGTTCTATAGAAATAATTTTTGAACAGGAAGAATTGTTGCAGAAGTCAAAGGAAGCAGTGACTGAGGTGAAGAGAGGCCTATATAAAAAACCAAGATATTCTATTAGGATAATCAGAGTCCTTAACTCAAAAAAAAAAGGAGAGATCGAAAATTGTGCAATTGAGGACAGAACTAAAACTATCCTGGAGGTGAGAAATGTTCTTACCAAAAGAAACCTAATGCTACAACTAGAAAATAAATGTCATAATCTGGAATTTCAAATTAAGAAGTTTAACATAAAATTTAACATTTTACACCAAAAAGGATTTCCAGTTCTGCAAGGCATTGGTGATAAATTAATTCCTCTTGAACAGTATCAACATAGTGTTATGAAACCAACTCCCAAAATAGAAGAAAAAAGATATCAACGCCTTAGAAATCAGCCACTTCAAGGGGGAACCGCCTTTAAATTACATAAATGAACATTTCTTGGATGATACAAATGAAAAAACCTCCTTTCTATATATAGGAGTCCATGGGGTCAGAATATAATCCTAGTCGACCTAACAATAATAATGTAGAGGCACAACAATAAAAATAGTGGTATTTTATGGGGCACAATAATAACAATATAGGGAATATAGGGGTACAACAATAACAATAATAAGGGACTACACTAGTAATATAGGGACTTAACATGCCCCTCTCCTTCCAAAAAGTGTCGTCCTCAACATTTGAGTAGTTATAGATGATTATGTATAAAATTCTCATCCTCCTATGTGGAATCTTCAATGGGTAAGTTCTTCCACTTTATAAGATACTCTAAAATTGATAGATTTCATAGCTGTCGAGTTCTTGTTTTTGTGACTACTTCAGGGTCAAATATGAATTTTCATTCCTCATCAAGTTCTGGAAATATATTTTGAATTGGAATTTTGTCACCTATAACCCTATTTAAGCATGAAACATGGAAAATTGGTTGTACTCAGGAATATGCGAGAAGCTCCAATTTGTATTCCATAGTACCAATATTTTGCAACACATTGTAAGGAACATAGTAATTTGGTGATAATTTATTATACTTCATAGGTTTCTTGAGGGAAATTTGCTTGTATGGTGTAGCCTTAAAAATATCTAGTTGCCTACATCATAACTTCTCTCACTGCGATGTTGATTTTCATGTTGTTTCATTCAATTCGGTGCCAAAATTAAGTTATCCTTTAAGACTTGGAGAACTTGTTGTTGATGCTCGATGTGATCTTCCATTGCTTTAGCATTAGAATTTTCTCTTAAATATGATGTGATGGACGGTGAATGATATAAAATAAAGTTCCATAAATGGGGTCATTTTTGTTGCAATGTGGAAGGAAGTGTTATACCACCATTCAGCCAGAGGTAACCACTTGGTCCATTGTGTTTTCTTATTAGATACAAAGCAACGAATATATCCTTCCAAAAATTTGTTCACTATCTCAATTTTCCCATTGTATTTAGGATGATAACATGAGCTATGATCTAGTTTAGTACCCATACAGAAAATAATTTTGTCTAAAAAATTCCAGTGAAAATGGGATCTCTATCGCTTACAATAATATTTGGGTTTCCATGTAGCTTTTGAATTGTTTACATAAATGCAGTAGCAATTGTACTTTCTTCAAATGGATGATATAATGCAGAAAATTTTACATACTTGGTAAGTATATCAACTAATACCATGATGACACTCTTTCCAAGTTATGGGCTGCCTAGGGTTTACAGTGCACACATGAACAATTTTTCTTAAAAATGTGTTTCTGACAAAATAAAGATGAATTTTTCAAATGTGAAAGAGGTTTTTTTTCACCATATACCAAGGACGAAAACATCCTTCCTTTTATACACAAGTATTATGATTACGTAGAAATTCCAAAAATACAATTTCCACTTGAGGTTTTCTGCACTTTTGGACAACTTAACTTCAAGACAAATTTTCAGGGGTTTGGAGAAGGTTTTTGCAATGCTTGATGACTCCATTGTGTAGCAGACATCCAAATATTTCCAATGGTACCTTCAGATATTTATTTAGACACCTATAAGGCCTCAAAAATTCAATTTTCCTTAGCTCTCTATGTTTTCTCTAAGCTCACTACGCTTTCTCTAATTTCACTATGCTTTCTCCAGAAGGAAAATTTTCACTGAAATCTTGACCTAGTTTGACTTTTTACTGATGTAATTGATTAATGATGATTTCATTAGGTTTAATTGAGCAGGTAAATGGTAAAATAGGGTAGATACATTCTTATTAATGTAATTTTGGTCAATTCTATATAGTTTCCTATGACGAGGTGAACTGGTTGACCTCCACTAGACATTAGGGTTTATTGAGCTTATCATGTAATCAACTCCAAAAATGATGGATTCAACCCCTGAGAGAGGGAATATGTTTTTTTGGTCTATATCTATCATTTTCAGAGTCATTTGACTAGTTTTACATGAGAGGATTGTAATCTTGTATTTTGTACTTTCACTTTCATATTCAGAAATCAAAGGATGCAGTTGCAACTATTAACTAGGAATTCATGTGCAGTGAGCTTATGATTATGTATTTTCTCTATTATAGTCTTTATTGAATGATATATAGCTCCTATTTCCATATATTGTGTCTTAAGTGGCTTTCCTTACATTTAATAGGAAAAATTATATTAGTTTAGCTCTGTTTATATGGAAATGTCATTTTATGTTTCATGATTCTAGTTTAATGAATTCATGATTGAACATGCTCGTTAAATCCCTCTAGTTTTTCAAACTCTCCACTATACCTACAAAAACCTAAATCCATAATATATCCACTTCTACCTTGCTCTTTTATATATTTGCAGTTGTAAACCCTTTGATACCTAGACCTAGCTACTTGGTTTCATACCTAATCCAACACCAAACCCTAAAACATTCAAAGCCTATTTAAGCCTATCATATCTAGCCTAATATATTTCACGTCATAGTAAATCCTTGGCTTTGATCTCATTGATAGAGCCCTCACATCCTGGTAGGGCTAGCTGCTAGGTCAAAGTGGTCTATGGTTACATTTTTCAGTCTACTTTTCAACCTTCAGAGAACTAGTGGAGTGCTAACACCTCCCTTGCTTTGGTTATCCAATCTAGTTGGATAATATAAATGGCACAAAGTAATGCTTCCACATCCTCATCCTTTATTGAGAGTGCATCTGCACCAACCTTTAACTTCCCTTTTTTGTAGATGATTTCAAAGTCATAACCCAACATATTTGTGACCTATTTTTGTTTCTCTTCTGAATATAGTCTTTGTTCCTAAATGTATTTAAGACTATCATGATCAGTTTTTACCTTGAAGTGTCTTCCCATTAGGTAATTTTTCCATTTCTTTAGTGCATGTAGTATTTCCAACATCTCGTTATCATAAATAGTTTTTTGTAAATACTTTCCTTAGATTGGAAGACTTTCAAAAGAAATGGGTCTTCCTTCTTGTATTAAAACAATACCATATCTATTCCTGAGGCATCAAATTCCACAATAAAGGTTTTTTTTAAGTCTGGCGTAGCTAAGATAGGTGCTTGCAACATTTCCTCTTTACGATTTTCAAAGGCCTTAGTTTCTTCAGTTTTCCATGAAAGAGCATCTTTCTTCAATAATGTTGTTAGAGGTGTTGCTATTCTCCGATAATTATTAAAAAACTTGTGATAATAACCTGTTAACGTAAAAAATCCTCGCAAATGATTTATGGTTGTGGAGACTTTCCATTACTTAATGGATTTAATTCTGTTAGGGTCTACCTTAACACCCTCTTGAGATACAATATGACCCAGATGTTCCACCTCTTGTACTCCAAAGAAATATTTGGAGGTTTTTGCATATAATTGTTTCTCCTCCAATACTTTGAGAACCCTATCAACATGTTGAACATGATCCTTCCAAGACACGATGTAGATTAGTATATCATCAAAAAATACTAACACAAATTTTCTAAGAAAGGGTTTGAAAATGGAATTCATCAATCCTTGAAATGTAGAAAAGGTGCATTTGTAAGGCCAAAAGGTAGACCAAAAATTCATAATGACCCTTATGAGTTATAAATTTTGTTTTCAAAATTTCTTCAGTATTAATTCTAATTTGATGATATCATGAACGAATATCCAACTTGGTGAAATATATTTCTCCATGTAATTAATCCAATAATTCATCAATCACAGAAACAAGAAATTTATCTTTAATAGTGAGCTTATTGAGCTCCTTATAATTCAGACACATGAGCCATGATCCATCCTTATTGTGCACCAATACTACTAGAGTAGATAAAAAACTTTGACTTGGTTGAATTATACCATCCTCTAGCACTTCTGCAATCATACGTTAAATTTCACTCTTTTGGACATAAGGATATATGTAAGGCCTGATGTTTGATGTAACACATCCTGGAATCATATGAATAGCATTATCATGATCACGAATATGTGGGAGTCCTTTGGGAGTTTCAAATGCCTTGGAATGATTTTCCAAGGCTTTTTGGAGATATGAAGAAATATATGATTTTGATGTTGGAAATTATAGTGAGCATAACTGTGAAATTATGCCTCATTTTTCTTTCTTCAAAAGATTTATCATGAATTTATAGCTTATGATCTTTCCCAGCTTCCTTTGATACCCCATAATTCAACTTTCGTTCCTTCCGAAAAAAAATTCAAGAAAAATTATTGAATTAAAACCTACCGTCCCCAAAGATTGTAACCATTGTACTCCTAGTACAACATCAGTACCACCCATTGGAATGCAGAGTGTTTGAATATTCAATACATATTCCACCATGGTTAGCTTGATATTATGGCACTTTCCAAAGAAATTTATAGTTCCTCCATTTGCAACCATCACTTGACACTCTGGTGTTGGGTATAGGAACCAATTCAATTCCTTGGCTACCTTACAATGAATAAATATGTCCTTCTATCTTGAGAGTTTGAGGAGTGGTAATTCCTACCAATGCATTACATGATATGTTTAGATTCATTTCTTATTTCTCTATGGTTGGTTCCTGGTGTATATCCTCTTCTTTTGAAGTTTCTTGTTCATTTTCTTCCTCCTCTTCACAATCTATGTAAAATAGTTTCTTCTCAACACACTTATGAACTTTAGTGTATTTTCTATCACAATTGTAGCAAAGCCCTTTTGCTCATTTTCTTCCAATTATTTTGGTTTCAACCTTGTAGGTTGTGGAATTCTAGGTGTAGCAAAACTTCCATCTTGATAGTTGTGAATGGCAGGCTTCCTTGTCACCATAATTTTTATTTCAATTTTTCTTACCAATATGAATGTCTTCTCTAATGAATCAGGTTCCCAAAGGCGAACCTCATGTTGGAATATTTCCTTTAAATTTACTATGAATACATCAATCATATGTTCCTATGGAATATTAATTACCCTTATATTCAATTTTGGGAAGTCCCCAATGTGCTCCACCATTGAACCCTTTTGTTTGAGATTTATCAATTGGCTAAAGAATGTGTTGCTCTTTGTATTGTCATAATGTGCTATAATTTCCTCCGTAAAAATTGACCAAGTGAATTTTTTTTATGATATCAAAGCCATCGATACCATACAAATGTATCGTGTTCTAAATATAAAGTTGCAATATGTACCTTTTGTGTGTTTTTCACATTATGGAGATAAAAATATTTCTCCATATGTAGTATCCATGTTATGAGATCCTTGCCATCAAAATTCCTCATATCGATCTTTGGAATATGGTGGGTCTTAAATCCAACATTAGATTTTATGAAATCATGATTAATGCTTATTTTGTTCTCATCATGAGTTTCCTCTACAACCTTTTCACAATTAGGAATCATTTCTTGTAGCAAGTTTTTCAAAACTTCCATGTTTGCTTTTAGTTTTTCTTCTATACCATCGATCTTAGATTCCATGCCATCCATGCCATTCTGTAAACCATCATTATTATTGATGCCAGTATTCTGCTATAAAACATATCCTAGCATATAATAGCATGTGTGCTTCCTTCAACATGAATATTCTCAAGAAAACTCTTCATTAAAAACTACATTTGATTCAATTTAACATATACATAAAGAAAAGAGAGCCATACAAACAAAAATACTAATATATAATAAAAAAAGAAATTCCTTGGCCAAATATTACAATGGATGGCCTCTCGGCTCTCGACCCTTTTACAAAATCTCTCAAACCATCTCTCTCTCTCGCTCTGCATTCCTCACTGTTTTCCCATCCTCACACACTCATATTTATACATAATAATGAATTTATTCTAATCCATAATTTCCTCCACACAAATATTAACTAAAATCTAAACTATATTTATCCTTATTTGGACTCAACTAAGTCCCATTTAAGTAATTCCTAATCCCTAGATTATCTACCTAATTCAACTCCTCTCATATACTTAATTTATTAAAATAATATTTACAATAATCCTCACACTTACATTTTTCTCTATTAATTTATTAAAAATGAGCATAATAATTTATAAAATAATTAAAAGACATCACCCCCCTAATTACACAATATTTTAATAAAAACCAAGCAGGATGCTCCTACATCAGACTCCCCACGTAGAGAAGTTTCCATAGACTCATATCTATGAGGTTTGTCGCTTTTCTGTAATAATGCGATAGCCACAAGTCTTGACGACATGCTCCATCCAGGATTACAAACTCTGTTCTGTCGTTGGTCCTTTAAATATCAACTCCATTTTGTAATTCATCACTCACTCTGTCAATTAGATTCCATCGGATTCTCCAACACTTTCTTTTGCCAAGTCCTCGGAGAAGTTCCTCTTTGTTTGATGCTTCATCTCCAATTCTGCTAAACACTCAACTTTCTGCAATGAAGAATAATCAAGAACTCTTTCTTGATTACAACTATAGTCATTGATATTTCTTATAGTAACAAATTTCTCGTATGGTGTTGTACTTGCATTCATCAACAAACTGTTAGTTTTAAAAATATAAGACCTTTTGGCCTCTTTTGATGCGTCAAGCACCAATCTCCCATCATCGACTTTCTAGATATGGTAGATCCTATTTTGAACTGTTGGATGATTTCATCTTTATCCTGCTAGCTCAAAACTTTTGTTTCCTTTATGTCTCTAAGGACACAACTTCCTTGTTGCTTTTGATCTTTCATCTCAACCTCAAATAATTTTTTTTCAATTTCTCTGGTTTTGACATCATATCTGTTAATGTCATTTTCTGTATCTACAGTCACATTATTATTTGAAATTTTATAACATTCACTCAATTCTATAAATGTTAAAAACATTTCATCTTTATCATGCATAGTAACTGCAATCTCTTCTATATTAGGTTCTGCAAGTTTCATCTCCCCTTCAAGTTCCTTAAGCCATCGTTCCAAGAAATCTATTTCCATGTGAAATATTTTCAGCATTTTATCAAAACCTTCATTCCCAGCTTCATTCTTCTTTTAGAAATCTTCCTGAGTTATACTGGTTTCTGTATTATCACATTGCAAAATTCTTTCAGAAATTTCATTAAACAAATTCATTGGTTTACCTCCTTGGAATATCACTTCGGCATTCTCATTATGCTTTTTCTCCATAACAACTTCAACTGGTTTTCTTATCCCAAAAAAGAATTCATTTATGATTTCTTCTTGCTGCAACAAGTCAGTACCTTTCTCCTTTGAAAATAATTCTCCATCACACTTCACCTCAAGAGTTTCATTCATATCTGTGACAGTTTCACTAGACTTTCCACCATCTTTTGCACATCCTATAAATACACATAAACTATGAGATTTAAAAACACAAGGCTTCATAGCCTCATCTGCTTCTCTTGTCAACAATTCTTCTGAACTATTCCAATATTCCATGAGATCTTTCTCATTGATCTCGTCACCCAGAATTTCACCCTATTGTGGGCCACAAATGGAAACATCCATTTTCAACTCAGCCTCTCTGAGTTCTTCACATCTCAATTTCACACTCATCGTCTACTCGAGCTTCCTCAACTCTTCTGTCAACTGTATGTTTACCTGTTGTTCCCTCTTTGCATGTAGCTTCTGCCACCTCACTTTCTTCCTCATGGTCCAACCATGTGTTTGGTCTTTCACATTTCTCTACAATAACTCCATCAACAATTCAAGGTGAACTGTTATCTCAGCCTTCTCCCACTCATAATCTTTATCATTCAACTGCTCACATATGCCATTTACCTTGGATTTTTCCTTCTTATTTCTTCTGCTGTGGTTTTCATTGGATCTTCTGAAATGACTACCAACAATTATCTTCTCCTCCTTTGTGAACTTCATTGTTCATGTGTGGATTTCATTTAATCCACTTCTCAGCAAGCCTCCACACTTTCCATTCAACAATGCAAGCTCTCTTCCTGCACTTGATCACTTTCAGTTCTCTGTCTTGGAATCATCTCTAGGAAATTATTTTTCTTCACTTTGCTACAAACAACACTTTAGTAATGCTTGTGTTACAATTACCAAAATCTTTGGGTGTCGGGCTCTGCCGATCATGCACCCAATTAAATTTAGACCTTTGAAATAGCTTACGACTCTTTGACTTCAGAATTTACACCAACTCTTCATCTTGGATGAAAAATATTCAATCTTAACTCAAACTATCCAAACTTTCATTTGACCCTAACATCTGTTTTGACTTCAAGGCTTGCCAAATAATTATGATAGTGTATATTTTGACTTAATTCAAGTTATACAATCTTCTAATGAACATACACACCTAATACATTTTTAGGATGTAAAATCTTCACTCACTCTCATACTCCATTCTTATGAAATATCATCAGTTTCCCATTATCATTTCACATGATGTTGAAGTCTTTAATCGAAGTGCAATCCAGGTTTTCCAAGATTTTATTTTATGGTGAAAATAAATAAACCATTCAATTTTCAACATTCAAAAATACCTTTCTGAATTATCATAACTTATGCTCCCATTAAGGTTATTAATAAGCCTTCTCTTTGCAATTTCAACTCTCCGGACTTCACTCTTCTGTGTCATCTTTGTCACTGTGAATATTCGCATGCCCTTCATACCATAATCTTGTCATCTTAATGAAAACATTTTCCCTGTACTTCCATGCACCATACAACTACACAATATAAATTGTACATCAGTTCACATCTCTTCACCTGTGTACAGAGAACAAGCTATTCACATTTCAACCTCTTTGACGAATAATGTACAACTCATACATTGTTCCCATCCTGAATAATACCTCTTTAGATGCCACCACACGATGGTAAAAATAAATATCCTACAACATCAAGAAATTTGGTTTTCAACACAAATCAAAAGAATTCTCCCACTCCAACTACAAGATTTGGTTCAAAATGACTTAGCCAAAACTATGAAGAACCCACACTATGCATAATAAACCACCTTATATAAAAATGCATGTTTCTCTTTATATCACCCAAGATTAGTGCATTCTCCTTTTCCATTCATTTATGTAGAACTTAAATTCCTTTAAACTTACTGTGGTGATAAAACCCTTATACATCCGCATTTAAAAAAAATTCACTTTAATTCTGAACCACATGTTGACATATCTATAAATCATTCCCACAAAAATACTTATCTATAATTTCAATTTTTGTTAAGAAAATCAAAAATGTCAACATATAAAATGTTTGGCCACAATTTTACTTAACATATCTTTCCAATTTTCTACGCCCTTCTAATTTGTCCAAGTGAACCTACTCTCAGCCCATTGACTGGTCTCTTGTTAGG
Source organism: Pinus albicaulis (assembly GCA_034641835.2). Taxonomy (NCBI): domain Eukaryota; kingdom Viridiplantae; phylum Streptophyta; class Pinopsida; order Pinales; family Pinaceae; genus Pinus; species Pinus albicaulis. Next base: position 488,587,320 of record CM076572.1, read on the forward strand.
TCCCTATATCACTAGTATAGTCCCTTATTATTGTTAGTGTAACCCCCTTATTGTTATTATTGTACCCTTTTAACCCCCATTTTGTTATTATTGTGCCCTTAAATTATTATTGTTAGGTTGGCTAGGATTACATCATGGCCCACTAGGAATTACATTATGGCTCCATGGACTCTTACATATGTAAAGGAGGTTTTGCAAATTGTATCATCCAAGAATTGTGCATTTATGTAATGTATTGGAGGTTGGTACCTCGAAGTGGCTTATTTCTAAGGCGTTGATATCTCTTTTCTTCTATTTTTGAAGCTAGTTACACAACATTTGGTATCAGAGCTTTGGATTCTAGGGTTTCGCTGCTCCAAACAGGTCATCGTGGCATTTTTACTATAGATTTTTTTCTACGAAGTTTTAGAAGCTGAAATGTTTAGGGTACGAAGCTGAAAGCCTGAGGAATATTTTCAAAAACTTTTAGAGCTTGGTTCGCAATATTTTCAAAGATATGATCTGTGCAAGTTAGGTCTTTTTTCAGGCTCCTAAATAGGTCATCGTTGCATTTGCACTATAAAAAATTTTCTACGAAGGTTCAGAATATGAAATTTGTATGATGCGAAGCTGAAATCCTGGGGAAAGTCGTTAGAAAATTTCAGATCTTGGTTCGCAATAGTTTTGGAGATATGATCTGTGGAAGGTAGTGCTTTTTTAGGCTCCTGAATTGCATCTCAAAGAGGTGATCGTGGAAAAAGTTCAATAACTCTCTCTCTGGGCATCAGATTAGAGTTCCGTAAAAATTGGTCACAAGTACACAGAATGTATTTTCTTAGCTATCAATTTCAGAGACAAAGGACAAAACAGTGACACGTGGCAAGTCATACAAGTTCGCTCTACTGAACTAGTCCATAATTAGGTCATTGTGGGACATTGGACACAACTTTGTCTTGGAGAATTCAAATCAGGTCAGACCTGTGGCATTCAAAAGAGAATTCAGAGGGATACTTAAGTGTTGAATTTCAGATATAGAAGCACTGCAATCACAGAGATAATACAATTTCAATATCGAGCTCCTCAAAAGCAAGTAAAAGGTGTGTATTTTTTTTCCGAATTGCATAAGTCTTGTTTGAAGAATCAAGTTGAATTGATTGCAAGGGAATATTGTAGAATAGATATCAGTATTGGATTATAAAATGGCCCCAAAAAAGAATTCAACACCAATTAAGCCTTTGGAAATCTCTACTATGACTCATGAAGACGAAGAATTTCAACATGATCTATCAAAATTACAAGAGCAAGTGCAACAAATTTCACTCTCGGAAAGAGCAACAAAAAATGAAATGGAAGTTTTGAAGAAAGGCATGGAAGCTAAGATGGATGGTGTGCAAGCTAATATGGATGGCGTGCAAGATAATATGGATGGCATGGAAGCTAAGATGGATGGCATGGAGGCTGGCATGGAATCTAAGATGGATGACATGGAAGCTAAGATCGATGAGAAAATGGAAAACATGAAGAATTTTCTAAAAGCATACATGTAAGGTTTGACAAAGTTGATACAAGAAAGGTTTCCTAATGGTGAAAATATAGTAGAAGAAACTCATGATGAGAAAAAAATAAATGTTAATTGTGATTTCGTAAACTCTAATGTTGGCGGGAAGAACCACCATATTCCAAAGATGGATATGAGGAAGTTTGATGGAAAGGATCCTATAACATGGATACTACAGATGGAGCAATATTTTGATCTCCATAACATGAAAAACACACAAAAGGTACGCATTACAACTTTACATTTAGAACAAAATACATTTTTATGGTATCGATGGCTTTTCTCCCGTAAAAAAATTGTCACTTGGTCAATTTTTACGGAGGAAATGATAGCAAATTATGAGGATACAAAGAGCAACACCTTCTTTAGCCAATTGATAAATCTCAAACAAAAGGGTTTAGTGGGGCAGCACATTGAGGACTTCCAAAAATTGAATATAAGGGTAACTGATATTCCAGAGAACACAGGATTGATCTCTTCATAGGCACTTTAAAGGATAACATTCAACATGAAGTTCGCATTCTGGAACCTGATTCATTGGAGAAGGCATTCAGGTTGGCAAGAAAAGTTGAATGTAAAATTATGGCAACAAGGAAGCCTACCACTCAATTCTATAAAGAAGGAAGTGTGGCTACGCCTAGATTTCCACAACCTATAAGGTTGACACCACAACAATTGGAAGAAAAAAGAGCAAAAGGGCTTTGCTACAGTTGTGATAGCAAATACACTAAAGGTCATAAGTGTGCTGAAAAGAAATTATTTTACATAGATTGTGAAGAAGAAGAATAAAATGAACAAGAAGAGGATACACACCAGGAACCAGCCATAGAAGAGGAAGAAATGAATCCAACCATATCATGTAATGCACTGGCAGGAATTACCACTCCTCAAACTCTCAAGATAGCGGGACAGATCAAGAAGAAAAAGGTAATAGTGTTGATTGATTCAGGTAGCACCCATAATTTTATTCATTGTAAGGTAGCCAAGGAATTAAATTGTTTCCTATACCCAACACCAGAATTCCAAGTGATGGTTGCAAATGGAGGAACTATAAATCGCTCTGGGAAATGCCATAATATCAAGCTAACCATGGGGGAATATGTATTGAATAGTCCAATTCTTTCCATTCCTATGGGAGGTGCTGATGTTGTACTAGGAGTACAATGGTTAGAATCTTTGGGGACTGTAGCTTTTAATTTTCAAGAAATTTTCTTGAAATTTTTTTTAGAAGGAAAGGAAGTCGAATTACAGGGTATTGAAGGGAATCCAGGAAGGATAATAAGCTCTAATTTCATGAAAAAGATTCTAAAGAAAGAAAAACGAGGCGTAATTTCACAATTATGATCTCTAGAAGTTCCAACATCAAAATCATCTATTTCTACAAATCTCCAACAAGTCTTGGACAATCATTCCAAGGTGTTTGAAACTCCCAAAGGAATCCCACCTATTCGTGATCATGATCATGCTATTAATTTGATTCCAAGAAGTGTTCCTCCAAACATCAGGCCTTATAGATATCCTTACTTCCAAAAGAGCGAAATTGAACGTATGATTGCAGAAATGTTAGAGGCGGGTATAATTCAACCTAGTCAAAGTTCTTTCTCTGCTCCCGTAGTATTGGTACACAAGAAGGATGGATCATGGCGAATTTGTCCGGATTATAGGGAGCTCAATAAGCTCACCATTAAAGATAAATTTCCCATTCCTGTGATTTATGAATTATTGGATGAATTACATGGAGCAATTTATTTTACCAAGTTGGATCTTCGTTTAGGATATCATCAAATTAGAATGAAGACTGAAGATATTCCAAAAATAGCATTTCGAACTCATGAGGGTCATTATGAATTTTTGGTCATGCGTTTTGGCCTTACCAATGCACCTTCTACATTTCAAGGGTTGATGAATTCCATCTTCAAACCCTTCCTTAGAAAATTTGTGCTAGTATTTTTTGATGATATACTAATCTACAGCAGGTCTTGGAAGGATCATGTTGAACATGTTGATAGGGTGCTCAAACTATTACAGGAGAAACAATTATATGTAAAAAAATCCAAATGTTTGTTTGGAGTACAAGAGGTGGAATATTTGGGTCATATTGTATCTCACGAGGGTGTTAAAGTACACCCTAACAAGATTAAAGCCATTAAGGAATGGAAAGTCCCCACAACCATAAAGAAGTTACGAGGATTTCTCGGGTTAACAGGGTATTATCGCAAGTTTGTTAAGAATTATGGGAGAATAGCAGCACCTCTAACAAAATTATTGAAGAAAGATGCATTTTCATGGACTCCTGAAGCAACTAAGGCCTTTGAACATCTTAAAGAGGAAATGTGCCTAGCACCGGTCTTAGTTATGCCAGACTTCACAAAAACCTTTATTGTGGAATGTGATGCCTCAGGAAATGGAATTGGTGCTGTTTTAATGCAGGAAGGAAGACCCATTGCTTTTGAAAGTCGTCCAATCAAAGGAAAGTATTTACGGAAACCTATTTATGAGAAGGAAATGTTAGCAATACTGCATGCACTAAAGAAATGGCGAACTTACCTAATGGGAAGACACTTCAAGGTAAAAACTGATCATGATAGTCTTAAACACTTTTTTGAACAAAGACTATCTTCAGAAGAGCAGCAAAAATGGGTCACAAAGATGTTGGGTTATGACTTTGAAATAATCTACAAAAAAGGAAAGCTAAATGTTGTTGCAGATGCACTCTCAAGAAAGAATGAAGAGGTGGAAGCATTGCTTTGTGCCATTTCTATTATCCAACCAGATTGGATAACTGAAGCAAGAGATGAATGGAAGAAGGACAAACATGTATGGACACTCATCCAAAAGTTGCAGCAAGATCCTAGTACATCTGATACATTTAGTTGGAAAAATGATTCCTTATGGTACAAAGATCGCTTATATCTTTGTAAGAATTCCTATCTAAAACAAAAGATTCTTCTGGAATTGCACACTTCTCCTTTAGGAGGACACTCAGGATTTTTAAAAACTTACCACAGGGTGAAGAAAGAATTTTTTTGGGATGGCCTTAAATCTGATATTCAAAAGCTTGTGGCGGAATGTTTGGTTTGCCAGCAGAATAAAGTGGAAACAATTAAGACCCCGGGACTTCTACAACCTTTATCCATTCCAAGTCAACGTTGGGAGGAGATTTCAATGGATTTTATCACAGGTTTACCTAAGTCGGAAGGAAAGAGTGTCATCATGGTGGTAGTTGATAGACTTACCAAGTATGCACACTTTTGTGCATTATCTCATCCATTTAAAGCAAGTACAGTTGCTACTACATTTATGGATAGAATTAAAAAACTACATGGAAGCCCAAGGGTTATTGTGAGCGACAGAGATCCCATTTTTACTGGAAATTTTTGGACGGAGTTATTTTCTTGTTTGGGTACTCAATTAGCTCATAGCTCCTCTTATCATCCTCAATCTGATGGTCAAACTGAGATAGTAAATAAATGTTTGGAAGGATATCTTCGTTGTTTTGTATCTGATAAACAAACACAATGGGTCAAGTGGTTACCTCTTGCCGAATGGTGGTATAACACTTCCTTCCATACTGCAGCAAAAATGACCCCATTTATGGCACTTTATGGATATCATCCACCATCCATCACATCATCTTTAAGAGAAAATTCGAAGGTTAAAGCAGTGGAAGATCACATCGAGCATCAGCAAGAAGTTCTCCAACTCTTAAAGGATAACCTGAATTTGGCACAAAATCGAATGAAACAACAGGCAGATCAACATCGCAGCGAGAGAAGTTTTGATGTAGGAGATTGGGTATTTTTATAGCTACAACCATACAAACAAATGTCCCTCAAGCAAGCAAAGAAGGATAATAAATTATCGCCAAAGTACTATGGTCCTTACAAGGTGTTGCAAAAGATTGGTACTATGGCATACAAATTGGAGCTTCCTGCTTCTTCGCGAGTACATCCACTTTTCCATGTTTCATGCTTAAAGAAGGTTATAGGAGAAAATCTTCCAGTTCAAACAATATTGCCAGAACTTGATGAGGAAGGAAAAATCATATTGGAACCCGAAGCGGTCATGGAAACAAGAACTCGACAACTACGGAATCGATCAATTTCAGAGTATCTCATCAAGTGGAAGAACTTACCCACTGAATATTCTACATGGGAGGATGAGAATTTTATACAGAAGCACCCAGAGCTACTCAAGCGTGGAGGACAACACTTTTTTGAAGGAGAGGGGCATGTTAGGTCCCTATATTACTAGTATAGTCCCTTATTGTTGTTAGTGTAACCCCCTTATTGTTATTATTGTACCCTCGTAACCCCCATTTTGTTATTATTGTGCCCTTAAATTATTATTGTTAGGTTGGCTAGGATTACATTGTGGCCCACTAGGATTACATTATGGCCCCATGGACTCCTATATATAGAAAGGAGGTTTTGTAAATTGTATCATCCAAGAATTGTGCATTTATGTAATGTATTGGAGGTTGCCCCCTAGAAGTGGCTTATTTATAAGGCGTTGATATCTCTTTTCTTCTATTTTTGAAGCTGGTTACACAACATCTCTTCACAAGCAAGATCTCCAAATGCGCTTTCAACATTTCTGCCTATGCGAATTGCAAATTTGCAATTTTCACATTGCATCTCATTTTTACTGCTCCATGGCCCTTAATTATCACAGATCATGATTGTGCTTGCAAGCATTGAGATCTCCACCGATCTTCATCTCTCCTTGACACACAACTTCAAGCAGAACACAACTATGGGCTGCATTTAGTAAGTGAAAAAGAAGTTATTCTCAATACAATGGAATCTCCATATGTGATTGAATTCATGCTTTACTTTAATTTTATCATCATTCAGTTGATCACAAATTTTAGTAACAGTATTAGATAACCATCTTTGTGCATTGTGTGTTTGCAAGTAAGAAGAATCTTATAGAAGCCAAATCACACAATCATAGTGGTAGTGAAGAAGTTAATCTAAAGACACTGTCTCAATTACCTGTAAAGCATTAGTTGCATGCATTCTCCTACCAACCAGCAACTTCCTCCAAGACGAGCCCCATAAAAGGAAATTTACACCACACAATAGTTAACAACATGAGTCAAACTTCTAGTTTTATATCTAGTATATAAAATGATAAAAAAATATGGTTGCATCAATAAGATTTGGCAAGAACCATGTCGAAGGCACACTTTCTTCTAAATTTAGAAGTCATCTAGGAACTTCTGCCAAGCCATAAAAAATGAATTAAAAATTAAAAATAATGGGATAGAATACAACCAATGGTGGATCATCACTAGCGAATATTTGACAACCACTATGCAATATGTCAAACACTATCTCAGTGTTGCAAGATTTTTCTCCAGGCTTTTCTCTATTGCTATTCTTCCTGCCCCAAAAAAATATATTTGAGCAGCTTGCTTTGTCAACCCTTGGTTAAATATCCATTTCTCACTTATGATAATTCGTATCTTACGAATTTGAATTTCTTTACAAGGCCAATCACTTGAGAAATGTTGTCCTCACGCTTCCGCGGTTTCACTTATTCGCTAATGTAGTTGCCATTAAACTTATGAATGTATTTCCTCTGTGTTATGATCGGTGTAATTGCTCTTACACAACTGCTAGAAATTGCATCTGCCTAATACGTCTTCTGTAGGAATATCAATTTATGGCTTTTACCACAACTCCATGGAAACATTCATTCAACACCTCTTGTAATCGAAACTGTGGCATCCACTTTAAAAAAAATAAAAGCTGCCTTTCTTTGGGACCACTATCCACACAAAAAATCACATAGCCGTCAAGAAAACGTGACCAAATAATGTGATTTAAAACTAATTGTATTCATATTGGAATACATTGTATATAACATATATACCATACTCCATGGGTTATACAACTCTGTTAACGCATATGTAGTACACTGGTTATACCTTATGCCACATACCCATTTATTACATCATACCCCAGGGACCTGTGATATCATATGGATGCTTCTCACCATATGCCATACGTTATTCACGGTCATTAAACACGTTACCTGTGGTAACAATTTCTGCATCCACACACTTGGCTACAATTCCGCTATGTTGATGCTGCTCCTTCACTTCGCAGATTGAAATGGAAATCCGAGTAGAATTTCCAAGCTCGAAACAATATTTAAATCCTTTCACACACAATTTTCAACTCACAGTTCACTCCCTTTATGCCAGACTCACGCCACCTCCGCTGACATAAAATCACCTATGCTCTCAAACATGGAATCTGCTTAAGGAAGCACACGTTGTGTTCCCTTTACGCTAGCTGCATAACACATCTCCATTGTGAACTCATTCCTTCATTCACAACTCATACACAGCATATATATATATATATATAGTTTGCAGAATCAACGCAACACAATCTTGTACATATTTCAATCAACTCTCTCCCAGGCTCTGATCCCAAATGATGCCAGGATTCTACTATAAAACAAATCCTAGCATATAATAGCATGTGTGCTTCCTTCAACATGAATATTCTCAAGAAAAATCTTCATTAAAAAATTCATTTGATTCATTTTAACATATACATAAAGAAAAGAGAGCCATACAAACAAAAATACTGATATATAATAACATAATAAATTCCTTAGCCGAATATTACAATTGATGGCCTCTCGGCTCTTGGCCATTTTACAAAAGCTCTCAAACCATCTCTCTCTCTCGCTCTGTATTCCTCTCTATTTTTCCATCCTCACACACTCCTCATATTTATACATAATAATGAATTTACTCCAATCCATAATTTCCTCCACACAAATCTTAACTAAATCAAAATTATATATATATATATATATATAGTTTGTAGAATCAACGCAACACAATCTTGTACATATTTCAATCAACTCTCTCCCAGGCTCTGATCCCAAATGATGCCAGGATTCTGCTATAAAACAAATCCTAGCATATAATAGCATGTGTGCTTCCTTCAACATGAATATTCTCAAGAAAAATCTTCATTAAAAAATTCATTTGATTCATTTTAACATATACATAAAGAAAAGAGAGCCATACAAACAAAAATACTGATATATAATAACACAATAAATTCCTTAGCCGAATATTACAATTGATGGCCTCTCGGCTCTTGGCCATTTTACAAAAGCTCTCAAACCATCTCTCTCTCTCGCTCTGTATTCCTCTCTATTTTTCCATCCTCACATACTCCTCATATTTATACATAATAATGAATTTACTCCAATCCATAATTTCCTCCACACAAATCTTAACTAAATCAAAATTATATATATATATATATATATATATATATATATATTCTGAAAACTATATATATATATATATATATATATATAGTTTTCAGAATCAACGCAACACAATCTTGTACATATTTCAATCAACTCTCTCCCAGGCTCTGATCCCAAATGATGCCAGGATTCTGCTATAAAACAAATCCTAGCATATAATAGCATGTGTGCTTCCTTCAACATGAATATTCTCAAGAAAAATCTTCATTAAAAAATTCATTTGATTCATTTTAACATATACATAAAGAAAAGAGAGCCATACAAACAAAAATACTGATATATAATAACACAATAAATTCCTTAGCCTAATATTACAATTGATGGCCTCTCGGCTCTTGGCCATTTTACAAAAGCTCTCAAACCATCTCTCTCTCTTGCTCTGTATTCCTCTCTATTTTTCCATCCTCACACACTCCTCATATTTATACATAATAATGAATTTACTCCAATCCATAATTTCCTCCACACAAATCTTAACTAAATCAAAATTATATATATATATATATATAGTTTGCAGAATCAACACAACACAATCTTGTACATATTTCAATCAACTCTCTCCCAGGCTCTGATCCCAAATGATGCCAGGATTCTGCTATAAAACAAATCCTAGCATATAATAGCATGTGTGCTTCCTTCAACATGAATATTCTCAAGAAAAATCTTCATTAAAAAATTCATTTGATTCATTTTAACATATACATAAATAAAAGAGAGCCATACAAACAAAAATACTGATATATAATAACACAATAAATTCCTTAGCCGAATATTACAATTGATGGCCTCTCGGCTCTTGGCCATTTTACAAAAGCTCTCAAACCATCTCTCTCTCTCGCTCTGTATTCCTCTCTATTTTTCCATCCTCACACACTCCTCATATTTATACATAATAATGAATTTACTCCAATCCATAATTTCCTCCACACAAATCTTAACTAAAATCAAAAATTAGATTTATCCTTTTTTGGACTCAACTAAGTCCCGTTTAAGGAATTCCTAATCCCTAAATTATCTATCTAATTCAACTCCTCTCATATCCTTAATTTATTAAAAGAATATTTACAATAATCCTCACACTTACATTTTTCTCTCTTAATTTATTAAAAATGAGAATAATAATTTATAAAATAATTAAAAGAAATCACCCCCTAATTACACAATATTTTAATAAAAACCAAGCAGGATTCTCCTGCATCAATTATCCTCCACGCCATTCATCTTATCTTCCATGCTATTCATCTTAGCTTCCATGCCATTCATCTTAGCTTCCATGCCTTTCTTAAAAAATTTCATTTTAGCTTCCATGCCATTCATATTAGCTTCCATTCCTTTATTCAAACCATCCATTTAGCTTCCATTTCATTTTTGGTTACCTTTTACGAGAGCCTTGCACTTGGTCTTGTAATTTTGATATATCATGTTGCACTTCTTCCTCTTCATGAGTCATAATAAATCCTTATGAGGGATTAATGGGTGTTTAATTCTTTTTATGGGGAATTTTAGAACCTAATACTGATATCTATGCTTCAATATGCCCATGGAATCACTTGAAACTATTTTTTCAAACACGATTTATGCAATTTTTAAACAAAATACACGCCCTTTTCTTGCTTTTGAGGAGCTTGATATTGAAACTAATGTATCTCTATAATTTTGGATCCCTGAGATTTTATATTTAGTCCTTTAGTATCCCTCTAAATCTTCTTTCCAATTCCACAGGTCTAACCTGATTTTGATTCTTGAAGACAAAGTTATGCCTAATCTCCCACAATGACCTAATTATGGACTAGTTCAGTAGAGCGAAGCTGTATGACATACCATATGTCATTGTTTCCTCCTTTAGGTCTGAAATCAATACAAAGGAAACTAAAGTCCGTGTTATTTTGGCCACTTTTTACAAAATTCTAATCTGATACCCAAAGAGAGAGTTATGATGATTTTCCTAAGGTCACCTCTTTGAGAGGAAATTTGGGAGCCTGCAACAACCCTAACTTCTACAGATCATATCTTCGAAAATATTGTGAAACAAGATCTAAACTTTTTACATGAATTTCCTTAGGATTTCTTTGCAAATGGGTTTTTTCTCTATCTTCTAAAACTTCGTAGAAAAAAAATTATAGCGAAAATGTGGCGATGACCTGTTTGAAGTAGTGAAACCCTAGAATCCAAAGCTCTGATACCAAATGTTATGAAACCAGCTCCCAAAATAGAAGAAAAAATATATCAATGCCTTATAAATCACCCACTTCAAGGGGGAAAGCTCTTTTACATTACATAGATGAACAATTCTTGGATGATACAAATGAAAAAACCTCCTTTCTATATATAGGAGTCCATGGGGTCACAATATAATCCTAGCCGACCTAACAATAATAATGTAAGGGCACAACAATAACAATAGTTGTATTTTATGGGGCACAATAATAACAATATAGGGACTAAAGGGGCATAAAAATAACAATAAGGGGGCTACACTAACAATAATAAGGTACTACACTAGTAATATAGGGACGTAACACATAGACTACATGACATAACAGTGGATAAGGAAAAAATTGTAAAAATCAAGGGGCCATTACTGGCAAAGCTTTCATAGAGGTTTTAAGTTATGATTTAGTAATGAAGCATAAGGTAAAAAATTTATTCATAAATAAACCAACTTTTGAGAAGTATACTGAAGTCGATGAAGCAAACAAATAGCTAGTAAATTTTTCTATTCTTAATGAGGAAAGATGGGACAAACTGTGTGAGATAATCAATTTATTTCAACAAAAAGATGCACATTTTTAGGAATAGAGGACAGAATTCCAGGAATTAAAAACAAAAAAAATAAATTTTCAACTCCAGTCATCAGCAATTTTCCTTGAATTATGTGCAAGATATCAAATTAGTTCAGATTTCCTATCTTCTAGTTCTATTTTGTAAAAAAATCCAAATCAGTTGGATTGGATATTTTGTAATAAAGTTTTACCTTAATCTTGTCACAAGGGCCCAACCCTTCATACTTCGATTTACCTAGTACTTATATGATTGTAATTCCCTGAACTATTTCTGAAGATTAATCGAAGGATTCTAGACTCATTTTGAAGAAGATTTTGTTTTCATTCTCTAGTTTCTTATATGTTTCATTTTTATTTATTTTTCACATGTTTAAAGTTAATAGGAAATATGGGTAAGATAAGTTTAAGTATTAATCTTTTTGAAATACCCTTGCAAAGTTATAATCAATTATAGAGATTAATTGACTGAAATTGTCTGATTTAGTTAATTCCTCTACATGAATTAATTGTTGCTTCCTGTTATTTTAAATATGTTTTGTTTGGCTATAAAAATATTTTGTATGCATCATTTGTATATGACAAGTTAAATGCTATGTTTGAATGTTTAATGAAGCATATATATAATCTTAAATTCTATCTTTCAAAGAAAATTTAAAGCTTAAATTTGTTAAAGGTGAGGAATCAACCCTTTATTATATCAAAATTAATTAAGATTTTAATCTCTTTAAAAAATTAAAACAATGGTCATCAAAACCAAAACCAACCAAAATTTTAGATGTTTTGACAGAGTTCTTTAGCTTCGAATTGTCTACAAAGGAAAAAATAGTGGATATTTTAGGTTGGTTCACTATATTTCCATATTTCTAGTATATTGAATTTATGGATTTTGACTATTCATAAAGCTAGCATTAAAGAAGTGTTCTTATAAAATATCTGTAAATTATTTTCTAGGACATATCAGATAGAAAACATTTAGGCTCAGAGAGACATATAACATCTCATCTGGTAAAAACTTCACATTTTTATTATCTATACATTGTAACTTATATGTTATGGAAATTATGGAGTATTTATTAGTCCTACAACTAGTCCGAAACAAGTGGATGGGTAAAATAATCATATCCAATCCTAAAAAATATTCAATTTGACTGCCATTGGTTTCATTAAAAAGATGATAGAGAGAGGATTATATCTAAATTATTTGGATTTTAGGGTGCTATAATAGCTTCTCTACTCCAAATATCCTAATTTGATTAGTTCCCATGACCCCTCTCTAATCCTCTCCGGGGGGGGGGGGATGACTCGTTCCTCCACCTGATCCAGCTATAATCACATTCTTATCATCTCTCAGCCCACCTCGTGATCACCCCTTTATCTCCAAATTTGTTAAACACTTGGACTCCATACCTGATATTTATTTTCCCCCAAATATTCCTCATAAGGTAGCTCTATCCATTTCCAATTGATGGATGGTAGGGAAATTCACTAGTCTCTGGCCCTCTCCAACGATGTGAAAAAATGGATAGAGTGAAAATGGTCTCCAAAAATCAAAGGGTCCAAAATTTGAAGGGAAAATCTCAACTCAAAGAGGATACTTCACCTTATATTTTGAATACAAGGAATATAATACTTAATCTTCAAGAATGTACCATATTTCATATGATTCGAGGGTTATATTCTTGAATATATGGACCCTAGAATTTGATCCTAAACTTGACATCCCTAATGTTGTTCCAAACTAGGTTTTTATCCATCATCTCCTTCTCCATTGTTGGGTGGACGAATCAATAAGAACCATAGTGAATGCAATCATAAAATACATAAATAAAAGTGAACCAATGTTGAACATGAATGCATGTGCAAGGATCTTTGTAGAAGTTGATCTAGCCATAGGATTCCCTTAAGTAGTGAAGCTCAAGGTCGATAACTGGATGCATATTCAACAGTTATACTATGAAAAACTACCCTTCAAATACAATTTATGTCATTAATATGACCACTTCACTAATATATGTCCAAAACATTCTGCATCTGAATCCCAAGAGGCCTAAGATGAAAATTTGTGAATAATCAAGCGTAAAAATAACAACCCCAACAAATCTACTAAATAAATTGAGCCCTCACACCCTATATTTACTTCACCAAAACCTCACCATGCATCCTCTATTCATTATTATTCAAATTCCACCCCTTTATCTCAATCTAGTGCCTCTATGCCAAAATCCTCTAATACCATTTAGATTTTAGCCATTCTTCCTTTTGACTCAGGTAGCCTTTGAAGCTCCAACGAGATTTTGGTGGCCTTAAATGAACCACATTCCTCATTCCAACCTCATATTTACCATAAAATCATAGATCTCGATGAGATCGCCCCTCCTCCCACTCCCCCCCTCAGTTGATCCAAAAATTAATTTTTACATAGCTCACAATGATCCCATCTCCCTCTTCTCTAATCTTCCCCCAGCTTGCCTGAATCCCTCAACCCCCTCCTTTGTTGAAATTATAACCTAAAAAAATAAAAACAAGTTACAATGCCACCAGAATCAATTCAAAGGAAAACTATAAGGAATTCAAACAAATAGGTTCTTGATGAAGCAATGAAAAATACATGGAAATTGGAATCTATCAATAAATGGAATCATTCTCAGGGACAGACACCAAAAGAAACTTAGACCTAGGAAGGGAGAGTCAAGGGCTCTACCACTCCTTCATAAGTTAAATAATGAATCTGGTCTCCTGGAATTTCATAGGCCTCAGGAATTTTACAAAAATAAATGCAACAAAAGATCTAATAAGATGAGAAAATCACACAATCTTATTCATCTAGGATACCAAAGCAAGAAAAGAAGAATTGAAATCCAAATCAAGAAATTTTTGAAGGATTTCAAAGAGGAAATAATAATCTTATGAGGTGAATAAGGAGGAGTATGCAGTGTGTGGACCATACATTTATGAACATCCAGAATATACATAGAGATCAACAAAGGATAGAGACTTATTTTCACAACAAAGTAAATGGAAAAGCTTACACAATCTGCAAAATTTATGCCCTTGTGCATTATAGGGACAAAGAGAAATGTTGGGACTCTATAAAAACCAATATAGAGTTATATGGTGACCATTCAATTATACTGTGTGATGACTTCAACCATCTTATGAGTGCTAAATAAAAAAGGCAGTCTCTACCGACCTAATTAGAGGAAATATAAGCGAGAAACTATTTTGAATGGTCACAAATTTATGGATACCAATCTAAATAATGAAAAATTCACATGGAGAAATAGATGAATAGGACCAAGAAACATCAAATAATGGTTGACCTATTAATTTTCCATTTGGACCTCACTATAGGATCTGACATTGTATCTTCCAAGACACTCTCTAAAAAAGTATTTAATCACAAGCCCATAAGTTTAAATTTGGATGAGAGAACAAATATTGACCCTCTTCCCTTTCGTTAAAATCACATTTTTTCCACACACAAAGAAGCAAACTAGCTTATTGAACAGGCTTGACACACAAGAATAGATAGTTCTCCAATATTTTTTTGGGAGACAATTAAAATCTTGTTAAATATACTCACAGGAGCTAGGAAAAATGAGCTATATAAAGACAACACAGGAAAATAACGACTTCCAATGGGATCTAATAGAAGTGCAAAGAATGATGGAAAACAAGGAAGAGACAACAAAGCTACAGGAAAAATAGAAGGGGTTATACAATAAGACATATCAAATTAGAAAAGAAGAAGAAGAAGACTAGATAATCAAATCTAGAAGCTTATGGATCCAAGCTGGTGATAAGAACATTTCTGTCTTTCAAAATAAAACTAAGGCCCAAAAAAATAAAACAGTGTCGAATCAACTTATGGTGAAGGTAATGTGTTCATCAAAGGTTCAAAAGTAGATAAACATGAAGCATATTGACACTTCAACATATGTCTGAAAACAAATCTTAAATCGACCAATTTTGAGAAAATTCTGAGAATGTTCCCCAAAAAAGTAATGGATGAATATAATTTTTCTCTAACGAAGAGAGTGGATGAAGAATAAATGCAACTGCAAGTATGGAATTTTCACCTTGACAAAGTGCTAGGTCCAAATGGATTTACCACCTCCTTCTACCAACCTTATTTGGAGCTTATCAAAAAATATCTCCTCAAAATGATCCATTGGGAAGAACAAAAATTCAAAGTAGGAGGTAACACCAATTCAACCCTTGCATTAATTTCCAAAGAAACTAGACTCTCCTTCTTCAATGGACTTCGACCTATTTCATTATTCAATTTTTAGTACAAAATATTTACCAAAATCCTTGCAAACCAACTTAATACCCTCCTTCCCCGTCTAGTCTTTGAAAGCCAGAGAATTTTTTTATAGAAAAGAGTAAGGCTTTTTCCTCAACCTCAACATGGCCAATGCCTTAGATACGGTAAGGCACTCCTTCCTCTTTGTTTTCTTATTTGGATTTTTTAATGAATTTGTTGATCCGATCAAATTTTATATTAGTAAACCATGGATAGGAGCCTTTGTAAATGGAAGACCATGTCACTTCTTCCAAATCACAAGGGGGATAAGGTAAGAGTGCCCCTTCTCAAAATTTCTCTATGTCCTTATGGAAAAATACCTCAGTAAAAAGCTTGAGAAAGACATAAAAAGAGGCTTTATCATTGGCATCCACTACAACAAAGGAGTCAAAAGCATAAATCACTCTCAATTCATTGATGACCCATTATTAATAGGAGAAGATTCACCAAAGATTGATATAATATTAAAGACCAACCATGACCTCTTTCTTGAAGCATCAATATGCTTACTCAACAAACTCAAGAGTAATATATATGGATGGAGACCCTCCCCCCCCCTCCCCCTATTAGAACTCTCGGGAAAGTTTCTCAAATATTTGAAACTACTTCAAAATATGAATGGACTCACTTCAAGTATCTAGGAACTCCAATATTTAATAAAAAAATGAAGGTTGAGGTATGGACAAGGACAATAGATAAGATGAATAAAAAGTTACAATATTGGGGGATGCAATGTTTAAATTTGGAAAGTCACACCATCATAATAAAATACATATATCTAATCTTCCCATTTATCAATACATGATCCTTCAAGCCCCAATCAACATCCAAAAGTAGATCGAACTTATCTTAATAAAAAATTTGTGGCAGTGAGGTAAGATAAACACAAAGAAATTCCACTTCCTCATCTTGCAGAAGGTCACAACCCCCTATGAAATATGGGGGATTGACATCTAGGACCATGAACTTATGAATATAACCCTAAGAGTGAAAATCATCTAGATATTAATCTTTGAAGGATCAACATGATGGAAAATTATAATAGAAGGAGATTTTATGAAAAAATCCCCACAATATCTTCTTGAGTCTTAAATATGTCTCATAACTTGCTCTTCAATTTGGAAATTGTGCAAAAAATCCCTACCTCCTATCAAATCTCACACTTCCATAATACCAGGGAATGAGAAATAGATTGAATTTGGGATTATAACATTCTAAGAAAACCAATTCTATCCACCATTCCTGACCTTCAACAACTAAGGAATTGGTTTGTAGAAATAACTATAACAAAGTTGGTACAAATTTCATTATGGGAGAAAAATTGATCAACTTGGAGGGTCTAGAAACCTCCTCCTCTTTCATTTGGAATTTCCCATCATGTAGCTTACTTACTGAACATTTAAAAGGTTTTATTCCAATCTAAATGACTATGTAAGATGGATTCAAATGGAATTTAACAAGGAAATATTATACAGTCAAAAGTGGCTACAAGACACTATAAGAAGAGAAAACCCAATAACCTATTTGGCCACACTGGAAAATAGTATGAAAGTCAAAATTTTGTCTAAGATCAAACAATTTACCTAGAGTCTTCTCAGGGGAAATATCCCAAGAGCATAAAATAAAAATAAACACAATATACAAGACCCATCTAGATGTGCCCTCTACACAAATTCAAAAGATAAAATCCAACATTTGTTTCTTTGTTTCACCTTCTATAAAACATGTTTGAAATCCATACTCTATCCACTTCCAATCCATCCAAATTTTGATTTGAACCTGGAAAATTTCTTTTCTCACTAGAATACAAGTTATACCTCCCCCTTAAAAAGAAAAAAAAATGATAAAGCATTTTTGGCTCAGTCTCCAAGCATTCCTTTGTTGGAAAATATAGCTAGCTAGAAACAAGAGCATATTCAACTTCAAAAAGAAAAAGAAAAGAAATATTTTGAATAAAGTATGGGGCCTTACAATTGAAGTTATCCTCTCAAAATGAAATAAAAAAATAGATCTCCAAAGCCTACAAGAGGCAGAAATTTAGTGGTTCCATTCCCCACGACAAAAACTGCTCAAGCCATCCACAACCCTCCCAAAATTCCTCCTGTACTTCAAAAAAAGAAAACAAGGCTAAAGGATCAATACTTCATGGCTTGGTTAAAATATCACAAAAGATCTTATCTTTTCTTCAATGGAGCTTCTACAAACAATCCATGAAAAGCAAGAGGAGGGGGAGTTATCACAGCTCCTGGAAGATAAGAATGAGTATCATTTGAATAAGGCCTTGGACAAGAACCAAATAATAGAGTGGAATTCTTTGGTCTCATCTTGGGTGTCACCATTCTTCATGAGCTCCAAATTGGCAGTTCTATTTTTCTGGGGAACTCTTTCTTTCTAATTAACTAACTAGACAAAGGCATAAGTCCCAACAATGCAGAGCTCAATCAAAGCATAACCCGCATTTTAACTCAACTATCACATCTAGGAGGGGCCTCCTTCTATCACATATTAAGAGGAAAAAACAAAGCAATAAATCACCATGAAAATAGATCCTATCAGATACCCCAAGGAGAGGCAAAATAATCAAATTGTAATTCTGAATAGTTCCCATCCCCTTATCATGAGAATTGATGTCAGTCCACCTATGGAAATTATCCTACCTTCCACAGGTTCCAAGTCTGCACCAACCTCCAAAGTTGGCAAGTTAAATGATCATGATAATAAAAAGGAACTCTCGAGTAAATTCCCCCCCTTCTAAAAGTACCCTCCCATCTGTGAAGGAGGATATCCACGGGCTAATCCCCAATATCCATATTTTCTTCCAATTATGTGCAAATATTACTATCCCTTAAGCCTCTTACATTGTTTGAAGAATCAAGTTGATCCTCTACTTAATCCTAACCCTCGCCTGCATTCTCTATCTCTCCCTTTTCTTTAAATCCTCCCTCTATCTACCCTTTCCTATGCTTAATATTTTTGTCACCTACTATTTGTGAACTTCTTTCAATGGATCACATAGGATCCTCCAAATCCCACTAGGGATGCTATGAAATCCTCAAACATAATATGGCACGAACTAAGGAATTACAGAAATTATATAATAAACAGTGTGAGAAAGCTATCAAATTTGAGATTGGAAACTTGCAAGATGATGAAACATCAATTAGAGAGTCACTCAAATGGGAAAATCAACATTGTAGCCACATTGAAAAGGTGATCCTTGCTCACCAAGAAGTCATTTATTTCAACCATTGTCACATTGGAACTTTGGAATAGTGAGTCTCATTGCTAGAAAGAAAATTTTCAAAATTATCTGACTCAAACAACAGAGAGAACATCCCAGCTATGGAAGAAGAAAAATCTATCATCCAGGCCTAGCAATAAAAAGTGAATAGGAACAATATAGAAACATCACTAGTATTCCAAGAATTTTTTTATTAACCAATGAAGTGAAAATATGTATTTCTCCTCTATCATTTTGTATGATGCTATACTAATACTTCAATAGGAATAGATGAAATTTCTATAGCATGTAGAGTCACACAAAGGGAACTCTTCCACTATACCTACCATTTTCTTTGCATCTATGTATCTATAATTTCAAGCCTCGATTTTTTTTGGAATTAATACAAGATATAACCATTTCTATCAAAAAACAAATATGATAGAACATGTTATTTAGAGTCCAAATTTTACAATCATATCATAAAAATTGGACACGTGGAATTATTTACCATAAATTTCTCTAGGCACATAAAATTTTATTCAAACATGTGGAATTGTAGAGAAATTTTTTTAGATTACTATGAGAAATAAATTTAGAATTGGAAAGGCTAGAATTTCAAAGATACATGAGGAGAAATGTTTGTTGAGTTGTTATCTTCGTAGGTAATCTCAGTTGACTAGATTTTAGTTAGTTGATGGGTTTGTTAGGTAAGATGACTAGGAATGAAGCTCAACAAGAATGGTTGAGAAAAATCAACTAGGGACAAGAATTCAATAGGATGGTCGAAGTCAAGTTAATGGAAATACAAGTTGATGGTTTATTCATTAGGACGACTGTCAATTCAAGAGTAATTACCAAATTTGAATTCAATGGGTAGTCAAGCAACCAATGGAAGTCGATAATCATTTAGATCATTCCAAGGGATCATATTCGAGTATAAATGCATAGTTGATTAGGATTGGTGGTTGAAGGGAAATAAAATATAGTGGGAACTGATTAAAAAAAGTTATGAATCCTGAGATCCCTAAGATATTGGTCAGTGATATTTAACCCCCTTTAATGATTTGATAAGTTTCAAATTATGGTCTAGAGGATGATGTAAGTATGCTGATATATGATAAGTTTATTGATGATTGATGTATGAGCACATTCGTATTAGGTGTTGACCAAGGATGACATTCATTTTAAATTGGTTGTAGTCATTAGAGAAATTTTGAGGTCTAAAATGGGCCTCCTAAGGAAAATTATAAAATAATAGTGCAAATAATAAAACAAGATTAGATTACATCATAAAATTTTGGAGGGAAAAATGAAAAAAAATACTTTTTGAAATTATATCTCGAAGGTTTTACTCATATTTCAAGTTGGAGCACTCATTGGATGTGGAATTTAATTCCTCATCCAAGGAACCCATGTTGCATACTTTCGAATGAATTTGCTACAATAAAAGTGAGAAATACATGGAAACACATGATTGCAATCACATTTTTCCATGTATTTAGAAATTTTCATGTAGAAGGGTCCATTGATAGTATGCAACATGGGTACTCCTTGGATGAGGAATTAAATTCTGCATCCAACTAGTGCTTCCGCTCGAAATTTGAGTAAAAATGTAGAGAGACAAGCTGAAAATACGAGTTGAAAAAGTAGTGCTTTTATTTTTTTATTTTTTAATATTTTTACTTTTTTACTCCTAAAATGGTGAATCATCCCCCATGGTTGACATTATCACCTTGAAACCTATTGATTCTTATAAAGTTGTTCTTGGTTGCACATTTTTTTTAAGACCATTTTAGACCTCAAAATTTCTATAATGATTCAATTGACAATATAAGAGTGATGAAGCTTAATAGTTGGTCAATGTTCCGAGTTAAGTGTTTCCAGGGTAAAATCTATGTGTGTTGTGTGAATATATATGGTGTACCATTATTATCTGATCTTTAAATTGTGTTGAATACACTTAAAGGCTTATGTTAGTTGATCTTCTAGTCTAGTTTATATGTCTAGTTGACTTTGTATTTGAAGTGTTTATCAGGTTCCTTAAGCCAATCATCTAGTAGCATAAATCATTTATTTGTAGAGGGATGTCCCTAATATCAAAATTTTATGATAGTAAACCTAAAAAAGTTCAAAATCATCATTTTTTTAGATAAGAGAGAATTATATTCAAGTGGAAGTCCTAATAACGAGGTGGTTATTGTTTTGAGGTGTCAAAAGTCAAACTATTGGATGATGAGGAAGTATTATGGAGGTTAAAGAGTAGATAAATTTGTCTTTGTAGGTAAATACTTTGAATAAATTCTAAATGTTGGGGTGGAGAATTTTGGTAATAATTATAGATTTAAGTATAGGGGTATTATTAAAAAGGTGGTTAATTATGTCAATTTTATTTTCTTATATTTTCAGTGTGAATGAGAATCAAAGTTTAATAAAAGAATTGTTAATTTTTCAGCTCAGGGAAAAATTCCCTCCTTTGGAAAACCTTCCTCATCAACAAATACCTCTTGTATCCCTTGGATGAATTTAATTTGGTTTAGGAAAAATATATTTTTAATGTGGAAACCCATATGTGAAAAAAAGGATAAGTTGACCTAAAAGATAAATTATACACCTTTGGAAGCCTATAAATACATGTTAAGTGAATCTCATTTGGACATCATCATCAAGCATCTTCTTCTTCTCTCTTCTTTGGATTGGATTGCATAGGTCTAATGTGGGTTCGCGAAATTGGTTTGTAGAAGTACGAAAATGTAGGGTTTGATCTTGTACGTGTGGATTAAGGTTTCTTATTTTGGGCCATAGGGTTTGAATCAAGAAATATCGGTTGCAGCTGCATGCATACAGGGTTATCCGTTCTGTTGGGGAGTTAAAGTCTCTCGCATGGTTACTAGCTCTGTGAGGTTATGACCTAGGGTTTCGATAAACAATTGACCACAAATATTTATCGTTGATAGAATGCCTGTGACTTTCATTTTGACCAGTATTTTTGTTGGGTTCATCTCTTGGATATTGTATGGGTTTTTTTACTAGATAGTTTTTTGATTGATGAGTTGGATCATTGTAGCCTCTCTTTGTTGAAAATTTTATGAAAATATAATAAGAAGAAAAATTTAAAAGTTTTTTCCCCCTTGTGGGGTTTTTCCATAGTTTTTGACCAATTCTGGTGTCTCTTATTTTTCATTTCATTTATTATTATATCTACAATTGTTATTTTAAATTGGAAGATTAAATTGTGTTTAAAGATTACTATTTAAATATTGCTAATTAAAGATAAGAATTGGGCTAAAGTGACTGTAACAATGTACAAAAATGGAAATTTTAACATGGTATCAGAGCTAAGGTGAAGAGAAATCCCAAGAAGACAAGAGCCAAGAGAAATAATTATTTAAATAAGATGAAGGAGCCTATTTGGTTTGGTCAATATGTCTACCTCTTACTTCAAGGATAATGAAAATCTAGGTGACTCATCTAACTTTGTTGCTTGGAAGATTAGGTTGGAATTTATACTAGATGACAATGATGTTTTGGAGTATGAGCAAGGAAAGGTACCTGATCCTCCAATGAATGCTTCTTTTTCTATAATATCTGAGTAAAACAAAGGTTATCTCAAAGCCAATAAAATTATCATTGATGGTTTACAAGATTGTTTTCTTGCTTATATTGGTAACTGGAAGGAATCTAAGGATATGTATGATAAGTTGGTCGGGATGTATGAGGTCAACAACATGAATCACATCCTCTCTTTGAAATATCATCTAAAAAATATAAAGATGAACAAGGGAGAAATTGTGCAATCCTATATCATGAGGGTATCTCGAGCAAGGGATAAATTGGAACCTACAGATGAACAGGTATCTCATAGTGAGTTGGTATTGATCACTCTTTGTAAATTTTTGTAGATGTTCTATGCTTGATGAAACTTTACTTTTTATCCCCAATATCAAATAGAAATCACATAAAAAAGAAAGTAAAATGTTGATAGAACATACCAGTAGATCAACAGAAGACAAGCCAAAAAATTATGGCGGTCAATAGGATACTTCAACCAGTAACGTCTCAATACGGTCAGCCAACTAGAAGTGTCACACAACCCTCTCTTTCAACAATATCAGTCGACCCAAAGTCAACGAAAGTCAATGTTGTCACAATCAACTGTCAATACAAAACAACAGTAGAAAAAAGTCAACACAACTCGGTCAAAGTCAACATTCAACCTCGATTTTTGTGCCAATAAATGTGGACTGCAGAAATTAGAATTTTGACCAAGATTGGGGTCATTTTGACCATGTGTTGACCAAAGTCAATGCTGGTCAACTATGCGCTGAAAACCCTAGGTCGAGAAAAGAAAATCCTTTTGTTGCGTTTCCCACGTGTGGAGAAGAAGAGACTCCAAGTGATGATCAAACCAATCAGATGAGGAGATAGAATCTGTGATGATGGATGAGTGAAAATTACCTCCAACGTTGACCTATTTATATCCATTAGTGAGGGTGTGTGACACAACTGCTGGCGCTTCAAGCCTACATTTCGTTTCAGGATGACCTGCACATATTTTGAACAAATTCAAAATAAATGTTCTTCTCATCGAATCAAGATGATCTTTAGATCGATCTTGCACCTCTTAGAAAGAGGAATTAACTAAAAATATTGGCATCTTCATCTGAGCATCACAACATGGATTTTGGACCTAGTTTTCCAAAATTAAAACTCCCTCTCAACTAGGGAGAACTCCATCCACCTGTGCCATCCAAACATCATGTGTCATCCCGGCGTAAATTGCTTTGATGGCTTATTTATTTCAAAAAAAAATTGGTTTAGTCACAAATACATCACTCCCAGTTGATAGATTCAACTTAGAGGTCTGAAACCTTTATAGGACTCAAAAGAGTCTCATACCAAGACCCGAAGTTAGTTCGAGGTTCGAAACCTCACTAGAATTAATCCCAGATCAAGTGGTTGGACACACGCCATCCTAGACATAAAGAGTACAACAATCTCCGATGCATCCATCAGTCTTTGCTATTGGTCTCTAGCTTTTTTCACCTCACTAGACAAATGAGAGGTACTTCCCATGAGTCCGAGACTCAATGGGTAGGATGCATAGAGGGAACAGATCATGAGAGGTGAACTAACTCAACATCATAATGGTGGGGCAGAAGCACCGCAATGTTTGGCAAGCCTAGCCCCGTTTGTGCTTATAGCTCCGAGAAGCTATCCCCAAATCCCCCCAGAGCTCCAAGAGTTCATCGTCCAATAAGACCCTCATCATGGGGTTGTTCCTCGATTCCAAAATTATCACGGAAGGTTAGGAACTTTACCTTCCCCAGGGGCTTTATGAGAATGTCCATGACTTGCTCATCAATTCCTATATGATCAAGCCTTACAGTGCCTCACTATATCATATCCAGGATAAAGTGGTACCTGATATCAATATGCTTGGATCGATCATGGAACATGGGATTCTCAAACAATCGAATCCCACTCTCGTTATCAAAGAGTATCACGGTGGTATCTAGCACATGCTCGAATAACTCGTTGAAGAGATTTTGCAACCAAACTGCTTCACAATAGGCCATACTCGCAGCAATGTATTTAGCCCCTATGGTGCTAAAGACACCTACTTCTGCTTCCTGCTCATGCATGATATCAAAGAAAACCCAAGTGTGAAGCAGCATCCCAATGTGCTCTTACGATCCACCACGTTGCCAACCAAATTGGCATCAATATATCCATGGAGTGTCATGCTCCCAGCAGTGTATCTTAGTCCATGGTTTATTGTGCCCCGAAGATATCTCAATATATTGTTGTCACCAACCCAGTGAATTTGATGAGGTTCAACCATATTTTGACTCAAAGTGTTCACTGCAAAACATACATCCATACGGGTGTTCACTAAGAACATTAGGGCCCCTATAAGTTGATGATACTTAGTAGGATTTGCTAGCATGGGCTAAGTAGCACTTCCACTCAACTTCTTAAAGTTGAGCTCCATTAGTGTCAACACATACTTACAGTCCACCATTCCAAATATTTCCAGAAGCTTCACAATATATTTTCCTTAAGAAATGAAAATCTCGCCAGGTCTCTACCAGAACTCCAAGCCTAGGAGGTAATACATTAGTCCAAGGTCCTTCATCTCAAACTCAATAGCGAGCTCCCTCTTACATTGATGAATGAGAGGGTCAACACTTTTCAGGAAGAGGTCGTCCACATACACCACCATAATGAGAGGCTTTTCTCTATCAACCTTGAAGTACAGGTTCAGATCAACATTACTACAAGTGAAGCCCAGCTTCATTAGGTAGTTGTCTATCCTCTCGTACCAAGATCTAGGTGCTTGCTTCAACCCATAGAGGGATTTATTCAACCTGCAAACATGGGTGTTCCTATCTTGGACTTTGAACCCCAGAGGTTGCTCCACATACACCTCTTCCTTTAACACATCATGTAGAACTTTTGTCTTCACATCCATCTGATGAAGATTCCATCCTTGCGTAGTAGCAAGCACTATGATAGATTAGATGGTGGTATATCAGGCCACAGGTGCAAATATGTCATCATAGTTTATGCCTTTCTTTTGAGAGAAGCCTCAGGCAACAAATCTTGCCTTGAACTTTTCAGCACTACCATTAGATCCATGATTGATCTTATAGAGCCATTTTGAGGTGACAACTTCTTTGTCCTCCGGTCTTGGAATCACATCACAGACATCATTCTTCATAATTGAATCATACTCTTCGTGCATAGCATCCTTCCAAAATTTATGCTTTACGACTTCCTCAAAATATCTGGGATTGTATGATTGTACTCATGGTTGCTAGATACCTTTGGTATCTACTCGAATTCTTTCTTTCACATAATGTCCCCCTTAGGGCCATATGTCTCTTGGCATCCTCGAGATTGTCCCTGAGCAATGATGATCGTTTCCTCATTAAAGGAGGTGGATCAATAGGGTCCATCAGTCCTTCAACATCGGGCATCATCTCATCCTTCAGTTCTTCTTGATTTCTAGCCCTTACTTCATGATCTCCCTCAGATCTCAGAAGATTTATTACTTTACTCAGGGAAGCATATTCATCAAAGGTAACATCGTGGCATATCTCCACTTTCCTTTGAATAGGCACAAAAATTCCTTTTTTCTCAGAAGCATCCATCTCCTCTTCTCCTTCGGTACATGAAAATAAATAGGACATCCCAAAAATCTAAAATGTAAGATGTCATGTTTCTTACCAGAGATAAACTCTTCAGGAGTTTTTGATTCCAGAGTAGAATGCAGGAACTGGTTTTGTATGTACACGACAATTTCGTTCATTGATGTCGAAGTTTCGTTGTAGCCCACAAACATTCATTTTTTCCCAGAAGCATCCAGCTTGCTCCTCTTCTCATTCGGTACATGAAAATAAATAGGACATTCAAAAAATCTAAAATGTGAGATGTCAGGTTTCTTACCAGAGATAAACTCTTCAGGAGTTTTGGATTCCAGAGCAGAATGCAGGCATTGGTTTTGTATGTACACGAAAATGTTTGCAACTTCTCCCCACATAAAATTTGGAAGACCTTGGTCACATAGCATGGCATAGGTAGCTTCCACAATGGTCCTATTCTTTATTTTATCAACGCCATTCTTCTCAGGAGTATAGATAGTTGTGGTCTCCCTCTTGATGTAAAATTCATTGCAAAAGTTCTTAAACTCATTCGTCTCATATTTAGTGCCATTATCGGTCCTTAATATCTTGATCTTCTTCCCTATTAGAATTTCCACCATGGCTTTGAAGGTACAGAACCACATGAAAGCCTCATCCTTCTTCTTCAAGAAGTATATCCAGGTCTTGCGAGAGAACTCATCTATGAACGTCATATAATAAGAACATCCTCCCAAGGATGTGATGGGAAGAAAATCAGAGAGATCAGAATGTATTAGTTGCAAGAAATCAGATGTATTTGTGACATTTGAGGGGAAAGGTCCCCTTGTATGCTTTCCTTCAGCACAGCCTTGAAATACACCTTCATGATCATTTGTGAACTTAGGCATCCTCATCACCACATTCCCTGCTTCGTGAAGGGATTTGTAGTGATGGTGTCCAAACCTCTGGTACCATAGTTCAGTTTTTCGGATAGTATCACATGTCATCGCTCCTAGTGGACTTCCTCCAACTTGGTAGAGTGTATCAACTCTAAACCCAATCGTGATATTTGAAACTCTTCTTCCATATACACACCTTCCAATCAATGAATGCCACATTGAAACATTTGTCTTCCATGGCCGAAATAGACACAAGGTTCTTCTTCAGATTAGGTACATATAGTAGATATTGCAGGTGGAGGACTTGACCTTGAGACAAGTGGAGGGTCACAATCCCTATCTATTTCATAGGATATGTGGCATTATCTCCAAGGATAATTTTCAGATTAACATCCTTCTCAACCATATCAGAAATTGCTTCTTTGAACCCAGTGATGTGCCTTGAGGCACCACTATATATCAACCAAACATCCATAGTGTCGGTTGGAGATGCAAAAAAGAGGGCAGAGACAAGAATGAATTAATTTCTTTGTCATCAACA
This sequence comes from Pinus albicaulis, assembly GCA_034641835.2. Taxonomy (NCBI): domain Eukaryota; kingdom Viridiplantae; phylum Streptophyta; class Pinopsida; order Pinales; family Pinaceae; genus Pinus; species Pinus albicaulis. Next base: position 488,615,041 of record CM076572.1, read on the forward strand.
ACATTATATTCCTCATACTTTGAATTTCTTGACCTTTTGTAAGGTTTCCCATTTCCACCAGAGGGAGCCTTCCTTTTACATTTGATCTTGTTGCTCCTTTGATTACCATTCCTCCAATTATTTTTGGTGTCATCATCATCAGGAGAATCCTTCTTGAAAGAGTATTATCTAGCATAGTAGATGGTCTTGTGAAATGTGTAACATTTACCTTTCTTCCCTTGGGCCCCTTCTCTTCCTTTTTTCCTCGGACCGCCAAAGTTCTTCTTCTTAGCACGAGCAGTGAAGGAAACAATTCCTTCATTTTCATATTCCTTCATCCTTGTCTCTTATTGTATGCATCTCGATAGTACTTTGTCAAATTCAGGTATCACATTGTTATTGAGAATGGTAGTCTTGAATACATGCCATTCAGATGAGAGACCTCCAAGTGCGGTGAGAACTATTTCTTGATAATATTTTTTCTCCCCAATATCCAAAAGATTATTTCTAATTTCAATCAACTTTAGAAAATATGATTGAATAGATTCATCATTGCCTTTCTTCACATTCTTCAGTTGGTTCTTGAATAAAAGTACTTGATTTACATAGTTGGCCTTGAAAATGTTGACCAACTTATCATACATCTCCTTAGATGTGCCCAGCTTAGAGATGTAGACAACTAGACTCTTATGAAATGACTCCTTGATCATCAGCTTTTCTTTTAATTCCCCCTTCTTATACTTTGATTTGGTGGCAACAGGTGCAGTGGGTGGAGGCTCTTTGATTTTACCCTGCACATAGTCCATGACATCTTTGTCTTCCAACATAAGATACAAAGTCTTCTTCCGTGCACGAAAGTATTCCTTCCCAGTAAATTTTTCATCAACTTTAAATCCATTATAGTTTGAGGTACCCATGCTCTTCTTCGATGATTGCTACAAACTTGGGCATTGTCTTCACCTCATCTTTGATATCATGTAAAATTTTATAGATGTTCTATGCTTTATGGAACTTTACCTTTTATCCCCAATATCAAACAACAACCACATAAACAAGAAAGCAAAATGTTGATAGAACATACCAGTAGATCGACAGAAGGCAAGACAAAAATTACACTTAACTTGATCAAAAAAATATATGTGTTGTGGTGCCTTACGGCGGTCAACGAGATGCTTCAACCAAAAAATTCTCAATACGGTCAGCCAACCAGAAGTGTCACACAACCCTCTCAGACAACAATATCAGTCAATCCAAAGTCAACGAAAGTCAACATTCAATGCAAAACAGTAGCAACAAAAAGTCAACATAACCCGATCAAAGTCAACAGTAAACCTCGATTTATGTGCCAATAAATTCGGACTGCAGACATTAGAATTTTGACCAATATTGGGGTCAGTTTGACCATGCGTTGACCAAAGTCAACGTTGGTCAACTCTGTGCTGAAAACCCTAGGTCAAAAATAGAAAATCAATTTGTTGTGTTTCCCACGTGTGGAGAAGAAGAGACTCCAAGTGATGATCGAACCAATCAGATGAGGAGAGATAATGTGTGATGATGGATGAGTGAAAATGGCCTCCAATGTTGACCTATTTATATCCATCAGTGAGGGTATGAGACATAACTGTTAGGGCTTCAAGCCTACATTTCATTTCAAGACGACCTGCACATATTTTGAATAAATTCAAAATAAATGTTCTTCCCATCAGATCAAGATGATCTTAAGATCGATCTTGCACCTCTCCGAAAGAGGAATTCAATAAAAATATTGACATCTTCATCTGAGCATCACAACATGGATTTTGGACCTAGTTTTCCAAAATTAACACTCTTCGAGTTCTTCCTCTTGTTTGGGAGACCTTCATTACTAATCTAAACAAAAATAATGTGTTCTCATCATTTTATGAACTCATTGGTAAATTCACTCAAGAGGATACGAGGATGATTGATAGAGGGAAAATTCAAAAGCATAAAGCTTGAGATCCTTCTGCATTTTCCAGTCAAGATAAGAAAAGGAAAGGTAAAGGAGGTCCATCTAATAAAAGGAAGTTTTCACTAAAACCTAAGGATTCCAATAGGAGAACTAGGAGAGATAAATATATGTCAAATATTAAATGTTACATTTGTCACAATTTTAGCCACCATGCTCAAAATTGTCGAGAAAAATGTAATTCTCCAAGATCAAGGTACAATAATGGTTTCAAAAATAGAAATTTCAACGATAGAAGAAGAAATGATGACAAAATAAGAATTAATTATAGAATAATGTGAGATAATATAATAAGAATAGATACACATGATGATTGAAAAGGAAGTTATTGTCCTCAAAAGAGAGAAATAAATTTCAGGTATGAAATTAATGTAACTACATTTCAATCTAGACATATTATTATTTTTGCTATTTCTAGTTTTTCTCCTCTACATTCACATGATAGTTGGTTGATAGATAGTGGGGCTTCTAGAAATTATTTGGATACAAGGAAGTCCTTTCAAATCTAGATGAGAGGGAGACAAGTTTGAAGATCATTCTTGGGGAGAACTCTACATATCTAGTAAAGGGATTTGTTTTTTTCAAATTTGATTTGTACTCTAGGGAATCCATCCTTCTTCATGATGTAATGTATGTTCCAGAACTAAATAATAACATAGTATCTATTTATTATTTGGAAGATAAGGGTAGAGAGTAGCTTTCATAAAGGGAAATTTCTTCACTTGGCCTAAGGAATCTTCCATGAGGGACACTTTCACATTGGGATATAGAGTTGAAGGAATATATAGAGTTAATGGGAGACCTCTATTGGAAATGTGTTAAAATATGAAATTGCGGTCAAGTTACACTATGGATAGCTCAGATGGTCAAGATTATAATTACATTAGATTCCTATTTTCGAAAGGACCAAAATAGACCTATAGATCACCCAAATCGATTAAGAGAAAGTTAAATTATGAATTAATTTATTTTAAAGTGAAATGGAATGGGTCCACCTAACCACATGTGGAGTTAGCCTTAAACCCAAGTAGTCACACACGAATTCTATAAATAGAGGTGGGCCCAAGATCATTTACATACATTTGTTCATGAGATATTCTTCAAGCTCTTTTGGTATTGGTCATATTTTTTATTTTTGGCTTGCACAGGCACCTTAGGAGAAGATCACGCAAAGGATAGAGATCACAGGTAGGGTCTCACATTTGATCTGGGTGTTCTGGGCCATAACTGCGGGCATGCCACAATGAGGTAGTGGCTGAGCTAAGCCTGAACTGCAGGCAGGCCTTGTTAAGTCCATGACTGAGCTAGCAGAACCACGTGCTACCTTGTCCAGGGCGCGGCTAGGATATTGGGTTGATCAAGACCTCAGTCGCAGGAACATAACATCCAGGTCATAGATAAGGAGGGTTTAGAGTGGGCTTAGTGTGTTAAGGCCGTGGTTAAGGGATTTCATGGACAAATCTATATTGGATCACATTCAATTGCTTGCGTAGTGCTCTCATACATCTTTCATGTAGTCATAGTCACTGACATCATCGTTGACTTAGATCAAGTACTTTGTAGTTGCGGTCACTTGATGATATTTCAGATCTGTACTCTTGAGGTTGTATAATATCAAATATGTATATATATTCTATGTATTTACACTGCAAGATGTATTTAGATTCTTCACACCATATCAACAATATTCATCAGTAGGCTTCAACCAGTGTCTGTATATCTTTTTCCTTAGAATCAAGTTCCTTAAGAAAAATTATGTTTATGGTTTTATTGTGCATATGCAAGTTGTTTTATACATTATTAAGATATCGATCTATGGATCATTGTACTCTTGTTACTGATTTTTTTGATGATGATCTAGATGAAGAATTTGTAAGTTTTTTCCCCATAGTGGGTTTTTCCTTGGTCTCAGACCAATCCTGGTGTCTCTATGTGTTCATGCTTATCTTCCTTTGATCCTTTTACATTATTCTGCTTAGATGATGATGATGGTGTTTTTATTTCTACATAGTTGCATTTTTGGATGGTTAATAATGTAGATATATACACATATATAATTATTTGGGGTGAACTTAATATGTTATTAAATAAATTTAACTATATAAGCAAAGAACAATGTATCTCTATGAAATATTAACATGGCACCAGAGGTGGGATGAAGAAAATCCATGGAGTTCACCCCCATGGATACACTTTTATAAAAGAGAATGGTAAAGGCCTAAAATTATTTTAGGGTATGAAGAAAACCCTAGGCATTTAGTGGATAAGGGTTTGAGAAAAACCCTTGTTTATGGTAAAATCTTGAGATTTGGTATATGAAACCCTCGCATGGCCTATGTGGAGATGCTCAAGTACTTGGGATCGATTTGACAGATGACCTGGTTATTGATAAAAAAATTTAATTGAAGGAAACATTGTTTTATGGTCAATGGAGGGATCTTGAATGTTGGCACAAGAGGGAGAGGATCATCTGTCATTGAAGATAAGTATTCATTGACTTATGACCTTACTCACATTTATTCGCATGGATCTGATTATTGTTTCTAGTCATTACTTCCTGCATGTATATTTGATCACCTAGATATTTATAACATCTGTGATGATATTTGGTGATTGGATCCCTCTTGAGGATTTTTGGAAGTACATGAAATATGGCTATATATGGAAAGGGTAAAGAAGCACTTGAAGCTTCCTATGTTAAGGTTCACAGGTAATACCACAATGCATTCATGTTTTAATGTTATGTTTTAACTATAACATTGGATGGCTAGGTAAGCCCTATGGTATGTTGATAATGGCTGATGTATGCATATGAGAGTGATTTGGATTTATGTTCCCTATGATGAAATGGTACACCTGGTAGTGAATGGTTTGATCATCTTCTTGTTTCTACAAGGATACTTATTGTTGATTCTGGAAATAGTGGCGTACCTTGATGTTTGTATAATATCTATTTTTTTTAGATCCTAATTCTGGATCTAGTAAATGGCGCTCTTGACTTTGTACATGCATAAGATCTATTGGATATCTTATAGAAGGTTACCTCATTGATATGGTATTGATAAATGATTGTGATAAGCATGATGAAATCTCACGGAAAGAGAGATTTCACTTTTTTTGTTTATCGATTAACCTAACTTGATCCTATTGGTCATGATACGCATGGTATTGGCAACCATGATGATGGAGGAATATCTATGAGATTGATGTTTCACATCTCTGACTTCGTGTGGTTATGACATATGGTGAAATTTAATGATTTAACTGGATGTAATGTTCATAAGGTTGTGTTGTCACATCAGACAGTTGCCCTGATATTTCAAATACAACCCTTGATGAAAGATTGATAACATGATGTTAATGATCATGATATGTGTTTATTGTCTAATAGATATTTTGTTGCATGACTCCAGTAAAGACAGGCCGATGACATATATGAAAATTAAATTGCATTCTCTTCTATGATTTATGAGTGTCCGACATTTTTGACCTACAATAAAGTTCTGAGCCTCTCTCATGCAAAGGAAGGCCCATAGATGTGACTATCCCTAATAGACACATAATTTAAGTTCTGTACAATGAATTTGGTCTATATTCTGAATAAAGGGATCTCTGACACGTCTTGCCATTGTAAACTGATTTCTGGAATTGATGGAATTGAACATGAAATAAGATGGTCACTTAAAAGATGTTAGTTCTGTAGATGTGTTGGAGATATCAATAAGATTTGTCAGCAAGAAAAGTTTGTGTGTGTGATTGCAGGTGACCAAGACATGCATATAGATATTTCATTATGTTTGAGGATGGTGCTACATGTTTTAGCTGATTGATATTGATGAATTGTGTTTGTAAATTTTGAAATGATATTTAATGATTGAGATATGTCTATAATTATAGATCTTACAACAATCGTAGATTTTTATTTGACATGATTTGAACTGGTGATAGTTGATTTTTCCATATGACAATTCTATATGGACATAGTGACCTTCAATGTCTTATGTGATTATTCAAAAGTATGGTTTTGTATTTTCCTCCTTGTTCCTAGCACAATGGTTGTTGTGACTTAGTATGAAGATGGAACATGCATGACTTAACCTTGATGTATGCACTAGCATATAATAACTAAAATAACTTGTAATGGCATGATTTACTTGTTGAATTGATGGTAAATGAAGTCAAGAGTTGATATGAGCTCTACCTGTCACTGGTTGAAAAAATTTATACTATGAAATCAATGTCTTTGATAATAGTTTTGGTTTGGCTTCTAAACTATGATGAACTCACTTCACATTGATTTATGTAAGGCTGGTTATGTTTTCATGGTAAGGAATTATGCTTATAGAGAGCATTGTGTGATGCAAGCTACTCGATTCATATTTTTCTCTATTTGATAGTTATGTGGTGAAGTCAGGATAATGAGTTCCAAGGTATGGTTTTGATTATACATACTAAGAGTCTATCCTTGACATGTGATGAGCCTTTTAAAATATAAGTAAGAGGGAGATGGATTATGAATCTTGTAATGGTGTATCATGGCATGATGAATCAATTTACGGAATTTGGGAAATAAATTCCATAATGTCATTGTGTAATGTAAATCATTGGACACACAGATTTAAATTTCAAATGATGTTGAACGTGACATGACATATTTTAGTTGATTGAAGCATTGATTTTTCATTTCGAGCATCCATCTATATACGATGTGTATAGGATATGATTAAAGTCATGATTGAGCTACTTTATTCGGAATTTCCACCAAACATGTTTTATACTCTTAAAGGTTGAGATATTTATCCCATGATATGTAGCTGCATGGATGAAATGATGATGTTTGGGATTATTATTGATGAGCACAGTTGGATGCTACCTTAATATGAGATCTACAATGATATTTTCGGTGAGAGGTCCATAGCACAATTGAGGTCGGGTACAATGCTACTAGGAAGACAAGCTGTGAGGCAAGATGAAGAAACTCCTTAGACAATTGTATGTGTATGATCTAGATAAGAAATGGACACACTATGATGACATAGAATCCCATATACATATAGTTGGGACTATGAATTTTCCATTCATTGAGACAAGGCATCTGTTTGAGACAAGCTTATGCTTGTGATTGACACCTCCATGAGAGGGAGGATTATTATGGTATCAATGTGTGATTGACACCTCTGTGAGAGGGAGGATGATTATGGTATCTTGTTATGTTTGGTATCTTGTTTTGATTTACATGATTATGTATTTCTAACATAACACTTGATTTTATGTCCTATATGAATAGGAATCAACAGATACCAGATGTAATCAACATTGATCGTGGACACTGAGCTAACTCTTCCTCCATGTTTGAGCTCCCAAGACAAGAAATTGAGATAGAGAGCTCCTAGGGTTGAGCGAAATCACAAAAATAGGGTGTATTCCCTATTTTTTACCCATATGGTTGATATGTTGCCCCCTTATCTTCATAGGGTCAGAGAATTTTTCTCCCCTAATTGGACCTTGCAGAGTATACCCTAGTTGGCATCATACCCACAAAAAGGGATTGTCGGGAATACCGCTCCTCATTTTTCCAACGAGTTGATAGTGTACTTGGGGTGTACAACCCAAGGCGATTATGATGTAGGTGTTCTACCACATGACTATTTAGGGTCATCGATGGGAAGATCAGTAGGAAATAGGATGGGTTGAGATAACCCTATATGGTTTCAGGTTGAGAGTGAGCTCCCCGATGTTATATTAAGGTCGCGATAGGCTCCCCTGCATGGATGGATATCCTATTTATAGATATGGGTTTGTAGAGGTATAGATCCACCATGAGATTTAGGGTAGATATGTGCTCCCCAATGCAATTACAGGTTGATGCATGCTCCTTGAAGATATGCTCTTTGATGTTGATTGATGATGATATTTTGGATGGTGACCCAATGGTAGAGCTTCCAATTGATAGCTTGATAGTCAAAGTGTGGTAGCCTAAGCTCCCCTCTGGTGAAAATTTCTTCTTCTAGATCCGAGAATGTTCAACATATGAACAAGTAAAATCAATATATAAGCATAAATAAGCATGATAAGTGCAATGATTTTTTATGATGAAAAATATCCACAGCATGGCAACTACATGACAAATATGACCAGTGACGATACATGATGACACATGAAGATAACATAATTTCATATTGATTGCTGACCATATATTAACAAGTGGAATTCTCCCTAGTTGTGAGGGAGTGTTAAAATTATGAAACTATGGTCAAATTCCCTTATGGACAAATCAGATGGTCAATAATTTAATTGCATTAGATTCCTCTTTTCGAGAGGAAAAAAATCGACCTATAGATTGACCCAATCAATTAAGAAAAAGTTAAATTATAGATTAATTTATTTATTAAAGTGAAATGGAATGGGTTGGCCTAACCACATGTGGAGTTAACCTTAACCCCAAGCAGTCACACACGAACGCTATAAATAGAAGCAACCCCAAGATCCTTTATAGACATTCACTCATGAGATATTCTTCAAGCTCTTTTGGTACTGGTTCATAATTTCTATTTTTGGCTCACACAAGTACATTATGAGAAGCTTGCACAAATGATCAAGATCACAGGAAGGGTTTCACATCTGATTGGGGTGTTATGGGCCATAACTGCGGGCATGTCACATTGAGGTAGCGGCTGAGCTGATCCAAAACCATGGGAAGGCCTTGTCAAGGCTGTGGCTGAGCTAGAAGAACTGTGCACATACCTTGTTCAGGGCACGGCTAGGGTGTCGAGCTGATCAAGACCTCAAACGCAGGCACAAAACATCGAGGTCACAGCTAAGGAGGTTTTTGCGGCAGACTGAACATGTTAAGGCCACAGTTAAGGGATTTCATGGAAATATATATATGGGGTCACATTCACTTACTTGCATAGTGCTCTCATACATTTTTCACTCAGTCACAGTCACTTCAGAAAAGTCGTTGAAAACGTATCGGACTCAGATCTAGGACTTGGTAGTTGAGATCACTTGATGATATTTTAGATATGTACTCCTGAGGTTGTAGATTTTCATATATGTATATATTCTCCATGTATTTCCATTTCAATATGTATTTACACTCTTCACTCTATATTAGTAGGCTTCAACTTGTGTTAGTGAATCTCTATCCTGAAAATAAATTTCCTTCAGCAGAAGTATGTTTATCATTTTATTGTGTGTAAGTGTTTTTTTTTCTGCATTATGAAGATATGGATCTCTGGATCATTGTACTACAATCTAGAAGAGGAATTTGCAAGGGTTTTCCCCGTAGTGTGTTTTTCCTCGGTCTTGGACCAATCCTTGTGTCTCTATGTGTTCATGCTTCTCTTCCTTTGATCCTTTTACATTCCACTGCTTAGATGATGATGATGATGTTTTTTTTTCTACATAGTTGCACTTTATGATGGTTAATAATGTATATCTGTACAATTATATAATTATTTGGGGTGAACTTAACATGTTATTGAAGAAATTTAACTATCCAAGTGTTGGAACAAGATCTCCTATGAGTTGCGAAACTAGTCCGATTTTGTACATTTTTTGTTATAATTAGATTAGCGCAGGGGTTTTGTGGTGGGTCAAAGCCCCGAAAGCATTGTAAAGGGTCAAAGGGTAAACTAGGGGTCCAAAAACCATGGTTTTCAGACCATAGGAAATTTTAGGCTAGATTATTATAAATAGAGGAACATTTGAATTGTAAGGTAGAGAAAGGAAGAGATATTGATGCGAATTGTGGTTTAGTAAATTTGTTTGGGTTTTCTGGAAGGACTCCTGCTGGCTGTGTGCACAGAGATCTAGATTCCAGCTGTGTGCAGACCCTGCTACTATGTGCGCAGGTCGGGACGAGTATTGTAAGAGGGAATTGATGAATTGATGAATAAGAAAGGTTGTTTGAGAACTGAATCTATGTGTATTGTTTATCTGAATCATTGGTAATTGCTGTATTATGTGTTTTCTGTATTCAGCTATGAAATTTCTGTGTAAGTGTTCTTACTGCATCTAGATCTATTTTGTTCTCTTTTATGCAATACTGAGCTACTGTCTTAGAAGTATATGACTATTGAGCACCATAGTATAATTTACCTTGAGTATGTGGATGAGAAAAGAGGTCTATAAGTCTTGCTCGGGAAGATCTCGACATCTTGAGGCAGGATGCAACTTTACTTTCCTTACCTATCCTTTCTCAGGGTGCGGAAACCTAGTTCCAGCACCCACTGTAATATTCCTACTTAGCCTAAGCTAAGAGGAATATGAAATTTTGTCTCATTTTCTATTGCATGAATAAATCAATAAAGGAGGACATGTAAAACTCCTAAAAGAGTGAATAAATCAATGCCCATATGAACATGGATAAATCTGGGCCATGTAAACAAATCACTTGCAAGTGTGAAAGAGGTTTGAGCTATGAGACTGGGTCAATCTTGACCAAATCTACAATGATGTCTAGATACAATGCACCTCATGAAGGGATAGCACAGTTCTAGAAGGAGGCCCCTCATGTGAAAAGAGCTAACTAATCAAGGTGGTTTAGGGTTTTCAAAAGCTTTCATCTTATAAAAGGAAGGGTAAGGTAGAAAAATAAGGTTTTCGATTGTCTATATTTCTAAGTATCTTGTTTGTTTAGAAAAATACCATTCTCTATTGTTCAGTGGAGAATAGTGCTGCTTAGCACTTGGTGTTCCTATGCAGGGGTTTCACCTCTTCGATTGAGGATTCTTGGAGGAGTATTACTCATTTCATCCAATATCAAGCATTTGGCCAAGCTCTACTTCCAACTGCAACGCAAATCCAATGATGGTTTGGTTGTTTTTGTAGGCTGCAGCAAGTGGAACACTAGATCTGCTCAGATCTAGCTTGTATTGGTGCCTCTTCTTAGTGAGTGTGTCTTTTAACCTCCTGGAAGAGTGCACTAGTTGTTTGAGCTTCATATTTGTGTCTTAGCATCAGGCCAACTCTGTTATTTAATCTACAGTGCAATTTCCCTTGAGGGACTGCGTTATTTTCATTGGAGGTTTTGCAGGGTGTTTTGATCCCATTTTTTATGAGAGATCTCTCGCGCTAGTCTTTGCCTTTCACTTTGGTGATCCATGGATTAGCTTGCTGTTACACAGTAATTTTTCACCGTCCCTGCAATCCCCATCTCGCCCATTGGAGGGTCATTTATTTGATCAATAAGAAGTGTCATGCCTTGCAAATACCATCATTGCATCCCTTTCCATGAGGAAAACATTCCTTCTGTTGGTCATTTCCTGAGAAAACCCCTAAAAGCACCTATTTTTTCCTTGGCGCTGGTAGCCCATTATGTCCTCACGCCAATGAGTAAAATTAACACTAATCCCATGCCAGTTGGTGCTCTGTCCCAGTTAAACACCCGCGCCAATCTGCTTATGGAATTTTTTTTAAAAAAGAGGCGAAGTTTCGATTACAACAACTTCGTGGATGAGTCATGAGGAGTGGTTTCGACTGAATAACCACAACCTTCCTCCTTTGGCCTCTTTTTTCCACCTTATGGGGGACCCCCCAAAGGATAAGGCATCCCTTCCACTATTATAGGGATCCCAACCTCCTCCTCTCCTCTATAAATATAGCCATCTTCCATTGATGAATGGGCTGAATGGTTGAGCAAAGTAGTCTTGGTAGCCTAAATAGAGCTGAATCAATTGTGAGGAGATTATCATCAGATAGCCGAAGAGAGAGAGACTTGTCCTTGTCCCGATGAGATTTACAAAGACGTACTCCTCTTTCGACCCACCGAAGGAAGATCCAGTGTCAGAGCTCAGGTTGTATCTTTATTTGTTCTAATTAATAATAAGCGACTTCGATTATGGTTCCACTCAGATGTTCATGTTTTACGTTATGAGTTACATATTATCTGACTAATACATAATTGCATGTATTAGGTTTTACACTTGTTTGTTTGTTTTTTCTTCTTGTACGTGCAGGTGTTTGATCAGATTGAGCGAGAGAATTGTGATCTGCCAAAGCAAGGGATGGAAGCGCCATCTTGTCCGAAAACGAAAATAGCGTAGGACTTAAGGTAGGCCTCTTATCGCATCTTGGTCTTTTTCAATTAGGAACTTGCGTCTTAGCATTACTCGGTTGTTGCTAGACCCGATCTGGGCTAGTAGGGATCGCCTCTGTCCGTAGAGGGGATTTACCTCTCCAACAAACTGGCGACTCCACTAGGCTAGGTCCCGGAGGATACTCCTCCCACCTTTGAGATGGAGGTCCTGGAGGATGCTCCTTCTTCCTCCATAACACCAGGGGAAGATCATCTCAGTTTGATGGTATCCCCTCCGATTTTTTTGGTCGCTTCCTTTGATTGGAGTCTATTTACAGGATACCGCCTTCCGTCTTATGTGCCTTTTGTGATAACGGTACAAACCTCTAGTCTAGTCATACCTAGCACTGTTATAGATGAAGGCGCGTATGTTAGTGTTCTATCCTCAACTACTTGGAAATCTTTTGGTTCGCCGCCACTTGTGCCTGTTACACAGAATCTGTTGGCGTTTAACAGAAGAACTAGTCAACCGTTAGGGATCCTTCCAAGGTTACCTGTTACATTGGGAGGTAAAACTTTCCATATGGACGTGATGGTTATTCCATGCCCCTTGGATTTCAATCTGCTTTTGGGGTGTTATTACACCTATGCCATGGGAGCGCTTATCTCCTCCCTTTTCCATGTGGTCTTTTTTCCACATGAAGGACGGATCGTGACCATTGATCAACTTTCGTTCTTTGGTCCTGATGTGGTAGCTGGCCCACCATCATCGCTTCCTGGTTTTTATCCACCTATTGTATCTGCCCCACCGTAGGTCAACTATGTGGCTACCTACCCCGTGCATGTACTCAGTGACAGTGTCATTGTACATCGTGTGCTGGGGGCATTGGGTCCTAACTCTTAGGATGTTTTCCTTCAATTGGGAGTGGAACTCTTGGAAGTGATGACTTCTTGTTCATTATGATGAGGCGATCAGAGCACCGTTAGTTTTCTTGTGTCAAGGTCCTTAAAAAATGAAACAATACTGTCAGAGCATGGTTCATTTCTTGTGTTAAGCTCCTTAAAAAATGAAACAAGGTCATCTGAGGATAGTTCTTTTAATGTGTCAACCTCGTTAAAATAATGAAACACTTTCCTGTTCAATTCGAGTCTTTGATAAGATCTCGTAAAATCCCAGTCGAGTCTTTCTCTTGAACTCGTAATTTGAATCTTCACTCCATTTTCCTTTGATATGGGTTGAAGCTTGGGGGGCATGTACCTCGAATTGAGTCACCATGCTAGGGGCATGCTTACTTTTTCAAGCATAGTTTTTTTCCATTTTAAGCTTATGTAAAAATGAAACCGGTTTCAAGCATAATTTATCTTTGTTTCAAGGTTCTGTAAAAATGAAACCAACTTCAACCAGAGTTTTCTGATTACAAGTTTGTGTAAAAATGAAACCTTTCCCATTTTACCTCTTGTGATTGTCATTTTATCAGCCCATTTTTGTCAGATGAGCGTTGGTTTTCTCACTCCATTGTCACTATCTGCTTGGCCGATCATATGCCTTCACTTGGTTGTTTTACCTATTCCTGAGGAACCACTGCGATGAGTGGTCTTGTTAGCCAGCCTCTTAACCTTTATTTTTTCAGAGTAGTTCCACCATTACCAGAACCAGTTGCTACCCTTTATACCACTCGTTCCTCCAGGAGGAGTCACCTTTCAGCTCTTTTCTGACTGTCTAAACATGAAAATATTGCCGAGATGCTTATTGTTTTGAACTCGTTAAAAGTGGCTGTGAAATGACATCTACCCAGTATACGTTTACCCCTTTTTCGGGCTGGGATAGATTATTTACGAAAAAGGAATACCCTAGCCTGTCGTGACTAGGAAGTTTTCTCAGACATAGTTTTCTACCTTTTCGGATCTGAGGAACTATTTACGAAAAAGGAGTGTTGGAGTTTACTTTTCTGTTGTCTTTTCAAACTCTCTAAACATGAAAAGACGTCAAATTCTCCCTTTGTCAAGCTCATTAAAACCTGATGACATTGGATTCTATCGTAATGACGATATTCGAGTTTCTCCTTCCTAGGGCTTATTAAATGTACTAGGATGGATTCGTCCGAAGGACGAACTTATATGACAAGAATATGGTATCTTCTTCAAGCTTGTGTAAAAATAAAGAGGTACTCACCAGAAATGGTGGGGAAAAATGGAACAGTATCATCGTCGTGTCGGCAGTATGTCGCTCTTGAACATGGTACTTGTCTACATTCATGTCAGGTTTGGGACATCTCACCTCATTCTCTGTTTGCCTTTGTGGGTTTGGGTAATCCATTTTGACCTCTCATCTACTCTTTGCCTCATCATCATGACCTCTAATATTTTGATCTCAAATACTGCCCAATCCACTTTCGTACCACCGATATGTTCAAGAGAAGTTGACCTCTGCAAATTTCAAGCTTCCTCTGATTCTCATCTAATCTTGATTCACAAACATTATATTCCTCTGTCTCGTGTCGATGATGTGGGAAACACGATGGCCCACCTTCGATCAAGGTCACTTCCTGTCGACTTCAGCTCACTATCCAGCAAGCTGATCTAAAGACTCCCTTCTGGTACCTTGGAGCTTGCATGCCTCAATGGCAGGTTCTTCGCATTCGATGCAAGGTTTTCATCATTGACCTTTGATTGGATGATTCTGCGGGTGTTCGATGCCAACTCACTATTCACATTCCGTGGATTGTACCTATAGTACCTTGAGGGCCATTTTCATTATTGGTGGTTCCTCTCACGTCTGTTAACAGCTTTCATCGTTGGCTAGTAATCATACAATGTTCTTGCATGTTCGACTTCAGCTCACTTATTCACATGCTTGAACTTGTACTTTTTTTGGGTCGAGATGGAGCGCAAGACCCTGGATTTTTTCTGTTGGAATCCAGGCTATAGATTTTGTGGATTATCATGACTAGTTACATGACTCATTGATTGGATGGTTGCGACCATACCTGAGTCTATTTATCGATCCATACTAGATGGCTACATCCATGCTTTGGATCCAGATTATTGTATACTCTGTTATGGATGGCTGCGCCCATACCACATATCTCATGTATTTGAGATATCAGTTGTACTCATCTACGCAAGTTTTTCGATGACAGTATTTTCAGTTGGACATGATCTCGTAAAGAATTTCACCCCTCTCTCTCTCTCGGGCCTCATGGTTTAAGGGGAATTTGTTACACAGTAATTTGTCATCGTCCATACAATCCCCATCTCTCCCATTGGAGGGCCATTTATGTGATCAATAAGAAGTGTCATGCCTTGCAAATACCATCATTGCATCCCTTTCCATGAGGACAACATTCCTTCTGTTGATCATTTCCTGAGCAGACCCCTAAAAGCACCTATTTTTTCCTTGGCGCTGGTAGCCCGTTATGTCCTCACACCAATGAGAAAAATTAACACTGAGCTCGCGCCAGTTGGCGCTCTGTCCTAGTTAATCACCCGCGCAAATCTGCTTAAGGAAAGTTTTTTAAAAAAAGAGGTGAAGTTTCGATTACAACAACTTCATGGATGAGTCATGAGGAGTGGTTTCGACTGAATAACCATGGCCTTCCTCCTTTGGCCTCTTGTTTCCACCTTATGGGGAAACTCCCAAGGGATAAGGCCTTCCTTCCACTATTGTAGGGATCCCAACCTCCTCCTTTCCTCTATAAATGTAACCATATTTCATTGATGAATGGGATGAATGGTTAAGCAAAGTAGTCTTGGTAGCCTGAATAGAGCTGAATCAATTGTGAGGAGATTATCGTCAGACAGTCGAAGAGAGAGAGACTTGTCCTTGTCCCGACAAGCTTTACCAAGACGTACTCCTCTGTTGACCCACTGAAGGAAGATCTAGCGTCAGAGCTCAGGTTGTATCTTTCTTTGTTCTGATTAATAATAAGTGACTTCCATTATGGTTCCACTCAGATGTTCATGTTTTACATTATGAGTTGTATCTTCTTTGATTGATACATAATTGCATGTATTAGGTTTTACGCTTGTTTTTTTGTTGTTTCTTCTTGTACGTGCAGGTGTTCGATCGCATTGAGCGAGAGAATTGTGATCTACCAAAGAAAGGGACGGAAGTGCCATCTTATCCGCAAACAACAATAGCGTAGGACTTAAGGTAGGCCTCTTGTCACATCTTGGTCTTTTGCAATTAGGAACTTGCGTCTTAGCGTGACTCGATTTCTGCTAGACCCGATCTGGGCTAGTAGGGATTGCCTCTATCCGCAGAGGGGATTCACCTCTCCAACACTTGCTAATCCATGTTCTGTTTAGATCTGATCTGTTTTAATGTAAAGTCATCTTCAGAAATTTCTAAATAATATTACAAATCTACTACTTAAACTCAGATCTACTCTTTATATTGCATGATTTGATCAAAACCCCAATGTGATGTTGTAACAGAGCCTTTCTAGTGTACAGATCTGAAATGGATCTGATCTCTTGTACACAGATCTTCTCTAGATCTGAAGTGTAACATTCAGCTGCTGCAGCTCCATAAAATAATGTTGTTAAGCCATTTTTTAGTTTATACATATGTTGCAACCTTCTTTTTTGAAGATTTCCTTCTCTATTGTCTTCTGTATTCTACTGTATAATGTAAGAGTTTCATTGTAAATATGATTTGCTACTGTATATTCAAAATTTGATCTTATTTGATGGCCTCCTTCTCATGCTTTCCAATACTACGTTATTTCTGAAGCAGTTTGTTGTGCATAGTTGTAGCTCCTCTTGTAGGGTGTTTTTCAACTATACTATGTGGTGGGAGATCTGTTTACCACACCTAGTTTGATTTGTTTTTGCTCCCCTTTTGGATCTAGACTCCAGATCTGCTGATCTAAGGGATCCAAGGGCTGCAAAATCATTTATGTGCATAAATCTCACAGAAATGTGTTATTTCAGTAGGCTTGCTATGCAATCCCAATTTGGGATATTACAGTGGTATCAGAGCTCTGATGATATCATATTTTCAGAGTATATTGTCTGTTTAGACATATCTCATTCTCTTGGTTGTTTAGCAGAGAATTGTGAGGATTTACTATTTAGGGATTCTCTCTCCTTCCATTGAGTAGCTCTTGGAGGGCATTGTACTTCTCTTCCACTATCAGGAATATGGCCAGGCTCCATATCCATTAGACAGCATAAATCCTGTTGGGGTTTACTTGTTTCAATGAGCTGCAGCAAGTGGAGACTAGATCTTCTTAGATCTAGATTATACTAGTGCCTCTTCTTAGTGAGTGCATCTTTTAACCTCCTAGAAGAGTGGAAAATATGTCTAAATAACCAAGAGAATGAGATATGTCTAAACAGAAAATATACTCTGAAAATATACAATGGTATGAGAGCTCCTTTCTTGGCACAACCTGTGCTTGCATTTGAGAATCACAACCATGTTGCATTCAAAAGAAGATGAGCCTCTTACTGAGAGGGGGAAGAGGTATCATAACATAAGCCACAAGAAGTTTGATTACTCCTCTGAGGATCAAGACAAGGGTAAAGCCCATGAAACTGGAAGTGATAAAGAAGGAGAAGAGTTTGCAAGAACTTTTTTGGTGGCCATGAAAGATATTGTTGGAGAGATCAAAGAGATGAGAATGGACAGGATGAGGGAATCTCCTAGGATATTTCATCCAGAGGAAATCTCTGGCATGTATCATCACTGGACTGGTCAACTAGTGAACTAGCCACAAGCTCCACAGCGCTCTACTATGCCTACCTTCTTGGCTGTGGAGAATGAAGGACCACAAGAGCAAGCATCCCTTGAAGACTACTTTGTGGAATATGAATCTCAGAATCAGAGATTAAAAGACCACTTTATTTTGCAAGATTTTTTTCACGTCAAGGACAAAAGAAGACCAAGGCATCAATATAGATATTGTGGGTTCTTGCCCTATCATGATAGACATCACTTTATGGGCAGATTATTTTTGCCCAAGTTTGATGGATCATCCACTAGTTCTGCCAAGGCCTGGGTAGAAAAACTGGACATCTACTTTCAGTTGAACAAAGTCCCTGAGATTGAAGCCATCAAGATTGGAGCGCTACACTTTGAAGGTGAAGCACACAATTGGTGGTTCCATGGGTTGTCTACATTGGGCCATGCCAATGTGACTGCCTATTCTAAATTCACTAGAAGACTGGTGGAGAGGTTTGAAAGAAAGGATCCAGAATCACCTTTCATAAGCCTTGTAAATTTAAAGCAATCAGGAAATGCAAAAACTTATATCTCTGAATTTCTAAGATTATTTGTTATGGTTCCTGATCTATCTGTAGCAAGGAGGATGTACATGTTCATCGATGCCTTGGAGGAACGTTTGCATGGGTTGGTTAAATCTACCAAGCCCATCACTTTGCATGATGCCATTAAGAGGGCTAGAGACCTACAATATGCCTTGCCAAAAGCAAAGGAAACTTTCCAAAGCAAGGCCTCTCACCTTTCTAAAGGGAAGGAAGAAAAAAATGCTCCTTCCAAGGAGAGCTCATTGAAGAATCCTCTTTATATTGAAGTCAGGAGGGAGTTGAGAAAGAAGAGACTATGTTTCACTTGCCAAGAGTCATGGGCACCTAGACATATATGTGTTGTTGGGAAATCACACTACATAGAAGTCTTCTCAGATTTTGAGGAGGAAGATGAAGATGATGAACCAAGAAGGGGTCACAGCACTGATAATGTTGAGGGATATCCAACACCATCTGGAGATGGGGATGGAGCCTTTGCTCCAATGGGAGGAGCTCTTGCATCTTGAGAGGAGTACCTAAGTACTTGACCCTAAGAGTACAAGGTTCAATCATGAATAAGAGGGTATCTATACTGATAGAGAGTGGGGCAACCCACAACTTTATTGATGCTCAATTTTTGTAGAGGAGGGAAATACCCACTGATACTTTTGAAGGATTCTCTATTTTGGTCCCAAGAGATAGGAAAATGCAATGCATGCAATATGTCCCATCACTCCCAGTCACTATGGGGTCCTACACCTTGGTGGATCACTTTTTTGTAGTTGAGATACTAGACACCAATATCATTTTGGGTGTCCAATGGTTGATTACATTGGGGAAAGTCACCACTAATTGGAAGGATTTTTTGATGGAACAGGTGGACATGAAGACGTGGTAAACCTCAAATGATTCAAGACATGAATACTTATCCCTCACCTAACACTTCCACACAAACAACAAATATGGATTTGTGCAGTGGAAGAAAGGACCTCACAATCCCTTCTCTTATGTTCATGAGAATCCTGCAGGGGACATTCCTATCTAGTGGCAAACCACCTAGGAGGCCACCAGATTCAGATCTTATGGGGGAGGCCTCAAAAATTTCTTCTGAAAATCTAGATACAAGAAGGATTGGAGCAATGGAAGACCAAGCTACAACACTGGAGGGACAGCTCAAGAGTGAGGAGGATCCTCTCACTGCATCACTATCGCCCTCTCTCTTTTCTAGATCTGTACTGTGAGAGGAGAAGAATGGGAGGGTCAACCTTCCAACACACAAATTTGGCATGAGAGATGTCAAATAATATATCAGAAACATGACAGGAACCTCCATGGATGTATCATCAGCATTGTCATTGTTGAACAGTGTGGATCTGTATTCGAAATCTCAACTACTTGTAGAGTTTTCCAAAGATCTCCCCACAGGTATGATACTAGATGACATGCAGCAAGAAGAGGGCTACTTAGTCCAAGTGGGATTCATCTATCATCATGGTAGGGTCTTCTTGGCTAGATCTTCCAAGCTCAAGCAGAAGATACTACAAGGGGCACACATAGAATTATTTCTTAGCCATATGCATTCAATGAAGATCTATACCCTGATCATAAGGAGCTTTGATTGGGAAGGCTTGAGAGAGGAACTACATCAGCACTTTCAAGAGTGCATGAGCTATGTGGAGTTTGGAAGGACAATGGAATCTATGCAAGAGTCATTTCAGCCATTCCTTCCTTCTTTTAAGAGAGGGGGAATGCCCATGCACAACTCCATGTGTATGGGGAACTTTGATGGTGAAAGATCTGATCATGTAGAGAAAAAATTATTTTCTGATTTGTCACATTCTTTTACCATGTTTTTGCAGGATATGACTCCTAAAGGGAGTGAGATATCATGTGGACCTCATGGCTTTGGGTGGGCCAGTAAAAATGTTGAACTTGGCCACTCCCTTGTTGTGCAAAGGGAGATTCCTTCTCATGATGGGTGCTTTCCAAAGGCACCAAACTTATCTGATATCTTCAGCCATGTTAAGGTGACTCATGCAGAAAATGTGTGGTGGGAATGCCACTTGCCACACCTTGATATAATGCAGGCAGGAGATGCACTGGGCTGGCATCACATGTGGGATTTTGACCCACCTCCTCGAGCTCAAATTTCTGTTTGCACATATGTAGTCTTGCTTCCATACTTGGATGATATAGTTGTACTATTTATGGGATTGTATGGAGGGAGGATGGGCAGTTTGTATGTACCACATGGATTGGAACTTCTCCCTGTACCTCATGCTACATGTTTTAGATGGAGCATTGCTCCAGCCATGTTTATTTCGGTTGAATTTTTCACTCCTGGTGGGATGGACTATACACATCTTATGTTGACCTTGGAGGAACAATTCATGATGTGTTGGCCTGATGAACACTTGGTTTATGATGAGGAATTGAAAATTGATGGTGTCATCAATGGAGGAGTACTACAACTCTCACCCTATTAGTTGCTTTAGGACAAGAAAATTTTTGGAGGGGAGGACTGTAATATTCCTACTTAGCCTAAGCTAAGAGGAATATGCAATTTTGACTCATTTTCTATTCCATGAATAAATGAATAAAGTAGGACATGTAAAACTCCTAAAAGAATGAATAAATAAAGTCCCATATGAACATGGATAAATCTGGGCCATGTAAACAAATCACTTGTAGGTGTGAAAGAGGTTTGAGCTATGAGACTGGGTCAACCTTGACCAAATCTACAACGCTGTCTAGATACAATGCACCTCATGAAGGGACAACGCAGTTCTAGAAGGAGGCCCCTCATGTGAAAAGAGCTAACTCATCAAGGTTGTTTAGGGTTTGCAAAGGCTTTCATCTTATAAAAGAAAGGGGAAGGCAACAAGAGAAGGTTGTTGAATTTCTATATTTCTGAGTATCTTGTCTATTTAGACAAATACCATTCTCTGTTGTTCAGTGGATAATAGTGCTGCTTAGCACTTGGAGTTCTTATGCAGGGATTTCACCTCTTCCATTGAGGATTCTTGGAGGAGTCTTGTTGATTTCATCCACTATCAGGCATTTGGCCAAGCTCTACTTCCAACTGCAATGTAGATCCAATGAGGGTTTGGTTGTTTTTGTAGGCTGCAGCAAGTGGAACACTATATCTGCTCAGATCTAGTTTGTATTTGTGCCTCTTCTAAATGAGTGTGTCTTTTAACCTCTTGGAAGAGTGCACTAGTTGTTTAAGCTTCAGATTTGTATCTTCGTATCAGGCCAACTCTGTTATTTAAGCTAAAGCACAATTTCCCTTGAGGGACTGCGTTATTTTCAGTGGAGGTTTTGCAGGGTGTTTTGATCCCATTTTTTATGAGAGATCTCTGGTGCTAGGCTTTGCCTTTCACTTTGGTGATCCATGGATTAGCTTGCTGATCCATGTTCTGTTAGATCTGATCTATTTTAATGTAAAGTTATCTTTAGAAATTTCTAAATAATATTGTAGATCTGCTACTTAAAACTCAGATCTACTCTTTGTTTTGCATGATTTAATCAAAACCCCAAGGGGATCTTGTAATAGAGCCTTTCTAATGTACAGATATGAAATGGATATGATATCTTGTACATAGATCTACTCTAGATTTGAAGTGTAACATTCAGCTCCTGCAACTCCATAAAATAATGTTGTTAAGACATTTTGCAGTTTATACATATGTTGCAGCCTTCTTTTGTGAAGATTTCCTTCTCTCTTGTCTTCTGTATTCTGCTGTATAATGTAAGAGCTTCATTGTAAATCTAATTTGTTGTTGTATATTCAAAATTTGATCTTATTTTATGGCCTCCTTCTCATTCTTTCCAAGACTGCATTATTTCTGAAGCAGTTTGTTGTGCATAGCTGTAGCCCCTCTTGTAGGGTGTTTTTCAGCTAGACTAGGTGGTGGGAGATCTATTTACCACACCTAGTTTGATTTGTTTTTTCTCCCCTTTTGGATCTAGACTCCATATCTACTAATACAAGGGATCCAAGGGCTGAAAAATCATTTATGTTCATAAATCTCCCAGAAGTGCATTATTTCAGCAAGCTTGATGTGCAATCCCAATTTGGGATATTACACTCACCCATACTACTTCGGGTGAGACTTTGACCTGCGTAAGTAGGTAACTTCTGAAAGGGCCAGTAGTATATGGGCTTTTTGGCAAACCTTGAACTCCAGACTTGGGTCAGGACCCCTCGAGCCAACAAATGGTTCCGTTGCTGGGACCTGGAGCATTTTGAGAAAGGGATCAGGTAATGACAAGAGAGTACTGGAAGCCTGAAAGGAAGAAAATTGAGGAGTGGTTCGAAATTTTTTTTTAGGAATTTGCGATAAAATAAAATCACAGCATGAATTTAATGGAAAAAAAGTGGAAAAATAGGTACATTCTTATAGAAATCTACGGAATATTCTTTGTGACATTTGCAATTGAGCTTCAGGAGTGGTTGGATAGGCTCGTAGAATTCCAGAAGTGTTGGAAGGACCAACGAGTCACTCAATGGACCCCAGAGTTGATCCAACAGCTGGAAAGGACTGATAATACTATCACTTGCATGGTGGATCACTAGGTGGACAATGTGCTAGGAGGATTTGTGACGGAATTTTCCATTGATCGGTTTGTCTCCTACTCTGAGGCTGAGCGAAGATTATTTAAAGGGTTCTGGGGCAAGTTTCTGAAGACATTACCATTGTTGATTAAGATATTACTATGCGAGAAGAGTATTATGTGTAGTCATACCGGCTGAATGACCTCAGATCCTGACGAAAGCATGACACACAGTGGTAAATACTATCAGACAAACCTTGACGGGGAAAGATCTGCCTATAACCCTCTGCGAGAGATGGTTGCGCAAAACCCCCCAGCTACATCGCCGTCTAGGATGCATAAAGGTAAGAACTTGCCCATACCTCCACCTCCACCGGACAGTGATATGGCTGCGCACCTGAAACTACCTACCTTCAAGGGGGTAGGGGATGAGGATATGGATCGATTTTGATTTGTAGCAGATTCTGTATGGACTGCGCAAAATGTGACAAACGATACGGTGAAAAGGGAACATCTGTCCCTTCCATTTGAAGAAAGAGTGTTGGACTGGTACATATGATACATATCTCAGAATGGGAGTGCATCTATTCAAGATCTTAAGGACTCTCTGAAGCAACAGTTTCGAAATCCAAAATATTACTCTCAGTTGGTAGCAAAAGTGAAGGACTTCAAGCAGGGTTTGTCTGAGTTTGTATGGGAGGCTGATCAGCGATTGAAGAAAGCAAACAGGGAAGGATTATTTGAGTATGACGATAGATAAGATATGGAATGGTTCATTTGTATGTTGTTTCCCCACCTGCGTATGCCAATGAGTCACCAAACCTTTGAGTCACAGGAAAAATATGTTGAAGTTGCTATGAAACTAGAAGTTGTGCCTAAAGAAGATACTTCGTTAGGAGTACAGAAAAGTCAGGAGAAACTCAGAGCTATGCACATGGAAATTCAGAACCTGTGAAAGGAACAAGGAAAAGGAGCCAGCACAGATATGTGGTGCATATGATGTCGAGTATCTGGCCATACGAAGGATTAGTGCCCTCTATTGGTAGGTTACATGCAGGTAGGAGGACCTAGTCCGGTCCACCCTGGAGTGAGTGGGGGACCCATCCTATCATGACCAGGCTCGAGTGGACCTGCGTTGTGGTGCAATGACTAATGTGTAGCAGGCTCCATGATATGGACCATTTCCC
Source organism: Pinus albicaulis (assembly GCA_034641835.2). Taxonomy (NCBI): domain Eukaryota; kingdom Viridiplantae; phylum Streptophyta; class Pinopsida; order Pinales; family Pinaceae; genus Pinus; species Pinus albicaulis. The sequence goes on from CM076572.1 coordinate 488,639,024, forward strand.
TCAGCTAGGTGCGTATGTCCCAAAACTGAAGCAACAGTGGTGCAGGTTCTGTCGGTCAGTAGGAAACGATGAGTAGAACTATCGCACTTACAACTTGATGATAGATCGTGGAAACCTGTATAGGGTACAATCAGACCCTGCATCACCAAGATCTCCCGTGACATTTGGTGGCTCTCAAGCAAGTGGCAGGGGAGGTCGAGGAGGAAGCGCAGGTTGAGGACGTGGAAAACTAATCTGATATAACTACAGAGAAGTAGGACACTTTGCAAGGGACTGAATAAATCCCACAAGGAAATCCTGCAAATATTGCAGACAGCTGGACCATGCGGTCAAAAATTTCCCAATATTAATAGCAAGAATGTAGGAAAGGAAGCCCACCCCTACGTAGAATGTGCAAAGATTTAAAGCCGAGCTAAGGAACATAGACCCGAGTGTGAACGTCATAACATGCAGTGGGATGGTCACCCAGGGATTGAAGGAAGAAGCTACCAGGGATCCTCTAACCTATCAAGGAGGCTCGAACATAAATAATGGATAAGAGGCCATGGTCGTTGCTGACCAGGACCTCGCTCAGAAAGTAGAAGCTACTGCGTAGGTACCGACACACCCCAAGATAGATGAGGGGGTTGAGCCCTTTCTGCAGGCATGTCTCAAGCTGCTACATAACCCAAGGGCTGTAGAGAACCTTTAGGCATTAATTAATAGCTACGCGACATGGCCCGATCTGACCTCCAAGACCAACAATGTACAAAAACTATATAGGTATAAAAAACACACCGGAAGAGAAATGCATCTGACTGCGCAGATTGGTGGCTACGAGATGGACCAAGTTATTTTGAACCTCGGGTCAGATGCGAACGTGTTACCTAAGAAAAAGTGGCAACAAATGGGAGAACCTAAATTGGAATGGTCCACCATCCAGCTGCGCATGGCCAATAAACAAAATATCATACTTCTTGCGAGGCTTCCAAAAGTCATGGTAGATATCGCAGGAGTAAAGGTCCAAGATGAATTTGAGGTAATAGAAATCGTGGAAGATGCGGATCCCTACCCTGCACTCCTAGGATTGGATTGCGATATAGATATGGCGGGTGTCATCAATCTCAAAAAGTGCAGCATTGTGTTTGAAAATAGCGGTACGCGAGTCATAGTACCAAGGGTCCCATGGAGGTGCACAGTATACAGAGCCAGTGCGCGATGAGGAGGAAGTAGATCACATTTACAAGTTGAATACACAGGACGAGGATTGGATTAACCCCATGGTGGAAGGAGTGATCTGCTGGGAAAATGATAGTGAATGCCTCTCCGACTCCAATGGCGAACTAGAGAGTTGGCAGGGTCGGTTGCATGAGGTTTCAACACTACGATGTCTTCGAGTCACAAGGAAATTCCGCTGCATCTCTGCTAAGGTAAGAGACCTGCCCTACTTTAGGGACTCTGGTAACATTAAGGAATTTTTACATGCATTTGAAGCAGAATTTCCTAAGGGACGCAGGCTAGGGGACCTTAATCTAGCCTTGCGTGGAACGCTTGCGCACTGGTGGAATAAGCATGGGAAGGTATTCCACGATTGGGAGGAATGTCAGGATAAGATGATCCTACAATTTAAAGCTCCTGCTGGGAAATGGATCCAAGAATTCCTTGGGTCAAAAGACCCACGCAGATATTTGCTAGCATGGGAAACTCAATGGTGTGATAGAAACCCAAAAGAATGGGTTCACCTATTTATCCATGACCTACGACTACGGCCAGCTGCATGGTATTTAGATGCAGAGCTGCATCAACGCACGCACCATCGGGAGAATTTGTAGGATGAGTTTCTGCGAAAATTTACGGTGGAAGATGGTGCAAGGGCACTCGACGTAGCTTTGAAGAACATGAACGCCTTGACTAAGGAAAAATCACGCCCGCATATTTCACTTAGATCAAGGGGAATGCCGGTACCACACACGATGGAATAATAGAGCCTTAGCCCGACAGAGGGGGTGAGTGAACCTCAAAATGCCCCAACCACGGTGCTGAACGAGATGCATACGGTTGCCAAGCTGTGTGAGTTGTACCTGAATCAAATTACAACACATTCAACATCAGCTTTAATTTGGGATGTGTGGACGACATGGATGCTTCATCAAAAGTTAATAGATCCATGGAAAATCCATCAGGTGCAAGCGATGACTGTCACAACATTAAATTCTGGTGAAAAGGGAATAATACCATTACAACAAACAGGTGGTTGGCCATCAATGCAACAATTTATGGTGAGTTTTTTCTGGATGAGTGATGGTAAGTTTCAAGTTAGATTTAATCTACCGTTGGATAACCCCAGGAATTATAAGGAAGAAAGGATAACTCTGATCAAGGCTCCATATTGTCTCTATTATCTACATCTGTTATTCTACTACTTAATTGTCTGGACCTGTAGCATTTGGGTCATACCCCATCAACCTACCTCTGCTGTCTGTGAGATTCCAACATTGGAAGCTTATCCTTTGGCTGCTATGCTAGCCCCTAACCTTTCGAGCACCTCGGCATCCACCAGTACAATACCTACAGACGTTGTGTTAAGGGGGTCTGGGGACGCCGAGATTGATAAGTTAATTGCCCTCTGGCTCCTACAGGAAAAATTTACTTTGAACCCTGTGCAGAATGGCGCCATAGCTACACGACGGAAGTTCACGCCCATCCCGAACCTGGGATGATTCTAGTCCCTAGCCGGATGGGCTCTAAAGATTCTATGAGGGATGATACGCAACTACCACAATGCACCATGAGAACTGACCTAGTCGAGTCACAACTAGTCTTGTGCACATAAGGGCTGACCGACAGGGGTACTCCGTCCCCTCGGGGTACGAAGCAGTATAGGGACATGCATTGAATTATCTGTAGTTCTAGCCTACCTACCAAAGAAGGCCATATTTTTTCACTACCTAGCACTGTCCTTGTTGGCAACAACCTCCCAACAGCTATGGAACTACAAGTGGATTTGGTGCAGCTACATCGTGAGGCATTACAGGGATTACACACTATCATGCTGCAAGAGATTCATCATCGCAACCAAACCGCGCAGAAACACCTCAATGTGCCCACACTGCTTCTCACACACCAGACCAAAGATATCTCCCTTATGGTGCAGCTCAAAACAGTGGTTCACCGGCTCGACACAGAGATCCCTAATGAACTACCAGCATCAGCTCCGCTTCGGGCTACCCTAGAAGGCTTGGTTGCAGTGCTCAGGGAATCCCAAACCAAAGTGTAGGCCCTCAAGACCCAAATGGCCTGCCAATTCACAGCGTGCCAGGCCCAAGCACAGCCTACCATATCCCCGGAGGTGTAGGCACAACGAGGTGCATTGATAACAGAAGCTACAGACATTATTAAAGGATATCTTACTCTGGGTACTCAATTGCTCAAAGTAGCCATGCAGCTCTAGACAACGGTCCAGTTCAACTCGATGCTTTAGCGTGTCAGAGAGAACTTACGCCAGAGGGAATCTGCCTTCGATCAAATCGAAGCTACCTTGCCTTCCCTCGCCCCTACGCAGCGTCTCGCACTCTTGAAAACTAGCAACGCTTTCCAAGACACGATTGTAGATCTCCAGCATGCCAAGCATTCCATCAGAAATCGTTTGAAGCCATGGGGTGATGCTACCTTCCAGATATCTTAGGATGCTCACAACGCCATTACACAGCTCAACCAAATTTTGGAACGGGTTACCACGGCCCCTAAAAGACCTACCTCCCTGAAGCTTGTTGATATCACACAAAGTGATGCTGCCCAGAGTCAGGAAGTGTTACCTCTGTTGATCATCACCTTCAATACCTTACGTGTGCAGATAAAGACCGCACCACTACAGTGACTTGGGATGAGTCACAAGATTTTGTTGGGGGACTGTTGGAATAGGGTCTCCTACGAGCTGCGAAACTGGTCCGATTTTGTATATTTTTTATTATAATTAAGCTAGCGCAGGGGTTTTGGGGTGGGTCAAAGCCCCGAAAGCATTGTAATGGGTCAAAGAGTAAACCAGGGATCCGAAAAACACGGTTTGCGAACCATAGGAAAGTTTAGGCTAGATTATTATAAATAGAGGAACATTTTGAATTGTAAGGTAGAGAAAGGAAGAGATATTGATGCGAATTGTGGTTTAGTAAATTTGTTTGGGTTTTTGGGGAAGGACTCCTGTTGGCTATGTGCATGGAGATCCAGAGTCCAGTTTTGTGTGGACCCTGCTGCTATGTGCGCAGGTCGGGATGGGTATTGTAAGAGGGAATTGATGAGTTGATGAATAAGAAAGGTTGTTTGAGAACTGAATCTATGTGTACTGTTTATGCGAATCATTGGTAATTGTTGTATTATGTGTATTCTGTATTCAACTACGAAAGTTCTATGTAAGTGTTCTTACTGCATCTAGATGTAATGTTCCCAAATTTTAGCCTCAAAGCTAAATGGAACATTAGAGTTAGCAATACCTTTAGCCAGTGAACAAATGGGTAGAAAAGCCCTTAAGTCTCCTAAGGAGGAATACAAACACCTCAAGTGTGAAAGGAGACACTTCTTACAGCTTAATAAAACACCTCCATGTGTGAACAGGGATATTATCAAGTTGATTCAATCCACTTTGACTAAGTCAACAACGCAGTTGTGGAGGAGGAGGAATCAAAGAAGGAATAACACAGTTTTGGAGGGAGATGAATATTTGGATGGATATGACCTAATTGAGTGGGACCAAGGGCAAGAAAGCTCATGTTTTATTTAAGGAATAGGATGGTAGCATTATTCTTCATGTTTTATATTACTATTCTTGTCTGCTCAGACTTTTGCTTCCTCTTATTGTTTAGCAGGGTAGCAATGCTATTTAGCACCGGGTGTTCCTGAGAAAGAATCCCACCTCTTTCCTTGAGGAGCCTCTTGGGAGATTTTGCATTCATTTTCCACATCAGATTTTTAGGCCAAGCTTCAGCCTACTTCATCATTGTAGTTTATGCCAGAGATTGTGCAGTGTTGCAAGGTGCAACAGTGGAAGGGATTGGAATCCCACTTTGTGAGCTAGTTTCTCCTTGGAGGAAGATTCCCTTCACTTGAGAGAAATTTTTGGAGAGGTATTGAGCTCATTTTATATCTTTAGCATCAGGCCACACATTTCCCCAAAATTCCCAACGCTGTTCCAGCTAGGGAATGCATTATTTTTGGAGGCAGCTTCAGTGCATGGTCTAGTGGCTCTGTTGTAGTGTTTTCTTGTGATTGAGAGGTTCATCCTTTCATGGGAGGAAGCCCTTGAGGGATATACATCATATCATACATATTTAATCCTTATACACTCTTATTCTTCAGTGTTGCAGTGGTGATTCAGTAAATTTCTGAATATCACATTTTGTATGGAGAGTGTTTGACAAGAAACCCTTGCTGGGTTCTCTTGTATTTTGTATAAGGAGACTAGATCTCAGTTTATGAGAATGATTTTCTAATATATGAGTAGATCTATTTACCTTATTATTTTTTGAGTGAAACTCTATTAAAACTTTGTTGTTCCTTTCTGTATAATTTCTGAGTAGCAGTGTCTGGGGTTTTTGGTCATTTTCAGCTACACTAGTGTGGGAGGTTTGTTTAACTAACCTAGTTTCATTTCTTTCTGATCTCCTCTTTGACTTAGATGCTAGATGGATTTATATATGGGATCCAAGTGATTATTTTAATTTCTATGGCATATATTTCTGAAAATGCGTTTTTAGTGCATTCTTGCTGAGCTGTTCCAAATTTGGAATATTACAGTGGTATTAGAGCTGCAATCTCGGCTCAGCCTGTGGATCTCAGGCCATTATACTTCAGGGATAAGGAGAGATGGAAATAAATAAGAAGGCTTCAGAATGTGAAGGGATAAAGGAAGAAAAGCTTACAAAACTTCTTCCAAAATCCATGCAAATCTTCCAAGGAGAGCTGAAGAGGATAAGAATGGAGATGGGATCTCCAAAGGAAGTTGGATCTAGAGATGAATCTAGATTTGCACATGGTGAGTGTGAGCATGCAGCTACACACCATGATGCACAGTGCAGTCAAGTGCCCAGATCTACCTTGAGATGGATGGGAGGAGGAATAATGCCTAAGAGGAGGACTCTTAGTGATTTTTTGCAGGAGTATGAATCTCAAACTGATAGGATACTGATTTCTAGGGGTTTTCAAGATCCAACTGGAGAAGAACAAGTAGCAGGATGCAAATAGATTTCTTTTATCTAATTTTGAAGGCACACCCACATGTTCAGCTGGGGCTTGGGTGGAAGAGCTAGACTCCTATTTTCAGCAGCACCATATTTCTGAAGATGAGGCCAACAGAGTTGCAGCGCTGCATTTCATAGGTAAGGCCCATGCATGGTGGATTTTTGAATCTTGTTCTTTAAAAAATGCAAACACTTCCTCTTATGCAAGATTCATTGAAACATTGGTGGGGAGGTTTGGTGAAAAACTTCCTAAGATACATGAGCAAGGAAAACTTGAGATAACAAATCCCTTGCATGTGATGGAGGAAACTCCACTTCAGAAAACCATGGGAGAAGCTGACATCTTGCATTAAGCATTACTGGAGGCAAGACCTCTAGTCCATATTCCTAAACAAGAGGGCATGGGGATCTCCTTTTCACAGGAGGACCCAATTGTTGAGATGTTGCCCACACACATGGATGGAGTTGAGGGCAACAACACTGTCACATCTAGAGCACATCCAGTGCCTCATGCAGAGGGAGGAAGAGCACATTCTCCAATAGGAGGGATTCTTGTACCTTTGCAAGAAGCTCCCTAGGATCTCATACATGGAGGTCCAAGCACAATCAATGAGCAGCATGATTGTGCACCATTGCAGCTGGAAGGAGGAGTTAGGGAGGAAGGGCATCATCACTTGATGAGAGGCACACACCCTTTTCTATTTCAGAGAGCTAATGCAAGGAAGAGGTAGACTTATTTGCGTTGTAAGGGCAAGGGCAAGGTTTCCCAACCATATGTGGAGTCTACTCTTGACATTTATGTCTCACTACATGGAGGCATTCCACCTGGGATTCCCACCAAATCTGGAGTTTGTAAGAGACATCTTGCCATTTGGTTCACCCCTCTTAGATTTCGGAGAGGTGGAGACTTTGAAGGAGTCTAGTATAGCACAAATATTTTGGGATAGTCTCAAGGAGGAGGGAGACATTCTCCCATTTTTAGCACCACCAACTCTCACTATCTATAATGCATTGATAGAAGTTGTTGCAATGATGGAGGATGGCACCTTCATGGTGCAAGGGAGCTTCTCCATGGATTTGGAGAAACATAGGGTAATTACTTTGAGGAAGGAATCCTCCATACATTGGAGTATATGGAGGCCACTCATACTTGCTTTGGTAAAGATTGGGAGATTATTTTCAGAGGAGAGCTTCTCATGGTAGACCAACTTCCAAAGATCACTAATTATTTTTTAGCATGAGTAGCTTCATGATGGGAATGGTAGCAATTTGGAGGATGAATTTGGCATGAGGGATTTCAAAGGAGAATACAACAACATGTGGAGAGCTTCACATTACAGATCATCATCGTTGTCTCTTAGGAGGATTAGTCCTTATTGGAGATATAAGCTCTTAGTAGAGTACTCCAAGGATCTTGGTGCATGCATGGTTCTTGATAACCTGGATAGAGATGATGAGTATATGGTGGATGATATGGTCATCTATTCACATGGCAGAGTCTTCTTGACTAGAGCTTCTAGTCTCAAGGAGAAGTTTCTACTTGCAGCACATGAGGACTTCCTTTCCATGCATTATGATGCATATCTTTCTTTGGCAGAGGAGTTAACTTGGGAGGGCATCTAGCATGACACATTTCATCATATGGAGAGATGCATAGCTCATATGGTGATAGATAGAAGGTCACAGCCACTTCCCTACTCATTGGAGGTGAGGGAAATATTCCAATTGAGCCATTTCAGCTATGATCTCAAGTACATGATGGAGAAGGTATAATTTCACATTTTATATTGTACTTATTTTCCTTGTTTGAGCAACATGATGTATCAAGAAGAATAATCTCTTCTTGCATATTGTATAATGATGTACTTGCAGTTACTTGAAGCATTGATTTTGGCTATCGTTTTGGTGGTCTATGGGGAAAGCCACATGTTTCTTGGTGTACACCATTGACACCCTATTGTAACTTCATGTTTTCATCTTATAAGATTACTGTGGCAGAAAACAAGTGGTTGGTGAAGCACTTGTTATTTATTATTTTGATGCAGGCAAAGGATGCACTGTGATGGTTCCATGGGTGGAACTATGATTCACTCTCTGGTTGTCACTTGGAAACTTTTTCTCATTGTACCTTGCTTCCATATATTGTTGATATGTTTATGTTCATGGGAAGATTTGTTTGGAGAGTGGGCTTGAGATTGAAGATGCCCATTGGGAGCATGATTCTCCCCACTTTACATGTTTTATATTTCAGGGGAAACCATGGGCCAACCATGATTTCCACATCACACTTTTTTCCTTCTTGTGGGAGGAACCACTTGAAGAACTTGAGGAGGCACTTCATGGTTGAATTGTTTGATGGGGCAGCTTGGGCCATTCTTGGAGGCCATGTTATTTCAGCCCAAGGATAGATGTAGCCCCATGTTTACCATAAATGGAGAGAGAAACCATTTGGATGGCAAAATCTAATCTCTCCATGCTGCCCCAACACATTGTACACAACTGGGGTTGATGATTATTTTGATGAGCTACCTAGGATGGCTCATTTAATTTGGATGATAGCATGGGTGAGGGAGGAACTCATTCACCATGTTTTTCATCACTCCCACTTTGTGGAGGCCATGAGACATAAAACAGGTTTCCATTCACACTTTCCACCTTTGATTGATGTGGGCCATTTGGTTTTGCACACTTGGGAGGAAACATTGGATGACGGTTTTACTGTAGATTATCTTGATGCAGTAATGGAGGCCAATTATGGGAGGCCACATGAGGAGGAGAGGGGAAATTTTGATCTTCCTATGCATTTTCTTGAGGACAAGCAAATATTTTGGAGGGGAGGACTGTAATGTTCCCAAATTTTAGCCTCAAAGCTAAATGGAACATTAGAGTTATAAGTACCTTTAGCCGGTGAATAAATGGGTAGAAAAGCCCTTAAGTCTCCTAAGGAGGAATAAAGACACCTAAACTGTGAAAGGAGACACTTATTTCAGCTTAATAAAACACCTCCATGTGTGAACAGGAATATTATCAAGTTGATTCAGTCCACTTTGACTAAGTCAACAGTGCAGTTGTGGAGGAGGAGGAATCAAAGAAGGAATAACACAGTTTTGGAGGGAGATGAATATTTGGATGGAGATGACCTAATTGATTGGGGCCAAGGGAAATAAAACTAAATTTTTATTTAAGGAAGAGGATGGAAGCATTATTCTTCATGTTTTAGATTATTATTCTTGTCTTCTCAGACTTTTTCTTCCTCTTGCTGTTTAGTAGGGTAACAGTGTTGTTTAGCACCGGGTGTTCCCAAGCGGGAATCCCATCTCTTTCCTTGAGGAGCATCTTGGGAGAGTTTGCATTCATTTTCCACATCAGGTTTTTAGTACAAGATTCAGCCCACTTCATCAGCGTAGTTTATGCCGGAGTTTTTGCAGTGTTGCAGGGTGCAGCAGTGGAAGGGATTGGAATCCCACTTTGTGAGCTAGTTTCTCCTTGGAGGAAGATTTCCTTCACTTGAGAGACCTGTTTGGAGAGGTATTGAGATCATTTCAGATCTGTGGCATCAGGCCACACATTTCCCCAACATTCCCAACGTTGTTCCAGCTAGGGAATGCATTATTTTTTGAGGCAGCTTCAGTGCATGGTCTAGTGGCTCCGTTGTAGTGTTTTCTTGTGATTGAGAGGTTCATCCTTTCATGTGAGGAAGCCCTTGAGGGATCTACATAATATAAGACATATTTAATCCTTATACACTCTCATGCTTCAGTTTTGTAGTGTTTATTCAGTAAATTTTTGAATATCACATTTTGTATGCAGAGTGATTGACAAGAAACCCTTGCCGAGTTCTCTTGTATTTTGCATAAGGAGACTAGATCTTAGTTTATGAGCACGATTTTCTAATATATGAGTAGATATATTTGTATTCTTATTTCCTGAGTGAAACCCTCTTAAAACTATGTTGTTCCTTTCTGCATAATTTCTAAGTAGCAGCGTCTGGGGTTTTTGGTCATTTTCAGCAACACTAGTGTGGGAGGTCTGTTTACCTCACCTAATTTCATTTATTTCAAATATCATTTTGGAATTAGATTCTAGATGGATATATCTATGGGATCCAAGTGATTATTTTCATTTATATGGCATATATTTCTGAAAATTCATTTTTAGTGCATGCTTGCTGAGCTGTTCCAAATTTGGAATATTACACTAGATCTATTTTGTTCTGTTTTGTGCAATACTGAGTTACTATCTTAGAAGTATATGACTATCGAGCACCATATTATAATTTAACTTGTGCACGTGGATGCGAAAAGAGATCTATAAGTCCTACTCGGGAAGATTTGGACATCTTGAGGCAGGACGCAGCTCTACTTGCCTTACCTGTCCTTTCTCAGGGTGCGGAAACCTAGTTCCAACACCCACCCATACTACTTCGGGTGAGACTTTGACCTACACAAGTAGGTCACTGCCGAAAGGGCCAGTATTATAGGGGTTTTTTGGCAAACCTTGAACTCCAAACCTGGGTCAGGACCCCTGGAGCCAACACCAAGCAAAGAACAACGTATCTTTATGAAATATTAACATGATATCAGAGGTGGGTTGAAGAAAATCCATGGATTTCACCCCCAGGGAGAAAATTTTATGAAAGAGGATGGTAGAGACCTAAAAGAATTCTAGGGTATGAATAAAACCCTAGGAAGTTAGTGGATAAGGGTTTGAAAAAACCCTTGGTTTATGGTAAAGTCTCGAGATTTGGTATATGAAACCTCACATGGCCTATGTGGAGATGCTCAAGTACATGGGATCAATTTGATAGATGACTTGGTTGTTGATAAATTTTTTGATTGAAGGCAACATTATTTTATTGTTTATGGAGGGATCTTGGAGGTTGGTTCAAGAGGGAGAGGATCATCTCTCATTGAAGATAAGTATTCCTTGAAATATGAACTTACTCTTGTTTATTTTCATGGATATTATTATTGTTTATAGTCATTACTTCCTACATGTATATTTGAGCACCTGGATATTTCTAACCTCTGTGATGAGATGTGATGAGTGGATCCCTCTTGAGGATCTTTTGAAGTACAGGAAAGATGGCTAGATCTGGAAAAGGTAAAGATGAACTTGCAGATGCCTATGTGAAGGTGCATGGGTAATACCACAAGGCATGCATGGCATATTTTTTCAATGTTATTTTTCAGCTATAACATTGGATGAATAGGTAAGCCCTATGGTATGTTGAGAATGCCTCTTTCTATAATGTCTCATGCATTCATATGAGAGTGATTGGGATTTATTTTTCCTATGATGAAATGGTGCACATGGTAGTGATTGGTTTGATCATCTTCTTATTTTTTCAAGGCTACTTATTGTTGATTCTGGATATAGTGGCATAGCTTGATGTTTGGCTAACATCTATTGTTTTTGAGATCCCGATTCTGACTCTAGTAAATGGTACTCTTAACTCTGGACATGCATAGATATGTTGGATGTATTATAGAATGTTACCTCATTGATATGGTATTGATAAATGCTTGTGATAATCATGATGAAAGCTCATGGAAAGAGAGATTTCACATTGTTGGTTTATCGATTAACCTAACTTGATCCTATTGATCATGATACACATGGTATTGGCAACCATGATGATAGAGGCATATCTACAAGTTTCATGTTTTAGATCCCCGAGTTCCTGTGGTTATGGAATATGGTGAAATTTAATGATTTAACTGGATGTATTGTTCATAAGGTTGTATTGAAAGACTGATAACATGACATTAATGATCATGATATGTGTTTATGATCTAACATATCTTCTATTGCATGAATCCAGTAAAGGAAGGTTGATGACATATATGAAAACAAACTTGCATGCTCTTCTATGATTTATGATTGTTTGACATTGCTGACCTACAACAAAGGTCTGAGCCTCTCTCACAAAAAGGAAGGCCCATAGATGTGACTATGCTTGATAGACACAAAATTGAAGTTATGTACAATGAATTTGGTCTATACTCTGAATCAAGGGATCTCTGACATGTCTTGCCATTGTAAACTTATTTATGGAATTCCTGGAATTGAGCATGAAATAAGATGTTCATTTGGAAGATGTTAGTTCTGTATATGTGTTGCAGATATTAGTAAGATATGTCAGGAATAAAATTTCATATGTTTGAATCGAAGTTGTGATTGTAGGTGATCAAGACATGCATATGGATATGTCATTATGTTTTAGGATTGTGCTACATGTTTTAGTTGATTGATATTGATAAACTATGTTTAGAACTTTTGACATGATGCTTAATGATTGAGATATGTCTAGAATTATAGATATTACCACAATCACACATTTGGATTTGACATGATTTGATATGGCGATATTCGATTTTCCCATACGAAAATGATATATGGAAATAGTAACCTTCAATGTCATATGTGAGTATTCAAAATTATGGTTTTGTATTGGCCTCAACACAATGGTTGTTGTGACTCAATATGAATATGGAACATGCATGACTTAATCTTGATGTATGCACTAGAATCTAGTAACGAAAATGATTCGTAATGGCATTATTGACCCATTGAATTGCCAATAAATGAAGTCAAGACATGATATGAGCTCTACCTATCACTGATTTAAAGAATTGATAATATGAAATCAATGTCTTTAATAATAGTTTTGGGTTGAATTCTAAAATATGATGAACTCACTTCACATTGATTTATGTAAGGTTGGTTATGTTTTCATGGTAAGGAATTATGCTTCTAGACAGAATTGTGTGATGCAAGCTCCTCGATTTAGATTTGTCTATATTTTACAATTATCTGGTGAAGTCGAGGTAATGAGTTCCAAGGTATGGCCTTGGTTTTGATTATGGATTTGATTATACATACTAATAGTCTATCCTTGACAGGCGAAGAGCCTCTGAAAATATAAGTAAGAGCGAGATGGATTCTGAATCTTGTAATGGTGTATCATGGCATGATGAATCAATTTATGGAATTTGGGAAAGAAATTCCATATTGCAAGACTGTTGAAATGTCATTGTGTAATGTAAATCCTTGGACACTCTGATTTAAATTTCAAATGATGTTGAACGTGACATGGCATCTGTTAGTTTAATGAATAATTAATATTTAGTTTAGAACATCCATCCGTATATGATGTGTATATAATATGGTTAAATTCATGATTGAACTACTTCATTCAGAATTTCCACCAAACATCTTTTAATTATTCTACTCTTAAAGGTTGAGATATGTATCCCATGACATGTAGCTGCAAGGATCAAATGATGATTTTTAGGATTATTATTCATGAACACAATTGGATGTTGACTTAATATGATATCTGTCGTGATATCTTGGATGAGAGATCCATAGAATGACCGAGGTCGGGTACAATGCTGCTAGCAATACTAGCTATGAGGAGGGATCAAGAATCTCCTTAGAGATTTGTCTGAGTATGATCTGGATAAAGCATGGATAGACTATGATGAAATAGAATCCCATATACCTTTAGTTGGGATTGTGATTTCTCGATTCATTGAGAAAATGCAGTTGTTTGAGATAAGCTTAGGCTTTTAATTAACACCTCTCTGACAAGGAGAATGATTATGGTATCTTTTTATGATTGGTATCTTGTTGTGATTTACATGATTATGTATGTTAATATAACATAAAACTTGATTTTATTTCCTGTATGAACATGAATCAAAAGATACCAGATGAGATAAAAGTTGATCGAGGACACTGAGTGAACTTGTAATCCCTGTCTAAGCTCTAAGAATGAGGAATTAAGATAGAGGGCTCCTGGGGTTGAGGAAAGGCTGGAATAGAGGGTATATTCCCTTTCTGTTACCCATAGGGTTGAGATGTTGCTCCCCTATCTTCATAGGGTCAGAGAATTATGCTCCCATGATTGGTCTTTACAAAGTGTACCCAAATTGGTATCATACACACAAGCAGGGCTTGTCAGGAATACTGCTCCTTGTTTGGCCAACTAGTTGAGAGTGTACTTGGGGTGTACAACCCAAGGAGATTATGATGCAGGTGTTCTACCACATGAATATTCAGGTTCATCGATGGGAATATCAGTAGGAAATAAGATGGGTTGAGATAACCCTATACGGTTACGGGTTAAGAGTGAGCTCCCCTATGTGATACCATGGTTGATATAGGCTCACTTGTGTGGATGGATATCATATTGGTAGATATTGGGTTCTAGTCCCCATGATAATTAGGGTAGAGATGCAATCCTGATGTAGTTATGGGTTGAGGCATGCTCCTTGATGATATGCTCTCTGATGTTGATTGATGTTGATATTATGGATAGTAACCCAATGGAAAGGATTCTTATTTATAGCTTGATAGTCGAAGGGTGGTAGCCTAATCTCCCCTCTGCTGAAAAATTATTCTTGTAGATCTAAGAATGTTCAACATTCGAGCATGTACAATCAAGAGATAAGAAGAAATAAGCATGAGAAGTGCATTTATGGTTTATGATGAAAAATATCCACAACATGAAGACTACATGACAAAGATGATTAGTGGCGATACATGATGACACATGAAGATAATAGAATGAAATATTGATCGATGAACATATATTAGCAGGTGGAATTCTCTCTGGTTGAGATGGAGTGTTAAAATTATGCAACTATGGTAAAATTCCACTATAGATAGCTCAAATGGTCAATATTATAATTACATTAGATTCCTCTTTTTGAGAGGACCAAAATCGAACTATATATTGCCCCAATTGGTTAAGAGAAAGTTAAATTATGAATTAATTTATATATTAAAGTGAAATGGAATGGGTCAGCCTAACCATATATCTAGTTAACCTTAACCCCAAGTGGTCACACATGAAGGCTATAAATAGAAGTGACCCTAAGTTCATTTACAAAAATTTGCTTATGATATCTTCTTCAAGCTCTCTTGGTATTGTTTCATATTTTCTATTTTTGGATCACACAGGTACATCAGGAGAAGCTCGTGCACAAGATCGTGATCAGAGGAAGTGTCTCGCATCTAATCTGGGTGTTCTAGGTGATAACTGTAGGTAGGCCATGGTGAGGTAGCAACTGCACTGAGATAGAAATGTGGGTAGGCCTTGTTAAGGCTGCAACTAAGATAACATAACCGTAGGAAAACCTTGTTTAGGGTGTGGCTAGGGTACCGAGTTAATCAAGAACTCAGCGGCAAGCACAAAATTTCTAGGTCACCACTAAGGAGGCTTCAACCGTGAGTTTAGCATGTTAAGGCCTAAATTAAGAGATTTCATGGAAAAATCTAGATTGGATCAAATTCATTTGATTGCGTAATGCTCTCATACATCCGTCGCTCAGTCACAGTTGCTTCAAAAAAATCATTGACAACGTCTTGGAATCAGATCTAAGACTTGGTAGTTGAGATCACTTAATGATATTTCAGACTTCGTACTCTTGAGGTTGTATATTTTCATATCTGTATATCTTCTCTATGTATTTCCACTGCAATATTTATTTACAATCTTCACTTTGTATCGACAGTATTCATCTATAGGATTCAACCATTGTCAGTGAATCTATGTCTTGATAATCAAGTTCCTTAAGCAGAAGTATGTTTATGGTTTTATTGTGCATAAGCAATTTTTTTTTTCCATTATGAATACATGGATCTATGTATCATTGTACTCGTGTTATTGAATCATTTAATTACGAACTAGAAGAATATTTTTCAAGGGTTTTCCCCATAGTGGGTTTTGCTGGTCTTGGACCAATCCTAGTGTCTCTATGTGTCGATGCTTATCTTCCTTTGATCCTTTTACATTCAACTGCTTGGATGATGATGATGATGTTTTTATTTCTACATAGTTTCATTTTCTGATGGTTAATAACGTATATATGTAAAATGATAAAATTATTTGTGGTGAAATTAACATGTTATTGAATAAATGTAACTATCCAAGCAAAGAAAATGTAGCTCTATAAAATATTAACACAATGTTCCACAACACCAATCACCAAAATGATTTATGGAACCATAGGTTATCACATCTACATCATGATGCCCTACCAAAATTTAAGAAGCTAGTCTATGGGATACCTAATGTTCAAGAAAGTCATGATAGAATTTTTTTGGGACGCACAAGTGGAAAGAAGACAAGGAGGTCATTTCGCTCTAGAAATAATATGATGGATGATATTCTTCAACTCATTCATTTTGATCTTTGTGGACCCATGTCAATGCATTCTCTTGGTGGCCATCTCTGTTACATCGTATTCATTGATGAGTTCTCCAGGAAAACATGGATTTACTATTTGAGGCATAGGGATGAGGAATTTGATATGTTAAAATACTTCAAGGCATTGATAGTGAATCAAGAAAGGAAGAAAATTAGGGTCTTTACTATTCGACAATGGTGGAGAGTACATTTCAAATGAGTTCATTGAATTATGCAATAAGTAAGGTATTGATAAGGAAATAATTGTACCCTACAATCCCGAGAAAAATGGAGTGGCTGAAAGAAAGAACATGTCGATTTTGGAAGCTTCCTGAGCTATGCTGCATGATCAAAAGTTACCAAAGTTCCTTTAGGGAGAAGAAAAAACTACAACGGTCATGTACAAAACATGGCTCCTCATCAAGCCTTGGATAACAAGTCTCTCAAAAAAAATTTCACAGGTGTAAAGCTTAAAATTGGTCATCTCAGGATATTTGGTTTCCCTATATAATTTCATGTGTCGAAGGATAAGAAGAACAAGTTGGAAGCCATTGGAAAGAAAGGAACATTTGTTGGGTATTTTGAAAATTCTAAAGTATTTAGTATATATATGTGTGTGTGTGTGTGTGGCCAAAGGAATATTTACTTTAGCAAGGATGCTACCTTTGACGAAGATGTTGCTCTTAGAATAGCAAGAGACCTTCCTCCTCCTCCTCCGAAGACAGATGATGATATGGATATATTAAAAGGTCCTTCGGTTCCAGAGTCATAGAAGGAATTTTTTTATGATACCATGGAGCCTATGGACCCCTTGTATTATCCTCCAAGTGATCTCCTTACCAAGAAGAGACTGTTATGGCTGCTTGATACTTTACAGGATGCTGAGAGATTTGTTCCTTCTAAAAGAACCTTTAGAGAAAGCAACAGGCCATGCCAATATCAAGGATATGTTCTAGAAATGAGCACTATGATCTAGGCTAAGCCCTTCACATTTGAGGGAGAAGAAAGAATATGCTTGGAAGGATGCTATGGACAAATAATATGAATCCATTATGAAGAATGATGTATAGGATATTACTTTGATACCTAAAGGAAAGTCCATCATGACCTAAAAATGGATATAGAAGATACGAAAGGGAGTTGATGGAAGCATTGAAAAGTAAAAGGCAAGGTTTGTGGCTAGACGATTCTCCTAGAAAGAGGGAGAAGATTATGATGACATATTTGCACCAATTTCCCGCTATACCACTATAAGATCGATCATTGACCTTGTAGCTAGTCAAGGATGGACCCTTCACCAGATGGGTGTAAATACAACATTTCTTCATGGAATGTTGTATGAAGAAGTATATGTTGATAAACCTGATGGATTTGAAGTAAATGATAGGAATAACATAGTTACCAATTAAATGATAAAATTACTGATTACTATTTTTTTGAGGTAGCAAAAAATCAATCGATTTTGAAAAGTGGTTATTCAGAATACACCTTTTTTTAAACATATTTTTGACACTTTAAATTTTCTTATGTAACATTTTTTTTTAATGTTAGTGATTTTCATGTTGATTTTGAAAACTGTTAATGCAACATCAACCCATTTTTTTTTAGAGGGCTTATCTTTTCCACTTCAATTTTTTTTTATGTATCAAGTATGAACATTTGTTTTAAAATGTTAGTGATTTTCATGTTGATTTTGAAAAGTGTTGATGCACCATCAACCATTTTTGTTTAAAGAGCTTATTTTTTACACTTTAAATTTTCTAATGTATTAAGAGTGCATAGTTTTTTTTTAAATGTTGGTAATAAAACATCAAAAAAAAAATAAAAAAACATGACAAAAAAAAATATTAAAAAATATATTAAAATAAACCATAAAAATGTAAAAAAAAAAAAAAAACAAAATTAACTTCTAAAATATATATATATATATATATATATATATATATATATATATATATATATATATATATATATATCAAAAAATAAATAAATATTTGTGGAAAGAATTAAAAAAAACACATAATTTAAGGGAAAAAGAAAAATTAAAAAAGAATAATAATAATAATAATAATAATAATGATAAAAGAAAATTTAAATAATTAAAATTCAAAATTTAAAATAATTAAAAGTATACAAAATTAAATTTAAAAAAGAAATTAAAATAATTAAAAAAAATAAAAAATTTAAATGTTTTTAAATTAAATTAAAATTCAAAATTTAAACAAAAATAAAAATAAATAAATAAAAATAAGAATAAATAAAATAAAATAAAATATGCCCTAGGCGCCTAGGTCGAATCCCAGAATTGACTTGGCTGCCCAAGGCCATCACCTAGTGGCTTTGGGTGGCCATGTTGATTCTGGGAATCAACCTAGGCCACCCTCAAGCATAGTTGCCCAGGTCGCGGGGCCTCTAGCTTTGGTGGGGCGGTGCTGGACAATGCCACCCCGTCCAGGCTCGAGGCCTTGTGACCTAGGAAGCCATGGCCGAGGGCGAGGCCTAGGGCGGCCTAGGTCACAAGGCCTCGAATCAACTTGGGCGCCGGGCACTGACCGTGGGCGGCCAAGTCGATTTTGGGAATCAACCTAGGCCCGCATAGGGCAAAAAAATTTGTTTTTTTTTTTTAGTTTAGTTTTTTTAATTTAATTTAAAAAATAAAAACAATATTTTTTATTTAATATATATATATATATATAAATTAATTAATTTTATTTTATTTTAGGGGAGGGATTCCATTACCTATGCGTCCTCCCTTCCACGATGGAAATCCATGTGGCCAACATAAAATTCTACGTACGAAATGTAACCATGCTCGTTTACCACTTGTCGTGGTTGGTAAAAATTATTAATACTCGAGTTATGTTAGGGTTTAGGGTTCTATTGATTTTTTTTTATGTGATGTCTTTATCGCCCTATGTTATGTTGTCTGGGCCCCGTGTGTGGGCATTTCACTCAGGTGAAGATGATTCAATGAAGCTCCAGTTCCTATTCACCTGGTCCATCATTAATGTCCGCTAAGGTTTGTTTGGGGTTTATGGGTTCGCCATAGTTGTGTTGTTCGACCAAAATTGTTGTTTGTAGAGGTTGGTTTTGGGTTTATGGGTCCGCCATTGTTGCACTGCTCACCCGAAATTGTTGTTTGTAGATGTTGTTTGGGGGTTTACGAGACTGCCATTGTTGTGTTGCTCACTCGACATTGTTGTTTGCAGAGGTTGGTTCAGGGTTTATGGTTTCGCTTGTGTCCGTTCCTTCTTATTTTTAGGGTTTTAGCAGTGGTTTCCGAAGGAGCTAGTGGGAGATTTGAGATACTTCGGTGGTCAACATGCAAGTTGGTGGTCGAATTTTCGACTTCTTGTTATTTTTTGCAAATTTTCTTGTTATTTTTGTGATTTTTATAGATAATCCTAATTTTTCTCTGTTTTTATTGTAGGTATTTTCTATGGATGGCGTTGAGGGGGTTTGGAAATGTTTGGAGCGACGTGGTGATGGATTCTGTGGTTCTCTGGTAGGATTCACAATCCTACCAGCCACTATGTTTTTGAATACCTGAACTTGTTGTTGGGAATTTAGCTCAGTTGCTAATTTTCTTTTCTTACAAATTTATTGCTTAAATGCCTTGTTTCTAGGTTTTCAAAATTAATGGTGAAAGTGTTGTCTTGATCAGCCACTCTTTGTTTTGAACACTTGAACTTGTTGTTGGGGATTTAGCTCTGATTGCTAATTTTCTTTGCTTTGCTAATTTTTTTTTTTTTTGTTTAATTTAGTTGCCTCCTTCCTTGCAAATTTTCATTCCTTTTTGTAGGCATTCTGATGATCTCCCAATGCCTAATAATTGTAAAAAAAAAATTAGCAATAGTTTTTGAGATTAAAAAAGATGATGAGCTTAGTGAAAATTAAGCACCTTCACTAAGTGGGGCCCGCAAGCTATTTTTAGGTGTATGTCTATTTTTAGACATGGTGAGCATATTCTATAAGTTGCAGGATGCTATTTGTAGATGGTTGATCAAGTTGGAAAAATAGATGAGATTATATTTTTAGAATATTGGGAGAAGTCTATTTATAGATCGCTAATATAAAAATAGATGCATGTCGATTATTATTAGACCTTAATAATAATATGACAATAAATATCAGCTTATTATTTTGGAGCACTTTATTTTAGTGAACAGATTTGGAAAATCAGTGGGCTGAAGGAACTACGCAATTCCTAGGGTGGTTGCTGACTCATGGATGGAGGACTCAGTTAGAACTGAAGTGGCAGAGTTGTGACAAAGTTGGAAGAGTAGTTATGGGAGTTGTTATTTAGTTTAACTTAGTTAAGTGAGTTAAACTCAGTTATGCTAGTTGCATCTAGTTCTAACTGAAGATACACTAGTGAGAGTTTAATGAATTAATTATTTAATTAATTCACAACTAATAACTCACTTGCAACTGAACAAATTCCAGTGGAGACCCAGTGGAGAGATAGGTGAAAGGGTGAGATGGACTATCTGTTGTGACTATAGTGATGCATTCAATGCATCTGACACACATTGGATATGAAAATGAGGATTGTGCAGTCAAGGCAAGGCCAATTCTAATTCATTCAGAGGTCTTCTTCAGTAGGGATTGCACGGTGGAGGTAGGTTGTCAGGAGGCAAGAAATTGGTGCACAGATATGAAATTTTCTACATGACAGTGTGTGATGATTCTATATTGTACTGAGAGCTTGATATACTAAGCTTTGTATGATATTGTTACATAATTCCATTGACATACATAATATATGATATTTGGGGTTTTTCTAGCTTTAATCTTTCCCGTTAAACAACTGTGTTTATGTGAGATTGATTTTCTTCATGTGTTTGCAATTGGCAATTTAGTTTCAGCAAAGAATTAAGTGGAAAGATTTTGTATTTAACATAAAATTAATTTGTTAGATCAAGAGAATCCAGTGATACTATCATTATTAATATATTTATACATGGCATCGGAGCAGTGTTAATCACTGGAGATTGCAATAGTGAAGTGGTGCTGAGTTTTGTGCTAGTGGACAATTCGAATTTATTGTAGAAATTTCTTGGTGTGACAGTTGAGTATTCATTGAAATGGATTTTAATGGGTCACGGTTGGAGTATGCCCTTGAGGGTAGCTCAAACTACATATCCTGGAAGGACAGGATGGAGGTGGTGCTTGAATATAATGGACTGCAGGAGTTCATTGATAGTGATGTTCCTAAGCCTACTTCTAGTGATGTTACATTACTTGACGCATGGCAAAAGAAGGTAGCGAAGACAAGAAGAATTTTTTTGGAAGGTGTGAAAGACCATATTGTGTCAATCCTTCATGGGAAAGCCACTCCATTTGCAATGTGGAAGGCTTTTACATATGTTTTCCAAACAAAAAACGACCATAGGAAGTTCGTGCTAAAAGATAAGCTCAGAAAAATCAAAATGGATAAGGGCAACAGTATTCCAAAATATCTCACGAAGTTTTTCCAATGTAGGGATGAGCTGGGGAGTGTGGGAATTATAGTTGCGGATGATGACTTGGTGAGCTTGGCTCTCCTTTGGATTTTGAAGAGTTGGCATAGATACAAAGATTCTGTCAATGGACAGGAGAAACTGTCAGATTGGGAGAGACTTTGGTTAGATCTAGTGCAGGAGGAGATAAGGTGGAATACCAGGGATGGCTCTTCATCGAAGAATGATGATAAAGAGAATTGCACTTTGGCTGCCAAAGAAAGGAAAGGGAAGGGGAAGAAATCCCATCCAAAATTCTATGCTAAAGGCAAGAAGATGGATTTGTCCAAGGTGAAGTGTTTTAATTGTCACGAACATGGGCATCTCGCCACTAACTGCCCACAGAAAAAGAAGAACAAGAAGGTTTTTGGAGCTCCAGCTGGTGAGGCCTTACCCTCGCAATTTGAACTTGATTTCTCCTTGATCGAATGCTTGGTTTCAAGTGTAATGGGATCAGTGTGGTATCTTAATAGTGGTGCTTCCTTCCATATGACGGGAGATAAGGATTTGTTTAGTGACTTGGAGGAGAAGGATCTCCAAATGCATATAGATATGGGCAACAATGGTCGATATAGTGCGATCAGCATTGGAACCATTACCTTTGAGAGGGAATCAGGTAAAACATTTTTGTTGAAATATGTTATTAATGTTCTAGGTTTGAAGAAGAACTTGGTCTCAGTCACTATGTTGGAGGACAGAGGTTATGACGTTATTTTCAGTGAGGGAAAATATTTCCTGCGACATAAAACAATGGGTCAAACCAAGAGGATAGGGGTTCGAGTTAAGAATCTCTACAATTTGGAGGTAGATGGCTACACTGCAATGATGGGCAAAGCAGAAGAATTGGTGAGCTGGGATGAGGGTGAATTATGGAACAGGAGATTAGGCTATCTTCACCATGGCTCCTTGAAGATTTTGCAGCAGATTTCTACTGGACTTCCCAAGGGTACTCTTGTGCAGTGAGATTAGTGCAAGGGATGTACTATGGGTAAGTTTGTGAAGACCACCTTTCATGAGAAGGAGAAATGTGCTTCAGTGATCTTTGAGAGAATTCACACAGACATGTGTGGACCTTTCTTGGTTGATTCAACAACAAAACACAGGTATTATGTTATATTTGTTGATGACTATTCTCGTAGATGCTGGATCTTCTTCATGCAGAAGAAGAGTGAAACATTCTCAAATTTCTATGAGTTTAAATCATTGGTGGATAAGGAGTTAGGGAAGAAAGTGAAGGCCCTATAGAGCGATAACGGTGGTGAATATATCTCTAACAAATCCAAGGACTTCTGTAGCAAAGAAGGAATTTGAAGAGAACTCATAGCGCCTCATAACCCACAGTAGAATGGGGTCATGGAGAGGAAGAACAAAACAATCATGGGTTCTGCATGAGCTATGCTGCATGACCAGGGCCTACCGATGCACTTGTGGGTGGAAGCATGCAACACTACGGTTTATGTGCAAAACCGTTGTCCTCATAGAGTACTTGGCATGAGGACACCTGAAGAAGTGTTTACTGGTAAGAAGCCTGATATTTCTTATTTTAATATTTTTGGCTCATCTGTTTACATTCATGTGACAAGGGATGCCAGGACGAAGCTGGAGCTGACTGCAGAAGTTGGGATATTTGTGGGGTACACAAAAACACCCCATAATTATCGTGTGTATTTTCCAAACAGTTGAATGACTGTGGTGCGATGGGATATAAAATTCAATGAGGTGAAGGCCATGAAGTTGTCACTTGAGAGGGAGCTACACTTGCATGTAGAGGAGGAGCTACTTGCTCCAAAATATGAGCCTCTAGATGTGGATTGGCCACAGGAGGAGATTCATGGAGTGGAAGATTCCACTCATGCAGAACCAAACATCAGAACATGCAGAAAGCGTACCATAGAAGCTGAGAGACTGAAGCTTGATGCAGCACAGAATGTAGGAGTCCCTACATCATAACATAGATAGAGACAATCACCTAACTGATTTATTGGATACATGACTCTTATGAGCAAGTGTATCATGACCGATCCATCTTCTTTTGAAGAATCAGCGCAGGAGCCCACATGGGTAGATGCCATGGTGGAGGAGTCTGACTCCATTATCAGAAATAGTGCTTGGGAGATTGTTCCAAGGCTGGTGGGTAAATTAGTGGTAGGTTCAAGATGTATCTACAAGGTAAAGAAAGCTACTGATGGGAGCATCAAGAAGTATCAGGAAAGATTTTTTTCCCAAGGCTTCTCACAGATCGAGGGGATTGATTATGAATAAACCTTTGCACCTGTCACACGATATTCTTCCATAAGGACCATCCTTGCTCTCACAGTGCAGATGGGTTGGCACATTCATCAGATGGATGTGAATACTATGTTCCTTAATGGGATCATTGAGGAAGAAGTGTACATTGAGCAGCCTGAAGGATTTGAGATCTTTAGCAGCGAGTCACATGTTTGTAGACTCAAAAGAGCATTGTATGGGCTGAAGCAAGCACCAAGTGCTTGGTACACTTGGATCGACAGCTATTTCACCGGACTTGGCTTCACCAAGTGTGAGGAAGATGAAAACTTATATCAAACTGTGGTGGAGGGTAAGTTTTTAATCATTGTTCTTTATGTTGATGATTTAATACTAACAGGTGATGAGCAGTTGATACACTCATGCAAGGAAGATCTTACAAAGGAGTTTGAGATGACGGATTTGGGCCTCCTTCATTATTTCATTGGATTGGAAATATGGCAACGAAAAGGTGAACTGTTTATGTCTCAAGGAAAGTATGCTCAGGAGATACTTGGTAAGTTTCACATGGATGACTGCAAGCCCATGGATATTCCTCTTCCAGGAAATTGGACAAAAGAGGATGCTATAGCGACAAAGATATTCGATGCCACTGTTTATCGACAGTCGGTGGGTTCACTCATGTATTTAGTTAATACAAGACCGAACATATGCTATGTGGTGAACCAGCTTATTCAAGTGATGGTTAAGCCTACCAAGCTCTTTTGGAAGGCACAAAAGCATGTCCAAAGGTATCTTAGAGGCACATCTAAGTATGGATTATGGTACAGAAAAATGGATGAGGTGAAGTTGCATGGCTTCACGGATGCAGATTGGGTAGGCAGCCCAACAGAAAGAAAGTACACATCAGGAGGGGTTTTTAGTATCGGATCTACTACAGTTTCTGGGTACAAAATGAAACAAATATACGTGGCACTCAATTAAGCGGAAGTACAATACATGGCAACAATTCAAGCTGTATATGAGGCTATCTGGATGACGAATATCCAGGTCGATTTATTCAATTCTCATTTAGATCCTACAGTGATACATTGTGATAATCAAAGTTGCATTAAAATCTCGATTAATACGGTGTTTCATGATAGATCTAAGCATATAGATATCTGGTATCATGATATCAGAGATTGTGTGAAGCAAAATATCATGTTGCTTTAGTACATTCCTACAGAAGATCAGGATGCAGATATTCTAACGAAGGTGCTCAGTAGGAGAAAATTCAAATACTATAGAGGAAAGCTTGGGTTTAAGGATAATCCCTGTCTTGTTGAGAGCGAGTATTGAGATTCAACAAGATGATAAGCTTAGTAAAAATTAAGCACCTTCACTAAGTAGGGCTCGTAGGATATTTTTAGGTGTATGTCTATTTTTAGACATGGTGAGAATATTCTATAAGTTGCATGATGCTATTTGTAGATGGTTGATCAAGTTGGAAAAATAGATGAGATTCTATTTTTAGAAGATTGGGCGAAGTCTATTTATAGATTGCTAATATAAAAATAGATGCATGTCGATTATTATTAGCCCTTAATAATAATCCAACAATAAATATCAACTTATTCTCTTAGAGAACTTTATTTTAGTGAATATATTTGGAAAATTAGTGGGCTGAAGGAATTACGCAATTCCTAGGGTGGTTGGTGACTCATGCATGGAGGACTCAATTAGAATTGAAGTGACGGTTATGTGAGAGTTGGAAGGAAGTATTTATGGGAGTTGTTATTTAGTTTAACTCGGTTAAGTGAGTTAAACTCGGTTGTGCTAGTTGTATCTAGTTCTAACTAAAGATACGATGGTGGTTACTAGTGAATTAATTAGTTAATTGTTCAGGCAATAACTCATATATTTGAACAAATACATCAGTTAACTACTTGCATGTCAGTTCTAGTGGAGACCCAGTGGAGAGATAGGTGAAAGGGTGAGATGGACTATCTGTTGTGACTATAGTGATGCATTCAATGCATCTGACACACATTGGATATGCCAATGAGGATTGTGCAGTCAAGGAAAGGAAAATTCGAATAAATTCAGAGGTCTTCTTTAGCAGGGATTGCACAGTGGAGGTAGGCTGTCAAGAGGCAAGAAATTGGTGCATAGATATGCAAATTTCTGCATGACAGTGTGTGACGATTCTATATTGTACTGAGAGATTGATGTACTAATATTTGTATGAGATTGTTACATGATTCCATTGATATACATAATATATAATAGTTGGGGTTTTTTAGCTTTAAGCTTTCCTATTAAACAACTGTGTTTATGTGTCACTGATTTTCTTCATGTGTTTGGAATCGACGATTTAATTTTCGCAAAGAATTAAGTGGAAGGATTCTGTATTTAACATAAGATTAATTTGTGAGATCAGGAGAATCCGGTAATACTATCAGTATTAATAAATTTCTACAATAGCAACAAGGAAACACGCAAGCCTTGGAGCCCTCAGTAGTGCTTGTGCTCTCAGTAACAATTGTGGAAGAAGAATCCTCTGTGTGCAAAAAAATTAAATTGTGGTCCTTGGAATTTTTTTCGTTTTCATTTTGAAGCCCCTGGTTATGACCTTCATAAGCTCCTTCCTCTTTTGCATTCATTTCTCATCCTAATAACTTTACATGCCTCTGCAACTGAATGCGTTCATGGCTGAAATTACTGCATGGTTACCTGAAATCCAATCCAAATAGTCTGGGTTGTTGTTGATTCTTCTCCATGCAACCCTTGTCAGCTTGCGAACACATAGATTCACTAGCCATTTCTGTAAATATGTGGACTTCTATGACCATTTCTCTAAATATGTGGATTTTTATTATATTGATTATGTTCCAATGGGGCCTTTGACTCAACTATTGTTATGTTAATTTTTGTATATAATTATTATGAAAATTCAGAAATTAGGCTTTAGTGAATTATTAGGTCTGATTGGGTTTCCTAGGCATATAAAATACCCCCAATTTCAAAACTCTTGGCTTCATTTTCGGGCTTCAAGTAAAAATATAGATCATTTCTACTATAGTCCAATTTTTATTCCTATAATTTGGTCCCAAGCAGAGGGAGCTCTCAGCGAATTAGTCATATGCCCCCAAATATTTCTTTAACGATGGTTTCTAGTTCGTTTTTTTCATCCTCTACATCACCATTTTGTTTCTTTTCCAACTTCATGCAAACATTGTTTGCAGACTCTAATGAGATATGTCATATATTTGTGCACATCTTCTTGTCTTCCACCAACATAATTCTTTGCAAAAACAAGGAGATTTATGTATCTTGGTGCTGCTTTAAAAAATTTCATTATTTGTTTTGTGTTTTTAGTTGAGTTATGTAGTATTTAGTGATTTTGGCTTTGATTTGGGCTTTAAGGGGTTATTGCAGTTTGATTCAGAGCTTATTTGTGCATTAGTTTTCCAATCTAGAATGTGTCAAGAAAAACACTTTATTGGGCTTGATTTGGGATGGGAAATGTTCATTTAATTATTCTCTTGGTCTATTGATAGATTATTTGGCTTGTTGATGTTTCACATAACATGAACTCTCTTTGTATTCTAAGATAATTCAGTTATAAATGTTGGTGTATGGAGGCATAATGGAAGCTATTATTTTCATTCTCATGTCACCATGTCATAATTCTCC
This sequence comes from Pinus albicaulis, assembly GCA_034641835.2. Classification (NCBI taxonomy): domain Eukaryota; kingdom Viridiplantae; phylum Streptophyta; class Pinopsida; order Pinales; family Pinaceae; genus Pinus; species Pinus albicaulis. The sequence goes on from CM076572.1 coordinate 488,666,836, forward strand.
ATTATAATAGACTATAGATGTGTCTTGGCGCTGCTTTAAAACTATTCACTGCCTGTTTTGTGCCATTAGCTGAGTTATGTAGTTTGTAGTGATTTCATGCTATGTGTTCAGGACAAACTTACAATATATAGTATCAAAAAACTAACATCATTATCATGTCAATGTGCTAGAATTTTCCATTTCAATAGACAACATATGTCCCTTCTAACATCGATTTTGGTTACAATTCCACATACAGTATGAAATAAATCAACCTAGGTCATAAGCCAAAATCTTCACGTGGCAAGAAAAAGAGATAGTCCATCTAAAATCAACATCATATTGTTGTTACAAAAAAAAACATATGACACCCTATTCTTTATGGCCATGAGAATATTTAGTGCCAAACCCTGAGTTTCCTGCTTGAGCCAAGTAGGTTGGCCTACCTAAAAATGGTTGATTAGGCTGTGGTTGATATATGATTGAGTCCAATTTTCCCCTTCCAACCATGGAGGAATTGAGTACCGATACCTCAAACTTGCACTACTAACCCCTGAATTAAGTGGATGTGTGTGATGAGCATACATTGAATTGATACATCTAGTAGGAATAAGGCAAGTGCGTAAATCCCCATTTTTCTAGTGAGGAACTTCAATGTTTATGAGGTCTTGGAATAATGGTGTATTATTTTCAATATTTTCTAATGTGTTTGACATAATCATGGTTTCATCAACTATGCTAGCATCATTGTCAACCAAATCGGTTATCCCTTATTCCTTTTCAAGCATTTGTTTAGCAATTTTTGCTTCCTTTTCCTATCTTTCCATTTTTTTTGTTGCTCCTTCTCTACCCTTTCTTTCTCTCTTTCAAGCCTTTCACCTGCTCGAAGTTGTGCTACAACAATCCTTGCTGTTTTCTTCTCCTTGCATAGATCCTTCTTTTCATGTTTTAATTCCTGAATTTCAAATTTTTTTTCAGACTCAACTAATAGGTTTATATAGTCTTCTTAGGTGAGTAACTATGAACTTCAACCCAAACGAAGACTACCCAGTGTTCCTTTATTTTTTCCACTAACACTCTCTCTACTGGTAGGTTTAGGAATCGAGCAAGTAACTTCTCCACCCCACCACCCCCCCCACCTACATGTCGTTGCTTGGCACTTTCCTTTCAGTATCCGATACAATTGATTGAACTATATTGTTATCTTCATCTGATGACTCATTATGTGCTTCATCTTCTTCCATTTATCTATTGTCCAGAATAAAATGAAAAATTTCATTATTCAATTCAGTTGGTTTTGAAGGCATGTCCATGCTTTGTTCATTGGTTTTTGATACACTATGTTCATTCAAATTAATCATGGCTTCTGCCATCCATGATGGTGGGGTTACATGGCTTTCCAATGACAATTGATCATTTTCAATGTCATTAAAAATATCAACAATGTAATTTTTAATTGCATGTTCAACAATGTCATTAACAATATCAGCAACATAAGTTTCATGTGCTTGAGTTGGTAGAATGACCTCCATGTTAGTATCATTTTGCTCATGATTATACCGTGTTTCACATACAAGCTCATCGTCATCACCATACAACTATCCTCGAGAGAGGGAAATCATATTACCAGCTGCAACGTCATCATCATGTTCATCTACTTCTTCTTGCACTTCAGCACTTGTTTGGACATTCCCTTCTTCCTGAACATCCACATGAAACACCTGGCTACAACTAGTATGAGGTATAAGAGAATCATAATTTAATTTCTTGATTCATTTCCTCCTAAATCTAGCTTTGATATTTGATGGCGTCAGAGCCCTTTTAAACACTTTACTTGTAAGCTTTGTTAGCTCAAACCTTTTCAACTCAACCCCTAGATTTTTTACCATCCATGTAACATGCCGTAACATGAAATAGTTCTTGAAAGTGCCAAAAAAAATAACATCAAGGGGTTGCAATCTGTGAGTGGTATGAGCGAACAATGTTAATAGGTCGATGCCCAAATATTTTTCTTCCACAATTGTTTTTACAACAGTGTGGTTTCCATGGCCATCTAATATCAATACGTGTTTGTTATTATGTGAGACACGACCTGGAACAAATATAGAAAAGTGAAAAAAGGTAATTTAAAAAAATTTCTTTAGTCATCCATGCATGGGGATGTGTAGCCATGCATGCACCTAGTTCATAGTTTTGTATATAGTTTTTTTTAGTTGATTTTCACATTTGAATAGATAAAATCCTAGGATTAAACCACAAGTTTCATTGACACAACATAGAATAGTTATCCACTCCCTGCTCTTAGGAAAATTCTTTGGCACGTTTTGCCTCCCTCTCTTGGTAATTCCCGCATGCTATAATTCCTTATTTCCTGTAAAACATGTTTCATCACAGTTCCATATATGTTTTGCACCATAAGAATTTTTATCGTATGCACTAGAAAGAGTGTCATAGAAATTACATACAACTGTAGGGTGCAAATTTAATTCTCTATCTCTTTCAAGGCCCTTATTTGTACACAATACAAGGTTTGGATGCATTTTTTAAACACAAAACACCATGATTTACTAGGAAACCCATATTTGAATGGGTTTGACATCCCTTGAAATATTTGAGAAACTGTGGATTTGAGTTGTATCAACTCTATCCTATGTCCCAACTGGGTCATTTCTTCACACCACTGAACCACCTCGGCCTCCTCATTTTTAGTCATAACTATAAGAGGCCCTCTACATTTTGTATTAGTGAGCCCATTGATCCAATAATGTATTGATAAGGGAGGAATAACATGTTTTTTTCCAGATTCCCAAATTGAATATCCATTAAACGCTATGTCGTCAATTGTAACTAACATTTTTTATTTTTTTTCCAACCTTTTATAGCATTGATATTTTTAGTTGAACTTGTGCTTTGGACTGTGGTTGGCGACGGATCGGTGGGTGATAATGTGACAACATCAGCTTCAGTCACATGGTCATTTTGAACAACATTTCTTGGAGCATTGTTGACATTCACATCACCTGTCCATCCTCATCTGATGAAGGGCATCGTAACTAGGCACCCCTTGTCACTCTCTTGCCAATTATCCTTGTACAAGAAACATAACTAACTCTTGCCATAGATGAAACTAATTGCAAAATTATTGCATGAATTTAGTTAAGAATAATTGAAAATTATGCTTTCATACAAGCTAAAAATATTTTTTCTTTATTACAGGCAATTATCAACATGTATGCTAGTAGAAAGTTAAGAGATTTTCATACATATGCCTTTTTGACAGTGTCCTTGAAAAATGAAATCTACAGAAGGAATACTGCGTTCCTTAATGGGATTATTGAGGAAGAAGTGTACATTAAGCAGCCTGAAGGATTTGAGATATTTAGCAGCGAGTCACATGTGTGTAGACTCAAAAGAGCATTGTATGGGCTGAAGCAAGCACCAAGTGCTTGGTACACTTGGATCGACAGTTATTTCACCGGACTTGGCTTCACCAAGTGTGAGGAAGATGAAAACTTATACCAAACTGTGGTAGAGGGTAAGTTTTTAATCATTTTTCTTTATGTTTATGATTTAATACTAACGGGTGATGAGCAGTTGATACACTCATGCAAGGAAGATCTTACAAAGGAGTTTGAGATGAAGGATTTGGGCCTCCTTCATTATTTCCTTGGATTGGAAATATGGCAACGAGAAGGTGAAATGTTTATGTCTCAAGGAAAGTATGCCCAGGAGATACTTGGTAAGTTTCACATGGATGACTGTAAGCCCATGGATATTCCTCTTCCAGGAAATTGGACAAAAGAGGATGATATAGCGACAAAGATAGTCGATGCCACTTTTTATTGACAGTCGGTGGGTTCACTCATGTATTTAGTTAATACAAGACCGAACATATGCTATGTGGTGAACCAGCTTATTCAAGTGATGGTTAAGCCTACCAAGCTCTTTTGGAAGGCACAAAAGCATGTCTTAAGGTATCTTAGGAGCACATCTGAGTATGGATTATGGTAGAGAAAAACGGATGAGGTGAAGTTGCATGGCTTCACGGATGCAGATTGGGTAGGCAGCCCAACGGAAAGAAAGTACACATCAGGAGGGGTTTCCAGTATCGGATCTACTACAGTTTCTTGGTACAAAATGAAACAAATATCCGTGGCACTCAATTAAGCGGAAGTACAATACATGGCAACAAGTCAAGTTGCATATGAGGCTATCTGGATGACGAATATCCTGGTCAATTTGTTCAATTCTCATTTAGATCCTACAGTGATACATTGTGATAATCAAAGTTGCATTAAAATCTCGATTAATACGATTTTTCATGATAGATCTAAGCATATAGATATCTGGTATCATCATATCAGAGATTGTGTGAAGCAAAATATCATGTTGCTTCAGTACATTCCTACATAAGATCAGGATGCAGATATTCTAACGAAGGTGCTCAGTAGGAGAAAATTCAAATACTATAGAGGCAAGCTTGGGTTTAAGGATAATCCCTGTCTTGTTGAGAGGGAATGTTGAGATTCAACAAGATGATAAGCTTAGTAAAAATTAAGCACCTTCACTAAGTGGGGCTCGTAGGATATTTTTAGGTGTATGTCTATTTTTAGACATGGTGAGAATATTCTATAAGTTGCATGATGCTATTTGTAGATGGTTGATCAAGTTGGAAAAATAGATGAGATTCTATTTTTAGAAGATTAGGCAAAGTCTATTTATAGATTGCTAATATAAAAATAGATGCATGTCGATTATTATTAGCCCTTAATAATAATCCAACAATAAATATCAACTTATTCTCTTAGAGAACTTTATTTTAGTGAATATATTTGGAAAATTAGTGGGCTGAAGGAATTACGCAATTCCTAGGGTGGTTGGTGACTCGTGCATGGAGGACTCAATTAGAATTGAAGTGGCAGAGTTGTGACAGAGTTGGAAGAGTATTTATGGGAGTTGTTATTTAGTTTAACTCAGTTAAGTGAGTTAAACTCAGTTGTGCTAGTTGTATCTAGCTCTAACTAAAGATACACTACTGAGAGTTTAGTGAATTAATTAGTTAATTATTTCAAAACTAATAACTCACTTGCAACTGAACAAATACATTAGTTAACTACTTGCATGTCAGTTCTAGTGGAGACCCAGTGGAGAGATAGGTGAAAGGGTGAGATGGACTATCTGTTGTGACTATAGTGATGCATTCAATGCATCTGACACACATTTGATATGCCAATGAGGATTGTGCAGTCAAGGCAAGGAAAATTAGAATACATTCAGATGTCTTCTTTAGCAGGGATTGTGCAGTGGAGGTAGGCTGTCAGGAGGCAAGAAATTGGTGCATAGATATGCAAATTTCTGCATGACAGTGTGTGACGATTCTATATTGTACTGAGAGATTGATGTACTAAGATTTGTATGAGATTGTTACATGATTCCATTGATATACATAATATATAATAGTTGGGGTTTTTTAGCTTTAAGCTTTCCTATTAAACAACTGTGTTTATGTGCGACTGATTTTCTTCATGTGTTTGGAATCGAAGATTTAATTTTCGCAAAGAATTAAGTGGAAGGATTCTGTATTTAACATAAGATTAATTTGTGAGATCAGGAGAATCCGGTAATACTATCATTATTAATAAATTTCTACAATAGCAACAAGGAAACATGCAAGCCTTGGAGCCCTCAGCAGTGCTTGTGCTCTCAGTAACAATTGTGGAAGAAGAATCCTCTGTGTGCAACAAAATTAAATTGTGGTCCTTGGAATTTTGTTCGTTTTCATTTTGAAGCCCCTGGTTATGACCTTCATAAGCTCCTTCCTCTTTTGCATTCATTAATCCTCCTAATAACTTTACATGCCTCTACAACTGAATGCGTTCATGGCTGAAATTACTGCATGGTTACCTCAAATCCAATCCAAATAGTCTGGGTTGTTGTTGATTCTTCTCCATGCAACCCTTGTCGGCTTGCGAACACATAGATTCACTAGACATTTCTGTAAATATGTGGACTTCTATGACCATTTCTCTAAATATGTGTGTTAGCACTCAAATCTACCTCAGGCTGAAATGAAGTAAAACTCAAGGCTACATCAAACCACGCTCAGCCTCGTAGCTAGCCCTACGAGGACAGGAGAGGGCTCTCTCCGTCAATCTCGAGAAAATAAGCAATAGGATGCGAGATGACTTACAATAAGAACTGATTTTAGGCTAGTAAAGAGATAGGTATGTTTGTTTTTTGGTTTTTGGGTTTTCGCTGGAGAAATGGGAAAACAAATTTTGGGTCCGGGGATAAGGTCAGACCTTTGCAGATTTCGAGTTGGGGTGAGGTAGGTGAATGTCTTGATGCTTTTGATTGGATATATGGACAGATTAGACCGACGAGGAGCTGAAGAGGGCAAAGAAGAACTTGGATCCTCTCCAAACAGTCGAAAAACATATAGAACTAACTGAATTCAAAGGCAGAGCATTGTAAACAATGGATTCAACCTCATTTACTCATTCAATTTAGTTCAGAAGCATATGAAAGGATGGCATACATTAAACATGAATAAATTACATTAAACAGAGAGAAAACACCATCAAGAACAAAACACCACAAGGATCCCAACAAGTGCCGCAAAATCTCTGATCTTTCCTTAGCCAAAATATGAAAAAATATGTACAATGGTGCCAAAAGTCTCCCAAGAGTCCAACCTCTCCAACCTCTGAAAATGATTGAGAAATTACATCATATAGAGCATCCTAACCCCTTCCCACACCTCTAGGGGTCGAATTCCTTCTTCAGGGATCAGTTTCAACCAATATCTAATCAAGGAACTAAAATCTAGGCAGCTAACAACTTGCCTCTAAAAGAGTGGAAACTGATTCATTTACATGATTTTCACTTTTTTAAGAGTGAATCTTATAGAATAGGTAAAAATGAACCAAAGTTACATGCCAAACATAAATTTACATCATAATAACTCAAAAATTTCATCCCCAAGCAAAACTGGTCCAAACTGGCCGAAAATCTGAGCTGGAAGTTGAAAATTCAGCCAAAAATTTAAGTGGGTCGCATGCCTGAGCCAAGTGGGTCGCATGCCTTTCAGCCCAATTTTTAAGTACTTCCCGGCATCCAAATTGAGCTCATGATAGCTCGTTGGAAAGCCCTGGATGTTGGCTATCCAACCCAAGTGGAATTTCTCAATTTGGAGCTCATTTGCCCCTCCAAAACTTCTTTCTCCCAGAAGTACTTCCTGCTGGTGCAAAAGGTGGCAGCAAGGTGGTTTTCATGGTGTTTTTGAGCTCTTTGACCATCCAGAATCTGATGAAATGCTTAGGTAATGTCTGAGGATGCATAACTTACCATGAAAAATCTAAAAATGCAAAAATTTCCTTCAGCAAGTGTCCCGAAAAAAAATGAGCATATGAGTGCGAGACCCACTTAACTGAAAAACCTGTTTTTAGACCAAAAAAATTCAAAATGACAAAATTTTCTCCTAATTTGCTCAAATTCGGAGCGAAGACCCTCCATCATGTATCTTTCCCAGTCAATGAAGCCTCGGCCAAAATCCGAAGTGGATTAGGCCTTTTCCACCATTTTAGTGCTTCGCTCAACCTCCTCTTCAGAATCTTCATTCTCGCTTTGCAGACATGCATGCGAGCCCAATAATGGCCTTTCATGTGACGAAGCATGTCTTTGTCTCTATCATGATCCTGTGAATGTACCTACGCTGATGAAGAAGGCGAGACCCCTTCCACGCCATGTGGAGATAGTACTCACGTTGCTGATGAAGTCAACGAGATCCCTTCCACCCCGGGTGGAGATAGTACTCGTCGTGATGTTGAAACAAAGCTCTGTGGCTTCTCTGATATGTTACCAATACTGGTGCACTGCTATGCTCCATCTCAGTACATCAACCTCAATGATTGAGTCACTGTCCGACTCCTGCTCATACTCTAACTTCTGTCTCTGACATGGCTTTGAAAACAAGTTGTCTGCAATATGTGTGTTGATATAGGTGTAGTGAAGTCAAAAGTTTCAATGTATGCTCAAAACCCAATAAATGTCACCCATGTACCCAAGTAGCAAGGGAAAACCAAATCATCATAGGGATGGCTTTGTTTTAATGGCATAAACACTATCTGCAGTGTTGATAAATTGTAGGTTTGACAGTACTGCACCAAATGCAAATGTGTAGTCAAGTTTTAATAATGACAAAAATAAATTGTCAAAGGATTGTGTTTTATGTAATGTAGAATAGGACCATCGTTGCAAAGACCATATGAAAGACAACATGAACATGACAATGGTAGTCGAATGATGATGACAATAGTGATATAGTGATGGAGGTTAAATACAAGTCAACATGAAAACTGTGCAAAACATGAAAGGGTATAATGGCAATGATAAAATGATGACTGACGGCGTGAGGGTGACATATACAATGTGCTAGGGTGTGAACCATTCAAAAGCTTCCAAATTCTTCATAAACTGCCCATACAATTGAAAACCCTTGAGGAATCATTTGCATGGTGAATGTAGGGTTTACACAAATCTCTCCAAGCATGGTTAGTTTCTTCAACACCTATGACATCCCAACTACATTAAAAATCCATTGGGCAATGATAAAAACCTGTTTGTACGCCACCGGAGTTAATTTGAATCAAATCTGGGCGCAAAAAATGAATTTTCTGGGTTCTGATTTAAGTGGGTCGCAACGACTTCAAGTGGGTCGCATCCACTTCAAGTGGGTCGCATCCACTTCAAGTGGGTCGCAGGCCTCTAGCCACATAGTGCATTTTGAAGGAAGCTTTTGGAGGCCTTCCCGGTGTCCAAATCGGGCGTGTGATAGGTCTTTGGAAAGCTATTGGAGTCTACTTTCCAAAACAAGTGGAATTATGCAATTGGGATTTCATTTACCCTGTCAAAAGTCAAATCTTCCAACACTAGTCAAAATGAGCAGAATGAGGCTGCCTCAAGGCAGAGCGCTGTTGCAGTAAACTTTTGAAGGTCTTCCTCAACTCCAAATTGAGCTCATGATAGCTCATTGGAAATATATTTGTGTCTAGTTATCCTTTTAAGCATCAAGCAAGTCATTTAGCCAACCATGCTAGGAGAAAACTTGATTTTCCCAAGGTCACTTCAGAGGTGCATTCAATTCTCCTGAGGCAACGGTATTTTTGATATTTCTCTAAAACCATGATACCTGTGTAAAAAGTGAAAGAGGTTTTTCTTCCTTGGCATGTTGTGAACAAAATCCTCTCTCAGTTTCCAAAAATTCATCTTTTATTTCTCTGAAACATCTTTTGAGTGAAACTTACCCCGATGTGTGAAACAAGGAATTTTGTCGAAATGAAGCGAAATGAAGGGGATAAGGGGCTTATAAATTCTTGGGGAAATTTTTGGAAGTAGGGAGGGATGTTAGGAAGCAGGGGAAAGTGGAATCACAGAGATTGAGTGAGGGGAAGGGGTCCAAAAGGGCAAAACACAGGCCTAGCCTAGAAAATTGCCAAGTTGTGGCAAGAAACTAGGGTTTGTGCAAAAATGAGGAATTTGGGGGATCTCAGTGATGGAAAGTGTTTAATAAGGTACATTAATGATAGGGGAAGGTGTATGAACATCAGGATACAATTTTTTCTAATGATTTGACCATCCAAGAGAAATTACCTCCAAAACCCTCCGAGAGGGAAATGGACCTTACCTAGGCACAACTGAAGCATGAACAAGCTGTAAAATGACCCAATGGAACTTGACATGATGATGAAAACCCTCTGAATGATGGTACACTCAGCTGAATGGTGACATGGACCGACATTTGGACAACTTTGGAAAGAGTGAAAGCAAACCCTAGACCTAATGCCTAGTGACCAAATTTTGCTTGAAGACTCATTGAAATGACAAAATTTGACCTTGACACCTTAAAATCACTTTGTAAGAGCATGTTTGATCACTGGAGGAAGGCTGTAAAGGCTGACTCTAACATTGGCTTCAATGGGGATGGTAGCTCCTTGGAGGTGCCAAGAACGACAGATCTTTGGGAGAGCAGACCGGTGCCTTATCCATTGGGCAATGGAAACAAAAACTAAAACTGAAATGCATGACTGAAAACTGATGACTTGACGACACAAATTGAATCTCACTCAACTAAAAACTAACTCGATACTTAAACACAACCGACAGACTGGAAATATGCTCAAAGTAGAGCTTATTCAATACAACCTACTCTAATTGTGCTTTACACCACCCGATCAAGTGAAATGGAACAACCAATGCAACCAAGTAAGCATGCTAGCTGCTGTTTGATTTCTTCCCACATGCTTGCTTATGAACAACGAGAAACAACTACTAACAGGCAACTCCCATGGAAACTTTGAACCAAGTGGACTGCTGATAAACTTGCAAAGCATAAATTGACTGGATGACTGCAAGAATACTGCGAATGGATCTTCATAAACATAGCTCTGGTCCAGATAATCTCCATACCTTGATCTTAAACTTTTCCTCACATCTGCGGTGCTTTTATTTGGTGATTGCAGCAAGCTGTCAAAAGGATCCTGAAATTCATGAAAAACCAAACTCTGTTGCTGATTCCAGACAGAACAAAAGTCTCCTTCATCAATCTCCTCATATGAATGGAAATCTTGACATGTGCTATGCAATGAACAATATGTTAAACAAGACAATGAAGGTGACCTTTGAATAAGATTATCATCAACATTCTTTTCGGGCACATGGTTAGCTAATGGAGCAGAATTTTTATAACAAACATCATCCAACACACGAGCAATAGGATCATCAAAAACTTGAGAAGACTGCTGCACTGTATCCCTTGAAACTATATGAAATCCTACTGGCTTTTCATCTTTTTCTTGAGAGATTTCACGAAGATTCTGCCTTATAAACTGAAATGCTTCGAAAAAAAAGGGTATGGAATCTTCCTGCATCATCAAATCATGTATTTCATCTTCCATACCTTCATCTGTAATCTGATCCTCAATTTCATTTGTTGGCTGCAAATCTGATGCTACAAGCTGCTCATTTGAAGATTTACTATGCAATTTTTCTCTCAAAAACTGAAATGATTCAAAACAGAATGGTACGGAGTCACCTTGTATCATTTGATCACATGTACCAGCTTCCATGTCCTCATCTGCAATTTGAAAATCAATGGCTTTCGAGGGCTGAAAATCTGAATATGAGACATCTTGAACAAGGTTTTCATTGCACTCAAGATGATTCAGATCAAGACTTGTTGACGTTTGATTTTTGATTGCATGGAAGTTATCTCTAATGAATTGAAATGAATCAAAACAAAAAGGCAAAGATCCTTCACTTACTTCAAAATTTACTGCACTTTCCTCATCATTGCCATAGCTGATATGCATCGGTTGATCACTGTACTCGAGCTGCTGAAAGTGAACCTCCTCCTCGCACAAACTAGCTACTGATTTGTCTGCAAGATTAGCTTCTGTTTGGAGAACATAATCATCATCATACTGATCAAACTGAGGCAATTCATCATCAAACATACACATCATATCAATAGCTCTCTCTTCTTCACAATGATCTATAAAACAATCACTATGACAACTGGGATCAGAAACAAAATGTTTTGGGTCAGCCACTTGTTCTTGAATGTCATTTTCATTTTTTGCAGTCATTTTCCGCACCATCTCTTCTACTGCATTTACGAAAAGATCAAGCTTTTCCTCTGAAGGTGTCAGCTGCTCTGAAACATTCTTCTTCCTTCAACCTTGCCCTCAAGATCAGCAAATGAGCCTCCACATTCACTGCCTTGTTCTGCATCTCGTGAAGTGTTGCAATATTATTTTCTCTCAGCTGAAACTCCATTTCCGGATCAAAGGCACCCGGGTAGTGCAAGAGAGCAGATCTAGGAGAAGGTCTTATATCAACTGGCATCGAAAAATAAACTTGGTTAAATCTAGCAGAAAATTGTTGTACTGTCTCTCCTGGCAATCTTTTCAGCTGGTTATACTCTTCTATAATCAACAAAAAATTTTGTCCGATCATCCACCTGTCAAGGAAAAATTTGACCAACTGCTGGAAATCTGAAATGCTCGCATCAGGCAGGGCTTTAAACCAACTCTTCACTTGGCCTTGCAAAGAAAGAGCAAAAAGTCTGATACTAACATCTTCATCATCAACTTCAAAAAGATCTAGAAAAGTCTCAACATTCTGCACATGTTGCTCAGCGTTGACATTGTTACATTCACCATCAAATCTCGGTAGATATAGGTCATAATTTGCAGGAAAATCATGAAGAACAGAAGGCAAAACAAGAGGTTTATACCGATCTGGAATTTTACAAGGTGTAGGGGCATGTACAAGAGCTGCGAAATCAGTTTTCTTTTCTTTAGGCTCATCACTCTGTAGAGAGTCAACATAAGATGTGGGAAAAGTGAGGAGGCCAGGATCAAAGGGAAACTCAACATTTACACTTTTTGAATAGGTCGAGTGAAGATTTTGATGACCTTTCTCATACAACAAACTTTGAAAAACTTTCAGGATAGCTTCAAGACCAACAAAGAAGTAATTTACAAGAAAGCAGATTAGATCCTGAATACCATTCCACTTTAGATACCTGAACTTTGTGTAAGATCCTTCCATTTTTTCAGAGAAAGAGTCAGTCCTCCAGACTTTGAATTGGAGTCACCAGGTGAATGATTTCAGCCTTCTTATGTCTGATCGTTGTCCACCATCAACCATCAGATCTGAACTTGATACACGTACTGGGGCAATTTGCAAATCAAGGGACACATTCACAAGCTAAACCGGAGATCGACTGAAGCAGCTTTTATCTACTATGCACTCGCAGAGTAATGTGCAGTTCGAAGGCTACCTGGCGTGACTTCAGACTCCATCTATAGCAAATGACAGTAACAAGCAAACCATTTTCTTCCCCAGCATGGTCGCCACTATGTTAGCACTCAAATCTACCTCAGGCTGAAATGAAGTAAAACTCAAGGCTACATCAAACCACGCTCAGCCTCGTAGCTAGCCCTACGAGGACAGGAGAGGGCTCTCTCCGTCAATCTCGAGAAAATGAGCAATAGGATGCGAGATGACTTACAATAAGAACTGATTTTAGGCTAGTAAAGAGATAGGTATGTTTTATTTTTTTTGGTTTTTGGGTTTTCGCTGGAGAAATGGGGAAAACAGATTTTGGGTCCGTGGATAAGGTCAGACCTTTGCAGATTTCAAGTTGGGGCGAGGTAGGTGAATGTCTTGATGCTTTTGATTGGATATATGGATAGATTAGACCAACGAGGAGCTGAAGAGGGCAAAGAAGAACTTGGATCCTCTCCAAACAGCTGAAAACATATAGAACTAACTGAATTCAAAGGCCAAGCACTGTAAACAATGAATTCAACCTTATTCACTCATTCAATTTAGTTCAGAAGCATAATGAAGGGATGGCATACATTAAACATGAAGAAACTTATGGTAAACAAAGAAGAAACACCATCAAGAACAGAACACCACAAGGATCCCAACAAGTGCCGCAAAACCCCTGATCTTTCCTTAGCCAAAATATGAAAAATATGTACAATGATATCAAAAGTATCCCAAGAGTCCAACCTCTCCAACCTCTGAAAATGATTGAGAAATTACATCATATAGAGCATCCTAACCCCTTCCCACACCTCTAGGGGTCGAATTCCTCCTTCAGGGGTCAGTTTCAACCAAATTCTAATCAAGGAACTAAAATCTAGGCAGCTAACAACTTGCCTCTAAAAGAGTGGAAACTGATTCATTTACATGATTTTCACTTTTTTAAGAGTGAATATTCTAGAATAGGTAAAAATGAACCAAAGTTACATGCCAAACATAAATTTACATCATAATAACTCAAAAATTTCATCCACAAGCAAAACTGGTTCAAACTGGCCGAAAATCTGAGCTGGAAGTTGAAAATTCAGCCAAAAATTTAAGTGGGTCGCATGCCTGAAACAAGTGGGTCGCATGACTTTGAGCCTGAGTTTGAAGTACTTCCTGGCATCCAAATTGAGCTCATGATAGCTCGTTGGAAAGCCCTGGATGTTGAATATCCAAACCAAGTGGAATTTCCCAATTTGGAGCTCATTTGACCCTCCAAAACTTCTTTCTCCCAGAAGTACTTCCTACTGGTGCAAAAGGTGGCAGCAAGGTGGTTTTCATGGTGTTTTTGAGCTCTTTGACCATCCAGAATCGGATGAAATGCTTAGGTAATGTCTGAAGATGCATAAATTACCATGAAAAATCTAAAAATGCAAAAATTTCCTTCAGCAAGTGTCCCGAAAAAAAGTGAGCATATGAGTGCGAGACCCACTTAACTGAAAAACCTGTTTTTAGACCAAAAAATTTCAAAATGACAAAATTTTCTCCGAATTTGCTCAAATTCGGAGCAAAGACCCTCCATTATGTATCTTGCCCAGTCAACGAAGCCTCGGCCAAAATCCGGAGTGGATCAGGCCTTTTCCGCCGTTTTAGTGTTTCGCTTAATCTCCTCTTCAGAATCTTCATTTTCGCTTTGCAGACATGCATGCGAGCCCAATAATGGAATTTCATGTGACGAAGCATGTCTTTGTCTCTATCATGATCTTGTGAATGTACCTACGCTGATGAAGAAGGCGAGACCCCTTCCACGCCATGTGGAGATAGTACTCGCGCTGCTGATGAAGTCAACGAGACCCCTTCCACCCCGGGTGGAGATAGTACTCGTCGTGATGCTGCAAACAAAGTTCTGTGGCCTCTCTGATATGTTACCACTACTGGCGCACTGCTATGCTCCATCTCAGTACATCAACCTCAACGGTTGAGTCACTGTCCTGCTCATATCCTTTCTCATAAACTGAATCCGTCTCTGACATGGCTTTGAACAAGATATTTGCAATATGGATGCTCATATAGGTGCAGTGAAGGCAAAGTCTTAATGTTTGTTCAAAACCCAACAGATATCACCCATATACCCAAGTAGCAAGGGAAAACCAAAATCATCATAGGGATGGCTTTGTTTTAATGGCATAAACACTATCTTTGTGTTCAGATTGCAAGTAGGTTTGACAAATGACTACCAAATGCAAATGTGTAGTCAAGTTTTAATAATGACCAAAAATCTGTCAAAGGATTGTGTTTTATGTAATGTAGAATAGGACCATCGTTGCAAACACCATATGAAAGACAAAATGAACATGACAATGGTAGTCGAATGATGATGACAATAGTGATATAGTGATGGAGGTTAAATACAAGTCAACATGAAAACTGTGCAAAACATGAAAGGGTATAATGGCAATGATAAAATGATGACTGACGGCGTGAGGGTGACATATACAATGCGCTAGGGTGTGAACCATTCAAAAGCTTCCAAATTCTTCATAAACTGCCCATACAATTGAAAACCCTTGAGGAATCATTTGCATGGTGAATGTAGGGTTTACACAAATCTCTCCAAGCATGGTTAGTTTCTTCAACACCTATGACATCCCAACTACATTAAAAATCCATTGGGAAATGATAAAAACCTGTTTGTACGCCACCGGAGTTAATTTGAATCAAATCTGGGTGCAAAAAATGAATTTTCTGGGTTCTGATTTAAGTGGGTCGCAACGACTTCAAGTGGGTCGCATCCACTTCAAGTGGGTCGCAGGCCTCTGGCCACATAGTGCATTTTGCAGGAAGCTTTTGGAGGCCTTCCCGGTGTCCAAATCGGGCGTGTGATAGGTCGTTGGAAAGCTCTTGGAGTCTTCTTTCCATCACAAGTGGAATTATGCAATTTGGATTTCATTTACCCTATCCAAAATCAAATCTCCCAACACTAGTCAAAATGAGCAGAATGAGGCTGCCTCAAGGCAGAGCGCTGTTGCAGTCAACTTTTGAAGGTCTTAATCAACTCCAAATTGAGCTCATGATAGCTCATTGGAAAGATATTTGTGTCTAGTTATCCTTTGATGCATCAAGCAAGTCATTTAGACAACCATGCTAAGATAAAACTTGATTTTCCCAAGGTCACTTCAGAGGTGCATTCAATTCTCCTGAGGAAACGGTATTTTTTATATTTCTCTAAAACCATGATACCTGTGTAAAAAGTGAAAGAGGTTTTTCTTCCGTGGAATGGTGTGAACAAAAACCTCTCTCAGTTTCCCAAAATTCATCTTTTATTTCTCTGAAACATCTTTTGAGTGAAACTTACCCCGATGTGTGAAACAAGGAATTTTGTCGAAATGAAGCGAAATGAAGGGGATAAGGGGCTTCTAAATTCTTGGGGAAATTTTGGGAATTAGGGAGGGATGTTAGGAAGCAGGGGAAAGTGGAATCATAGATATTGAGTGAGGGGAAGGAGTCCAAAAGGGCAAAACACAGGCCTAGCCTAGAAAATTGCCAAGTTGTGGCTAGAAACTAGGGTTTGTGTAAAAATGAGGAATTTGGGGGATCTCAGTGATGGAAAGTGTTTAATAAGGTATATTAAGGATAGGGGAAGGTGTGTGAACATCAGGATACAAGTCTTTCCTATGATTTGACTGTCCAAGAGAAATTACCTCCAAAACCCTAGAAGAGGGAAATGGACCTTACCTAGGCACAACTGAAGCATGAACAAGCTGTAAAATGACCCAATGGAACTTGACATGATGATGAAAACCCTATGAATGATGGTACACTCAGCTGAATGGTGACATGGACCGACATTTGGACAACTTTGGAAAGAGTGAAAGCAAACCCTAGACCTAATGCCTAGTGACCAAATTTTGCTTGAAGACTCATTGAAATGACAAAATTTGACCTTGACACCTTAAAATAACTTTGTAAGAGCATGTTTGATCACTGGAGGAAGGCTGTAAAGGCTGACTCTAACAATGTGGATTTTTATTATATCTATTATGTTCCAATGGGGCCTTTGACTCAACTATTGTTATGTTACTTTTTGTATATAATTATTATGAAAATTTAGAAATTAGGCTTTAGTGAATTATTAGGTCTGATTGGGTTTCCTAGGCATATAAAATACCCCCAATTTCAAAACTCTTGGCTTCATTTTCGGGCTTCAAGTAATAATATAGATCATTTCTACTATAGTCCAATTTTGATTCCTCTAATTTGGTCCCAAGCACAGGGAGCTCTCAGCGAATTAGTCATAGGCCTCCAAATATTTCTTTAACGATGGTTTCTTGTTCGTTTTTTTCATCCTCTACATCACCATTTTGTTTCTTTTCCAACTTCATGCAAACATTGTTTGCAGACTCTAATGAGATATGTCATATATTTGTGCACATCTTCTTGTATTCCACCAATAGAATGCTTTGCAAAAGCATGGAGATTTATGTATCTTGGTGCTGCTTTAAAACTTTTCATTATTTGTTTTGTGTTTTTAGTTGAGTTATGTAGTATTTAGTGATTTTGGCTTTGATTTGAGCTTTAAGGGGTTATTTTAGTTTGATTCAGAGCTTATTTCTGCATTAGTTTTCCAATCTAGAATGTGTCAAGACAAACACTTTATTGGGCTTGATTTGGGATGGGAAATGTTCATTTAATTATTCTCTTGGTCTGTTGATAGATTATTTGGCTTGTTGATGCTTCACATAACATGCACTCTCTTTGTATTCTAAGATAACTCAGTTATAAATGTTGGTGTATGGAGGCATAATGGAAGCTATTATTTTCATTCTCATGTCACCATGTCATAATTCTCCATTATAATAGACTATAGATGTGTCTTGGCACTGCTTTAAAACTATTCACTGCTTGTTTTGTGCCATTAGCTGAGTTATGTAGTCTGTAGTGATTTCATTCTATGTGTTCAGGAAAAACTTACAATATATAGTATCAAAAAACTAACATCATGATCATGTCAATGTGCTAGAATTTTCCATTTCAATAGACAACATATGTCCCTTCTAAGATCGATTTTGGTTACAATGCCACATACAGTATGAAATAAATCAACCTAGGTCATAAGCCAAAATCTTCACGTGGCAAGAAAAAGAGATAGTCCATCTAAAATCCACATCATATTGTTGTTACAAAAAAAAACATATGACACCCTATTCTTTATGGCCATGAGAATATTTAGTGCCAAACCCTGAGTTTCCTGCTTGAGCCAAGTAGGTTGGCCTACCTAAAAATGGTTGATTAGGATGTGGTTGATTACTGCCATATGATTGAGTCCAATTTTCCCCTTCCAACCATGGAGGAATTGAGTATCGATACCTCAAACTTGCACTAATAACCCCTGCATTAAGTGGATGTGTGTGATGAGCATACATTGAATTGATACATCTAGTAGGAATAAGGAAAGTGCGTAAATCCCCATTTTTCTAGTGAGGAACTTCAATGTTTATGAGGTCTTGGAATAATGGTGTATTATTTTCAATATTTTCTAATGTGTTTGACATAATCATGGTTTCATCAACTATGCTAGCATCATTGTCAACCAAATCGGTCATCCCTTGTTCCTTTTCAAGCATTTGTTTAGCAGTTTTTGCTTCCTTTTCCTATCTTTCCATTTTTTTTGTTGCTCCTTCTCTACCCTTTCTTTCTCTCTTTCAAGCCTTTCACCTGCTCGAAGTTGTGCTACAACAATCCTTGCTGCTTTTTCTCCTTGGATAGATCCTTATTTTCATGTTTTAATTCCTGAATTTCAAAATTTTTTTTTTCAGACTCAACTAATAGGTTTATATAGTCTTCTTAGGTGAGTAACTATGAACTTCAACCCAAACGAAGACTACCCAGTGTTCCTTTATTTTTTTCACTAACACTCTCTCTACTGGTAGGTTTAGGAATCGAGCAAGTAACTTCTCCACCCCACCACCCCCCCCCCCCACCTACATGTCACTGCTTGGCACTTTCCTTTCAGTATCCGATACAATTGATTGAACTATATTGTTATCTTCATCTGATGACTCATTATGTGCTTCATCTTCTTCCATTTATCTGTTGTCCAGAATAAAATGAAAAATTTCATTATTCAATTCAGTTGGTTTTGAAGGCATTTCCATGCTTTGTTCATTGGTTCTTGATACACTATTTTCATTCAAATTAATCATGGCTTCTGTCATCCATGATGGTGGGGTTACATGGATTGCCAATGACAATTGATCATTTTCAATGTCATTACAAATATCAACAATGTAATTTTTAATTGCATGTTCAACAATGTCATTAAGAATATCAGCAACATAAGTTTCATGTGCATGAGTTGGTAGAACGACCTCCATGTTAGTATCATTTTGCTCATGATTATACTGTGTTTCACATACATGCTCATCGTCATCACCATACAACTATCCTCGAGAGAGGGAAATCATATTACCAACTGCAACGACATCATCATGTTCATCTACTTCTTCTTGCACTTCAACACTTGTTTGGACATGCCCTTCTTCCTGAACATCCACATGAAACACCTGGCTACAACTAGTATGAGGTATAAGAGAATCATAATTTAATTTCTTGATTCATTTCCTCCTAAATCTAGCTTTGATATTTGATGGTGTCAGAGCGCTTTTAAACACTTTACTTGTAAGCTTTGTTAGCTCAAACCTTTTCAACTCAACCCCTAGATTCTTTACCATCCATGTAACATGCCGTAACATGAAATAGTTCTTGAAAGTGCCAAAAAAAATAACATCAAGGGGTTGCAATCTGTGAGTGGTATGAGTGGACAATGTTAATAGGTCGATGCCCAAATATTTTTCTTCCACAATTGTTTTTACAACAATGCGGTTTCCATGGCCATCTAATATCAATAGGTGTTTGTTATTATGTGAGACACGACCTGGAACAAATATAGAAAAGTGAAAAAAGGTAATTTAAAAAAAAATTCTTTAGTCATCCATGCATGGGGATGTGTAGCCATGCATGCACCTAGTTCATAGTTTTGTATATATATATTTTTTTAGTTGATTTTCACATTTGAATAGATAAAATCCTAGGATTAAACCACAAGTTGCATTGACACAACATAGAATAGTTATTCGCTCCCTGCTCTTAGGAAAATTCTTTGGCACGTTTTGCCTCCCTCTCTTGGTAATTCCCACATGCTATAATTCCTTATTTCATGTAAAACCTGTTTCATCACAGTTCCATATATGTTTTGCACCATAAGAATTTTTATCGTATGCACTAGAAAGAGTGTCATAGAACTTACATACAACTGTAGGGTGCAAATTTAATTCTCTATCTCTTTCAAGGCCCTTATTTGTACACAATACAAGGTTTGGATGCATTTTTTAAACACAAAACACCATGATTTACTAGGAAACCCATATTTGAATGGGTTTGACATCCCTTGAAATATTTGAGAAACTGTGGATTTGAGTTGTATCAACTCTATCCTATGTCCCAACTGGGTCATTTCTTCACACCACTGAACCACCTCAGCTTCCTCATTTTTATTCATAGCTATAAGAGGCCCTCTACATTTTGTATGAGTGAGCCCATTTATCCAATAATGTATTGATAAGGGAGGAATAACATGTTTTTTTCCAGATTCCCAAATTGAATATCCATTAAACTCTATGTCGTCAATTGTAACTAACATTTCTTATTTTTTTTCCAACCTTTTATAGCATTGATATTTTTAGTTGAACTTGTGCTTTGGACTGTGATTGGCGACGGATCGGTGGGTGATAATGTGACAACATCAGCTTCAGTCACATGGTCATTTTGAACAACATTTCTTGGAGCATTGTTGACATTCACATCACCTGTCCATCCTCATCTGATGAAGGGCATCGCAACTAGGCACCCCTTGTCACTCTCTTGCCAATTATCCTTGTACAAGCAACATAACTAACTCTTGCCATAGATGAAACTAATTGCAAAATTATTGCATGAATTTAGTTAAGAATAATTGAAAATTATGCTTTCATACAAGCTAAAAATATTTTTTCTTTATTACAGGCAATTATCAACATGTATGCTAGTAGAAAGTTAAGAGATTTTCATACATATGCCTTTTTGACAGTGTCCTTGAAAAATGAAATCTACAGAAGGAATTAGTTGTATGTCTTCAAATATATCAGTTATTGTTGTTTTGATAACTTGTTTTTACACTTAAAATATCATGATTGTATTTGTACTTGGAAAACTACTGCCAATGTGTTGAAATTGACCTAGAATTGGTTGTATGTCTTCAATTATATAAATATCTATTTTGGATAAAATGTTTTATGCGTTATAGTAGGAATTTCAACTTAACAAAGTTATATTTCTCGTTAAGATGTTGATCTGGTTTAGTTCTTTTTATAAACTGTTATTTGACTTAAATTGTTTAGCCTAATCTTTGTCAATATTATTTAGTTTCATGAAAGACAATAGAATCTCAATAGAATATCTATAGGGAATAGTTATGATTTTTTCAACACTGTTGTTATTCCTATAGATAACACTCTTCAGGCATAAAGGAAGCTCTAGGAGTAATTTCAACCAAAAAAAGTGACACCTAGTTCCTTTTCTGGTTAAGATGTTAATCTGGTAGTTACTGTTGTTTGAATTAATTTGTTTAGCCTCATGTTTGTCATTATTGTTATTCATAAACATCACAATATCTAGCCATGGAGAAATTTGTAGGCTTCCTTAATAAACGAATTTAGCAGCTCAATAGAACGGTTCTGAGTATGTCAAATTTATTGATTGGGAATGGTTCTGAGTTTGTCAATACTAGTATTCTTATAGATAAGATGTTGATCTGGTCTAGTTATTATTGTTTGTCATTAAATTTTTAAGCCTCATGTTTTTCAATATTGTTATTGTTAATAATCGCGACCTGCAAACATGGAGGAAGTTGGAGGCTTTCCTCACTACAAAAATTTAGCAGCTAAATAAAAGCTCTACGCTTTCTATAGTAATGGTTGGTGATTCTCCTATTGTGGGAATGGTATTGTAGGAATGGTTATGAGTTTATCAAATTTATTGATTGGGAATAATTCTGAAATTGTCAATGCTAGCCCATGTATCTCAGTGATCAAATGAATCTTTCAGTTGTTTTCCATTAGGTCATAGGTCAAAATATTTTACTTTTTTGAAATAGTTCTTAGAAATAATTTTGGTCACTGAAAAAGGCTAAACCATGTATGTTTCTATTTCATTTCATTTATCATCATCATTTTCAAGGTCATCACCATCATGAGTTTCAAGGTCACTATCTCCATCATCATCATTAAAGAGGTCTAGGGTTATGTCATTTCATTTTATTTAAGTCAAGTCTAGGTTCAACCCTTCCTTTGGAAAAATCATTAAATTTTCACTAAAATAATACAGTTGCCTTTTCACTTCATCCATAAAACTCTAGTGAAGGAGCAGAGATGTTTATGAAGTTAAAATAAAGCCATCACTCTTGTTTCATATGGCTCAATTTTGAAAAAGGTTAAAAATATCTCATCTCTATTTCATTGTTTCATGAAATATAGTCTCATTGTCTCATTGTTTCTTTTAAAGGATCAAAAAGTCATCATCCACTGTCAGAGCTCCAAAGGAGGTCATTTTGACCTACTGTCCTAGTCAAATGCAGAAGAGTTTTATTTTAAGCTTCAAAAACATCTTATTTGTTTTAAAAATTCATGTCCAATGTGAAAGTTCAAAAGTATTCGAAAGTAGTGTCACTGTCTCATGAAAAGGAGAAAAATTGTATCAATGTTACATGTGAAAAGCATAATAAGGTCATCTCAAATGTTAGGGAATGAAAAAGAGGTTAAATTCTGTCCTCTCATCTTATTCAAAGATCCAAAGAGTCATCTTTCATGTCAACAGGTTTAAAAAGTGCTTTTCTATCTTCTTACCTCATTTGGAAAAGCCAGCATGTCATCCTCGAAGTTTCACAAAAGGTTTAAAAGGGTTAGTTTAAAGTCAAAAAGAGTGAATGAAATCACATTTGTCTTCTTTCATCCCATGTGAAGGAGTAAAAGGTCACTTTCAAAAGCATAAAAAGGTCAAAAGTGCTTTTGTCAATGTCAAAGGGAAAAGGTAAAGGTTGTCAGAGATTATAAAGGGAAAAGAAACTTCATTCTTCTTTTAGTGTTATCCTTTCATATGTGTGAGAGCCACTTTGATTACCTCTCTATACTCTTAAGATTCTATCACAAAATCTCAAGAAAACCACGAATTTACATCGTTGTGGGTAGGAAGAAACCTTTTGTTATGCTTATGTGGAGCTAAAAGTCCTTTTGTTACACTTATATGGAGCTAGGAAACCTTTTGTTACGCTTCTGTGGAGCTAAGGAACCTTTTGTTACGCTTCTGTGGAGCTAAAATTGCTTTTGTTACACTTCTGTGGAGCTAAGAAACCTTTTGTTACACTTTTGTGGAGCTAAAAGTCCTTTTGTTACACTCCTAGATAGTGTAAAAGTCTGTTTGCTATGCTTCCGAGTATTGTAGAATCCTTTTGTTATGCTCCTGTGTGAGGTGAGAAACACATTGTTACCTTTCTGTCTTGGCATAAATCTCAGTTGTTACATTTCTATTGTGTATATTACCTAGTCACTTATGCTTTTGGGAGATGCAAAACTCAATTGCTATGCTTCTGTTTAGAGGAAAGTTTCCAGCGTTTTGAAGCTCCAAACCCTACAAACTCTCAAATATTCTCATCCATCCTTTTTTGTAACATCCATAAAAGGTAATAAACCTTCCATGCTACTGTTGTGGGTCATATGTTGATGGTTTAATTTTTTCTTATGTCATTTAATGTTTTACCATGTGTTCACTATCCATACACAATTTTGTTTTATGACAAACCCTAACCTACCCCTTGTACCTAAAAACCCTGACCCATCATCTAAAACATGATTCTTACATCCCATATGCCCTATCTATACACTCCTATCATCTACATCACCATCCATAACATGTTTCACACCATCAAACCCTCATTCTAGCTTTTCAACAAAGTGAAGACAATGAAAACATAAGGTGACTGTGTTTTAGGGTTTTGACTACCCTATACCCATCCATTTTCGCTCATTCCACTTGCATTATGGAGCTAAGGTGCAATACTCCTCACTGAAATTTTCTTAGAATTTGTACTTAGCTTCATAAACCTTGTTTCACTTACTTAACTTTAAAAAAAAAACTTTTTTTTCACAAGTTTTCCCATAGTCAAAATTAGGAATTTCCTGTGTTTTTAGGTTTTTAACAACCTAAAATAATCTATTTTCCCTCATTCCACTTTGATTGTTAATTCAATAAACTCCCCTATTTATTGAATTTTTATCAGAATTTTTACTCAACCCTATCACGCCTATTTCATCCCACTAACTTACAATACTATCACAGGGAAAGTTTGGCTTCAAAATCAATTTCGGAAGTAATGGATATGAATTTTAAAAAATTGAAAGAGGTTTTTGTCAATAATGGGACAAATAATTCAAACCTCCTTCATTTTATGCACAAGTGTTATTGTTTGAGAGAAATACAAAAAATACACTTGCTCAGGTCATTTTCTATAATTCAGGACAAGTAGTCTTGAAATAAACTTTTCATGGGTTTTGAACAGGGGTTTGCAGTGCTTGAGGACTCCATTTTGTATCATACATCCTAATATTTCCAAAAATACCACTTTAAGCCCCAAACACCTATGGGAATACCTCCAAAATCCCTCTCAAAGGGTGTTGTTGTACTTCTAGAACACACTATTATGCTTTTGGAACACACTGTAGTAACCTTGGGAGAATGGACTTTTTTAGGCCTTCCCGTGGGTCATTTTGAAAAATTCAAGATGTTATGAAAAATAGACACATAGGGATAGTTCATTCTTTCAAAAGAAGATTTGGAATTCTCAAAGTGTCTCAAAAGTTCCTCCAAAGTTCTGTTACGCTTCTGAAATATGTTTTAAAATTCTTTAGTCAGAATTGTCACAGATCAGCATTGGATTCCCTTAGTACACCTATCACGCTCAGAAATGGTCACAAAATTGAGGCTATGAGTTGTCATTAGAGCTATTAAGTTGGTTTTTTATTCCTATTATTTGTAGGTTTTAACCCTGAACATAAATTATCTACACACGAATCTTATAACAGAAAATAAACAATATCGAGAGCATAAAACATAAAACAGATAAACACAGATATTTTCCCCTGGATCCCAAATTGGGACGACCAACTTGATAATTCATTATATTCCTTTTAGTGTTACAACACACACACACACACACACACACACACACACACACACATATATACATGCCGAAGCATACATAAACCCTAATCCATTAACCCTAGATTAGAACATAACCGTAGCTCCCTTGACTGGATCTACAAAAATACCAGGGGCCGAAAACCATTGTACCCAAAAACCATGTGCAAAACCATGCACAAAAACATGGGTGCGGACCGCCCACCGAAAATTAAGGACTAAAAATTTTCGCCGGGGCACTGCCTCGGACCCTGACAAGGGGGGCTCCCACCCCCCCGTTGCGCCCAGCGCAAAGCGGGGGCTATCGCCCCCCCTCTTACCCCCTCTGCGTGATTAGTTGTGGAAATATATAACACATACCCAACATTATTATGGAATGTGTAATTAATGTAAGGGACAAAAACTCCTTGTTTGTATCTAAAATTTAGGGAATGGTTTCTAACCTCCCTAGAAACTAGGAAATGACTCATATTTTGCATTTATGACCCATTTTGGATGGGATTTCGACCTGATGAAGTGTCATGGTCTATATTTTCTATAAATAGACTCTCTTTTTTCATTTTTTGGGTTGGATAGTCTCATATTTTGCTGTGGAGCACTTGTAACCAATTTGTGGAATGAAATCAGAGACAATTTGCAAGGAATATTGTGAGATACTTGTGGTATGATTTGTAACATCTGTGTTTTTCATGTTTGCTTATTATTTTATTCTTAATTCCATGCCTATTTCTTCATTCATGTCTGTCTTGTGAGTTTGAAAAAAAAAATCATGTTATGCATGCTCTGTTTTATGTAAGAATTTCCATATTATGTTCATTTTCTTCTTAATTGAATGAACTAACTTTTCATGCTCATTCAAACCCTACTCCACATTAATCCTATTCTCAATGATTGATTAATATTTTTCCAAAATACCTACCTTGCCTCACATAATTTCTACAGGTTAACCTCAAAGTTCAAACCTAAAAACCTCATTTACAGTCCTTTTAGTGACTTTCCTATCCAACATTCAAATATCCAACAAATGTTACTCATTTAAGCTTACATATATAGCCTAAAATATTATGATATTCAACCATTCATTTGAATTTTTAAAGTGACAAAGAGAGATCCCTCTCTAGTCTCGGTAGGGCTAGCTACCTGACCTAAAGTTGGTATGTGGTTATATTTCTCCACTCTTACTATCAGCATTAGGAAGTTGGGGATAGTGATAACATTCTTTGCATTGTTTCCATAGAGCGAAGGTTAAATATTTCTCAGGAAAGAATGAAAAATATTAGATCTGATTGCTGATGGTGAACAGTGGTCAGGCACAAGAAAGTCTGTGCATATTTCACCTGGCGAATCTAGTGTCGAAGAATCCAAAGTTTAGAGTTTTCCTGGTGACTCCACTGTTCAAAAAATGGTAGCTTGAAGAAATTTTTGGTGACTTCATTATTTTCAAGATGGATTCAATTGCTAGAAGGTATGCCCCTATGAATCATGCTCACATTCCTAGTTTTCTAAATCAAATTCCTTTCATAGATTGGAAAATTTATCTGCTTCATAGATGGAAACGAGGATGAGGTTGCTCTACATTTGGTTAGATTTCACATGCATGTATGTAAACTAAAGATTGAGTTTCTTGAGGATTTCTTGATGATAATTTTTATGGCTACCCTAGAAGGGAAAGAAATATCAATGTATGAAGGGTTACTAGAAAGAAGCTTATGCTCTCTTAAATATTTCCATAGAGTGTTCTTCGATCTTTCCTTGTCTCTTTTAGAAAGTTATTGTGATTATTGTGAAGGTTTTATTGCATATCTTAAAATAATTGATGATATTGAATGTATGTATGATGAAGATATCATTGGAGCCTTCTATGATTTTTCCTTCCAAAAACAATATGAATAAGCTAATCACTTTGATAAATGAGATCATGCTCAACACATAGTAGCCTCCTCTTTGATTGATGAAGAAAAACATGATGTATGTTGTCTAGATGCCCATAAAGATTCCCCACAAGAAACAATTCTGATAGCAACACAACACATTGATCAACTAGAGGTTAAGGAAGAAAATCAATAACCTGAAACTAATCAAGAGGAGAATGATGAAAAATAATAGGTTATTTTAGATCTTGTTGGTGTACCATATTAGTACTGTGGTTGTCGAAAAAGTCCTCTTGCCAATCATCAGGTAAAATTAATTGATCATATCATTGAAGAATCATTTGTTGATTTGCAGCAGTATTATGAACCACAAGAACATCTCCAAAAAACAATATTTTCTTCCATACTTAAATATCAATCAAATTTGAATGATGAAAGCCATGTTTTATTTCATGATTCCAATGATGAGTTTCAATGACCTCACCAACTTCTATGTGATCTAGTTAATGATGAAGACATCCTGGTTGCATGTGATCTTGTTTTTGTGTTTGATGAAATTCAAGAAAATCCAGAGTCCTTATCTATTGTGGATCATGAGAATGAAAAACAATTTTCTCTCATTCCATTTGTTATGAATCAATTTCAACGTATATACAAACCAAAATTGTGGAATAAGGTTTGTTTTCCTGCATTTAATCATCCAGAATATCATATGTTACATGATTCCCATGATCCTCTGGTGATTTTGCTGCAGTCATCGGTAGAGGAAGAATTTTCCAAATTTGTCAATACAGGTATTGGATTTGGTGGAAAAGTTGAGTTTCCACTTTCATTTTTCTCCTGCCTTCTCAAGGAACGTGTGAGTAGGATTTCAGTAAGTAGCCATTTGCTATATTTTTTACACTGGAAAGATCATATCGCATGATTGTACATATATTTATAGCAGTCGGGTGGTTTTCATTACGATTTGAAGCTCTCAAGTCTCGAAGATATGCTGCCATCAATAAGTTTTATAAGTTTTGTTTCAATCAGAGTCATTTGTCAAGTTAGAGTCAAGTCAGCTTTTTCTAGTGAAAGTCATTTCCAAAATTAGTTCATCATTTCTAGTTTGCCAAAGTTTTTCAAAGTCCAGTTTGACTCCATCACAAAATGGTAAGGCTACCTGATCTACAGTGTTCTTGACACCTCCTGAAGGAGCTTCCATTCCTAGTTGGAGCCAATGTTAGCCCATGTATCTTAGTGATCAAATGACTCTTTTAGTTGTTTTCCATTAGGTCATAGGTCAAAATATTTTACTTTTTCGAACCAGTTCTCAAAAATAATTTTGGTCACTGAACAAGGCTAGACCATGTATGTTTATCCTTCATTTCATTTATCATCATCATTTTCAAGGTCATCGCCATAATCAGTTTCAAGGTCACTATCTCCATCATCATCATTAAAGAGTTCTAGGGTTATGTCATTTCATTTCATTTAGGTCAAGTCTAGGTTCAACCCTGCCTTTGGAAAAATAATTAAATTTTCATTAAAATAAGGCAAGTTCCCTACACTTCATCCATAAAACCCTAGTTAAGGATAAATCATGTTTATGAAGTTCAAATAAAGCCATCACTCTTGTTTTATATGGCTCCAGTTTCAAAAAAGTTAAAAATATATCATCTTTGTCTCATTGTTTCATGAAATATAGTCTCACTGTCTCATTGTTTCTTTTAAAGGATCAAAAATTCATCGTACACTGTCAGAGCTCTAAATGAGGTCATTTTGACCTATTGTCCTGTTGATATTCAACAAGAAAATTTCAGCACTCATGCCTAGTTTCATTAAGCACCCAAACTAGGGTGGGGCCCACAGTGCTATTTTTGGTTGCATGTCTATTTTAGTTATCTCTTTATTAATATGGACGATAAACTGTAATCTATTCTAAATGTAGACTTGAAATAGTTAAATGAGAGTGATAAACTCAATTAGCTAGTGGATTTCGATTTAGAGGTAGTTGGTGAGGCATGCTGAGTAATTCTAGTTGTAACAGAGTTTGAAGTGTAGTGGTGCATTAGTTAATGCAGGTTGTAATCAGTTTAACTCAGTTATGTTAGTTGTAACTAAAGATACACTAGTGAGAGATCAAGTGTATTAAATATTAATTAATTCACAATCAATGATATCACATGCAGCTGACGATTTACTATTATTAGTTGCATGCATGTCAAATCCAATGGAGACCCAGTTGAGTTCTAGGTGAAAGGGAAGTTGACTATCAGTTGTAGGATTATTGGGTTGCACACATGCAAAAAAACACCCATTTTAGTGCCCATGATACTTGCGCAGTAAAGGAAGGATATAATTCCTATCTTTTAGGGATTGAATCCATAAGGGATTGTGCAAGCAAGGCAGGTTGTCTAGAGGCTGAGAATTGGCTATGTGTTGGTCAATTTTGTTCATGAAAGTGTGAGACAATTAGCTGAGTACTGGAGGGCTCTTGAGAGAATATTTTTGTATGTAATTGTTTCATGATCCATGCTAAACATACAATATATGATAGAGGGGTTTTTAGCAGTAAGCTTTCCCTGGGAAATTATCTGCGTTGTGTGTGATTTGATTATTCTTCATGTTCATGTGATTAGCAATTGTGTTTTTAATTCCGCTGAAGATTTATAGAAGTGATTCAGTATTTAACTTTAGTACGTTGTTAGATTGGGTGAATCCAAGATATACATGCATGTTGTATAATTTATACATGGTATCAGAGCATAGGAAATTGCAGAAGTGAGCAGGAGTTGACTTTGTGACTTGATAGAATTCGAATTTGAAGAAAGACTTTATTGGTGCTACAACTAATTCAAGATCAAAAATGGCTTTCAATGGCTTGAGTTTGGAGTATGCACTCGAGGATAGCTCAAAATATATTTCTTGGAAGGACGGGATGGAGGCAGTACTCGAAGACAATGGCGTAAATGAATTCATTGACAATGATTTTTCTAAACCCGTTGTGGAAGATGCTGCAAATATTTATGCATGGCAAAAGAAAGTGGCAAAGGCGAGGAGGATCCTATTGGAGGGAGTACAAGACCACATTGTCTCAAGAATCCATGGGAAAGCCACACCATATGCAATGTGGAAGGCTTTGACGGATCTATTCCAAAGCAGGAGCGACCATAGGAAATTGGCACTCAAAGATAAACTTAGGAAGATCAAGATGGAAAAGGGTGACACCATTCCAAAATATCTAAAAAAGTTTGTCCAATGTCAGGATGAACTGGAGAGAGTTGGAATAACAGTCGTTGATGATGATTTGGTGATATTGTCTCTCCAAGGACTTCCCAATGGTTGGCATAATTATCAATACTCTGTCAATGGAAGGGGAAAATTGCCACATTGGGAACGACTGTGGTTTTTTTTTGGTGTAGGGGGAGTTTAGACGGAACACTAGAGATGGATATTAATCTAAGAATGAATATGAAGAGGATTTTGATTTGGCTTCCAAGGTGAGGAAGGGAAAGGGGAAGAAATTCCATTCTAAATCCGAGTCCAAGAAGGGAAAGAAGCAGAACATGTCTAAGGTGAAGTGTTTTCACTGTGACGAGCATGGGAATTTTGCTACTAACTGTCCACAAAAGAAGAAGAAAAAGAAGGTTGGAGGATCTGTAGCTGGTGAGGCCCTTGCCTTGCAATTTGAGCTTTACTTCTCATTGATCACATGCATGGTGTCCAGTGCATTGGGATCTCTATTATATTTGGATAGTGGCGCTTCCTTTCACATGACGAGAGACAAGGAAATTTTCAGTGACTTAGAGGAGAAGGATCTTCGGATGCATATTGAAATGGGCGATGACGGGCGATATAGTGCTACCGGGTTTGGTACTATTACCTTCCAGAGGCAGTCAGGGAAACCCTTTCAATTAAAATATGTAATGCATGTACCAGGTCTGAACAAAAATTTAGTCTCATTTGCAATGTTGGAGGATAGAGGCTATGATGTTGTTTTTTGTTAAGGAAAAGATTTCCTGTGACATAAAACAATAGGACAAGCCAAGAGGATAGTGATTTGAGTTAATAATCTCTACAAGCTGGAGGTAGATGGCTGCGCAACAATGATTGGCAAGGCAGATCAAGTGGTGAGCTGAGATGAGGCTGAATTATAGCACAGGAGATTGGGCCATCTTAACCATGGAGCCTTGAAAGTCATGCAAAAGATTTCTACTAGTCTTCCTAGGTGTACACTTGCGCAGTCAGACACAAGCAAGCGATCTACTATGGGAAAATATGTAAAGGCCACCTTTCATGAGAATGAGAACCAAGCATCGATGATCCTTGAGAGAGTTCACACAGGCATGTGTGGTCCTTTCTGTGTTTCTTTGACATCAAAAAATAAGTACTATGTAATATTTTTTGATAAAATTTCTCGTAAGTGATGGATCTTCTTCATGCAGAAGAAATATTAGACATCTCTAAGTTCTGTGAGTTTAAGGCATTGGTGGAGAAAGAGTCAGGGAAGAAAGTGAAGGCTCTTAGGAGCGATAATGGTGGAGAATACATATCTAACGAATTCAATAACTTCTGCAACAATGAAGGAATTTGAAGATAACTCATAGCGCCTCATAAGCCATAGCAGAATGGGGTCATAGAGAGAAAGAACAGAACTATTGTGGGTGAATCATGAGAAATGTTGCATGATCAAGGCCTATGGATGAATCTATGGGCGAAAGCATGAAACACATTGGTACATGCGAAAAACCGTTGTCCTCATAGAGTACTTGGAATGAGTACACCTGAAGAGGCTTTCACTGGTAAAAAACCTAATGTTTCACACTTTAAGATTTTTTGCTCATATGTTTATGTGCATGTGACCAAGGACGCCAGGAAGAAGATGGAACCAACAGCTGAGGTTGGTATTTTTGTGGGGTACATTGAAACACCCCATAATTATCGTGTGTGTTTTCCAAACAGGAGAATTATTGTTGTGTGATGGGATATAAAATTTGATGAGGAGAAAGCCATGCGGTTGTCCCTTGAGAGGGAGATGTACTTGCATGTAGAGGAGGAAGTATTGGTTCCCAATTATGACTCTCAATATGTGGATCAACCACATGAGGAGGTTCATGGAGTGGAGGAAAACACTTGTGCATATCCATCCATCAAAAATTCCAGAAGGCGCACCGCAGAAGCTGATAGATTGAGAGTTGATGCTGCAGAAAATGTAGGAGAACCTACTTCACAGTGCAGACAGAGACATTCTCCTCACTAATTTACTGAATACATGGCTCTTATGACAAAATGTGTTGTGACTGAACCATCTTCCTTTCAGGAATTAGTGCAACAACCAAATTGTGTTGATGCAATGGTGGAGGAGTATGAGTCCATTGTCAAGAACAGTGCATGATAGATAGCCCCAAGACTGGTCGATAAATCAGTGGTTGGATCAAGATGGATATACAAGGTAAAGAAAGCTGTTGATGGGAGTGTGGAGAAATAAAAGGCTATATTTTTGGCCCGAGGCTTCTCACGGATCGAGGGGATAGATTATGATGAGACTTTTTCACATGTTGCAAGGTACTCTCCCATAAGATCCATCCTTGCACTCTCAACGCAGATGGGTTGGCGCATTCATCATATGGATGTGAAAGCTTCATTTCTCAATGGGATCATTGAGGAAGAGGTGTACACAGAGAAGCCTGGAGGTTTCGAAATCTTAAACAGTGAGTCACATGTGTGCCGACTCAAAAGAGTATTGTATGGTCTGAAGCAAGCACACCATGCTTGGTACACTTAGATCGACAATTATTTCACTAGACTAGGCTTCACCAAAATTGAAGCAGATGCAAACCTGTACCATATTGTGGTTGAGCGTAAGCTATTGATCATTTTTCTTTATGTCGATGATCTAATTTTGAGTGGTGATGAGTAGCTGATACACTCATGCAAGGAGGATCTTGCAAGGGAGTTCGAAATGAAGTACATGGGACTCCTTCATTATTTCCTTGGATTGGAAATATGGTAGTAGGATGGTGAAATTTTTGTGTCTTAAGGAAAGTATGCAAAGGATATACTGGGTAAGTTTAACATGGAGAGTTTCAAATCCATAAATACTCCTCTTCCAAGAAATTGGAGGAAAGAGGATGCTACTTCTGGAGAGGTAGTGGATGCTACTGTCTACAGGCAGTTAGTGGGTTCACTAATGTATTTAGTGAACACAAGACCAGTCATTTTATACGCAGTTAATCAGTTGAGTCAAGATATGGTTAAGCCTACCAAGCTTTTTTGGAAGGCGGGGAAGCATGTCCTGAGATACTTGAGGGGCACATCAGAGTATGGTCTATGGTATAGATGGAAAAAGGGAGTGAAGCTTCAAGGCTTCATGGATGCAAATTGGGTGGGCAATCCATCAGATAGAAAGAGCACATCAGGAGGGATCTTTAACATAGGATGGATAGCAGTTTCCTGGTACAACAGGAAACAATGATATGTGACACTCAGTTTAGTGGAAGAAAAATATATGGCAACAATTCAAGCTACATATGAGGCTATCTGGATGAGAAAGATCTTGGTTGGTTTGTTTGGTTCTCAGATGGATCCGATAGTGATTCATTGTGATAATCAGAGTTGCATTAAGTTCTTGATTAATCTTGTGTTTCATGATAGGTCCAACCATATAGATATCTGGTACCATCATCTTAGATATTGTGTGCAAAGAAGGATTATTTTTCTTCAATACATTCCCACGGAAGATCAGGATGTAGATATTTTGACGAAGGCGCTCACCAAGAGAAAATTTGAATACCATAGATACATGATCGGGGTGAAGGATAATCCATTTCTTGTTGAGAGTGAGTGTTGATATTCAACAAGAAAATTTCAACACCCACACCTAGCTGCATTAGGCACCCAAACTAGGGTGGGGCCCATAGTGCTATTTTTGGATGCATGTCTATTTTAGTTATCCCTTAATTTAGATGGACAATAAACTGTAACTTGTTCTCAATGTAAACTTGAAATAGTTAAAAATGAGACAGATAAACTTAGTTAGCTAGTGGATTTTGAGTTATAGGTAGTTGGTGAGGCATAAAGAGTAATTCTAGTTGTAACAAAGTTCGAAGTGCAGTGGTACATTAGTTAATGTAGGTTGTAATTAGTTTAACTCAGTTAAGTGAGTTAAACTCAGTTGTGCTAGTTGTAACTGAATATACACTAGTGAGAGATTAAGTGAATTAAATATTAATTAATTCACAATCAGTGATCTTACATGCAATTGAGGATTTACTATTATTAGTTGCACACATGTCAGATCCAGTGGAGACCCAGTTGAGTTCTAGGTGAAAGGGATGTTGACTATCTGTTGTAGGATTATTGGGTTGTGCGCATGCAACCAAACACCCATTGCAGTACCCATGATAATTGCACAGTCAAGGAAGGAAATAATTCCTATTTTTTATGGATTTCATCCATCATGGATTGCACAAGAAAGGCAGGTTTTCTAGAGGCTGAGAATTGGCTATGTGTTGGTCATTTTTGTTCATGAAAGTGTGAGACAATTAGCTGAGTACTAGAGGGATCTTGTGAGAAGAGTTTTGTATGTAATTGTTTCATGATCCATGCTAAATACACAATATATGATAGAGGAGTTTTGAGCAGTAAGCTTTCCCCAGGAAATTATCTATGTTTTGTGTGATTTGATTCTTCTTCATGTTCATGCGATTAGCAAATGTGTTCTTAATTCTACAAAAGATTTGTAGAAGCGATTCAGTGTTTAACTTTAGTACATTGTTACATCGGGTAAATCCAATATATACATGCATGTTTTATAATTTCTACATGTCCTATTCAAATGTAGAAGAGTGACATTTCAAGCTTCAAAAACATTTTATCTATTTTAAAAATTCATGTCGAATGTGAAAGTTCAAAAGTCTTCAAAAGCAGTCTCATTGTCTCTTGAAAAGGAGAAAATGTTTCTCAATGTTACATTTGAAAATCCTAAGAACATCATCGCAAATGTTAGTCAATGCAAAAGAGGTTAAATTTTGTCCTCTCATCTTATTCAAAGAGCCAAAGAGTCACCTTTCATGTCAAAAGTTTCAAAAAGTGCTTTTCTATCTTCTTACCTCATTTGGAAAAGCCAACATGTCATCCTCCAAGTTGCACAAAAGGTTGAAAAAGGTCAGTTCAAAGTCAATCAGAGTGAATGAAATCAAATTTCTCTTCTTTCATCCCATGTGAAAGAGTAAAAGGTCACTTTCAAAAGCATAAAAAGCTCAATTTGTTTTTTGTAAATGTCAAAGGGAAAAGGTAAAGGTTGTCAAATATTATAAAGGGAAAATAAAATTCATTATTATTTTAGTGTTATCCTTTCATATGTGTGAGATCCACTTTGATTACCTCTCTATACTCTCAATATTCTCTCACAAACTCTCAAGAAAAAAATGATTTTACATTGTTGTGGGTAAGAAGAAACCTTTTGTTACACTTATGTGGAGCTAAAAGTCCTTTTGTTATGATTATGTGGAGCTAAGAAACCTTTTTTTACGCTTCTGTGGAGCTAAGAGTCCTTTTGTTATGTTTTTGGATAGTGTAAAAGTCCTTTTTTTACGCTCTTGGATAGTGTAAAAGTCCTTTTGTTATGCTTCTGGGTAGTGTAGAATCATTTTTTTAAGTTCCTGTGTGAGGTGAGAAACATGTTGTTACCTTTCTGTCTTGGCACAAATCTTAGTTTTTATGCTTCTGTTGTGTATATTACCCAGTTGTTATGCTTCTGGAAGATACAAAACTCACTTGTTACACTTCTGTTTAGAGAAAATTTTCCAGTGTTTTGAAGCTCAAAACCCTCCAAAATCTCAAATATTCTCATCTATCCTTTGTTGTAGCCTCCATACAAGGTAAGCAACCTTCCATACTACTGTTGTGGGTCAGATGTTGAAGTTTAAATCTTTTTTATGTCATTTAACGTTTTACCATGTGTTCACTGTCCATACACTAAATTGTTTTATGAAAAACCCTAACCTATCCCTTGGACCTAAAAACCCTAAAACATCATCTAAAACATGATTCTTACATCCCATATGCCCCAGCTATACACTCCTATCATCTACATCACCATCCATAACATGTTTCACACCATCAAACCCTCATTCTAGCTTTTCACAAAGTGAAGACAATGAAAACATAGGGTGATTGTGTTTTAGGGTTTTGAATACCCTATACCCATCCATTTTCCCTCATTCCACTTGCACTATGGAGCTAAGTTGCCATACTCCTCACTGAAATTTTCTCAGAAATTTTCCTTAGATTCATAAGCCTTGTTTCACCTACTTAACTTAAAAAAAATCTTTTTCACAAGTTGTCCCAAAGTCAAAATTTGGAATTTCTGGTGTTTTTAGGCTTTGAACACACTAAAATCATTGATTTCCCCTCATTCCACTTTCATTGTGAATTCAAGAAACTCCCTTATCCACTGATTTTTTATCATAATTTTTACTCAACCCTATCACCCCCATTTCATCTCACTAACTTACCCTACTATCATAGGGACAATTTCACTTCAAAATCAGTTTTTGAAGTAGTGGAGATTAATTTTACAAAAGTGAAAGAGGTTTTTGTAAAGAATAGGAAAAATAACTCAAAATATCCTTTAGTGTATGCACAAGTTTTATGGTTTGAGAGAAATTCCAACAATACACTTGCTCCAGGTCATTTTCTGCAGTTTTGGACAAGTAGTCTTGAAATCAACTTTTCATGGGTTTGGAATAGGGGTTTGCAGTGTTTGAGGACTCCATTTTGTAGGAGACATCCTAATATTTCCAACCATACCACTTGTAGCCCCAAAATCCTCTTGGAAGACCTCTAAAATCCCTCTCAAAGGGCTTTGTTACGCTTCTGGAACACAATGTTATGCTTCTGGAACACATTGGAGTAACCTTGGGAGAATGAACTTTTGGAGGCCTTACCATAGGTCATTTTTCAAAATCAAAGATGTTATGGAAAATAGAAACACAAGGCTAGTTGACCGTTCTTTCAGAATTGGATTTGGATGTCTAAAAGTGTCTCAAAAGTTCCTCCAAATTTATGTTACGCTTCTGCAATATGTTTTTAAATTCTTCGGTCAGAATTGTCATAGATGAGCATTGGATTCCCTCAGTACACCTATTGTTGGAACAGGGTCTCCTAAAGCTGTGAATTTTGTCAATTTCTGCATATTTTTTGTATTATTTAGTCTAGCGTAGGGGTTTTTGGGTGGTTCAAAGCCCTGAAGGAATTGTAATGGGTTAAGGGTAGACCAAGAGTCTGCAAACCACGGTTTGCGTACCATTGGATGTGTAGGCTAAATCAGTATAAATAGATGAACCTTTTTGAGTCTAAGGTAGGAAAGAATTTAGATTTATGTTAATCATGAATTTTTAGATCTATTATTGGGTTGTTTGGGTAAGGACTCATGCTGGCTATGTGCACGGAGATCCTTAGTCCAGTTGTGTACACGCCCAGTGAGCTGCATTGGTTACCGCAGCTACGAACGTCATTACAGGGCAGATCACGCAGGGTGCCCAATTGCTAGAAACAACCATGGAGACATGGGCCAAGGTCTAGTGTGACCCAATCCTGTGGAAAATAAACCAGGACTTGCGGCAGAAGGAAGAATAGTTCAAACAGATAGAAGCCACCCTACCCGCTTTGGTTCCTGCTCAGCGCTTGGCATAGTTGCGAACCAACCACACCCTCCAATATGATATGGATGAGCTTCAACATAAGAAGAAGGTCCTCACTGACAGCCTAAAGCCTTGGGCTGACAAAGCCTTCAAGATCTCACAAGATTTTGATGTTGTTGTTAAGCAACTAAACCAAACTCTAGACGGTGTCATCGTCGTGACGAAAAGTCCAATTTCGTAGAAATTGGTCGATATTGCGCAAAATGCTGCAGCTTAGAGTGAAGGTGTGCTGCCTCCATTGGCTGAAGCGATTATACTGCTACGGGCATAGGTGGAGACCCCACCATCACAGTGACTTGGGATGAGTCACAAGATTGTGTTGGGGGACTGTTGGAACAGGGTCTCCTAAAGCTGCGAATTTTGTCTGTTTTTGTATATTTTTTGTATTATTTAGTCTAGCATAAGGGTTTTGGGGTGGGTCAAAGCCTCGAAGGCATTATAATGGGTCAAGAGTAGACCAAGAGTCTGCAAACCACGGTTTGTGGACCATTGGATGTGTAGGCTAAATCGGTATAAATAGATGAACCTTTTTGAGTCTAAGGTAGGAAAGAATTGAGATTGATGTTAAGCACGAATTGTTAGATCTGTTGTTGGGTTGTTTGGGTAAGGACTCTTGCTAGCTGTGTGCACAGAGATCCTCAGTCCTGATGTGTACGAACCCTACTATTTGTGCGTGCAGGTGGTATGCTAGGATTGTAAGAGGATTTTTGCATTAATATATATGCGAAGTACTATTGGATATCTGATGTTATCTGGATCTGTTTTGTTATGATTGATGTGAACTTGGGTTGTATGGTTAAAGTTGTGAAAGTATCTAGTTGATAGCTGCGAAAGTATCTTTGTTTCTATTATATGAATCTATGATCTGTTAATTGCTACGATTATAGTTTATGTGTTAATAAATTGGTATTACGCACGTGGATGCAAATGTAATTACTAGATCTATGCTCTGTTATATAAGCCTGCAAATAGATATGTTAAGGACGAGCTCGATAA
This sequence comes from Pinus albicaulis, assembly GCA_034641835.2. Taxonomy (NCBI): domain Eukaryota; kingdom Viridiplantae; phylum Streptophyta; class Pinopsida; order Pinales; family Pinaceae; genus Pinus; species Pinus albicaulis. The sequence goes on from CM076572.1 coordinate 488,705,477, forward strand.
GTTGGGAACACAAACTTTCTTGACTTACATGCTCTCTCTCAGGGTGCAAAAACCTGGTTCCAACACCCTCCCATACTACTTTGAGTGAGACTTTGGCCTGAGCAAGTAGGTCATTGCCAAAAGGGCTAGTAGTATAGGGGTTTGTTGGAAAACCTTAACCTCCGAACCTGGGCCAGGACCCCTCGAGCCAACACCTATCAAGCTCAAAAATGGTCACAAATTCAAGGATATGAGTTGTAATTAGAGTTATTAGTTCAGTTTTCTCTTCCTATTATTATGGAATGTATAATTAATGTAAGGGACAAACACTCCTAGTTTGTAGCTAAAATTCAGGGAATGGTTTCTAACCTCCCCAGCAACCAGGAAATGACTCATATTTTGAAAATATGACCCTTTTTGGATGGGATTTCGACCCATTGAGGTGTCATGGTATATATTTTCTATAAGTAGACTCTCTTTTGTCTTTTTTTGGGTTGTATAGTCTCATATTTTGCTGTGGAGATCTTGTAACCAGTTTGTGGAATGAAATTAGAGACAATTTGCAGGGAATATTGTGAGATACTTGTGGTATGATTTGTAACATCTGTGTTTCTCATGTTTTATTATTATCTTATGCTTAATGTCATGCTTATTTCTTCATAGATGTCTATCTTGTGAGTTTGAAAGAAAAATTCATGTTATGCATGCTCTGTTTTATGCAAGATTTTCCATATTATGTTCATTTTCTTCTTAATTGAATGAACTCACTTTCAGTGCTAATTCAAACCCTACTCCATATTCATCCTATACTCAATGGCTAATTAATATGTTTCCAAACTACCTACCTTACCTCACATACGTTCTATAGGTTAACCTTGAAGTTTAGACCTAAAAACCTCATTTACAGTCCTTTCACTGACTTTCCTATCCAACATTCAAATATCCAACAAATTTAACTCATTTAAGCTTACATATCTAGCCTAAAATATTATGATATTCAACCATTCATTTGACTGTTTAAAGTGAAAAAGAGAGAGCCCTCTCTGGTGTGGGTAGGGCTAGCTACCTGACCTAAATTTGGCTTGTGGTTACCTTTCTCCAATCCTACTATCAGTCTTAGGAAGTTGGGGAGAGTGATAACAGTGAATACTAGTATTCTTATAGATAAGATGTTGATATGGTCTAGTTGATGTTGTTTGTCATTAAATTGTTAAGCCTCATGTTTGTCAATATTTTTATTGGTAATCATCACAACCTACAGGCATGGAGGAAGTTGCAGGCTTGCCTTGCTACAGGAATTTAACAGCTAAATAGAATCTCTAGGCTTGCTATAGGAATGGTTTGTGATTCTCCTATTGTGGGAATGGTTCTAAGTTTGTCAAAATTATTTATTGGGAATGGTTCTGAGTTTGTCAAATTTTCCCCTTCTTGTAGATAAGATGTTGATATAATGTAGTTACTATTGTTTGTCATTAAATTTTTAAGCCTCATGTTTGTCAATATTTTTATTTCTAACCATCACAACCTCCAAGCATGGAGGAAGTTGCAGGTTTGCCTTGCTACAATAATTTAGCAGCTAAATAAAATCTCTAGGCTAGACAATAGTAATGGTTGGTGATTCTCCTATTGTGGGAATGGTTCTGACTTTGTCAAATTTCCCCCTTCCTATAGATAAGATGTTGATTTGGTCTTGTTAATGTTGTTTGTCATTAAATTGTTAAGCCTCATGTTTGTCAATATTGTTATTGCTAATCATCAGAACCTCAAGGCATGGAGGAAGTTGTAGGATTCCCTTGCCATTGGAATGTAATAGCTAAATAAAAGCTATATGCTTGCTATAGTAATGGTTGGTGATTCTCCTATTGTGTGAATGTTATTGTGGGAATGGTTCTGATTTTGTCAAATTTATTAATTGGGAATGGTTCTGAGTTTTTCAAATTTCCCTCTTCTTATAGATAATATGTTGATCTGGTCTAGTTATTTTTGTTTGAATTAAATTAAATACTTAAATATTGAAAACTGTAAATTCTCCATTTAAAGTGTGACAAGGTTGGAGACACTCACAAAAATCCTAGGGTTAGATTGGGAAGACATGGTAATTTTTCAAGTTGTTTGTCTGCTGAGCGTAGCCTTAGCTCTATTCTCGGACCTATTTATAAAGTGCACTGCCTAGAAAAAAAAGTGTTTGTAATAATCTAGTTAATTTTGCCCTTTGTATGGATTTCAAGAACTAAGTAATAAGCCTGCAATAGGATTAAGATATAATTTGTTACAAGGTTCAAATATATAAAATTTAAATCTTATTGTATGTAATATATCAAATTTAAAGTCTACGGTTAGGCCATAGGTCTATGCTGTTATGTTTATGTTCAAACTTACAGAGAATTGAGTTTGTCCCTCACATAATTTCCTAGATGATTTAGTGAAATACAACTACACTCCTATGTATCATAAAACCCTTGCAGACATATATATGGGTGTGAGAAAAATTCTTACCAAAAATTTTACTTCCAAAATTACACATGCTCTATGAATAGATGGTAGCCAAAAATAATTAGTAGTGATCATTTTCGAGCCATTTTCACTCCCATTAGAATTTATCTCTCATGATTGAGTTGTAAAAAAGAAATAATGGTCAACTCAATATTTTGATGTTAATTTGATTTCTAGTGTTTTTTAATAACATCACAGTGACAAACTTATTGTACTTTATTTCCTTTTGAAGATGTCATAGTTGATGAAGGGAAGGATAATGTGGGTTTAAGAAAATTTAAAAGACAAATTAAGTACCTTGAGAATTTGAATGCTAAGTAGGTAAGTAGGTGTTGTAGCCACTACAACACCACCCAAAATTTTGGGTATATTTAAAATTTCAGGTTCCCCCTCTGCTCGCCTAGGCGTTAAAGTCTTTCACCTGACCTGTAGTCAACGACATCCCGCCAACCTATCCCCAACCCCTCACGAGTTGTCTCATCACCATGAATTGATGATGTCGCTGCAATCACGCCATATGTGGGAGGGATCATCTAGCGTACGCTCAAACATTCTTACCGCAGTCGCGCCATGTGTAATGATATTGCCATGCATATGTTTGAATGGAAACCTTTTGTGTATTGACGAGTAAAAGCCCTCCTGCTGTAGGTCATTAAGCATTTTGTTTGAATAATTCCCTTAAGCTTGTTAGTTTCATGTGTTTTATCTATGGTCATCATTATTGAAGAGTAATTATGATGTTGTAATATTCCATGCAGGTTGACCCCACGGGTGACAAACTCCTCAGTCGTGTCACGACATCAAGGGAAATAAAATTGGGCTCAACGACGAGGCCAAAGTTGCGGAACTGGGGAGGATCAGGAGAAAACGATCAGTACTGTTAAAAGGGGGATAGTGTGATACATGTTGATCAGATAGAACCTTCTATGCCACTGACGCAAAATCTTTCTTCACTAGTGCGCACCAGATGCTTAAAAGCGCTCCATTTGGAAATGTCCAGATCCTGCACCATACCATCTAAATGTCGATGGGCGCACGCAAAGAAACATATTTCACCACCCTGACCAGTCTAGCCCAAAGTATAGCCCGGTGAACAAAGTGGTCTCAGAAGACTCACATAGAACGACAATCTCAGTCAAGGTGTTTCGTGTCGAGCAGCAGTGTGAAAGTACACCTGTTGGTGTTGCAGGCCAACGACAGAGTTTTCAATATGTGAGCGCAATTTTGAGAAGCACCATTTATTAAGCCTAAGCTACATGGTGTGGAATTATTCTTGCTGCAAGGGGTATTATGAGGTAAAGTAAATGATCAAATTAAAACAAGGCTCGGAAGCATATGGTTTTAAAACCATAAGTTATCCTGGAGCAAAACCAAGTGATAACATTATGAAGGGCACACATTCAATAGGTGATGCTGTATATATTAATGCAAGGTGCAAGACCACGTGGTTTCCAAAACATATAAAATGGTGAGTCAAGACTATATGGAAACATTACGAATGAGCTTAATATTTCCATAGCATATATAATGGTCAAAGGTTTATTTCTTAAAACATGGAGCGGGCGCAAAGGTTCGATAGTGGATGTTTGGAGCAATTTACACGTGTAGCAGTCAATGTTACGTTGGAAACATGGCGCAAAACTACATGCACACATTTCATGGAGTCAAACATCCGATGGCACGTTTCAATTTACGTTAAAACATTTGAGGCAGGTATATATATCAGGTGGTCAATTTTACGATTGAAATGATGGGTCAGGACTATATGAAAATGCGTTGCGTGGAGCCAACTGTTAAATATTTATGTTTCATGGAGCCAACATAATTGTTGATGTATATACGTGGTAGTCGACTTTTCAACTCAAGCATGGAGCGGAGTGCTATAACTATCCTGACACGTTATAACCACGGTTTTAAACTGTGCAAACCACATAGGACTTCACAACTATATAAGATTGCCGAGAAAAGCACACGAAGAATGTTTCGAATGGCCCAAGTGTTTTATGCCATAGTTTAGCCCATGTCAAACTTTGGGAGCAGATGCATATATGTATAACGGTCAAAAGGAAAAAAAATTTACGTTCAAAGCATGGAGCGAAATGTTATAACGAACCTGAAATGAAACTGCAGTAATCTACAGTGCTATTTATGGTCAAAGTGGAGCAGAGCTGTAAAAGCATGATGACTCACATCCGTTTGTTGTCAGCGGTGCAGAGTCACGGCCCTGCTGGAGGAAGTTGCGACATGCATGTTGGTGAAATATTTTTCATCAAAGAATGCATATGTTGTGGCATTTTTTTATGGCATGGGCTCCAAATAATGATGATCGAGGCTGCATGCTTATCCATGACCGCGCTTTACCTTGTACACACCATGGAGAGATGTTTCCGCGTGAATTGAGGATCAGTTAAATGCTGTAATGCTCAGTAAAAGAAGAAAATGAATATAGTAATCGGTCAGATGTGCTAAGGTAACGTGTATGGTCCTGCATTCAGCAATCGTAAGCCCTGCCGCAGATTCGCCATGCATGCAGGCTTGTCCGAGAAGGTTTACAATGCCCACGAATCTATTGACAATTGGCAGAGAGGGTAACAACAAAAATTAATGTATTTACGAGTGTAGCTCTGCATAATTACAATTTTAAAAGTTTTTTTCAGGACCGAGCACCATTTTTTTGAATTATAGATGAGTTTTCGTGCATGATACATAAAACGATTTAAGGAAAGAAGCTGTGCTAAAGATCGAAGATGCAAACATATTACATCCAACAGAGTTTGATCATGGAACTCATGGACCATTACCAGGAAGAACATGATAGTGAACTAATTAGTGTTAAAGATCTCAAACCTATCCAGGAGCAATGATTGACAATTCCCGATCTAAGGTGTTTTGCATCCATTGGTAGCCAGCGCACTTGGAAGGAAAGAGTGAAGATGTAGATAACAAAAGGAGCATGTGTGAAATGCGTGAGGGTGCTATAACCATTACACACGGGCTATGTTGTTGTTGCATAAAGATTTGTGCAGCAATAAAAAGCGCGACCCTTGGCTCATTGCAACCAGTTGCTAAGTCGCAAGTCTAGGGCATGAACACAAAATACAACCTAGCAGGATCTGCGACTATGCTATCTTGTGGTTTCCAAGTTGCAGGGTTGGACACCAAAAAATCCGCTGATCACTTGAACTGTATGAAAACGGTTGTATGAGCATCTTGTGAGTGTATGACAGTGAACAAATATAAGTCCAGTTGGAGTGTCTCTGAAAATGCATTGCATGCTATTGCCATTTTCCTGACCTGCTAGGATAGCATTCAGCAGGAGATGGCACAGACAGAAAATCTTTGATCTTATCAATAGTTTCTTCTGCAAACACTCAGATCTTAGTGAAGACCTACGGTGACCACTAAGAATGTGAACGAAGAAGCCCATGCCTATCAAATAATGTAATCCAAGACTTAAGGAAAACCTTGTGCATGGGAAGGATAATGATCCTGACAGGGAAAGGGCACAGAGAAAGCTTACCCTAACCAGTCTCTCCGATGATTCAGTAGTTGACCACACAGGGGTCTAAGTTATTATTTTCATTCTTGCAAATTGATTAAAATGTCCTTGCATTATTATTGTTCAATCATGGAGACATGTGACCTGTGTTGTTTTATTGCAGGAAGAACCTCTCTGTTTGCACATAAGAGCCAAGGTTTTCCCCGGCAAACAAGGTGACATTTTAAAAACAAGTAAATGTTTGCGAAACTCCAAAAAAATCACTGATTTTCCCAAGGTCGCAAGTCGCATATCTGCCAAGGTCGCAGGTCGCAGATCTGCCTAGGTTGCAAGGTCGCAAATCCCAGCAGGTCGCATTGTTGATTGTTCCCGAAACTTGCGACTCCATGACCCAACGACCTAGCCGCAAGGTCGCAAGGTTGCATGTGCATCGTTTTTCACGATCCGCGACCCCAAGACCCAGCGACCTAGTCGCAAGGTCACAAGGTTGCATGTGCATATGTTTTCACGATCCGCGACCGCGCGACCTAGCGACCTAGTCGCAAGGTCGCAAGGTCGCATGTGCATCTGTTTCATGATCCGCGACCCCACGACCCAGCGACCTAGTTGCAAGGTCGCAAGGTCGCATGTGCATCTGTTTTCACGATCTGCGACCCAGCCACCTAGCGACCCAGTCGCAAGGTCGCAATGTCGCACCTTGGACATTTTCTTACAACCTGTGACCCCGCGACCCAGTCAGGTCACAGGTTGCAACAACAGCTCAGGTCGCAGGTCGCAACAACAGCTCAGGTCGCAGGTCGCAGAAAATACTTGGTCGCAAGGCAGCCCAATGGTCAAGAAGATGAAAAGTCAAGGAAGCCCAAAGGGTAGGTTTCGTCTTATAAATACTCCTTTGGGAGCTTGTAAATAAATCTTTGGTTTGGGACTCGAGTGGAGTACATTGTATTACCAGTAGATTATAAATTTAATGATGAATACAAGAATTTTGTAAAATATCTTTGTGGATCTAGTGTTGTTTTATGTACAAGCATTCTTGAGTATTATATCTTCAGTTTCTGAACATATTTAGATTAAGGGAACTGTATCTTTAATTCAGTTCACAGTTACATAACGGTTTTTTGAGTATGTTAATGGTGGTTGAGTTATTTCACTTCCTTAGCGAATGTTGATGACTTTGTTTATCTGCGTTTGTGTTATCATTTAAAGCTTTTTGGAAGTGAAGGGTGTTCTTGCCATGAGGAACTATTTCTTTCATGGTCAGAACAGCTTACAGGCATGAACCTAATGAAGTGTTGCTAACAACACTTCCTTCAGTCTTCATGCTTTATTATTTTCTCTTGCTACTCATAGTGTCGTATGTACATTTAATGCATCAAGCATATGTCTTGTATTAGTCGATTAAGTTTGAATTCAGTGTTTTATAGAGTTTAAGCGAGACCCAAAGGAAAGGAGAAATCAGTGGTAGCCGGACCCACACCCCGGACAGGATCCCTAATCCAAACGGTTCAAGGTCTAATTGGGACCTTTTACCGGGGAGATCCCCTGCTGTTGGCCGGACATATTTTCCCATCAACAGAATTGGCACTAGAAGGAGGGCCAGATGACAAGTTGAGCCCTTAGAGCCTGTAGTTAATCTCATATCTGTAATGGCTCATTCCCAAATCATTCTCCCAAGATGTTTGTCGGAGTTTTATGAGCCTCGATACTTCATCCCTGATGAACTTATGTATCACTTGTCCCAATTAAAATTCGATGGTGAAAATGGGGTGTCCATATCCCAACACTTTTTAGATTTATGTGGCTTTGGTGAGTGCTACGAAATTGACGATGAAGGTTTGATTTTTTTTCTTTTCTTCCTCATTCTCGAAGGTTGCGCTAAGCAATGGTGCCGCACATTGTCAAAAGCTTCCATCCATTCATTTGAATAACTCGCCAGTGAATTGCGACAAGCTTTCCACAGGTCAGGAACTAATGCGGTGGCTGCACTGGAAAACTGATTTTACATAACCTGACCACATCATTGGTTAAACTAGGGTTTAGGTGTAGGCTAGCTAGGACCTATTAATAAAATTTTTAGTTCAAAGTTAATTAGGTTTACTTGCCAAATTTTTACTTTATGATTTAAAATCATGATTGCTATTTTTTTTTTACGATTAATATTTTAGACATGATCATGTTACAAGTATTTCCATTTCATTTCCTTTCAATTAGTTGTTGTTGCATAGATAATCACTACTTGTATTTGCACTTACAACTGGTTGATCGCTCTTGCACACAGTGTTGCATTTCATCTTGAGCCTCGCTTATTACATTGCATCATACACTCTCTTTCTCACATCATTTTTGTCATATCGCCTGCCACTGCATGAGCCCTCATGGCAACCCTATCACCTTGCGGTCGTGTTTCTCCCTGATTTCTGAAATAGTAACCCCGTTATTTCGCATGAGGTTGCAGTGGCTATCTCAAGAGGTAGCTTTCTCTCAGGTCAAGTCGTCGAGGTCACATTCTCAACAAGATGCCTATGAGTCTAAAATTATTTAGCCTAGGAGATACAAGCCAGTTGCTTGAGGGAGACCTAATAAGTTTGAATAGCCCATACCCGTAGCCTAGGCCTTGTGCCCAACATCATCTTGGACACCCTAAAATGATATGTTTTGCATGCTTCTCCTATTGTGGTAAATGGGATGTGAAGGCTCGGCACAAGGGCAAACCCAAATTAGGATATCTCTCAGTTTATGTAACATGAGAAACAACCTCTCTTGCTCGTAAAATAAGTCGGGATCCCTCATCTGCCCATGAAAATAAGTGCCACGAGCACATGAAAATAAGTGCTACAAGCACATGAAAAAAATAAGGGTAAAGGATCGAGAAAGGCTTCCTGCGCATAGAGGTGATGCAATGACTCCATCAGAGTACTGAACAGGCTCGCTGGCAGCGGAGCAACGTTTGTGATTTCTTGAAGTGATTCCGCTGGGGTACTGTCCAGGCCTGCTGGCAGCAGAGCAACACCAGAAACTTACTTTAAAAAATCCTGAAAATAATAAGCCCACTACCGTGCTCTTCACATCATCAACAAGCTACTGGCATCTGTGAGTTTTCTCTTTGATGTGTTTCTGATTAGCAAGACTTAGTTGAGGCACAAGGATTAGAATTACCTGTAAAGGGCCAAAGTAATTCAAAGGGTCCCCGCAGAACTTGTTCAATATTCCCTTGCATCACTATCTTGACTCAGACTTTTGTTGTGATATTGACAGAGATGCTGGATTCTACCAGTGGTTCGCCATTTTTTGTAGCCGCTACAACACCACCCAAAATTTTGGGTATATTTAAAATTTTGGGTTCCCCCTCTGCTCGCCTAGGCGTTAAAGTCTTTCACCTGAACTGTAGTCAATGACATCCCGCCGACCTATCCCCAACCCCTCACGAGTTGTCTCATCACCATGACTTGATGTTGTCGCTGCAATCACGCCATATGTGGGAGGTATCATCTAGTGTACGCTCAAACATTCTTACGACAATCGCGCCATGTGTAATAAGATTTCCATGCATACGTTTGAATGGAAACCTTTTGTGTATTGACGAGTAAAATCCCTCCTGTTGTAGGTCATTAAGCATGTTGTTTGAATACTTCCCTTAAGCTTGTTAGTTTCATGTGTTTTATCTGTGGTCATCATTATTGAAGAGTAATTATGATGTTGTAATATTCCACGCAGGTTGACCCCACGGGTGACAAACTCCTTAGTCATGTCACGACATCAAGGGAAATAAAATTGGGCTCAACGACAAGGCCAAAGTTGCAGAACAGGGGAGGAGCAGGAGCAAACGATCAGTACTGTTAAAAGGGGGATAGTGTGATACATGTTGATTAGAGAGAACCTTCTATGTCACTGATGCAAAAGCTTTCTTCACTAGTACGCACCAGATGCTTAAAAGCGCTCCATTTGGAAATTTCCAAATCCTGCACCATACCATCTAAATGTCGATGGGCGCACGCAAAGAAACATATTTCACCACCCTGACCAGTCTAGCCCAAAGTATAGCCTGGTAAACAAAGTGGTCTCAGAAGACTCACATAGAATGACAATCTTAGTCAAGGTGTTTCGTGTTGAGCAGTAGTACGAAAGTACACATGTTGGTGTGGCAGGCCAATGGTAGAGTTTTCAATATGTGAGCGCAATTTTGAGAAGAACCATTTATTAAGCCTGAGCTACATGGTGTGGAATTATTCTTGCTGCAAGGGGTATTATGAGGTAAAGTAAATGATAAAATTAAAACAAGGCTCAGAAGCATATGGTTTTAAAACCATAAGTTATCCTGGAGCAAAACCAAGTGATAACATTATGAAGGGCGCACATTCAATAGGTGATGTTGTATATATTAATGCAAGGCGCAAGACCACGTGGTTTCCAAAACATATAAAATGGTGATTCAAGACTATATGGAAACATTACGAATGAGCTTAATATTTCCATAGCATATATAATGGTCAAAGGTTTATTTCTTAAAACATGGAGCGGGTGCAAAGGTTCGATAGTGGATGTTCGGAGCAATTTACATGTGTAGCAGTCAATGTTACGTTGGAAATGTGGCGCAAAAATACATGCACACTTTGCATGGAGTCAAACATCCGATGGCACGTTTCAATTTACGTTAAAACATTTGAGGCAGGTATATATATAAGGTGGTCAATTTTATGATTGAAATGACGGGTCAGGACTATATGAAAACACGTTGCATGGAGCCAACTGTTAAATATTTATGTTGCATGGAGCCAACGTAATTGTTGATGTATATACGTGGCAGTCGACTTTTCAACTCAAGCATGGAGCGGAGTGCTATAACTATCCTGACACGTTATAACCACGGTTTTAAACGGTGCAAACCACATAGGACTTGACAACTATATAATATTTCCGAGCAAAGCACACGAGGAATGTTTCGATTGGCCCAAGTGTTTTATGCCATAGTTTAGCCCATGTCAAACTTTGGGAGTGGACACATATATGTATAATGGTCAAAAGGAAAAAAAATTTACGTTCAAAGCATGGAGTGAAATGTTATAATGAACCTGCAACGCAACTGCAGTAATCTATAGTGATATTTATGGTCAAAGTGGAGTAGAGTTGTAAAAGCATGATGACTCATAGCCGTTTGTTTCCAGCGGTGCAGAGTCACGGCCCTGATGGAGGAAGTTATGACATGCACGTTGGTGAAATATTTTTCATCAAAGAATGCAGATGTCGTGGTGTTTTTTTATGGCATGGGCTCCAAATAATGATGATCGAGGTTGCATGCTTATCCATGACTGCGCTTTACCTTGTACACACCATGGAGAGATTTTTTAGCGTGAATTGAGGATCAGTTAAACGCTGTAATGCTCAGAAAAAGAAAAAAGCGAATATAGTAATCGATCATATGAACTAAGGTAACGTGTATGGTCCTGCATTTAGCAATCGTAGGCCCTGTCGCAGATTCGCCATGCATGCAGGCCTGTCCGAGAAGTTTTACAACGCCCACGAATCTATTGACAATTGGAAGAGAGGATAACAACAAAAATTAACGTATTTACAAGTGCAGCTCTGCATAATTACAATTTTAAAAGTTTGTTTTCAGGACCGGGTGCCATTTTGCTGAATTATGGATGAGTTTTCATGCATGATACACAAAACGATTCAAGGAAAGAAGCTATGCTAAAGATCGAAGATGCAAACATATTCCATCCAACAGAGTTTGATCATGGAACTCATGGAACATTACCAGGCAGAACATGATAGTGAAATAATTAGTGTTAAAGCTCTCAAACCTATCCAGGAGCAATGATTGACAATTCTTGATCTAAGGTGTTTTGCATCCATTGGCGCCCAGCGCACTTGGAAGGAAAGAGTGAAGATGTAGATAACAAAAGGAGCATGTGTTGAAATGCGTGAGGGTACTATAACCATTACACACGGGCTATGTTGCTGTTGCATAAAGCTTTGTGCAGCAATAAAGAGCGTGATCCATGGCTCATTGCAACCAGTCACTAAGTCACAAGTCTGGGGCATGAACGCAAAATACAACCTAGCAGGATTTGCAACTATGCTATCCTGTGGTTGCCAAGTCGCAGGGTTGGACACCAACAAATCCACTGATCACTTGAATTGTATGAAAACGGTTGTATGAGCATCTTGTGAGTGTATGGCAATGAAAAAATATAAGTCTGGTTGGAGTGGCTTTGAAAATGCATTTCATGCTATTGCCATTTGCCTGACCTGCTAGGATAACATTCAACAGGAGATGGCACAGATAGAAAATCTTCGATCTTATCAATAGTTTCTTCTGAAAACACTCAGAGCTTAGTGAAGACCTATGGTGACCACTGAGAATGTGAACGAAGAAGCCCATGCCTATCAAATAATGTAATCCAAGACTTAAAGAAAACCTTGTGCATGGGAAGGATAATGATCCTAACAGGGAAAGGGCACAGAGAAAGCTTACCCTAACCAGTCTCTCCGATGATTCAGTAGTTGACCACACATGGGTCTAAGTTATTATTTTCATTCTTGTAAATCGATTAAAATTTCCTCGCATTATTATTGTTCAATCATGGAGACATGTGAGCTGTGCTATTTTATTGCAGGAAGAACCTCTCTGTTTTCACATAAGAGCCAAGGTTTTCCCCAGTAAACAAGGTGACATTTTCAAAACAAGTAAATGTTGGCGAAACTCCAAAAAACTCACTGATTTTCCCAAGGTCGCAGGTCGCATATCTACCAAGGTCGCAGGTCGCAGATCTTCCTAGGTCACGAGGTCGCAAATCCCAGTAGGTCGCATTGCTGATTGTTCCCAAAACTTACAACCCCGCGCAAGGTCGCATGTGCATCTGTTTTCACGATCCGCGACCCCGCGACCCAGCAACCTAGTCGCAAGGTCACAAGGTCGCATGTGTATCTGTTTTCACGATCCGCGACCCCGAGACCCAACGACCTAGTCGCAAGGTCGCAAGGTCGCATGTGCATCTGTTTCATGATCCGTGACCCCGCGACCCAACGACCTAGTCACAAGGTCACAAGATCGCATGTGCATCTGTTTTCACGATCTACGACCCCGTGACCGAGTCGCAAGGTCGTAAGGTCGCATCTTGGACATTTTCTTACAACCTGCGACCCCGCGATCCAATCAGGTCGCAGGTCGCAACAACAGCTTAGGTCGCAGGTCACAGAAAAGACTAGGTCGCAAGGCAGCCTAGCGGTCAAGAAGATGAAAATTCAAGGAAGCCCAAAGGGCATGTTTCATATCATAAATACTCCTTCGGGAGCTTGTAAATACATCTTTGGTTTGGGACTCGAGTGGAGTACATTGTATTACCAGTAGATTATACATTTAATGATGAATACAAGCATTTTGTAAAATCTCTTTGTGGATCTGGTGTTGTTTTATGTACAAGCACTCTTGAGTATTATATCTTCAGTTTCTGAACATCTTTAGATTAAGGGAACTGTATCTTTAATTCAGTTCATAGTTACATAACAGTTTGCTGAGTATGTTAATGGTGGTTGAGTTATTTCACTTCCTTAGCGAATGTTGATGACTTTGTTTATCTGCATTTGCATTATCATTTAAAGCTTTTAGGAAGTGAAGGGTGTTCTCGCCATGAGGAATTGTTTCTTTCATGGTCAGAACATCTTACAGGCATGAACCTACTGAAGTGTTGCTAACAACACTTCCTTCAGTCTTCATGGTTTATTATTTTCTCTTGCTACTCATAGTGTCGTATGTACATTTAATGCATCAAGCATATGTCTTGTATCAGTTGATTAAGTGTGAATTCACTGTTTTATAGATTTTAAGCAAGACCCAAAGAAAAGGAGAAATCAGTGGTAGCCGGACCCACGCTCCGGACGGGATCGTTAATCCAAACGGTTCAAGGTCTAATTGGGACCTTTTACTAGGGAGATCCCCTGCTGTTTGCCAGAAAAATTTTCCTGTCAACATTAGGCTAACATGATGCTTATGAAAATGTTACAAGGGAAAACAATTGAAAATAAAATTGATAGAGATTTCCTCTTCAAATGCAACTGAGAGAAATGACAAAGATCACTACATCTTCTAAAAACAACAATGACCTTCATCTTATTCACTATAAATTTAATCTAAATTTAATCTAAATTGGTTTCATGTCTCAACAAAATATGACAAGTATTGGAAGGAAGGGAAGCATAAAGGAGTTTCTACGTCTATTTTTTCCATTCCAAGTTTGTGACTGATACCTAGTTGAGCAAGTACCTGTTGTCATTTATCGATAAATTCTTTGCCAATTTTTATTTCCTCATGTCATCAATTTATTCTATAAATCCTAGACAACTTTTTAAAAGAATTGTGTGGAGTCTCCTTTTTAATTCAGATGGTCATCTAGTTGCTCTTAAATTGTAGCTAGGAGGCTCATTTTCCAATTAATTTCTGATTTAGGAACTATTTTTTATAACATTGTTTTAGCTTTGGGATGAATCTCTATAACTTTAGATAAAGTACTTCCTTCTTGGAATTTGTACTATAGAAAAGGATTGATGTTCAACTATAAACAAGTTCCGTTCTTTTTCATCTGTGGTTATCCATACTAGCCAATACTCTGCATTATGGTTGTGTGATATTTTCCAGTCAACTTGAAAATGATTCAGAATATAAAAAATAGAAAAAAATATATATTTTCATGAAAATAAAATTGTAAGAAAATTGAAACAAAGACTCATAAATGAAAATAAAAATGTAAGAAAATTGTGTTGTAATTGGAAAAAATAACTTGAACATACTGTGAAATGTTATGTGTTGGTTTGTATCTAGGGCCAGTGAACAGTTTGAATGTGAAACATGCAACTGCAATAGTGGTTGAACTTCTTTTATAGTTTTTTGCACATGAATTTAATTGGTGGCAATGATGGACATGGATGGTGATGGCTTCATTTTGCATGTGTGATATGGATTGATTTGGCTGTGATGCAATGGTTGAGATTTTTTTTTTGTTGATCTATGTTCTTTGATTTGTTTTAATTAGAAATAGAATGGGTTGGGTGTCATTTGTTGAACATAGTGGGTTTAAATGTTGAATAACACAATAGTTATGGTTGACATACATTAACTTTATTATGTGCAGGTATGGATATGCAGTTGGGATATATATTATCAGGTTTGATCAATGGGGTTGAAGCGATTGCTACTTTGTACATCTAGAATATACCATTTTGGAAAGATTTATGGTTTTATGAGTTTTCTAGTTGGGACAATATGGTTTGTACTCTTAATACTTAAGAGACTATTCATGGTTAGTTATGGGCCCAGTCAATGTTTTGGGAAATTTTGGACATAATTTAAGAGATATTCAACTTAATGTTATTTGTTTTTGTTTAAATAATGGTTGCGCATATCTCAAATTCTAGTGAGTCGGTGGAACCAATACTATAAGAATTACTAGTCCCTGCACAACATTAAAGATCTCTCACTTACCCGGATGCGGGTGATGGTTGTTGACAATGTAATGCGGGCCGGCGCGTGCCAAACCCATATGGACGCCGGCCATCTGCATTCAATACACTCTGGTTGTATTAAATCCATGGCACACCACCCTACTTGGCATTCAAGCCGGTGGGGATGCCAAGGACTCCCGCATTATTCTTTGCCGTCCTCCACCTGCAGGAGATTAACCGCCTTCTCGATGCTTCGAAGCTGCATTTCGCCTTACCTCTGGGTTGTAACAATGCTTATCTCCATTGCGCCTCTCAGCTCTGGCTGTTCTCAGGAAGCCACGATAGCCAGCACACGGACTGCCTTGGGAAGAAGATGTAGCATCCACTGCTGCGTGGAATTCACACCGGGCTCCCATTTCTCTCAGAGCTCTTTCTGTCTTCTTGCAGGTCCGCCTCTGAACTTCACGCCCAGCACGCCTCTGCAAAATTCGCAGCGCTTTTCTCAGCCACTGCTGCATTCTCCTCGTTTGATCATGCCTAGGCTCAGGCACCGGCTCAGATGCCGCAGAGGCAGCACCCGAGCTCGGTCTGCCTCTAGGCGCCGGTCTCCTTCCATCTCGGGCTCTCCGGTTTCTGTTTCTCCCCAGCGCGCTTCCCTTCGTGCCTCGAACAGGCGCCGCACCATGCCGCCCCATCGCCCTCCCTCTCCTCCGCCTGGTCCCCCTCTTCACCCTTCGCCCACTGAACCCCGCGCTGCTGTAGCTGCCCACCTTGCTAATCCTGAGACGGCCCTGTTTCACTTTCCCTGCCTCACCTCTCAACCCATGGTGGTCGCCACAATTTCAGTAAAGTTCAAGGAGCTTCCTCAGTTCGGCTCTTCTTCAATTTCTCCGGGTCCTCAGCTCCGCCCTCCTGAAGCTGACCGTGTTCTCCGCTCAGTTATGCAGATAGGCTCAAGCGAGGCAGAGGGAGACAAGCAGGGCGGCAGCAGCTCTGGTTGCCCAAGCATCCACATGGCGCAGAATGACGGAGCTGCAACAGCAAATCACGCCCAGGACGATGAGGATTATGAATTTGGATGCCGTATCGAAGAAGAATCCCCCTCCGACGATTATGGTATTTAGAATTCTCAGTTTTTTTGTCTTTTTCATGCCAGAGTCTTGGTCCAGATGGAATATTCAGAATCTCTGGCCAGCGGGCCTATATACTCATTGTTATTGTCATAGGTCTCAGTTAACTGATGGTCCAAAATGTTACACTTATAGTATTTTTTGTACAATGCTGGTTTCCTCCTGTGAGGCAGCAAACAAACTCCTAGCACGCTGGTTTCCCACTGTGGGCAGCGCCTATTTTGTTATTTTGCTGAAACTCATCCGGCCTGAGAAGGCTCACCTCTGTATGTACTATATCTTCGTACAGTAATAGAACTTAGTCTTATTTAGAAAAAAAAAAAAAGATCTCTCACTTAATTATTTTAATTATTTTTTTAATTTTGATTAATTTAATTTTTTTGTATTTTTTTTTTTTACTTTAAAAATGATATTGATTTTTATTTTTCCCTTAAATTATGTGTTTTTTAAATATTATTTCCCCATTTTTTAATTTATTTTTTGATATTTATTTATTTTTTGTTTAAATTTTTTTTTTTTACAAGTTAATTTTGTTTTTTTTTTTAATATATTTTTTAATATTTGATTTTATTTTGTCATGATTTTTTATTTTTATCTTATGTTTTATTACCAACATGAAAATCATCAACATAAAAAAAAATATCCACAATTAATACATTAAAAAATTTAAAGCCTAAAAAATAAGTCCTCTAAACAAAAGGGGTGGATGTTGGATTAGCACTTTTCAAAAACAACATGAAAATCATTAACATTTAAAAAAAAAAAAATTACAAGCTAATTTTGTTTTTTTTACATTTTTATTGTTTTTTTTTTGTCTTTTTTATATCTTTTTATATTTGATTGTTTTTGTCATGTTTTTAATATACATATATATATATATATATATATATATATATATATATATATATATATATATATATATATATATATATATATATATATATATATATATTACTCGTTATTATTATTATTGTTATTATTATTTGTTTCAATGCTTGAATTTTTGTTCTCTTTTGTATTTTCAATATATATATATATATATATATATTTGCAGGGTCTGTGTCAATGCTTGACTAGCAACCCGATCCCATTATGTGCAATTTAATAGTTTATTTTGAATTTTTTGTTATAATGAATCGATTTCTCCCCACAATGTGTCAATATCATGTTTGGTCTTTAAGTTTTAATTACAATGGGTCATGTTCATCTACATTGCATGTCAATTTGATGGTTGATTTTTAATTTTTTGTTTCAATATATCAAGTTTTTTTAGGCTAATATTTTAAAATCGCTATACATTTAGCATTTGAAAAATAAATTACTCTTGGTATAGTAACTCTTTCATTCATGTGCTCATTTTTTAAGATTTTTTAGTCATATTTTTTTCCATAATGTCATGCTTGAAATATTTTGAAAACTTAAATTTTTTTTGTAGTCATAATCTTTGGTTTTAATTCCATGTTTGAAAAATTGTCAAGATTTTAATGTTTTTCTAAGTCATGATATTTTATCTTTAATGCTATTTTTGAAAACAATTATAAGTATTTTTTCTTTAGCACCATGACTGAAAATTGTTGGATTTTTAAGGTTTTTCAAAGACGTGATATTTTATATTTAATGTCATTCCTAAAAATTGTTGGAATTTTAAGGCTTTTCAAAGACGTGATATTTTATGTTTAATGTCATGCTTGAAAATCATTGGAGCTTTAAAGTTTTCGGAGTCATGGTATTTTATATCTAATGTTATTATAAAAAATTGTTGAAAATTTACCTGGAAATTTTTTTTTGTTATTCCAGCATCAACATTTTTTGTTTTCAGGGTGTCTTTTGCACACAAAAAATGGTTTTTCTGTCATTTTTGAAAAATGTTAAAAATTTATCCTGAAAAATAAAAAACAATTTTTAGCATCAAAATTTTTCATTTTCACAGCGTATTTTGCACAAAAAAAATTGGTTTTTACTGTCATTTTTAAAAAATGTTAAAAATTTACTGCAGAAAAAAAATGTTATTACAACATCAACACTTCATTTTCAACCTATTTTTTCATGTTTTTTTGGTGTTTTTTGGCTAGAGTTCTCGTCCTGAGGTAATAGTTCTTGTTTGTTCGGTAAATTTATTGAAGACTCATGTTTACAGGTTGAATAAAGAATTATATGATTTGAAGCAAGCTCCTCAAGTCTGGTATGCCCACATTGATAGTTACCCGATGAAGCTTGGACTCATAAGATGTAGTGCTGACTCCAACCTTTATTTCAAGGTGGTCCAAGATATGCCTTAGATTTTTGTTTTATATGTTGACGATATATTCTTAAGAGGTAGTGACCCTCTATTGATACAATGTAAGAGGGATCTGGCCTCTGAATTTGAAATGAAGGATATTGGCATGATGCATTATGTTTTTGGGATTAGAAGTTTGGCATAGAGTTGGAGAGATTTTCAATTCTCAAGGAAAATATGTTGTGAAGTTATTAGAGAGATTTGGAATGATAGAATGAAAATAATTAGATACCTCGACAGACATGAATCTCAATGAGTTATGTGGAGATGTTGTTGGACCTTATTTGGAAAATCCTTCTAAGTATCGAGAATTGATTGGGGAAATGATGTTACTTGTAAACACTCGTCTGGATATATGCTTTGCAATGAGCACTTTGAGTCAATTTATGACTGAGCCCCTTCATACACTTGGGTTGCTACCAAAAAAATATTGAGATATTTGCATGGGATGATCAATCTTGGTTTTAGATATACTTACAAATATGTGATATTGCATGGATACACTGATGTTGATTGGTTTGGAAACATTATTGAAAATAATATCACATCTGGGTGTTGTTTTAGCTTGGGATCTTCCGTGATATCTTGGATGAGCAAGAAATTGAAATTAGTGGCTTTGAGTATGGTAGAGGCAGAGTATATTGCTACTAGCATGGCTAGTGGTGGGGTAGTTTGGTTGAGGAACCTCTTTGGAGAGTTATTTGAGCAGGTCCTAGACACAACAACGATATATTTTGATAAAAAGAGTGGGATATGAATGGTAGCGAATTATTTATTTCATGACAAGTCCAAGCATATTGAGATCATATACCACTACATTTGAGACATGGTACAAGGAGGAGCCATGAAAATACATCACATATCGGCATACGAACAAATTGCAAATATGCTCAATAAGGCTTCACTGAAAGGGAAGTTCTTGGTCTTACAAGAGAAGCTTGGACTAATGGATGTGGCCCTCCTAGGTAAGGGTCCAAACTAATTGAGAACACTAGGCATAAAGATTCCCCCTTTTTTGAGCTACCAAGGAGGGAATGGAGCATTGAGGGCTCTTGGGTCTAAGGTATCTCTATAAAATAGGATGGTTGTGATCCTTACCCTTGTGGCAAGTGGTATCTCACCAATTTTCACCATAGGGTGTGTGTGATCCTTGCCATTTATGACAAGTTTGGTATCTCCCCCTATCATGATTAGCAAAGTATACCCCAATATGCATCCTATCCACAAGTAGGGCTTATTGGGATTGCCTCCCCACCTGGAAAATGTGTTGATATGACTTGATATCGTGTGATCCTTGCATATCAAGTGGTATATCGCTCAAGTATATAGGATGCATGCAAAATATTAAGGGTGAACATGAGAAGATCAATAGACATTGGGATGGTTATGATTTATACCTTGTATGGAAATTTGTATCTCTCCTATTGAATAAGTAATAGGATGAATGTGATACTTGTTGGTAGATGTATCTCTCTTAGTGTCTCTAGATGATAGGCTGGATGTGATCTTTACCTCTCATAGAAATTCGTATCTCGTCTTTTATCATTGAACAACATGACGTTTATGATTCTTACTAGTAGTTTGTATATCACCTATTGTCATTGGATGAAAGGTGGTAGCTTCATCTCTGCTATGATGTAAAAATTATTCTTCTTTTAGGTTCAATATTGTTCAGTAGAGATGACCAGAGTTGAGAAGAGATGAGAAATGTTGAACATCGATATTTGAGATAGACCATATGTTGCAATTGGTAATTTCTCCTTAGCTGAGAGGGATTTTTAATTTGGAAACTCAGGGAAAAATTCCCTCCTTTAGAAAACCTTCCTCGTCAAGAAATACCCCTTCTATCCCTCAGAAGAATTTAATTTGGTTGAGGAAAAATATATTTTTAACATGGAAAGCCACATGTGCACAAAAGGACAGGTCAACCAAAAAGAGAAATTAGACACCCTTGGAACCTTATAATTACAAGTAAAATGAACCTCATATGGACATCATCATCAATAATATTCTTCTAAGTATCTTATTTAGATTGGCTCACACATATTTGAGGTGGGTTCACAAAATTGGTTCATACAGGTTCGAAATTGCAGGATTTGAGCTCGCACATGTGGATTAGGTTTTTTGATCTAGGGTTGCAGGTTTGGAATAAGGAAATATTAGTTGAAGTCGCACACATACAGGGTTCTTCGTGTGTCTAGAGAGTTGTATCCACTCGCATGGTTACTGGATTCGTGCAGCTTTGACCCAGGGTTTTGATAAACAATTAACCGCAATCTTAATCATTGATAGCAGACCTGGGACTTTCATTCTGATTAATATGGTATTTGGGTTCATATCTTAGATATTGCATGGGTGTTTTTTCTAGATAATTTTGTGATTGATGAATTGTATCATTGTACCCTCTCTTTCCTGAATGTTTTATGACAATCTAATAAGAATAATAATTTGAAAGGGTTTCCCCCTTATGTGGTTTTCCCTGGTCTTTGACAAAATATGGTGTCTCTTGTTGTTTATTGTATTTACTGATATATCTATAATTTATTTTTTCATTTGAAGCTTAAATTTTGTTTAAATATTTCTAATTAAATATAATAATTGGGCTAAAGTGATTGTAACAACATAGAAAAATGGAAGGCTTAACAAGAATTGAATAAGGATGAGATACAATTTCTTATTCATTATTTTCAAAAGAATAATAATTCAAGGGTTGATGGTTGGAAAATGAGATTCTTCTTTGGCTTATTTATATTATTGTGAGGGATATTTTAAGGGTTATAAGGAATCAAGGAATTTAATGAGTAGATTAGTAGCTTTCAATTATATGTTCATGGTTATTATACCAAAAGATAAAATCCTTCCTCTCAAGCCCTTATCCATGTGATTGTATCCATAGAATAATTGAAAAGTTTATTTCTAAGAGGGTTAGTAATTCAATTTCAAGAAAGTAGTTTGGTTTATTGGAAAGTAGGAAAATTAATGATGTCAGTAGAGTCCATAAAAACTAGGAATCTGAATACTATGGTGGGAAAATTTACCTCTATAAAACATAGGGAAAAATTGATTGTAAGCCTTCAGGTTGATGTTGACCTATCTATGATTTTTGTGTGTCCTTTCTCAAATCGGTGATAAATTTTGTGACCTTTGTATTTATCTCAAATTTGATTAATGGAGCATTGTTTACATTCTTGAGACCTATAAGAGGTTAACTTAGGATTTCCCTTTATCTCATTTTCTCTTAATCATTATTGTTGAAGGACTTAGTAAAGCTTCAATTGATCCAAACAATATTGGGTATTCAAGGGTGCTATATTTAAACTATTTGTGACTGATTGTCATTCTCAAAAAGGCAATATGCTCGTTTATTACAAATTAAATGAAAGTTAATTTGTGCGTCTCATGCATGGATGCATTGTGATGACCTTTTAACAATTGTCCAAAGTCACTACGAAACTGTCATTAAGTGTAACAACTTTTTTAACATATGTATAAAGTCATGATGAAGCCAATATTTCAGTGTTGTAGTGTTCTGTTGTGCTGGAAAATTGGATACTCTTGAACCATTCTGATATACTCGATCTGCTGATGTAGATAATTCGTTGAGATGCCTTATTGTTGGATGAATAAACAAGTCTACAAAGCTCTTGTAGGAGTAGTTTTTATGCTCCTTCATCAATAAAGTAGTCCAGAAAATCACTAATTGGGGATGAGAATCATCATTCAACTTCATCATATCAAACTAAAACCTGATGGATTGGAAATAAATAAATAGGTACATCAACATAAAGGTGCATTTGAAAAATTATTATGTTTGAAAATTTAGGAACTTCTCATGAATTTCATCTGTAGGAAATCGAGCATAGTTGAACATGATTTTGGGCTGAGCGTATGCAGAAAGGATAGAAAAGAAACCAATCATGGCTTCATCTACCCACTGGTCATTATGCTATCCTAACAAATAATATAAAATAGTGATAATGTGTTTGCTCCTATCTAGGAATATGGATGATGGATACGGGGGATTCTTGGTAGGAATTGGTGCATTTGCGGCCATGAAAAGCCCTAGGGTTTTGTCCCTGCTAGAAAAATATAACCCCTGGTATAATTCTGTAAAGGCCTCATAGGAAATGGGATTTTATTCTCCACAATGGGGACTTGCATCATGCTCTGAATTGTAATATTCCAAAGTTTGCATGCAATAAATTGGAATATTAAATTTTGTTGATTTCACTTAGGAGATGAATAAATGGGTAAAGAGGCCCATGGATAATTAAAACCTGAATTAAATCCCTCATAATGTGAAAGGGGATCAACATAAAATATTGATTTCACACCTTCATGTGTGAACAGGGACCTTTGCATATGGAGAAGGTCAAGTTTGACCAAGTCAACAATGCTGGGATACGAGGTGGAGATCATCTTGTAAGATAGCACAAAGATAGTGGGAGGAAGACTCCTTGGTGGAGGAAACCCTAATGAGTGGGACCCAAGGCAAGAAGGCTCACACATGTTTAAAAGGAGGGCAAGGTAGCCATAGCAAGATATCTTATGAATGATATTTTGGATTTTTCTGTTTAGACTATTTTTCTTTGTTCAACTATTTAGTTGAGATTGTTGTGCTGCTTAGCACAAGGATTTCCTATTTAGGAATCCTTCTCCTTTATTGAGAGGCCTCTTTAAGGAGCTTGTACTGATTTTTCTCACATCCAGGCTTGAGACCAAGAATCCTCCTTCAGCTACAATTTTATTTCTGCAACAATATAACGTTGTGTTGCAGGGTGTTTTCAGTGAGGGTTCACAACACCACTTCCTGCACTCATAGTTTAAAGGAGGGAGCCTCCTTTATTTTTGGAGATCAGTAAGGAAGGCTCCGGAGAATATTTCTATATCTTGTCACTTGGCCAAAGTTCTTCCATCATCTATAGAACAGTCCCTTGCCAGAACTGTGTCATTTCTTGGAGTGTTGCAGTGTGAGGGTCAATCCCCTCAATCTTGAGTTACTTTCTCAGGGAAAAGGCTAACCTTTCTCCCGAAAGGCTTGTAAGAATGATTTACCTTCATCTCTTGTATTATTTAGCTGTATGTATAAAGCTTCAGTTAGACTCCATTTTTCAGATCTAGATATGCAGATCGAACATTTTTTACATTGTGCTTTCATGAAACCCTTGCCGGGTTATCTTTCTGATGCGTAAAAGGAGCTAGATCTTCATTTTTCTCCATGTATTGATGTAATAAAATCCATATCTGATGTTTATACCATATTACATCTAAAACCTTCATAAAATCATGTTGTGCATGCTTCATAAATTTCTGCATTACATAAGTCATGGGATTTGGGCCTTTTTGAGCCATATCGGGACTGAGAGATCTGTTTAAACCAACAAAAGAGATTTGTTTCTGAATATTTTCTGGGTTTGAGTCCCATATTACTTGATATAAGGGATCCCAACATTATTTTCTCCTATTATAATGCAATTCTCTGGGAATAAAATTTTTAGGACATAAATTGATGCATTTCCCCACTTTGGGCTGAAATAATGGATCATATTTCTTGCTGTTGTACATGTAATTGATGGCTATGTGTTCTATAAAAATTTTGTGAGCTATTTATCATTTCTATTTCTAGTATTGTGCTTATGCATTGCTGCGTTCCCATTTTTGGATATTACAGTGGTATCAGAGCATAATATTGGCTCAGCCTATGAGTTTTAGCCATTATGCAATCAAGAAGATAAGAAGAAAAAGAGAAGAAGTAGATCAAAATTATGGAAAGAATAATCTTTATCTCATCACTTTCCAGATCCAGGAAAAACCTCTCCAAGGAGGTTAAGCAGATGAAGGAGAAGAAACGCAATGGAACTCTTAGAGGGTTTCAAGAAGAGGAAGGGCCATGCACTTCCTATTATCAAAGAGGAGAAGACATGAAGAATGAAGGACACTTGGAATCTGAAATTATAATTGAATACCTTGTTGAATACAAAGCTAAACATAGAGCCTTTAAGGAGACTCTAGATTTACCATAGTTCATTCATCTGGAGGAAGAAAGGAGGCCCTACAACTATGGGATGATGAGAGGAAATAGATTCCTATTGTCTAATTTTGATGGATCATGCACATGTGCAGAAAAGGATTGGGTGATGAAGCTAGAGGCTTTATTCCTACTACATCCAGTAGTAGAAAGGGAGGCTATAGAAATTACAACACTGCACCTTGAAGGTGAAGCTAATGCTTGGTGGTTCAGCCATTTGAGCCATGCAAGAGTGTCAACTCTGGTTGAGTTATCTCAAAGGTTGATCATGAAATTTGGAAAAGGGGAGGAGAAGCCCTCACCACTAGTAGAAGAGGCATGTACCAGTGCTATTATAACCATGGACGAGTAGCCTTCATCTTCAGCGGTTTGGAAAGCCAACACATATGGGGAAGGAACTCTTGCAACCCTACAGGAAGCTTCCAAATTTCACCAAGGTATGCTTAAGTTTCCATATCTTTTCATTTCAGAAAATCTTGTGGAGGGATCTACATCCTTGTATATTGTTGATTTAGAGAAAATGAGTTGCACTGCATTGTACAAGAGCAGTGATGAAGAAAAGAGGACCCATTCCTTATGGGAGCATTCAAATGGCAGCTTCATTGATGAAGCAATGGAGGAAAAAGTGATACATGGTAGACATCTTGAAGTGAGAAACACTTTCTCCTTTCTAGATGACACTTTCTAAATGAGAATTTCACATCTCAAAGAGAAACTTCTACCTGTAGCAGATCCAGAACCTTATTGGTTTTGGAAGTCCATTTGTGAGAAGAAGGTCTCATGGAGAGATCTCATTGGAGGTGCACTTCAACACATCATGGAGTGCAAAGTTCTTCAACAGTTTGAGGAGGTTTTTCCCTCATCACACTTGGATATTTATGGATTCAATACAATCATTGGTGTGAGATATTTTCTAGGAGATCTCCAAGGAGTTTCATTTCAATATCCCATGAAATGCAAAGAGAAAAATATGATATGGGAGAATGGTAGTCTTATTTGGAGGAGTACCAAGATGAAGAATGGTGGGAGACATCCACAGAGGGATGAATGGATGTGGATGGAGAGAAAGAAGCTGGAAAGCTACTTGAAAATTTATGACACTGGGCGATAGAGGCTTGGCTGTGTTGGCTACTCTTGAAAGATATTGGCCATCATCCTCTTTCTAAGGGATGTGGGTGAAGAAGGTGTGGCGGGATACTTGCATCATTGAGAAGCAAGAAGCATGGACACATTGTGTTAATATGGCATTCTTCATATCAATCACCATGTTTTCACCACATGATTTTTATGATGGAGGTATGGGGAGGCAACAAAAGTTTTTGTTGCTTTGGTTGTCCTTGGGAGAGCAACGGCATGTTTTCTCTCACACTTTGCATGATGTTGCAGGAGTAGGAGATGGCACTATCATGGTGCAAAGGGGCTACTCCTTGGCCTTAGATTTTCAAGAGGTACTTCCACTTTGGGAGGAAATTCTTATGTGTAGCAGCATTATGGGAGATGTCTTTGACAATATGCATGTCAAAGAATGGAGCTATGAGTTGGCAGGAGCCTATTTACATAGGCCAACAATGTTTTCACTTGGAAGCTTGGGGTTATTGATGGAGTGTCCCCAGGATCACTTCACAATTGATGCACTTGGTGAAAAAGGAGGAAGTGAGGGAGATGGAGGAGTGGATGGAAACATCTATTACATTGATACGATCTTCTTAACTTGGATTTCCAAGCATAAGAAGGGTGATCTTCCAGCAGCATATGATTCATTACTCTTCATGGGAGCATGTCATATGGGAGGCTTGTTTATGGATCCCATAATCATCTTACTTTTAGCACATGGTGAGAATCTTGATTTTTCATTTATTGATTGTCTAACACAGTATTTGCATACTCTTACCATTTCTATTCAGTGCATTGCTCCACAAGAGGGAAAGCTTTTCATTGAGCTCCATAGTCAACATTGGGCCAAATTGTATGACGGAGACAACCATATTTTATATGGCCTTAGAAAATTTCTTTATCCTTTCATGTATGTTTAGCTAATGGAACCAACCATTTATTCATTAGTAGACATTATGACATACATAATTAACCATGTATCAAGAAACAACTTGCCATTTTATTTTCTGATGCAGCCGTTTGGAAAACTGCACTGTAACTACATGGGAAATTGTTGGTACCTTCCTACACCACATGAAACCTTCAATATTTCCCTCATCGAGATTATAATCATGATTTCATTTTTTGATATTTTTCTTATCTTTATGGGGAGCATGATTAGGAGAGAGACACATGGGTTGGATGTGTCCTTTGCGGAAGAGAATTCCCACACTTTTTGCATTGCATTTTCTAATGGGAGCATGAGAGGAGTTATGGCCACCACAACCAAACACTTGTTTCTTTATGAGGTGGGCCATGATTTTGATGGGATTCCATATGGTGATGATTTCCTATCCATCACATATGGAATGGTTTGGGCCAGCTTGATTCACAGTATTGGAGAGGAGATATTTAGAGATCTAGTCTTCATTTTTCCACTTGAGGGCAATATTATTGCAGCCCAATATCATCAGTGAATCTAAAATTATCATAGGTGGAGAGGAGAACAGTGTGGGATAGGCTCCTATGTCTACCATGTTCATATTTTCAGCCCACCTACATTGCATGAGCTCAAGGTGGAGGAGCATTTTCAGGAGTTGCCATGTTGGGAGGTGACTCATTTTGTATGGATGATTTCTTGGGGATGGAGGATCCACATGGGAAGGATGTTTCCCAATTAATTTTAGACTCCATGCCTTGAGAAGACCTCTAGACAACACCTTATTTCCTCCTTGAGTACTTTACTTATTCATGATGATATCCATTTGGCTAGCTTGCATGCTTGGGAGGGGCAATATGGAGATTCATTGATGAGATAGAATCTCATTCCTTGGAGGATTTCATCATATGTGGATGCTACAGTAGGAGGAAGGGAGACTCTTCAGTTCTATCCTTGCAATTTCTTGAGGACAAGAAACATTTGGGAGGGGAGGACTGTAATATTCCAAAATTTGCATGCAGCAAATTGGAATATTAAATTTTGTTGATTACACTTAGGAGATGAATAAATGGGTAAGGAGGCCCATGCATAATAAAAACCTGAATAAAATCCCTCATAATATGAAAGGGGATCAACATAAAAGCTATATTTCACACCTTCATGTGTGAACAAGGACCTTTGCATGTGGACAAGGTCAAGTTTCACCAAGTCAATAGTGCTGGGATGGGAGGTGGAGATCATCTTGTAAGACAACACATAGATAGTGGGAGGAAGATTCCTTGGTGGAGGAAACCCTAATGAGTGGGACCCAAGGCAAGAAGGCTCACACATGTTTAAAAGGAGGGCAAGGTGGCCATAGCAATACATCTTATGAATGATATTATGGATTTGTTTGTTTAGACTATTTTTATTTCTTCAACTGTTTTGTTGAGATTGTTGTGCTGCTTAGCACAAGGATATCCAGTTCAGGAATCCTTCTCCTTTCTTGAGAGGCCTCTTAAAGAAGCTTGTACTGATTTTCCTGACATCCAGGCTTGAGGCCAAGAATCCTCCTTCACCTACAGCATTATTCCTATAGTAGTATAACGTTGTGTTGCAGGGTCTTGCAGTGAGGGTTCACAACACCACTTCCTTCACTCATTTTTTAAAGGAGGGAGCCTCCATTCGTTTGGGAGATCAGTAAGGAAGGCTCAGGAGCATATTTCCATATATTGGCACTTAGCCAAATTTCTTCCATTATCTACAATGCAGTCCCTTGCAGGAACTTCATCATTTCTTGTAGTGTTGTAATGTGAGGGTCAATCCCCTCAATCTTGAGTTGCTTTCTCAGTGAAAAGGCCAACCTTTCTCCCGGAAGGATTTTAAGAAGGATTTCCCTTAATATCTTGTACTATTCAGTTGTGTTTATTAAAATCTTCAGTTATACTGCATTTTTTAGATCCATATCTGCGGATCTAACATTTTGTACATTGTGCTTTCATGAAACCCTTGCCGGGCTATCTTTCTAATGCTTAAAAGGAGCTAGATCTCCATTTTTCTCCATGTGTTGATGTAATAAACTACATATATGATTTTTATACCATATTACATTTGAAACCTTCATAAAACCATGTTATGCATGCTTCAGAAATTTATGCATTACATAAGTCATGGGATTTGGGCCTTTTTGAGCCATATCGGGACCGTGAGATCTGTTTAAACTAGAAAAAGAGATTTGTTTCTGAATATTTTCTAGATGTGAGTCCCATATTACTTGATATAAGGGATCCCAGCATTATTTCCTAATATTATAATGCAATTATCTGGGAATAACATTTTTAGGGCATAAATTATTACATTTCCCCACTTTGGGCTGAAATAATGAATCATATTTCCTGTTACTGTACATGTAGTTGATGGCTATGTGTTATATACACATTTTATGAGCTATTTCTCATTGGTATTTCAAATATTGTGCTTATGCATTGTTTCATTCCCATTTTGGGATATTACATGAATAGATTGGGCATCAATAGAAAACAGTTTTTCCCCTGATGGATTAACTATGGCTCTCTAGTTGACGTCATAGAATAATTGGAATTTTCTGAAAAACTCTAGACAACTATGAGTTTTTGGAAAAATGTAAAAAGGAAATTTGGTCTCCCAAAGGCCTATATCATCTACTTCTTCAAGGAATTTATCCTCGAGGCAACAGCAGAAATCGAATAAATAAAAGTCTTACTCTATCTCATGGATTTTTTAGTCTTGATCTGCCAGGGCTATGTGATCTAAATCTACCAGAGGGTAGATCATAGGGTTAAAGGGCTCCTGGTATTTCTTGGGAGGCATGCTTCTTAAATGGATTCACCACTGTATTTGGAAAGAATGGGATGAAAGAAGGGGGAGTAGAGAGGGAACAATTGTCACAGAATAGGATTAGAGAAGGAAGAAATTAAAAAGGGACTGTGAGAAGAGTTAACAAAGAAACCTGTTATCGGACTTGTGGAGGAATGATGATTTCTCCTTGATGAACAAAATCCTTTCTTCAGTTGTACTCCTCTGTGATTTACCTGTCAATTTTAAAATTTGTAACAATTTTGACAGAAATTAGTAGAGTAAACTCTATCATCAAGCCAAAATTTAGATTTATTACTACGATCCAGTGTTCGTTGATTAGGTTCTGTTTTGTTGGATAACGAAATGGCCGTTAATGGCACAACGACCTTGTTGGCAGGAGGTGATGGGATAGGATGGAGGGAATAGGTAGGGTGGGCGTGGCGATAACGGTTAGTTGGAAATTGAATAACCATGGTAGTTTGACAGTGGTGAAAACCACTTTTCAGAGGGGAGCATGAGCATTGAGTGGTAAATGAGCGGGGGAGTCTGAAATGGGTGGTATCTATTACTGCCTTCCCCGCTATGTGTCACCTCGATACCATTTCGCACCCCCCCGCTCGGTTACCACTTACTGCTCATGCCCCCCTCCAAAATGTGGTTTTCACCACTATCAAACCATCACACTTATTCAATTTCCAACTTACCGTTAGCGCCACATCTGCCCCTCTTGTTCCCTCCATCCAATTCCATCACCTCCCGACAACAAGGTCCTTGTGCCATTAATGGCCAGTCTATTATCCAACGTACCCACACCTAATCAAAAACCACCAGATCACAGTAATAAAGATCAATTTTGGCTTAAAGACAGGGTTTACTCTACTGATTGCTATCAAAATTGTTACAAATTTTCAAATTCGCACGTAAATCACAGAGGAGTACAACTAAAGAAAGGAATTTTTTCAACAAGGAGAAACCATCATTCCTCCATAGGTCAGATAGTAGGTTTCTTTTTAACTCTGCCCACAGTCCCTTTTTAAGTTGTCCCTTCTCTAATCTTGTTCTGAGACAATTTTTCCCTCTCTGCTCCCCCTTATTTCATCCAATTCTTTCCAAATACAGTGGTGAATCCATTGAAGAAGCAAGCCTCCAAAGAAAGACCAAGAGCCCTTTAACCCAATGATCTACCCTCTGGTAGATTTAGATCATATAGCCCTGAGAAATTGAGACCAAAAAATCCATGAGACAGAGTCAAAATTCGATTTATTCGATGTCTATTACTGGCTCGAGGATAAATTTCTTGAATAAGTAGATGATATAGGCCTTTGGGAGACCAAATTTCCTTTTTACATTTTTCCCAGAACTCATAGTTGTGAAGAGTTTGTCAGAAAATTCCAATTATGTTATGACATCAACCAAAGAGACATAGTTCATCCATCAGGGGAAAAAATGTTTTCTATGGATGCCCAGTCTATCCAAAGCATGATGCAAGCCCCCATTGTTGAGAATAATGGTGAGCCCTGGTATTGCACCAAGACTGCTGCAACTCCTAGGGGCTGCCCTACATTACTTTATCAACCCAGGGTTCATACAAAATTGGAGATGACAGTGCTATATGCACAACATATGTATTTTATTCATGTCATCCTCTTCTTATTTACGAAAGGGTGTTAATTCTTAAAATATAATAAGAACTAAAAAGTAAATTGCTTGAAAGAAATGACAGGAAGGAAACCAAATTTTTTGAAAGGAAACTAATTTAATTTGTAGAAAATAAATTACAGAAAGGAAATTAAACTAACTTATTGAAGATAAATGGCAGAAAGGAAACTAATTCTAAACCACACTTAACTTGGAAAAATGGCTAAATGCACTCTACTTATCCTATGATCTATCTACCATGCTTCTACCCATGCAACTAAGCTATCCATGACTTAATTCTAATTAAGAAAGTGTTGATTTGCAGCTTGGAGGAAAGAAAAGGGCTAAAGTGGCTAATGGAGTGCTTAAACACATGAAACAAGGCTTATAAGTGGAAATAGAGGGGTTAAACCTTATAAAATTTTATTATATAGTAGAAATGGCTTTGGAAAAGAATGAATTGAAAAGTGTGATGGCAGGGATGCAATGAAGGGAAAATTTGCAATATGCAATATTGTAATCGCAATATCGCAAAGTTGGAGTGGTAAAGGTTAACAGGAACAAACTAAAAAGTGAAATTGTGATGTGCAATGCGGTGGATGATGTGGCAGTGGGACCAATATCACAATCGCAATATCCCAAAGTTGGAGTGATAAGTGTTAAAGGAACAAACTAAAAAGTGTGATTTGCAATGTGCAATGTGGAGGATGACATGGTGGTGGGACCGGTGGCAAAACATGATTGCAATATTGAAATCGACAGACAAGAGCAGTAAGTGTTAATGGGAACAAGATAAATACTACGAAGTATGAAGTGGGACGGGGATAAAACTGTGAAGTGTGAAATGCGATATCGAAATTTGCAATATCACCAATATGGAGGAATAACGAAAGTGTTGTTTAGAAAGGACTGCGAAGTGTGATTGTGAATAGGAAATGCGATTGAGATTTTTGGTAAGTCTCGAAAGAAAAGGGAAAAGGTGAAAGCTACGATATGTGATATCATAACTATCACAATCAGCAACAACGAGTAGTAAGTGTAAGAGGAAAAAAAGTAAAAACTGCGAAGTGCGATGTGTAAAAAGGGATTGCGGTAAGTCTTAAAGGAAAGGAAAAATGTCACAATTTGCGAAGTACGGTAGTGGGGATTGTGAGGAGGAAAGGCGGAGTTCAACCTTGGATGGTTTTTCAAGCGTTTTGTGACTAAAAAAATTTGCGGTAGTTACGATGAGGGAAATGAAGGAACATAGTGTAACATAGGTGTTTGGAAGTAAATATAGAGATGGAAAATGTAGCATAGAAGCACCACGGAACTGATCTGGGGTTTTACAATAATTCCTGCAATCAACCTGCTAATCTATACATGAAAAATAAATGAAATGTGTGATAAAATTAGTGAACAGAAACCAATTTTTGGTTCTATGGGAAGTATTACCCTCCTCGAGCTCTATTGACAGAGTTGAGAAGGGAGTCTTGATCCAAAACCTTTTTGGGTTTTTCTCCTCTATTCTATTACTCACAAGAAAATGAAAAAATAAAACAACATACAATAAGAAAAACTAAAAAACAATGAAACTATTAAAAGGAAAACTAATTGAATGATAGAAATAAAACTAACTAAATGGTAGAAAGGAAAAATGTTAACAACAAAGAAGTTGAGGCACATGGATTGGGCTCTAACCCACGAGCCTAGCTCTCTAAAACTTAAATCGGTAAAATGAAATTATTCTTCTCATTTCATAGAATTATAGCCTCATACATTTCCGAAAGTTTGATCACTGAGTAACTAATAAAAAATATCAATAGCTTGCAACAAAGTTCCAACTAGAATCTAATGGAATTGACTAAATCTTTCTAGTTATAGCTTTGCTCTATTTATTCTACAGGGAAGCTACCAACATCTCCCTATAAAATGGTGATTGAGTCCACTTGAATCCCAGTAAAAAAATATTGGGTGCACTTCTCTTTGAGTTGCTTGGATGCCTCTGGAATTGAATTGCTGGAGAGAATCCTTGGGGATCCTTTAGCTGCCTTTGGAATTCGAATTGTTGGAGAAAATCTTTGGGATCCTTTGGTTTCCTTTGAGAGTTAAGGAGGGTGGATAATCCTTCTACGATTTCTCTTTCTTGTCTCCTCCAAGTATTTATGATAAAATCCTTATAAAAATGCTAAAAATTCATGATTTTCTGCACTCAACCTCATATTAGGCACTAAGGGTATGTTAGCCTTAATCACCACCTATACTAGCATCATAAAACCAAATAATAATAAAAATGCAAGAAAAAGAGATCTAAGAAGGAAAAAAGGTAACCATTAACCCATAAAAATATGTCTAATGATGGAGCTCATCATCACCTCCCTACTGCATGGTTTCTCATTCTCTAAAAAACTAATCCTCCTCCTGCACTTCCTTTAAGGCTTTGACAGCTCCCCTGATATCATGTGGAAGAAGTGTGGGAGTTTCCCCAAGGGGGTAAAAACCATTATTATTTTATGCATTCTCCCATTCTCTATCTTGTGCATCTGTGTCCTTTTCATCAGCTAGCCCCAGAAACAAAGGTGGGCTGAGTTTTTGTCCCAACCATTGGATATTTTTGGCTTGCATGACCCTCTTGTATAATGGTGCCCTTTCCAATGCACCCCTCAGTATTTCTAGAGTATGGTACTCCTTGTTCTTGAGGCTGTGAGGGAGTTTGTTCCATCTCCCTCGGCTAGCCATAATACACTCATCTTCTATCTGCCTAGAAACATCATCAAAGTGGCCTATCACCTGGGTTTGATTCTGAAGGTAGCTTGCAACTAGTGCAAGGTCCCTTTCAATCTCTCGAAGGTTAAGGATGACTCCTCTTGGGCTAAACAATTCTAGTCTGATATGTAAGGGTTCTCTTCTTCTTCTTCCCATGACTCTCCATATTTCTTTTTCTCTAGTGTCCTCTTTCATCATCCAATATATTAGAGCCATCAAATACATATCCCCCATTGTAGGATTGGGGTCCCAAGTATCCAGATTTTTCAGCACAAGTTTATGCACATAAAACTCTGCCATCTTTGCCTAATCATCCATGTTAGCTTGCTTGTATAAATTCATGAATTTCCTACAATCCAATCTTGGAAAGGTAGTGATCCATGGGAGGCTAGAGTTTTGATTTGACATAGAAGCCCTTGCTCTTTGAGGTACATAGCATATGAGTCAGAAGGGAATATATGCTGAAGGGATTCTATGCATAAGTCTTCCATGGTGGCTACTTGCTCCCCTTTTTGCTGCAATTGCTACTTCAATGCTACATTCTCTGCTTGTGCCTTCTGCAGTTACTCCTTCAGAACTGTTTTTTCAATTCTTTCCTTTGTGATTCTTCAATGATAATCGAGCTCATGGGAGGATTTTTTGGCTCTCTCTGACTTATCCCTTGACTCTTTTCAGCTCTAAAATACATAGAGGTCTTCCTTTTTTTCTTTATGCTTAGAGGAGCTAAGGTGGCAACTACCTCTTTACCTTGAGAGGATGTGGTGTTGTGTTGTGAGTCTGCTTCTTGCCCATTTTATGCTATCTCTATGACTTCTATTGCTATCTCTTCTATTTTTCCTTGGCCCTTTGTCTTTTCCTCTTCTTCTATTGGTTCTTATTTCAGTTCTTCCTCTTCTTCTGGTTATTCTTCTTCTTTTGGTGCTTCTTCTTCTTCTATAATGCTAGAATTGGAATTTTTCCTCGTTTCAGTTGCTATAAAAGTTTCCCTACTCATATTTACGAAAGAGGACCAAGCCATGGGTAGGGTGGCACTGTTCTATTGCTGCTATTGCATGTTGTTCAAATACACAGCCCACTCTTGATACTGTTGTGATTCGGGCGCCTTTCGGTCTCTTTCCCTAAAAAAATCTCAATTTAATGGTTTGGATGAGATTGGATATCCTTTTATTAGATTGCACAACTAATTTTTGGAGAGCTTATGTAACTCGGCTCAGATCCAGTTTTTGTTGTAGACAGTTTTTTCTTTCTCCCTATTAATTTGTCATGGACTACGTGTTTCCTCCACTCGTTCTCCTCTACTCCACTTGATTTAAATTCTTTTCTTTTGTATGCCCAGGTGGCATGAATTTTCATTTCTCCCTCGTCATACTTCAAGATGGTGGCCAAGCTAACTGGCCACCTTTTACCCCTTAAAATTTGAGTCTGCAAATTTAATTATTTCTAGCTATTATGGATGCGTAGCGAGGGGTGAGAAGCTATACCTGATTTTACCTGTTGTTTCCAAGGTTTTTGTAGGAGCTGGATTGAGGAAACAAGCCTTGTAGATGCTACATGGGGGGTGCTCCAGATGCCATGGGTGGCACTCTTATCTTTCCTGGGGTTTGCTTCATGATGTCCTCCCTTGTTTTTCTTTTTTTTCAAGAATAGATGTTTGTGCTGTAGGAATTCCATGATGTCTGTAGTAGTCTATGTTTTTCCTTACTCGATGCATTCTACTTAGGAAGGGAGTGAATGATGGGATGGATGATAAAACAGAAGAAGGGAAAAGAAGATTAATGCTTCCTTGTGTTTCTAGAAACCATTAATGATCTGCAAAACAACAAACACATAAAACACAAAGATGCAGATGTAATTGTTTTTGTTTTTGTTTGTTCCCTTATTTTTTTTAAAGAAAGTGGGCTACCTCTGTAATGTTCCAAAATTTTCATGAAGCTAATTGGAACATTAATTTTTCTCATATCATCTAGGAGGTGAATAAAATGGGTGAGGAGACCCATGAGTAGGAATAAAATCCCTCATAGTCTGAAAGGGATCCTTGGAGTAGCTTTATTTTGCACCTTCCAGTGTGAAAAGGGGCAAATGCATGAGGAAAAGGTCAAGTTTGACCAAGTCAACAATGATGCCTAAGAGGATGTGGCTTGCTTGGGAAGACATCGCAGTTTGAGAGGGAGAAAGATTCCTTTTGGAAGAAACCCTAATGTTTGGGGTCTAGGTCAAAGAGACATTCACTCGCATAAAAGGAGGAAGAGGTAGCCATAGTGAGACATGTTTTGAGTATATTGATATTTTTCTGTTTAGACTAATTGCAGTCTCTGGCTATTTAGCTAAGTTGCAGTGCTGTTTAGCATGAGGGATTCCTATTTAGGATCTCTTCTCCTTCTTGAGAGGCCTCTTTAAGGATTGTATTTCATTTCTCCACATCTAGGCTCAAGGCCAAAGCCATTCCTCCAGCTACAGTGTTATTTTTGCTCAAGTGTAATAATGTGTTGCAGGGTGTTGTAGTGGAGGGGTTCCACAACACCATTCCTTGTATCATATTTCAGAGGAGGGAGCTTATATTCCTTAGGAAGGTTAGTAAGGAAGGTTTTTAGAGCTGATTTGCATATCTTGGCATCAGGCCAAGCTTCTCCCATCATCAGCAGCACAGTCCCTTCTCCAGATTGCATTATTTCAGTGTATATTTTCAGTGGGGGTTTGCACCACTATCTTGGAAGGAAACATCTTCAGTGTTAGGATCAGCCTTGCACTTGAGAGATCCATTGGAGGAGGTTTACTTCATATTGTACATATCATTCAAACATCTCCATGTAGTTTCAGTTTTGTGTTGCATTTTCTACCCTACAACTTCAGCATTTCTACATATTTGCCATTTGTACATGTATTTCAGCCAATCCTCCTTGAGGATTGTTGTATTGCTATTTTCATGGGTTGAGAGCTTTCTCCCCCACATTTCTTGAGCTATTATTGTCATATCATTGTATTATCATTTTGTATGTTGCAGTGTCTCCTATAAACTGCGTTGATATAGCCATGGCTTCCTTCATGTAGCAGTGTTTTCCAATTGTCATGTATATGTTCCATTGAGGGAGGTATTGTCCCACTTCAATGATTGCTTCCTCAAGTATTTGTTTACATTATTGCTGCTATGCTCTAATATTATGGCTATTTGGATCTTTTGAATATTTCTACATTTATATAACACTGCTATTCCATCTCTTGTTCAAGTATTGTTGCAATCCCTTCACCGGGCATTTTCTAAAGACAACTAGGTGTGGGAGATATGTTTAACCCACCTAGAAGGATTTCTTTAGAGCCTCCTCTTAGATTTTTGACGTAGATACTTAGATCGAAGGGATCCAAGTACTGGTTTCAATTCTTGTAGTAGCCATTCCTGGAAAATGCGTTTTCCAGTCATGCCTTGCTAGCTGTTACAGATTTGGAATATTACAGCCTCCATTGACATTTTCAACCCACAGACTTTCCTTTGGCACCTTAGAGAGGTTTTCACCCATGGATCTTTATTTTTACTTCTTTCTTCTCTTTTTTTTTTTTGAGCAAGTAAGCTACCTCCATCAAGGTTTTCGACCCACAATATTACCTTGGGTGCCTCAAAGTGGCTTTCACCCATGGATCTTTTTTTTTTTTTTTTTTTTTTTTTTTTTTTTTCAGGAGGTGTTGGCTCGAGGGGTCCTAACCCAGATTTAGAGGTTAAGGTTTGCCAAAAAACCACTATACTACTGGTCCTTTCGGTAGTGACCTACTTGCGCAGGCCAAATTCTCACCCGAAGCAGTATGGGAGGGTGTTGGAACCAGGGTCCCGCACCCTGAGAGAGAGAGAGTAGGTAAGTCAAGCAGAGCTGCGTTCCCAGCTTATCAGCTTTGAATTTAATAGATCTAGTTACATACTTATATTGCAGAGCTCATACCTACTAATTACTTTTGCATTCATGTGTGTGATACCAATATATTAGTACAACAACTATAATCACAGTAATCAATAGAACAAAGAGTCATATAACAGGAAAAAGGATACTCTCGTAGCTATAAAAAGATCTATTCCCACGTTCGATAATCAATATAGTCCACAATTAACAGAGATACTATCAGTCGTAGGTCTAATCAACACCTTCGCATCAACAATATCACATGTAATATAATAAGAGCATGAACAATAGATCACAATAATACTCTTTATTATAACAAAGACAAATCCACAGCTACAATAGATAACCAACAGTAAGTGTAACAGATCCAATAGTTTGCATCAACAGTAATACATAACGTAGAGATACTCTAACCAGATTTGCATATATTAGTATCCAAAACCTAATACAATCCAACATAGCCTATGCACATAGCCACTAGGGTCCACACACAGCAGGACTGAGGATCTCCGTGCACACAACCAGTAGGAGTCCTTACCCTAGCAACCCAAACATATCTAATAGTTTGTAACTATCACCAATCTCTATTCTTTTTCTCCCTATGAATCAAAAAGTCTTATCTATTTATACTGATTTAGCCTACGCATCCAATGGTCTGCAAACCATGGTTTGTAGAATTTTGGTCTACCCTTGACCCGTTACAATGCATTAGGGGCTCTGACCCACCCCAAAACCCCTGCGTTAGACTAATTAAGACCAAAACATACAAGATTTTTACAAAATTCATAGCTTTTAGGGGACCTTGTTCCAACACTCCCCTAACAAAATCTTGTGACTCGTCCCAATTCATGGCAGTCGTGGGTCCTCCATATTTTCCTGAAGCTGCTAGATTGCATCAATCAGTGGTGGTAGCACCCCTTCGCTTTGCATAACAGCAGTCTGAGCTATCTTTACCCACTTCTATGAAGTTGGTCCTTCTGTAGCGGCTTCGACGCTCTCCAATGTCTGGTTCAACTATTTTACTGCAACATCAACATCATGGGACAGCTTGAGGGTGTCATCCGCCCATGTCTTAAGGTGATCACTCAACATCTGCTTCCGCTGTCGAAGGGCCTCCATGTCGTCTCTAAGGGCCTCGATGGTGTGCAGTCGGGCCAAGCGCTGGGCAGGGATCAACATAGTCAAGGTAGCCTCCAATTGATCGAACTCCTCTTCCTTCTGGTGCAACGTTTGATTAATTTCCCGTAGGAGAGGATCACGTTGTACCTTGGTCCATAGCTACATTATTGTGTCCAATAATTGGGCGTCCTGAGAAATTTTTCTAGTGATCACATTCGTGGCAGCTATAACCAGCGCAGCTCACTGGGCCCTGACCTCCGGAGGTGTTTCTGGCTACAGCTTGGCCTACAAGTCTGCGATTTTCTGTTCCATTTGAGTCTTGATGACCTGGATCTCCACCCTTGAGGCTCTTAAGGCTGCGACTAGCCCTTCAATATTAGCCAGGGGGGTAGTTGTGGCTATTATTTCATCTGTAACATCTATGCAGAGTCTCCCAATTAAATGCTCCAGCTTCATCTATTGTGTGGTGGTGAGGGTATACGTAGCCTATACCTTGGTTACCTCATCTGTCTATTCTATAATGGTCTGCTCCACTGTGCTAAGCTACTGGTGGACCTGATGGTCCATGTGTTGAATTTCTTTAAACAATGAGCTATGTAGAACCTGTAGTGAATCATGTGGCGACCTTGGACCTCTGCGCAGTCCTAGACTTGTGCTCCCAAGTCGGGTGGAATTATTGTGAGGGTTGTGCCTGGAAATGGATAGAGGTGGATTTATTCTACAACAAGTGCCATGCTGCTAGCTACGAAGGTTGAGCGGGCCTAGACCAAACTGGTTTGTAGTGTGTCCGTTATAAGTTGCAAGGCTCGGAGCTCGGCCTGAACCGAGTCGACCAAAAATTTCTGCTGCTCTTTCAGAGTTAGCCATTTGTCCTCCATGGCCAAGGTGACCGTATCTGCGATTTTTTGAAGGTCACCTTCCATGAGTGTAACCGTTTCATCGCATTTTGTTCATTGTGAGCACTGCTTCTTTCGTGGCCCCTTAGCGGTCTCACTTGTTCACTTTGGTCCTCTGGGGGAGTCAACACCTCCCATCTCATGGCCATTTGTACCAAGATTTGTTTGAAACCCCTTATGCAATGGCACTTCCTCGCCCTTTTCTATATTTTTATATAGCTGCGAGTCCTTCTGTGTGCCTACGTTCTTTCCAGTGTTGCTTTTCTGCTACGAATCCCACGGTGATCCTACGATCTCCTCTTTCCCCGTGCCTTTTCTTGATCTGCCAGTTCCTTTGGCTGTGGTAGTCGAGGTAACCTTCTTAGCACTTGCCCCTGTGGTTTCCACTGTACTAGTTTTGAACCCAATTTTCCACTACGGAGACCATGTAGTGACTATACGATCAATATCCTCATCTGCAGCCATATATGGGAGCAAGACCCAGGATTTATCTTTGTGCAATTTGATTTGGATGTGATGCATGGTGATTTGAAATGCTATGATGGTTTTGTACTTTTCATACACTGCTAGAGACAAGCGCGATTGGGAATTGATGGTTGCAGCCAAGATGCTCTGAAAAAGGACCCAGAAGACTTGATTGTCCTCGATATGTTATGCGTCCTTCGGATCCCACAAGTTGGCATAGTGTTCTCCTTCGCACATGTCAGGAGTGAGCTCAGGGAGGACTACTTCATCCAGTGCTTCCCATGCAACCAAATCAATGAGCAGCAATAGCCAAGAATAGCAGAATGGGCGCCCCTGATCCTGGGCTTCGTGGACGTTTGCCAAAAATTCGTTACATAGGTGTTGGGCGTTGGGCCCAATTGAAGCAAACTCCTTTTTTGCATTGTCCTGCCAACTGAATGACATATGCGGGGATGGTGGTGACTTGGCATTTGCACATTAGCTTGCATGCTAGCAACATTGTACCCATCTGCATTCTCGGGTCGCTGATGGTATTAACCATGAACCCCCAAGTATTCCGTAGTACATGGTAAGTCTCGCGCAAGCTGTCAGCGATCTTCTACTCATACTTCTTTCCCACCCATAACATCGAGTCAGGCCTGTCCATGGGGAGTGTTAGCACCCAATCTGAACCTTAGGCTGAAAAAGGCCAAATCAGGGTAACAACTAAACCACGCTCAGCCTTGTAGCTAGCCCTACAAGGACAGGAGAGGGCTCTCTCCGTAGAATAGATATTCAATAAAATGCTAATGAACTGATTTTAGGCTAGGTATATAAATGGGAAAAATAGTTTTGATGAATTACCAAAATTCCAGGGATGTATGGGACAAGAAGACAGTATGAACTGAGGAATTAAATCGGGATACAGAGTATTTCATAGGGCAAGATAGGCAGGAGGTTTAGCAATCAAGTCTAAATAAGATGAAATGGAAAAACTGTTGAGAATCTGAAAAGGGCATAATAAATGAATCCTTTTCAAATAGAAGAAAATACATAGAGTATGAATGGTTTCCCAAGGCAGAGCATATAAAATGGATTCTACCTTTCTAACTTGAAAACATTCAACTGAAGATGTTAATGAATGAATGGTGTAACATAACAATGTACATATGAAACACAAAGGAGAAACATATGCTAAAACTCATACCACATGAATCCCATAAATCAGAGCTGCATCACTTTATTTAATTCCCTGCCAAACTGTACAACGGAGCGCAGAGCTCACTGCGACACTATTCCCCTACTTCTGAGTTTTCAGACCTCAGACCCTTTTCGCCTTGCAAATAATTAGAATTTACAATAAATAGACGAATTTTGCCGGAATACAAATCAATGGAAGGGGAGAAATCACAACTGAAGATAGAAGGCCAAAAGCCAACAGTCTCTTCGTAAAGGAAGAGCTGCATTACATCTGGCCAGTGAGAAGGAAAAAAATTGTAATGTAGATTTCTCTACAACGTAACTGAAGATGTGACTCTTACAATTTGGGTCTTGGCCTCTGGTTGTCGCTTTGCTTTCCATTATTCCTTTTGAATAAATGGCTTTTAATAAGATGTTGTTGCAGTAAACTGGAATAAACTGAAATAATGCCTTTCGTGAAGGGAAATAATGAATAAGAAGGAAGGGAGAGGAGGCGGGACCAGCATCTTAATCGCAATCGGGATCAGGGAGCGGGAAAATATATACAAAATAAAAATTTCGATGCGATTGGATTAAACCATGGGAAGTCCTTTAATAAATGTAATAAAATGTGATTTTGGGACTTACAAAGGGGAAAGGGCCTTTATATTATAATGGGGAGTAAGTGCTGTATGGTGGGCCGGGGGATAAAATCGCAATCGCAATATTGGAATTTGCGATGGGAATTTTGCGATGGGAATTTTGCGACGGGAAATTTGCGACGGGAAATTTGCGATGGGAATTTGCGATGGGAATTTTGCGACGGGAATTTTGCGATGGGAATTTTGCGATGGGAATTTGCGATGATCGCACATGGCACATCGCAAATTCTACATCAACAAGACACTTGAATCTATAAACTTGCGATCTTGCGATTTTGCGCTAAAGTGGTGGGGTATTGGTCGGAGAAGTGTTTAAGGGGAGGGACTTTGTAATATGAAGTTTTTTATTATAAAGTCCAAAGGCATGGAGGGGAAGTGGTTGGGTAATAAAATCACATATTTTATTAAATGATTTACAATGCGATATTATAATCGGAGGGGGGAAGGAAGGGGTTTTTAACGGGATTTGAACATAAAGTTAAAGGGGAAACATGGGAAATAGGTGGGGCTTAGGGAATAGAGGGCTTTTACTTCACTTAAGCACAAAATTCAATCCAGAAGCCAGTTTTGAGAGTGTAGTATACCGTTGGAAAGCTCTTTCCGGGATCTTTCTGATGGATCTACTTTGAAGATGATTTGGCGCTGCACATACTACAAAAAAATTCTCTGAAGGCAGAGACATCACTTTTTGGAGATAACAGCTTCTGAATTGTGGCTGAAAGGCAAAGTATCATGTCTTCACCTCAAAACATGGTTTTGAGGTGAAGCTTGCATCAAACCAAACAAATGATATATTTGATCTTCCTGGTGCTATGACTTTGTATTTATTGACTTCCTCATGACTTCGTTGATCTTTATTTGACACTTGACTCATTAATTTGACCATGGCGAGACCTTAGAGACTAATGAGACCCATCCTATGACCTACTAATATGATTTTGAGAATGAAAGTGACAAATGATTGAAGATCATAGGAAGGAAAATCAGCAAGTACCTCATGAGGGAAAACTGGTAACAAATTACTACCATCAATGAATCCATGACCTAACAGAATGGCGAAATTGATTATTATGGGACTCCTAATATGCAAATGCAAAAGAGAAATTTTGATCACTGATGGCAGTATGACTAGAGTGACACTACCATTGGCTCCAATGGG
The DNA here is from genome assembly GCA_034641835.2 of Pinus albicaulis. Classification (NCBI taxonomy): domain Eukaryota; kingdom Viridiplantae; phylum Streptophyta; class Pinopsida; order Pinales; family Pinaceae; genus Pinus; species Pinus albicaulis. The sequence continues at coordinate 488,748,900 of CM076572.1, forward strand.
GATGGTAGCTCCTTGGAGGTTCCAAGAACACCGTAGACCAAGTAGCCTTATCCATTGGGCATGGAGTCAAAAATACTGAAAAACTGACACAATGCATACTGACACTGACTCAAGACTAAGACTGAAAAAATGAAATAAACCAAACCATACACATATCATTCAAGTTTTATAGTCTTCACTTCGGGCCCCAAACTTCAATGACTGTGTACTCTGAACTCTGATAAACATAACATGGTATATACAATGATGATGACATATATCCTGATCCTTTGTTTTCAAAAATGGTAGTGCTTAAAAATCCTACCATTTACTGCTCCGCCAGGACAATTTTGGCCATCCATTTCTGAAAGAAAGAAGGCGTTCTGTCCTCTATAAGCTGAGATCCTGTATGGTCCTTTCCACAGATTTTCGAACTTACCATGCTTCCCTTTGTCTTCATTTCTGGCATCCCATTTCAACACTATATCATCCAGTTGAAACTTTTCTGCCTTTTTCTTCCTGTCATAGATCTTTTTAATTTTCTCCTGCAACTGAATAACGTTATGTGACACTTCCTCTCTTGTTTGCTGAAGGTGGATCATTTGATTGATTCTTCATTGATTGTCATTGTCCTCACTACCAACTTCTTGCAATAATTTCATAACTAGTACTGTAAGGGATGTAGGAAAGACAACGTCAGTACCATAAACCAGCTCAAATGGTGACATACCTATTGATCTTTTACTACTAACTCTGTCTGCCCACAGCGCATTGATGAGCTTTCGGTGCCAATTTCTTTTGTTTTCCTCCAGCATTTTTTTAATTATATTCACCAATGATTTGTTATATGACTCAGCCAGGCCATTTCCTTGTGGATAATAAGTTGTCAAATGGCCCAGCGCGATGTTGTATTTGTCACAAAATTCGATCATTTTCTTGGATCTGAACGCTGCTGCATTGTCTGTTACGATTTTATAGGGGCAGCCAAAACGAGATAGAATATTTGATTCCAAGAATTGAATGATTACCGCGTCTGTTGCTTTCCTGGCTGGGACGGCCTCGATCCATTTAGTAAAGTAATCTGTCCCTGTCAAGATCCATCGGTGCTGTGCTGAGGACACGGGATGAATCTCCCCTATAAAATCGAGCCCCCACTGCTGAAAGTGTGCGTTCAATGAAACTGGTTTCAAAGGAAGTGGAAGCAATTTCTTCTTCCCTTGGAAGATTTGGCATTCGTGGCATTTCATCACTGTCTTATATAAATCAGAAAATAATGTGGGCTAATAATATCCTGCTCTCAATATTTTGTTAGCTGTAGTCTTCCAAAACTAGTGACCGCCACAGTCACCTTTATGAAACTCGTGCATTACCTTCTGCGCTTCTTCTTCAACCAAACAATTGAGCAGAATGCCTCCTGGATCTTTCCAATACAGAGTGGTGTCTAAAATGCAGTATTTTGCATATTTTAGCTTCATAGATCTACCTTTGCTCTTGGACATGCCCGTAGGAGGAGACAAATGCTGAAGGATATAGATGATATCTGAATACCACGAGGACTCTAGAAAAATGTCTACAATTGGAACCAGCAAACCTTCATCTTCCTCTTATGCCACTGCTGTTATAAGGTTTATATCTAAGGCGTGCAGATTTGATTGGGCCATCAATTTCGCCAAGCCTTGGCCTTTGATCAATTTCGTGGGCTTGATCTCCAGATCACACTCCAACATGGCTGCTATCCAGTTACCTCTTAGACCTTCTGGATCAGTTTGCATCAACACCTCCTTCACTGCTGCGTTTGGGACATATGTTATAGTATGTGAATGCAGAATATAGACCTTGAAATTCTTCAATGCTTTGATAAGGGCCAATGCTTGTTTTTCAATGATATTATACCTCAAAGCAGTGTCTCTAATAGTTCTACTGAAAAAGGCAATTGTCTTTTCGATTTCATCTCTCTTTTGCATTAAAACAGCCGCTAAAGTATGCTCAGATGTAAACAAAAATATGATAAAGTCTTAAGTGTAGTCAGGACTGATCAAAACTGGGGCATTGGACAAAGAAAACTTTAGCAGATTGAATGATTTGATAGCCTCCTCACTCCATTTAAAAGTGTTGTCTTTCTTTAACATATTAGTCATTTCCCTCAAATGCTCAGCCAGATTGGGTATAAATCGACGTAATAAGTTCATCTTACCATTGAATGCTTAGATCTCCTTCTTGTTTCGTGGCAGGTCTATGAGTTGGATTGCCTCCACTCTAGTTGGATCGATGCGAATACCATCTTTGGAGATGATATGTCCCAGCAGCTTGCCTTCATCCATGGCGAAGAGGCACTTCTTGGGATTGAGAGAAATTCTGAACTTTCTGCATCGCTGAAAAAAAAATCTCAAATGGTACAAATGCTCATCATCTGATCCTGAAAACACTGTCAAATCATCCAAATAGACAACCAGAAAAACATCTTTTTCATTTGCAAAGGCGATGTCCATTTCACGTTGGAAAGTAGCTCCTGCATTCTTCAGTCTGAAAGGAATTTTGGCATACTAGAAGGTTCCCCAGGGTGTTGTGAAGGCAGTTTTATCTTGGTCCTTCTCATGCACCAAGATTTGGTTGTAGCCTGAGTAGCCATCAAGTAATGACATCCTGGATGCTCCAACTACTCTCTGTAGAATATGGTCCATTTTCGGAAGTGGATAATTATCCTTTAAGGAAGCCTTATTCAAGTTCTGAAAATCTATGCACAACCTTATTTCTCCAGTATTATTACGTACCGAGACCAAATTTGAAATCCAGTCAAAAAATCTAAAGGGGACTATGATACCAGCTTTGTATAATCTGTTTACCTCTTTTTCAATGGATGGTAGCAGCTTCGAATTGATTCTTGTCAGCTTCTGTTTGAATGGCTTTTGATCTGGCTTGATAGGAATATTATGCTGGATTATGTTCCTATCATACACTTTCAAATCTGAATAATCCCATGCAAATACATCAGAAAATTTGGAAAGAAACTTCACATACTTATCCTTCGCTTTAGGGGACAATTTCTTTGAAAATTTCATGAACTTGGGCTAATCAAGTGTTCCAAGATTCACATCTTCAACTCCTTTCTCTGTGGGCACCAAGCTTGGCTTCTTTGCAACATCTTCCTAATCAAACAACTCCTCTAGAGGTATGAGACCTCTAGGAATTACATTATCTTTCAGCTGCAATATGTCCATCTGGTTTGTTTCCATTTCTTGATCATCCACCACATACTCACCTTCTATGAGAGTGTCCTTGAATTTTCCATCACCATGCAAAAATGCATTTATCTCATTATCATCCCAAAATACTTGCGAATACCTCAAATTATCCAGAACAGTAGGTCTATGTTTGACATGGATTTTGAATTTTTTGCTGGATTTCATCGGAATTTTCAGGTTACTTGCAGTAGTTGCAAGAGAATCAGCAATAAGATTCTGCATCCTGGGCACTGTTGTCAAAGTGTATTCTGGGAATGTCTTCAAAATGTCTATAAATGCATTTCTGTATGCCCTCAATCTTGGATGTTTAGCTTGGTACTCTCCTTTCACCTGTTTGATTATTAACTCAGAGTCACCATACACAGAAATCCTTTTTGCCTTCAACTTCTTCAAGATTTTGAGGCTTGCAATCAGAGCTTCATACTCTGATTCATTGTTAGAGCATTCAAAAGCCAACTTGTAAGCACATACTCGAACATTACTAGGGACCTTCTCAGGTTGAAAAATAGGACTCCTAATCCATATTCCAATGCCAGCTCCATCCTTACCAACAACTCCATCAAAATCCATACTCCACAGACCTTCTTCTTCTTCTTGTAGATGCTGAAAATTTGTTTATTTCTCTTCTTTGCCTTGGCTGATTTATGGCTGTTCATTATCCATTTGTTGCTAGCAGGCAGAAGGCTTAGAAGTACTTGCTGCTTTTTCTTTTTCCTGTTTGAGGATTTCTCTAAAATTTTCTGAAATCTCAGGTATTTCCTCCACTTGTACCAACTGAACATCCTCATCATTTAAACCACCATCTGAATATAAGACAAAAGACTCTAAATCTGTGTGTACTGCATTGATGGGATGATTTACTAGCTTGTCTTTGCTAGTGATCATGTATTTCATTTTCTTTTCCCTATATAACTTTCTCAACTGGCCAAACACAGGGATTGTGGCATAGGAGAAATCAAGTTGTATGGTCCCCTTAAGTTTGGCACCCCAAGACCTAGATAGGAGCATTCCAAACCTTGGTGGGACATCAGCAACAAATACATCCATCAAGACATTTTTGGCTGGGATTTGATCTAAAGACACTTCTAAATCTTTGATGAGACCAATACAGTGGACCCTACTTGAATCAAAAGAGTACAAATCATGGTATTTTCTAGTAACATCAAGGCCTAACTTCTCCATGACAGCTTTGGGCATTAAATTATGGGAGGCCCCGGAGTCTAACATGGCATTATGCAAGATAAACTCATGTAACCTAAGACTGAGGTAAAAAGGGGGAACTTCATTTTCTTCAGACTCTTGTTTGGCTGGACCAAAAATAAGTTCGGGGTAGTCATCCTCCACATTAACCATATCAGAAAGAGGGTCAATTTGCAAGACTTTAGACACCTGATTTTTATATACACTATTCTTTACCAACTCGGTCAAGGGCATGAACACTTTCAACTTGGAAATTTCATTTTCTAAATTAAAGGAGGGAGCTTTTTCTACCTCTTTAATAGGAGGGTCTTTCTTCTCCATTTGTTCTCTCGCTACGTTCTGCTAGCCTTTTTCTTTTGCGGCGCTCTCAGCTGTGGGTGCTTTGCTGGATGAAGGATTGGCCGGCTCTTTTCCTTTCTTCTATGCCTCGTCCTTCATTTGTAGTTCTTTTCTCCTTTTAATGGGGCTGATGGTGACGTTTCTGTTCCTTAGAGAATACTGCCCTTGCTGGGCTGACAGCGTGTTCATATAACCTCTCTGGTAGTCATCAGATTCCTTTTCTAACACCATTTCATTGGCCAAAATGAAATTTTCATCCCCTTGAATGTCTGGAGTCGCCACTATGTATTCTTCGTCTTCTGTGAGGAAAATGGGTGCACCATCAGCTGTGAAAAAATGATTGGTTTCAAACAGAGGACCATCGTCATCTGAGTCAGTCCCTTGCACGTAGTTCTGCTGTAACGATGTTTTAATTGGCTCTTGTGGTGCCGCTTGGTCCTGCGCCCTTTGTTCTCTCTGTCTAATTCTAAATTGCGTTTACTGTTGTCCTCTAAAATTTGGATTTCTTATTTGAGTTTCGGGTCTGTCGGAAATCGTCAAACGCTCAACCATATTTTCCATTGTATGAATTATAGTGTCCATTCTGCTATCCGAAGTGGAGGTTTCCTCTTTCACCATGACTTTCTTTTCGGTTCTGGCTCGAGCTCTTCTGGTCAGCAGATTAGCTTCAACGCTTACTGCTATTTTTTGCATTTCTTCAAGAGATAGTGGATCTCTTTCACGTAGCTCATATGCCATATCGGCATCAAAACCGTCCGGAAAATTTAGCATAGCTGAATCCACGGGTGGTTTGAGGTTGGCCGGAATAGCATTGTATGCAGCATTGAATCTTAAACAATAGTCCTGCACAGTTTCACCCACATTTCTTTTCATATTCTCATATTCAGATAGAATTTGGTGTGGGTTCCTTTTCACCTCCCACTGGTCTAGGAATTGTGTGTGTAACTCTTTCAAAGTGTGAATAGAGCCTGTTGGTAAAGCTCTGAACCACTTTCTCACTTCACCTCCGAAGCTTTGAACAAACAACCTGGTTGCTACTTTCTCTTCTTCCACTTCATGCAAGTCCAAAAAGTCATTCATCTTGTCAACATGCTGCTGGGCTGTAATGCCCTGAGTGGCATCAAAGATAGCAATTTTACTCTGATAATCAGCAGGCATATCATTGAGAACCTGAGGTAAAACCAAGGGTGCATACCGAGCAGCCATATTTCTGGGAGGATTTACCACATCGTTTGTAATGCTGGAATTTGAGGTCGGTGTTGATGGAGGAGATGAAAACTGGGAATTGATTGATGGGAATGATAATGAATTAGGTGGATGGAATGCTGCGCCTGATGATTTTGAAGGCTCAGGAATATAAGTTGCAGTGATGGACTGAGGCGAATTCAAAATGTAGTCATCAATGGAAGAATTTGCTCTCTGAACTTCAATATCTACAAGAAACTCCGGATCTAAAACCGTGTCTTCAAGTGCAGTATCATACTTACTTCTAAACAAAGAAAGCTCAAAATTCTCATCAAAAGAAATCTCCTCTACAAAAAAAACATTCACTGGGCCAAGTATGGGACCTGAAAATAGGTGTAGGACTTGGTGATCCCTCTTGTCTTCTGACTATTCTTGGGATAAGATTTGAATTTTCGAACACAGGGGGAGGATTTGGATCAGGATTAGCCCTTGTATATCTTCTTGAAGCCAGTGTGGTCAACTTACTACTATACAATATTTATATCATCCTAGAAAATTCTGAAATATCATCATGGAGACTTTGCAAGAAAAATATTACTGGGGTGATAAATCTTCTACGCAAAAGTTTGTAATTGCTTCCCCAGCGGAGTCGCCAGAGATGTTAGCACCCAATCTGAACCTCAGGCTGAAAAAGGCCAAATCAGGGTAACAACTAAACCACGCTCAGCCTTGTAGCTAGCCCTACAAGGACAGGAGAGGGCTCTCTCCGTAGAATAGATATTCAATAAAATGGTAATGAACTGATTTTAGGCTAGGTATATAAATGGGAAAAAGAGTTTTGATGAATTACTGAAATTTCAGGGATGTATGGGACAAGAAGACAGTATGAACTGAGGAATTAAATCGGGATACAGAGTATTTCATAGGGCAAGATAGGCAGGAGGTTTAGAAATCAAGTCTAAATAAGATGAAATGGAAAGACTGTTGAGAAGCTGAAAAGGGCATAATAAATGAATCCTTTTCAAACAGAAGAAAATACACAGAGTATGAATGATTTCCCAAGGCAGAGCATATAAAATGGATTCTAAATTTCTAACTTGAAAACATTCAACTGGAGATGTTAATGAATGAATGGTGTAACACAAAAATGTACATATGAAACATAAAGGAGAAACATATGCTAAAACTCATACCACATGAATCCCATAAATTAGAGCTGCATCACTTTATTTAATTCCCTGCCAAACTGTACAACGGAGCACAGAGCTCACTGCCACACTATTCCCCTACTTCTGAGTTTTCAGACCTCAGAGCCTTTTCGCCTTGCAAATAATTAGAATTTACAATAAATAGACGAATTTTGCCAGAATACAAATCGATGGAAGGGGAGAAATCACAACTGAAGATAGAAGGCCAAAAGCCAACAGTCTCTTCGTAAAGGAAGAGCTGCATTACATCTGGCAAGTGAGAAGGCAAAAAATTGTAATGTAGATTTCTCTACAACGTAACTGAAGATGTGACTGTTACAATTTGGGTCTCGGCCTCTGGTTGTCGCTTTGCTTTCCATTATTCCTTTTAAATAACTGGCTTTTAATAAGATTCCATTGTAGTAAACTGGAATAAATTGAAATAATGCCTTTCGTGAAGGGAAATAGTGAATAATAAGGAAGGGAGAGGAGGCGGGACCAGCATCTTAATCGCAATCAGGATCGGGGAGCGGGAAAATATATACAAAATAAAAATTTCGATGCGGATGGATTAAACCATGGGAAGTCCTTTAACAAATGTAATAAAATGCGATTTTGGGACTTGCAAAGGGGAAAGGGCCTTTATATTATAATGGGGAGTAAGTGCTGTATCGTGGGCCCGGGGATAAAATCGCAATCGCAATATTGGAATTTGTGATGGGAATTTTGCGATGGGAATTTTGCGACGGGATTTTCGATGGGAATTTGCGATGATCGCACATCGCACATCGCAAATTCCACATCAACAAGACACTTGAATCTCTAAACTTGCGATCTTGCGATTTTGCGCTAAAGTGGTGGGGTATTGGTTGGAGAATTGTTTAAGGGGAGGGACTTTTTAATATGAAGTTTTTTATTATAAAGTCCAAAGACATGGAGGGGAAGTGGTTGGGTAATAAAATCGCATATTTTATTAAATGATTTACAATGCGATATTATAATCGGAAGGGGGAAGGAAGGGGTTTTTAAAGGGATTTGAACATAAAGTTAAAGGGGAGACATGGGAAATAGGTGGGGCTTAGGGAATAGAGGGCTTTTACTTCACTTAAGCACAAAATTCAATCCAGAAGGCAGTTTTGAGAGTGTAGTATACCGTTGGAAAGCTCTTTCTGAGCTCTTTCTGATGGATCTATTTTGAAGATGATTTGGTGCTGAAAATACTGTAGAAAACTTCTCTGAAGGTAGAGACATCACTTTGTGGAGATAACAGCTTCTGAATTGTGGCTGAAAGGCAAAGTATCATGTCTTCACCTCAAAACATGGTTTTGAGGTGAAGCTTGCATCAAACCAAACAAATGATATCTTTGATCTTCCTGGTTCTATGACTTTGTATTTATTGAATTCCTCGTGACTTCGCTGATCTTTATTTTCCACTTGACTCATTAATTTGGCCATGGCGAGGCCCTAGAGACTAATGAGACCCATCCTATGACTTACTAATATTATTTTGAGAATGAAAGTGACAAATGACTGAAGATCATAGGAAGGAAAATCAGCGAGTACCTCATGAGGGAAAACTGGTAACAAATTACTACCATCAATGAATCCATGACCTAACGGAATGGCGAAATTGATTATTATGGGACTCCTAATATGCAAATGAAAAAGAGAAATTTTGATCACTGATGGCAGTATGACTAGAGTGACACTAACAGGGAGACCAGTAATTCGGTGAATTAGCGCAACATCAATAGGGATGTGGTCCCGAATCCATAAGCTATCGTCATGGAGCAAGGTTAGCAGCTGGTGTACCAAGAGATCTGTAACATTGTAGTGGTAAAAATGTGGCATCCTTATCAGGTTCAATAGCCTAGAACCAACCAATTCACACACCCAATGCATAGGGACAACCTATACCCTGTCATCTTTCAATATTTGTTCCAAGTATACCTAAGGTGCCAGCTGGGGAAGGGCCTCATAGTTGGGCAAGTCATGATCGTCGAACTTCACCTCATGAAGCTTACCAAAGGGTTCGCCAATGACAGAGACCTCGCCTGGGGTTAGCGGCACCTTTAGGTCAGTGACCAGGCCATCGAGGTTCTTTGGTGTGCAGGTTGAGGGCCTGCGAGACCACACAAATGGTGGCAACCATTTAATTTGTTGAGTGACTTGAGCTTTTTCTTGATCAGATAAAGGGTAGTCTGCTGGTTTAGGTGAGCTGTCCAGGGCCACCCATTGCGGTGACTTCACATTGTGGGGAGAAGTGCAAGGTTTTACCCCAGCCCATTTTGTAGGCTTCCCTGACCCTTGTGCTTTCTCTTTACCTTTCTTCACTGCTGGAGGTGGCATGAAGATGACTACTTTAGCTTCTGATTCGACCTCTACTACCTCATCAGTTTTTGGCTTTGTTGAGGTTATTGTCTGCGAGGGCTTAGTAGGGTTGGTGGCCATCACTCTGGCGTGGAAAATGAATCCCAACCAATGGTGGATGCTATCAGAGGGGGTAGGTGGTTCAAACATGAAAGAAGTATAGTAGGCCCCAACTATCTTAAGGCATAATCCTGCAGAGCAAAAACAAGAAAAAATACATGGAACCTCTTCTGACTTATCCTTCCCCTTTTATAACCGTAGAGAGCCACTAACATTTGGGTGAACCTTAATTGAAGCTTACCATTAGATAAATGGTAAAAAAATTCCAGAAATCACTTCATTGAATGTTGACTGCCCTCTCCTTTCAACGACAACGTTAGCTTTTTACCCGATTTTACTGTTCTAATGGCTAGTTTTCGCACTTCCCGTGCCTCCAGCGCACCCTTGTGCTCCCAGCACACCTACTACACTTTGAACAGACACCTGTGCCTCCTACGCACCCCTCCAGGCTTCCAAATGTGTGGTCGTTTCCTGCGCGTACCCTGGTCGTACTCATCTTCTTTGGTGGGCATATATTGCCCTATACAGCTACTCTGGCCATATAGTCATTTGATCCGATACGGTTTGAGCTGGCTACCATTGACATAACCTGGTAGCATTGTAGGTTTTAACCTTGTACAAAAATTATTTGGAAACGAATCTTAAAAACATAAAATAAACAATAGCGAGAGCATAAAACATAAAACATATATACACAGAGATTTTCCCCTGGATCCCAAATCGGGACAACCAGCTTGAATTTTCATTATATTCCTTTTAGTGTTACAACACATATATATACATACCGAAGCATACATAAACCCCAATCCATTAACCCTGGATAAGAACATAACCATAGTTCCCTTGACCGGATCTACAAAATAGCAGGGGTTGAAAACCATCATGCCCCAAAACCATGTGCAAACCCATGCACAAAACCATGGGCAGGTCCGCCCACTGGAAAATAAGGACCAAATTTCTTTTCCTGGGCCGCTGCCCTGGACCCCAAACAGGTGGGGCTGCTTCCCCCCCTGTGACCCCCCTGCTGTGCCTGGCTCAACATACGGGGAGGCTATCGCCACCCCTGTGACCCCCTAGCACGTGACTAGTTGTGGAAAGAATATAACACATACCCAAAATTCTCCCACTTGTTTTTTTCTTTCTGCAAGGGACCATAGGAGAGCTGAGTTATTAGCCCAGCTTTGCAACACCCATTGTTTCTCTACAACAAGAGAGATTTTGAGTGCTCACAGACTTCGTTAATGCATCTGAAACATTCTTCAAAGTGTCAACCTTTACTAGAAACACCCTTTTAGCCTCAACCATATATCTCACAAAGTGATATTGAACATTAATGTGCTTTGTATTTGAATGATAAGTAGGGTTCTTAGCCAAGAAAATTGCACTTTGGCTATAACAGTATATCCTTATAGCTTGCTGCACCAACCCCATACTTGAACACAATATCTAAAACCAAACTTTTTCCTTGCTTGTATGGGTGGCTGCCATGTATTCTACCTCTGTAGTTGAAAGAGACAGTACAGACTATCTTTTACTCATCCAACTGACTGCACCTCCAAATAGGCTAAACACATACCCACTTTTACATATTCTTTGGTCCAGATCTCTAGCCCAGTCTACATAAAAAAAAACCACGAATTTCGAACACTCTTTCCAATCCTGGTCTTCGCTAGTAACACAAGCCATAGTCACTAGTGCCACGCAAATATCTGAAAACCTACTTCACTGTTGTCCAATGCTCCTTCCCTAGGTTTGTAATAAACCTGATCAATACTCCCACTGCATGTGCAATGTCTGGTCTAGTACAAAACATTGCATACATCAGGCTACCCACTACACTTGTATATGGGACACAGGACATATCCTCCTCTTCTTCTTGTGTCTTGGGACACTGTTCAGCAATCAACTTTACACCTACAGGAATCGGAACATTCACTGGTTTACTATCCTGCATATTGAACCTCTGTAATATAGTCTCGAAATACTTCCTCTAGTTTAACCAGAGCTTCCTCTTTGCCCGATCTCTCTTAATTTCCATGCCCAAAATATAGTTTTCAACACTAATATCCTTCATGTCGAATTTAGAGAACAGTTGTCTCTTCAAATCTTGGATAATTTCTTTGTCATTTCCAATCAAAAACATATAGTCCGCATAAAATCCCAAATAAATAACACGGTCACCAATTAATTTAAAATAAACATAATGATCCTCCTTGCTTTTAGTGAAGCCAAGTCCCTGTATATAGGTATCAAATTTATGATACCACATCCTTGGTGACTATTTTAACCCATACAGAGACTTCTTTAACCTGCATACCAGTTCTTTCTTCCCCTTCACCATAAAGCCTTCAGGTTGTTTCATGTAGATCTCCTCTTCCAGATCCCCGTGAAGAACTTTTGTCTTCACATCCATCTGTTCTACCTCAAAATCAAATGCAGCAGCAATAGATAAAAGTAATCTAATAGAATTAATTTTGGCAATAGGAGAAAAAATATCACCAAAATCAATTCCCGGCACCTGGGAATAACCTTTTGCTACCAACCTAGCTTTGTATTTCTCCACCTTGGCTTCTACATTCATCTTCTTCTTAAACACCCATTTGCTCCCAATGGGCTTCCTTCCATTCGGCAACTCCACCAGATCCCATGCCTCATTTTTATGCAATGATGCCATTTCATCAACCATGGCCTCCTTCCAGAGTTTTCCATGCTCTGAATCTATGGCCTCCCTGACGATTCTGGGATCATCATCTGTTATAGTTAAAGAAAAATTTGAATGGAAAGTAGCTGGACTATACCTTTCTGGTTGTCTTCTTTCCCAAACTGATCTTCTCACAGCTGGAGTTTGTGGCTCTCCCTATTATGAGTCTTATTTTGTTGTAGAGTCTGATTCATCCTCCTTTAGCTCAAACTCTATCTTTTCAGGTTCATTTGGTAGAAATTCATGTTTAACAACATCTTTCACCTCTCTAAACACCACATCTTGGTTGTACACAACCTTCCTTGTTTCCAGGTTCCAAAGCTTGTAACCCTTTAAACCATCCTTATACCCAATAAAGATGCACCTTTTAGATTTATTATCTAACTTGCTCTTTTTCTCCTTTGGAACATGTACATATGCATAACATCCAAATATCCTCAAATGTAAAAGAGAGGGTTTCTTACCAGTCCATACCTCATGTGTATTCTTATCTTCCAACGCTGATGAAGGTAATCTTTTAACCAAGTAACATGTAGTCTCCACTGCCTCTACCCATAATTCTTGTCCTAACCCAATACCATTGAGCATGCTTCTTGCCTTTTCCATCAGCGTTATGTTCATTCTTTTAGCAAATATGTTTTGTTGAGGTGTGTATGGAGTTGTCTTCTGCCATGCTATACCACACTTCTTACATAACTCTTCAATTTTCTTCTTGCATAACTCCCCACCATTATCTATCCTCAACACCTTTATCTTCTTCTCTCTCTGGTTTTCCACCAGACCCTTAAATTCTTTAATTATATCAAAGACTTCTGATTTATTCCCTAAGAGATATATCCATGTATTCCTTGAGAAGTCATCTATGAATGAAATATAGTACATAGACTTACCCAGTGATGGAACCGACACAGGTCCAAACACATCATTGTGCACAAGCTCTAATATATTATTTGCCCTCTTAGCACCAGAAGGAAAACTCACCCGATTCTACTTCCCATATACAAAATGTTCATAGAAATCGAAATCCAGAGAGCTATTAGACATACCTTCTACCATACCATTTCCATGCCATAACTGAAGGCCCTTCTCTCCAATATGTCCAAGCCTTTGATGCCATAGCATGATCTTTCTCCATAGACCACTAGTCTTTCCACTCCACTTTCGGGAACCACAGAACTATTGCACCCATCAATAATAGTGCTACCCTAAAGCTTGTACAGAGTTCCAATCCGAACTCCTCGCATTAATACCAGTGCTCCTTGAACCATCTTACAGGTATCTTTATCAAAGATTGTTTTTACACCTGCATCATCCATCTTTCTTACAGAAATCAGATTTCTGGCCAATGCAGGAATGTGCATAACACCAGGAAGTGTTTTAATCCTTCCACCTTGTAGCTTCAGCTTAAATTTTCCATGTGATATGACTCTGGCCTTCCTATCATCCCCTAAGAAGACATCACTTCCATCATATTTCTCATACTCGCAGAACCACTCCTTATGAGGAGTGAAGTGAAAGGATGCACCCGAGTCAATCAACCATGACTCATGTTATGCATGTGTATTTGAAGAAGAAGCCAAATAAACATCCCCACCTTCATCCAAGGTGGTTTTTTCCTTTGTAGAAGGAGCATCATCAGATCCCTTTCCTTTCTCAAGAGCTTTAGATCTGCAGTCCTTTTTGTAGTGCCTTTCCTTTCCACATTTCCAGCACACCTTTACAAAATTTCCAGGAGATTTAGATCTCGCTCTAGATTTAGATCTCCCACTCAAAACCTTATTCTTGTTTCTGTTCTAGGACCTTCCTAGTATAGATAAGGCATCTCCATTCTAACCCTCCATATTTCTTCATCTCATTTCCTCCTTCAATAAGGCTGAGACAATGCCATCAAAATTCAAGGTAGTTGTATTGCTACCTATTGCAATAACCAGACTGTCCCACAAGTCTGGTAGAGAACAGAACAAACTAATGCACTTATCTTCATCCGAGATTTTAATATCAACAGATGACAGCTGACTTACCATAGTATCGAAGGCATTCAGATGCACTGTCACTGAGTCTCCATCCTTCATCCTCAGGTTATACAACTTTTTCCATGGGAAAATTTGATTTACCAGAGACTTATATTGATACAAAGTCCCTAGCTTGTCCCATAAGGTCTTCACTGTAGCTTCCCCAGATATATTCAACAATATTGAATCTGAGACACACAAGCGTATTGTGCTCTTTGCCTTCCGATCTAGCTTCTTCCAGTCTTCATCTAACATTTCCATTGGATTAGTACTCGGATCTACCGTAATCCACTGATCTTTATCCACCAGCAGATCCTCCATCTTGAGCTTCCACAACTCAAAACTCTAACCATTAAATTTCTTGATCACTATCTTCCCGCCGCTCGCCATCTTCTTTTACCGCAAGAATTGATCCCATAGATCTCCCACTGAACAGGGTCTACCGTAGGCCTGAGAAAAAACCCCCTCAGCAGCAAAGGCATCCCCTTGAAGCCGAAACAAATCTGATACCAAATGTAGGTTTTAACCCTGTACAGAAATTATCTACAAACAAATCTTAAAAATAGAAAATAAACAATAGCGAGAGCATAAAACATAAAATAGATATACATAGAGATTTTCCCCTGGATCCCAAATTGGGACGACCAGCTTGATTTTTCATTATATTCCTTTTAGTGTTACAACACATATATATACATGTCGAAGCATACATAAACCCCAATGCATTAACCCTGGATTAGAACATAACCGTAGTTCCCTTGATCGAATCTACAAAATACCAGGGGCTGAAAACCATCATGCCCCAAAACCATGTGTAAACCCATGCACAAAACCATGGGCAAGTCTGCCCACCGAAAAATAAGGACCAAATTTTTTTTCCCGGGGCGCTGTCGCCCCCCCTGTGACCCCCCCGTGCATGACTAGTCTTGGAAAGAATATAACACATACCCAACAAGAATATCACCACTCAAGGTAATTGTCCTAACAGCTCCGCAATCCATGATTTCCTTAACTGTGTAGGGACCAAGCCAGTGTTGTCGAAACTTCCCTGGGTGTTTCGCAAACTAGCTATCATATAAAATGACCAATTCGTCCTTTGCGAATGTGTTTTGGCGAATATGTTGATCATTCCAAGCCTTATCATGGGCCTTTTGAACCTACTGATGGAAATTACCAATAAACCAATCTTCCTCCAAAGCCAAAAGCTGCGCTAAATGCTCCATGATGTTACATTCTGCCATGTTCGTAAATGTTGTGATACGTATACTAGGAACAATATACTCCATCGGCATAACGGCCTCCTCGCCATAGACCATCCTAAATGGGGTTTTTCCTGTTAGCCTCTTTCAAGTCATCTGATAGGCCTAAAGGACCGATGGGATGCGCATGTCCCGGTCACTATGATCGATGTTGTAGACCTTAGTCAATGCTTGCTCCAATATTTTGTTAAAAGCTTCGACCGCTCCATTTTCCTGTGGATGATACGGGGTGCTCTTCGCATGATGGATCTAGAACTCCTCATTCAAAGCTTGTATTGTTTCATTAACAAAGTGCATACCTCTATCACTAATAAGGATCTTTGGACATCTAAATCTGGTCAGAATATGCTCAAAGATGAAGTGTGCAGTAGCATCTACAGTACAATCCTTCACCTCTTGTGATTCGACCCACCCGATTACATAATCAGTGGCAGTAATTATGTAGCGCCTACCTGTCTTCTTCCCTGGTGGGTTGATTGGTCCCACAAAATCAATGGCCCATTTTTCAAAGGCTTGTAGAGCCATTTGCGATTGTAAAGGCATTTCGTCTCTTCGTGACGCCCTCCCTGTCCGCTAGCATGTATCGTAGGCTTTACAATATTTGTGAGAGTCACTATCTAGGGTAGGCCACCATAGCCAAGCCTGCAAGATCTTCTGTTTCGTTGCCTTGCCTGCGTAGTGACCTCCTGCTATGCCTTCGTGAGCTTCTGCCAAGATAGCATGCCTTTCATGCTCCAGAAAATATCTGCACAACACTTCATCAATTCCTAGTTTATATAAATGACCTGAGATAACGGTAAAATCCACCACCCAGGTAATCAACTCCTTCTTTTGTTGTACCAAATATTCTGTAGGGGCCATGCCTGTAGTTAGAAACTAGATGATATCAGTGACGTTTGCATCAACGACCTTAATGGCGAAAAAATACACATCAGGCAATCCTTCCTCCAATTTAGTGGGTTCTTTGCCTGTCTCAATTCGAGACAAGTGATCTGGCCTAGCATTCAACTTCTTTGGCTTGACTATGATTTCAAAATCGTATTCCTGAAATAGCAAAAACCACCTGCAAATTCCCCTCCCCCCCAACATAGGATTATTCACCAGGTACTTTAAAGCCAAATGATCTATAAACATCTTAAAGTGTCCTCCTAACAGATAGTGTTGATACTTTTGTAGTGCATAGACCATGGCCAACCCTTCCCTCTCCGCGGTGGCATAATTGTGCTCCACACTCAAGATTTTTGGACTATAAAATGCGATTGGGTGATCAATGTCTCTGGCGCCAAGCTACGGAAGTACCGCTCCCAGGGAAATCCTCGAAGCATCAACATGAACATGAAATACCTTCACCCAATCGGGAAAAATAAGAATAGGTGCATATACTATCTTTTCCTTCAGTATCTCAAAGCTCTTCTGGCACTCTTCATCCCAAAATAATGTAACAACTTTCTTAACCAGATTTTCCAGAGGTGCTATGATTAGCGCGTATCCCTGAATGAATTTTCTGTAGTAGCCCGTATGTCTAAGGATCGAACGTAGCTGTTTCTCAGTCACAGGAACTGCCAGATTGATGATAACTGCAATATTCACAGGGTCCACCATCAACCCCTGTTGGCAAACTATATGTCCGAGCAAGATTCTAAAAGGTACGCAGAAGATACAATTTTTGATATTCAGGTAAATCTGGTGTTTCCAGAAGGTGTCCAACATCATGCATAGGTTTGAAACGTATGTCTTTACTAAGTATAAGATAGTCCAATCATTGAAATATACTTCTTTAAAAATGTGGATGAATTCCTTGAACACTATGACCACTACCCACGAGAAGATAGCAGGGGCATTCTTGAGTCCAAACGGCATGACTGTATATTGGAAGGATCCCCATTTGGTGGTAAATGTAGTTTTGTTTCAATCTTCTGGTGCGATTCTGATCTGATGGTAGCCTGAGAACCTGTCAATGAATGAGTATGCTTCCTGGCCTCCTACACTATATAGGATCTCATCAGAGAATGGTGTCGGAAAGGGGTCATGGACGCAGGCGGCATTTGGCTTGCGTAAGTTCACAGATTCATATTTCTCCCTTTTTTTTCTTTTCCTGAACCACCATTGGACTTACCCAATCTGACTGCTCGACCAGCTTGATAATACCTGTGACGAGCATCTTATCGATTTCTTCCTTAACCTTCTGCTTCTACTTAGGGTTCAACTGATAAGGTCGCTGCTTTACAGGGCATGCATCTAGTTTCAGAGTGATGTGCATCACCCTTAAGTCCCCCGTGATCCATTTAAGCTCTTGAAACTTTTTTGGAAATAAGTCTTGATATTCTGTCAGCAGTTTTGCAATATTTCCTACTGTCTCATCATCCCAATAGTCCCCAATTTTAGCCAACTTGGGTTTCTCTTCCATACCAATGCTAACTTCTCGCAGCTTCAGAGGTTTCGTAACATCCATAGTGTGTTCCGGAGGTCCTACAACTGTGCTTTCCCCCTCTGATTCTGGGATTGAGACATTGCATGGATCTTCATCGCACTCTTCTATAGTGATATTGCGGTAGTTGAAAATATCCTGCATCTGCATTTTCCATGTGGGTATTTCGCCTATTGCGTAGGGGATGGATTCTCCAAATACAAAGGTATCGATATCCTGCAAATCTTCATCAAGCACCTCTGATCCTCCTGTTAACCTGAATGTCACCAAGAATTCATCCTTTAAGGTTTCCCACTGGTAGGTTCGATGATGTAGCTCCGCATCCAGGTACCATGCAGTGGGAATTGATCCCAAGGCATGAATAAACAAGTGAACCCATTTTTCTATAGTACGATCACACCATTTCTCCATCCAGGTGAAAAAATGTTCACGCGGATCCCCTAGGCCACGGAATATATTAACGCAGACGTCGGTTGGAGGCTCAAATCATAGGACCATAATATCCCGAAATTCCTCTCATTCCTGGAACACCTCCTTATGCGTGTCCCACCATATTGCAGGCGTTGTGCACAGAGCTAGGTTAAGGGCCCATAGCCTCCATTCCCTTGGAACCTCAGGTTCAAATTTTCACACAAATTCTCTTATACTATCGAATTCATCAAAGTAGGGTAGCTATCTTACCTCGAAGAATATGCAATGGAAGTCCTTGGTGATTCGCAGGCAGTGCAATGAAGAGACATCATGCAGCCATTTTTGATAATTTTCCATTTCCTCATTGGAGTCAGAGAAGAATTTGTTATCCCTTTCCCAGCAAAGCACACCATTGACCATAGGATTGATCCAGTCTTTGTCCCTCCTCTTCTTCCTCACACACTGGCTCTGTATACCTTTCTCCTTCTGCGGGGTCTAATGGTATGATCACTCGTGTTCCTT
Source organism: Pinus albicaulis (assembly GCA_034641835.2). Classification (NCBI taxonomy): domain Eukaryota; kingdom Viridiplantae; phylum Streptophyta; class Pinopsida; order Pinales; family Pinaceae; genus Pinus; species Pinus albicaulis. The sequence goes on from CM076572.1 coordinate 488,767,795, forward strand.
CACTTTCAAACACCATGCTTCTTTTCTTCAAATTGATAATACCGCCCATATCAATGGCCCAATCCAATCCTAGGAGTGTCAGGTAAGGGTCCACATCTTCTACAATCTGAATGACTTCAAAGTTAGCCCAGACCTTGACTCCTGCGATATCTACCATGATCTTTGATAATCTTCCTAAAGGGATGATCTTCTGCTGGTTGGAAATATGCAGCTGGATAGTGGACCATTCCAAATTAGGTTCTCCCATTCGTTGCCAATTCTACCTAGGTAGTACATTCACATCTGATCCCAAGTTTAGAATAACTTGATCCATCTCGTAATCACCGATTTGCGCGGTCAACCGCATCTCCCTACCAGTGCGTCTCTTATGCTTATATAGTTTGTGCACATCCTTAACTTCCATAGCTGGGGCTATCTTTTCTGGGCAGCTATCTATCAAGGCTTAGAGGTTTTCTATGGCCCATTTGTTACGTAGCAGCTTCATACATGCCTGCAAGAATGGTTTAACCTCATTATCTACTTTGAGGTTCGCAAGAGTTTGAGGAGTAGGTGCCTTAGCCTTATCAAATTATTGGCAAGCCGTGAAAAAGTTTTAGCTTTCATTCTATAAGTCCAAACCTTCTTGTTTGATGGATGCTTTACAGATAAGAGGCTACGTCTCATATTTCTCCGTAGCTCCTGCGGTGGCCATTCCACTGCGCATTATAACATTAATACGTGGTCCTTCATTTTGGGGTTTCGTCTTGACCCTTTGTACATTCTGCGTAGGTGTCTACTAATTCTCCTGCATCTTGGCTGTCAGAATCGGGCAATATTCAACCACATGATCCAGCTATCTATAGTGTCTGTAGGATTGTCTTGTAGGGTTCACGCAGTCCCTTACAAAGTGCCCTATTTCTCCACAGTTATATAAAATCATTTGTCCTCTTCCTCTACCCGTGCTTCCACCTCGACCCCCTCCCCTGCCCCTAGCTGGGGAGCCACCTATGCTCGAGGGGGATCTTAGCAAGGACAGATCCGACTGTACCCTATATATATTTCCTTGATCTATCATCAGATCATACATTCGACAGTTCTGTTCCTCATGTCCTATAGGTCTACAGAACCTACATCATTGTTTCTTTATTTCTGGGACATATGCGGTAAGGCGGGGGCAGTGGTTGGTATCGTACAGCCTAGCAACGCGACAATCATTGCACCAAATCACTAGTCCACTTGGTCCTACAACTTCCCTAGGTTCCAATAGACTGGGTCCCCCAGCCTGTATGTGGTTTTCTAGCAGAGGATAGTTATCCTTGGTGTGTCCATTCACACTACATCATATGCACCATCTTTCAGGGCTAGCCTCCATCCCTCGCTCCTTTCGTAGATTCTAGATCTCCATATGCATTTCTTCCAGCTGGCCTTATATCTGCTGCACTCCTAATTGGGTATCATCTCTTGGCGTAGCTTCGAGCTTCATCGCAATTTCCAAGGAATTTTCTTGTGATTCAATGGCTTGATTTCCCATTGGCATGCGCAAGTGGGGTAGCAGCATAGTGTTGATCAGCGGTTGTCATTGATGTCAACCCAAGCAGCACGAGGAGCTAACCCAATATTGCATGGGAATTTTGACCTACTAAATTAATATATTCTGGGTCAACAATTCTTTTGATGGTTTCTACTTGTCAAGATGTTTCCATTGATATATGGCATGCCATGTAATTCTTCATGGTTTGAGAGATATTCATGTTTGAAGTTTGTACCCCCAGTTAGTGGGCTAAAACCCCATGGGGTTGGGGCATGGGTCATTGAAAGTCATAATTAATATTTTTTAAGCTCCTAAATTCCCTCCCACGTTCACTTGTTGAAGCCCCTCTCAACTTAAGCATTTATATAAATTGTGATCTTCTTTTCCTCCTTAGGCAAGGGATTTTTCCATCTGAAATAGGTCATCATGGAATTTGCGCTCTAAATTTTTTTCTACCAAGGTTCAGAAGCTGAATTTTTATGAGGAGAAGTTGAAATCTTGAGGAAGCTTCTGTAAAAACTTTAGATCAAGGTGCACAATATTTTTGGAGATATGATCTGTGGAAGTCAGGTTTTTTGCAGGCTCCTGAAATTCATCTCAAAGAAGGGACCTTGGTAAATTCGTTATAGCTCTCTCTCTGAGTATCAGATTGGAATTTCATAAATATTGGTGGATAGTGCACAGTCTATAATTTTCTCTCTATCAATTTCAGGGCCAAATGAAGAAACAGTGACACGTGGCACATCGTACAGGTGCACTCTTCTGAAATAGTCCATAATTAAGGCATTGTGAGAGATTGGGTATAACTCTCTCTTGAAGAATCAAAATTGGGTCAGACCTGTGGCATTGGAAAGATGACTCAGAGGAATAATACAGGACCAAAAATTACATATTGAGGATCTGAAATAACAGATATACACCAGATTCAATATCGAGCTCCCAGAAGGCAAGAAAAAGCTAGATCATGTGTTGTCAAGGGTTGCAAAGGACTAGAATTTCTATGGAAGAAAAGCAAAGCAAGGCGCAGAAGAGGGTAGCATGACAAGAGCAGCAACCAAGGTGTATAACAGCAGCAAGAAGTTCATCATATGAAGTATTCAAGTGGGCATCATTGCATATAATCATTATAAAGGTATCATTGTACTTAGTCATTGTAAATACATTATTGTACAAATTGTACTAGTATATATCTACCAAGGGTTGAAGAGGAAGTGTTGGGAGGTCCAGCATCATCATTAGGTGGTTTTGTCAAAGTTGGAGTTATGGTCTAGTATATCTTCTTCTTCTACATCATTCTATATCATTGTAAAGTGGACCATTTTCCCTGGTACGGGAGTCCATTCTTCTTTTATTCTTCTATAGGGTGGTAGGGTGGTGCTAAGGTGAGTTGTAGCTCATTGGGTGTTGGGGCATCCGTTTAGTTGGCTACTGAAGAATCTCGGGCGTTGGAGCATCCATTCAGTGGGAGCTGGAGAAGAATGATTTTCTAGATTCTAGGAAGTTGGAGCTTTATTTTCAATTGGAGTTGAATATTAAAGAATTATTAGAAAAGCATTAGGTGGTTTTTGTCCCGGAGTGGGTTTCCACCTTAAAAACTGTGTGCATTTTTGTTCCTCTTGTTTTCTGCTATCATTGTACAAACACTGATAATAATTGAAGATTAACTAATGCTCTAATTGAAAGAAATACTGATTCACCCCCCCTCTCAGTATTTCCAACAATTGGTTTCAGAGCTTGGTTCCTTCAATAGTAGTTTAACAGCTGGAAGGAGGTCATGGAGTATACCAAGAATGGTGTACCTCTATTCAATGAAAATAATTATTCACTTTGGAAAGGAAGAATGGAGGTCTATCTCTTGGCGCAAGGTTACGAAGTATGGGACACTGTTCAAAATGGATTTACATCAACCGCGGATGAACAAGGTAAGAAGAATTTGGTAAATGATGCAAAAGCAAAGAATATTATTATCAGTGGACTTATTGAATCTGCTTATCATAAGGTGTTGGGTTGTAAAACTGCCAAAAATGTATGGGACAAGCTTGAGAATATATATGCAGGTGACTCAAATGTCAAAGAAGCAAAGATTCAAATCTATAGAGAAAAATTTGAGCAACTTAGAATGAAAGAAGATTGCAACATTGCTGCATACTTCCAATACATTGATGAAATAACCAATACTCTGGAAGGATTGGGAGAGCCAGTTGATGAGAAGACTATTATATGGAAGATTCTTAGAATGTTACCAGGGAGATTCAACCCAAAGGTATTGGTCTTAGAAGACAGTGAAAATCTGGACAAACTTAGCAAGGAAGAATTACATGGAGTTCTCATAGCATATGAAATGAGACTTTATGAAGAAAAGGGTACTTCAAATCTATAAACTGCATTCGTTCCGTCTAAGCAAACCAATAAGTACAAACAACATTCAATTTAAATGACATGCACCTGCAAGTGTGAAGAAAAGGGAGATGATGGAGAAGGTCTTTCAGATGAAGAATATGCTTAATTTACGATAAAAACTAAAACCTGGCAAGGGAAAATTCAAAGGTAAACTTCCATTGATATGTTTCGGTTGTGGTGAGGTTGGGTATTTCGGAGCAAAATGTTCAAACAAAAGTGATGGAAACTCAAAAGGAATGAAAGGCTTTAAGAAATTCAACAAGCAAGGAAAAAATAAAGGATCGAAAAGGAACTTTCTCTCTAAAGAAGATAGCTCATCATCTCATGAAGAAAGTGACAGCAAAGAAGAAGCCAATGAGAAATTATTGTTTATGGCCAAGCACAATAAACAAGAATTATCAAACAATGAAGAAGAAGGGTTGACCATAGAAGAATTTTATGAGGAGGTAATCAAGCTTATAAAAGAGCTCAATGTTGAGAAGTTCTATTCCAATACTCTTGAAGAACAAGTTCAAGGTCTCAAAATTGAGGTTGAAGAACACAAATGTATTGAAGATTCACTTCAAAAGAAGTTGGAAGAAAGCAACCAAGAAAGGGAAACATTAGAAGCCAGAGTAGTCTCGCTGCGTAAGGAAGTGAAGAAGGGAAAAACTGTCCAAAACTATGCCAACAACTCAAGGGCATTGGAAGAACTCATCAATAATCAACGATCTTACAACGACAGAACTGGCCTTGGTTACAAAGAAGAAGAAGCAGGACTTTCTACAACAAAATACAATGAGCCTATGAGATATGACATACATGAAGACTTCATTGGACAAGATTCGCAAGCACACCCTTGGAAGACGATTCCTCGTCAAAGATTTTCATCCAAGTACCAACATATTTTTTATGGCTATTGTTATTCATGTGGAAAATTTGGTCATAAAGCTGTAGAATGTCGCACATACCATAAGAAGCAATACAATTCCAAGAGATTCTTCAAATATGAACCTCCCAAGGCTCAAAAAAACATCAATAGATTTGAACATTTAAGAAATAACATGGAATGTTACAAATTTCAGAAGTTTGGACACATAGCCAGAGACTGCAGACTTGAAAATCCTCCAAAAGAATCTTCGAAGCCACAGAATGAATGAACATGGAAGAAGAAGAAGACTGATAATTGTGCTCTCACTCTCAAGGCTCAAAAAAATAAAGATGTGTGGTATGTTGACAATGGTTTCTCAATGCATATGACTGGAGATAGAAGGAAATTTGTATCTTTGAAAGAGAAGAAGGATGGAACCATATCCTTTGGAAATGATGGATCTTCAAATGTTATAGGATTAGGTACCGTCACTCTCGGAAGAAAAGATGTTATAGCCAAGAATGTTCTATTGGTTGAAAACATGAATCACAATCTGCTCAGTGTTGGAAAAATGTGTGATCAAGGACATACAATGCTATTCAACTCCAAAAAATGTGAAATCAGGAAAGGAAGGTATGGTAAAATTGTGGCTACAGCAAGTCAAGCTCCAAATGACATATATGTTTTGAATGAAGCAACTAAAGCATGTCTACTAGCTAAAGAAGATGAAAGCTGGTTATGGCACAAACAAATGGGTCACATAGACTTTGACAATCTTGTCAGGATAAGCAAAAAGGAAGCAGTATGAGAAATGTCAAAAATCTCAAAACCTTCCAACACACTATGTGAGGCATGTCGGCATGGCAAGTAGAAAAAAGTCTAATTCAAAACAAAAGAACACTTTGTGTCACATCCATTGGAATTGATACATACTGATCTATGTGGTCCTGTGAGAACAAAAGGCTTAGACAGAGAATTATATTTCATGTTAATGAGAGATGACTATACCAGGATGACAACCATCAGTTTCCTAAAGAAAAAATCTGAAGCATTTGAGTGCTTTAAGATCTAAAAGGAGTTGGTTGAAAATGAAAATGATTTGAAAATAAAGTGTTTAAGATCAGATAATGGTGGGGAATTCACTTCCAAATTATTTCAGCAATACTGTGATGAAAATGGAATAAAAAGGAAATTTTCAATAGCACGAACACCTCAGAAAAATGGAGTTGTTGAAAGAAAGAATAGAACTGTACAGGAAATGGGTAGAACAATGTTGAAGGAATCGAAATTGGATGACAAATTTCGGGTTCAAGCAATTGATACGACAGTCTTCATTATCAACCAAAGTCTTCTCAGAAATAATTGCAACAAGACTCCATATGAATTATGGAAAGGAAAACAAGCTAATGTAAAATATTTCAGAATCTTCGGAAGCAAATGTTATATCAAAAGAGAAGATAAAAATTTAGGTAAGTTTGAATCACGTGTTGATGAAGGTATCTTTGTTGGTTACTCACGCAAAAGAAAGGCCTATAAATGCTATAATCTAAGATGAAAATAGATAGTGGAGATAATAAATGTTACATTTGATGAAGATGGTGTTCTAGCGAGTAATGACGGGGATCTAGAATATTTTAAACTTGAGAGAGAGGCTGAAAAAGACACAGATAAAATTGTAGAACAAGAAGCAACTATCAACGAGGAAGAAGTAAACAATGATCATCAAGATATACCAGAAAAACAACAAGAAGCTCCTCCAAGGAGAACAAAAGAGTGGATTCAAAAGAACCATCCATCAAATCAAATCATTGGTGACATAAATGAAGGTTGATAGGTTCGTTCATCACAACAAGCTCACGTTGATTTTCTAGCAACCTTTGAGCCTAGTAGTTTTGAGGAAGCCAACTAGAATGAACATTGGGTAGCAGCTATGAATGAAGAATTGGATCAAATTGAGAAGAATAACACCTGGGAATTAGTTCCACGATCAAAAGATAAAAATTTCATTGGGACTAAATGGCTGTTCAGGAACAAATTGAATGAAGATGTGCAAGTTACTAGAAACAAAGAAAGATTGGTTTGCAAAGGCTATGCACAAGTGGAATGAGTTGATTTCGACAAAACATTTGCACCATTTTCCAGAATGAAAGCCATCTGAATGTTTCTCGCCTATGCATGTTCAAGAAAAATCAAAGTCTACCAAATGGATGTTAAGTCAGCATTTCTGAATGGAGAATTAGAAGAATAAGTTTACATCAAACAACCTGAAGTTTTTCTACTATCAGAAAAAGAAGACTATGTCTGCAGGTTAAAGAAGGCTCTATATGGTCTCAATCAGGCTCCTAGAGTATGGTACGCTCGTCTTGATGGATATATACATCAAAAAGGGTTCAAGAAAGGTACTGTTGATAGCAATCTTTATGTACAAATAGATAAAGATAATTTAACAATCGTTGAGGTATATGTGGATGATATAATATTTGGTAGCAATTATGATCGACTAAGAAATTTTCTACAAAGATGAAAAGTGAGTTTGAGATGTCTTTACTTGGTGAGCTGAAATACTTCTTAGGGCTTCAAATATCTCAGAAAGAGAAAGGAATATTTATATTTCAAGCCAAGTACATCAAGGAAATGCTCAAGAAATTCAAAATGGAAGATTGCAAACCTGTCCTTTCTCCGATGGTAACAGGTTGCAAATTGAGCACAAACGACTCATCTAAGGATGTGGATCAGAGGTTGTATAGATCTATGATTGGTATTCTTGTATATGTAACACCCTCTCGGACAGATGTTATGCAAGTAGTTGGACAAGTAGCAAGATTCCAAGCAGCACCAAAAGAATCACATATTATTGCCATCAAAAGAATTCTTTGATATCTAAAGGGCACAAAAGAATATGGCTTGTGGTATCCCAAGGGTAACAATATCATTATTCAAGCCTTTACAGATGCAGATTGGTTAGGAAGCGTTGATGATCGTAAGAGTACTAGTGGAGAAACATTCTATCTAGGTGGTTGTCTCGTATCATGGTTGAGAAAAAAGAAAACTTCAATCTCGTTATCTACAGCGAAAGCAGAATACATTGCAGCAACATCATGTTGTACTCAAGTCCTTTGGATGAAACAAAATTTGCAAGATCTTCAAGTATAATTCAATGAGCCTATTCCCATATTCTGTGACAACACTAGTGCCATCAACATCTCCAAGAATCCTGTCATGCATTCAAAAACAAAACACATTCCGATCAAATATCATTTTGATAGAGAACAAGTCGCTGAAAAGAATATCAAACTTGAGTATGTTCGTACAAAAGAACAAATTGCTGATAGCTTCACTAAACCTTTACCTCGTGAAGCATTTGAATATCTTCATCAAAAGCTTTGGATTCTCCCAAGTTCTCATTAGATTACAGGTTTGCAGGATGATTGTGTGTCATGGGGAGAGGAAGTGTGTGCAGGTCCACAGGATGGTTGTGTTTCAGGGGGAGTTACCCTTTTCCATTGATGTCAAAGGGGGAGAGAATGTTGTAGGTAGAGGTGTCATGATCGCAGGGGGGAGTACTTGTGTTGCCATCAATGCCAACGGGGGATATTGTTGATCAGCGGTTGTCATTGACGTAAACCCAAGCAACACCAGGGGCTAACCCAATATTGCATGAGAATTTTGACCTACCAAATTAATATATTCTGGGACAATAATTCTTTTTATGGTTTCTACTTGTCAATATTTTTTTGTTGATATATGGCACGCCATGTAATTCTTCACGGTTTGAGAGATATTCATGTTTGAAGTTTGTACCCACAGTTAGTGGGCTAAAACCCCATGGGGTTGGGGCATGGGTCATTGAAAAGTCATAATTAATATTTTTTAAGCTCCTAAAATCCCTCCCACGTTCACTTGTTCAAGCCCCACCCAAATTAAGCATTTATATAAATTGTGATCTTATTTTCCTCCTTAGGAAAGGGATTTCGCCATCTGAAATAGGTCATCGTGGAATTTGTGATCTAAATTTTTTTCTACGAAGGTTCAGAATCTGAAATTTTTATGAGGCAAAGCCAAAATCCTGAGGAAGCTGCTATAAAAATTTTAGATCAAGGTGGGAAACATTTTTTGAGATATGATCTGTGGAAGTCAGGGTTTTTGCAGGCTCCTGAAATTCATCTCAAAGAAGTGACCTTGGTAGATTCGTTATAACTCTCTATGAGTATCGGATTGGAATTCCATAAAAAGTGGCAGATATTGCACAGTATTTAGTTTTCTCTCTATCAATTTCAAATCCAAATGAAGAAACAGTGACACGTGGGACATCGTACAAGTGCACTCTGCTGAAACAGTCCATAATTAGGGCAGTGTGAGAGATTGGGTATAAATATCTCTTGAAGAATCCAAATTCGGTCAGACCTATGGAATTGGAAAGACGACTCAGAGGAATAATATAGAACTGAGAATCAGATATTGAGGATCTGAAATAACATATATACACCAGATTCAATATCTAGCTCCTAGAAGGCAAGAAAAAGCTAGATCATATGTTGTCAAGGGTTGTAAAGGACCGGAATTTCTATGGAAGCAAAGAAAAGCAAGGTGTAGAAGAGGGTAGAATGACAAGAGAGGCAACCAAGGTGCATAACAACAGCAAGAAGTTCATCATATGAAGTATTCAAGTGGGCAGCACTGCATACAATCATTGTAAAGGTATCATTGTACTTAGTCATTGTAAATACATTATTGTACAAATTGTACTAGTATCTATTTGCCAAGGGTCGAAGAGGTAGTGTTGGGAGGTCCAGGATCATCATTAGGTGGTTGTGTCAAAGCTAGGGTTATGGTCTATTATATCTTCTTCTTATACATCATTCTATATCATTGTAAAGTGGACCATTTTCCCTAGCATGGGATTCCATTCTTCTTTTATTCTTCTATAGGGTGGTAGGGTGGTGTTAGGGTGAGTTGTAGCTCTTTGGGTGTTGGGGCATCTGTTTAGTTGACTATTGAAGAATCTCGAGTGTTGGAGCGTCCATCCAGTGGGAGCTGGAGAAGAATGATTTTCTAGATTCTACAAAGTTAGAGCTTTATTTTCAATTGGAGTTGAATATTAAAGAATTATTAGAAAAGAATTAGGTGGTTTTTGTCTTGGAGTGGGTTTCCACCTTCAAAACTAGGTGCATTTGTGTTCCTCTTGTTTTTTGCTATCATTGTACAAACATTGAAAATAGTCGAAGATTAACTAATGCTCTAATTGAAAGGACTAATGATTCACCCCCCCCCCCTCTCAGTATTTCGAACACATAGCAATGAACCACTCTATGTGCTATCTGTCATCGTACAGAAACATTCCTTCTCTAATTACCTTCTTTAACTATTGGACAACCTCCCATACAGAATCGGATGGTCCTTGCTTGAAATCCTTCATATCGTTCATTATCTGTGAGTAGGACTTGGGATTTTTGAACTGTTGTTTCAAAGCATTCTTAATCTCATCAATGGTTGCATTTTCATGCTAGTTGATGTATCCCATATACCAAGCTAAGGCCCTTCCTTCAAAGGCAAGGGATATCTGTGCTCTTTTTCCCACATCACTAGCTACATTCTGTGCAGTCCATGTTGATCCTATGATGAACCAAAACGATCCATATCTTCATCTCTTACACCCTTGAAGGTGGGTAGCTTCATGTGCGAGGCCATATCGTCTTCTGGTGGTGGAGGGGGAGAGTTATTACCCCTATGAGGGTTCGATGGTGGCGTAGACAGAGAGCTATGCACAAAAAAATTTCTTAGTGGACTGTAGAGAGATCGATCTCCTTCTTGATTAGTTCTGTAATACTTACCATTGCACATTGTTCCCTCACTTTGATCAGAGCTCATTCACTCTGTCTGGCTGCACAGAATGATTTTTTTGCACAGTAATACCTTAATCAGCAATGGTAAGGTTTTCAAAATCTTACCCTGGAAACCCTTAAATAACCTTCGCTCTACTTCAAAATAGGAGTTGAATTGATCGATGGCAAACTCTGTCACATACCCTCCTAGCACACTGTCCACCCAATGATCTACTGTATGAGTGATGGTGTTTTGAGTCTTCTCTAACTGCTGAATCATCTCTGGGGTCCACTGTGTGACCCGTTCGTCCTTCCAACACTTCTGGAAATCTACAAGCCTTGCAAGCCACTCTTGAAGCTCGGTCACAAATGTCAGAAAGAAAATTTCATAGATTTCTGTGAAAATGTACTTATTCTTCCACTTTTCCGCCATCAGCCTTGTGCTGCAATTTTATTTTATCGAAAATTCCTGAATTTTTTTTCGAACCACTCAATTTATTTCTTCTCAGGTTTCCAATATTCTCTTGGCATTACCCAGTTTCTCTCTCAAAATTCTCCCAGTCCTAGAAACGGAATGATTTGTTGTCTCAAGGGGTTCGGATCTAGGTTCGGAGGTTAAGGTTTGCAAACAAACCCCTATACTACTGGCCCTTTCGTCAATGACCTGCTTGCGCAAGCCAAAGTCTCACCCGAAGCAGTATGGGAGGGTGCTAGAACCAGGTTTCTACACCCTGAGAGAGAGAAGGTAAGTCAAGCAGAGCTGCGTTCCTAGCTTATCAGCTTTTCATTTAATAGATCTAGTTACATACTTATATCGCAGAGCTCATACCTACTAATTACCTTTGCATCCACGTGCGTGATACCAACCTATCAGTAAAGAAACTATAATCACAGTAATCAAAAGATCAAAGAGTCGTATAACAGGAACAAGGATACTCTCATAGCTATAAACAGATCTATTCACATGTTCGCTAATCATTATAGTCCATAGTTAATAGAGATACTATCAGTCGTAGGTCTAATCATCACCTTCGCATCAGCAATATCACATGTAATATCATAAACGCATGAACAATATATCACAGGAATACTCCATATTATAACAAAGAAAAATTCACAGTTACAACGGATAACCAACAGTAAGTGTAACAAATCCAATAGTTCGCATCAACGGTAATACATAACACAGAGATACTCTAACCAGATTTGCATATATTAGTATCCAAAACCCAATACAATCCAACATAGCTTGTGCACACAGCTAGTAGGGTTTGCACACAACAGAAATGAGGATCTCTGCGCACACAGCCAACAGGAGTCCTTACCCTAGCAACCCAAACAGATCTAAAAATTTGTAACTATCATCAATCTCTATTATTTTTCTCCCTGTGACTCAAAAAGTTTTATCTATTTATACCGATTTATATCCTACACATCCAATGGTTCGAAAACCATGGTTTTAAGACTCTTGGTATACCCTTTACCTGTTACAATGCATTAGGGGCTTTGACCCACCCCAAAACCCCTACGTTAGACTAATTAAGACCCAAATATACAAGATTTATACAAAATTCACAGCTTTTAGAGGACCCTATTGCAACAGGAGGTGTGGCAAGCTATGGAGTTTCCCTTCACATACACCTCTCTGCTTATTGAATTTATGAACTCTGCCCTTGACAAAGGATTATTGTAAATTTTAAGTCTGTTACCATTGACAAGAAAGGAGATTCCTTCCTCATCTATGGTTCTGATTTGAACTGTGTCATTATCAAAACATTTTTCCACTATGTAAGGTCCCAACCATCTTGTCATCAGCTTTCCTTTGAACTCTTTAAACCTTGAATCATACAACAACACCCAATCTCATTTTTTGAAGGTTTTTATTTGATATTCGTGTCATGCCAAACCTTCCTTTGTAGTTGAACTGCCTCCGTGTGAAAAAATGATTGCATTTTGAAATCATCCAATCCATTAGTTGCAACAACCTCCCTTTTGTAGCATTTTATGGATCTAGATTTAATTCATCTTCCACTCTTAAGGTATTGAATTCAAACTCAACTAAAAGTAGAGCCTTCTTACCATAGACTAGTTCATAAGGAGTGAATCATGTTGTTGTCTTCCAAGTAGTGTTGTAGGCCCAAGTATCTTCTACCAATCTGTCTACCCAATCTTTTCTGTTGTTGCTCACAACCTTGGTGAGGATATTGTCTAAAAAATTTTTAGTTACCTCTACTTGGCCATTTGCCTGAGGGTTATATGAAGTATAAGTTCTATTCTTAATCTTGTGCTTCCTCAAAATATTCTCAATGAGGTGAGAGGTGAATTGTGCTCCCTGATCAATGACTATTTCTCTGGGGTTTTGACACATTCTCCTTAGTTTCTACCTTCACTGCTTTTTTTTCAAACCACTTTGTCAGGTAATCAGTGCAGACTATGATATACTTATTTTTTTTGTATGGTGGATCGATAGGTCCAAAAAATTCCATGCCCCACTTATGAAATGGCTCAAGGGCCACCTGAGGGTGTAAAGACATTTCATCCCTTTCTGTGGGTTTCCCCATCCTCTGGCACTGGTCACACCTGTTAGGTATCTGTAATAAGCAAGATTGGAAAAATTCAGATCACAGAGTTAACATCATTTTAACCAACTTTGGGATTCTAGGATCTAGCCCTCCTAAATCCGGAGAGGGATCTCTCCAATGTGTACAAAGATGGATTTGTCTTTGAAAGCTTAATTTATTGATATTAGGCTAGTTATGAGGTCCAAGGATTTTGTTTTGTTTTGGATGGTTGAACATGATTTATGTTTGAGGCGAAAAGATCTGTATGCAAATAGGTTCAGAGGTGAGAAGTTGCAAGCAACAAGAGTAAGCTTCGATCAAGATGAAAGATGGTAGCAGGTTTTCAGTCCATTGGGCTATGGAGTCATAAGGGGGTTTAATTGAAACAATCCAGTTCAAGAGTGGTGTATGGGGCAAGTCATCTATGCCTCAAGATCTCTTTAAGGTTTGATTTATGGAATGGAGTGATACATTAAGAAGGGGAAAATAAACAGATGCAGAACAAAGAGCAGCCCAGGATCTGGTAAGTACTTTGAAACTAGCCAGCCTTTTGACCAGGCACTTAAGAAAGACATGAAAGAAAACTAGGATCTGGTAAGTACTTTGAAACTAGCCAGCCTTTGATACACTTCCAATAGAAAACACATAAAAAACAAAGGGAAACTTGAGGGCAACCTTTGGAGTAGAAACTAGCAGGCCGGGCTCACCACAAATCCTCTCTTAGCTCTCCTTTACTTGGTTACACCCAAGACAATCACAAAGATAACACAAAATGGCCTAAGATCTGATAAGTACTTTGAAACTAGTCAGCTTTTGACACATTCCAAGGGAAACATTCAGATAATCATGCAGACAAGTCTAGGACCAGGGCTAACCATATCTTCCTTCAGTTTATCTTCACACAACATATACTGAAAATAACATTCAAAAACAATATCCAACTAAGGCAATAAGACGAGGGAACGCCAGCATTCTTATGCCTAAACTGAATTAAATCATTTTCAAATAACACAGTGGAAATAAAACATTTAAATAAATATTTCTCAGCCAGAGAAGATTACTGGTATACAGCAGGTCCTAACCCTATTTAAACTGTTCTTTATAGTGGAAAATGAAACAAAATGAAAACAGAAATAAAACAACAAGTTACAATGAGAATAACAACACCGTCAACATAGATCAGGATCCCATAAATCAGCTTGTATTGATGCTCCAAACCGATTACAATCCTCAAGTCCAGTGTTTAATTCATATTTCCTTCACAACCTAAATTATCTGCTACAAGCAGAGCTCCAAGAGCCAGTGAAAGCACTATTTACAATTAGGAGTCTTCAACTCAGTTACATAGAATGCTTCAGCAATTACATTGACAACCAACCCCTCACTCATCTTCTACTGAAGTATTTATAGAAGAATGAGGAGGTGAGATCTGATAAAAGATCTCAAAATCAATTAATACATACATTAATGTCTTTTTGGCCTTTGAGGGGCTCAACGAAGAAACTGTACAGATGTTTCGCTATATTAAATGATTCATGCTTATGATTTTAGCTCAGTGGGAGCTTTGTTGACCTTTTGAGGATTTGTGTACAATTAGGGTTACTCTGCGGACATCAGTTAATAAATTCCATGTCAAAAGTAACTTATTTGGCTGTTTCGAGGCAAAATATCTGATCCTGCTCCATAAATTCGGGTCCTGATTGAGTGTTTTGAGGCAATAGGTGGTGCTGTGGTGGTTGAGGAATCAATTTTCCTCAGATATGGAGGTGGAGGCATCCTGTCTGATGAACGCTTTTTAGGTTTCCATTTCAAACTGTGTTTTGAGTCGGGGATTAGGCTTTTGATAACTGTCTTAGCTGTAATCCCCACTCATCTGATCATTAACTCTTTGACCTGGTCCATGTTTGGCCTTCTGCAATCTGATACTTTTTCTATATGATTTCATTGCTGTTTTCCAGGTTCAACAAGGGCGCATGGCAGCGGAGGTTCATGAAACCTCGTTGACACAAAGTTCTGCACCCTGTGGAGAATTTCTCTGAGGCATTCGAAAGGCAGAGGATCGTCATCCTCATCCCACGGAATTTCTCCATTGAGATCGGAAAAAACCTTAAACCTGCAAAAAACAAACGAAATTATAAAATCCTGCGTTTATATGGAAATCTGCATCGGAAGGTGTGCAGGGGAGTGGGGTGATCGGAGCCGTTGATCGCACAGTGATCAACGGTCAGGGGCGAGTGGAAAAATCAGCGACCGAGATGCATTCACTGTGCAATGGAATCAGGAAATTGAATGGGGACCGTCGATCTGCAGAGATCGACGGGGGAGATTGATTTCCCACTGCGCGACGGCTTGGTTATCGAGTGGGTGCTTTGGTTAAAGGTCGGGCATCTTGGGCGATCATCAACCGTTGGATCAGCGGGGCCTGATCGGATGACTATCGTTGATTCCGCTGGGCGGTCATGGCCCGATGGATAATGCGCGGGGGACTGACTTTATGTGGCGGTTTTGAAACAGGGTGAAGGACACGCGTCAGGCGGTGTGTGGAATCGCTGGGCCTCGGGCCAAAACAGCTTTTGCCCGAAAAGTGGTGCGGAATAAACCGCGGTTTTGGAAAACATCACGGGGAATGGCGGGGTCCACAAGGTAAGTTGCACTCCTCGCCGTCCGATCTGAGGAGCAGATCGACGGTTGAGATCATTCCATAAATTTCACGGGCGGAAAACTTTGGAATTTAATTAAAACCCGATTTTCAAAGGTTTATTATGTTTTGGGTGGAGAAAAATGAAAAAGCGCCCGATAGGTTTAGCCATGGGTTCTGGCGCTCGGGCACATGGAGGAAAAGAGGTAGGGGGCTTAGCCTGAGGGGCTTAAGACCAACGCATAGAAAACAAAAGCATATTTTTAATGGTTTTCAAAGGGAAAATGAAGGCTTCCGAGGCTGGGCAGTGGTTTAACCTATAAAATGATTTAATGAAATGAAAGGGAGAAACATGAAATTGTGGGGTTTTCATGGAAATGAGAATAGAAAATGAGGTTAGTAGAAAGAATAGAAAAGGGAAAGGATCCTTTGGCATAAGAAGGAAGATCCAATGCGGATTTTTATAGGGATTTTCGAGGCTTTGAAGGTATGAAACAACAATACATAGTAGATAGTGGACAAGCCTGAGCTTTATAGAGAAAGAGACTTCAAGACACAACAATTTTTTAGAGATGAAATTTGTTCCTTGGAGGCTCCCAAAAGTTTTTAGCCACCTTTTGGTATAACAAAATATTATGGGTGGCTAACAGTGGCTCCACATGGGGATGGTGCCTTCCTGAAGGCATCAAGAATTCAGACTTGATTCTTCCGGGATGCTGACTTGTGCCTGATCCTTTGGATTGCTTTCTTTTGCTGGATGATTTTTCTCTACTTCTGAAAAATAGGGTCAATCATGGAAGATAAATGGACTTCATCAATACAACTTTCTACCTACCCAATCCTACTGATCTAACATTTTTTCTTCACCAGAGTGCACTTGGATTGGAAAACTCTTTTCATAACATTTTATTCTTTTAAAAGCATAAAAACTAATCTAATTCTACTTCTTATCTCTCCCTGAACTCAGAATAGATAGTTGAGCTCAGATCCTTCTCTACCTAATCTACTGTCTGTTGGGATTAAACTGTCCAACAGACTTTCATTCTCTAAATTCTAAAACAGAAATTGAACAACAGCTAAGTCAAGGTTAAGTTGTTTGACTTGATGTTATCTATGGCATAAATACAAACTGCACATAGATTATTATTTGTAGAAAATTAAAATCAAAATGGAAGGCTTAAGATTTGAAAGTCTCTCATCATGTCCTTCTCTTTTCTTCACAGCTCTGTTTTTGCTTTTGTTTGAGCTGTCTCTTCCTTGTTCTCTGATTCATATTTTAAGCTGATTTGAACCAGATCTTGATATTTCTTTGAATCAGAATTTAACATAGATTTGAGTCATTTCCTTTGGAAACTTTGGTTCAGATTTTGAGTTTGTTTGAACCTCAATTTCTATCCTAATCTATCTACTGATAAGCCAAGATTAAATAGTTTGGCTAATCGAATTCACTATCCTATCAGCAGAAAAATTTAAAGCTAATTAGCCAAGATTAAATAGTTTGACTAATTAGAAGTGTGTTTTGAGGAGTGGCATTTAAGCTTGCACACTTTGAGATTTATTTCTCTTTTTGGCATGGGGCTATGCCTTCCTTGTTTTCCCTCTGCCCTCTTTTCATTTTCTTTGTTTTTGTATTTTTGATTTCTTATAACTTGGATGCAATGGTGGATGAAATATTTAGAATGGAAAAAGAAAAAGGAAGGCTTTAAAACATATCATGAATCAAGAGAAGTAATGCTTGAGCATCTTGCCATTGACAGGACCCCCAAACAATTCTGTTCCATCCAACGCTCGTAAGAAAAATTCATTATTACCAGCAACTGAATGAACAGAGTAAGGGCCAAGCCACAGGTTGCCAAATTTTCCATGCTTGCCCTTTTCTTCCCTCCTTGAATCCCACTTCAAAATTTTGTCCCCAATCTTGAAATTGCTGGCCTTTTTTCTTCTATCAAATATCTTCTTGATACTGTCTTGTTTCTGTAATGCTTTGTTATACACTTCTTCCCTGATTTGCTGAAGATGAATGGTCTGATTTATTCTTCTGGTCATGTCATTTTCTTATGTCTGCAGTTCTTGGATCAAATTCATAACTGGTACACCAAGGTTGTTAGGAAAAATTGCATCTGTACCATACACAAGCTGAAAAGGTGACATACCAATAGATTTCTTCAAAGTTAATCTATCAGCCCAAAGAGCATGGATCAGCTTTATGTGCCAAGACTTTTTATTGTCCTCCAACAGTTTCTTGATTATGTTCACTAAGCTTTTGTTGGAAGATTCTGCAAGTCCATTACCTTGGGGGTAATAGGCTGTGGAGTGTCCCAATGTTATCTGATACTTGTGACAGAATTCAACCATTTTCTTTGATCCAAATGCTGCTGCATTATCTGTGATGATATTGGCGGGACAGCCAAATCTGGAGAGAATGTTAGTCTCCATGAATTTTATGATAACTGAATCATTGGCCTGCCTACACGGGATGGCTTCTATCCACTTAGTGAAATAGTCTATGGCCGTAAGAATCCACCTATGCTAAGCATAAGATGGTGGATGGATTTCTCCTATGAAGTCGAGTCCCCACTATTGAAAAGGGGATTCAACAATGATTGGATGTAGAGGAAGGGGTAGCATTTTTATTTTTCCCTCAAATACTTGGCATTTGTGACAGGCAACGATCATCTTGTGTATATCTGGAAAAAGAGTAGGCCAATAGAAACCATCCCTCAAAATTTTGTTGGCTGTTACTTTCTAGTATAAATGACCTCCACACTCTCCTTCATGGAATTCCTGCTTAACCTTTTCTGCATCAAACTCAGGCAAACATCTAAGAAATATACCACTTGCATTTTTCCAATAAAGACATTTATCACTAATGCAATATTTTACAGCCTTCAATTTTAAGAACCTTGCCTTTGTTTTTGATAAACCAGGAGGTGCATTTAAATTAAGCAAAACATAGACAATATCAGCATACCAAGGAGAACTCATAAAATGGTCTTCAACAATGGGAGTTGAGAATTATTCTTGGTTATCCAAAGCATTAATCATGTTAAGATCAAGAACTTCACAATTTGATTCAGCCATTAATCTAGCTAGACCTTGGCCTTTGATGAGCTTAGTGGGTTTTATCTCTAAATCATATTCAAGGATAATAGCAATCCACTTACCTCTCTTACCATCTGGGTCTTGTGTTAGAATGTCTTTAACAACTGAATTTGGGACAAAGGCAATAATGTGTGAGTGAAGGATGTATACTCTGAAGTCTTTTAAAGCCTTTACCAAGGCAAAAGCTTGTTTCTCCATAATGTTATACTTCAAAGGGGCATCCCTCAATGCCTTACTAAATAATGCAATAGGTTTCTCCTGTCCTTGTGGATTTTTCTGTAAAAGAACAGCTGCAATGGTATGTTCTAATGCAAATGAGAAGATATAAAAATCTTTTGAAAAATCAGGAGTTATGAGAACCGATGTTTTGGTTAACGCTTGTTTCACCAGCTCAAATGATGTCTTTGCTTCCAAGGTCCATTTTATCCCTTGCTCCTTCTTCAACATGTTTGTGATATTCCTAAGGAGCTCAGCTAGGTTAGGGATGAACCTTCTCAAAAAGTTTATCTTTCCAATGAAAGACTGCAACTCTTTTATGTTTCGAGGATGAGAGATTTGGAAGATGGCCTCGATCCTCTTTGGATCTATCTTTATACCCTCTTCTGAAATAATGTGCCCAAGAAGTTTACCTTCTTGGAGACCAAATAGAGTCTTCTTAGGGTTTAAAGATATCCCAAACTTTATGCATTTCTTGAAAACTTTCCTCAAATGTTCTAAGTTCTCTTCATCTGTTTTTGAAAACACAGTGACATCATCAAGATAGATAATGATGAAGAAGCCCAATTATTCCGAGAATGCTATGTCCATGGCTCTCTGAAAGGTCGCTCCAGCATTCATTAGACCAAAAGGCATTTTCACATACATGAAGGTGCCCCATGGTGTAGTAAAGGTTGTCTTTAATTGATCAGCAGGGTGGACTAAGATCTGATTATACCCTGAATAGCCATCCAGCAAAGAAATTCTTCTAGACCCTACCACCCTTTGTAGGATATGATCCATCTTAGGTAAAGGGTAGTTGTCTTTCAATGAAGCTTTGTTTAAGTCTCTAAAGTCTATACAAAGCCTGATTTCTCCAGTCTTCTTCCTAACAGACACCAGATTAGATACCCACTCAGAATATCTAATAGGGACAATAATACCAACGTCATACATCTTCATGATTTCCTTCTTAACCAAAGGCAGTTGTACCGGGTTTATTCTGTGCAATTTCTGTTTGAATGATTTTTGGTTTTCTTTAAGAGGGATTTTGTGTTGTATTATTTTAGTGTCATAGGATTTAAGATCTTCGTAACTCCATGCAAAAACATCAGAAAAATCTTTGAAAAGCTCTATGTATTTGAGTTTAATGTGAGCTGGCAAAGTTTTGGGCAGTTTGATCATTTTTAGTTTCTCTTTACTGCCAATATTACACTCTTCCACTTTAGTCTCCACAGGTTCCAGTTTATGTTTTTTGGCCACGTCGTTAAAAATGAACAACTCTTCTAAAGGAGTTAGACCATTTGGAAAACTCTCATCCTTCGAATGCAGAGTTTCTAATTCTTCTGTTTTTGATTCTGCATTCAATCCTGTTTCGTTTCTAAGTTTGCTAGTCTGAAGGTTAAGACTGACAAGCTCAGGAGAAGGTTCTTCTTCACCAAGAAAATTTTCTTCACTGCAGTCTGTATCATAATCTGAATCTGAACTATGTAGTTCAAATTCATTTCTGAATTGCATGAAGTCTTCTATTTGTTTATCTCTGTCAAACACCTGCCAATATTTTTTATTATCAGGCACGGCTAGTCTAAATTTTATTTGAGGTGAGCAATCATCGATCTGATATGGCATTAAACATGTCCTAGCTGCAAAGGCTAAATTGTGGGCTATAAGGTTTCTTTTCCTCAGGACAAAAATCAGTGTGGAGTCCTCAAATGTTTTCAAAAGATCCATGACATCATTCCGATAGGCCCTAAGTCTGGGATGATTCACATTATACTCCCCATTGACTTGCCTAATTATTAACTCAGAATCCCCATACACATTTATTCTCTTGGCTCCTAACTTTTTCAGAAAATGCAGGCCTAAAAGCAGGGATTCGTACTCCGCCATGTTGTTTGAACACTAAAAGCTTAATTTGCAAGAAATACATTCTGTGTGCTTGCTTTTAGTGTTAATAATCCAGACACCTGCACCATCGTTTGTTTTAGAGCATGACCCATCAAAATACATAGTCCAGAGAGGATCATTTTTAGTTTTATCAATTTGGTGCATGTCCTTTGTATGGTTTGACTCCTAAAGTTTTTCATCGGGTTGAGGATTGTTCTCTTGACTGTCAAGATTTAAGTTTAATGGATTGATGATTTTTAGTTCAAGACCTGTGCTTGGTTTGCTAAGGTTTTCGAATACAGCAAACTGCTTTGACATTTCAGTGTTTTATTCCTCTTCCTTCGTTTCAACCAATGATCCCGTTAAACTGATTTGTTCTGTGAGGGTTTCATCATTAAACATGATAAAAGAATAAAGGCTTGTACTCATGGAATACAGAGGGGATTTTTGAGGTCTGTCTTGACTTGTCACTGTGTATTGCATATGAGACTCCCTGTAAAGTCTTCTATTCTGATTGAAAACAGGGATATTCGCATAGGTCATGTCCATCTGCATAGTCCATTGTAACATAGCCCCCCAAGATCTTGATAAAATCATTCCATACTTTGGGGATACATCAGCCACAACAACATCCATGACCAAACACTTGGCTGGAATTTGGGCTAAATTAACACAGAGGTCTTTGATCAATCCTAGAAATTTAACTCTGCTTGAGTCAAAGGAGTACAGGTCTTTGTAAGGTCTGGTAATTTCAAGACCCAGGCTTTCCATTACAGCTTTTGGCATTAAATTATGGGAAGCACCTGAGTCATGCATAGCATTGTGTAGAATTTTGTCATGAATGTTCAAACTTACATATAAGGGAGGGACAGGTCCCTATTGAAACTTACCTTCAATCTTTGGACCAAAAATAAGCTCTGGCTGGTCGTCATTAAGATTGAGTGTATCCTCATTTTCTTCTATGCTCAAAGCCTTCAAAATTTTGGACCTATATACATGTTGGGCAGCTAACTCAGTCAAAGGAATAGAAATTTTGATTTTTGAGATTTCCTGTTCCAGACTGAAAGGAATTTGATTCTTTAAGTTGCTGGTTTCAGCCTTGTTTACTGCCACTTTATCAGCAACAACAACTTGCTGATTTATTTTATCTACAGTTGACACAACGGTTGAAAAAGGAGTACTAGCTGAAGTGTTAGTACTACTGATGTTTGCACTCCATTTTTCAATATTTTGAGTGTCTTTCTCTTTACATTTACCATAATTATCAGCTACTGTTTTGTCTTTTTGTTTGACTGTCTTAGGCTTGGTTGCAGTGCTGCTTTGAGAAGATTTGTCAGAGGTTTTGTTGCTGGGGGTTTGTTGACTCGATCTACTTCTGAGTTCATATTCTTTTGAAGGTTCTGTCATCGCATTATCGATGTCTTGACAAAAATTTTCATTGTCATCCCTTTTGTCATCATAAGGTGTGTAAAGACCTTGTTTTCTATCATAATGAACCTCAAAGTTATCATCATCTACCCCAAATAGGTTGATATCAGCTTCCTCTATCATTTGGTCAGATTCCTCAACCTCACTTACATAGTTTTGATGAAAAGGAGGAGTGATCTGTTGATCATCTTCCCTGGGTCTGTTTAAAGGTTGATTTCTTCTTAAATTATGATTCTGGTTTCTGTTTTGAGGAGCAGTTTGATTTTGACTTGCTTTTGCTCTCTCAAGAATGCTCATTTTCTTCATCATTTCTTCCATCATTCTTTCCATCTTTGAGTTTGGCATAGAAGATGATGAATCCTCTCTGAAAGATACTCTCTTTTCATATTTCATTCTTTCCCTCTTCTCCATAAGGTTAACCTCCACAGAAAGAGCACCTCTTTGCATATCTTCAAGGGTTGCAAATTCTCTTTCTCTTAATGAATAGGTCATATCAGCATCAAACCCTTCAGGAAACTTGTTTAAAGCTGAACCTTGTGGAGGTTTTAATTCTGGTGAAAGCACATTATACACACTGTTAAATTTGGTACAATAAGCCTGTACACTTTTTCCCTGGGTTCCTATGGAGATTTTTATAGTCAGCAAGGACTTGGAGAGGATTCTTCCTCACTTCCCATTTGTTTAAGAATGTTTGATGGAAGCCTTGGAGATTGTTGATACTGTGGGGGGCTAGGGCTTTAAACCATTTTCTTACTTCTCCCCCCAAACTCTGAGCAAACAATCTGAGTTTGACAGAATCATCATCAATTTCATTTCTGTCAAAGTAGTCATTCATCTTGTCCACGTGTTGTGATGTTGTTGTAGTATTACTAGCATCATATAACGGAATTTTGGACTGATAGTCCTGTGGAAGATTGACTAATGGTACAAGAAGGACTAAGGGAGCATACCATGCTGCCATGATAGGTGGTGGAGGTGGATTGACAAGAGGTGGAGTGGGTTGAAATGAAGTGGTTTGAGTAGTGGATGAAGGATGAAAAGAAGTGGATGGAACAGGAGTAGATTGCTGAGCTGATCTTGGATGAGAGACACCATTGTTAAGAAGAAAATGTAAATCAAGAGGTGTTGATTCTCTATTCCCAAGGTGTTCACTTGTTTCAGGAGATGACAGTGAAGACTCAGAATCTAGTTGGTCCAAATCACCAAATGACCTAGTCCTGAATGGATTAACTAAGTCAGCTTGTGATTGTTGTAGAGCTGAAAGTTTTTCAGGAACTGATTTGGCTCTTGGGGGTGATCTGAAAACAATTGAAGACTCTATCTTAGGAGACTTCCTAAGGATTCTTTTTGGGTTATAAACTATCTCAGGTGGATCAGGGTCAGGATGGGCTCTAGTGTGAATCTTTCTAGGAGCCACTATGCTATTTTTTTAGACCCAAATAAACAAGAAAAATTAAACCAGGTATGACAGTCTTTGAAATTTCAACTGATCTGTTTTCACAATTTTAATCCTACAGCCCTCTACCTGAGTTTGAAGGATATTATAATGATAAGGGTTCTTCCCAGTGGAGTCTTAAGGTCTATTCAGGATTGTGGAGTCACCAGGTGGAAATTTCAGAGTGTTTTCAAAGAGATACACTGTCCACCACAGTGCTTGTGAAACATCCTTTTTCAAGGGTATCCCGAAACACAACAAACTCTAACCAAAGATTGACTGGGAGGGCATTCACCAGATATGTCACCTCTAAAAGAGGATGAGATCCGAAGGCTACCTGGCCCTTTCCAGACTCTATATAAGAGTATGAAGTAAAACACATCCAATGGCAAGAAATTTAAGAGCAAGTGTTTTACTACCAATCTGAAATTTTTTTGGTGTTTTCTGAGTTATTTTTATTTGTGTGGTTTCTAAGAATGTCCTAACTTTGTTTCAAAACTTAGCTACGGTTGTGAGACAAAGACAGTCTACTCTTATGGCTTAGCTAACTGATTTTCCAAGGTTAGATAAATTTTATAAGAATCCTAGGGTTCACCTAGTTTGTCACTGATTCAAACAAGTTTCATCATGATTACCATTTCTTGGTAGTGCTTGAAAAGGCTGCTTTTTACTCACAAGGTATTATGAAGATTCGAGGTTTTAGGTCCCCAGCAGAGTCGCCAGAAATGTTAGCTCTCTGTAATAAGCAAGATTGGCAAAAGTCCGATCACAGAGTTAACATCATTTCAACCAACTTTGGGATTCTAGGATCTAGCCCTCCTGAATCTGGAGAGGGATCTCTCCAATGTGTACAAAGATGGATTTGTCTTTGAAAGCTTAAGGTATTGATATTAGGCTAGTTATGAGGTCCAAGGATTTTGTTTTGTTTTGGATGGTTGAACATGATTGCTATTTGAGGCGGAAAG
Organism: Pinus albicaulis; assembly: GCA_034641835.2. Lineage (NCBI taxonomy): Eukaryota > Viridiplantae > Streptophyta > Pinopsida > Pinales > Pinaceae > Pinus > Pinus albicaulis. Next base: position 488,792,588 of record CM076572.1, read on the forward strand.
ATCTATATGCAAATAGGTTCAGAGGTGAGAAGTTGCAAGCAACAAGAGTAAGCTTCGATCAAGATGAAAGATGGTAGCAGGTTTTCAGTCCATTGGGCTATGGAGTCATAAGGGGATTTAATTGAAACAATCTAGTTCAAGAGTGATCTATGGGGCAAGTCATCTATGCCTCAGGATCTCTTTAAGGTTTGATTTATGGAATGGAGTGATACATTAAGAAGGGGAAAATAAACAGATGCATAACAAAGAGCAGCCCAGGATCTGGTAAGTACTTTAAAACTAGCCAGCCTTTGACCAGGCACTTAAGAAAGACATGAAAGCAAACTAGGATCTGGTAAGTACTTTGAAACTAGCCATCCTTTGATACACTTCCAATAGAAAACACATAAAAAACAAAGCGAAACTTGAAGGCAACCTTTGGAGTAGAAACTAGCGGGCCGGGCTCACCACAAATCCTCTCCTAGCTCTCCTTTACTTGGTTACACCCAAGACAATAAAAAAGATAACACAAAATGGCCTAGGATCTGATAAGTACTTTGAAACTAGTCAACATTTGACACATTCCAAGGGAAACATTCAGATAATCATGCAGACAAGTCTGGGACCAGGGCTAACCATATCTTCCTTCAGTTTATCTTCACACAACATATACTGAAAATAACATTCAAAAAAAATATCCAACTAAGGCAATAAGACGAGGGAACGCCATCATTCTTATGCCTAAACTAAATTAAATCGTTTTCAAATAACATAGTGGAAAGAAAAAATTTAAATAAATATTTCTTAGCCAGAGAAGGTTACTGGTATACAGCAGGTCCTAAACCTGTTTAAAATGTTATTTATAGTGGAAAATGAAACAAAATGAAAACAGAAATAAAACAACAAGTTATATTGAGAATAACATCACCGTCAACATAGATCAGGATCCCATAAATCAGCTTGTATTGATTCTCCAAACCGGTTACAATCTTCAAGTCCAGTGTTTAATTCATCTTTCCTTCACAACCTAACTTATCTGCTACAAGCAGAGCTCCAAGAGCCAGTGAAAGCACTATTTACAATCAGGAGTCTTCAGCTCAATTACATAGAATTCTTCAGCAATTACATTGATAACCAACCCCTCACTCATCTTCTACTGAAGTATTTATAGAAGAATGAGGAGGTGAGATCTGATAAAAGATCTCAAAATCAATTAATACAGGCATTAATGTCTTTTTGGCCTTTGAGGGGCTCAGCGAAGAAACTGTACAGGTGTTTCGCTGTATCAAATGATTCATACTTATGATTTTAGCTCAGTGGGAGCTTTGTTGACCTTTTGAGGATTTGTGTACAATTAGGGTTACTTTGCGGACATCAGTTAATAAATTCCATGGCAGAAGTAACTTCTTTGGCTGTTTCGAGGCAAAATATATGATCTTGCTCCATAAATTCGGCTCCTGATTGAGTTTTTTTAGGCAATAGGTGGCGCTGTGGTGGTTGAGGAATCAATTTGCCTCAGATATGGTGGTTGAGGCATCCTGTCTGATGAACACTTTTTAGGTTTCCCTTTCAAACTGCGTTTTGAGTCGGGGATTAGGCTTTTGATAACTGTCTTAGCCATAATCCCCACTCATCTGATCATTAACTCTTTGACCTGGTCCACTTTTGGCCTTCTGCAATCTGATACTCTTTCTCTGCGATTTCTTTGTTGTTTTCCAGGTTCGACAGGGGCGCATGGCAGCGGAGGTTCATGAAACCTCATTGACACAAATTTCTGCACCCTATGGATAATTTCTCTGAGGCATTCGAAAGGCAGAGGATCGTCATCCTCATCCCACGAAATTTCTCCATTGAGATAGGAAAAAACCTTAAACCTACAAAAAAAAATGAAATTATAAAATCCTGCATTTATATGGAAATCTGCATCGGAAGGTGTGCGGGGGAGTGGGGCGATCGGAGCCGTTGATCGCGCAGTGATCAATGGTCAGGGGCGAGTGGAAAAATCAGTGGCGAAGATGCATTGACTGTGCAATGGAATCAGGAAATTGAATGGGGACCGTAGATCTGCAGAGATCGACGGGGGAGATTGATTTCCCACCGCGCGACGGTTTGGTTATCGAGCGAGCGCTTTAGTTAAAGGTCGGGCATCTTGGGCGATCATCAACTGTTGGATCAGCGGGCCCAGATCGGACGGCTATCATCGATTCCGATGGGCGGTTATGGTCTGACGGATAATGCGTGGGGGACTAAATTTATGCGGCGGTTTTCAAACACGGCGGAGGACACGCGTCAGGCGGTGTGTGGAATCGCTAGGCCTCGAGCCAAAACAACCTTTGCTCGAAGAGTGGTGTAGAATAAACCATGGTTTTGGAAAACGGCAGGGGGAATGGCGGGGTCCACAAGGTAAGTTGCGCTCCGCACCGTCCGATCTGAGGAGCAGATCGACGGTTGAGATCATTCCATAAATTTCACGGGCGGAAAACTTTGGAATTTAATTAAAACCTGATTTTCAAAGATTTATTATGTTTTGGGCGGAGAAAAATGAAAAAGTGCCCGATAGGTTTAGCCATGGGTTCTGGCGCTCGGGCGCATGGAGGAAAAGAGGTAGGGGGCTTAGCCTAAGAGGCTTAAGACCAATGCATAGAAAATGTGCGTTTCTATGGTTTTTTAATGGTTTTCAAAGGGAAATGAAGGCTTCCGATAAGGTCAAAATAGTGGGTTTTAACCTTATAAAAGGGATTTTAATGAAATGAAAAGAGATAAACATGAAATTTTTGGGTTTTCATGGGAAATGGAGAATAGAAAATGAGGTTAGTGGTGGAAAGAAGAAAAAGGGAAAAGGTTCATTTGTAGAAGTATCCAACTGTGGATTTTTATAGGATTTGAGAGGCTTTTGAAGTATGAAATAGCAGTATGGGCTATGGACAGAGGGAAAAGGCTGGAGGCCTTATAGAGACTTCAAGAGCCAACAATTTTTAGAGATGAAATTTGTTCCTTGGAGGCTCCCAAAATTTTTTAGCCACCTTTTGGTATAACAAAATATTATGGGTGGCTAACAACACCTACTGTTGTATCTTCTGGAATCTTGATGAAGGGTAGGCCAATAGTATTGTACTTGCAAAACTTTGTAAGCAGTTCTCTTTAAAGAAAAGTGGCCTCCACATGGGCTGTCATGACATGCAAAGAGGATATAAATAAATTCTTCCTCCCTCACACATCTCCTTAGGATATGATCAGGGCCTAGCTTGAAAATGTTTCTTCTCCCAATCCATGTGAAATGGGCACTTTTTCTAATGATTATGCTCCTCTCCCTGAATGAAATATTAGGAGGGAGTCTCCCAACAACCATGCAATTGGATATATCAACAAACCATGGTGAGAGTGCTGATATAGAAAATAGATGCTCATCCGGCAACTGGTCATCCACCATTCCTTATTCACATGCAGGGAGAGCTAACTTGGACAAAAAATCTGCAACAACATTATCCTTTCCAGGTTTATCAACAATAGTCAAATAAAATTGCTGCAAAAGTAATAACCATATAATTATTCTAGCATTAACATCCAGTTTTTTCATTAAATACTTAATGGTTTCATGGTTAGTGTGAACAAAGGTCTAATATCTAGTTACATAATGCCTAAATTTGTTCAGGGTATGGACAATGGCTAACATCTCCTTCTCAGTAACAATATAATTCATCTCGGCCTTGGAAAATTTCTTGCTGATGAAATAAATGGAATAAGGTATTTTTTCCTCTAATTGTCCTAATGCAGCCCCTACAGCTTTGTCGTATGCATCAGTGTGGATGTGGAAAGGTAGAGTCCAATTTGGACATCGGAGGATGGGGGTATTAGTCAACTTTCTCTTAATGAGCTCGAAAGCCTATTGAGATGGAATGGACCAAATAAACTCATAATATTTGGCCAATAATGCAAATAATGGTGAAGCTATATTGCTAAAATATTTGATGAACCTTCTATAGTATCCAGCTAAGCCTAAGAAACTCTTGACATATTTCTGCTTTTGAGGAGAAGGTACCCTTTTCATGATAGTGATTTTGTTTTGGTCTACCTGTATTCCTGCTTGGGATATGGAGTGTCCTAATACAACCCCTGCTTTCTTTAGGAATTCACACTTTTCTGCGCTCAAGGAGAGATGCATCTCAATGCACCTTCTTAGTACTTTACCCAAATTGGAGAGAGCTTCCTGGAAGTCATCCCCGTATGGTGTGAAATCATCCATGTATATTTCGATAGAGTCATGGAATAACTTAGAAAATATGCCTAGGACAACTCTTTGGAAGGTAGTTGGGGCATTGCACAACCCAAAGGGTAGGAATCTATAAGAAAAGGTACCCCAAGGGCAGGTGAAATTAGTCTTAACCTAGTCTTCGGGGTTGATTTGAATCTGATTATACCCACCAAACCCATCTAAGAAGGAAAATAACTTCTTCCGTGCAAGGCCATCTAGAAATTGGTATATAAAGGGCGAAGGTAAATGGTCTTTCTTGGTGGATTTGTTAATTTCTTGATAGTCAACACAAATTTTCCACTTCCCATTCTTTTTTGGGACTAGGAAAAGAGGGGATACCCACTCACTATTAGATATAGGATATATGAACCTTTCATCCAATATTTTTTGTAGCTCTTCTTTGACTATGTCCTTCAGAGCTGGGTTCATCCTTCTTTGGGGTTGTCTCACAGGGTTGCATCCTTATTTAATGTAAATGTGATATTTTCATACTGAAGGATGCACCCCTTTCATATCCTTGTAATCCCAAGAAAATGATTCGATATTTTCTTTCAAAATCTGGCATTACTGATTCTCTTCTTCATTTGAGAGGTTTGGGTTGATTTTCAGAGATCTGGACAGGCCAAACTCAATAGCCTTCGTGGTTTCAGAGGTTGAATCAACTGAGTGCACTTCCATCCAAGGTTGGCTTTCAGACTCTTTGACTAAGGTTTCGAGAGGAATATTAGTGGAGGATTGGTTTTGAATGGCATGATTGATGAGTTCATCTTCATCAAGATGCCCCCCTCTAAGAATAGCATCTACGTTACACATAGGGGCGGTGTTATATAAATCATCTTATTCATCCTCAAACCATATAGGGAGATTAGATCAATGCTAGGCTGGGCTGGAGGATATAACACTAGATGTTTAAACAAAGGCCCATTTTTGATGGTCATGTTTCCAGCCCGACAACTAATATAAGCATCGGTAGTGGCTAACCAAGGTCTCCCTAAGATGAGAGGATAACCATTAAATTTGGTTTTTGGCTACAAGACCAGGAAATCTATTGGATACTCCCAAGAGTCAATGGTAACCATAACATCCTCGACAATTCCTTCTGGACTTACTGTGGAACATTCTGGAAGTTGCAGAATTGTTCTGGTTTTCCTCAAAGTCCCTTGGAGATTAAGTTTTAACATAGTTTCCTTGGTAATGATATTGATAGCAACCCCTAGATCAATCAAAGTGTCGGGGACTATGACACCATCTATATGCACATCAACAACTAGACAACCAGGGTCCAGGTACTTTGGAAATATCACCTTCCCCAGCATCAGGTCAGACATTTGTCCTATCAAATTGATGGTGGGGGTATCTCTCTTCCTTCTCCTAGGTTTCTTGAAGAACTTTTCTTTTATGAGCATATTGTAGATAAGGAAATCCTTTATGGCCTAGAGAAGTGGTATCTTTACACACAAATTTTCCAATTCTCCTAGAAGTTCAGTCTCATCTGGGGCGTGTTGACTAGGGTGGATCAAGAGCTCAGGAAAAGAAGGTTGTTTGATCTGAGTGTTACCTTCTTCCTTTTCCTCCTCAACCTCTACAGGTGGAGATGGAGGATGGTTGTCTGGGAGTACTCTTCCCGACCTCATATTAACCTCCTGTATCTCCATAGCATAAGTTGGATGGGATGTTTCTCCACCGAGAGCCTGTTGTTCCTGTTTGTTGTTCGGGATCGGATTGGGTTGTGTAGGTATAGGTATCCTAAGTGGAGCAAAATGAGTAATATGAGGTTGAGTTTGGGGTGGAGGCATTAGAGCAGGTGGTTGATTTCGTTGAGACCTCCACCCTTGGGATGGATTCTTCCACTGAGGTTGTTGTGGAACATACTGCTGAAATGATTGGTTTACTGGCTGAGGATGACATGAAGGGTTGTAAGGACAAGTAGGAGGTGTATACTAGGATGGAGGAGTGGGGCTGTACCAAGGCTGCATGGGTACGTTCTTATTGTTGTTATAGTAAGAGTAAGGTGCACCTTTCATACCTTGTTTATGACCGAGGGCCTTACGGCCTTCTCTGGTTGATGAAACAGAGTTGCTCTAGCATTGATTCCCCACCTTGATATATAAATTTCAGTCCAGGTAAGGAGGGACACTGTTTTGTGGCATCATTCTCCTCACAGAATAAGAAAACCTCTATGAAATTTAGTGGACATTCATTTCTTGGGTGCTTCTTGATACGTCTAGGAAAAAATATGGTCAGGGCTCTCTCTGCTTCCTCTTGCTTCCTTTTTACCTGCATTTTGTCCATTTGTAAAGAAAAGGTGTGCAGAATGTCACTCTTGAAGTCCTCTAGCATGTTTCCAATCTCATGTTTGATGAAGGTGGAAGAGGAAGGGGTATTGGATGTACTTAACTCTGTCCTTCTTCCTAAATTCCCTAGAATGGTCCTAGAAGACAATTTTTATTGTTTCATAGGTTTTTTGGTAGATATCTTCTCCTGTTAACATATTCAAGGTTTCTATCATCTCTTCACCGATCCCTCAAAGAAGTACAAGTTTAATTGATTCAGGATCAAGAGTACAATTGGCTCTCTTATAGTTTAATTGAAACCTCTCTTCATAGTCCTCTAGGGATTCATCAGGTCCTAGAGTCACCTTAAATATTTCATCCTTAGTTTCCTTGAACCTACAGTAGTCTCTGTATTTGTTGTTGAAGGTCTCTTACATATTTTCCCAGGTGGTGATGCTATCCCCAAGCAGACCCATGAACCAGCACAAGGCTACATCCTTAAGGGTGGATGGGAATAGCTTCAACTTCTGATCATCAGAGGTGTAGTCATAAGTCCTACAGAAAACAAAAAATTAAAACATGAATGTGTCAGGATCCTCAAATTTAAGTCCATGGCAGTGTGGAAGATTTGAGGGGCTAATGTTTTTCATCTTATTTTCCCCATCTGCCTCTCTTATGGGAAAAGCTCTCTGGATCCCAGCCATGTCTGAGATAGGTGAACTAGGTCCCTCAGTTGAAAAAATGTCTTCTTCTTCTTCCCCAATAGGATCCTCAAAATATTCAGAAGGCTCTTCTATAGGGGGTTCAATCTCACTACCACTGAAGAAGAGTGAAAGGTGGCTAGGAGGCGATGTGGGGGTTTTAGGTAAGATTTTTCTTTGAGTATTCCTAGTCCTACAAGGCATGAAAATCAGATTTTTTTGTACTTTTTTTCAATATTTCTGAAATGAAGTGAAAATAAAGGAAAGAAGAAAAGAAAGCTAAAAACAAAATCAAAGCATCTACTAGGCACCTCCTCGGCGAAAATGCCAAAAAGTATTGATCCCTGGTATTGCGCTAAGAGTGCTGCAACTCCCAGGGGCTACCCTACTTTATCTTATCAACCCTGGGTTCATACAAACTTGGAGGTGATAGTGATATATACACAACAGATGCATTATGTTCATGTCATCCTCTTCTACTTTACAAAAGGGTGCCATTTCTTAAACTATGATAAGAACTTAAAAGTAAATTGTTGAAAAGAAATGACGAGAAGGAAACAAAACTTAAACTGATGAAAGGAAACTAATTTAATTCACAGAAAAGAAATGATAGAAAGGAAATTAAAGTAACTTGCTAAAGATAAATAACAGAAAGAAAACTAATTCTAAACCACAGTTAACTTGGCCAAATGGCTAAATGCACTCTAGTTATCCTATCATCTATCTAACATGCTTCTACCCATGCAACTAAGCTATCCATGACTTAATTCTAATTGAGAAAGTGTTGATTTGTAGCTTGGAGGAAATAAAAAGGCTAAAGTAGCTAATGGAGGCCCGGGATTAAATGTATGAAACAAGGCTTAGAAGTGGAAAGAGCGGGGTTAAACCTTATAAAACCTTATTATAGCGCATAAATGGGTTTGGAGTAGAATGAATTGAAAAGTGCAATGGCAGAGACACGATGGAGGCAAAGGTTGCGATATGCGTTATTGCAATCGCAATATCGAAAAGCTGGAGTGGTAAAGGTTAACAGGAGAAAACTAAAAGGTGTGATTTGTGATGTGAGATGCGACAGATGGCATGGCAGTGGGACTGATATCGTACTCGCAATATCGCAAAGTTGGAGTGGTAAGTGTTAAAGGAAAAAACTAAAAAGCGTGATTTGTGATGTGTGATGCAGCGGATGACATGGCGGTGGGACCGGTGGCAGAGCACGATTGCAATATCACAATTGGCAGATATGAGTGGTAAGTGTTAACGGGAACAAGCTAAACAATGTGAAGTGCGAAGTGTGACAGGGATAAAACTGCGAAGTGAGAAATGCAATATCGCAATTCGCAATATCGTAAATCTGGAGGAATAACAGAAGTGTTTTTTAGAAAGGACTGTGATGTGTGATTGCAAAAAGGAAATGCGATTGCGATTTTTGGTAAGTCTCGAAAGAAAAATGGAAAAGGTGCAATCTATGATATGTGATATTGCAATATTGTAATCGGAAACAATGAGCGGTAAGTGTAAGAGGAAAAAAACTAAACACTACAAAGTGCGATGTGAGAAAAGGGATTGTGGTAAGTCTTAAAGGAAAGGAAAAACATTGCGATTTGCAAAGTATGGTAGCAGGGATTTCGAGGAGGAAAGGCGTAGTTCAACCTTGTATGGTTTTTCAAGTGTTTTGTGACTAGAAAAAGGTGTGGTAGCTGCGATGAGGAAAAGGAAGGAACAGAATGTAACAAAGGTGTTTGGAAGCAAATATAGAGATGGAAAATGAAGAGAAGAAGCACCACGTAACTGCTCTAGGATTTTACAATAATTCCTGCAATCAACCTCCTAATCCATGCATGAAAAATAGATGAAGTGTGTGATAAAATTAGTGAATAGAAATCAATTTTTGGGTCTATGGGAAGTTTTACCCTCCTCGAGCTCTATTGAAAGAGATGAGAAGGGAGTCTTGATCCACAACCTTTTTGGATTTTCTCCTCTATTCTATTACTCAAAATTAAATGAAAAAATACAACAACATACTAAAAGAAAAACTTAAACAACACTGAAACTATTAAAAGAAGAACTAATTGGATGGCATAAATAAAAATAGCTAAATGGCATAAAGGAAAGAATGGTAACAATATAGAAGTTGAGGCACATGGATTGGGCCCTAACCCACGAGCCTAGCTCTCTAAAAATTAAATCAGTAAAATGAAATCGGTTTGCTCATTTCATAAAAGAATAGCCTCATACATCTTTGAAAGTTTGATCATTGAGTAACTAATAAAAAACCGCAATAGCTTGCAACAAAGTTCCAACTAGAATCGACTGGAATTGACTAACTCTTCCTAGTTCTATCTCTGTTCTATTTATTCTACAGGGAAGCTACCAACAAATCCCTAGAAAATGGTGATTGAATCCACTTGAATTCTAGTAAACAAATATTGGGTGCACTCCTCTTTGAGATGCTTGGCTGCCTCTGGAATCGAATTGCTAGAGAGAATCCTTGGGGATCCTTTGGTTGCCTTTTGAATTAAAATTGCTGGAGAGAATATTTGGGATACTTTGACTACCTTTGAGAGTTAAGGAGGGTGGAAAATCCTCCTATGATTTCTCTTTGCTCTCTCCTCCAAGTATTTATGATAAAATCCTTATAAAAATTCTAATAATTCATGATATTCTGCACTCAACCTCATATTAGGCACTCAGAGTATGTGAGCCTTAATCACCACCTATACTAGCATCATTAAACCAAATAATAATAAAAATGAAAAAAAAAGAGATCTAAGAAGGAAAAAAGGTCAACATTAACCCCTCGAAATATGTCTAATGATGGAGCTCATCAAATACCATCTCATTTTCCTATGAGGCCCTTACAGAATTATACCAGGGGTTATATTTTGCTATCAGGGCCAAAACCTTAGGGATTTTATGGCCACAAATGCATCGATGCCTACCAAGAATCCCCCATATCCATCATCCATATTCTCGGACAGGACCAAACACATTATCACTGTTTTATCTTATTTTTTAGGATATCATAATGACCAATGGGTAGATGAAGCCATGATTTGTTTCTTGTCTATCCTTTCCTTAGATGCTCAACCCCAAAATCATGTTCAACTATGCATAGTTTCTTGTAGATGCAATTCATTAACAGTTCCTAAACTTTGAGATAGAAGAATTTTTCAAATACACCTCTGTGTTGGTGTACCTATTTGTTTATTTCCAATCCAGTAGGTTTCATTTTGATATGATGAAGCTGAATGATGATTCTCAGCCCTAATCAGTGATTTTCTGGACTACTTTATTGATGGAGAATTTTTTTTTTTTAGATTCAAAAAGATGATGAGCTTAGTGAAAATCAGTCACCTTCACTAAGTGGGCTCGCAGGCTATTTTTAGGTGTAAGTCTATTTTTGGACATGGTGATCATATTTTAGAAGTTGTAGGATGCTATTTGCGGATGGTTGGTCAAGTTGGGAAAATAGTTAAAATTCTATTTTTAGAATATTGGGTGAAGTCTATTTATAGATCATCGATCTAAAAATAGAAGTGTCAATTATTATTAGCTCTTAATAATAATCCAACAATAAACATCAACTTATTCTTTTGGAGCATTTAATTTCAGTGTACAGATTTTTCAAATCAGTGGGCTGAAGGAATTACACAATTCCTAGGGTTTACTAGTGGTTCATGCATGGAGGACTCAATTAGAACTGAAGTGGAAAACTTATGATAGAGTTGGAAGAGTAGTTCATGGAGTTCTTATTTAGTTTAACTCAGTTAATGGAGTTAAACTCAGTTGAGCTAGTTTTATCTAGTCTAACCGAATGATACACTAGTGAGAGTGGAGTGAATTAATTAGTTAATTAATTCACAAATAATAACTCAGTAATCAACGGAACAAATATAGCAGTTAACTACAGTGCATGGCAGTTCCAATGGAGACCCAATGGAGAGATAGGTGAAAGGGAAATATGGACTATCTGTTGTGACTATAGTGATGCATTGATTGCACCACACACACATTGGAGTTGCCAATGAGGATTGCGCAGTGCAAGAAAGGTAGATTCAAATTCATTCAGGGGTCTTCTTCAGCAGGGATTGCACAGTGGAGGTAGGCTATCAGGTGGCAAGAAATCAATGCATGAATTTGCAGATTTCTTCTGATTAGTGTGTGACGATTGATTGTACTAAGAGCTTGATGTACTAAGATTTGTATGAGATTTTTACATGATCTCCATGATACATAATATATGATAGTTGGGGTTTTTAGCTTTAGGCTTTCCCGTTAAACAACTCTGTTATGTGCGATTGTTTTTATTACTTCATGTGTTTGCAATTGATTTTAAATTTCTGCAAAATATTAACAGTGGAGGGATTATGTATTTAGCAAGAAGATAAATATTGTTATATGAGGAGAATATGGATATATATGCATCTTTTATATAATTTCTACATGGTATCAGAGCAATGTTAATTCTTGAAGATTGCAATCGTGAAGAATTTTTGAGTTTGTGCTGGAGGAAAATTCAAATTTTCTGCAAAGATTTCTTGGTGCGACAATTGAGTATACATTGAAATGTCTTTCAATGGGTTGTGATTGGAGTTTTCCCTTGATGGAAACTTGAATTACATAGCCTAGAAGGATAGAATGGAGGCGGTGTTGGAAGATATTGGACCAAAGGAGTTCATCGATAGTGATGTTCCTAAGCCGAGATCTAGCGATGCTGCATTACTTGATGCATGGCAAAAGAAGGTAGAAAAGACGAGAATAATTTTGTTTGAAGGTGTGAAGGAACATATTGTGTCCAGCCCTCATGGAAAATTTACTCCATTTGCAATGTGGAAGGCTTTGAAATATTTTTTCCAAAGCAGCAGCGACCAGAGGAAGTTGGTGCTGAAAGATAAGCTCAAAAAAATAAAAACGGAGAAGGGCGAAAGTAATCCAAAATATCTCACGAAGTTTGTCCACTATAGGGATGAACTGGGAAGTATGGGGATTATTTTTGATGATGAAGACTTGGTGAGATTGGCTCTCCTTGGGCTTCCGAAGAGTTGGCATAGCTATGAAGACTCTGTCAATGGATGGGAGAAACTGTCGGGATGGGAGCGCCTTTGGTTTGATCTTGTGCAGGAGGAGATAAGGAGAAGTACCAAGGATGGCTCTTCATTGAAGAATGAAGATGAAGCAAATTTCACTTTGGATGCCAAAGCAAGGAAAGGGAAGGGGAATAAATTTCCTTCAAAATCCGAAGCTAAAGGCAAGAAGCAGGATTTGTCCAAGGTGAAGTGTTTTCACTATCACGAACATGGGCATTTCACCACTAATTTCCCACAGAAGAAGAAGAACAAGAAGGTTGTTGGAGCTGCAGCTGGAGAGGCCTTAGATTTGCAATTTGAACTTGATTTCTCTTTGATTGCATGCTTGGTTTCAAACTCTATGTGATCGGTGTGGTATCTTGACAGTGGTGCGTCTTTCCATATGACGGGAGACAAGGAGTTGTTTAGTGACTTGGAGGAGCAGGACCTTCAAATGCATATAGATATGGGTGACGATGGTTGATACAGTGCGGCCAGAATTGGGACCATTACTTTTTAGAGGGAGTCAAGTAATCCATTTCTGTTGAAAGATGTTATGCATGTTCCAGGTTTGAAGAAGAACATGGTCTCGATCACAATGTTGGAAGACAAAGGTTATGACGTTGTTTTTAGCAATGGAAAAGCTTTCATGCGACATAAAACAACGGGTCAAACCAAGAGGATAGGGATTTGAGTTAAGAATATCTACAAGCTGGAGGTAGATGGCTACATTGTGATGATGGGAAAATAAGAAGAAGTGGTGAGATGGGGTGAGGGCGAATTATGGCAGACGATATTGGGCCATCTTTACCATGGCGCTTTGAAGATTTTGCAGAAGATTTCTACTGGACTCCCTAAGGGTACTCTTGTGTAGTCAGATTAGTGCAAGGGATGTACTATGGGTAATTTTGTGACAACCTTTCATGAGAAGGAGAACCATGCTTGGGTGATCCTAGAGAGAATTCACGCAGACGTGTGTGAACCTTTCTCGGTTGCTTCAACAGCAAATCACATGTATTATGTTATATTTTTTGATGACTATTCTCGTAGATGCTGGATCTTCTTCATGCAGAAGAAGAGCGAAACATTCTCAAAGTTCTGTGAGTTTAAATAATTGGTGGAGAAGGACTCGGGAAGCAAGTGAAGGCTCTAAGGAGCGATAATGGTGGTGAATACATCTCGGGCGAATTCAAAGACTTCTATAGCAAAGATGGAATTCTAAGAGAGCTCATAGTGCCTCATAATCCACAATAGAATGGGTTCGCATAGAGGAAGAATAGAAAAATCGTGGGTGCTGCATGAGCTATTCTGCATGACCAGGGCCTACTGGTGCACCTATGGGCGGAAGCATGCAACACTGTAGTTTATGTGCAAAACCTTTGTCCTCTGAGAGTACTTCTCATGAGTACACCTAAAGAAGCTTTTACTGGTAAGAAGCCTGATATTTCTCATTTGAAGATTTTTGGCTCATCTGTTTACATTCATGTGACAAAGGATGCTAGGAAGAAGCTGGAGCTGACTGCAAAAGTTGGGATATTTTTGGGGTACACAGGCACACCCCATAATTATTGTGTGTATTTGCTAGACATTCAGATGACTGTGGTGCGACGGGATATAAAATTCAATGATGTGAAAGCCATGAAGTTGTCGCTTGAGAGGGAGCTACACTTGCATGCAGAGGAGGAACTTCTTGTTCCCAAAGATGAGCCTCTAAATGTGGATCATCCACAGGAGGAGATTCATGGAGTGAAGGAGTCCAATCATGCAGAACCAAACATCAGACAAGGCAGAAAGCATACCACAGAGGATGAGAGACTGAAGCTTGATGCGGCACAGAATGTAGGAGTCCCTACATCACAACGTAGAGAGAGACAATCACCCAACCATTTTAATGGATACATGGATCTTATGAGCAAGTGTGTCATGAAAGAGCCATATTCTTTTGAAGAAGCAGTGCAGGAGCCCACATGGGTAGATGCCATGGTGGAGGAGTATGACTCCATTATCATAAATAGTGCTTGGGAGATTGTTCCAAAGCCAATGTGTAAATCAGTTGTAGGATCAAGATTTGTAGGATCAAGATGGATCTACAATGTAAATAACATTGCTGATGGGAGTGTCGATAAGTATAAGGAAAGATTTGTTGCCCAGGGCTTCTCACAGATCGAGGGGATTGATTATGAAGAAACCTTTTCACCTGTCGCATGGTATTCTTCCATAAGGACCATCCTTGCTCTCTTAGCGCAAATGGGTTGGCACATTCATCAGATGGATGTGAAGACTGCATTCCTTAATGGTATCATTGAGGAAGAGGTGTACATTGAGCAGCCTGAAGGATTTGAGATCTTCAGCAGCGAGTCACATGTGTGTAGACTCAAAAGAGTGATGTATGGGCTGAAGCAAGCACCACGTGCATTAGGGGAATTTTGAGGTCTAAAATGGGCCTCCTAAGGAAAATGTACAATCAAAATTCACTTTATGAGAACCAATCAAATTTTAGGGGATGACATCATCCCTAATGGTTGAGGTGGCATTGGTTGAGTTAAAGGTACTTACTTGTCCCATTTTCAATGGTGGATAAAAACTCATGGTTAACCATGGTAGTGCTCTAAGTACTTTTAAAGACAAAGTAAAGTACTCATAATAAATTTTATTTCACACTTTTTGAATAAAAATATATTATTTTCATTTCATATTTCTTGAAATAAACAATGCATATCCCTGTACATTTATTATATTATATTATATTATATTATATATAGTATTTTTATATAGTATATTAATTACATGTTATTAAATAATTTAAATAATATAAATTTAATTAATAGCATATAATAGAATTAAGAATTTATAAATTTCTATTTATATTTTATTTTAAGTTATTTAAGTACAAAGGACAAATGCATTAGTTGTTCAATGATAATGAATTTTCCTTGAAAAACTCATTCTTATTTATAGTCACATCAATAAAAATTTTGTCTTAATTTTATTTTGGTAAAACTTTTGAATTGAATTTAACTATGGTTACATGGATTGTGGTGCAAAAAGTGAATTGAAAATTCATAAATATTATTTTATTTGTTTAGATATTATTTTATTATTTCCTTAGGAGGCCCATTTTAGACCTAAAAATTCCCCTAAAGCTTGGTACACATGGATCGATAGCTTTTTCACTGGACTTGGCTTCACCAAGAGTGAGGCGGTTGCAAACCTGTACCAAATTGTGGTGGAAGGGTAAGATTTTAATCATTGTTTTTTATGTTGATGATTTAATACTAATGGGTGATGAGCAGTTGCTACACTCATGCAAGGCAGATATTTCCAAGGAGTTTGAGATGAAGTATTTGGGCCTCCTTCATTATTTCCTTGGATTGGAAATATGGCAGCGGGAAGGTGAACCGTTTGTGTCTCATGGCTAGTATGCCTAGGAAATACTGGAGAAGTTTCACATGCAAGATTGTAAGCCTATAGACACTCCTATTCTAGAAAATTGGAGGAAAGAGGATGCTACATTGGCAGAGGTAGTGGATGCCACTTTTTATCGACAGTTGGTGGGTTCACTCATGTATTTAGTTTATACAAGACTATACATATGCTATGCAATGAACCAACTTTCACAAGAGATGGTTAAGCCTACCAAGATCTTTTGGAAGGTAGGAAATCATGTCCTAAGGTAACTGAGGGGAAAATCTGAGTATGTCTTATGGTACAGACAGATGCATGAGGTGAAGTTGCATGCCTTCATGGATGAAAATTGGGCAGGCAACCCAACAAACAAAAAGAGCACATCAGGAGGGGTTTTCAGTATCAAATCTATAGCATTTTCTTGGTACAGCAGAAAACAAAGATCCGTAGCACTTAGTTCAGTGGAATTAGAATACATGGCAGCAAGTCAGGCTGCATGTGAGGCTATCTGAATGAGGAAGATCCTGGTTAGTTTGTTCAGTTCACATTTAGATCCTACAGTGATACATTGTGATAATCATAGTTGCATTAAACTCTCAATTAATCCTGTGTTTCATGATAGATCTGAACATATTGATATCTGGTATCATCATATCAGAGATTGTGTGCAGCGGAAGATCATGTTGCTTCAGTACATTCCTACGGAAGATCAAGATGTAGATATTATGACAAAGGCGCTCACCAGGAGAAAATTCGAATACCATAGTGGCAGGATCGGGGTGAAGGATAATCCCTATCTTGTTGAGAGGGGGTGTTGAGATTCAACAAGATGATGAGTTTAGTGAAAATCAGTCACCTTCACTAAGTGGGACCATAGGCTATTTTTAGGTGTAAGTATATTTTTAGACACGGTGATCATATTTCAGAAGTTGCAGGATGCTATTTGTGGATGGTTGGTAAAGTTGGAAAAATATATGAAATTCTACTTTTAGAATATTGGGTGAAGTATATTTATATATCATCAATCTAAAAATAGAAGTGTCGATTATTATTAGCTCTTAATAATAATCCGACAATAAACATCAACTTATTCTCTTGGAGCACTTAATTTCAGTGTACAGATTTGTCAAATCAGTGGGCTAAAGGAATTACGCAATTCCTAGGGTTTTCTGGTGGTTCATGCATGGAGGACTCAATTAGAACTAAAGAGGAAAAGTTATGACAGAGTTGGAAGAGTATTTCATGGAGTTTTTATTCAGTTTAACTCAGTTGATCTAGTTGTACCTAGTCCAACTAAATGATACACTAGTGAGAGTGGAGTGAATTAATTAGTTAATTAATTCACCAATAATAACTCATTAATAAACTAAAGAAATACAACAGTTAACTACAGTGCATGTCAGTTCCAGTGGAGACCTAGTGGAGAGATAGGTGAAAGGGAAAGATGGACTATCCATTGTGGCTATAGTGATACATTGATTGCATGAAACACACATTGGAGTTGCCAATGAGAATTGTGCAATGCAAGCAAGGTAGATTCAAATTCATTCAGGGGTATTCTTCAGCAAGGATTGGACATTGGAGGTAGGTTGTTATGTGGCAATAAGTCAGTGCATGGATTTGCAGATTTCTTCTAATTAGTGTGTGACGATTGATTGTGCTGAGAGCTTGAAGTACTAAGATTTGTATGAGATTGTTACATGGTCTCCATGATACATAATATATGATAGTTGGGGTTTTTAGCTTCAGGCTTTCTCGTTAAACAATTGTGTTATGTGCGATTGTTTTTATTGCTTCATGTGTTTGCAATTGATTTTAAATTTCTGCAAAAGATTAATAGTGGAGGGATTCTGTATTTAACAAGAAGGTAAATATTGGTAGATTAGGAGAATTTGGATATATACATGCATATTGTATATAATTTCTAAAAAAATTACTTCTACAAGAGCTTTGTAAACTTGTTTACTCATCCAATAATGAGGAAGCTCAAGGAATTATCTACATCAGCAGATCCAATGTATTAGAACAATTCAAAAGTATCCAATTTTCTAGCACAGTAGACCACTACAGCACTGAATAACGACTTTGTGATGACTTTAGACATCTATTAAAAAATCCATTACACTGAATGACGGTTTCATAGTGACTTTGGACAACTATTAAAAGGTCGTCACAATGCGTCCATGCATGAAATGAAATAATCAAATTTTAGTTATTTTGTAATGAATGAACAGATTTCCTTTTTGATAACGTTAATCAGTCGTAAATAGTTTAAATATAGCATTTTATTCTATATTAGGGGTCGAACCCTGGTTTGTAAGCACTTTTCATTGCAATAATTTGTAATTTTTCAAGCTGCAGAATCAATAAAGAGAGTAGTCTACAAGATTCATGTGTTGTGTTATCGTGGTGATGTCTTTCCTTATTCATGTTTAATTTTTTCCCACTGTAGTCTTTTCATGTGCACCATTTAAAATTATAATTGTGAAACGGGAAAATTATATTAAGATTTACTGTTCAGAGTACCTTAATTCTGACTGTCTTTACAATTTTCATCTTTTCTTCTGATGTATGCTTTTAGAATTCTTAGTTTCTCTTAAGTCATTGCTAAAAATGTTTTCTCCATTTCATAATTCCCCTCAGTTATAAACACCATCATTCACAACTAGCTTGCCTTGAATTTTTTCTGGAATTTGATGTATACACCCAACCTATTTTGACTCCATAGCCCAATGGAATTTGTTTAAAGGAACCCCTTAAATCCAACCATGAAAAATCAAACAAAACAACTCTCACAATTAATTTAACTAGCCTAATATAGGAAAGCTTTAAACAAATCTAAATCTTAATAGAGAGATCCCTCTCTGAGTCTAGGTGGGCTATATCCTAGGCTTCAAGTGGTTTTGATGTTTCTCTTTATAAGTTAGCCTTTCCAATATTATAAATTATAGAGTGATAACATTTCCCATATCCTTTTGTTGTATATCTTAGTTCTGTGATGGGTCAAGAAGGGATGCTGAAAATATTAAGGAGATATTAGAGCTTTACTATCTAGCTATTAGGATGAATATCACTAATAATAAGTATTCTCCCTTTGGCGGGGGTTTTTGAGGAGGATCATAATTAATTTATAGTATTTTCCCTTACAATAATATTGATTTGTAAGGTCTTAAGTACTTACACTTTATTTTTAAACCAAATTTTTATTTCAAGGATGATAGAGTTTGAATAACTAAGGTGGAGAAGAGGATAATTTTTTGTGTCATTGTTGCATTTGAAGGGGAGAAGTTTGGTGTTGGTAAAAAATGTATTGGTGGTTGTCTTAATATATTGGATTTATATTTCTAGGATTCACAAGGAGGTTTTTGAATAATTCATAAGAATCAAGTTTTAGAGTTATATGGTATAGATGTAACACCCCCAAGATGACCCCTTTAATGTATTTGTATATATTATATTAAGATGGTGAGCCAAGTTGTGATGGTATTGTGCACCCTTGTATATAAATTTTTTTTGGGGCTTGCATGCCTATGTCTATATTTTTTTAGGCTAGAATTCTTGTGTGAGTAAAGTCAAATACCTTATGTGCTAAACGAAGAATGAACCCAAAGACACACCATGTAATCACAACTATGTTATTAAAATATACCACTACTATAGACCAATATAGACATGAGATATGGGGAACTAAAACTTCATGAGTTCCAAATGTTATGGCCCTTGGGACATATATTAAGGCCTTAATAACCATTCATTATTATTTCAATTGTCATATTGGCTAGAACCTTTCATGATCCCATCTTGTTATAATTGTACCCTTGTCTACTATATGTGTGTTTAGGCAGGTAGATATATAGATAGACATATAGATAGAAACTAAGGATGCCTAGTCTTAAGATCATTAAATATTATATTGTAAATTGTATCCATTGCAATAGGAAGTTTCCCCCTCAAAATGGATTGTAATTATTGGTTTCTTATCATTTTTGAGTTTTAAGGTTCCTAACATTTGGTATTAGAGCATATGAACCTAGATTTTTTCTTCTTAAAACAAGTCATCTTGAAATTTTCATTATAAATTTATTCAAGTTTTAGATGGTTAAATTTAGACCATATTCTGGAGAAATATTGGGGAAAATTTAGTTGATATTTCAGATCATAGTTCACTATAATTTTATAGATATGCCCTAAGGAAATGATAAAATTTGGACCATATTGAGGTGATATCTTGGGGAACATTCGGTTAAAATTTTAGTTCTTGGTTCACTATAATTTCAAATATATTCTCCAAGGAATTTAGGGTTCCAAAATTCTCTTGAAATCAATTTAAAATAGACTATACATTTCTCAGATATTTAAGGTGACATAACAAATTAATTTAGGTAAAAATGTCATTATTACAGTTGAATAGTTCAGAAATAAACAAGCTATACAAGTTTTCTCTTAGGAAGGGGCCAAAAATCAGTAAGTCTTGGGAAAGTTACCATAAATTTCACTTGGCACATCGAATTTTGGATAGACCTATGAAATTGTAGCGAAGAAATATCCCTATGAAATTGTAGAGAAGAAATATCAAAGTATTGTAGACCAAATTTTCATATTTAAAATGGATCAAATCTTAGATATATATCAAGAAAATGTCAACCATTCATATATTCTCCAAATCAATTTTTTAATGTATGTAACTTACAAGCTACATGAATTTTGATTAGAAGATCCATTTTCTTGTGGGTGATTGAAATTTATGATAAGGATGAGTATTATAGTATTTTTTTCCACATGCCTCTATTGGCTTGATGGGGCCTAGAACAAGTTTCATATTTCACTACGTGAACCAACAAAACTCACTATTATCGACCCTTTCATCAATGATCTGTTGTGCATACCAAAGTCTCACTCGAGGTAATATAGGGGGATGTTAGAACCAAGTTTTTGCATCCAGAGGGAAAATTCAGTGTGTCTTCAGGTCTTTTCTTCCTTTCAATACTTACCAGAACTTCGCAGAGTAGATATAATAATTACAAAGTCATTTTTCAACACTTATATTGAACGATCTTGTAGACTACGGGATTTTACCTTAACCAATATAAAAAATCATACATAATCATGAACAATACTTTGTGATGTAATTACCAGTAAAATAATTAATTCATCACAAATGATATAAAAATAAAAGTAAAGCAAACACATAAACAAATAACAGAGATATTTCTTCAAAATTATTTCATTGATGCTCAGATCTTCCCAGTACAACTAGTTCCACCCTACGCACTCAGCTGCAAAATTCCTAAGGTCTCGGTGCACTCAGTTGTAGGAGCCTTTTCTCTAACCCAACCCACATAATAGAGACTCAAAGTAACGTTACATCCAAGTTCATTCTATGATCAAGTAGGACATATCTTATATCTATTCTATCCTAGACTCCTTATATAGTCTTTTACATTAACAATAATATGGTTCGAAAACCATGGGTGGAGCTCAACGTTCACAAAATATCCCCATTATTTTACAAAATAAGGGGATTTGACCTGCCCCAAAGCTCATAAGACTCTAACATAGCTCTGCGCTATGCACTCTTCTCCTCAATCTGCAGAGTCTTTCTCAAAATATTTCCTTGAGGGGTACCTTGTCCAACAAACCTCAACAAAAAAATGTGACTCATCTTGAGTCACACAGTAGGTGTGCCCCCGATATTTTCTTTAATGCCTCTCAAGGAATACTTTAGAGGTGGAACTACTTTGGCGCATTTATTTTCAATTTCTTAAACTTCGCTTAGTATCGTCTCAGTGACTGGCTTGGTTGTATTTTGTGAAATTCTTTTCTAAGCCTGTCGCAGTGCTTTTAGCTTCTTCTCTACATTACGTGAGAGGTGATTGACCTCAACTTCCCATGGATTTTTTCTGGCTGTGATAAGTTTCTATTTTCTGTGCAGCTCATCAACCTGTTCCTGCAACATTTTACCCTCTTGGAGATGGGTATACCACTGTATCAGTGTTAAGGTATTTGTTGTGACCTTAATCTGGTCCATCTTCTCTAGCTTCTCGTGAATTTCCTCTTCAATCATATGCACCTGAGAGTCCTCCTATAGTGAGACCCAGACATCCATGACATCTTCAAATAATTTTGTGCACTCCTAGAAGGTGGATTCAATATGTTCAGTGGTAGCCTTGTGCTTTGCTACATGTTGCCCTCAGTCCTTTGGTGGAGTGGTGGGTTGAAATTGCATCTACGTCTCAAATATCTTTAGCTGCATCTCGAGGCACATTTGGTTGACCTCAGATTTGGAGTCCTTGACAGGTTGTGCTATGTCTGGAATCTTTACTTCAGGACCTGCAACCTCGTGCTGCCATTCTAACTCGGGAATATTAACATTACGTGGATCCTCCTCACCTTCTTCCGCAGTCAGATTCTAATATTATTGGGATTTTTCCAATTGTGCAGTCTAGTCACGATGTTGTAGAACCCTTGGCTCAATGGTAATTTTGAATATCCCCATTCTCACTTCTTGTAGAGCATAATTAATAAATCTTAACCATCAACGAAGTTATAAGTCAATAAGAAACCTTCCGTCATTTCATACCAATATGTGGTTCCATGGCGCAAATCCATTTCAAGGTACCACTACTGAGGTATCATATCCAAGGCATGGAAGAAGATATGCACCCACTCAGGTTGAGGTTCTCCCCCCCAAGCTTCATTCTAGTGAGATAAATTCTTGCGAGGATAACCTTTACGATTTTACTTCTTCAGAATCTTAGTGTCTACATGACCAAAATTGGGTCTTATCAACCTGCAAAATTCCTTCCATCCTCCTAATATTTCTCTATGTGTGCTAGCTCGATGGGGCTTAGACCTAGGTTCATATTTGGTTGCGCAACCCAATGCAACCCATTATTACCAACCCTTTTGGCAATGATCTGCTACGCAGACCGAAGCCTCACATGAGGCAATATAGGGGAATGCTAGAACTAGGTTTATTCATCCATATGGACAATGGAGTGTGGCTTTGAGGATTTTATTCCTTTCAATACTTACCTTAACTTCGAAAAGCGTATATACTAATTACACAATCATTGTTCAACACTTCTATTGAATGATCTTGCAGACTGCATGATTTTCCCTTAACTACTATAAAAAAACATACATAATCAGGAGCAGGACTTCATGATGAAATTATAAGTAAAATAATTAATTTAGCACAGATTATATCCAAATACAAGTAAATAAAACACATAAAAAAATAACATAGATCTATCTTCAAAATTATTTCATTAATTCTCATATATTCCCAATACAACTAGTTCCACCCTGAGCACTCAATTGCAGACTTACTAAGGTCTTCACACACTCAGCTACATAAGCCTTTCCTCTAACCCAACCCACATAATATAGACTCAAAGAAACACTACATACAATTTCAATAATCGATTAAAAGAGATATTGAGAAAAAAAAGGATGTTATGATCCAAATATACAAAAATAAAAAGTGCACATCATGTACAATATTGTGAGGGTGGAACACAACTTCAATACTAATAATAATATGATAAACTCATCCAAATACCCAAATACATTGATTCATACAAATCCTATTCCACCCTAACGGGTATATTTTCTCTAAATATACCTATCCACACTTTGTACATGTGGTCCCTACATTATTAGGATGTCCCTATTACATAGACATGTACATATTACATGAAAATTTTACTCCATATATACCCCTATTTGGTCATATCATATACATTTATACCAATATATGCCCCATTTTAGGTCATACCAATGGAGGAAAATAAGGGATAAATGAATAAGAAGGTAAAACAAATGGAACCAAATATTATACAAGTTGTAAATGGGAGGTTTACTAAAATAGATAATGTGTCTGAAGGAACTCATGAATATAAAAGTAATGTTCAAGTTGAACAAATTTCCAATAATAAGAACTTTTCAAGTGGATTTGACTATAATTGTGGAGCTATTCATGGATTATTCCTATAATGAGTGAAAGTTCCCAAGTCTAAACTAAATAATTTTGATGGAATACAAGTCTTTACGTGGGTGCACCAAAGAGAGTAATGTTTGAATTGCATGACATTATGGGCAACAAATGAAGAATTCACATAAAAACTTTTAATTTGAGATAAAACCATCTCAATGGTATCAATGGGGAGTTAAAATGAAGCCCCATTATTATCATTATACTTGGGTTTTATTTATAAGAGACTAAGAACTGCATATGACAAATCTCGTGAAATAGACTATTTTAGTCAATTGACAAGAATCAAGCAATTTGGTGATATTGAAGATTCAAAATTTTAGGTTTTGGCCACAAGGGTCGATAACATAAATGATGAAAATTTATTGGAATATTATATTGGTGGATTAAAATAATACATTAAACATGATATTTTCCTAAAATGACCAAAACAAATTATGAAATATTTGCAATTTTCTCATCATATTCAAGCCAAGAATAAGGCTACAAGTAAGTCTACCATGGGGGAATACACATGAAGAAAAGATCGTTTTGGAATTCATAAGATGAACCTACTTCAACATACTAGAATATCACAGTAGGAAATGGAGGAAAGAAAAGAAAAAGGATTATGCATTAACAAAAAATGATCAAAAGGGAATAAATTTCAAGAAACAAAATTGTTTACATTGGAAAATAATGATGAAAAGGACATAGAGACATTTATACAAAGAATAAGGAAGCAATTTTAAACTTAAAAAAGCAATAAATACAAACATAAATTTTCCACAACATTGATTCAAACATATATGAGATATATGTTCATGCATTGGTAGGTTTTTCATATCCTCGAACCCTTAATATTAATGGTTACATTAAGAAGCAAAAAGTCTGATATTGCTTAATGAATCATGTAGTACCCATAACTTCATTGATAAAATATTAGTGAATTACCTCAATTGTTTTGTATATCTAGTGACAAATTTTCAATATTTAGTTGTCGATGAAGGGAATATTGATTGTGTGGAAAAATTCCACAACATTAAAATGAGTATGGGAGAATATAAATTGGAAATATCAATGTATTCCATTCCAATTGGAGGTATAGATTTTTTTATATGGATTAAATTGTTGATAACGATGGGCACAATTTCTATAAACTATAAAAATAATTATTCATGAAATTTGAATTGTAAGGTGTTCCTTCTAAGCTCAAAGGGTTAATTTATAGACCTTTTCAAGTCATAATCTCTCATGGAATGAAAAAGATCCTAAAAAAGGGCAGAAATGGGATTTTGGTTAAACTATATTATATGGAAGTTAATAAGGAAGATGAAAATATTTCCAAGGAATTAAAAATCACCTTAGAAATGCACAATATGGTCTTCCAAGAAATTCACAAAGGTCTACCTCCATCTATAGATCATGGATATCAAATTGAATTAATACATGGAATCACTCCACCTAATAAAATCCCTGATATATATCCTCATCAAAAAAATAGGATATGAGAAAATGTTACAAAACATGTTAGATTATGTTATTACGCAACATAGTAGGAGTTATTTTTAGTGCCAATAGTGATAGTGAGAAAAATGACAAATATTTGAGGATATGTGTTAATTATAGAGATCTAAACAAAATCACCATTAAGAATAATATTCCTATCCCAAATATTGATGATCTATTAGATGAGCTTCATGGAATTGCTTATTTTACAAAGCTTGAGCTTAAATCAAGATACCATCAAATTATATTAAGGAAATAAGAGATCCATAATATAACTTTTAGAGCACATGAAGGGCACTCTGAGTTTTTTATCGTTCCTTTTGGGTTCACTAATTCTCATTTTCATTTTAAAAGCATTATGAAAAATATTATTTGGCCTCATCTTAAAAATTTTGTGTTGGTTTTCTTTGATGATATTATTATCTATAGAAAATCATGGGAAGATCACATTGAACATGAGGAAAAATCTCTACAAATTCTTGAGAACAATTAATTATATGTAAAAACATCTAAATGTGCTTTTGGGAAACAAGAATGAGTATTTTGGTCATATTTTTCCAAAAGAAGAAGTTAAGATGGACCCTCAAAATATCCAAACTATCACAAAATGGCCTATTCCTAAGAACATTAAGAGCCTTAGAGGATTTTTGAGACTTACAGGATATTATTGAATTTGTTAATAATTATGCATGAATTATAGGCCCACTCCTATCTCTCTTGAAGAAAAAATCATTTATATGGAATGATGAGTCTACTTTGGTGTTCTCTCTATTAAAGTATACCATTTATTCTATGCTAATATTGGCAACACTTGATTTTGGGAAAAGTTTCATCATATACTATGATGCACCAAGACAAGGACTTGGATCAATTTTGATACAAAAAGAGATACCATTAGCTTTGAAAGCATACAAGTCAAGGGAAAATATTTGGTGAATTCAATATGAAAATAAATGGAATCAATTATACATAAAATAAAAAATGGCCATGATATCTCATTTCAAAACACTTCAAAGTCAAGGAAAACCATGATATCCTAAAGTATGTTTTGGAGCAAAGATGTCATCATAAGAGAAAAAAAATGGGTAACAAAAATGCAAGGGTTTGATTTTGAAATAATATGGAAGAAGAAGAAAGACAATGTGGTAGTGGATTCTCTTTTTAGAATAGAATAATCCTCAATTATATATATGATTACATATTTTGTCCCAGTATGGGTGGAGGAAACTCACCATGAATGACAATAATACTAAACAAAATATACATTGTATAAAGTAACAAATGAACTCTATGGAACATTATGAGTGGAAAGGAGATATACTTTGGTACAATGGTAGGATAATTTTATGACCTCGATCAAAATAAAATCAACAAATATGTGTGAATCACATGAAAATTTGATGGAAATACACGTAGGGCTCCTTAAAACATATCAAAGGATCAAAAAAGAATTTTTGGGGGAAGGAATAAATAAATACATTAAAAAATCTGTAATTAAATGCCAATTATAAAAAAGAAATAAAGGAGAGATAGTAAAATCTCCAAGGTTACTTTATCCATTACACATACCTAATCAAATATGGAAAGAAATATCAATGGACTTAATTAGAGGGTTACCAAAATATAAAGGTAAATATCCTATTGTTCTGAATTTACAGAGGAACAAAATTAAATACATATTTAATAAAATGTAAAGCTACAATGAAAATATAACTTTTATTAATTAATAACAAATACTAATTTTTTTTTACATGCATAATGGAAACAAACTAGCTCAGGTGATGATAACTTATATTTGAGAAGATATTTGATGGCTACATGCATTCTTAATTACATTTTAATAAGGCTTAGATGCATTTTTATTATTGGGAAACAATGAAAAACTATAAGCATCCAAAAACCTAACCCTAGGAGTTGAAATACCAAAAAATTGTGGACCTCGTTGGGGTTAGTTGGTACATAAACTTATCGTTGGGGTTAGTTGGCATACGATCTTTGTTTGACAAGTACGATGCCTTGTTATAAATATTGATCTGAGGAAAATAAATTTAAACTTTGGACCCCTACCATAAGCTATGAATTTTACCATTTTTGCAAAAAAACATCGTTTAGGGGCTCAAAACGACTCTGGAAGTTTAAGACCCGAAAAACTACCAAAAAAAGTAAATTGTGCTACAATTAAGGAAATTTAAAGAAAATATGTTCGGGGTCCAACTGGAATAGGAGGGAGGCCACCAGTATCCACCTGGATCAATCCTCCCCCCTTAGGAAGTAATTTTCCCCATTGCATTGAGTGCCTCCATGAGATGGGGACAATTATATTGATCTTGGGCTTTGGTGAGTCACTTTCCCTGGTGCAGTAGTTGGCAAGCTTTGACAACTTGATACAATTAGATCCTATGATTTTTATTGTTCTTGATCTATGTGTCCATGATATGATTAGTTGTGTCTTGTTCAATGTAGTATAAGTTGAGCTTTATCGATGTCAGATGCTCTGCAATGTCTGATGTGTCTAGTAATGGTGGAAAGTATTACCAAATGTGGTCCACATTGAATATCAGGTAAAATCCAAGGAATGGGGGGATATTGAGCTATAAATAATTGTCCCCTAAAGCCTTGGTGATGGTGTAAGGCCCATATCAGAGTGGTTGAAGCTTCCAATGGGCTCTGGCAAGGAGTTCCTTATTTAGATGTAACCAAAATTTGTTGCCCACTTGAAACTTATGTGCCACCTGATGTTAATCATGTCATTGTTTGTACTTGGAATTTTATTTATACAAGATGTCGTGAACCTAATTTTGGATGTGCTAAATGTGATCAATAAACCTGGTGGATTTTTTAGCTTCAGAATAAACATGGTACAATTCTTCTTCTGTAGTTGCAAAAGGCAGTGCAATATTAAGGGGATAAAATGGTTGAGATCCCGGGCCCAATTGAAAGGGGTTGTGGAAAACCTAGATATGGAGAGATTGGTTATATTTGTGTTGAACATAGGTATTTTTCTCATCCCATGTTTGTGGATGATTATAGGCACAATCATCCTATTGACGACCTTTTTCTGGCCATCGGTCCGAGGGTGGATGCAGTCAAATTTGTGAGCTTGGTGTCCAACATTGACCAAATTATTGAACAAAATACACTTAGGAACCTACTATAATAATTTGATATAATTTTTTGTGGGACCCTAAAATGTACCCATACCTGTTGAAATAAAAGTTTGGTAGTGGCTTCTGTTGTGATACTGACCTTGCAAGTATCCAACATGGCCAAGCCAGAAAACTTGTCAACGACCACAAATAAAAAATCGTTACCATGCTTGGTACAATGAAGGCCAAACATATAGTCCATGGATATGTATTCCTAGGGTTGACTAGGAGTAGGCAAAAGGATTATATAGGCCTTGCTTCTTAATGGTTGGATTGGCGATGACAAAGGTAGTGAAATATATGATATATGATCACACATATTGTCATATACTTGGCCAGAAAAATACTTCTATAGTACTGCCACTATCTTATATACACCTAAATGTCCTACGACCCAACTATAGTGGGCCTCCCAAATCATCTTGGTGCGCTCACTTGAAGGAAAAAAAAAATTGTCCCAGGTGGCATAATAGTGCATCAAGGAGATGGAAGTCTAGAACTTTCTTTCCATCCATCAACATCTAGTATGTGGTGGAAAATTATGGATCATTTATTAAAGTTGTGGCCATCTAGATGTCTTATTCCCAAAAGAGTCGAGCATAATGGTAAGCTCCATAACTGGTAGCTGACCAAGGCAATCTGCAACATTATTAGTTTTTCCCTTCTTGTACTTAATATTCAAATGAAACTGTTGGACCATTTCTGATGGTGGTCATTTTTCAACTTCCCTTGTGTCTATATAAACTTGATAGGTTGGTGATATGTGTGGATAATGTTGGAAATATTGAGAGGCAGGGGGGTAAATAATTATTCCATTCAATTAGAGCATTATTTAATCTTCAATTATTATCAGTGTTTGTACAATGATAGTAGCAAACAAGAGGAACACAAATGCACACAGTTTTTAAGGTGGAAACCCACTCTGGGACAAAAACCACCTAATGCTTTTCTAATAATTCTTTAATATTCAACTCCAATTGAAAATAAAGCTCCAACTTCCTAGAATCTAGAAAAGCATTCTTCTCCATCTCCCATTGGATGGACGCTCCAATGCTTTAGATTCTTCACTAGTCAATTGAACGGATGCCCCAACACCCAATGAGCTACAACTCACCCTAGCACCACCCTACCACCCTATAGAAGAATAAAAGAAGAATGGACTCCTGTACCAGGGAAAATGGTCCACTTTACAATGATATAGAATGATGTAGAAGAAGATATGCTAGAAAATTACCCCAACTTTGACACAACCACCTAATGATGATCCTAGACCTCCCAACAGTGCCTCTTCAACCCTTGGAAGATAGATACTAGTACAATTTGTACAATAATGTATTTACAATGACTAAGTACAATGATACCTTTACAATGATTGTATGTAGTGCTTCTCACTTGAAGACTTCATCTGATGAAATTCTTGCTGCTATTATGCACCTTGTTTGCTACTATTGTCATGCTACCCTCTGTTGTACCTTGCTTTGCTTTGTTTCCATAGAAAGTATGGTCCTTTGCATCCCTTGACAACACATGATCTAGCTTTTTCTTTCCTTCTAGGAGCTTGATATTGAATCTGGTGTATCTCTATTATTTCAGATCCTAAATATCGGATTTTTAGTCCTCTAGTATTCCTCTGAGTCATCTTTCCAATGCCATAGGTCTGACCCAAATTGGATTCTTCAAGAGAGAGTTATACCCAATCTCTCACAATGCCCTAATTATGGACTGTTTCAGTAGAGCGCACTTGTACGGAGTGCCACATGTTGTTGTTTCTTCATTTGGCTCTAAAATTGATAGAGCGAAAACAAAATACTGTGCAATATCTTCCACTTTTTACGGAATTCCAAACTGATACTTAGAGAGAGAGTTATGATGATTTTACCAGGGTCACTTCTTTGAGATGAATTTCAGGAGCTTGCAAAAACCCTGACTTCCACAGATCATATCTCCACAAATATTCTGCACCTTAATCTGAAATTTTTACAGAAGCTTCCTCAAGATTTCAGCTTTGCCTCATCAAAATTTCAGCTTTTGAACCTTCGTAGAAAAAAATTTAGAGTGCAAATTCCACAATGACCTGTTTCATATGGCGAAATCCCTTGCATAAGGAGGAAATGAGGATCACAATTTATATAAATTCTTAGGTTGAGAGGGGCTTCAACAAGTGAACATGGGAGGGATTTTAGGAGCTTAAAAAATATTAATTATAAATTTTCAATGACCCATGCCCCAACCCCATGGGGTTTTAGCCCACTAACTAGGGGTACAAACTTCAAACATGAATATCTCTCAAACTGTGAAGAATTGCATGGCATGCCATATATCAACGGAAACATCTCAACAAGTAGAAACCATAAAAAGCATTATTGACCCAGAATATATTAATTTGGTAGGTCAAAATTCCAATGAAATATTGGGTTAGCCCCTAGTGCTACTTGGGTTGATATCAATGACAACTACTGATCAACAATCTCCCCCTTTGGAATTGATGGAAACACAAGTACTCCCCCTGCGATCATGACACCTCTTCCTACAACATTCTCTCCCCCTTTGACATCAATGGAAAAGGGTAAATCCCCCTGAAACACAACCATCCTGTGGACCTGTACACACTTCCACTCCCCCTGACATACAACCGTCCTGAAGACCTGTAATCTACTTGCACTCCCCCTTTATATTCTGAAAAAGGAAAATCTAATGAGAACTTGGGAGAATCCCAAGCTTTTGGTGAAGATATTCCAATGCTGGTGAATATTTAATATGTAATTCTTTTGGTGTTGCTTGGAATATTGCTACTTTTCCAACTACTTGCATAACATATGGTCGGTAGGTTGTTACATATAGAAGACTAATAATCATAGATCTGTACAACCTTTGATCAACATCCTTAGATGAGTCGTCTATGCTCAATTTTCAACCTGTTACTATTGGAGTAAGGATGGGTTTGAAATCTTCCATTTTAAATTTCTTGAGCATTTCCTTGATGTACTTGGCTTGACATATAAATATTCCTTTCTCTTGCTAAGATATTTGAAGCCGTAAGAAGTATGCCAGCTCACCAAGTAAAGACATCTCGAAATCGCTTTGCACCTTTGTAGAAAACTTCTTACTTAGTTGATCATCATTGCTACCAATTATTGTATCATCCTCTTTAGCTATTAGACATGCTTTAGTTGCTTCATACAAAACATATATGTCATTTGGAGCTCAACTTGCTGTAGCCACAATTTCACCATACATGCCTTTCCTGATTTCACATTTCGTGGAGTTGAATAGTATTGTGTGTCCTTGATCACACATTTTTCCAACACTGAGCAGATTGTGATTCATGTTTTCAACCAATAGAACATTCTTGGCTAGAGCATCTTTTCTTCCAAGAGTGACAATACCTGATCCTATAAGATTTGAAGATCCATCATTTGCAAAGAACACGGTTCCATCCTTCTCTTTCAAAGATACAAATTTATATCTATCTCTATTCATATGCGTTAAGAAACCGCTATTAACATACCACACATCTTTGTTCTTTTGAGCCTTGAAAGCGAGAGAACAATTATCATTCTTCTTATTCTTCCATGTCCGTTCGTTCTGTGGCTTCAAAGATTCTTCTAGAGGATTTTCAAGTCTGCAGTCTTTGGCTATGTGTCCAAAGTTTCGACATTTGTAACATTCAATATTATTTCTTAAATGTTCAAATATATTGATGTTTCACTGAGCCCTAGGAGTTTCATATTTGACAGATCTCCTGGAATTGTATTCGTTCCTAGGGCATGTGCGACATTCTACAGATTTATGACCAAATTTTCCACATGAATAACAATAGCCATAAAAAATATGTTCGTACCTAGATAGAAATTTTTGTCGAGGAATTGTCTTCCAAGGTTGTTCTTGTGAATCTTGTCCAATGAAGTCTACATGCATGTCAGATCTCATAGGTTCATTGTATTTTGTTGTAGAAGGTCCTGCTTCTTCTTCTTTGTAATCAATGCCAGTTTTGTCATTGTAAGATCATTGATTGTTGATGAGTTCTTCCAATGCCCTTGAGTTTTTGGCATAGTTTTGGATAGTTTTTCCCTTCTTCACTTCCTCACGCAGTGAAACTACTTCAGCTTCTAATTCTTCCCTTTCTTGGTTTCTTTCTTCCAACTTCTTTTGAAGTGACTCTTCAATGCATTTGTGTTCTTCAACTTCAATTTTGAGAACTTGAACTTTTTCTTCAAGAGTTTTGGAATGGATCTTCTCTGCCTTGAGATCTTTTATAACCTTATTTATTTCCTCATAAAATTCTTCTATGGTCCATCCTTCTTCTTCATTGTTTGATACCTCTTCTTTATTGTGCTTGGCCATAAAAAATACTCTCTCATTGGCTTCTTCTTCACTGTCATTATCTTCATCGGATGATGAGCTATCTTATTTAGAGAGAAAGTTCCTTTTGGATCCTTGCTTGTTGAATTTCTTAAAGCCTTTCTTTCATTTTAAGTTGCCATTAATTCTGTTTGGACATTTTGTTGCAAAATGCCCAACCTCATTATCACTAAAACATATCAATGGAAGTTTACCTTTGAATTTTCCCTTACCAATTTTTAGTTTTCCCGTGAAGTAAGCATATTCTTCATCTGAAAGACCTTCTTCATCATCTCCATTTTCTTCACACTTGCAGGTGCATGTCTTTTCAATTGAAGTTTGTTTATCCTTATTGGTTTTCTTAGATGCAACGAATGCAGTTTCTAGATGCGAAGTACCCTCTTCTTCATCAGGTCTCATTTCATATGCTATGAGAACTCCATGTAATTCCTCTTTTCTGATTTTGTCCAAATTTGCACTGTATTCTAAGACCGATACCTTTGGGTTGAATCTCCCTGATATCGTTCTAACAATCTTCCGTATAATAGTCTTCTCGTCAACTGGCTCTCCCAATCCTTCTAGAGTATTGGTTATGTCATCAACATATTGGAAGTATGCAGTAATGTTGCAACTTATTTCATTCTGAGTTGCTCAAATTTTTCTCTATAGATTTGAAGCTTTGCTTCTTTGAAATTTGAGTCACCTGCATATATATTCTCAAGCTTGTCCCATACAGTTTTGGCAGTTTTACAACCCAAAACCTTATGATAAGCAGATTCAATAAGTCCACTGATAATAATATTCTTTTCTTTTGCATCATTTACAAATTCTTCTTACCTTGTTCATCCGTAGTCGATGTAAATCCATTTTGAACAGTGTCCCATACTTCGTAACACTGTGCCAAGAGATAGACCTCCATTCTTCCTTTCCAGAGTGCATAATTATTTTCATTGAATAGAGGTACACCATTCTTGGTATGCTCCATGACCTCCTTCTAGCTGTTAAACTGCTATTGAAGGAACCAAGATCTGATACCAATTGTTGGAAATATTGAGAGAGGGGGGGGGGGGTGGTGAATCGGTATTCCTTTCAATTAGAGAATTAGTTAATTTTAAATTATTATCAGTGTCTGTACAATGATAGTAGCAAACAAGAGGAACGCAAATGAACATATTTTTTAAGGTGGAAACCCACTCCAGGACAAAAACCACCTAATGCTTTTCTAATAATTCTTTAATATTCAACACCAATTGAAAATAAAGCTCCAACTTCTTAGAATCTAGAAAATCATTCTTCTCCAGCTCCCACTGGATGGACGCTCCAATGCCCGAGATTATTAAGTAGTCAACTGAATAGATGCCCCAACACTCAATGAGCTACAACTCACCCTAGCACCACCCTACCACCCTATAGAAGAATAAAAGAAGAATGGACTCTCGTACTAGGTAAAATGGTCCACTTTACAATGATATAGAATGATGCAGAAGAAGAAGATATACTAGACCATAATCCCAACTTTGACACAACCACCTAATGATGATCCTAGACCTCCCAACACTACCTCTTCAACCCTTGGTAGATAGACACTAGTAAATTTTTTACAATAATGTATTTACAATGACTAAGTACGATGATACCTTTACAATGATTGTATGCAGTGTTGCCCACTTGAAGACTTCATATGATGAAATTCTTACTACTGTTATGCACCTTGGTTGCTGCTCTTTTCATGCTACCCTTTGCTACACCTTGCTTTGCGTTTCTACCGTAAAAATTTTGGTCCTTTGCAACCCTTGACAACACATGATCTAGATTTTTATTGCCTTCTAGGAGCTCGATATTGAATCTGGTGTATCTTTGTTATTTCAAATCCTCAATATTTGATTTTCAGTCCTGTAGTATTACTCTGAGTCATATTTCCAATGCCATAGGTTTGACCCAATTTGGATTCTTCAAGAGATATTTATACCCAATCTCTCACAATGCCCTAATTATGGACTGTTTCAGCAGAGCTCACTTGTACAGCCTGCCACGTGTCATTGTTTCTTCATTTGGCTCTAAAATTTATAGAGAAAAAAGTACAAACTATGCAATATCTGCCACTTTTTATAGAATTCCAATCCAATACTCAGAGAGAGATTTATGACGAATTTACCAAGGTCACTTCTTTGAGGTGAATTTCAATAACCTGCAAAACCCTAACTTCCAAAGATCATATCTCCAAAAATGTTTTGTACCTTGATCTGAAATTTTTACAGTAGCTTCCTCAGGATTTTGGCTTTGTCTCATAAAAATTTCATCTTCTGAACCTTCGCAGAAAAAAATTTAGAGTGCAAATTCCATGATGACCTGTTTTAGATGGCGAAATCCCTTGCATAAGGAGGAAATGAGGATCACAATTTATATAAATGCTTAGGTTGGGAGGGGCTTCAACAAGTGAATGTGGGAGGGATTTTAGGATCTTAAAAAATATTAATTATGAATTTTCAATGACCCATGCCACAACCCATGGGGTTTTAGCCCACTAACCGGGGGTAAAAACTTCAAACATGAATATCTCTCAAACCGTGAAGAATTACATGGCGTGCCATATATCAATGGAAACATCTCGACAAGTAGAAACCATAAAAAAAATTATTGGCCTAGAATATATT
The DNA here is from genome assembly GCA_034641835.2 of Pinus albicaulis. Taxonomy (NCBI): domain Eukaryota; kingdom Viridiplantae; phylum Streptophyta; class Pinopsida; order Pinales; family Pinaceae; genus Pinus; species Pinus albicaulis. Next base: position 488,827,889 of record CM076572.1, read on the forward strand.
AATTTGGTAGGTAAAAATTCCCATGCAATATTGGGTTAGCCCCTGGTGCTGCTTAAGTTGACATCAATGACAACCATTGATCAACAGATAATAGTATCCTTACCCAAAATGTAATGTTTCCACTACCAGAAATCATGCACGATGGAATACATCTCTTTATCATAAGTGGGATATTTCTGTATTGTATTAGAAAGTGTCTCACTATGATAGGCCACCAAATTCCCTTGTTGGGTGAGGATTACACCAATAATGATAGTAAGAGGAATCTATATGAATTTCGAATGGTTTTTACAAGTTTGTAAATGTGAGCACTAGTGAAGAGAGGAGGAAATTGTTCAACTCAACGAACACGTTATGTTGGGACTCGGACTAGAAAAAAATTGTTTTTTGTATGCCCTTGGTAACTTGACTCAAGGGTCAAGTGATATGAGAGAATCCCAACATGAACCTTCGATAGAAATTGGTAAGGCCCAAAATGTTGTGAAGCGCCATTATATTAGTTAGGGCTAGCCAATCCCAAATGACTTGGAACTTAGCCATATCCACATGCACACCTTTCTCATCAATGATGTAACCCAAATATTAGACCTGATTCATGCCAAAGGTCCATTTCTCCAATTTGGAACAACTTGTGTTATCGCAAGGTTTGAAGGACCTTCCAAATATGTTGCAAGTTTTATTCACAAATCTTATTGATGATGAGGATGTTGTCCAAATATATAACTATGAATGATTTGGTGAAGGGCTGCAAGATGTCATCCATCATCCTCATAAAATTTGTCGGGGAATTTTTTAACCTGAAGGGAATAACCAACCATTAAAAAATTCCCTACTTGGATTTGAAGGTGGTATTCCATACATATGTGGGTACTGTCAGAACCTGGCGATGGCCAAAATTAAAATCAATCTTGCTGAAGTACTCGGCCCCATTTAGTTGGTGAATAAGGTCATAAATATATGGGATTGGATACATGTTTCTAACAGTGATTTTATTTATTTCTCAATAATGAATGTAGAACCTCCAGGTCCCATCCTTCTTTCGTACGAGTACAATTGGGCTCCCACAAGGTAAGGAAATTGGTCGAATGTTCCCTTTTTATTGCAACTCCTAGATCTACCACTTTATTTCTTCATTTTCCAAAATATAGCAGTGGTATATAGTCCAATTTGGTAAATTTTCATCCAGAGTCATATCGATCAAATGCTTGACCTGACAATGCAAAGGTGCCACTGTGGGTGAGAAGAAGATGTCCTTGTATTATTCCACAACATTATCCATTTTCTTCAGTTGCATGGAGGAACCCTCCCTAGGGGCCATGGATGTGGCCACAATATTTCCCTTCCAGTGAGAGTAAACCAAAAATAAAACAAACTTCTTGATATGGGAGATGAACTTATTTCATTCCTTAGAAGAGATCAAATAAATGGTAGTAGGAAGAACTACCTCTAGTAGCATGTGTAGCTTACTATCCAAAGTAATAATAACAGTGTGAGAATTCGATGCACACATAACGTGATGCTTCCAAAAGTATGTTTGGCCTAATAACACATCACAAACTTCAAGGGGAGAAACAACATACATTACCTCATCCATGAATACTTTATGTTGCAGGGAAGGTGACACTATTGGCTGATGCAGAGATCTTGTCCTTGGTGGATCCATCTGATGGTGTACGAATGTAGGTGTAGAGTCATCAGTAGAACCAAATTATTCATGAAATTAGCTAATATGAGGTTATTTTGGCTCCCGTTCTCAATAATGAACTGCAACGGAGAACTCTTCACCCACATATGCGAGTGGAAGAGATGCCCCCCCTCTTTAGGATCTTCAAGATCAATATTTTTTACCTTGGTGGTAGAAACTATGGCATTAATCTCTGCATTGACAATTTGTTTCCCCTTGTTGGGTTATAACTTAGAGTCATAACATGCATATGACTCTAAATATTTCAGCTCGGCAACCAATGACTATTTAGCACAACATTAATTTATGTTATGAGTGGGGCTCTTATGGAACTCACACCATTTCCCTGTATTCTTCTTCATCTTCGTGGCATTATTATTCACTTGTGGCTTCGAAGTATCATCTTGGGTTACCCCACTTTGTCTCTGTCATTTTTTTTGTAGTTTGGGGGTGCCTTTTCCTTGCTTCAAATTCTCAAACCCAAAGTCTCGCTTCTTCTCTTTAATTTTTTTCTTGATATTGACAACATATCGGTATGTGGTGCCAAGAAAGGAGATGTCCATGAACTCCATATTTTATTGGATGTATTTTTGTAGAAATTTTTAATACTTTAGTACCATATGTCACTCATAATTTTTGATTCCCAACTTTTTGTGAAGGGTATGAAAAATATTTGTGAACCCTAACACATCTTGGACCATTTCTTGCTATTGAGTGTGGTCCATTTTATACAATAATTATCTTCATAGCTCCCTACATGGTAATATTTTTCCTTGATGACATCCCATAATGAATTCCAAGTGGGTGTAACAAAAAATAGTGAGGGTTCCTTCTCATACTCTTCTCAAAGTAGGTTTCCCACCAGTCCTTCACGTGGGGGATAGATTTGAGGAGTGCAAAAGTAATGATTTCCCTGTTGGAAATATTATGGACCAAAAACATCCTTCCAACATATTTAACCATATATCTATCCTATCTTCATCCATATAGACTTTAAATATTGGAGCGTCAAAGTTAACCTCTAGCTTAAAGGAGGTGGTGCCTTTGAAGTGATTGTTCGATGAAGATGCATCACCAGTTGATACCCGCCGAAGGATCTGCGAAAAGTTATCATCATCATGTTCCTTTATTTCTCGATGGCCTATTTGAGAAACATTTTGAAAGGCTCTCCTACTCCCTCATATTTATTTTCTTCTACCATGGGAGGTCGTTGGGGTCAATGGGGTTGGTATTGTAATGGTTCAACCAGTTCAAGTCCTAACTCCTTATACCTCAACTTCGTTGGGGACATGTAGAGAAAAATAGAGAAAGAGAAAACCACTCTGATAACACTGATATGAATTTATGAAGGAGAGAAATGAAATACAAATTTAAATATAACATTGGGCTATAATGAAAACTAAACTTCAATTAATTAATAACAAATACTGAAATTTTTTTACATGTAGAATGGAAACAAAATATATCAAATGATGGTAGCTTATCTTTGAGAAGAGATGTGATGACTATACACCTTTTGAAATTTTCTACAATCAGGCTCGAAGGAATTTTTATTATTGAGAAATAATGGAAAACCCTAAACATCCAAAATCCTAACACTAGGAGATGAAGCGCCAAAATTTTGTGGGACCCATTGGGATTAGTTGGTACATCAAATTTATGGGGTTGTAACTTTGTGTTGGAGTGGCGTCCCTAAGTCTGACAAATTTTTCTATATTTTTGTAATATTTTAGTCTTGCATAGGGGCTTTGGGGTGGGTCAAAGCCCCTCATGAATTGTAAGGGGTTAAAAGGTAGACCAAGGGGCTACAAACCATGGTTTTCAGACCATAGAGTAGTGCAGGCTAATATCATAATTAGATGGATAGATAGAGTCTAAAAAGTTAGTTTTTTCATAATTCTGAATGTGAATGTTTGATCTGGAAACTTGGTGATATTTTGTGTGGATTGTCTGGGTAAGAAGGCTCCTGTTGGCTGTGTGCACGGAGACCTTAGTCATGCTGTCTGCGGACCCCAATGGTTGTGTGTGTGGGTTGCTGAAGTGTTTTGTATGAATGATCTGGGTTGATAGTAATAAAGGAATATTGTTGCAAATATCTAAGCTCTTTGTGCATCTGTTACTTATGTTATGAATGTTTCTGTATCTTATTTCCAATTTCTGTACTATCTGCAAATAGATCTTTTGCATGACTGTGTTTGGGTTTATGTGAATTCTAATTGGATGGATCTAATGGTATAAGGCTATGATATTATGTGTTAAGGGTTATTACTTGATTTATAGTTTCTATGTTAACTTTCACAAGATATTCTGCATATTTTCCCTAAATCTTTCTGAAAACGGTTTACTGGATAGGGTTGTGGTTGCAAAGGTTTGTTTATGGTTGTTTGGAATCTTAAGGCACCCACATCATTCAAACCTCTCTCAGGGTGCAGAAACCTAGTTCCATCACCCCCCCTACTGCTTCGGGTGAGACTTTGACTTGCGCAAGCGGGTCATTATTGAAAGGTCCAGTAGTAAGAGGGTTTTTTTGGTTAACCTTAATTCCAAACCAGGGTTAGGACCCCTCAAGCCAACAAATGGTTTTGTTGCTGGGACCAGGAGAATTTTGAGAGAGGTTATTGGGAGCCATTAAAGCCTAAACTTGGGGACTGGTTTAAAAAACATATTCAGGAGTTTTCCCTAAAATAAAACAAAAGTAAAAAGCTATCTGCTAAAGAGTGGAAGAATAAGTATATTTTTACTTAGGTGCATGATATCTTCTTTGTAACCTTTGCACACGAACTGCAGGAGTGCTCGGCTAGGTTAGAAGAATTCTAGACCTATTGGAAGGGAAATCAGGTCACGCAGTGGACCCCTAAATTTATCCAACAATTGGAGAAGACTGATAATTCCATTACTCTTAACTATAGATGACTGGGTCGACAACGTCTTGGGCGGGCTTGTAAAGGAGTTTGCAGTCGATCAGTTTGTGTCCTACTTTGAAGATGAAAGGAGATTTTTACTACATAGATCATGTTTTTTGCAGCATTTTTTTTAACTATCACTTGTAGATGTAAAGAATTTTTTCAAAGGATTGAGGGGTAAGTTCTTGCAAACTTTTCCTCTGCTGATTAAGATTATATTATATGAAAAGTGTATTTTGTGCATCCACGCCAAGAGAATGATGCATGATCAAAGCGAAAGGACGAAACACAATGGTAAATACTACTGGGTCAATTAAAAAGGGGATAGATCTGTATAGAGTCCTCTGAAAAGTTCCCCTGATCTAAACAGAAGTAGGACTACACACGCCAAGACTATCCCTCCTGCTACGCGACCACAAAATTTGCATAGGGGTAAGAATCCTCCTACCCCACCACCACCCCCACCTACGGACGATATGGACACACAGATGAATTTACCCACCTTTAAGGGTGCGGGGATGAGTATATGGACCAATTTTGGTTTTTGGTGAATGTGGTGTGGACTACACAGAATGTCAATACTGATGTTGTTAAGAGAGCCCAGCTAGTTATGGATTTTGAAGGTCATGTGTTAGATTGGTTCATGGGATACATTACTCAACATTTGGATCCCACAGTGCAGGAGATCAAGGATTCCCTGAAGAAGTAGCTTCGAAAGCCAAAATCTTATTCTCAAAGCGTAGTAGAATTGAAAGATATTAATAAAGGGCCTATGAAATCAGTCTGGGAAGATGACCATTGACTAAAGAAAGTCATAAAAAATGAAGGTTTTCTTATGATGACAAGTAGCATAAGGAATGGTTCATTGCCATGCTATTTCCACATATGCACAAGCCCATGGGTCAGCAGATGATTGACTCATAAGAAGAAGCCCTGGAAATTTCTATAAATTTAGAAGTTATGCCAAGGGACGATGCTCAATTTGGAACGCTCTAGATTTAGATCCAATTAGAAGATATGCACTTAGAAATTCAAAAATTAAGAAGAGACTAGGGTAAAGAAGCTAGCATAGATGTCTGGTGCATATGTTTCAGGGTATCTGGCCACACCAAAGATTAGTGCCCTTTACTGTCAGATTATATGCAATCTGGGGGACTGAGTCTGTTGTGTTTGAAGGATGTTGCTGGGCCTAGTACCCCTATGCTGTGGTGCACCAGTTTTCGGGTGGTTGGGCGACATGAAGCAACCCAATTCCCGTGGTTAGGAGCCTGTTTCCCAGAATTGAAGCAATAGTGGTATAGATTATTCTCTTCGATGGGTCATGATGAGTACAAATACCAAACGTATAACCTAATGATCGACAAAGGGAACCTTTACAGAGTGCAGACCGACCCTGCCTCACCAGCATTTCCCTCTGGACGAGGATGAACCCCCCGCAAGAGGACGAGGAGGGGGGAGAGGAGCCTGCGCAGGGTGAGGGAGACGAAAAGTGATTTGTTACAATTGTGGAGATGCTAGACACTATGCACGTAACTGCTCGAACCCTATGCAACAATATTGTAGGTATTATAGGAAATTTTATCATGTAATTGAATATTTTCCTGTGTTAAAAGCTAAAATTTAGGAAAAGCACCAGAATCCAACACAAAAAATACAGAGGGTTAGGTTGAACCAGGCGATGATGGTCCAAGTGTAAATCTAATTACATGCCACAGTATTTCCACTGGAGGAAATGGGGAGAAGGTTGCCGTAGAACCATTGATCAGAAAAGCGTCTGACAAGAAGGAAAGCCTCAACCTACAGAGAGAAAAATATATTTTCATTGAAGCTAGAAAGGATTTTACTGATGCAGGAGCATCCACCTCAAGAACTCCCATAGATCCTGTTAGTTTTAGAATATGCATTCTACCATCAGTGATGAAAATCATTATTTTCATATTCATTTTAGGGGTCCCACTCATAATTTTTTTATCATTCCATTATGTCCTGCAAAAAAATGATTAATTGATGGTAGCACTACTCATAAAGCCTCACTCTCCCTCAAAATTTCACATTTTTTGGCCCACCTTCATGTCTTATTGAGCATAAAAACACTTTTGAAAAGCACATTTCACAATGTCTTATGTCATTCAAATTCAACCATTAATTCAAGGTCATTCAAGGTCCATTTAGGTCATTAGATTTCATTGTTCAAGGTCCAAAATTCACCATTTCATCTCAATAAGGTCAGCAAAAGGTGTGAGAGTGACTCAATAAGCATTTCATTATCATCTACAGATGATTATCGGCATGTAAATATCATTTTTAAAAGTATTAATTATGATTTTAAAGTATGATTTTCATACTAATATGTAATTTTATTCAAAAAACAGAGTTTTAATTTATTTCATTTTTTATGTAATTTTATGCTTCCTATATGTAATAATTTTTGTCCCTAGTTGCCAACTCAAATCACATATGCCAAGCTGAAAGTGAAAAGTGTCAAACACCAACAACATCATAAGGAAGAAAAATAAAATGAAAGGGTAATCAGCAAAAGTTTTCAAAAAAGTGAAATGAGACATTAAAAAAGTGGTTTTTTTTCAATTCAAATTCAAATTCACTTATCTATTTATGCCTCATTGACATCAATTCAAATTCATTTGCCTCCTCCAAACATCAAGCAAGCACTCCAAGAGACCAAATTTTCAAATTTCTGAGCAAAATTGGAAAAAGAGTTGAGTTTAGGTCCCAAATATTGAAGGCGGGGCACAAATACTCAGTCAAGGGCGAAAATGTTTTGTTCATGGCACAAATGACCAGCAAGCCCTAGAAAGTATTCAAGTGGTGAGAAATTGTCTTCAAAATCTCCACCAACTCAGTTATTGACCTCCAACAAACCAGTAATATGCTCATGCTATGAAAACCCATTTTCATAAGTTTATGTGTTGAAATATTGTAAATTGAGGTTGTAATTTGGTGTTTAAATTGAGGAAAAACCCTAGTATCCCATTACACTTGTGAAAACTCTCAAAATTCAATCCCTTACACTTTTCATCCTTCCCACACTTATAAAAACCCGTTCCCAAACCCCTCATTTGAAAATTTCCATTTTCCTATAATTTTCTCCCAAAACCCTAAGCCCTAGGTGTTACATCTACCTAGGCTCCCAATCTCTAAATCCCTATCCTAAATTTATCATATTACTACTCCCTATCCCCTCCCCATTTCACATATCCTTAAAAAATATCTCCCTCATTTTCCCTTTCCTAATCCTTAGGGTTTTGAAAAAAACACCATGGAAACAAAGGAAGAATACACATCATTCAGTGAAGGAGAGGAAACAGAGGTGAGGAGGCCACATAAAGGGGGAAGAGTGCTCAAACTTGAACCTATCAACACTAGGGAACTCTTGGATTCTCCATTGACTATTACATGCTTCAAACATGTGGGTTGTTATTATTTTTGTGAGAAATTCAGAGGGTCCAACACCATCGCATGTTGACTAGACTTTTCATATCCAAACTCCATGGCAACCAAGTTACATTAGCTAGTGTCACTTTCACTCTATCCACTACTATTATTTCAAGTGCCACTAGGATCCCAAATGTTGGGGAGAAGTGGTTCAAGAAAGGTAAGTTGAAGAAACAGGACTTTTAATTCTTCTTAAAACCAAGACACCAAAATCAAACAAAGAGGTTCTTTCCTTTTCCTCACCTCCTAGAATGATATCCCCCAATGATGAAGATAGTCATGAAATAATTTCCATGTGAAGGAAAATTTTCAAGGCTCTACTCCTATCACATCCAAGTCTTAATTCATTTCACTAGGGTAAGTATTCTCAACATATCTTATTATATTTTCAGGAGTATAGAGAACATGGCATACATTTCCGAGAAAAAAGGAGTATGAATAGAAAATGAGAAGCCTATTCCTTCATTCCCTCATAAAAATCATAGTCCACCACCATCTTAATAAACTAAACATTGCATGGAGAACCTTCATAGCTAATGAAATTTTCAATGAGCCATCCACTAATCATGAAAATAATGTCCCTTCATCATCCCATCCATCCACTTCCATCCCTCCATATCAGCCCATAGCACATTCATCATCATCAGATCAATACCCTTCACCTCCTTCATCTCCATCTCATCATGATTTTGGGTAACCTATCAAGATTGAGGACATTGAGCCTGAATAGGCTAGTATGGTTGAGTTTGAGCCACAAGCATGTGTTTGCTCCACATGGAGTGGAAGGGGCCATGCCTTCTACAACAACACAATAGGTGGACAAAGGCAAAGGGAAGGTCATTGAGCCAGTCATTCATGATGAGGAGGACACTCATGAAACAGAAAAAGGATTTCAACTTGTTGACCTAGATGAGGATGAAAATGAAAAAATCACTAATGAATCCATCAAATGAAAGGATGTCAAGATTAATGAGATTCAAAGTAATCTTGAGAGGCCCAGATATGTCATACACTTCCTTGAGCAATAAAATGAGAAATTGAAGCCAAACAAGTCATTGATGAGGTAAATTATGTCACTGCTCAAAGGGAGGCATAAAATGCAAAAGCCATGCTATATGAAACACTTGATAAGTATTAATTACTTGATGATTAAGAGGAAAAATAACCAAGGAATAAACCTATAACTAGAGGGTTGAAAAGAGCTCTAACTCTAGAAAGGCAAAGGGAGGTTGAGCTTGTTGATCAGCTAACCCTAAATGAGGAGCTTTCTATTGTGATCAGTGAGAATACGGAGCCATGGATTAATAGAGCCAATTATAACTTGGAGAAGCTACTATAAAAGGAAAATAAGGATAATGACCTATTGAGGAGGAAGGTCAAACATCATGCACTGAAGGAGAAAATTGGATTGGCTAAGCTCAAAAGTGCCAATACAAAAATTGAAGATTTGACCATGGAGGAGAAGAATAAATTGGAAATTATTGTTGAGTCTTCCCTCCAAGCCTAGACACATCATCATTTTCTATTCCAAAAATTTTTAGGCATTTCCTATTTTTTTTTTAAATTTTGGAAATTTCTGAATTTTTTGAGATAGACATTTAGCAGAAAAATTGTCATTTGCACAGTGCCCTAAGCGCTACACAAATAATTGGGGCACTTTTTGAGGGAAATAAAGGAACCATTGGATTCCTAATGACCAATGCATCTCATAAAACCATGTTTCCAGCCTTGGTTTTCAATTTTGATAGGTGAAAAGCTCAAAAACCATCAAAAACCCACCTTTCCGCCCCTCTTTTGACCTAGGCGTTGCGCAAATACTAGTCTTGGGAGATTGAATTTCTGAGGGGGGGAATGACCTTCATTTTTAGAATTTGAGGCATATTTAGAAAGAGGACAGGAAGGGCTTTCCAAAAATCCATGTTACACCATTTTTTGGTCATTTAATCCATTGTTATTAGATGGACCCAAGTACACTAAGTAAGACCAATTCTACCCCAAGTAAAATCGCATTCACTATGAAAAATAACTTAGTAAACCACCTTTATTGAGTTTTTTATGGTCTAAACATGAAACCCCATGGGGAAAAATTAAATAAATCCATATTTGTTTGATTTTCCTCAAGGAATAATTAGTTAAACAACAAATTAATTAATATTCCTGGTTATATTTAACCCAAAACAAGGAAATTAATTAGATAAATCATTATTTATCTTATCATTTTCTAAGAATAATTATTTAAACACTACTTAAATAATTTTCTTTGTTAAATATGACTAAATACCCCTTAAATAATTAAATAAATCATTATTTATTTGGTTATTACTCAACCATATCCTTAAAATGATAAATAAATCATTTATTTATTTATTATTTTTTAACCACATCCTTAAAATGATAAATAAATCATTTATTTATTTATTATTACTTAATCACATCCTTAAAATGATAAATAAATAATTTATTCATTTATTATTTACAAATAAGGGGATTTGACTCAAGTCAAATTCCTTTTCCCTCCAACAAATATAATAAAATATTCCATAAAAGTTGGATCTTGATTTGGTTAATAATATTTTAACTATGCACCAATATCTAGACTAACTCGATATTTTGTTATAAATAGAAGGGTTTTCCCATTCATTCATCACCTTTTGCTGCGTAAAGATCACTTTGGATCTCAACTCTTGGTCTGGCTATTGATCCATTATCATAGCCATATTTTTCCATTTTTGTCTGGGTTTTCTACACCATCAAGAGAGAGGAATTCTAAATCTGAAGTGTTGATGACTTACAAGAACCCATCCCATTGAGGAGAACATGGAACACCCTCTTGTGTTTTCCTCCCAGGTGCCATTAATAAAAATTTCATTAGATATATTCTTGTCTTGTCTATTGGATCTATGGAGTAAATATTAGTTTTCTACTGTTTAATGTCTTATAATGCATAGATATAGATTTTAGTAGCATTTTTCTTGATCATCTAAATGCAGATCTGAAGATATTAGCAGTCATTTTTGTTTTTAGAGTTGTTTTTTATGCACAGCTAAAGTGGTATTTTTTCGTACACCTCGAATCAAGATTCATACTAACAACTGGTGACTCCACACGAGTTTACGATTACGACCGCTATTGTTTTTATGATCCTTGCATATCTAGCTGCTTCAAACCATAGGATTTCTCTTTAGGCCATTGTTTTTTCTTTTATTGATGTTTTTTTTAACCCATAAAACCCTAAAATGAAAAAATTCTAAGTTTCGCGTGTTTTTGGACCCATTGCGTAGGTGACAGACATCAACCGCAGCTGAGACGACAAATTTTTCTGAAATCTACTGCCAAGAGTGCCGAAATTTTAGGTCGCACTTTTTTGCCTAAAACCTGCGACTTGGACCTCCAGGTCACACTTTACAACCCAAAAATTGCGACCTCTGCTGAAAACAGGTCAGAAACTATAACCTGGACTTTTTGTAGGGATTTTTCTGAAAGTTTTCTGGGTTTGTCTGAGCCTCTATTCAGGGTTTTCTGACCTTTTTCTCCGCTCATTTTGGACCTGTACTTGTTCTGCTTCACTCAAATAAGTGGGAACTTAACCCCCTAGGGCTTCAGTACCCTCAAATTTTTGTGGAAGGGTTTTTGTTGTTGTAGGTTTCCTGAAATTTCAGAGTCTTCAGCCATTTTTTCAGATCTGATACCTCACCTTCAGATCCTCTTTAGATCAGCTTGCTATCCATTCAGATCTTCTCATCTAGCTTTGTTTATGTTTTCCTCTAGGGTTCACTATGTTTCCCTTCAGGAGATGGCCTTTCGCCACCAATTTTACAACAATTTTTCCTCTGATTTGTTGATGTTTCCTGCACCACTTTCCAGCAGATTTTGTCTTTTAGATCCCTGTCCCTCTTGACCTTAGATCTATTAGTTTTTGTTTTAGTGTGTTTTGATTAGTTTTTTACTCACCTATAGACTAGTTGTTGAGAGGCCCACCTCCTTGGGTTTAGATTATTGCATTATTAGTTGTTTATTTTCTGTTTTTGCAGGCCTATATACTGTCATTTGCAAGGTGAAGAGAGGGAAGAAGAGAGAGATGGGGAGAGGGGGTGATTGAAAAAGAGATTGATATATATGGAGTACGAGAGCACGTGTGTTTAGGGAGGTGAGATAGAGAGACACAAAAGAATAGATGGAGGGGGATATAGATATGGATGGAGAGTGGAGAGAGGGAGGAATATTTCTCGCACTAGATGGATTGATATAAGTGGGGATGGTGATTTCTAATCCTATTTACTGAAACCAGCCTAGATCCATCTTACATTTCAAAAATATACAAAAAATTTAATAATCTGAAAAATGTGATGTTGATGCCTCCGACTGGAACCAGCCTAGATCCATCTAACTCTGGATCTATCATGCGCCGAGAGGGATCAAATCTCTCGTGGTGCAAACCTTTCCTCAAGTTTTGCACTCAAAAAATAGGTTTGCACCTCGAGAGATTTGATCCCTCTCGGCGCATGATAGATCCAGAGTTAGATGGATCTAGGCTGGTTACTATAAATTTCTATTATATATTTAATTGCCAAAGGTTGTGAATAATATTTATTTATAAAATTCCACAAATTTGATAAATAAAAGAAAGAAAACCATCAGAGGCACGTTATTGGTAATTTACCTTGGCTATAGTATTATTTGGTGGAGATAGAGATTACCTTTGGGACAATTCGAACATGGAAGAACAAATATCGAGATTTCAATTTGGATTGGTTCGACATTTAATAATACCATTAGCAATTGAATGGTTTTGACCCATGGTTTCAATAAAGGCGAAAACTATATAAGGTGATGAGAATCATAGTATGAGGTGTGCATGCAGAGGCATTGTAAATAAAAATATCTTTATGAGATCTGCATGATCGAACTCTGTTGTCTAATAACGCTGAATCCATGATGCACCTATGGAGTTTATCAAGGAAATGAAAAAACTCTAGGAAGATCAGAAAAGAAATAATAAAGATCTGATGCAAGTCTGATGAAGAAATTGAAGAAATTCGGTGGATCTGAGGGTTGAATTCTTCTACATAGAAGTGGAAGCTTTCTGCCAGTTCAAGCTAGTGTTAAATCATGGGGTTGAAGTTCCCTTCTAGGAGAGGCTGGAGAACGAGAGAAGGTTGAAGCCTTCTGCAGGTTCGTGCCTGCGTGCTGGTATGAGTCTGCGCCAGCACAAAATTGTAAGATGTTTTCTTTATAATAAATATTGAAGACTAAGACGACAGCAACAGTGGTTTTCTCCCAAATTGGGTTTCCACCTTAAATACTGGTGTTCATATGTGTTCCTTTTGTGTAATTGCTTATTCTGTTATTTCTTTTCACATGTTTACTAAAAGAATTATGCAATAATCTAAGTAAATAATTAACAACATAATAAGATCTCTGGTGAAAAGTTTCCAGTCAGCCCTAAATACTGATTCACCCCCCCTCTCAGTATTTTTCCCAACAAACAATAATTCCTACATATTAAATATAAATTTATAACATACCAGCTCATACTCGAACATAACATCTATATCAATATTCTTCTTCTGTATCTTCTTGATATTCATCCAACTAATCGACATCTATATCAACATCTGATTCAGAAATGGTGTTGAAATGATCGACGATGTCATCGTCATCATCAATTATGTCATTTTCAATAATATCCTCATCGACATCATCATCAATAATTTTTGCCTCATCTTCTATGCCTGGTTCATCTTCTAAGATATCTTCTTCATCTGTCAATGCATCTTCCTGCTCATCTGCCACTGCATCATCTTCTTCTTGATCAACATCATCTTCTTCCTCTATAGTATACTCTACTATCCTTCCTCTTGGATCATATCTAATAGCAAATGACCATTCGTTCTCACCTGGAACCTCTGAGTAAAAGACTTGTTTGCATTAGCTTGGAGAAACATAGCGATCTTGGCATTGTCATGTTGAATAAGTGTTCTATCATCATCACGTACATCCATTCGTAGCCTATACCATTTGACATCGAACCAAACTATTTTGAAGGAATTAAAGTCACACTCAACTATATCATCTAAGAACCCATAATATCTATTTTCAGATTCTCGAGGATGCCTATCACTCCTGGAGGAAACATTAGTGACCTGGAATACTACAGTTATCCCACTATCAGAAGTTTTCTTGTTATCATCCAACTATTTAACGTGAAATTGACGACCATTGCACCACATAGCCTTGTGGTGTTTCAACTGCAATATGCCAAACATGAAAAAGATGCATTCTCAATTAATAATTAAACATATAATTTACACAACATGAAAATTAACTGAAAAATCAAACTTCTTGTCACATTATAAATATAGTATAAAATAAGTAATGAATAAAATAGGTGAATTAATTGCTTACCTTTCTATCTTTCAAACCATATGCTAAATCGATTTCCCTGTCCATAACGTTCCCATCTCCACTAATATACGCTTCTCTAATCAATTCAGACAGTAGTTGCCATGATAACCTACCGTCGTTACATGCTTTGCATGTTTCAATCCATTCACTCATCCACTCAAGATTGTTTGCAATGTATAAAAGTAGTGCCTCATAATCTTGAGCACCTGAAGAAAAAAACAATAATTCACTAATATTAATAAATATTACTTATAACCATGGTAAATTATGTTAATTAATAAACTATAAAAGAATAAGACCTAAATGAATATAATGATCATATACATGATGTAAACAAATGAAACATTATATGTATTATACATAATAAATCTTTTAGCTCTCACTTTCTTCATTCTACCTTTTCCCAACAGGTGCTCCTCTTCAAATTTTTTGATGGAGTTCACATCCCAAATGCAATCCACCACCTTCATGGCTGGTGCAGCTAATTTAGGAAGATAATGACTAATATACACCATGGATTGGTATACCACATATCCCTCCACCATAGAACCCTCAGGTCGTGCTCTTTGTTTAACCAATGCCTTCAAGGATTTTAGGTGCCTCTCGACCATCCACATTGACCTTGTGTGTATTGTTCCACACATTTCAATCTCCTCAACTTGGTGTATCAAGTAGTGTTCTTGTGCATTGAAAAATGTTGGAGGTAGATACTTTTGCATTTCACAAATTAGACGAGGAATTTCTCTCTTCCAATACTTTATTTCATCTTGATGGATTTATTTCAATGAAAACCATCTGCAAATCATTACGCAAGGTTATTTCAATGAAACATAATATATATTTCATTATAAGTAAATTAATACATCATTTCATCAAGTACGAAAATAAATTGTAGCAATTAGATTTTGCGTATAAATCAAAACTACTTACCTCATGTATTTACTAAGACCATATATAACTTGTTTGACATTGTTGTTGAAGTCGTTTGGGAGAGATACAGGTAGAACATACTATAACAATAAAAAATGAATCGTTATTGGTTTCCAAATTAAACAGAAAAAAAGGAAAATTTGAAATATGTATTCAAGCAATAACATACAAAAACGTATACCAAAAAAATTACCTTAACAAAGGTATGCCAATCATGTGTTTTCACTCCACTGAAGTCACCTTTCTTCGTTAAGATATTATTTATGTTTGAAGCAAAACCTGTTGGAAATTTAATTCTTCTAACGACCTCTTTTACATCATTGCTTTGTTGTTTTGTTAATAACCATGGAATATTATTATAATTTCGACCTCCATTGTTATTTGATCTGCCGATCACACTTTTCATTGCATGATTCGATTTCTCAATGTCAGCACAAATTTTGTCAATTTTATCTCTATCATGTGCACCATCTATGGCTCGCCATAAAATTTCTGTCACATTCTTCCCGACATGCATTGTATCAAACAAATGAGCTATTTTTAGGTCATCATAGTAGGGCAACCTCGCGAATTGAGAAGGATAAAATTTCATTCTAGGTGGAAGTACAATATTAGTACCTTCACGACAATGATGACCTAAATCAGAACAATATTAATTATAAAATACAATAAAATAAATTCATTAGTTAAAACAAAAATTCCAAACATTCCATAAATATAATATATATATATATATATATATATATATATATACAAAAATTACATACCAGCTGCTCGACGATTATTAATTCTATTATATTGCAACATCCACAACTGAGGTGTCATTCTTCGTGGTTTTAATCTAGTTTCTTCTTTATCATTGAAAAGATGTTTTTTAGTAGTACGATACTTATGGTTCCTAGGGAGGAAGTTCCTAAACTCATCAAAAACCATCTTTCTTAAGTCTGTCGAATGACGATACTTCATCTTAGGGCCAAAAACTGGACAGGGAAATCTACCCTCTGTTTGAAGACCTGCAATAGATGGATCAATAACAATTAATATACTATGAGATCATTTTTAAAACATGCAATATGGTATATATAATTTAGATAATTATGTATTATATTAAAGTGCAATGAAATATTACATACCACAAACATGTGTTAGTCCTGGGGCATCATGAATTGTCCATACAAGCATTCCACGACATTGAAATCTCTTCTGCTTGACTGGTTTAGTGATGTCATACATAGTGATGCCATGCCATAACTGTATTAGCTCATCGATAAGAGGCTCAATATATACATTCATATCTTTGACTTGGTACTTACCTAATTTTTCAAAATTATGGTACATAATAATTACTCCCATGATATATGTATATATAAGTAAGTAAATAAATGAAATATATATTTATGCAAACAACGAGAGAAACGAAAATGTTACATTCAAAGAAATAATGTATCAAATACCTGGAATAATCATATTCAACATTATGTGCTCCCTCTTTATTGACATCCAAGGAGGAATGTTATTATTGATAACGAAAATAGGCCACACTGAGTAAGTAGATCTAAGCTCTTTGAATGGATTAACACCATCAGTTGCCAATGAAAGCCTGACATTACGAGGTTCATTTTTAAAATCTACATATTTTTCCTCGATTTCTCTAAATGCAGAACCATCTGTAGGCATTCGAAGAACACCATATCCACTTCTATTCTTTGAATGGTAATCCATAAATTGTGCTATGTTGTTACACCTGAACATTTGCTGCAAACGTGGAATTATGGGAATATGACGAAGAACCTTTTGAGGCACCTTTTTGGTTAGTTGATCTGTTCGATATCTACTGGTACCACATTTCAAACATTCTGTTTTCAACGCATGTTCTCCGTAATATATAATATGATCTTTAGGACATGCATCTATAGTGTTATATTCCATTCCAAAGTGTTTCATAATAGCACGTATATCTCAATATGTTCGAGGTAAATTATTTGGCGATGGTAACAAATATTCACCCAACAATCTACAACAGAAACAAAAAGTAGTGTCTTGTAAAGATTATTAATCATATATATATATATATATATATATATATATATATATATATCATAGCTATTAAAATCGGAACCGGTGATCGGACCAGTGGAGCTAATGAACCGGGTTTCGAACCGGAACCAGTCTAACTGGTAGCAGTCAGATCTCAATGAACCGGTTTTAAAAAAATACATTAAATAATTATTTTTTAATAAAATGAAAAAAAAAAACTATTCTTAAGATTCGCAACCATGATTCCAAGCCAATAGAGACAAAATATGAAAATTTTTCTCATTTATATACCATGCAAAGGTGAATATATCAAAATGGCACCAAATGCAATACATATCATCGAAAAATACATAAGCAAACTTGTTGAAGTAATGTATCAGGTTTCTCTTATATTATTCATTGTGTTTTATTGCTGAGTTAATATTATAATATACAACCTGTCCCTGCTCATATCTGTTGTCAATTCATTGTATTAGCCTTAAAGACAATTCTGGGTTCAGTATATATATATATATATATATATATATATATATATATATATATATATATATATATATATATATATATCAGACCAACATTTTGAAGATCTTGTATTCTTCATTATCTATGTTTGCTTGGCAATAAATTTCTAGAAAAACATATACAACACTTAGAGGTATTGAATTGGTTTATGAAACCCACTATTAGTGCTATTTGTAACAAGTTGAGAGAGCATTACAACTTCAGCAGTCTGTTCACAATGTGTTTGACAAAATTTGACACTGAAAATATTCATTAAAACCCAGAAAATTCAGTAGCCAGTTTAGTGCATTTCCAAGCGGGAATTTTCTAGTGGTCAATTTATTATTGCCAGTCACATTTTCATTAGGTTGTATGTTGTTGTACCTTGAGTGGCGTCAGACCATTTTCATCAGTCTTGATGCCATGATCAAATTGCTTGTATGCTATGTGAAAGGTTTTGTATTTATGCTGCTGCTATGTGTGAGCAGAGAGAGAGGGTCTGACAGTTCCTAGCTGAGTGTGAAATAAGGTTGCTGCTGATTGTTTTGAGAACAGAAATTGTCATCAAGTACACTTGATGAGTTGCATGCTGCCAGGGATTTTATGCTAGCTAGCCTTGTATTTATCAGTCATCATGTGTATTGTTGCTACTATAAGGTGTTGAGTATGAGTTATTAGACAAGTTTGTTGCTAGTATAATAGAGGAATTTGTAGCTCATGGAGGAGACACTGAGGAATTTGCAACTCATGGAGGAGCACCTAACCGGCCGGTTAAGTACGGAACTGACCGGTTTATGCATAAACTGGCCGGTTCCTTACTTAACCGGCTGGTTAGGTTCGGTTAACTGGCCAAAACAGGTGAGAATAGGCTATTGACCGGGTTGCAAGGCCGGTTCCAACCGGCAGCCATCCTGACCGGCTGGTTTTGATAACTATGATATATATATATATATATATATATATATATATATATATATATATATATATATATATATATATATATATATATATATATATATAAGTTATTATTTTACACATTTATTACAACTAAAAAAAGGGAAAATAATCAACATTTACATATATGTGATCATATATACATATTGCATACCTTAGGAGTTGTGTCATACATATGTTCGACAAATTATTCATAACCTTTAAGTTCACCAGCAACAATGTAGCAGAGAGAAGAGTTGCATTTGAGTGTTCAAAAAGTCATTCACTTGACCTTTCAATCAGAGGTACATCATAAATACCGTCACTGCTATCTCCACCATCATCATCTAACTCACCATACAAGTCTTGGAGCATTTGATTTGTCCCATCATTAATGTGAACTGTCTCATTACTGTCATCATGATCTACCTCCATGGAATCATTAAAATTACCTTCATCATTCGCTTCATGTTCTTCACCTTGTACAACATCATTTCCAATACTAATATTTGCTGCAATATTCTCTTGTACTGGTGCAACATCATCTAATCTACTACTGTTTTGCTATGGAAGCTGGTTGATCATCTGCAAAAAGTTGGGGGGAAACTATGCCTTTATGAAAATTAAAAACATTAATAATTAAACATTAGTGCGCATATAAAAAATATTAAAATAATATAAAATTTTACGATATAATCAAAATGAAGATAGATAATTAATTACCACGGGACGATAGTCATTAGATCCACCATAAATGTGCCCATATTTCCTACAATTCACTATTTTTGTTGCTATTAAAACTCTAACATTATTTCTGATACAAAATTTTTTACAAGGGCAATAAACTCTGCCATTACCCCTTTCACCCTTTTGCATTTTTTTTCCAGCTCTAATGTTTTCTTCCATTGATGCAAATTATCCTATAAAGAAAACAATAAATCTCTCTCAATGGTGTAGAAAACCCAAGACTTGTTGAACTCAATGGGAGCTCAATATATAAGCAAAAAGAAAATAAAAGTGGGCATTTTACAAATTGTGAGCTTTTTACAAAATGTGGGCTTTTTACAAAATTGTGGGCTTTTTACAAATTGTGGGCTTTTTTTATTCTTAATGCATTTTCTATAGAATACTAAATACATTTGTCCAAAATTTCAGATGCAAACTATAGTCTCTACTACGTTTGGAAAATTGGAGGTTTATAAAAGATAAACTGCGAACAGAATTGTACCACTATGATAAGAAGCTGTCAGAAGCATTCCTTCTTCTTCACAAATGTGGAACTACCTTAAGAATGCTTATGGTTGATATAAATATTAGAGCATGGAAGTTAAATGTAGTAGTTATGCTAAAATATTGAATAACAGCTTGAGAGTTCTCTTCAGATACTGTACGAATGCACCAAATTAAGGTTGTACCATTACTAAAGATAAATGGCCAAAAATAGTCAATTTTGATATCGTGAAGTTATGTCTTTCTAGGTAGAAAACTGGGGATAGGATGGAAAATATGAGAGAACTAAGTTCCAAGGACTAAAAAACCAAGGCCAACATAGTTCTCCCTTGAATCAAAGACAAAAAAAAGCTACCCAAAAAGTGTTTCAGAGCACCCATTGAAGCTCCTATATATAAAAGAGTCAACATTTTCCTATTGAACAAGTTTGTATAGTCAAATCCACAGCAAGATCAGATAGCCACGATCCTAAATGAGAACCAGAGCCAAAGCTAAGATAGATCCACGTTTAACAGAACAAGACAGCCATAGCAAAGGATTTGACCATAGAACCAGATCATGAGAGATAGCAAGATTCTTGCTTCCACTGTGGAAATGTAGAAACTATACAAGGGCTTTGCTTCCAGTAGATTTCATTGTGACAGTAATTGCTATGGTGTTGTAAGCGCTCATTAGTAGAATCTTAAAGCCATTCTGGAATTCTTTTAACCTGGAGAGGGTTTTCTGTGGTTATAAACCCTCATGTTCAAATTCCATTGTGGATTGGTTGTGTTTGATATTATGTTTTTACTGTCCGAAGTTGAACTTTCACACAGAAAATTATCAGTCTAAAGCGGAGAAATTTTGTGATGTTTCTTTTGCTTCCTATTGTGATGTATTTTGCTCAGAACTCTACTCGTTGTAACGGAGGTCTTGGGCATAGAACAGGGGACTTGGGTTTTTTGTAATCAAACTTCAGGTTAAGATGCTCATCTGAAGAATGGCACAGTGAGCCTTAGCATGGAGTTGGGAGTACCAATTTTAAGTGCAGGTAGAGAATTGTACAATAGACCAGTTAGATTTCTAGACCCTAATACAAAATTTTCTTCTTCTTTCAAAACATGTTTCTCCTTTTCTGTAACCAATGTGGGTCCTGTTCTTGTTTCAATTGGGGATGGATGACAATTTTGTTATGAACCTAATTCATAAATTAGGTGATAAATATCGTCATTAATAGAATAAATAGAAATAAATGTAATTACTAAATAATCAATTAGGATTATGTTAAATAGTCATTAGGTTAATGAAAAGGCATGTCTAAAAGACATGTCCATTCGTGAAAAGGTACCTCCATAGGTATAAAAGCAGGACCTCATTGTAACTTTCAAAATGTCTTATATCATAACAATAAAATATTATTATTATAAATACATCTTGTGTATTTTTATAATTAAAGCTATTCTTCTATCAAAAATCAACAAGCATACAAATCTTGCTGCTACAGTATTCAAATCTACGAATTCCATTGTTACAATAGTATCAAAGCTAGGTTAGAGCCATATTGAAGCCAAGTTGAAGAGATGGCACACAACATCGTTCTACAAACCTACGAACGTAGTTTACAAGCCTATGGACATAAACTACCACACTATGTGTCATTACGTGAAGATCCCAAAATACTTGAGCAGATTAGGAAAGTTCAACAAAAGCTTCAGCAATTAGAGAATTCTTGGGCAAAAGTCACAAACGGTTGTAAAAAAATTTCTGCAGATCTTAAAAAAAATTCTCGTAATAGAGAAGAAAATCATGACAAACAAAAAGATGAAAAATGTGGTAATAATGAGAAGGCAGTTAGTTATGTCAAGAGAAAATCAAGTAAAACATCTATGGTAAATTCAAGTAAATACATACCCCCACCAATGTGTAATAAAGGAAAACAACCAACTAATATTGAAAGTAAAGAAGAAGGGAAATGTTGGAAATGTGGAGATAAATATTTCACAGGACATATATGTGCCTTTTATGCAAGAAATGAAATTGCCATGGTTCCAATAAAAGAGAAAGATATTGAAAAAAATATTTATGATAATGATCCAAATAAAAATGATGTGGATGAGGACTATTGTGAGAAACAAGAAAATGAACAATCTTCAGGAAAATGGGCAAGAAGATACCCAATTAAGCTGTAAAACAAGAATCGTGTCCTTGCAATTTGGGAAGCAGGATCAAGTGAAAAGTTAACTCAGGAAACAGGCTGCAAGCTATATACATTTGAAGGTCATGAAGCACCTGTCTATTCTATCTATCCTCACTCTAAAGTGAATTTCCAGTTTATTTTCTACATGGATGTAAAAGAGAAAATTAAAGCCTGGTTGTATGGTCCCCCAACATGTAAAATTGACTATGATACTCCTAGCCATGGGTTTACTACAAGGGCTTATAGTGCTAATGGATCACGGATTTTCACAAGTGGTACAAACAAAGGATAATCTTACTTAGTTGAGAAGGAGAAAGTTGAAGAGCAGCCAAAAGTGGAACCTATTAAGTATCCCATGGAGGATTCCTTGGTGCAGCCTGGTCTAGATGATTTAATTTTTACATAGCGACCATGTGAAGCAATAGATTTTCTTACACCAATGGATTGTGTAGGAGATATTCTAATGGTCTGGGACTTCTACGCTTCTTTTGGGAAGGCACTTCATCTGTGGCCTTTCTCCCTTGAGGAATTTGAAAAGGCTATTGAGTACACTACAGGTGATGTGACACTCTTGGCAGGGACACATTATACTCTTTCCCTTTTTGAACAAATGCAATATCTGGAAAAACTTAAATGGAAAGAACAGATGTGTAGAAATTTTCAAGAGAAAGTACAAGGTTATGCCTTCCACCATTTAAACCTTGCCTCTACTGCTACCACAGTCCCATACAATCAATATATCACAGTCTCGACATTCCTTGTTATTTTCAGAGAAAAACATTCACTACAAACGGCAGCAGATGAGGCAAGCAACATGGATTTATTTAATAAATTGGTCGAAGGTATTACACCAATTGTAATTGGTCATCAAGAGGTCAAGCGAGTAGTGTTGCTTATGCTTCTAGGTGGAGTACATAAACAGACTCATAAGGGAATCAATTTAAGAGGGGACATTAATGTGTGCATCGTTGGAGATCCAAGTTGCGCCAAGTCACAGTTCTTGAAGTATGCATCAAGAATTGTATCCAGGGCTGTATATACCTCTGGAAAATCTACTTCTGTTGTAGGTTTAACAGAAACTGTTGTAAAGGAGCCAGAGGCTGGAGAATTCTGCATTGAGGCGAGAGCTTTGATAAGATTTTCTGAGGCCATTGCTCATGTGTACTTGGATTCCAAGGTGTGGCCTGCCCATGTTCATATGGCAGGGAGACTAATAAGTGAAACCATTATCAGTGTTGACTCAAATGAGATTGATCTGGCTGATGTTGTAGATGCTGAAAATAACGATAATGATAGAAGTACTAGGGACAATGAGAACCAAATCTAGTTTTTTGCTGAAAATAAGAGTAAGAGCATCCAAAAAGATGGAAGTGGAAAGACAATCGATTCAGGAACAAAGAAATAAGTTTCAATTTCACATAAAACGTGTAAAATAGAGAAGATCAACTTTAAATCAGAATACACTCTCGGTCCTTTAGATATCTATTTGAGCTCCATAGAAAAATTAACGTATTCATGTGTTACGTCTAGGATTGCTCTCTGTGATTCACCAGGCCAACAGTCAGATATTTGTATGGGAAAAAGCAGAGTACAAGATTCTAAAAATGTTACTGAAATGGAGGAAGGTGAATCTGGGAATTTTAATGGTAGATTGTCTCCCTTGGCTAATGAAATTGTTTTAGCTAGCAGATTACATGCGAAGAATGAAGACTCGAAAGATTATTTCAATGTAATTAGGGAAATATCTAGGGAAAGGAAAGTAATCTCTTTGATGTATTGCCTTGTCCACCTGTATAAGGACTCCAGTAATTCTGATGCCATCAATGTTGCTACCAGAGATAATATTATTAATAGTAGTATCCAAGTGGAGGTTGTTGCGGCCTATGAAAAAGCCAGTGTTATTAATGATGCCATGGAAGCCTGCTCCAACGCATGGAATTTGTTGGACCTTGTTGACATGAGTTCCAAAAATGGGAGAGCAGACATAGAGTTCCACGAACCGAGGAACATCATGTGGCAGAAACATTTTGGGAACCTGCAGAGAATCAAAGGGGCCATCGATCGACTTCAAATGGAAGAAAAGACAAGCTGTGCGTTGGAGAATTGGTGCAGTTCCGAGGATTGGATGGGATTGACTGTGCATTTTAACCCGTACTGTAAATTGTACATGAAATCTCACTCCGTGGAGGAATGGGGCCATTATTTTGTAAGCATATTGGCATATTTTATTCATGGTTTCCTCTACGAGAAGCTGAAGGACGTGGTAATAGAAAAATGCAATAAGTTGGCAGAAGAGGGAAACAATGAAGAGATATATGGTGCAGAATTTAAAGCGGGCAAAGCCAAGGGGCTGTGGGATAATATTTCCAAAGATAAAACAAACCTTTAGATTTCCGATGGTAAAGTAAGGGAGAAACACGGGATACAACCGCCAGATGAGCGGGTTCCAATAGATCGACGAAGGCTCCTCGCTCTCCGATACTGTACTGATTATGTTATCCCATTAAATTCATCTGGCTGTGCTCGTTGTGAACCATATAAACATTCTGAAAGGTCGGTCGACTCAAACGGTGTAACCAAGTTACGGCAGATCGATTCGAATGGTGTAAACTTCTCGAATGGGTTTTTCCATGGATCACGTTATTTAAAAAAAAAACGGCAACCGAGCCCATAAAATTCAGAAGCTGATTGCGTTGGAACAGTCGAGGTTGTTGTCTGTCATGGAGCATCATCTATCCGACTCACGTCGAGCTCTCACGCCACCTAACAGCTTCCATAACTGCCATTCATCAGTGTGTTTTCTTACTCCACCACCAGACCTGATATAACACGTCGCTCGAACAGTTAACGCTCAATGGTTGCATCACTTCACCGTGACCTTCACTTATTCACTATATAGTTGGGGTAACATATTATCGACCATAATATAATTAATTCTATAAATTGAATGAAATTGAATTATATATATATATATATATATAAAGAGTTAAAAAAAAAATACATTGACCAAAAAAAAAAAGAATTCATAAAGGTGTTCAAAATAAATAAAATATCACTTATTTTATTTAGGAGAAGTGGTTCTCTCATACGAACAATATAAACCCTTTGGTTAAGTATCAATTGATAAAAGTATCAAAGAAGTCAATGAAGAGAAACAAATTGAGCCTAATTTGAAAATGATGAAGAAATGATGATTTAAAAAAAAAATGGAGGAATTATGAGTACGAATTATATGTTCAAGATAGTGACATGAAGAAACTTGGAAGGCGATTAAAGTAAAAGAATTGTCGAAAAGTTAAGCTTTGAGGACAAAGCTTTTCGAGAAGGAGGCAATGTTATGAACCTAATTCATAACTTAGGTGATAAATATCGCCATTAATAGAATAAATAGAAATAAATGTAATTACTAAATAATCAATTAGGATTATGTTAAATAGTCATTAGGTTAATGAAAAGGCATGTCTAAAAGACATGTCCATTCGTGAAAAGGTACCTCCATAGGTATAAAAGAAGGACCTCATTGTAAATTTCAAAATGTCTTATATCATATCAATAAAATATTATTGTTATAAATACATCTTGTGTATTTTTATAATTAAAGCTATTCTGCTATCAAAAATCAACAAGCATACAAATCTTGCTGCTACAGTATTCAAATCTACGAATTCCGTTGTTACAAATTTGTTATTGCTCCAGATTATCACACTTTAGGTAGCCCTGGAGGCTATTTGGGGGTGATGAGTCCAATAGGTCTCAATGAACTGTTGCCCTCACTGGGGAATACTATTGCAGTGGAATTTGATACTATTTTGGATGTTGAATTCCACGATCCTAATGGAAACGAGTACCTTCAGCTCCAATACCTGTTCACAAAAGAGGGTGCCATAGTCATTCATGCGTGTAGAGAGGGTGAATTGCAGGCATTGCAACAGGAGGTGTTTTTATTGTTGCATTGGCCACTAGATTGTTTGTCTGGTTCTGTTACAAGCGCAGAGTATTGAAAAGGACAGACAAATTTAGTTCAAATATTGTGAAAATTCCTCTGAAATTCACCTACAAAGAGCTCAGCAATGCTACGAAATAATTTTTTTGAATGTGATTGATAATCAATAATTGCAAGCAAGGGTAATCCCCTTGTGAAACCCAAATTTCTGAGCATTTTATAAAACCTGATGACGGAGTCATTATAATGAACAAGCGCCTAGGTCCATATTATGTCCAAATCTACCAAGCACCAAGATATATAAAAAAAATCCACAATATCTGTGAACTAAGAAGAAGAGGTAGAAAATGTATTCTGCCTACATGTTCGAATAGTGGCTAGGGTTTACCATGACAAAAATTTGACAGAGCCCATGTAGCATTTCGTATCATTGAAATTCTGGCAGTATCATTCAACTAGGAGAGCACCTGCCTCAGAGCTCCATGACTGAGTGCAAGATCCATAAATGATGCAAAGTCTCCAGCAATATTTCCGAAAGCCCAAACAACCTTACACGAACACCAGTTGAACTCAAAGTTGGGTAGTAGTTTTTTAAATCAAATTCCAAAATTACAGACGTATAAAGATAGTTGGGAAGAATAATTTTATGCCTCTAAAATGAACGTGCTACCTGTTCTTGAACATTATCATTCCCAGAGGTAAGAAGTTCCAAAAATATAGGTAGTGCCCCGTAATAAATCACAACCTTTGTATTCTCAGAGGCTCCAAAAATACCCAAATAGGGTCAACCCTACTACAGGAGGAAGGACCTGCAGTAAGAACTTACCATTTTGCAAGAACTGAGGGCGATTGTTGTTTTGCAAGAGGTGAGGGCGAATCTGAGGGCGAATGTTGTTCTGCAAGAGCTGAGGGCGAATGCTGGGGGAGAATGCTGTTCTGCAAGAGATGAGGGCGAATGCGCGCATGATATCAGACGTTGATGTAGTTTTTTAAAAAATCATTTTTATGTAGCGCGCATTTGAATTTTAGCATTTCAAATAATTTTTATTTACATTTGATTTTTGCATTTCTAATACAAGTGACAAACAAATTTCTACAAGAGGTTGAAATTTTTACTAGAATAGCCATGAAAGACTAATTAAAATGGCTTAAAATGCAAGTGGAACTTCAAAATAAATGTAATTGAAGGTTCTATCCACTAAATTTTTGCAAAAGTGCTTACATTATTTAAGTTATCTAGGATATTTTTTTGTATTACACAATCAAAATTAAATAATGAAATAGTTGGGTAGTCTTATTGTTTCAAATTAGGACACAATTTTCAAATGGTGATGAAGTTTCATGTGATGATTAACTGACAATATTCTCCTTTCCTATCCTTGAAAAACTATGCAAAGTTCCCTGTTGCCACATGAAACCCTAACTCATGTAGCAGCATAGGACCAGTCCTCCATTTTTCCTGTCATAAGGCATTTTGCACATATTTGATGACTAGAATTTACGGATTCCCGTTTTCCATGAGGTGCTAGGAAGGATAGAAGACTTAATTTTGACATTTGAAATTTTTTCAAAAACATTCTTACACCCTTTAATTTCCACTTACCAATAATTTTGCAACACTAGTCCTCTTCGCAATTGCAAGGCTGTACTCAAAAAGTAAGGAAAGTTACTTTTTTGGCTCACTCAATGATCCAGGTGGATACTGGTGGCCACCCGCGTATTCCACTTGGGGCCCCACCATTTTCTCTTTTAGTTTTTCAGTTTCAGCACAACTTACTATTTTTAGTAGTTTTTCGGGTCCTGAACTTCCGGAGCCGTTTTGAGGCCCTAAACGACGTTTTTTGGGCATCGCGCCTCCAGCGAATATCATTCTATATCATTCTATTTTATAATTATATTCATGGCAAAATTTGTATTCCTCAGATAGATCTTTCTAATGATGTATCATGTGCGTCAAACAGAGATAGTATGCCAAAGTTATGTCCCTGGGAAGTTGAAACACCAATCTACCCAAACGGGGCCCATAGTTTTGGCGCTTCATCTCCTAGGGTTAGGTTTTTGGATGTTAAGGGTTCTCCATTGTTTCTCAATAATAAATAGGCCCTCGAGCCTCATTGTAACTCAGTTCAGAGGCCTGTAGCCGCCACATCTCTCCTCAGAGATAGCTACAAGCGCCCTAGCTAGTTTTATTTCCATTCTGTCTATAAGAAAATTTTAGTTCTTTGATATTAATAAAATGAAGTGTTATTTCCGCTGCATCTCTGTATTTATGGTTATGTGTTTATTCTGTTGCATTCCTGCATAAATCTGGATCAGTGGTATCAGAGCAGTCTTCTTGTTCTCGATCCTTCTTTGCATGTCCCCAACGAGGTCGGGGTATAAGGAGTTAGGGCTCAATCTGGTGGAACCTTTGCAAGATCAGCCTCGTAAACCCCGACAGACGCCCATGGGGGACGAAAAGAAAGATGAGGGAGCAGGAGATCCTATCAAAATATTGCTCAAGGAAGCCCTCAAAAAACAAAGGAACGCGATGATGGATAACTTTGCCCAGATCCTTCAACGGCTGCCCACCGGTGGAGCATATGCATCCAGCAGCCACTCTAGAGGTGTGACTCCTTTTAAGGTACAAGTAAATTTTGACATTCCCATATTTGAAGGTCAAATAGATGCAGATGTCGTAGATATATGGTTAAATCTATTAGAAGGATATTTCTTAGTTCATGACTTTTCCGATAGGGAGAATATTATTTTTGCACTCCTCAAAGCTGCCCCCCATGTCAAGGACTGGTGGGAAATCCACTGTGAGAAAAAGGACGAGACAAAACCCTCTCTGTTCTCAGTTTTACACACTTGGAATTATTTCTCAGACGCCATCAAGGAACAATACTATCCCATGGGGAGCTATGAGGACAAGTACATACAATGGACCACGCTACGGCAACAAAGCGATCAAGATGTGTATGAGCTGACGAATCTATTCCATACCCTGCGCACCAAGTTGGGTATCAAAGATTCAGAGATAAATCTCGTGCTAAAGTATCGCAGTTTTCTGCACAGACACATTCAGGATGTAATGGAGTTCCTCGACATCTCCTCGCTTGGAATGGCATACCGGTATGCTGCCAAGATTGAGCAGAAATTCAAACAGAAGAAGCGAGACTTTGGATTTGTGAATCAAAAGCAAGGGAAAGGTGCTCCCAAACCACAGTTTAAAGGACAGAGCCAAGGCACGGTGACTCAAGACAACCTGTCGAAGCCACAAGCAAAGAACAACACCGCAAAGCCAAAGAAGGACACGGGAAAGTGGTGTGAGTTCCATAAGAGCTCCACTCACAACACAAGTGAGTGTCAGGCCAAGCAGTCGCTGGTGGCCGAGATGTGGGCTTCTGAGTCAGATGCATGCTCTGACTCTGAATCAGAACCTGACAAGGGGAATGAAAAAGGGAAACAAATTATTGATGTGGATCCCAATGCCACTGTTGCCGCTACAAAGATCCAGAAGGAGGAACCGAAAGATCCGAAGGAGGAGGAACATCTCTTCCACTCCCAGATGTGGGTAAAGGGCTCCCCAGTACAGTTCATTATTGACAATGGGAGCCAAAAGAACCTCATTTCGGTAGATGCCATGAAACAGTTGGGTTTGCTGACCATAGCTCACCCACATCCATACACCATCGGGTGGCTTCACCAAGGACGAGATCTTCACGTTAGCCAGCAGTGTCGCCTTCCCTATAGCATCAAGCCCTTCACAGATGAGGTATTATGCGACGTTGTTCCTATTAATGTTTTTGATGTATTATTAGGACAACCATATTTTTGGAAGCGTCATGCGGTGTATGAGTCTCGGCCTCGTGCTGTTATTGTTACTTTGGGAAATAAGTTGTACAGGATACTAGAGGTACCACCTCCTGCTACTATCTCTTTGGTTACTGCAAAAAAATGCAGTAAGCTCATTTCCCAAACCAGGAAATTCATCTTCCTAATGATCCGCCCCTAGGGCAAGAAGAAGACTATGGCCACGACCTCCAGAAAAGGCTCCTCTGCACAACAACAACAAATGGATAAGTTTGTGGAAGAGTACGGGGACATTTTTACCTCACCCACAGGGGTTCCTCTACACTGTCAAGTCAAGCACCCGATTGATTTGACCCCAGGTGCGCCGCTACCCAATGGACCGATATATCGGTGCTCTGTTCTGAAGAACGATGAAATAAAGAGGCAGATTCAGGAGCTACTGCAGAAGGGTCACATCCAACCAAGTTCATCGCCCTGTGGGAGCCTGATAATTTATTATTGTGAAATCATAGTTCTGAATTCAACAGGGCACTACTAATGTGTGGATACCCTATCATTTCTTAGGTCCTCATAACTTACCAACACCTACTATATTTGTATACACATAATATGGCATTTACCTGAAGTATTTCATATGTATCTAGAAGTAAATAAGTTGTATGACAATTGTTATGGCAGATATAAGATGTGTATTATAGTTTATATTTCAATTTTTCTTAAGTAGCATGCATGTGCGGTCCATATAGTGACTACAATTACCAAATATATTTTAGTGAAGATGTGAAGATGATCTCTCATTAGGTCCTAATTACTTAAAGCATCATTAATTAGCTTTCAAAATGAATAAAATATGTTAACAAATTAGTAAAAACTAGGAAAACAAATCATGCTTTAAAAAAATATGGCACAATGAGTCACACTCTGAGATTTATTTAATTACTCATCAAGTGTCACTACAACATATATATGATCACCATTACCATAGAAATGGGACATGTGACCATCATTTTGGTTTCACCAATGACATTCCACATCATGAGCATTGTTTAGGGTTGATTGTGTTGATTTTTTTAAAACAAATCATTTATACATTTTATGGAAATTATAGACACAATTTATAATCACATTACAAGATCATGATGTATGAATATTCCTTATCATTTATTAGATACTCAAAACTTACCAACACCTAATAGATTGATATACACATCATATAGAATTTACCCCTAGAATTCCACATGTATCCTAAAACAAATTAGTTGTATGGCAATTGTTATGGTGCATATATGATGTGTATTACAGTTTATCTTATAATTTTGTTGAAGTAGCATACAAAAATTTACATAGTGATATGAGAACCACTCTCTAGACTATACATCGATTTTGTACTCATGGCTTTTCAGTTGCTTTTTAAGATATATAATTGGTGATGCTTACATGATTATATAATGAACCATTAAGTTGAACTATGAAATTATTCCTCACAACACACACATATTCATGAATTAATAATTTTTCTCATATAATTTTTTTAATCTATTTTGGAAAAAAAAAAATTATATATAATTATTTCTAAGAAGAACAAGAGAGAGTTCCTTACCATATCTTCGTAAAACATATAATAGCGACTTTTGGAGGCAATTGCAATGTTTGGAGGTAGCCGTCTAGCGACGCTTTGGGGCATAGTGTTGCAATTGTGACACCTTTTCTAAGTGTCGGTATTGCGACACTTTTCTCTAAATGTCGGTATAGCAACGGTTTCCCAAGATCAATGGCTCAAAGTGAACCCGATAACTTACCTTTTCCCCGCACCTTTCCTTTTTGTCATGGCCATTCGCTCATTGAATCTAGATCCGACGGCGCTAATACATTTTCACACTCATAAAGTAATCGTTTGATGTTTTGGAAAAGCTACGCGAAATGGGTGGTTTTTCCAAACCACCCATGCTTATGTGCCGCCACCATGTTGTATCGCGTTCGAAAAGCTATTTTCTGCTTACCACCATTTACCCTCGCGAATACCACTGGCGGTATTCCCTAAACCTCACCCATTTAACCCGAGTTTAATGCCGTTTAACTATGGTTATACCATTGTTTAATACATTAAAATTATATTTTTCATTCAAATTTTCACCTTTTCGCTTTAAACCTGTAAAAATATTGCAGAACCGTTTTTCCTCAAAATCACGCCGTTTGAACCCTGAGAAACTTTGCAGAGCCATTTTCAACCTACCAGTACCATTTTTCGACGCCCATTGCCCTGAATTTCCATTACAAAGTACTACATTTTCCTCTGCGAAGCCATTTTCAAAAAATTGAAGACTGAGCACCTCTGCAACGTCTTCAGCCGAATTCGGTTAGTTCTCCAGGTACTTTTCTTCGAAGTTGCCATCTGAGATTTCGAAATTCCTGTCGATTTCAAATAATTACCAAAATTACTGCAAAAAAGTGTCCATTTTTCAGGGGAAACTCTGTCAAAATTTCCTTGGAATCCCTAATTTCCCTTTCTTGCAGTTTTTTCCATACCCTGGTCTGTTTTGTTGTTGAAATCAATTTTAAATACACGTTTTGAGCTTTAAATTCCTTGCATTTCCTAAAAAACCTACTCAGAAACCCCATTTTCAGTAGAAATTCGCCAAGAAACCCCTGTTTCTCATAAAGGAACTTAGAAAACCGTTTAATATTG
Source organism: Pinus albicaulis (assembly GCA_034641835.2). Classification (NCBI taxonomy): domain Eukaryota; kingdom Viridiplantae; phylum Streptophyta; class Pinopsida; order Pinales; family Pinaceae; genus Pinus; species Pinus albicaulis. The sequence goes on from CM076572.1 coordinate 488,860,565, forward strand.
CTTCGTTCATTATTAAAAATGACCAAGAAACAGGTAACCCCCAAGAATGGAGGTCCAAAATCTCAAAATAAGTCTTCTGCAGAGATTCCTCAGCCTATGTCCTTCAAAATCGACAAACCAACTCCTGTACTCACGGCTGATTCTACAAAAGTGGTCAGACCAGTCCAACCTCCAGTCATTTCTCCAGAGAACAACCCTTTAGTTGATCTGGACTATAGAATACTAGACCCTAATGTAGAATTTAACCTGTTTGATGTCTATAATTGGTGCTATGGAAAATCAGTGGAAAAGAGTGACAAAGATATTCCAATTTGGGAATCCAATCTACCTAGATATATTGTCCCTCTCACTCATTCTGGTCTTGACTTTATCAGATTATGCCAAGCCTATTATATGCCAGAACAAAGATGTATTGTAAACAAAGAAAAAGATATCCTATTTTACATCACTGAAGAGTCAATAAATTCCATGCTGCAAATGAATCATGAACCCAATTCTGCTTCCCTATCAATAGAATATTTAACCCAACTATATCTTGACTTGGAGTTCAATACTAGATTCAATATATACCAGACTTTTTGTCCAAATCAAGTTGATATTCCTAAGTTAAATCCTCCTTTCGAAACCGTTGATTTCCTAGATGAAACTAGACATATTGTCTCAATGCTCTCCTTCATAGTAGGATACGCCAGTGATGAATTCACTGATGTGGCTATCCTAGGTTTTCTATCAACTCTAAGCCCTGGTCAATCACCATCCATTCAGTTCAATTTTTCTAGATTTATTGCTGAAAGTATGCGTTATCAGTTATCCAGATTACCAGAAGAATGAGTTTTCAGATACTCCTCTTATCTACTCCACCTCTTCCTATATTATCAAACAGATAAGTTTCCAATTTAATGTGAGAAAGTGGATGCAGAAGGAAAAGTTATATCAGTAGTATTTTGGTCATCTATTCTAAGGAAATGGAACAGAAAGTATAGTTTTACAGATTTCAATGAGTCATTTATAGCCCCTGCTATGTATCTCTTGGAAAAAGAGGAGATCCCTAGGATCAATGATGAGACAAGAAGAATTCTGCAGTTATTAGAGAGCTACAAAACTGGAGATTGGTATTTATATAAAAATCATATAAAAATCAGAGTGTATGGCTCATCCCTGGCTGCATATAAGTTACCCAGATTTGTTACTACAAGAATATTTTCTTTAGAATATCTGAGACAACTACTGAATGTAGATGAAATAAACTTCATAGCTTTCAAGAAAAAGACCCAATTTAAGCTAAAAAATCAAATTGGGCCATTCATTGTGAATAAAAAAGAAGCTGCCAATGAGATAAATGTCAAACTTAAAGATTATAAGTTCCCATGTAGTTTTACATGGAAGTATGACCCACAAGGTATTTTGAGTGCAGAAAGGGTAAAATGTAAGTTTCCTATTTACTTGCATGATCCTAAGCCCCATATTGAAATATATGTAAATAAAATTGAATGGGAGCCAAACACCCTATCTGATGATGATTCAAAGGAAGTACAGGTAATACAGGTAGACAGTGGCAAAGGCAAACAGATTGAACAGACAGTACAGGTGGCTTCTACAAGCAAACATACTGATAATATACATAAAAGAGACAGAGAAGGAGATAGTTTCATAGCTGAGATTATTGAGGACATAAAATTAAGAACTCCTTATAGTAAAAGAAGAAAGTCAACAGAAGAAGAAAAGGATAAGGCTGTAAATATTGATATAGATGATGAAGCAACAGGAATAGTCACTCAAACATTAAAAGAGCTTCAAAATGTAAAAATTGGAACACAACAAAAAGATACAGTCATGAAGGAAAACCAGGCTACTGTCGATTTGCCTCCTTCTTCTCAGGAAACTGAAGATACAGAGTTAGAGATTCAGATCAGATTCAGACAGATTAAAGAGAAGAATGAAGAGCTCAAGAATCAAGCTCATTCTATATTTCTTAAGGAAAATCCTGGAAACAAAGACAAGCTTCTTTCAGCATTTGATTATTCATCCAATAAATTGGTAATGATATTCTTGAAGCCTACAGTGGCTGCGCAAAAATCAGTGGCAGATTATTCCAAAACAGATCTTGAAATGGATGCAGACGCCATTCATGAATTAGATCAAATTGAATTTCATAGGAGCAATACTGAAATGCTATATTCCAAAATTGTCAGTAAAACTATGAAATCAATTAGGCTTGAGAAAATAGTGCTCAACCTCCAAAATCAAATGAAGTTGGACAAAGCCTCACTGCATGCTCATAATTTAAGAATAAAAGCACTAGAAGATATAGTGATTGAAGTAGGGGGTGACCCAGCCAACATTGAAGGGGAAAAAGTCTTAATTAAACATAAAAATGAGGATATAGCTGCTCTTAGAAAACAGTTGAAGTTGCCTTAGAGTGAAAACTCTCAAGAAAAAGAAATTCTATAGCAAAAAATAGAGAATGATGATTTAAAGCATCTTTTACATCAAATAACAGATCATATAAAAACAATGGAAATTCAAATAGAAGCTCTAATGAAAGAGAATGAAGAACTAAGAAAAGCACAACCAATGGTCATTCCTACAGTGATCCCCACTGTAAACATTGCTATACCATCTACTTTGGCAGAAAACTTGGCACCAAAAGGAGTACTAGCAACTACAGTGCCAATTACTTCTCTAATCTCTGCCTCTTCTTCTTCATCCTCACAGAGGAGCACACTACAAGACCAAGATAAAGAGATTCTTAGTTTGAAAGGCACTATTAAAAAATTAGAAAATTCCAAAAATGATGCCTTGATTACTTCTAGAGGACATGAGCAAAGGGCTGATCGACTACAAGAACAGGTAAAGATTCTGCAAGCACAAGTAAATCTTACAAATCAAGTGGCCTATATAAAAAATCATTTATGGACCAAAATTATTGAAGGCATTCATTCTCAATGGCCTTCAATTCGGATAATTTATGAACAGAGGGAGTTACTTCAAGTTGCTAGTGCAGAGATTGACAAGACTAAAAGGGAAATTGACAATAAACCAACCCAAGAAATACAAATCATAGCTTTTTTAAACAGTAAAACCAGGGAAGAGTTGGAAGAATTGAAAATTTTTGATAGAACAGAAACCATTCTTCAAATCAAAAAGGTCCTGAACAAAAGAAACATAATGAGTAATCTAGAGGACCGGTGTAAAGACATGAATTTATCCATCTCAATATTTTTAGCCAAATACAAAAAATTGTCAGAAGCAGGTTTGCCTAATATTCACGCATTGAATGACAAGTTAATTCCTCAGAAATATTATGATATAAAAATCAGAAATCATGCAAAAGAGCAAGCCAAACAACAACTGCCTCAAGGATCACCAATAGGCAAAATACTTCTTCAGTATTTTGAAAATATGTTCTTTTTAGATAATGAGATCAGGCATATGTTCACTATCAAGCCTAACTTTTCCAAGTATACAGAGGCAGATGAAAGTTACAGAAAATTGAAGACTATGAAGATCCCCTCTACAGAAAAGTGGCAAGAATTCACAGATCTGCTGTGAATTTAATGGATAAAAAATAGGAAATTCACTTGGAAATTCATTTTTTAATGTTACCTCAAATGGTAAAAATTTAGGTTTAAAGTGCACAACAACAATCATTTCAAATTAGAATAATCAGTTCTATTTTTTCTTGTAAAAAGGTAACAACTTGCAAACTGTTTTGCAGCTGTCCCTCTTTTTAAGTTTTCTTTCCTATTTTTTATTAAAACATTATCTCAATTCCTGAGATATTTTGTAAACATTTTTTTGTATAAATAATTCACAATTCGAAGTATTCAGTGTGAATAAAATTTCTGAAGACAACTATATTCTAATTATTTGCTGGTTATATTGAAGTTGTTGAGTCAATTAGTGAAAGCAGCAAACTGGAAAGAGATCAGAGACATCATAGCTAAGGATTCTCGTGGATTTCTTTCCTTGTTTTTAGTGTATTTATTTAAAGTTTACATTCATTCATATTATGTTTTTCTAGTCTATAATTATCAACTAAGGAAAAATTAAACAGGATTAGTGATAATAAGCTCCCTGTTTCGAAACTTGTTGGCATTTTAATGTTTTCTACTTTGTTCGTGCTCTCTACTTGGCCATTGGCCTATGGGTGATATGGAGTTGTAATCTTGTGTTGAATGTGGTAGTTTTGAAATGTTTCAGCTAATTTATTACCTGCAAATTGTGGTCCTCCATCTGTGATTATGTCCCTTGGGAGACCATAGCACACAAAGATTTGGAAAAAAAACTGTACTACGGAGTCCTCTCTAGCTTTTGAAAGTGCCTCTACTTCGACCCACTTAGTGACATATTCAGTTGCAACTAGGATGTATGTTTTTTGGTTTGAGGGAGGACTAATAGGGCCAACAAAATCAAGTTCCCATCGTTCAAATGGTTCAATCACTAGTTGAGGGTTCAAAGGAATTTCATCAGACTGCCCAGGGCATCTTGCCCTTTGGCAGCTATCACAGGCCTGCACGATTTTTTTGGCATCCTTAAAGATGGTAGGCCAGTAATATCCTGTTCGTAAAACCTTATGGGCATTTCTACGGTTCCCAGTTAGATCCCCTTCTTCAATCTTCTTATCTATAGCTTAAGGATTCTTAAGTGCCCTTTTGCTCAGATTCCATCCAATCCATCAAATCAAGCCTATACATAGCCTTAGAAGGTCACCTATCTTGCCCTTAGCACATTTGCATCTCTGAGCCTTATTTCTTAGTTCTGCTTGCTTAGAAAGTTGACTCCATTGCCCAATATTCTGGTAGATCCTTCTGGTTTACATTGAAATCTCTTTATTCCCACCAATATTTTAAAATGAAACCCAAATACACAATCATAGCTAGCCTAATATCTGTTACTAAAACAAAGCTAAATCATACGGAGAGATCCCTCTCTGGAGTTCAAGAAGGCTAGATCTTGAATTCCCAAAGCGGTTTTTGGTTACCCCTGGTGTTCTTAACTAAAAAAATCCCTATCCCACAACCTAAGAATTACTAGGGTGATAACAGGCCTTGGGGGTATTATGATCCTTGGAGGAAACTCCCACAGCTAGAAGAGTTGACAGAGAAAATTGGATTGAGTACAAAGGTGTGGCAGGTGGGTTTTACCCTGCACCAATTGTTATGGTGCATATATGATGTGTATTACAGTTTATCTTATAATTTTGTTGAAGTAGCATACAACAATTTAGTGATTTACATAGTGAGATGAGAACCACTCTGTAGAGTATACATCGATTTTGTACACCTGGCTTTTCAGTTTCTTTTTAAGATATATCATTGGTGATGATCACATGATTATATAATGAACCATTAAGTTGAACTATGAAATAATTCCTCACAACACACACACACACATATTGATGAATTAATAATTTTTCTCATATAGTTTTTTAATCTATTTTGAAAAAAAATTTATATATAATTATTTCTAAGAATGAGAGATTCCTACCATATCTTAAAAGTTCTAGTATAATATCGAAAAATTAATCTATTGAAATTTCATTTCCCAAACATATTTATGAGTAAACAAAATTAAAGGAATGTTAATAAATATATATGTTTATCACCCCATAATTAAGAATGTAAATGTACAATATTGATGATACATAGGTTAGGGAAAAATTAATCTATTGAAATTTCATTTCCAAACATATTCATGGAGTAAAATGAGGATTAAAAAGAGATATTTATGAATTTACTTATAACATCACCTCATAACAGTGTAAATGTACAATAATCATTAAAATTTGTTGTCTCGAATAAAATAAACCAAACTAGCTATCTTTTTATCCTATAATCTTATAAACAAAACTCTAATTTATACAGAGGTGCAATCCCTCCAAAACACTATCAATGTCTCAATGTACTCATGTACCTATTTAAATATTACGGTACATTCCGTGCCCAAGTGGGAATAATGTACCATATATATGTTATATATAAACCAATGGTTTAAATAACCTTAATTGAAACAAAACTTATAATAAATATTAATAAACTATATCCTGCGTCCCAGGACTCGCATGACTCCTTGATTTCAATCACCATTGCGTTCCCAAATAACCCTAACGTGTCTTTCTCTAATTTGTAATATCGCTTTCATAGAATACGCCATAGAAAAATTCGGGTCTGTTTTTTGGCTTTGCGTACGGAGGAAAATTGTGACGCGAAAATCAAATTAATTTCGCCCTATAATGTTTCGGGTCCGGAATTCCACAATGCAAGCGGGCCAAAAAATAACGCGATCGAATCGTCTACTTCCACGTGGATGGCTGATTTGGTCTGTGGTCTGTGGGAACACATTATTCTGAATTAAAATCTCCCGCGTTTAATATTAAATTTCTCTATTTCCAAAACAATACAACGCTCTATTTTTAAGTGTGCAGGGACAGTGATTTCAAAACCAAAATTGATTGTTCATCAGTTTTAGAAAGCGGCTGTTTGACAGAGCCATTCAAACATATTTAGAAAGCGTCCAGAGGACAGGGTAGTTGAAATTAATATTTCAACATCCCTCATTCACTGAGAATACCCTCCTTGGTTCCTTCTTCACTGGACTACAATGTGTTCATCAACAGTCGTGAACCCAATGTCCATTTCTTTGCCAAGAATCTTCACAACAGTCTTGTTTCCAGAGGATTGCGAGTCTTTATCGACAGCATAGAATTGCAGGCTGGACAATCCATACCTTCACAAATCAAAGACGCAATTAAAGGAGCCTCTCTCATTATTACTATTTTCTCTCCAAATTATGTGCAATCGCAAAGGTGCCTCCATTAACTACTCCTCGCGTTGCTCTGTAAGCTGACCATTTTTGCAAAGGCATATAACTGTCGTTTATTGCATATAAGTGTCGTTATACCGATGGCGGCCAGAGTGTCGCTATTGTGACGGATGCCTCCAAATGTCGCAATTGCGACAGTTAGACATTGTGTCACAAACAAAGCATCGCTATTGAGACGGCTACCTCCAAACATCGCAATTGTGACACTTAGAAATTGTGTCACAATTGCGACGTTTGGAGGAAGCCATCTCAATAGCGACGCTTGGGGGCATATTGTCGCAATTGCGATGCCTTCCTCCAAGCGTCGCAATTGTGACACTTTATCTAAGTGTCGGTATTGTGACACATTTCTCTAGACATCAGTATAGCGACGATTTCGGGCAGGATTGAAAAAATTTGGGGAAATTTCCGACATTTGGTCAAAAGTGTCGGAACCAAGTGTCGAAATTTCCGCCAAATGTACTAGTGCGAGTAAGAAGAATATGTGGAAAAAAAAAATTTACTTAGTGATAAAGATTTCATATTGGAAAATTATCATGAGTTAGAAGTAGAATCTGATGATTATCAAAGAGGATACATGGATGCATTGAGTTCCCAGCAAAGGCAATACTCCTTGAGGACTTGTGATGTTCCAATCAATCCACCTCCGAAGAAGATAGTTCAGCAGAAAGAAGTACCATAGAAGAAATTTTCTCAAGTCAATCAAAATAAGGGTAAAGATATTGTAGCTCCAAATTAGAACACAAGAAATCAACCTTCTACAAGTGCACCTATAAAAGAAAGAGATATTCAAAGGCAAGAAGTTGCACCAAGAGATCATGTTGAAAAAAGGGATATTGTTATAAAAGAGGTACAAAGAACTATACCTTTTAATTTAGAGTCAAAAATTTCAAAGTTAAAGGTGTATATTCCTCTTACAGAATTGGTCAAATTTGATAAATATAAATCCCATGTATTCAAAAACTTGAAAGTTGACCCTTTATCTAACACGGTCAATATAGAGGATGATCAAACCGAGTTAAAATTTGGTCCCACAATTAAGGGTCAGCCTGAAGATAGTGAGGTCCCACCATTTTACTTGAGTCTTAAAGTTCATCAATTCGTCCTTAATAATACTATGTTAGAATCTGGGGCCTCCCAAAACCTCATGCCCAAAGCCATCATGGAGAAGCTTGGCCTTGACATAACTCTCTTATATCATGACTTATATTCTTTCGATTCTGGTCATATCCATTGTTTGGGTCTAATCAAAGTCTAGTTTTTTCCCTAGAGTAGATCCCATCCAAAAAATTCTTCATCGACGTAGTAGTTGTTGAAATTCCTCCATGTTTCGGTATTCTTTTATCAAGATACTGGGGGCTAAATTGAGAGGTACACTACAGTTGGACTTTTCCTACGCAACAATTCCTGTCTTCGGTCAAATGAGAAAACTATACCATGAGACTAAAATGAAATACATGATCACAAAAAAGGAAGGCCTAATAATCATCCTATAAATGTTGTGTGTACTGACTTAGAGTCCTTCATATGGTACAATGATTATGGATTAAATGATGTATATTGTCAATTAGTAGAAATAGAAGATGTTCCTGAAGTTTTAGATTGCATTAGAATAGTGTTAGAAAAAGAGAAAGAAAATATGCCTACTATATCTAAACAACCATCAGAGAAGGCAGATGAAATTTCAGAGCAACATAAATAATCGGATCAGAAAATTATCTCAAATCAAGGTCAAGAGTTTCATCACCTTGAGGAAGAAGATGGTCTTTGGAGCATGGACTTTGATGGTTTTGTTGGAAAAGACGGGGTTGGCATTGGTTTATGCATCCGTAGCCCATTTAAAAATAAAAATAAAGTCCCTAATAATTTTATTTTATTTTTCCTACAAATTAACATTCAATTGTACAAATAATGAGTGTAATGTTCCCAATCTGGACTGCTCAGCAAAACAGGCCCGAAAAATGAATTTTTCAGGGATGTGTGCTTCAACAACCAATACCATCCATTGGATCCATTATATCATAGTATCTAAGACCTAAATCCAATAGGAGGCTCAAAATAAATCACTCTAGGTGGGTTAAATGGATCTCCCACACCTAGTTGTCTTTAGAAAGTTGCCCAATGAGGGGTTGCAACAGTATAAAACACAATAATGCAGTATCAGTGAGCTAATAACTCTAAAATGTGTTTATAAACACCTCAGCATCAATTTCATGTACATCATCAAGAAGAATATTAATTCTCCTGACAAAGGATGGGGGAAAAGCAGTGATTTATGCCCTAAAATGAGTGTATTCAGAAATCCATGTAAAAATAATGGAAATGGAAAGAGTTTATTTTATCTTAGGCCGTTAGGGAATCCCATACTACATTTTAGGTCAAAAAAATAATTATATCTAATTTAAAAAGTTCCTCCACTCCCGAAAGGGCTTAAAAAGGTTGATTTCCCATGACCTTGAGTATGCAGAAATTACTGAAGCTTGAGTAGCGTGATTTTATGAATATAATAGATGAAAATAAGTATGAAAATAATTTAATTATACCTGGGGCAAGACTTATGCATTTACAAGACAAAAACAAAGATTTTACATGGACAAACCCTCAAGATTGAGGTGTTGCAACATTGGAAATTGCCAAGAAAGATAGACAACATAATTTTCTGAAGATTGAAGATTTGATTTATTGTATCTTCAATATATAACAGATATATGCATGAAAATACAGATCTATTATAGATCTTGAAGCCAAAGAGGTTGTTTATTACATTCCCCTTGGGGTTTTGTGCAAAACATGAAGCACAAAGAGTAGATTTGAGATCTAAGGTTGCAAATCTACAGAATGATTCAAATTTTTTTGAATAATACAATGGTACATAATATCAGATCTGAAAATAACATATATTGGATGGCCAATCCATGGATCACCACAGTGAAAGGAAGAATCCCAACACTGGAGATCTCTCCTCCAAAATGTAGACAAAACACCCTACAGTTGTAGATCTACAAATAACACTATCCAGGGAGAGAAATAGAATTTTATGCTCTGAGAATGCTTTGGCCTGATTCCAAGATCAAAAACTGAAGCTCCAACTATGGATTCACTCTTTCAGGAGGTTAAAATACACACTCACTGAGAAGAGGCTCCAATACAAGCTAGATCTGAACAGATCTAGTATTCCACTTGCTGCAGCTTACAAAATCAAGCAAACCATCACTGGATCTACATTACAGTTGGAAGTAGAAGCTTGGCATCCAACCTGATAGTGGACAGGAAATACAAGCTCTCCCAAGAGCTCCTCAATGGGAAGATATGGAACCCCTAAATAGGAAATTCCAATGCAATCTAGGCTAAGCAGCCAAGAAAGATGTTTTTCTAAATAGACAAAAAATCAGAAATAATATCATGAACAACCTCCATATGCTACCCTCCTCTTCCTTTTATAAGATCAAGAGATTGTAAAAACCTAAACCACCTTCAATGATTTACCCCCATTCACATGTGTGGCCTCCAACTTGACTGCGTTGTCCTTCTAGGAGATTCGTTGCATTTGGAAAACGTGGTTGATTTGGTCTTGGTTAACTTGGTCAATAGAGTCAGTCTCTTTCACACTCAAGTGTGTTTTTACAAGTGGCCCATATTTAGCCTTGTTCACATTGGGCATTGATTTATTCTTTTATTAGGAGTTTTATGAACCTCCTTTACATATTTATTCTTTAAACAAATAAATCAAAACAAAATGAATATTCCTATTAGCCTAGGACTAATTACTAATATTATAGTCTTGCCCTCCAAAATGTTGTTTTTCCTCAAGAAACTCACATGGACTTTGCAAAATCTCCAATGGAATTGACTCCTCCCAAGAATACAAGTTTTCTTTTGGTGAATGAACCAAATAGCTGTCATCATGAAGTAGTGGGAGATACATAGAAAGAAACATATGATGTCCATTGGAATTCTCAAGGCATGAGAGATGGTGAATAGTGGGTGCTTCAACCCCCATGAGAAACTTCAATCTCCATGCTATCATCCAAACAAAGTGAGCCATCTTTGGTAGCTCAAAGAAATAGTCACAAATCCCCACAATATGCAATGTGTAGGGGCTCCATGGCTGGAAATGAGAGATAATAATACTCAAATCACGACGTCTCTCCCTTCATTTATTATAAATATGGAGCTGGTGATCCTAGGCTGCAATAATATAGTCCTCATGAAGCCAAAAGAGACTTGGAACTTCATGATTCCTTTCATGGATTCTAGTGAGCGTCCTTTCCCAATCTCCCATGCATATAGTGAATAGAGGATATTCACCATGTGTGCTCCAAAAGAAACATGGACTAAGTGTCATATGACATATTGTATGGTGAAAATAGTCCCTCCCTTGAGACCAGTGTTTTCCCTCATCTTGTTGCCTCAAATCATAGTACAATAAGTGGGCATCCCACCACCTTCTTGCTGCAAAAAGCTTCTTCAAAGCTTGGAAATAGTAGAGGATAATAGGTGTTGGATGAATATTATTCAAGCAACACATGTCTTGCTGCAAATTCTCCCAAGTGAGAGACTTATTCCAATGATATAAGCCCAACATATGGCTCCTTGCATAAGAAAACAAAGGATATGATGTAGCATCCATAAAATGTGCTATCCTCCTCTTGAAGCATGAATGAATATGGGAGATTTCATTCCCAAAGTACACACTCAACCAATGTGTCATCCCTCCTCTCATGCTCCCAAAAAATATTAGAGAATGATCATCATCATAAGATAAACAAGCTCCCTTATGCCATCCCATGAGAGAGTTATAATTTATCCCAAGCCCAAGTACATACATGATCATGAGATACATTCCAAAAAGAAATACATGTAGATACATGAGACTCATCCCAATCACAAGCCAATATATGGACATGAAATTTGACATCGGATGTCCAAAATATCTTCTTGTCAACCAAAGAAACCATGCCTTCTTCTTCTTATGCATCCTCTCATTGAGATACAAGGCATGAGACAAGAAAATATCAAACCTTGGGTAGTACCCATACTCACCCAATAGCAACCAGCGTACGACATTTCCTACTTGCATAAAAATTAGATGTGGTAAGTGGTTTCCCCACCACTTAGTTACTTCCCATAACATATCTCCATGGCTGGGAATGGAAGATATATTTTGTTCCTTAGGAAAGCACCCATCATGCTGCAAAATATACCTTAGTCCATCAAGGGAGTGGCCATGTTCAGAAATAGTTTTGGCCCAAAGTTGGCCATGAAGTTTATAAGATATGATACGCCTCCTTGGAGTCATGGCATGGATACATAATGTAAAAGAAGGGATACAATCATAAAATATAACATGATTTGCATAATTATGCTCTTCATCAACCTCCAACAAGTGGAGAGGTGCACAGATCTATCTCCTTCCTCATGAGGAGAAAGAGAGGGCTGAAATAACTCTTCCATAGAGTCATATTGCTGCTCCATCTTCATGTGAGACATGCATCTTTGATAATGCTGATATAAGTCTTCTTCAAAGCCTTCCCACATGAATCCATTTGAGATAATATGGTGTGTTCTAATGAAAATAGTGGGGTAGAAAGCAAGATATCGTAGGCAACAATTAGTAGTTGGTCTTTGAGTCTTGAATCTCTAGTAAAATAGATCTGATCATGAAAAAAAATGACTCCATAAACCACCTTATACCTCCTATATTTCCTTTGTCCATCAAGAACCTTACACGTGAAGAGGTTATTGGAATATTCTACCAAGAGTTTGGATTCCCAATAGCAATCAAGGCTTCTCAACAAAGACAACGTTGTAGATTTATGAAATGAAGTATCCATCCCCTCATCTTATTTATTTTTATGGAGAGATATCATTTTCTGCCCCAAATCTATGGAGTGGCCTTTTGACACCATGATAATGCCATCAGAGGCCTTTGAATTCTTATTTATCAACGCAAATAGATGAGTGAGAAATAGCAAAATAAATTTCAGGAAATTGTTCAACTCTCCTTGAAAACTATCAATAGATCTTAGTGTTGTGGTAGCTCCCTTCAAGGCTCTGTCCTTAGCCAATTTTTTAATTGATGCACAAATTTGAGAGAACACTTTATTCTTCTTCTCATCAGGGGGTCTCCCTGGTGAAATGCCTCCATTTAAAGAGACATAAAGATCTGAATTAGACTGCATAAATGGTTGGACTGATGTGTCCCTTTCCTTTCTACATAGTTCAGTCTCCTTCTCATGAATAGAAACCCCTTGAAACAAACAACGATGCATGCTCCTCATCATTGGATGCTGGTCCATCCTTCCTCCTCTTGCTTGGAGTAACGTATCACTGCTCAATAATTCTGTCAAATAATGTTCCTTGGGAATCACTGGCAAAGATACACAAGCTCTTTCCCTTGAAACAATAACTTCATGTCCATCCCCATGTGGTAATGGGTCTTATTTTGAAGTGACAGTGTTGCTACTTCCTTCTGGCTCTTCCTTCTCATCAATATTTGAGAACAGCTCACTATCAACAAGAGACCTTGGATCTTGGTCTTCTTTTGAAGGAGGAATATCCATTACTTCTTTTTGATAAGAAATCTCTTCATGCAATGGTGATCTTGCCCTTGGAAAGGTATCACACAAGTTTTCATCCCCTCCAATAGAAATCTAAAGTGGAGTTTTAATAGTAGGTATTTCCAACTCATGTAAGGGTTTTGCATGCTCATGCTTTGCTAGCTCTTTCACAGATGCTTTAGCTTGCCTCTCATCAAATCTCTTCACCATTCTCCTAGTGAGCTTAACATAAGTGGAAATATTTGCATTCTTCAAAGAAAAGTTTCAAATAACCACCAAGCACAAGCTTTACCTTTAAGATGTAGCACTGATACCTTAAGGGCTTCTTATTCTGAAACTTGATGTAGATCCAGGTATGAGTCTAGCTGATCTATCCATTCTTCAGCGGTGCATGTGGAGGATCCATCAAAGTTAGGCAGAAAGAATCTACCTCTTCTTCTTCTACTTTTGGCTCTTCTCTCCTCATTGAGCTAGCAGAACTCTTGGAAGCTCAAGTTCTCCTTGATTTCCCAAGATTTATATTCATACTCCTAAAGATAATCACTGAAAATCTCCTCCTTTGGTGCGTCTTCCTCCTCTTGAAACCCTCTAGGAGTTTCACCGCAACTCTTCATCTGCTTAACCTCCTGGGGGAGGTCCTTTCTAGATATAAAATATGATGAGAGTAATCTCATATTGTTCATCATTCTAATCTCCTTTTGTATTCTTGGGCTGAGACTCGCAGGCTGAGCCAAGAAAGGTGCTCTGATACCATTGTAATGTTCCCAATCTGGACTGCTCAGTAAAACAAGCCTGAAAAATTCATTTTACAGGGATGTGTGCCTCATAAACCATTACCAGACCTTGGATCCATTATATCAGAGTATCTAAGACCTAAATCCAAGAGGAGGCTCAAAATAAATCACTTTAGGTGGGTTAAACATATCTCCCACACCTAGTTGTCTTCAGAAAGTTTCCCAATGAAGGGCTGCAACAATATAAAAAAAAATATTGTAGTATCAGTGAGTTAATAACTTTGAAATTTATTTAGAAACACCTTTTCAGAAATTTCATGTACAACAACAAGAATAATATTAATTCTCCCGACAAAGAATGGGGGAAAAGTAGTGATTTATGCCCTAAAATGAGTTTATTCAGAAATATATGTACAAATAAGGGAAATGGCGAGATTTTATTTTAGATTAGGCCATGAGGGACTCCCATACATAATTTCAGGTCAAAAAAATCATTCTAGCTAAGTTAAAAAATTCCTCCACTCCCGAAAGGGCTTAAAATGGTTGATTTCCCATGACTTTGAGTATGCAGAAATTAATAAAGCTTGATAAGCGTGATTTTATGAAGATAATAGATAAAAATAAGTATGCAAATCATGTAATTAGACCTGGGGCAAGAATTATGCATTTAAAAGATAAAAAAAGAGATTTTACATGGACAAACCCTCAAGATTGAGGTGCTACAACACTGGAAATTGGGAAGAAAGATATACAACGTAATTTTCTGAAGAATAAAGCTCTAATTTATTGTATCTTAGATCTATAACATATATATGCATGAAAATATAGATCTATTACAGATCTGGAAGCCAAAGAGGCTATTTGTTACATTCCCCTTGGGGTTTTGTGCAAAACATGAAGCACAGAGAGTAGATATGAGATCTAAGGTTGCAGATCTGCAGAACGATTTAGAAATTTCTGAATAATACAATGTTACAGTACATTATATCTGAAACTAACATGTATTGGATGGCCAATCCATGGATCACCATAGTGAAAGGAAGAATCCCAACACCAGAGATCTCTCCTCCAAAATGTAGACAAAACACCCTGTAGTTGTAGATTTGAAAATAACGTTGTCCAGGGAGAGAAAAAATGTTGTAGGCTCTGAGAATTCTTTGGCCTGATGCCAAGATAAAAAACTGAAGCTCCAACTATGGATGCACTGTTCCAGGAGGTTAAAAGACACACTCACTGAGAAGAGGCTCCAATACAAGCTAGATTTGAACATATCTAGTATTCCACTTGCTGCAGCTTACAAAAGCAAGAAAACCATCATTGGATCTGCATTGCAATTGGAAGTAGAATTTTTGTCTCCAACCTGATAGTGGAAAATCAATACAAGCTCTCCCAAGAGCTCCTCAATGAGAAGAGATGGAACCCCTAAACAGGAAATTCCAATGCAATCTAGGCTAAGCAGCCAAGAAATATGTTTTTCTAAACAGACAAAAGATTAGAAATAATATCATGAACAACCTCCATATGCTGCCCTCCTCTTCCTTTTATAAGGTCAAGAGATTGTAAAACCCTAAACCACCTTCAATGATTTAGCCCCATTCACATGTGTGGCCTCCAACTTGATTGTGTTGTCCTTCTAGGAGATTCATTGCATCAGGACAACGTGGTTGATTTGGTCCTAGTTGGCTTGGTCAATAGATTTAGTCTCTTTCACACTCAAGCATGTTTTTACAAGTGGCCCAGATTTAGCCTTGTTCACATTGGGCATTGATTTATTCTTTTATTAGGAGTTTTATGAACCTCCTTTAAATATTTATTCTTTAAAAAAAGAAAGAAAAACAAAATGAATATTCCTATTAGCTTAGGACTAATTAGGAATATTATAATGAGGCCAAATATGAGGCACTCATTACCGGTCTAAAAATTTTGAAAAAAATGGGAGCTAGAAGAATTTTTGTCTATGGTGATTCAGAGCAGGTAATTAAACAAATCAAAGGTGAGTATCAAGCTAATCACCCAAGGATGAGGCAATATAGGAATGCAACACTTGACATTTTAAGAATGTTTTCAGAATATGCACTTAAAGTAGTGCCAAGATTGTAAACTTGATGTTTGATTCATTAGCCACTACTGCAAGTAATTTCAGATCTACAATGTTTTCAAATAAAAAATTTGAGATTCATATAAAGCATAGGCTTGCCATTCCTGATAACTTTAAATTTTAGCAAGTATTTGGGACGATAAACAAGTGAACAATTTCCTTCAAAGTGAAGGTGAGTTTGAGGACTGTTCTATGGACAAAGTGTACGACAAGGATGACCAAGTCATTGAGGCAGATCATATTGACATATTTCAACTCAAGGAAAATAAAGTTCCAAAGGGTCTCATAGCTTTGGAAGAGTTATTTGATCAAGATGACATGGCAAGAAAACATACTTTGGTTCCCACAGAAAAAGGCAAAGAAGATGTTGATATTGGAACAACGGAGTAGCCAAAGTTTATCAAGCTTTCAAAGTCTTTGCCTCTAGAGGTAAAGCCTAAATATGTTGATTTTTTTACTGATTTTTGTGACATTTTTTCTTGGGATTACTCAAATCTAAAGGTGTAAAATAAAGATATCATTTGACACAATATCCCGATAAAGCCAAACCAAAATCCTCTTAGGTAAAAGCTGAGGAGGATAAACCCAAAGTTGTTTCCATCTATTGAGAAGGAGGTAAAAAAGCTCTATAAGGTAGGAATTATTGTTCTAGTCATATTTTCTGTTTGGATATCTAATTTGGTTCCAGTACGGAAGAAGACTGGTGAAATCCGACTATGTATAGATTGCAGAAGTCTTAACAAAGTGTCATTGAAAGACAATTACCCGCTGCCCAAAATTAACCACATACTTCAGCGAGTTGTAGGAGCTAGCAGGAAGCCATTGTTGGATGGTTA
Organism: Pinus albicaulis; assembly: GCA_034641835.2. Lineage (NCBI taxonomy): Eukaryota > Viridiplantae > Streptophyta > Pinopsida > Pinales > Pinaceae > Pinus > Pinus albicaulis. The sequence continues at coordinate 488,877,618 of CM076572.1, forward strand.
GTTAGGGTACAATCAGATCCTTGTGCATGAAGATGATCAGGATAAGACAACATTCACTACACCATGGGGTACCTTTAAATATGCCAAAATGTCGTTCGATTTGAAGAAGGTCGAGGCCACTTTCCGGCGTGACATGGACATAGCTTTTGGTAACGAGAAAGATGTATTCCTTGTTGTTTATATAGATTATTTGACTGTTTATTAAAATTCATATGATGAGAATTTACACCATTTGAGAGTTTTGTTCCAGCGATGTAGAAAATTTGAGATATCCCTAAATCCTAAAAAGTTCTTATTTTCTATGGAAGAAGGAATTTTTTTGGGTCACATCATTTCAAAATATGGGATTTGGATAGATCCTTCTAGATTTTAAGTGATACAAAAAATTGACTTCCCTCGTAACAAGAAGGAAGTCCAAGCATTCAACGGTAGGATGAATTTCCTACGTAGGTTCATTCCCAACTTAGCGAAACATATTAGAGAGTTAAGTAACATGTTGAAGAAGGAGAATAATGTTAAATGGTCTAAAAATTCTCGTAATTCATTTAGCTCGGTGAATTTTTCTTTGACCAATGCTCTAGTTTTGACAAGTCCCTATTATTCTCTACATTTCATTATATTTTCTTTTGCTTCTGAGCATACTTTGGCAGCAGTGCTAATATAGAAAAAAATGGGAAAAAGCTTCCAATAGTGTTCTTCAGTCACACAATAATGGATTCAACCCTCCAATACAACATAATCGAGAAACATGCCTTGGATTTGGTTAAAGCACTAAAGGACTTTCGTGTTTATATTCTACACTCACATATTTTGGCATATGTTCCAAATGCAGCGGTTAAAGAAGTACTCATGCAAAAAGATTCATTAGGAAGAAGAGGTAGGTGGATAACAAGACTCTTATAGTATGACCTTGATATCAAGCTGACCAAGCTGATCAAAGGGTAAGGCTTAGGCAAGCCCATGGTTGAGTCAAATCTAAATGCACTTGACATCAATCTCATATCAGTATTGTTTGATGAGGAAGAAAGTGTAAGTCTTATTCAGTTATCATATCTCTTTTCATCATCTCCATGGTATGTTTATATCATTTATGTCTTACAAAATTTGAACCCTCCTCCGGGCATGTAAAATAGTAATATCAGTTCCTTGAAACTTAAGGCTTCAAAATATTGAATACTAGAATGTGCACTCTATTGGAAGGATCTTGGAGGAGTGTTACTAAATTTCTTGGTTGAAGATGAGTCCAACGAAGTGATGAAGGATTTCCACAAAGGATATTGTGGAGGTCACTTATACTGGAATACCACGGCCAAAAAAGTACTGAGAGCGGGTTACCATTGGTTGACATTATTTTCAGATTTGTACAAGATGGTCATGTGCTGCCATGAATTCCAACTTCTCCAAGGTAAACGTAAGCTTCTTCCTTTACCATTACATCCCATTTTAGTTGAAGATCCTTTCCATAAATGGGGCTTAGATTTTATTGGTGAAATATATCGACCCTCATCCGCTCAACACAGATGGATACTTACCACCTCAGACTATTTCACAAAGTGGATCAAAGCAATCCCAACCAGGCAAGCTACAGAATCAGTTATAATACAGTTTCTAGAAACTAACATCTTGTCCCGGTTTGGTTGTCCTAGAAATATCATCAAGGATAACGCCGCAACTTTCAAATCAAAGAAGATGACATAATTCCGTGACATGAATAGCATTAAGTTGGGTCATTCTACAACATATTATCCACAAGGAAATGGATTGGAAGAGTCTTCCATCATGTCTTTAATCAGCATAATTAAAAATATGTTGGAGGAGAACAAGAAGAATTGGCACAAGAAGCTAATTAATGCACTGTGGAAAGATTAGGTAAGCAACAAGAAATCCATTGGCATGTCTCCATTTCGTGTATTTTATGGTGTGGACATGATTTTTCCTTCTTCATTAGCTATCCCAGTCATGAAACTTTTACAAGAAGTGGGAAGTGAAGAAAATGACATACATCACCACATAAACCAAATGATTCACTTATAGAAAACAAGAGAATAAGTGTTTTAGAACACTTCTAAGCTCCATTATAAGATCAAGCAAATCTATGAAAGAAAAATCAAGAAAGATTATTTCAAGATCGATGATGTAGTAAGCCATTGGGATGCCAAGAATAAAGACAATGGTAAGCACAGGAAGTTCGATAATTTATGGAAAGGTCCTTTTAAGATAGCAGCTTCTCATGGAAAAAACACATATCTCTTGGAAGAAATGGATGGGAAAAGTTTCTTAGGAGGGCCAGTTAATGGTAGGCTTATAAAACACTATCTTTTTCGATCTAAAATTGTGACATTTTTTTCATCCTCATTGTATATATCAATTTGATATTCCTGCAAGTGTGAAGTGGAAAATAATTTTAGTTTGGAGCTCGAAGTGAAGGCCATGGAGCGTCATTGAGTTTCAACTATTTCAAGGTAATTTTTCAGAAAATTAATTTAATTTTTGAGTCGTTGTTCGAGTCAATTTCAGTTAGTTTCAAAGTTAGTTTGTGTCATTGAGTTGTTAGTATTTAGTTATGAATTTCAGTTTGAAGTTTTTTTGACCGTATTGGCCCAATGGTTAGGTACTTGGTCTACGATGTTCTTGACACCTCAAAGGAGATTACATCCCCAATAAGGCCTATGTTAGTGTCTGAATATGCATTCTACCATCAGTGATCAAAATCACTCTTTTCATATTAATTTTAGGGGTCCCACTCAGAATTTTTTTATCATTCCATTAGGTCATGCAAAACATTGATTCACTGATGGTAGCCCTAATGGGACCTTGATTGACCTTGACACCATGGTTGAATTTGACTGACATAAGACATTATTAAATGAGCTTCTCAAAAGTGTTTTTTATGCTCAGTAAGACATGAAGGTGGGCTATCAACTCAAATCACATATGCCAAACTGAAAGTGGAAAGCATGTAACGTCAGCAACATCATCCTGCAAGGAAGAAAAATTAGATGAAAGGGTAATCAACAAAAGTTTTCAAAAAGTGAAATGAGACATTATGAAAGTGGGTTTTTTTCAATTCAAATTCAAATTCACTTAGCTATTTGTGTCTCATTTACATCAATTCAAATTCATTTTCCTCCTCCAAACATCAATCAAGCACTCCAAGAGACCAAATTTTTGAATTTTTGAGTGAAATTGGCAAAAGAGTTGAGTTCAAGGCGCAAATGCTAAAGGCAAGGCACAAATACTCAGTCAAGGGTGAAAATGCTCTGTTGATGGTGAAAATTACCAGAAAGCCCTAGAAAGTATTCAAGTGGTGATAAATTGTCTTCAAAAGCTCCACCAACCCAGTTATTAACCTCCAGCAAACCAGTAAGATGCTCATGCCATGAAAAGCCATTTTCATAAGTTTATGTGTTGAAATCTTGTAAATTGAGGTTGTAATTTGGTGTTTTAATTGAAGAAAACCCCTAGTATCCCATTACACTTTTGAAAACTCTCAAAATTCACTCCCTTGCCCTTTGAATCCTTCCCACACTTATAAAAACCCATTCCCAAACCCCTCATTTTCAAAATTCCCTTTTCCTATATTTTTCTCCCAAAATCGTAAGCCCTAGGTGTTACATCTAACTGTGATCCCAATCTCTAAATCCCTATCCTAAATTTATCATATTACTACTCCCTATCCCCTCCCAATTTCACATATCCTTAACAAATATCTCCCTCCTTTTCCCTTTCCCATTTCCCTTTCCTAATCCCTAGGGTTTTGACAAAAACACCATGGAAACAGAGGAAGAATACACATCATTCAGTGAAGGAGAGGAAACAAAGGTGAGGAGGCCACATAAATGGGGAATAGTGCTCAGAATTGAACCTATCAACAATAGGGAACTCTTGGCTTCTCCGTTAACTATGACATGCTTCAAACATGTGGATTGTTATGATTTTTGTGAGAAAATTAGAGGGTCCAACACCATCCCATGTTGACTAGACTTTTCATATTCTGACTCCATGACAACTAAGTTACATTAGCTGGTGCCACTTTCACTCTATCCACTGCTATTATTTCAGATTTCGCCAGGATCCCAAATGTTGGGGAGAAGTGGTTCAAGAAAGGTAAGTTGAAGAAATAGAACTTTGACTTCTTCTTAAAACCAAGAGACCAAAATCAAACAAAGAGGTTCTTTCCTTTTTCTCACCTCCTAGACATATATGGCCCAATGATGAAGATAGTCATGAAATAATTTTCATGTGAAGGTATATTTTCAAGCATCTATTCCTATCACATCTGGCTCTTAATGCATTTCACTAGGGTAAGGATGATCAACATACCTTATTATATTTTCCGGAGTATAAAGAATATGGCATACATTGTCCACTAAAATGAGTATGAACAACAAATGAGAAGCCTATTCCATCATTCCCTCATAAAAATCATAGTCCTCCACTATCTCAATCAAATAAACATTGCATGGAGCACCTTCATAGCTAATGATATTTTCAATGAGCCATCCACTCAGCATGCCCAAAATTTCCCTTCATCATCCCAGTTGTTACCACTAACTTTTAACTCATATTGAAAATTTCCCTCTCCATCATTCCATTTGGCCTCTAGCCCCTTATGTTTTAATTTTTCTCGAAATCATTTATATTACCATATCCTAGAAACCTTTCAAAGGAAAAAATATTATGAAATGGGACCCATTTTACCCACCACGCTTCCCTTTCCATTTCATTTTCAATTGAAAATAATTAAAATTACCCTTTTTTTTCCTTTCTTCCTTACCCTTCCGCCTTTACTGTTTCATTGATTTTCATTCCTTGATCGCGATTAAAGTGGGGCCCTCATCGCATTTCATAGATTTTATGTGTTTTTCATTGGAACTAAACTTTAAAAAAACGTGATTTCTGAGTTGCAATTGGGAATGCATTGCATCGCATTAGTTTTACCTTTGTGAGTGTGCACAACATATTTATTTTAATTATGATGCTGTAGGTCAGCCCCACCTCAACAGTTCCCCCCCATTGCACAGTCGTTACAATAAATTGATATACCATATAAACTTCGTAAAACTTACCACTTAAACCTTCGTCAATTCATAAAACTCCGCTACATAGTAGTGGGTCCCTCTCCCCGCACATCGTAATGTTTAGATGTTAACCCCGTATCTTATAACAAAAAACTAAAATTTGTGATGTGCGCCTATGATCCGGTCCCACTTCTTCCCTGCCACATCATTCACCTCCTCCCCTGTGTGTCGCACTTCATAATTTTCAGTATTTACATTCTCCGCACTTATAACTAAAAGCTACGAATTGTAATATGCACTTCAATTCAGTCCCACTTATTCCCTGTCACGTCATCTCACCTCCCATTTAAATTCTCAATCCGCAAAAATTACCTTTTGTGTTTTATGATTAACTCCAATTCCCAAATTGTGATATATCCGGTATCCTACTCTGCATTGAGATATTCCCCACTTCTTTAATCAACGACTCTTGTTTTATTTCAGCCCCCTTCTCCCATTATGGCTTAAAAATATATGGGTGGTATTAAATAGGCAGTATTATGATCCGACCCCACTGCAATGTGTCTTCCTCTCTTTATTTCGCACCCCCCTTCATTCAAACTACTTACCGCTTACATACCCCCCCCCCAAAAAAAACCATTCTTCGCTTTGTGTTAATGACATCGGCCCCACCCTTTTCTTCGCCATTTTATCCAAAAGGTTTTTGGTTTCCACCATTTAGAAGGAAAACAACAACATAACTCCTTCAGAACATATTTCCATTAAACCTGCACCACTATTGCTCTCAGCACTAGCACGTTTCAACAAGGCACCATACAACATTCAAGAGACAGTTGGAAGCATTACAAGAACCTCAGCAGCAGTTACTCAGATAGTTAAGATAATATCAGCAGACCCTGTACTTCTTCACCTATGGTTTAGTATTAAAAAATACCATGTTCACAATGTTGTTATAATCAATAAATAGCAGCCGAGTATTCTGTAAAGTTTTCTTGTTATTGTAATAATTAGAAACAGAATCTCTTTATTCCTTTGGATTGTAATAAAATTTCTGTCTATGGAGATATTTGAGAGTCTAGCCTTTCTGGACGACCATTGTAAATCTATAAATACGCCGTTTATAGATGTAGAAAGAGGGGGAGATGGTTGGTGGCATAGGGCCTAGTGCCCTGGCCCTGTTGCTGATCCTAATTCTATTCCTGAAGCTGTCTATTGTTGAACTCATAATATATTCCAGTTACACTCTTGAGGATTCACAAAATATTATGGTGTGTGTATTGTTTTCCCTTCTATTTTTTCATACTTTATCTATCCTTCTAGGTTTATCATAAAAGTTCTATCTTATGTTTTTATCAGTCTTGTGAACCTCCAAGTCATATGGATCTGTTTTTGTAAGTGTTGGAACAGGGTCTCCTAAATCTGTGAATTTTTTCCATTTTTGTATAATTTTTGTAATATTTAATATAACATAGGGGTTTTGGGGTGGGTCAAAGCCCCTAATGCATTATAACAGGTCAAGGGTAGACTAAATCGGTATAAATAGATGAAAAGTTTTTAGTCATAGGAAAGAAAGAATTGAGATTGATGTTAAGCATGAATTTTTAGATATGTTGTTGGATTTTTGGGGAAGGACTCCTGCTAACTGTGTGCGTGGAGCTCCTCAGTCCTAGTGTGTGTGGACCCTACTAGCTGTGTGTGCAGGCAGTATTTTGGGATTTTAAGATGATTCTAGTATTAATATATATGCGAAGTACCGTTGATATCTGATGTGATCTGGATTTTTTCTGTTATGATTTATGCGAACTTGGGTTGTATGATTAAGCTGCGAAAGTATCTATTTGATAGCTACGAAAATATCTTTGTTTCTGTTATATGAATCTATGATCTATTAATTTTTGTGATCATATTTTTTGTACTGATAGATTGGTATTACGCACATTGATGCAAAGGTAATCATTAGATTTGAGCTATATGATATAAGCTTGTAACTAGATCAGTAAAATGCAAAGCTTGATAAGCTGGGAATACAGCTCTTCTTGAATTACCTTGTCTCTCTCAGGGTGCGAAAACCTAGTTCCAGCACCCTCCCATACTGCTTCGGGTGAGACTTTGGCCTGCGCAAGTAGGACACTGCTGAAAGGGCCAATGGTATAGGGGTTTGTTGGAAAACCTTAAACCTCCAAACCTGGGTCAGGACCCCTCGAGCCAACAAATGGTTCCATTTCCAAGACCAAGAGCCTTTTGAGAGAGAGATCGGGTAATGCCAAGAACACATTGGAGACCTGAGAAGAAACATATCGACGAGTGGTTTGAAAAGAAAATTCAGGAATTCGTAGTAAGAGAGAATCACAGTGCAAAGCTAACCACAAAGGAGTGCAAGAAGAAGTACATCTTCACAGAGATCTACAAGATTTTCTTTGTAACATTTGCGATCGAGCTTCAGGAGTGACTCACAAGGCTTGTATATTTCTAGAAGTGTTGGAAGGATGAACGGGTCACACAGTGGATCCCAAAGTTGATTCGACAGTTAGAAAAGACTGATAACAACATCACTCACACGGTAGATCACTAGGTGGATAGTGTGATAGGAGGGTTTGTGATAGAATTTGCAATTGATTAATTTGTGTCCTACTCTGAAGCGAAACAAAGGTTCTTCAAGGGTTTCTACGGTAAGTTTCTAAAAACTCTACCATTACTGATTAAGATCTTATTATGCAAAAAGAGCATTTTGTGTAGTCATACAGAGTGAATGAGCTCTGATCAAAGTGAGGGTACAATGCACAGTGGTAAATACTACAAAACTAATCAAGAAGGAGATCAATCGAACTACGATCCAATAAGAAATTATGCCGCACATAGCTCTCCGTCTATGCCACCTTCGAACCCTCAGAAGGGTAAGAACTCACCGCCACCACCACCAGAAGAAGATATGGCCTCACACATGAAGCTACCCACCTTTAAATGGGTAGGAGATGAAGATATGGATTGGTTCTAGTTTTTTGTAGGATTGGTATGGACTGCACAGAATGTAGCTAGTGATGCAGTGAAAAGAGCGTAGTTATCCCTTGCCTTTGAGGGAAGAGCCTTGGACTTGTATATGGTATACATTGACCAGCATGTGAATGTAACCATTGAAGAGAATAAAAATGACTTGAAACAACAATTCAAGAAGCCCAAGTCCTACTCTCAGATAGTGAATGATTTGAAAGACTTCAAGCAAGGACCGTCCAAGTCTATATGGGAGGCTGACCAATGATTAAAAAAGGTAATTAGAGAAGGAGGATTCCTGTATGATGACACGCAACAAACGAAGTGGTTCATTTCTATGTTGTTGCCCCACCTACGCATGCCAATGGGACATAAAGCCATTGAATCGCAGGAAAAGGCATTAGAAATTGTGATGAAGCTAGAAGCTACGCCAAGAGATGATACCCAGTTAGGAGTAAAACAAATACAAGGCCAGCTAGAATTGATGCACATGGAGATCCAGAATCTATGAAAGGAGTGAGGAATGGAGGCTAGCCATGAAATATGGTGCATACGATGTAGGGTGAATGGACACACCAAGGATAACTGTCCTCTATTAGAAGACTGCATACAGGCCGAGGGACCCAGTCCATTGCGTCCTACGGAAGCTATAGAACCAAGTGGACCGGTGCTTTGGTGCAATGATTGTAACATAACTGGGCTGCAAAATACCAACCACTACCCCCGCCTTGCCGCATATGTCCCAAAAATAAAGCAACAGTGGTGTAGGTTTTTCAGATTTGTAGGCCATGATGAATAGAACTGTCGGACCTAGGATTTGATGATAGATCGAGGAAATCTATATAGGGTACATTCAGATCCATCTTCGTTAAGATCCCCCTCATGCATAGGTGGCTCCCCAGCTAGGGGAAGGGGAGGAGGCCAAGGTGGAAGCGCAGGTAGGGGGAGAAGACAACTTATTTTCTATAGCTGTGGAGAAATAGGACACTTTGCAAGGGATTGCACGAACCTTGCGAGACAATCCTGCAGATACTGTAGACAGTTGGATCACATGATTGAAGATTGTCGGATTTTGATAGCCAAGATGTAAGAGAAGTAGTAGACACCTATGTAGAATGTCCAAAGGGTCAAGGTGGAACTCCAAGACAAAGAACCAAATGTTAATGTTATAACGCGCAGTGGCATGGCCACCAAAGGAGCTGCGGAGAAAGCTGAGGCAAAGCCTCTTATCTATAAAGAAGCCATTAAACAATAAGGTTTGGACTTATAGAAAAAAAAGGAAACCTTCATCACAGCTCGCCAAGACTTTGCTAAGGCTGAGGCACCTACTCCTTAAGCCCTTGCGAACCTCAAAGAAGATGATGAGGTCAAACCATTCTTGCAGGCATGTATAAAGATGCTGCACAACCAAAGGGTTGTAGAAAACCTCCAAGCCTTGATAGATAGTTGCGCAAAAATGACAACCCTAGCTATGGAAATTAAGGATGTGCACAAACTATATAAGAATAAGAGACGCAATGGTAGAGAGATGCGGTTGACTGCACAAATTGGTGACTACGAGATGGATCAGGTTATTCTAGACTTGAGATCAGATGCAAATGCACTACCTAAACAGACCTGGCAGCAAATGGGAGAACCTAAGCTGGAATGGTCCACTATCCAACTGCGCATGGCCAACCAACAGAAGATCATGCCGTTAGGAATACTATCCAAGATTGTGGTAGATATTGTAGGAGTTAAGGTCCGGGATGAATTTGAAGTCAGTCATATTGTAGAAGATGCGGACCCTTACCCGACACTCCTAGCATTGTATTGGGCCATCAATATGGGTGGTATTATCAATTTGAAGAAGAGAAGAATGGTGTTTGAAAGTTAAGGAACACGGGTGATCGTACCACTAGACCCCGCAGAAGGAGAAAGGTATATAGAGCCAGTGCGTGAGGAAGAGGAGGTGGATCACATCTATAAGTTAAATACGAGGGATGAATACTGGATCAATCCTACAGCCGATGGTGTGCTTTGTTGGGAAAAAGATAGCGAAGGCTCCTCAGACTCTAACAGAGAACTAGAAAACTGGAAAAACCAGCTGCATGATGTCTCTATGTTGTGCTTCCTGCGAATCACAAGGAACTTCTGCTGCATATCTTCAGAGGTAAGAGAAATGCCCTACTTTGATGGTTCTGGTAGTGTAAAATAATTTTTACAAACATTTGAAGCTGAGGTTCCCAGAGAACAGAGTCTATGGGCCCTTAATCTAGCTATGCGCACAATACCTACAAGATGGTGGGAAACACATAAGGAGGGATTCCAGGACTGTGAGGAATGTCAAGACATGATGATCCTACAATTTGAGCCTCCGGTGGAAATGTGCGTTAAGACGTTCCTTGGCCCAGGGGAGCCGCGTGAAAATTTGTTTGCTTGGATGGAGAAATGGTACGATTGCACTACGGAGGAATGGGTTCACTTGTTTATTCATGGGTTGGGACCAATCCCCATTGCGTGGTACTTGGATGCAGAGCTACATCAACGCACCCACGAAAATTTGAAGGATGAATTCATAGGTACGTTTGGACTGACAGGGGGCTTAAAGGTGCTTGACGAAGCTCTGTAGGATATAAATACATTCATGTTTGGTGAATCCAACTCCTCTGTAGGATTTGGGTTACCGACGTGGTAAACACAGATGCAGGATATTATCAATTGTCGTAATATAACTATAGAAGAGTGCGATGAGGATCCACGCAATGTATATATCCCAGAATCAGAGGGGGAGTGTGCAGTTGCGGGACCTCTACTGTAGACTATGGATGTGAAAAATCCTCTGAAACTACGGGAATTCAACATTGGCACGGAAAAGTAGTGTAAGTTGGCTAAAATTGGCGACTACTAGGATGATGACACTGTAAGAAAGGTTGTTGAATTGTTCATAGAATATCAAGACTTATTCCCGACCAAGTTTTCGGAGCTCAAGGGGATCATAGGGGACCTAGGGATTATGTGCATCATGCTAAAACAAAATGCGCACCCTGTAAAGAAGCGGCCTTATCGACTGAACCCTAAGTATAAACAGAAGGTTAAGGAAGAAGTCGATAAAATTCTCGCCGCAGGTATTATCGAGTTGGTCGAGCAGTTGGATTGGGTAAGCCTGATGGTGGTTCAGGAAAAGAAAACAAAGGGAGAAATCTGAATCTGTGTGGACTTACAGAAGTTAAATGATGCCTGTGTACACAACCCCTTTCCGACACCATTCTTTGATTAGATCCTGGATAGCGTAGGAGGCCAGGAAGCATACTCATTCACTGATAGGTTCTCAAGATACCATCAAATCAGAATCACACCAGAAGATTGCAACAAAACTACATTTTCCACTGAATGGGGATCCTTCCAGTATACAGTCATGTTGTTTGGCCTCAATAATGTTCTTGATATCTTCTCGTGGGTAGTTGTCGCAGTTTTTAAGGAATTCATCCACAAATTTCTAGAGGTATACTTCAATTATTTGAATGTCTTCAGCTTAGTAAAGGCACACGTTTTGAACCTGTGCATGATATTGGATGTCTGCCGAAAACACCAGATTTCCCTGAATATCAATAAATGTATCTTCTGCATACCCTTCAAAATCTTGCTCAGACATATAGTTTTCCGAAAAGGGTTGATGGTGGACCCTGCGAAAGTTGCAGTTATCATCAATCTGGTAATTCCTACGACTGAGAAACAGCTGTGTTCGATCCTTGGACGTATGGATTACTACAAAAAATTCATTCATGGATACGTATTGATCACAACACCTCTGGAAAATATGCTTAAAAAGGATTTTTCATTCTTTTGGGATGACGAGTGCCTGAAGAGCCTTGAGCTACTCAAGGAAAAGATGATATATGCACCTATTCTTATTTTTCCCGATTGGGCGAATGTCTTTCATGGTCATGTTGATGCTTCAAGAATTTCCCTGGGAGCGATCCTTACGCAGCCTCAAGCCAGAGACATTAATCACCATATCGCATTTTCTTGTCGGAAAATCTCAGGCGCGGAGCGCAATTATGCCACCACGGAGAGGGAAGGGTTGGACATGGTCTATGCACTATCGAAGTATCGACATTATCTATTAGGAGGGCACTTTAAAATGTTCACATATCATTCGGCTTTGAAGTGCCTAGTTAATAAGTCTATGTTGAGGGGGGGAATCTGCTGATGGCTATTGCTCTTCCAAGAAATTGCATGCCAGGCCAGATCACTTGTCTCAAATTGAGAGTGGTGAGGAACCAACCAACCTAGAGGAAGGGTTTCCTAACGCATAGCTATTTTCTATTAAGGTGGTTGATGCACACTTCACTGACATCGTTCAGTTCCTGACTACAGGCATGGCACCTATGGAGTATTCGGTGCAACAAAACAAGGAGTTGGTAGCCCGCACTACGGATTTTACCATCATCGCAGGACATCTGTATAAGATGGGCACAAATGAAGTGTTGTGCAGGTACTTCTTGCTGCACGAACAACATGATATCTTGGCAGAAGCCCATGACGGGGTAGCAGGAGGTCATTACGTAGGAAAATTAATGATGCAGAAGATCTTAAGAGCTGGCCTATGGTGGCTACCCTGCATATTGACTCTCATGACTATTGTAAAGCCTGCAATACATGATGTTAGTCCTCTTGTTACACTAAAAATTGTCACCTTGACATTCTGCTAACTGTATGAGCTCATTAACACTCATACATACCTCCTCTACAAGTCTTACAACCTTTGCTCCTCATGTCAAGCCCTGAAACAAGGAGAAAAGTTCCTAAAAATCTCCTAAACTTTGGTATCGCACTTTCTCTCTATCTTTCCTGCGGTCCCGCACCTAATGTTCAGCTCTCTTGCATACCTGAACACACTTTCTCTTTGTTATAGGTGCGGACCCCTGTAAGATCAAAAAGGCGCAAGTAAATTCCAAAAAGCTCAATTAAAGTAAATTCTGGAAGCGTCTAGAATGGATCTTGCGGTGGAAGAACCGCTCTTGTGAGGTGCATGTATCCCTCACCTTAAGGAACTAATCCCTTGATGTGAGGAGTCTATCCCTTTGAAGGAGGATTCTATCCCTTCAAAGGTGGAATCCTAACCTCCTCATTTTCTCTATAAAAGGAGGCATTGGGTAGCCTCAAATGGTTAGATTTTGGAGATTGAGAATTGGAGTTCAAGCTTTATGTCTGACTGAGTTGAAGTGCTGTTGAGATTTAGATTTCTTTCCGATTAGCTTTTTGAGAGGAAAGATCACATACCTCTTTATGCTTCTGGAGGAAGAGTGCAAGACTTATCAAAGTAGAGGAGACTCCTGCTTCGGACCCTGGGAAGGCCTTTCAAACATCAAGGCTAAGGTTGTAAGGTTCTTCTGTATATTTTAATATTAATACAATCAAGTTTTGTTTTTCTCAATAAATTGTCGTTCGATTGTTTATTTCAATAAGATGTCGTTTGATTATTTATTTCATAGATTCCTTAATCACTATGATAGGTATGTTTTATAATTATTTTTTATACAGGTGCTATTTAATATTTTCTTGTTTGTGATTGTAGTTTGATAAAAAACGACACTTTCTTGCGATAGAAAGGATTATGGTTGCGACGAAAGAAATCTTGTTGCGACGGAAGGATTCTTGTTGCTACGGAGGGATTTTGATGCGACGGAAGCTTTACAACTGCAAATAAGCATTTGGATCTAAGGTAGGATCGACACCTTCATAGCATTTATTTGTAAAACGAATATATTTAGAGAAAGACAAGCTTAGTTGTTCATTTGTTGCTAGATTGTCTTTTGACACTAGGGAGATCGATCTTGTCCGCAAGAACGATTTATCCAGCCAACAAATTGGCGACTACGCTGGGGAAAGAACTTGTTGTTTTTGGTTCTCTTTTATTTTGAATTGAGGAAATTTTTTTCCTGTTTTTTTATTGATGGATATCTGCCTGGGTAGCTTAGGTTTTCTCTGTTTTTGAAATTTTTTAAATCTTTTATGCTTTTCTTGAACTTTTCTGGGGACCGCACTTTGTTCTTTTGCACAATGCAGGCGGTTTCACACTTTCCTTGAGTAAACAATGCAGGACCGCACCTGTTACTTCTAGGAGCCTGCAGACCCTGTTAAAATTTTGGAAAAACTTCAGATTTTTTTTTTCCAGATTATTTTAGATTTAATTTAGGATTCTTAGCATCTACCGAGATCTGTAATTTTCTGTCAAAAAGCCTTGTTTATTTTGGGTATGTGTTAATTTCCGGTGGGTAGTCCACGTCCATGGTTTTGTGCATGGTTTTGCACATGGTTTTGGGGTACGATGGTTTTCGGCCCCTGGTATTTTTGTAGATCCAGTCAAGGGAACTACGATTATGTTCTAATCTAGGGTTTATGGATTGGGGTTTATGTATGCTTCGGCATGTATATATATGTGTTGTAACACTAAAAGGAATATAATGAAAAATCAAGCTGGTCGTCCCGATTTGGGATCCAGGGGAAAATCTCTGTGTTTATCTGTTTTATGTTTTATGCTCTTGCTATTGTTTATTTTTTGTTATAAGATTCGTGTGTAGATAATTTCTGTTCAGGGTTAAAACCTACATTTGGTATCAGAGCTGTTTCGGCTTCAAGGGGACGCCTTTGCTGCTGAGGGTTTTTTAGTTCGGGCCTGAGGTAGACCCTGTTCAGTGGGAGATCTACGGGATCGATTCTTGCGGTGAGAGAAGATGGCGAGCGGCGGAAAGATAGAGATCGAGAAATTTAATGGTCAAAGTTTTGAGTTGTGGAAGCTCAAGATGGAGGATCTGCTGGTGGATAAAGATCAGTGGATCACGGTAGATCCAGGTACTAAGCCAACAGGAATGTCAGATGAAGACTGGAAGAAACTGGATCGAAAGGCTAAAAGCACAATACGGTTGTGTGTCTCAGATTCAGTATTGTTGAATGTATCTGGGGAAGCTACGGTGAAGACCTTGTGGGAAAAGCTAGGGACTTTGTACCAATCTAAGTCTCTGGTGAATAATTTGTTCCTGCGGAAAAAGCTATATAACGTGAGGATGAAGGATGGAGATTCGGTGACAGAGAATCTGAACGCCTTCAATACTGTGGTAAGTTAGCTGTCATTTGTTGATATTAAAATCTCATATGAAGATAAGTGCATCATTTTGTTGTGTTCTCTACCAGACTCGTGGGACAATCTGGTTATTGCAATAGGTAGCAATACAACTACCTTGAACTTTGATGACATTGTCTCAGCCTTGCTGTCGGAGGAAATGAGACGGAGAAATATGGAGGGTCAGAATGGAGATGCCTTATCTGTACGAGGAAGGTCCCAGAACAGAAACAAGAATAAGGTTTCGAGTGGAAGATCTAAATCTAGAGGGAGATCTAAATCTCCTGGAAAGTTTGTAAAGGTGTGCTGGAAATGCGGAAAGGAAGGGCACTACAAAAAGGAATGCAGATCTAAAGCTCCTGAGAAAGGAAAAGGATCTGATGAAGGTCCTTCTGCAGAGGCAAAAACCACCTCCGATGAAGGTGGGGATGTGTATTTGGCTTCTTCTTCAAATACACATGTAGATCATGAGTCATGGTTGATTGACTCAGGTGCATCCTTTCACTTCACTCCCCATAGGGATTGGTTCTGCAAGTATGAGAAATATGATGGTGGTGATGTCTTCTAGGGGATGATAGGAAGGCCAGAATCGTCGGACGTGGAAAGGTCAAGATGAAGCTGCAAGGTGGAAGGATTAGAACACTTCCTGGTGTTCTGCATATTCCTGCATTGGCCAGAAATCTGATTTCTGTAAGCAAGATGGATGATGCAGGTGTAAAAACAGTGTTTGAGAAAGATGCCTGCAAGATGGTTCGAGGAGCACTGGTATTAATGCGGGGAGTTCGGACTGGAACTCTGTACAAGCTACAAGGTAGCACTGTTATTGATGGGTGTAACAGTTCTATGGTTCCTGAAAGTGGAGCGGAAAGCCTAGCTGTCTCTGGAGAAAAGACCATGCTATGGAATCAAAGGCTTGGACATATTGGAGAGAAGGGCCTTCGGATACTGCATAGAGATGGTATGGTAGAAGGTATGTCTAATTGTTCTCTGGATTTCGATTTCTGTGAACATTGTGTATATGGGAAGCAGAATCGGGTGAGTTTTCCTTCTGGTGCTAATAGGGCAAACAAGATATTAGAACTTGTGCACAGTGATGTGTTTGGGTCTGTGTCAGTTCCATCACTGGGAAAGTCTGTGTACTATGTTTCATTCATAGATGACTTCTCAAGGAATACATGGATATATTTATTGAGGAAGAAATCTGAAGTCTTTGACAAATTTAAAGAATTTAAGGCTTTGGTGGAAAACCAGACAGAGAAGAAGATAAAGTCGCTGAGGACAAATAATGGTGGGGAGTTCTGCAAGAATGAATTTGAAGAGTTCTGTAAGAAGTGTGGTATAGCACGACAGAAGACTACTCCATATACACCTCAGAAAAATGGAGTTGCAGAAAGAATGAATAGAGCACTGATGGAAAAGGCAAGAAGCATGCTCAGTGGTACCGGGTTAGGACAAGCATTCTGGGCAGAGGCAGTGGAGACTACATGTTACTTAGCTAACATATCACCTTCATTAGCGTTGGAGGATAAGACCCCACATGAGGTATGGACTGGTATGAAACCCTCTCTTTCACATCTAAGGGTATTTGGATGTGATCCATATGTATATGTTCCAAAGGATAAAAGGACCAAGTTGGATAATAAATCTGAAAGGTGCATCCTTATTGGGTATAAAGATGGTTTAAAGGGTTACAAGCTTTGGAACCCAGAAACAAGGAAGGTTGCGTACAACCGAGATGTGGTGTTTAGAGAAGTGAAAGATATTGTTAAACATGAAGTCCTACCAAAGGAACCTGAGAAGATAGAGTTTGAGCTAAAGGAGGATGAATCAAACTCTACAATAGAAGAAGACTCAGAAGATGAAGAGCCACAAACTCCAGCTTTGAGAAGATCAGTTCGGGAAAGAAGGCAACCAGAAAGGTATAGTCCATCTGCTTTCTTTTCAAGTTTTGCCTTAACTATAACTGATGATGAACCCAGAACTGTCAGGGAGGCAGTAGATTCAGAGGATGGAAAACTCTGGAAGGAGGCCATGGTTGATGAAATGGCATCCTTGCACAAAAACGATGCATGGGATCTGGTGGAGTTGCCGGCTGGAAGGAAGCCCATTGGGAGCAAATGGGTGTTTAAGAATAAGATGAATGTAGAAGGCAAGGTGGAGAAATACAAAGCTCGGTTGGTAGCGAAAGGTTATTCCCAGGTGCCGGGAATTGATTTTGGTGATATTTTTTCTCCTGTTGCCGAAGTTACTTCTATTAGATTACTTTTATCTGTTGCTGCTGCATTTGATTTTGAGATAGAACAGATGGATGTGAAGACAACATTTCTTCACGGGGATCTAGGAGAGGAGATCTACATGAAGCAACCTGAAGGCTTTATGGTGAAGGGTAAGAAAGAACTGGTATGCAGGTTGAAGAAGTCTCTGTATGGGTTAAAACAGTCACCAAGGATGTGGTATCAGAAATTTGATACCTATATGCGGGGACTTGGCTTCACCAGAAGCAAGGAGGATCACTGTGTTTATTTTAAATTAATTGGTGACCATGTTATTTATTTGGTCTTGTATGTGGATGATATGTTGTTGATTGGAAATGACAAAAGAAATTATCCAAGATTTGAAGACCCAGGTGTTCTCCAAATTCGACCAGAAGGATGCGGGTCTTCCCACTGGGCTTCTATATTTTGGGCATGGAAATTAAGAGAGATCGGGAAAAAGAAGGGGCTACGGTTAAACCGGAGGAAGTATGTCGACACTATGTTACGAGAGGTTCAATATGCGGGATGGTAAACCGGTGAATGTTCCTGTTCCTGTGGGTGTAAAGGTTGCACCTTCGAACGGTGTCCCAAGACACGAGAAGATTGTTGTATGTCCTAGTTTTCCATGTACGAGTGCAGTGGGTAGCACGATGTATGCAATGGTTACGTACTAGACGGACATTGCACATGCGGTGAAATCTTGAGAAGGGTTTATGTCAAACCCCGGGGAAGGAACGTTGGATAGTAGTAGAGCGGGTTTCGGGGGGATATTTGTATGTTAGTGATTATGGCTTGTGCTACCAGGGAAGACCAGGATTGAAAAGAATGTTGGACATTCGTGGTTTTGTTGATGCAGACTGGGCTGGAGATCTGGACCAAAGAAGATCTTCAAGTGGGTATGTGTTTAGCCTATTTGGAGGTGCAGTCAGTTGGATGAGTAAAAGACAGTCTGTAGTGGCGCTTTCAACTACAGAGGCAGAATACATAGCAGCCACTCATGCAAGCAAAGAAGCAGTTTGGTTGCAGAGATTGTGTTCAAGTATGGGGTTGGTACAACAAGCTATAAGGATAGACTGTGATAGCCAAAGTGCAATTTTCTTGGCTAAGAACCCTGCTTATCATTCGAAGACAAAGCACATTGATGTTCAATATCACTTTGTTAGAGATATGGTTGAGGCTAAAAGGGTGTTGCTGGTAAAGGTGGACACTTTGAAGAATGTTGCAGATGCCTTAACAAAGTCTGAGAGCACTCAGAAGTTCTCTTGGTGTAGAGAAACAATGGGTGTTGAAGAATTGGGCCAATGACTAAGCCCTCTTGTGGCCCCCTGTGGAAAGAAAACAACAAGTGGGAGAATGTTGGGTATGTGTTATATTCTTTTCACGACTAAGCACGCACGGGGGGGTAAGAGGGGGGGCGATATCCCCCCCTTTGCTCTGGGTGCAATAGGGGGGTCACAGGGGGGGCGGTAGCCCCCCCTGTCGAGGTTCGAGGCAGTGCCCCGGCGAAAATTTTTGGTCCTTAATTTCCGATGGTTAGTCTGCGTCCATGGTTTTGTGCATGGTTTTGCACATGGTTTTGGGGTACGATGGTTTTTGGCCCCTGGTATTTTTGTAGATCTGGTCAACGGAACTACGGTTATGTTCTAATCCAGGGTTTATGGATTGGGGTTTATGTATGCTTCGGCATGTATATATATGTGTTGTAACACTAAAAGGAATATAATGAAAAATCAAGCTGGTCGTCCCGATTTGGGATCCAGGGGAAAATCTCTGTGTTGATCTGTTTTATGTTTTATGCTCTCGCTATTGTTTATTTTTTGTTATAAGATTCGTTTGTAGATAATTTTTGTTCAGGGTTAAAACCTACAGTTTATGAGTTTCTTTCAACAATTTTTCATCTCATCAATCTCCATTAAGTTAATTGGGTGTTTTGAGTCTCTTTTTTGAGAAATTCTTAATTTGATTTCTTTTGGTCATTACTTGGAGGTTTGTCTCAGTCTTTTGAAAATTTTCCATCTTTTTGCTTTTGATTTTGCAAAAAAATTCCCCTTTGTGTATGAGTGTTAATCGCCTTTGAGTGTTTTTATTTTTTGATCTTTGGAAATCTCACCCAATTTTCTTTACTTACAATTATTTGGTTCTTAGATTACATTAGAATCATCTTGTGTTTGATAATTCTCTTGCATAGATCACATTTTTATAATTAGAATTCTCATTTTCAGAATATGAATGAAAAATGTGCATAGATTACATTTGCATACTTTTCAAGTGAATTGTGCATAGATTACAACATCATAGTTTACATTCTGAAAAATCAACCATAGATTTAGATTAGTTTTCTTTGATTTGAATTTAGATGTTTTTATGCTTGTTTTAAAAACACAAAAATATAAATAAAAAAAATTGGAATTGATTTGCATTAGTTTTTCTTGATGAAATTAGTGCATTAGAGAATTTGTTATATTTTCTCTTAGTGATCAATTTTTTGCATTGTTGGAAGTGAATGGAAACTCTCTCCTTACTTTATTTAGGATTCATCGAATTGAAAAGATTACATTATCATATTCGATTGCATTCAGTTTTGGGTCGGGTCATAACACCATTGGTTTCATATCCATTTACCCTTTTGAGTAATAACAACCTAAATAACACAGTGCTTAATTAAAATTCATCTAGTAATTTTTACATTTTTAGGGCTCTTTCCACCAATCTAGCTCAGGATTAGTGCTTTGGAATAGGTTGTAGTTAACTTTCCAAAGCAAAAAAAACAAACAAGTAGATAAATCTTGTGGTAGGAAATAAATCCAATTGTAATTGGTACAATTTGGGAACCTTCTCTTAAAGGAGTTAATCATGAGATCATGTCCGAACCTTTGAGACAATCAACTCTGTTTCATTGGGAAAGATAGAAGATCTGCATGCATTACAAATGGTAAACCTTGGATTAACCATTGTCGAGGAGCTTGGGGTCACTTGTCGGTAAACCTCAGATTGACCATGTCGAGGAGCCTTCAAGGGGATTGAGCTTTGTTACTCTACCCTTGCATGTGGAATCGGATTGTAGATTGTTCCCCCAGTTGTATTTGTTACTATTGGTAACCTTAGTGTCCATAAGCTTAATATTATTTCCTAAGGCGACGGTGAAGGAAAGATCTCACTGTACCTGGAGCAGATGTCGACTAGACTCACTTGGACTCTCTGGGGGGTTCTCTTCACTCGAGATGGTTTTGTGAAGAAACTTGTGCCAGTCTGTTTCATTAAGCAGGTTGTCGGGGTAACTGTTCCAACCACCATTTCTGCATTAAAATTTTACGATGTTGGATTTCATCACCAACTAGTGTTTTTAGTGCGGGAATCTATTGTTTTTGTGTGGTTTGACTCCTAGATTTGATAGCGTGTGTTAATTTTTTTGTTTTTAATTTTAGATACCATAGGTGTGAATTGTGAATTTTAATTTTTAGGTGTGAATTGTGAATTGTTAATTTTAGTTTTAAATTGTTAATAAAATTCACTGAAGTTGAATATAATGGAAACTGTTCTGGAATTTACCAACCAAGGAACCCCTCTTAACGAGAATCCTAGTACTTTTCCTTATTTTGGAAATGTTGGTCCTCCTTATATGGCTACATTTTCATTACCTGGATTTACAATAGGTTTACCAATATGGTTATTTTGAACTTCGTTGGCCCTGAATACTCCAATTGTTCCACCTCAACCGGATGCTTCACCTCAACAGATTTCACCATCTCAACATCACCAACCTTTTGTTGACCCTTTACCTTCTTTGAATAATATTTATTTCTCCATTTCTTCCTCTTCGCTTGGTAAAATCCTTGACGCTAGTAACCAGGTGACGAAGAAGAAGAAGAAAGGGAAGAAGAAGAAGAAGAAGAAAGATAAGAAAGAAGTCAACCAACCAACCATGGCTACGCAGGTAACATGAAGCCTGCATGCGTTCCTGGCTTGGGTACCCAGGTAATGCATGGCTTACCTGCATTCCAGAATGAAGTTTTCCTTAAGAATGCCTGCGTACCCCCTCCAAACTCAAAAAGGCAAGAAAGTAAATTTAAAAAGTTGGTTTGAGGTCAATTCTAGAAGGTTCTAGATGAGAATTTTTAGGGATGAGTATGCTTTGATAAGGTGCATGTATCCCTCACCTTAAGGAACTAATCCCTTGATGTGAGGTGTCTATCCCTTTGAAGGAGGATTCTATCCCTACAAAGGTGGAATCCTAACCTCCTCATCTGCTCTATAAAAGGAGGCATTGGGTAGCCTCAAATGGTTAGATTTTGGAGATTGAGAATTGGAGTTCAAGCTTTATGTGTGATTGAGTTGAAGTGCTGTTGAGATTTAGACTTCTTTCTACTAAGATTTTGAGAGGAAAGATAACATACCTCTTTGTGCTCCTGGAGGAAGAGTGCAAGACTTATCAAAGTAGAGGAGACTCCTACTTCGAACCCCGAGAAGGCCTTTCAAACATCAAGGCTAAGGTTGTAAGGTTCTTCTGTATATGTTAAGATTAATACAATCAAGTTTTGTTTTTCTCAATAAATTGTCGTTTGATTTTTTATTTCAATAAGCTATCGTTTGATCATTTATTTCATAGATTCCTTGATCACTATGATAGGTATGTTTTATAATTATTTGTTATACAGGTGCTATTTAATATTTTCTTGTTTGTGATTGTAGGTCGACGAAAGACGATACTTTCTTGTGACGAAAGAACTCTTGTTGTGATGGAAGGATTATTGTTGCGACGAAATAACTCTTGTTGCGACATAAGGATTATTGATGTGACGAAGCACTATGACCATAAATAAGCATTTGGATCTAAGGTAGGATCGACACCTTCATATCATTTATTTGTAAAACGAATATATTTAGAGAAAGACCAACTTAGTTGTTCATTTGCTGCTAGATTGTCTTCTAACACTAGGGAGATCGATCTTGTCCGCCAGAACGATTTATCCAGCAAACACATCCATAATTTTGACTTTATCCAAAGTTGACTAAATGTAACAAACCCACATTTCTAGAACAAAATTGCAAGAACATGATGAGTTCTAGAAATCTCACTGCCTTCATCATTTCAAGTCCATTAGTCCACTGAAATCTTCATCTATTTTCCTAAAAATATTATCTTTTTGTTCCTTAAACCGTGTTTTTACTTAAGTGCTATTCTTGTTCCTTATTTAGAAACCTTGAGAAACACTACTGAAAAAAAAAGAGATTGTATGTAGGTCATTTTTCATTATTTACTAAGCCTATTTCACTCATTTTTTCCCCTTTTTGTCCTTCATTTTCCTCTGAACACCTTCAAAATCCATTTTAAACTCATAAAAAATCCTTGATATGGTTTAAAAACCTCCATTTTACCTATCAAAATCCACCAAAATGATGAGAAACCCCTCTGTTTGGTCTAAAAAGAGAGTCTTTTACAAATAAGAGTTTAAGCTCCTGAGGGCTTAGATCTTTTACCCATATGTTCGAGCGCTCGCAACCAGGTGCTAGACCCATTGGATCAAGCATTCCCATTGCATCGGCCTTCCTCTATAAAATCCACTTTTCTCTTCGGAAATTCCTCCCTGCCGATGCTATAGGCCCCCTCCTCCTCCACCCCTGGTCACATACCCCGCCATACAACTATACTCCAGGGCTTATCTTAAGCACCGATCGCATCAAACTTCCTCTATAAAATTTGCTTATTTCTTTAGAAATTCCTCCCCGCCAATGCGATAAGCCCCCTCCTCCTCCACCCCTTTTCACATACCCCACCATAAAACCATACTCCATGGCTTATCTTAAGCCCTCATCACATCACGCAATCGCAATTCCTTGCTCTTCCCCTTTGCCTTGTTCCTTGGCGAAACACCGATGTGATAAACCGCTCCTCCAATCACCTCTTTCCACTTGTCCTCCACTAAGTTCTCCCCACCGTGCACTTCTCTCTATTACACTCCCTCATAGCTATTGGATTCCCCCCCCCCAATATGACGGTCTACGATCAATATCGCATGATTTTTTCATATGTGGTTTAACGTTCCAAATCCATGTGAAATAGGCGGTATTACAAAGGCCACATGGCGAATTATAATTGGATCACGTTCCATTCAAGAAAAACTACTAAACCGCCCAACTACAACGCGAAAAACACCAGTGGTTTTCCAAAACCACTTTTGCTCAAATTTCGTGTCAAGACTGTTTTAAAAACCCATTTCTTCGCAATTTTCTCGATAAAAACCTTTTGCGCATTCTTTTTCTCCTCACTGCTCCTTCTGCTTCCGCCCGACCTCTGTAAAGTAGTTTAGCCGACACCCGTAGGTTTTATTAAATATTTTTGTCCTGTGCAGGTTTAATGGAAGTCTAAGGATAAAAACTCTTCCCATTGTTTGTGAAAGGACAAGGTCGAAGATCATCATCTGAGAAAGGCTGTTAAATGAAGAAAAAAAAATCCAAGGCATAAATCCGGGTCTTTAAATCAAATATTGCATGAATATTTGTTATTCAAATCAAACCCCTGTGCATTAAGGTCCTCTGTCCACAACAACGAAAGGAAAAGCACAGTGGAAGAAAGAAAGGGTTAAAAAATGAGAACCAAAGAAAGGGGATTAAAAACTAGTCCAAGTCAGTAGAAAAATTGTAAAGCAACGAAGACAGAGAAGATTGAAGATGAAGGATTGCACACATAGAAAAAATATTAGAAAGTTTAATCCTGCAGTCTCAAGGTTAAATTCAATTTAAAGGTGAATATAGTCAAAAAAAGGATAATTACAGGCCCAAGCATCAAATATTAAAAGGTAAAAAGAAATCAAATGAAGTGTTAAAGGACATCAAAGAAGATTATTTTAAAAAGGCAGATCAAGGCTAAAAACGCCTTAAAACACAGTTTTATGATTAAATCAAGAAGACTTAGGCTTAAAGATAGCCTAGAATACATCAAAGGAGCATTTATTCACCTAATAACTCACAATTGACACCTTTCAGTTACTTTATACCTCAAAGGGAAAACTGGAAGCTATTACAAAAAAAGATATTTTATAAACTGTCAGACAGTTATTGTAAAAGACATAAAAGAGCCTCAAAGTCAATCTTTTCAGTTGTTTTATCTTCAAGAAGTAAAGACAGATTTAATACACAGAGAAGTAGTTTAGAAACATTCCTACCTTATACCTTGCATGGTTTTTAAGGATAGGAGTGCATTTACTGTGTCATTAATAACATTTTGAACCCTAGATAGTTCCACCTCCTTATTTGTAGCATAAATACTGCATTTGAACTCATTGTATGAGGGCATTTGATAACTCTTTGAAGTAATACATAGTTCTGCTGAGATTGAAGAGAAATTGATGTACTAGAACCTATGGATGTTTTGACCTGTTTGTGGATGGAGAAAGCTCTGTCATCGGATCCCTAAGCTTGGATGTTGGTGAAGTATTCTAAACTATTTAATGCTTTTACTATTTTCATTCTATTTCCATCATCTCTTACTTACATTAGAGTAAAATTTTTAGGCTAAGAAATGTCTCTTGGAAGCACCTTAGACCTATTTACTCTTCATTATCTTTATGTTTTCATCTTATGAATGTTTGATTGAGTAAGTTCAAGTAATTTTCAAACTTTAAGCTTGTTTATTTCAGAATTAATTCAATACATTTGGCCTCAAGATGATTTATGGTTTTCCCTGCTTCTTGTTGACACTTTATAAACTATTTCTGAAGTCTCCTTTCAAAGTACCATTGTCCAAAGTTTGCCAAAAAGGTCTGTTTTGATCATGCCTTTTGTACTTGCTCAAATAATTGTTTTGAAAGTCTTTATAATTTCAGTCCTAGATGTTTAGGAGTTCCCTCTTCTGTGAATGCAGTTATCTATTTATCTTGAATGTTTTCTTATCCTTGAGAGTGAAATATTTGATGAAATAGAGCGTTCCTCGACTCTTAGATTTCATTTTGAAAGTTTGTCTTGAAATTATTATTTGCTAAAGTATAGTTTCTAGAATTCATGGTTTTCCCTGTCTATAAATTACTTCTTCATGTTCAAATGATGCTTTAAGTCCCTTTGTTGAAAAGTACATATAATTAAGTATTATTGACTGCCCTTAGTTCTACTTTTCATTCTAAAAACCTTAATGTTCATTCCATTTCACCTGAAAACTTTGTTGATCTAATAGCCAAGTTATATTTTCCCTTTGATTCCCCTAATTCATCTACAAAGTGGTTACAAACTTCTACTTGACTCCATTGCCCAATGACTTAGAGATTTCCCTTTTCTATCTATGCTCCCTAGATCATCATGTCCCACAAAACAATTAAACAAACTCAAGCTTAATAACTAGCCTAAAATCAACCTTTTACAAGAAAAGAAGCCATATCTTTGCAAACATATTGAGAGATCCCTCTCTGAGACTAGGAGGGCTAGATCCTAGAGCTCTAAAGACTAGTTTACATGTTGCCTTTTCAGTTGGTTTACCAATCAGCCAAATCACAGGACTCCAAAATTCTGGCGATCACGGTGGGACATCTGAGTACATAGTCACATAACTACCTCTTAAAAACTCATTAAACCCTCAGTAAATCAAAGAATATCCAGTGAATATGCCACCTCATCGCCACTCCAACATTCTGGCGATCACGGTGGGACCACTAAGTTCACAGTTTCCTAGCAGGCTCTTATAGAATCATTAGTCTTTCAAACAACCATAGAAACTCATAAAACCCCAAAAACATTTCATATTGGTTTTCAAATAAACCATTGGTGGTGGACCAAAAAAAAGACATTTTACCTCCAAAAAAGCTAAAAATTTCCACCTAGCGACTCCACTAGCCCCAATAGGCCTATTACCTCACTAGATCTCTATATTTCCTTAGGATTGTGTTAAACTAGCCTTGAGGAAGTTTAGAAGCCTAGTTATCCTATTATAGAAATCACTGTGGGAGGAAATTTTTTGAAAAACAGTCCTAAAAACCTCTTCCTTTCTAAATTTTGAAAAACTAAAATTTGGCTTCACATAGGATCAACACTAGATCCCATCCAGATCCTAATCCCCCTACCATAGTTGACAATCCAGAGAGGATTTTGTGGAAAAATTCTAGACCTGGAAAACCAACTACTGATAGGACCATTCCAAGAACAAGATATGTCCTTGAAAACCTCACAGTTTTGAAAGATCCTCACTTTGACTTACCTCACACAAAGAACCTCTTTAGAAACAAGTCCCAGAGTGATTTAAACCAAGTTGATTTTGAAACCACAGAGTTGCAACAAAGCTTTAGCAGAGAAACCTCACCTTCTACTCCACCGATTCTTAGCTTCTCCATCATTTCAGCTCCTTCCACAAAAAATATTCTCATCATCAGTTTGTTGGCCCAAGTGTTTCTTCCACTCCTATCCGCGCATCCATTGTTCAAAACACTCCATTTCAGCCCACTTCACCTCTTTTTAATCCACCTCTTATATATCCCCCATTATTTCCAATCGCGGCAGCAGGTATGCTCCACTAGTGTTACCACAGTCTATGGCTTCTTGACCAAATGATTACCAGTCCAAAATTCCCCATTTCACTACAAATGAACCTACTACTACCCAATAGCATGTAGATAAAATGAATGATGCCTTTGATTACATGGAAATAAAAGAAGACACCATTAAGATGAGAATTTTTTCTCAAATTTTAGGAGGAGAAGTCAAGAAATGGTTTAGAAACTTAGCTCCTCACAGCATAAATGATCTCCCTTCTCTATATCAGACATTCATAAACAAATGGGAAATTAGAAAGAACCTTCTCCAAATCCTTTCATACTATAATAACCTCAAAAGGAATACTGGGGAAAGTGTCCATGATTATTGCACTAGATTCAATAGTGTGTATAATGCAATTCCTCCAGACATGAAACCTCCACTAGGCTTAGCCTTGGCTAAATTCCCAGAAGGTTTTGACCCTGAAGTGGCCTACCAG
The DNA here is from genome assembly GCA_034641835.2 of Pinus albicaulis. Lineage (NCBI taxonomy): Eukaryota > Viridiplantae > Streptophyta > Pinopsida > Pinales > Pinaceae > Pinus > Pinus albicaulis. The sequence goes on from CM076572.1 coordinate 488,904,939, forward strand.
CTTAGGGAAAGAGACCCCTCAACTTTAGAAGATATGCAGAGGGGAGCCATGAGTGTGGAGGAAAATATGATTGAAAAAAAGAGCTAGGTTGAGAGCAGAGAAAAGAGTTACATACAAGGATGATACAATGCCATGAACCTCAGCATCAGATACTAAAATTGATAACTTAGTGAAGGTAATGGATAGGATGCTAGAAAAGATAAATCTGAATGATAGAGTGCCTCCTAGAGAAAACCAAAACAGAAATAGAAACCAAAATCTTAGAAGAGGCCTTAATCAAGATAGGCAAAGAGATAACGACCAACAAATTAGGCCTCCCTTTCAAAAAAAATATGTTGATCAAGAAGAAGAAAGGGAAGTTGAAAGGTTGGAAGAAAATCAAGTAAAATTGATAGGATCTGACAGTGAGACAGAAGTTTTTCTCACTGAAGAAGAACAAGGATTCTTCTCTTCAGAACAAAATGAATACAATAATGAGGATTTTAAAGATTACAAATTGGAGTTTGAAAATGCTATCATGGAGGTAGAAAAACAATACAATCTTAGAATAAAAGGTATCCCAGAGAGTTCCAGTGAAAAAAACACTAGTATTGTTGTCAAAAAAACCTCAAAAAATCAGCCTAAAAAAAACAGCAACTAACACCAACACTTTAACCAAGAAGACTGACCAAAATAAGGACAAAAACATTCAGCAAAGTGTTGAACAAATTTTCCCTAGTACTTCTTCTAGTGGCCCTAACAAATCTGTCCCAAATAGTAGTTCAAATAAAAATCAGGAAATCAGAATTGTTGAAAGAAATGTAAATGACAAAACATATGTAAATATGTCAAAAACAATAGTTCCTTTCAACCTTGAAGGGGAAATTTCCAAGATTAAAATCACCATACCCTTAACTGAGCTAGTAACTCAGGATGTATATAAAAAACAAGTTTTGAAAGCTTTGAATATGGGCAGTGACACTAATACTTTAAACTTGGCAGATGATAAACCAAAATTATTGTTTGGTCCTGAAGTTGAAGGGAAATACCAAGAAGGCATTGTCCCTCCCTTCTATTTTAGCTTGAATATACATGAGAAAATCTTACACAACACCATGCTCGACTCATATGCTTCTCACAATCTTATGCACAAAGTAGTAATGGAAAGCTTAGGCTTAGAAATTACTAAACCATACAAAGACCTATATTCTTTTGATTCCAGCAGGGTCAAATGCTTAGGCTTAATTAAAGATTTGTGTGTTAACTTGTCACAAATTCCTGCTAAGATTCTAGTGATGGACATAGTGGTATCTGAAATTCCCCGTAAGTATGGCATGCTTCTATCTAGATCATGGGGAGCCAAAATTTAGGGGAGCCTTCGAATGGACATGTCTTATGCCACGATCCCAGTGTTTAACCAAACTAGAAGAATATACAGGGAATCCCACATGAAATGCATGGTGAGCAACATAGATAGACCAAACAATTCGCCTATCTACTCCATCCTTCTAGATTTGGATTCCTTTATCTTATATAATGAAGATGAAATCAGCCAACAATAAAAGGAAAACAAAGGATAATTTAGTCTACCAGAACAATCAAATCTGCCATCAATTCAAGAAAATAACAGTCCATATTTCAGCAGCCTTGAACAACACAAAGAAAATGAAAAATAAATTGAAATACCTTGGAAATTAAACTTTGATGGCTCTTGTAGTAAACTAAGTGTGGGCGCTCGTGTATGGATACAAAACACAAACAAAGGATTCTCCTACAAATTGGATTTTCCATGCACAAACAATATTGCTGAATATGAAGCCCTCCTTATTGGCCTACACTTAATCAAAGATTTAAGAGCCAAAAGAATATCATTCCAAGGGGATTATGAGCTAATTATCAGGCAAATAAAAGGGGAGTATTCAACCAAAAACCCAAAACTCAGAGAATATAGTAACGCTACCCTTGACCTCCTGAAAACCTTTGAAAAATATGAACTCATTTTCATCCCAAGAGCTCAAAATAATCTAGCAAATGAACTTGCCTTTGCTGCTAGTAGTTGTCAAACACTAGAGCCTAATGAAAAATTTGATGTAAAGGTAAAAACAGACCTTCAATACCAGATAATGAAGATTATTGGCAAGTATTTGAAGGAGACAAACACATAGAAGATTTTCTGCAATTGAAGAATGACTTTGCCATGCCAACACCTGTTTTAAGCCATAAGGAAGAATGTTTTAATGAAGAAAAAAACCTTGAAACAGTGTTGTCCTTTTCTGCTGATATAAACCATCTTGAACATCCATTTGGAGCATAAATAGTTGACAGTACGGACCAGAAAGACCTGGAAATTTTACATTGTAAAAATGCCACAATTCCAAGAGGTCTTATACCATTAGAACAACTTTTTGATTTCAATGATGTAGCCAAAGAACCAAGAATGGAGCCTATAGAAACATACATAGAAGAACATAATATAGGCAACCCAGCAGAACCCGAAATGATCAAGTTGTCCAACACTCTCCTAGCACATATTAAACAACAATACATAGACCTTTTCAAAAAATTTAAATATGTATTTGCATGGGGATACAAAGATTTAAAATCATATGATACTATCATCATTCAACACAAAATTTCTCTTAAAGAAAATCAGAAACCTTTCAAACAAAAACTCAGGAGGATAAACCTTGTTTTATTGCACTTAATTGAGAAAGAGATTAAGAAGATGTATGAGGCGGGGATCATAGTTCCCATCAGGTATTCAGAGTGGGTTTCCAACTTAGTATCTGTTAGGAAAAAGACTGGAGAAAATAGGCTCTGCATTGATTTCAAGAATCTAAATAGAGCCTCCCTTAAAGATAACTATCCCTTGCCAAAGATGGAGCATATACTTCAAAGGGTGGTTGGGGCTAAAATAATTTCACTGTTGGATGGGTTCTCAGGCTACAATCAGGTTTTAGTACTCCCAAGTGACCAACATAAAACTGCTTTTACTACACCTTGGGGTACATTCATGTATGTAAAAATGTCATTTGCCTTAATGAATTCAGGGGCCACCTTCCAAAGGGCCATGGACATAGCCTTCTCAGAGGACATAGGCTATTTCATAATCATTTATCTTGTGACATTATTGTTTTCTCCAAAACTGATGAAGAACACTTGATTCATTTGAGAAAAGTTTTTGAGAAATGTAGGAGATATGGCTTATCTTTGAATCCCAAAAATACACTCTTTGGTCTCCAAGAAGGAAAACTTCTTGGCCACATTATTTATGAAGAGGGAATCAAATTAAACCCTAAAAGGATTGATGGCATATTGAAGATCAGCCATCCTAGAAACCTTAAGGATTTACAATCTTTCATTGGGAAGATAATTTTTTTAAGGAGATTCATCCCCAACCTTGCTGAGATATTGAGAAATATTACAAACATGCTAAAGAAAGAGGTAGGTGTTAAATGGACCATACAGGCTAAACAATCATTTGAACTGGTAAAACAAGCTTTAAATCAAACACCAGTTCTTATTAGTCCTTATTTCACCAAAGATTTTTATATCTTTTCCTTTGCATCCAAACACACAATAGCTGTAGTATTACTGCAAAATAATGACATGGGGCATGGAAAACCTATATCCTTTTTTAATAGGGTTTGAGAGATGCTCCACTCAAGTATATTATCATGGAGAAACATGCCTTAGCCTTGGTAAAAGCATTGAAATACTTTAGAGTCTACATTTTTCATTTTCACATCATTAATTTTGTCCCACACATAGTTGTCAAGGATATTCTAAGTCAAGACCCTGATGGTAAAAGGCAAAAATGGATTGCTATTATTCTAGAATATGACTTAGAAATTAGGCCTACCAAACTAATCAAAGGGAAAGGATTAGAAAAACGCATGGCTAAATAAAACTTCCAAGCACTAGATATGAATATGGTTGATGTCTTAGAAGAAATAGAGGAACACACAACTCCATTCATTGAAGAAACATTTGTGAATTCACCTTGGTATGCTGATATCATATATGTAATGCTTTATCTGAATACCCCTCCTTCTTTGTCTAAGACTAAAGCTAGATTTTTGAAACAGAAAGCTTTGAATTATTTCATATTAGATGGGCTTTTATATTGGAAGAATGTTGTTGGAATATTGCTTAAATTTTTGCTTGAGAGTGATGCAGGAAAAATCATGCATGAGCTGCATGAAGGAGAATGTGGTGGACATTTGTACTAGAAAACTACAGCAAAGAAAATCCTCAGATCTGGTTACTATTGGCCCACCCTTTTCCCAGATACTCAGAAACTTGTCATGTCTTTCCATAAGTGTCAAATTTTTTATGGAAAAAGAAAAATCCTACCCTTACCCTTACATCGCATCAGTGTTGAGGCTCCCTTTCAACAATGGGGCTTGGACTTCATTGGGGAAATTCACCCATCATCATCACCCCAACATAAGTGGATCCTCACTGCCACTGATTATTTTACCAAATGGATAGAAGCCATACCCTTTAGGAATTCTACTGACTCTATCATTATCAAGTTCCTTGAAACCAACATACTATCCAGATTTGGTTGTCCAAGAAAAAATATCATAGACAATGCTGCTGCCTTCAAATCCAAGAAAATGGTTGAATTTTTCTATAAATATCATATCACATTGGGTCATTCCACTGCCTACTATCCCCAGGGAAATTGATTAGTTGAATCCTCCAACAAAAGCCTTGTCAATATTATCAAAAAATTGTTTGAGTAGAATCATAAATCATGGCATAGTAAGCTTGTGCATGCTTTGTGGGATGATAGATTAACCACCAAAAATTCAATAAATATGTCCCCCTATCAGCTGGTTTATGGCATGGATGCAATCTTCCCAACCTCACTAGGAGTTCTAGTCATGAAGCTCCTCCAAGAAGTACAATCTGAGGAAAATGATATGAAGAGAAGGATAAATCAGACCATTCATTTACAGCAGACCAGAGAGGAAGTGTACAGCAGAATGCAAACAATACAAGAGAGTATCAAGAAATTATTTGACAAGAGGACTAAAGAAAATGATTTCCAAGTTGGAAATGTAGTTCTAAACTGGGATTATAGAAGAGAAGAAAAGGGAAAACATGGAAAATTTGAAAATTTGTGGAAAGGGCCCTACATTATTCATTCTATCAGGGGTCATAATGCATTCTTTCTACAAGAGCTAAATGGAGAATATCTATTTGGAGGTCCTATCAATGGTAGGATTCTCAAGCACTATTTCTGCCAAGAGTCCTAAATTTCAAAGTTTTTATTTTTTCCATTGTGTATAACATTGTTGTTTCAATTTGAAAAAAGAAGGAAAACACAAAAAAAATAGAAAAAGAAAAGAGGGTAGATTCAAGAAAAGGTACAGCCCCATACCCAAAAAAGAGAATTTTATGAAAGTGAGCAAATCTAAGTGCCACTGTTGATTAAAAAATGATATATTGTTCAGTCATCTAGCCTAATCATGGCTGAACATTCTTTGAATTTATGTTGATAAATTAGTAGAAGCACAGATTGATAAGATTTTTTCAGACTTGGCTTATCAGTAGAATAGATTAGGATAGGAAGGAAATGGTTCTAACAAGCTCAAAATATGAACGAAGAAAAGGAAAAGGACGGCTCTAAATAGATCAAAACCAGAGCTGGAAAAAAGACTTGAAGGATATTTATAAATTTCAGATCTTAAAGCCTTCATCATTTTGTTTTATTATTCTGCAAATAAATCCTATGTTTAGCTTATACATACAGCCATAGACACCATAGAAAATCAGACAGTCTAATCCTGATTTGTTTGTGTTTAAATTTCCTGTTTTAGAAATAGAAATAAAATCTGTCAAACAACTTAATCTTGACAGGTAGTAGCTAGGTAGAAAACAAAGAGCCCAACAGTTTAATCTGAACTCTTGGAAGACATAAGGATAGGATTAGATAGTTTATTTCTGTTTTCAAAAAAATAAAATGTCAAAGAGTTTTCTAGTTCAAATGCACTCAAAAGGGAAGAAAAAATGTTAGGACAAAGTAAGATTAGGTAGGTAGAGATGTTGTTTGAAGAAATTTCATGTTGCAGATTGATAAAAGTTTCCCTTTTCAGAGAAATATCATCAAGAAAAGAAGAAATCTGCCAACTGGATAAGGCACTGGTCCACTAAAAGCCAGAGATCTATAAAATGAGCTTCTAGACACCTAAAAGGATAGTTTTCCTCCCCAAATAGAGCCACTGTTAGTCATCCATAATTTTGACTTTATCCAAAGATGACTAAATGTAACAAACCCAGATTTCTAGAACAAAATTGCAAGAACATGATGAGTTCTAGGAATCTCACTACGTTCATCATTTCAAGTCCATTAGTCCACTGAAATATTCATCTATTTTCCTAAAAATATTATCTTGTTGTTCCTTAAACTGTTTTGTTCATGTTCCTTATTTAGAAACCTTGAGAAACGCTACTGAACAAAAAGAGACTGTATGGATGTCATTTTTCATTATTTACTAAGCCTATTTCACTCATTTTTGCCCCTTTTTTTCCTTAACTTTCCTCTCAACACCTTCAAAATCCCTTTTAAACTCATAAAAAATCCTTGATATGGTTTAAAAACCCCCATTTTACCTATCAAAATCCACCAAAATGATTAGAAACCCCTCTTTTTGGTCTAAAAAGACAGTCTTTTACAAATAAGAGTTTAAGCCCCTGAGGGCTTAGATGTTTCACCCATATGTTCGAGCGCACCATCCGTTTTTTTCTTCGGAAATTCCTCCCTGTCGATGCGATAAGCCCCCTCCTCCTATGCCCCTGGTCACATACCCCACCATACAACCATACTCCAGGGCTTATCTTAAGCACCCATCACATCAGGCATTCCCATCGCATCGGCCTTCCTCTATAAAATATGCTTTTTTATTTAGAAATTCCTCCCCACCGATGTGATACGCCCCCTCCTCCTCCACCCCTGGTCACATACCCCGCCATACAACCATACTCCAGGGCTTATCTTAAGCCCCCATCGCATCGCACAATCGCAATTCCTTACTCTTCCCCTTTGCCTTGTTCCTTGGTGAAACACCAATGCAATAAACCACTCCTCCAATCACCTCTTGCCACCTTCCCTCCACTAAATTCTCCCCGCACTAGTACATTTGGCGGAAATTCTGACACTTGGTTCCGACACTTTTGACCAAATGTCGGAAATTTCCCCAATTTTTTTCAATCCCGCCCGAAACCGTCGCTATACCAATGTCTAGAGAAAAGTGTCGCAATATCGACATGTAGACAAAGTGTCGCAATGTGTGTGTGTGTGTTGTGAGGAATAATTTCATAGTTCAATTTAATGGTTCATTATATAATCATGTGATCATCACCAATGATATATCTTAAAAAGCAACCGAAAAGCCATGTGTACAAAATCGATGTATACTCTAGAGAGTGGTTCTCATATCACTATGTAAATTTTTGTATGCTACTTCAACAAAATTTTAAGATAAACTATAATACACATCATATATGCACCATAACAATTGGTGCAGGGTAAAACCCACCTGCCACACCTTTGTACGCGATCCAATTTTCTCTGTCAACTCTTCTAGCTGTGGGAGTTTCCTCCAAGGATCATAATAGCCCCAAGGCCTATTATCACCCTAGTAATTCTCAGGTTGTGGGATAGGGATTTTTGTAGTTAAGAACACCAAGGGTAACCAAGAACCACTTTTGGAATTCAAGATCTAGCCTTCTTGAACTCCAGAGAGGGATCTCTCCATATGATTTAGCTTTATTTTAGTAACAGATATTAGGCTAGATATTATTGTGTATTTGGGTTTGATTTTAAAATATTGGTGGGAATAAAGAGATTTCAAGGTAAACTAGAAGGATCTACCAGAATATTGGGCAATGGAGTCAACTCTCTAGGAAAGTAGAACTAAGAAATAAGGCTCAGAGATGCAAATGTGCTAAGGGAAAGGTAGGTGACCTTCTAAGGCTATGTATAGGCTTGATTTGATGGAGTGGATGGAATCTGAGCAAAAGGTCACTTAAGAATCCTTAAGCTACAGATAAGAAGATTGAAGAAGGGGATCTAACTGGGAACCGTAGAACTGCCCATAAGGTTTTATGAATAGGCTATTACTGGCCTACCATCTTTAAGGATGAAAAACAATTCGTGCAGGCCTATGATAGCTGCCAAAGGGTAGGACACCCTGGGCAGTCTGATGAAATGCCTTTGAACCCTCAACTAGTGATTGAACCATTTGAACGCTGGGCACTTGATTTTTTTGGCCCTATTAGTCCTCCCTCAAACCAAAAAACATACATCCTAGCTGCAACCGAATATGTCACTAAGTGGATCGAAGTAGAGGCACTTTCAAAAGCTACAGAGGATTCTGTAGTACAGTTTCTTTTCAAAATCTTTATGCGCTATGGTCTCCCAAGGGACATAATCACAGATGGAGGACCATAATTTGTAGGTAATAAATTAGCTGAAAAATTGCAAAACTACCACATTCAACACAAGATTACATCTCCATATCACCCACAGGCCAATGGCCAAGTAGAGAGCACGAACAAAGTAGAAAACATTGAAATGCCAACAAGTTTCAAAACAGGGAGCTTATTATCACTAATCCTATTTAATTTTTCCTTAGTTGATCATTATAAACTAGAAAAACATAATATGAATGAATGTAAACTTTAAATAAATACACTAAAAACAAGGAAAGAAATGAGACTTATCTTGTCACCACGAGAATCCTTAGCTATGATGTCTCTGATCTCTTTCCAGTCTTCTGCTTTCACTAATTGACTCACCAACTTCAATATAACCAGCAAATAAGACTATAGTTGTCTTGAGAAATTTTATTCACACTGAATACTTCAAATTGTGAAGTATTTATACAAAAAAATGTTTACAAAATATCTCAGGAATTGAGATAATGTTTTAATAAAAAATAGGAAAGAAAACTTAAAAAGAGGGACAGCTACAAAACAGTTTGCAAGCTGTTACCTTTTTACAAGAAAAAATAGAACTGATTATTCTAATTTGAACTGATTGTTATTGTGCACTTTAACCCTGTATTTTTACCATTTGAGGTAACGGTAAAAAATGAATTTCCAAGTGAATTTCCTGTTTTTTATCCATTAAATTCACAGCAGATCTGTGAATTCTTGCCACTTTTCTGTAGAGGGGATCTTCATAGTCTTCAATTTTCTGTAACTTTCATCTGCCTCTGTATACTTGGAAAAGTTAGGCTTGATAGTGAACATATGCCTAATCTCATTATCTAAAAAGAACAGATTTTCAAAATACTGAAGAAGTATTTTACCTGTTGGCGATCCTTGAGGCAGTGGTTGTATGGCTTGCTATTTTGCATGATTTTTGATTTTTATATCATAATCTTTCTGAGGCATTAACTTGTCATTCAATGCGTGAATATCAGGCAAACTTGCTTCTGACAATGTTTTGTATTCGGCTAAAAATATTGAGATGGATACATTCATGTCTTTACATTGGTCCTCTAGATTACTCATTATGTTTCTTTTGTTCAAGACCTTTTTGATTTGAAGAATGGTTTATGTTCTATCAACAATTTTCAATTCTTCCAACTCTTCCCTGGTTTTACTGTTTAAAAAAGCTATGATTTGGATTGCTTGGGCTGGTTTATTGTCAATTTCCTTCTTAGTCTTGTCAATATCTGCACCAGCAACTTGAAGTAACTCCCCCTGTTCATAAATTATCCGAATTGAAGGCCATTAAGAATGAATGCCTTCAATAATTTTGGTCCATAAATGATTTTTATATAGGCCACTTGATCTGTAAGATTTACTTATGCTTGCAGAATCTTTACATGTTCTTGTAGTCGATCGGACCTTTGCTCATGTCCTTTAGAAGTAATCAAGGCATCATTTTTGGAATTTTCTAAATTTTTAATAATGCCTTTCAAACTAAGAATCTCTTTATCTTGGTCTTGTAGTGTTCTCCTCTGTGAGGATGAAGAAGAAGAGGCAGAGATTAGAGAAGTAATTGGCACTGCAGTTGCTAGTACTCCTTTCGGTGCCAAGTGTTATGCCAAAGTAGATGGTATAACAGTGTTTACAGTGGGGATCACTGTAGGAATGACCATTGGTTGTGCTTTTCTTAGTTCTTCATTCTCTTTCATTAGATCTTCTATTTGACTTTCCATTTTTTTTATCTAATCTGTCATTTGATGTACAAGCTGCTTTAAATCATCATTCTCTATTTTTTTCTATAGAATTTCTTTTTCTTGAGATTTTTCACTCTGAGGCAACTTCAACTGTTTTCTAAGAGCAACTATATCCTCATTTTTCTATTTAATTAAGACTTTTTCCCCTTCAATGTTCGCTAGGTCACCCCCTACTTCAATCACTATATCTTCTAGTGATTTTATTCTTAAATTATTAGCATACAGTGAGGCTTTGTCAAAATTCATTTGATTTGGAGGTTGAGCACTATTTTCTCAAGCCTAATTGATTTCATAGTTTTACTAACAATTTTGGAATATAGCATTTCAGTATTGCTCCTATGAAATTCAATTTGATCTAAATCATGAATGGCATCTGCATCCACTTCAAAATCTATTTTGGAATAATCTGCCACTTATTTTGGCTCAGCCACTGTAGGCTTCAAGAATGACATTACCAATTTATGGGATGAATAATCAAATGTTGAAAGAAGCTTGTCTTTGTTTCTAGGATTTTCCTTAAGAAATATAGAATGAGCTTGATTCTTTATCTCTTCATTCTTCTCTTTAATCTGTCTGAATCTGATCTGAATCTCTGACTCTGTATTGTCAGTTTCCTGAGAAGAAGGAGGAAAATCGATAGTAGCCTAGTTTTCCTTCATGACTATATCTTTTTTTTGTGTTCCAATTTTTACATTTTGAAGATCTTTTAATGTTTGAGTGACTATTCTTGTTGCTTCATCATCTATATCAATATTTACAGCCTTATCCTTTTCTTCTTCTGTTGACTTGCTTCTTTTACTATAAGGAGTTCTGAATTTTATGTCCTCAATAGTCTCAACTATGAAACTATCTCCTTCTCTGTCTCTTTTATGTACATTATCAATATCTTTGCTTGTAGAAGCCACCTGTGTCTGTTCAATCTATTTGCCTTTGCCACTGTCTACCTGTATTACCTGTACTGCATGTGAATCATCATCAGATAGGGTGTTTGTCTCCCATTCAATTTTATTTACATATCTTTCAATATGGGGCTTAGGATGATGCAAGTAAACAGGCAACTTAAATTTTACCCTTATTGCACTCAAAATACCTTGTGGGTCATACTTCCATGTAAAACTACATGGGAACTTATGCTCTTTAAGTTTGACATTTATCTCCTTGGAAGCTTCTCTGTTATTCACAATGAATGGCCCAATTTGATTTTTCAGCTTAAATTGGGTCTTTTTCTTGGAAGCTATGAAGTTGATTTCATCTACATTCAATAGTTGTCTCAAATATTCTAAAGAAAATATTATTGTATTAAGAAATATGGGTAACTTATATGGGGCCAGGGATGAGCCATACACTCTGATTTATGTATGATTTTTATATAAATACCAATCTCCAGTTTTGTAGCTCTCTGATAACTGCAGAATTCTTCTTGTCTCATCATTTATCCTAGGGATCTCCTCTTTTTCCAAGAGATACATAGCAGGGGCTATAAATGAGTCATGGAAATATGTAAAACTATACTCTCTGTTCCATTTCCTTAGAATAGATGACCAAAATACTACTGATAGAACTTTTCCTTCTGCATCCACTTTCTGACATTCAATTGGAAACTTATCTGTTTGATAATATAGGAAGAGGTGGAGTAGCTAAGAGGAGTATCTGAAAACTCCTTCTTCTTATAATTTGGATAACTGATAATGCATACTTTCAACAATAAATCTAGCAAAATTGAACTGAATGGATGGTGATTGACCAGGGCTTAGAGTTTACAGAAAACCTAGGATAGCCACATCAGTGAATTCATCACTGGTGTATCCTAGTATGAAGGAGAGCATTGAGACAATCTGTCTAGTTTCATCTGGGAAATCAACGGTGTCAAAAGGAGGATTTAACTTAGGAATATCAACTAGATTTGGACAAAAAGTCTGGTATATTTTGAATCTAGTATTGAAATCCAAGTCAAGATATAGTTGGGTCAAATCTTCTATTGATAGGGAAGCAGAATTGGGGTCATGATTCATATGAAGCATGGAATTTATCGACTCTTCAGTGATGTAAAACCAGATGTCTTTTTCTTTGTTTACAATACATCTTTGTTCTGGCATAATCTAATAAAGTCAAGAACATAATGAGTGAGAGGGACAATATATATAGGCAGATTGGATTCCAAAATTGGAATATCTTTGTCACCCTTTTCCACTGATTTTCCATAGCACCAATTATAGACATCAAGCAGGTTAAATTCTACATTAGGGTCTAATATTCTATAGTCCAGATCAACTAAAGGGATGTTCTCTGGAGAAATGACTAGAGGCTGGACTGGTCTGACCACATCTGTAGAATCAGCCGTGAGTGCAGGAGTTGGTTTGTCGATTTTGAAGGACAGAGGCTGAGGAATCTTTGCAGAAGACTTCTTTTGAGATTTTGGGCCTCCATTCTTGGGGGTTGCCTATTTCTTGGTCATTTTTAATATGAACGAAGCAAGCTTAAATGGTTTGCTAAGTTCTGTTACGAGAAACAAGGGTTTCTTGGCGAATTTCTACTGAAAATGGGGTTTCTGAGCAGGGTTTTTAGGAAATTCAAGGAATTTAAAGCTCAGAACATGTATTTAAAATCAATTTCAACAGAAAAACAGACCAGGTATGGAAAAAACTGCGAGAAAGGGCAATTAGGGATTCCAAGGAAATTTTGACAGAGTTTCCCCTGAAAAATGGACACTTCTTTGCAGTAAATTTAGTAATTATTTGAAATCGATAGGAATTTTGAAATCTCAGAGGGCAAGTTCGAAGAAAAGTACCTGGAGAACCAACAGAATTCGGTTGAAGATGTTGCAAAGGTGCTCAGTCTTCAATTTTTTGAAAATGGATTCGCAGAGGACAATGTAGTACTTTGTAATGGAAATTTAGGGCAATGGGTGTCGAAAAATGGTACTGGTAGGTTGAAAATGGCTTTGCAAAGTTTCTCAAGGTTCAAATGGCGTGATTTTGAGGAAAAACAGTTCTGCAATGTTTTTACAGGTTTAAAGCGAAAAGGTGAAAATTTGAATGAAAAATATAATTTTAATGTATTAAATAATGGTATAACCATAGTTAAATGACATTAAACTCGGGTTAAATGGGTGAGGTTTAGGAAATACCTCCAGTGGTATTCGTGAGGGTAAATGGTGGTAAGCAGAAACTAGCTTTTCGAATGCGATACAATGTGGTGGTGACACGTAAGCGCGGGTGGTTTGGAAAAACCATCAATTTCGCGCGACTTTTCCAAAAAATCAAACGATTACTTTATGAGCGCAAAAATGCATTAGCGCCATCAGATCTGGATTCAACGAGCGAACAACCACGATCAAAAGGAAAGGTGCGAGGAAAAGGTAAGTTATCGGGTTCACTTTGGGCCATTGATCTTGGGAAACCATCGCTATACCGACATTTAGAGAAAAGTGTCGCAATACCGACACTTAGACAAAGTTTCCAAATTGTGACGTTTGGAGGAAGACGTCGCAATTGTGACACTATGCCCCAAAGCGTCGCTATTGCGATGGCTGCCTCTAAACATCACTATTATATGTTTTAAGAAGATATGTTAAGGAACTCTCTCTTTTTCTTCTTAGAAATAATTATATATAATTTTTATTTTTTATCAAAATAGATTAAAAAAATTATATGAGAAAAATTATTAATTCATCAATATGTGTGTGTGTGTTGTGAGGAACAATTTCATAGTTCAACTTAATGGTTCATTATATAATCATGTGAGCATCACCAATGATATATCTTAAAAAGCAACTGAAAAGCCATGTGTACAAAATCGATGTATACTCTAGAGAGTGGTTCTCATATCACTATGTAAATTGTTATATGCTACTTCAACAAAATTATAAGATAAACTGTAATACACATCATATATGCACCATAACAATTGCCATACAACTAATTTGTTTTAGGATACATGTGGCATTCTAGGGGTAAATTCTATATGATGTGTATATCAATCTATTAGGTGTTGGTAATTTGTGAGTATCTAAGAAATGATAAGGAATATCCATACATCATGATCTTGTAATGTGATTATAAATTGTGTCTATAATTTCCATAAAATGTATAAATGATTTGTTTAAAAAAAAATCAACACAATCAACCCTAAACAATTCTCATGATGTGGAATGTCATTGGCAAAACCAAAATGATGGTCACATGTCCCATTTCTATGGTAATGGTGATCATATATATGTTGTAGCGACACTTGATGAGTAATTAAATAAATATCAGAGTGTGACTCATTGTGCCATATTTTTTTAAAGCATGATTTATTTTCCTAGTTTTTACTAATTTGTTAGCATATTTTATTCATTTGGAAAGATAATTAATGATGCTTTAAGTAATTAGGACCTAATGATAGATCATCTTCACATCTTCACTGAAATATATTTGGTAAATGTAGTCACTATATGGACCGCACATGCATGCTACTTAAGAAAATTTGAAATATAAACTATAATACACATCGTATATCTGCCATAACAATTGTCATACAACTTATGTACTTCTAGATACATATGAAATACTTCAGGTAAATGCCATATTATGTGTATACCAATATATTAGGTTTTGGTAAGTTATGAGGATCTAAGAAATGATAGGGTATCCACACATTAGTAGTGTCCTGGTGAATTTTTTGCATAATTTTCTATTTGTTGTAATTTTGTTGCCTGGATTTGTTATAGATTTCAAATTATACATAAAATTATCTACCAATTGTTCTTTATACAGAATAAGTACAATAATTAGTCACCTAAAAGTGAGCCATGTGAAAATATTGGTTACATTTAAAATTTTGCACTTCATTAATGACGTTCTCGTAATAAATTAACCCTTAACCAATAAAAGTTTGATTAAAAAAATTGAACGCTCTTCCATTTTCTTTGGATTTTGGAGTGTGATATATCTGTGTCATGGACTTTTAATACCTAAAGTTTCAAGAGAAATAAATGATTCTTGTCAAACTAATATTTCCTCAATATATGCTATGATCTACTAAAAATTACTTCAAAAATCAAGTAACCTTCCAAAATAAAGAAAAAAACATGAACGAGCTTTCCCTAAATTGCAATAAATTTATGTTTATTATTAATATTGCATAATATGTCTTATAAAAATTTCATAATCGAACTAATAACAAATCGTCAGTGCATTTTTTATTGTTGTTTTGATTAAAAAATGAGCCAGAGAACCCTAAGGCACTCAAAGAAATCAATCTATGTATTATTTCTCACAAAATCATGTTGAGTAGTGGAGACTAAGTGCTAGATTTTTTTCTGTCCTCAATCTCTCTATTACTTATGTCTATGTAGTCATAAGAATAACAAGCCAAAGAAATCTCAGGCTTCCAGAGAAATTAGTCTCTATGTGCAGAAATTAATGATTTCTGTTGACTAAATGTTATACCATTTGAAATTGCTGAGCGAAATTAATCAGCCCATGATGTACCATTTGTCAGTATCTATTTTTTCATGTATTAAAGTTGATGTACCATTGAAAGTTTAATAATTCTATTAAAAGTTTAATAACTATAATAACTATATATATGTATATATATATATATTTTTTAATTTAATGATTAATAATGATTAAATTAAAATTCTTAAAAGACAAAATAAAAGCCTAATAATCACGAACTATTATGATAATTTAAAAATATAGAACTCGGGCTGAACATAGTTACAAAGATACCAAGAAAATAAGAGTGCATGTGCATGATAACCTCTTTCTTGAAAACCTATGAATGCCATTCTCAATGAAGACTCAAGACTCAACTGGATTGGATTGTGTATCAAAGCAGTAGAAATGAATCTAAGTTCAATGAATTAATAACTTGATCGAGAAAATTTATAGGGGAAGGTAACTTGACTATAAATCTACTAAACCTCACTTCCATGATTAAAAAAACACCCCCACCTTCTCAGTGGTTCCATCATAGTCCACCTATTGAAAAACAACCAACAAATATTATTTTTTATATATTTTTGCATGGCCATTGGACAATTATTTACTATGGTTTTCCTACTAAATTCTAATGGATGATTATTCAAAAATATTGAGAATTATTTTAGTCTCAAGGCATAGCCAAGAGTATTCCTGGATAATTATAGATTACCTCTCCATTGGATGATTGTACATTTTTCATCTACTTTTTCACGTGAGTTTCAGTCAATGCTAGATCTTTGCCTTCTATTTCTTTAGTGAAGCTAAGAGTTAACTTTGATCTTACATTAATAACTATACTTGCATGAATATCCAGGCTTTTATACTTCCCCACTGTGGTCAATGTTGATGTATGGCCTTGGCCCATTGATCTTACAATTAACTCATTATGCATATTCAATTTTCTCTAGTTCAGCCCAATAAAATAAGAAAAACAGAAAATCTCCTGCTCCCTCATCTTTCTTTTCGTCCCCCATGGGCGTCTGTTGGGGTTTGCGAAGCTGATCTTGCAAAGGTTCCACTAGATCAAGCCCTAACTCCTTATACCCCGACCTCGTTGGGGACATGCAAAGAAGGATCGAGAAAAAGCAGACTGCTCTGATACCACTGATCTGGATTTATGCAGGAACGCAACAGAATAAACACATAACTATAAATACAGAGATGCAGTGGAAATAACACTTCATTTTATTAATATCAAAGAACTGAAATTTTCTTACAGACAGAATGGAAATAAAACTAGCTAGGGCATTGGTAGCTATCTCTGAGGAGAGATGTGGCAGCTACAGGCCTCTGAACTGAGTTACAATGAGGCTCGAGGGCCTATTTATTATTGAGAAACAATGGAGAACCCTAAACATCCAAAAACCTAACCCTAGGAGATGAAGCGCCAAAACTATGGGCCCCATTTGGGTACATTGGTGTTTCAACTTCCCAGGGACGTAACTTTGGCATACTATCTCCGTTTGACGCACATGATACATCATTAGAAAGATCTATCTGAGGACTAAAACTTTCTCCATGAATATCATTTTCAGAACAGAATGATATAGAATGATGTTAGCTGGAGGCGTGATGCCCAAAAAACGTCGTTTAGGGCCTCAAAACAGCTCCGGAAGTTTAGGACCCGAAAAACTGCTAAAAGTAGTAAGTTGTGCCAAAACTGAAAAACTGAAAGAGAAAATGGTGGGACCCCAAGTGGAATAGGCAGGTGGCTGCCAGTATCCACCTAGATCATTGAGTGAGCCAAAAAAGTAACTTTTCTTACTTTTTGAGTACAACCTTGCAATTGCGAAGAGGACTAGTGTTGCAAAATTATTGGTAAGTGGAAATTAAAGGGCGTAAGAACTTTTTTGAAAAAAATTCAAATGTCAAAATTAAGTCTTCTATCCTTCCTAGCACCTCACGGAAAACGAGAATCCGCAAATTCTAGTCGTCAAATATGTGCAAAATACCTTATGACGGGAAAAATGGAGGACTGGTCCTATGCTGCTACATGAGTTAGGGTTTCATGTGGCAACAAGGAACCTTGTATAGTTTTTCAAGGATATGAAAGGATAATATTGTCAGTTAATCATCACATGAAACTTCATCACCATTTGAAAATTGTGTCCTAATTTGAAACAATAAGACTACCCAACTATTTCATTATTTAATTTTGATTGTGTAATACAAAAAATATCCTAGATAACTTAAATAATGTAAGCACTTTTGCAAAAATTTAGTGGAGAGAACCTTCAATTACATTTATTTTGAAGTTCCACTTGCATTTTAAGCCATTTTAATTAGTATTTCATGGCTATTCTAGTAAAAATTTCAACCTCTTGTAGAAATTTGTTTGTCACTTGTATTAGAAATGCAAAAATCAAATGTAAATAAAAATGATTTGAAATTCTAAATATCAAATGCGTGCTACATAAAAATGATTTTTTTAAAAAATACATTAACGTCTGATATCACACGTGCATTCACCCTCAGCTCTTGCAGAACAACATTCACCCTCAGCATTCGCCCTCAGCTCTTGCAGAACAGAATTTGCCCTCAACATTCACCCTCAGCTCTTGCAGAACAGCATTCGCCCTCAGTTCTTGAAAAATGGTAAGTTATTACTGCAGGCCCTTCCTCCTATAGTAGGGTTGACCCTATTTGGGTTTTTTTGGAGCCTCTGAGAATACAAAGGTTGTGATTGATTACGGGGCACTGCCTATATTTGTGGAACTTCTTACCTCTGGGAATGATAATGTTCAAGAACAGGTAGCACATTCAGTTTAGAGGCATAAAATTATTCTTCCCAACTATCTTTATACGTCTATAATTTTGGAATTTGATTTAAAAAACTACTACCCAACTTTTAGTTTAATTGGTGTTTGTGTAAGGTTGTTTGGGCTTTGGGAAATATTGCTGGAGACTCTACAACATTTAGGGATCTTTCCCTCAGTCATGGAGCTCCGAGGCAGGTGCTTGCCCAGTTGAATGATACTGCCAAAATTTCAATGATAAGAAATGCTACATGGGCTCTGTCAAAATTTTGTCATGGTAAACCCCAAACATTATTCGAACAGGTAAGCAGAATACATTTTCTGCCTCTTCTTCTTAGTTCACAGATACTGTGGATTTTTTTTGTAGATCTTGGTGCTTGGTAGATTTGGACGTAATATGGACCTAGGCGCTTGTTCATTACAATGACTCTGTCATCAGGGTTTAGAAAATGCTTATAAATTTGGGTTTCACAAGGGGATTACCCTTTCTTGCAATTATCGATTATCAATCACATTCAAAAAAAGTCTTTCGTAGCATTGTTGAGCTCTTTGTAGGTGAATTTCCGAGTCAATTTCACAATATCTGAACTAAATTTTTCTGTCCTTTCCAATACTCTGCGCTTGTAACAGAACCAGACAAACAATCTAGTGGCCAATGCAACAAAAACAACACCTCCTGTTGCAATGCCTGCAATTCACCCTCTCTACACACATGAATGACTATGGCACCCTCTTTTTTGAACAGGTACTGGAGCTGAAGGTATTGGTTTCCATTAGGATCGTGGAATTCAACATCCAAAATAGTATCAAATTCCACTGCAATAGTATTCCCCAGCGAGGGAAACAGTTCATTGAGAGCTATTGGACTCATCACCCCCAAATAGCCTCCAGGGCTACCCAGAGTGTGATCATCTGGAGCAATAACAAATGCTCATCCATCCCCAATTGAAACAATAATAGGACCCACATTGGTTACAGAAAAGGAGAAACACATTTTGTTAGGTCCCTATATTACTAGTATAGTCCCTTATTGTTGTTAGTGTAACCCCCTTATTATTATTATTGTACCCTTGTAACCCCCATTTTGTTATTATTGTGCCCTTAAATTATTATTGTTAGGTTGGCTAGGATTACATTATGGCCCCATGGACTCCTATATATAGAAAGGAGGTTTTGTAAATTGTATCATCCAAGAATTGTTCATTTATGTAATGTATTGGAGGTTTCCCCCTCGAAGTGGCTTATTTATAAGGCGTTGATATCTCTTTCTTCTATTTTTGGAGCTGGTTACACAAGATTTGGTATCAGAGCTTTGGATTCTAGGGTTTCGCTGCTCCAAACAGGTCATCGTGGAATTGTCGCTATAAAAAATTTTCTACGAATTTTCAGAAGATGAAATTTTTAGGGTGCGAAGCCGAAATCCTGAGGAAGATTTTCTGAAAATTTTAAAGCTTGGTTCGCAACATTTTCGGAGATATGATCTATGGAAGTTAGGTCTTTGTTCAGGCTCCTAAATAGGTCATCATGGAATTTGCGCTATAATTTTTTTTCTACGAAGGTTCAGAATCTGAAATTCATATGGTGTGAAGTTGAAATCCTGAAGAAATTCATCAAAAAATTTCAGAGCTTGGTTCGCAATATTTTTGGAGATATGATCTGTGGAAGGTAGTGATTTTTCAAGCTCCTGAATTTCATCTCAAAGAGGTGATCGTGGGAAAAGTTCAATAACTCTCTCTCTGGGCATCAGATTGGAGATCCGTAAAACATGGTCGCAAGTAAATGGAATTTAGTTTCATGGCTATCAATTTCAGAGGCGAAGGATGAAACAGTGACACGTGACAAGTCGTACAATTTCGCTCTACTGAACCAGTCCATAATTAGGTCATTGTGGGAGATTGGACACAACTTTGTCTTGGAGAATCCAAATCAGGTCAGACCTATGGAATTCAAAAGATAAGTCAGAGGGCTACGTTGGTACTGAAAATAAAATATTGAAGTGCTGCAATCACAAATATAATCCAATTTTAATATTGAGCTCCTCAAAAGAAAGAAAATGGTGTGTATTTTTTTTCCGAATTGCATAAGTCTTGTTTGAAGAATCAATTTGAATTGATTCCAAGGGCATATTGTAGAATATATATTAGTATTGGGTTATAAAATATGCCCCATAAAAATAATTTAACACCCATTAAGCCTTCAGAAGGCTCTACTATGACTCATGAAGATGAAGAATTGCAACATGATCTATCAAAATTACAAGAGCAAGTGCAACAAATTTCACTCTCACAAAGAGCAACAAAAAATGAAATGGAAGTTTTGAAGAAAGGCGTGGAAGCTAAGATGGATGGAATGCAAGCTAAGATGGATGGTGTGGAAGCTAAGATGGATGGCTTGCAAGCTAAGATGAATGGCGTGGAAGCTAATATGGATGGCATGGAAGCTGGCATGGAAGCTAAGATGGAAAACATGAAGAATGATCTAAAAACAGATATCGAAGGTTTGAAAAAATTGATACAATAAATGTTTCCTAATGGTGAAAAGATAGTAGAAGAACCTCATGATGAGAACAAAATCAATGTTAATCGTGATTTCATAAAATATAATGTTGGCGGGAAGAACCACCATATTCCAAAAATGGATATGAGGAAGTTTGATGGAAAGGATGCTGTAACATGGATACTACAGATGGAGCAATATTTTTATCTCCATAACGTGAAAAACACACAAAAGGTACGCATTGCAACTTTACATTTAGAAAAAAATACATTTGTATGGTATCGATGGCTTTGATCCCATAAAAAAATTGTCACTTGGTCAATTTTTACGGATGAAATGATAGCACATTATGAGGATACAAAGAGCAACACCTTCTTTAGCCAATTGATAAATCTCAAACAAAAGGGTTTAGTGGGGGAGCACATTGAGGACTTCCAAAAATTGAATATAAGGGTAACTTATATTCCAGAGGAACACAGGATTGATCTCTTCATAGGTACTTTA
Organism: Pinus albicaulis; assembly: GCA_034641835.2. Lineage (NCBI taxonomy): Eukaryota > Viridiplantae > Streptophyta > Pinopsida > Pinales > Pinaceae > Pinus > Pinus albicaulis. The sequence continues at coordinate 488,926,350 of CM076572.1, forward strand.
AAGGATAACATCCAACATGAAGTTCGCGTTTTGGAACCTGATTCATTGGAGAAGGCATTCAGGTTGGCAAGAAAAATTGAATGTAAAATTATGGCGACAAGGAAGCCTACCACTCACTTCTATAAAGAAGGAAGTGTTGCTACGCCAAGATTTCCACAACCTACAAGGTTGACACCACAACAATTGGAAGAAAAAAGAGCAAAAGGGCTTTGCTACAGTTGTGATAGCAAATACACTAAAGGTCATAAGTGTGCTGAGAAGAAATTATTTTACATAGATTGTGAAGAAGAAGAAGAAAATGAACAAGAAGAGGATATACACCGGGAACCACCCCTAGAAGAGGAAGAAATGAATCCGACCATATCGTGTAATGCACTGGCAGGAATTACCACTCCTCAAACTCTCAAGATAGAAGGACATATCAAGAAGAAAAAGGTAATAGTGTTGATTGATTCAGGTAGCACCCATAATTTTATTCATTGTAGGGTAGCCAAGGAATTAAATTGTTTCCTATACCCAGCACCAGAATGCCAAGTGATGGTTGCAAATGGAGGAACTATAAATTGCTCTGGGAAATGCCATAATATCAAGCTAACCATGGGGGAATATGTATTGACTAGTCCAATGCTTTCCATTCCTATGGGAGGTGTTGATGTTGTACTAGGAGTACAATGGTTACAATCTTTAGGGACGGTAGCTTTTAATTTTCAAGAACTTTTCTTGAAATTTTTTTCAGAAGGAAAGGAAGTCGAATTACGGGGTATTGAAGGGAAGCCGGGAAGGATAATAAGCTCTAATGTCATGACAAAGCTACTAAAGAAATAACAACGAGGCGTAATTGCACAATTATGCTCACTAGAAGTTCCAACATCAAAATCATCTATTTCTACAGATCTCCAACAAGTCTTCGACAATCATTCCAAGGTGTTTGAAACTCCCAAAGGACTCCCACCTATTCGTGATCATGATCATGCTATTCATTTGATTCCAGGAAGTGTTCCTCCAAACATCAGGCCTTATAGATATCCTTACTTACAAAAGAGCGAAATTGAACGTATGATTGCAGAAATGTTAGAGGCGGGTATAATTCAACCTAGTCAAAGTTCTTTCTCTTCTCCTGTAGTATTGGTACACAAGAAGGATGGATTATGGCGAATGTGTATGGATTATATGGAGCTCAATAAGCTCATAATTAAAGATAAATTTCCCATTCCTGTGATTGATGAATTATTGGATGAATTACATGGAGCAATTTATTTTACCAAGTTGGATCTTCGTTCAAGATATTATCAAATTAGAATGAAGATTGAAGATATTCCAAAAACAACATTTTGAACTCATGAGGGTCATTATGAATTTTTGGTCATGCCTTTTGGCCTTACCAATGCACCTTCTACATTTCAAGGGTTGATCAATTCCATTTTCAAACCCTTCCTTAGAAAATTTGTGCTAGTATTTTTTGATGATATACTAATCTACAGCAGTTCTTGGAAGGATCATGTTGAACATGTTGATAGGGTACTCAAACTATTGTAGGAGAAAAAATTATATGCAAAAACATCCAAATGTTTCTTTGGAGTACAAGAGGTGGAATATTTGGGTCATATTATATCTCACGAGGGTGTTAAAGTAGACCCTAACAAAATTAAAGCCATTAAAGAATGGAAAGTCCCCACGACCATAAAGCAGTTGCGAGGATTTCTAGGGTTAACAGGATATTATCGCAATTTTTTTAAGAATTATGGGAGAATAGAAGCACCTCTAAAAACATTATTGAAGAAATATGCATTTTCATGGACTCCTGAAGCAACTAAGTCCTTTGAACATATTAAAGAGGCAATGTGCCTAACACCGGTCTTAGCTATGCCAGACTTCACAAAAACTTTTATTGTGGAATGTGATGCCTCAGGAAATGGAATTGGTGCAGTTTTAATGCAGGAAGGAATACCCATTGCTTTTGAAAGTCATCCAATCAAAGGAAAGTATTTATAAAAACCTATTTGTTAGAAGGAAATGTTAGCAATACTGCATGCACTAAAGAAATGGCGAACTTACCTAATGGGAAGACACTTCAAGGTAAAAACTGATCATGATAGTCTTAAACACTTTTTGGAAGAAAGACTATCTTCAGAAGAGCAGCAAAAATGGGTCACAAAGATGTTGGGTTATGACTTTGAAATAATCTACAAAAAAGGAAAGCTTAATGTTGTTGCAGATGCACTCTCAAGAAAGAAAGAAGAGGTGGAAGCATTGCTTTGTGCCATTTCTATTATCCAACCAGATTGGATAACTGAAGCAAGAGATGAATGGAAGAAGGACAAAGATGTATGGATACTCATTCAAAAGTTGCAGCAAGATCCTAGTACATCCGATACATTTAGTTGGAAAAATGATTCCTTATGGTACAAAGATCGCTTATATCTTTGTAAGAATTCCCAACTAAAACAAAAGATTCTTCTGGAATTGCACACTTCTCCTTTAGGAGGACACTCAGGATTTTTAAAAACTTACCACGGGGTGAAGAAAGAATTTTTTTGGGATGGCCTTAAATCTGATATTCAAAAATTTGTGGCGGAATGTTTGGTTTGCCAGCAGAATAAAGTGGAAACAATTAAGACCCCGGGACTTCTACAACCTTTATCCATTCCAAGTCAATGTTGGGAGGAGATTTCAATGTATTTTATCACAGGTTTACCTAAGTCCGAAGGAAAGAGTGTCATCATGGTTGTAGTTGATAGACTTACCAAGTATGCACACTTTTGTGCATTATCTCATCCATTTAAAGCAAGTACGGTTGCTACTACATTTATGGACAAAATTCAAAAGCTACATGGAAGCCCAAGGGTTATTGTGAGCGACAGAGATCCCATTTTTACCGGAAATTTTTGGACGGAGTTATTTTCTTGTTTGGGTACTCAATTAGCTCATAGCTCATCTTATCATCCTCAATCTGATGGTCGAACTGAGATAGTAAATAAATGTTTGGAAGGATATCTTCGTTGTTTTGTATCTGATAAACAAACACAATGGGTCAAGTGGTTACCTCTCGCTGAATAGTGGTATAACACTTCCTTCCATACTGCAGCAAAAATGACCCCATTTATGGCACTTTATGGATATCATCCACCATCGATCACATCATATTTAAGGGAAAATTCGAAGGTTCAAGCAGTGGAAGATCACATCGAGCATCAGCAAGAAGTTCTCCAACTCTTAAAGGATAACCTGAATTTGGCACAAAATCGAATGAAACAACAGGCAGATCAACATCGTAGCGAGAGAAGCTTTGATGTAGGAGATTGGGTATTTTTACGGCTACAACCATACAAACAAATGTCCCTCAAGCAAGCAAAGAAGGATAATAAATTATCGCCAAAGTACTATGGTCCTTACAAGGTGTTGCAAAAGATTGGTACTATGGCATACAAATTGGAGCTTCCTGCTTCTTCGCGAGTACATCCAGTTTTCCATGTTTCATGCTTAAAGAGGGTTATAGGTGAAAATCTTCCAGTTCAAACAATATTTCCAGAACTTGATGAGGAAGGAAAAATCATATTGGAACCTGAAGCGGTCACGGAAACAAGAACTCGACAACTACGGAATCGATCAATTTCAGAGTATCTCATCAAGTGGAAGAGCTTACCCACTGAAGATTCTACATGGGAGGATGAGAATTTTATACAAAAGCACCTAGAGCTACTCAAGCATTGAGGACAACACTTTTTGAAGGAGAGGGGCATGTTAGGTCCCTATATTACTAGTATAGTCCCTTATTGTTGTTAGTGTAACCCCCTTATTGTTATTATTGTACCCTTGTAACCCCCATTTTGTTATTATTGTGCCCTTAAATTGTTATTGTTAGGTCGGCTAGGATTACATTGTGGCCCACTAGGATTACATTATGGCCCCATGGACTCCTATATATAGAAAGGAGGTTTTGTAAATTGTATCATCTAAGAATTGTTCATTTATGTAATGTATTGGAGGTTGCCCCCTCGAAGTGGCTCATTTCTAAGGCGTTGATATCTCTTTTCTTCTATTTTTGGAGCTGGTTACACAACGCATTTTGAAAGAAGAAGAAACTTTTGTATTAGGGTCCAGAAATCTAACTGGTCTATTGTACAATTCCCTACCTGCACTTCAAATTGGTACTCCCAACTCCATGCTAAGGCTCACTGTGCCATTCTTCAGATGATCATCTTAACCTAAAGTTTGATTCCAAAAAACCCAAGTCCCCTGTTCTATGCCTAAGACCTCTGTTACAACGAGTAGAGTTCTCAGCGAAATACTTCACAATAGGAAGCAAAAGAAACATCGCAAAATTGCTCCTCTTTAGACTGATAATTTTCTGTGCGAAAATTCAACTGCGGACAGTAAAAACATAATATAAAACACAACCAATCCACAATGGAATTTGAACATGAGGATTTATAACCATAAAAAACCCTCTCCAGGTTAAAATAATTCCAGAATGGCTTTAATATTCTACTAATGAGCGCTTACAACACCATAGCAATTACTGTCACAATGAAATCTGCTGGAAGCAAAGCCCTTGTACAGTTTCTACATTTCCACACTGGAAGCAAGAATCTTGCTATCTCTCATGTTCTGGTTCTGTGGTCAAATACTTTGCTATGGCTATCTTGTTCTGCTAAACGTGGATTTGTCTTAGCTTTGGCTCTGGTTCTCATTTAGGATCATGACTATCTTCTCTTGTTGTGGCTTTGACTATACAAACTTTTTCAATAGGAAAATGTTGACTCTGCTATATATAGGAGCTTCAATGGGTGCTCTCAAAAAAAAAATTGGGCAGATTTGTTTTGTCTCTTATTCAAGGCAGAACTATGTTGGCCTTGGTTTTTTAGTCCTTGGAAATTAGTTCTCTCATATTTTCCATCCTATCCCTAGTTTGCTACCGAGAAAGACATAACTTCACGATATCAAAATTGACTATTTTTGGCCATTTATCTTTAGTAATGGTACAACTTTAATTTGGTGCATTCGTACAGTATCTGAAGAGCACTCTCAAGATGTTATTCATTATTTTAGCATAACTACTACATTTAACTTCCATGCTCTAATATTTATATCAACCATAAGCATTCTTAAGGTAGTTCCATATTTGTGAAGCAGAAGGAATGCTTCTGACAGCTTCTTATCATAGTGGTACAATTCTGTTTGCAGTTTATCTTTTATAAACCTCCAATTTTCCAAACATAGTAGAGACTACATTTTGCATCTCAAATTTTGGACAAATCTGTTTAGTATTCTACAGAAAATGCATTAAGAATAAAAAAAGCCCACAATTTGTAAAAATCCCACAATTTTGTAAAAAGCTCACAATTTTGTAAAAATCTCACAATTTGTAAAAAGCCCACAATTTTGTAAAAAGCCCACATTTTATTAAAAATATAAAAAATTTGTAAAAAGCCCACAATTTTGTAAAAAACCCACAAATTGTAAAAAGCCCACAATTTTTAAAAGGCCCACAACTTTGGAAAAAGCCCACATTTTGTAAAAAGCTCACAATTTGTAAAATGCCCACTTTTATTTTCTTTTTGCTTATATATTGAGCTCCCATTGAGTTCAACAAGTCTTGGGTTTTCTACACCATTGAGAGAGATTTATTGTTTTCTTTATAGGATAATTTGCAACAATGGAAGAAAACATTGGAGCTAGAAAAACAATTCAAAGGGGTGAAAGGGGTGATGGCAGAGTTTATTGCCCTTGTAAAAAATGTTGTATGAGAAATAATGTTAGAGTTTTAATAGCAACAGCAACAGTGCATTGTAGGAAATATGGGCACATTGATGGTGGATCGAATGACTATCGTCCCGTGGTAATTAATTGTCTATCTTCATTTTGATTCTATCGTAAAATTTTATATTATTTTAATATTTTTTATATGCACACTAATGTTTAATTATTAATGTTTGTAATTTTCATAAAGGCACAGTTGCCCCCCAAATTTTTGTAGATGATCAACTAGCTTCCACAGCTAAATAGTAGTAGATTAGATGATATTGCACCAGTACAAGAGAATATTGCAGCAAATATTAGTATTGGAAATCATGTTGTACAAGGTGAATAACATGAAGCGAATGATGAAGGTAATTTTAATGATCCCATGGAGGTAGATCATGATGATAGTAATGAGACAGTTCACATTAATGATGGGACAAATCAAATGCTCCAAGACTTGTATGGTGAGTCAGATGATGATGGTGGAGATAGCAGTGACGGTATTTATGATGTACCTCTGATTGAAAGGTCAAGTGAACGACTTTTTGAACACTCAAATGAAACTCTTCTCTCTGCTACATTGTTGCTGGTGAACTTAAAGGTTATGAATAATTTGTCGAATAAATGTATGACACAACTCCTAAGGTATGCAATATGTATATATGATCACATATATGTAAATGTTGATTATTTTCCCTTTTTTCAGTTGTAATAAATGTGTAAAATAATATATATATATATATATATATATATATATATATATATATCAAAACCAGCCGGTCAGGACAGCTGCTGAGTGGAACCGGCCTTGCAACCCGGTCAATAGCCTATTCTCACCTGTTTTGGCCGGTTAACTGGACCTAACCAGCCGGTTAGGTGCTCCTACATGAGTTGCAAATTCCTTAGTGTCTCCTCCATGAGCTGCAAATTCCTCTATTATACTAGCAACAAACTTTTCTAATAACTCATACTCAACACCTTATAGTAGCAACAATATACATGATGACTAATAAATACAAGGCTGGCTAGCATAAAATCCCTGGCAGCATGCAACTCATCAAGTGTACTTGATGACAATTTCTGTTCTCAAAACAATCAATAGCAACCTTATTTCGCACTCAGCTAGGAACTGTCAGACCCTCTCTCTCTGCTCACACATAGCAGCAGCATAAATACAAAAACTTTCACACAGCATACAAGTAATTTGATCATGGCATCAAGACTGATGCAAATGGTCTGACGCCACTCAAGGGACAACAACATACAACCTAATGAAAATGTGACTGGCAATAATAAATTGACCACTAGAAAATTCCCGCTCGGAAATGCACTAAACTGGCCACTGAGTTTTCTGGGTTTTAATGAATCTTTTCAGTGATAAATTTCGTCAAACACATTGTGAGCAGACTGCTGAAGTTGTAATGCTCTCTCAACTTGTTACAAATAGCACTAATAGTGGGTTTCATAAACCAATTCAATACCTCTAAGTGTTGTAGATGTTTTTCTAGAAATTTATTGCCAAGCAAACATAGATAATGAAGAATACAAGATCTTCAAAATGCCGATCTGATATATATATATATATATATTGAACCCAAAATTGTCTTTAAGGCTGATATAATGAATTGAAAATAGATCTGAGCAGGGACAGATTGTATATTATAATATTAACTCAGCAATAAAACACAATGAATAATATAAGAGAAACCTGATACATTACTTCAACAAGTTTGCTTATGTATTTACTATTTTTCGATGATATGTATTGCATTTGGTGCCATTTTGATATATTCACCTTTGCATGGTATATAAATGAGCAAACGTTTCATATTTTGTCTCAATTGGCTTGGAATCATGGTTGCAAATATTAAATATATATATATATATATATATATATATATATATATATATATTTTATTTTTATTTTTTTTAATTAAAAAATAATTATTTAATGTATTTTTTTTAAAACCGGTTCATTGAGATCTGACCGCTACCGGTTAGACCGGTTTCGGTTCGAAACCCGGTTCATTAGCTCCACCGGTCCGGTCACCGGTTCCGGTTTTAATAACTATGATATATATATATATATATGTGTGTGTGTGTGTGTGTGTGTGTGTGATTAATAATCTTTACAAGACACTACTTTTTGTTTATGTTGTAGATTGTTGGGTGAATATTTGTTACCATCGCCAAATACTTTACCTCGAACATATCGAGATCTACGTGCTATTATGAAACACTTTGGAATGGAATATAACACTATATATGCATGTCCTAAATATCATATTATATATTATGGAGAACATGCGTTGAAAACAGAATGTCCGAAATGTGGTACCAGTAGATATCGAACAGATCAACTAACCAAAAAGGTGCCTCAAAAGGTTCTTCGTCATATTCCCATAATTCCACGTTTGCAGCGAATGTTCAGGTGTAACAGCATAGCACATTTTATGGATTACCATTCAAAGAATAGAAGTGGAGATGGTGTTCTTCGAATGCCTGCAGATGGTTCTGCATTTAGAGAAATCGAGGAAAAATATGTAGATTTTAAAAATGAACCTCATAATGTCTGGCTTTCATTGGCAACTGATGGTGTTAATCCATTCGGAGAGCTTAGATCTACTTACTCAGTGTGGCCTATTTTTGTTATCAACAATAACATTCCTCCTTGGATGTCAATAAAGAGGGAGCACATAATGTTGACTATGATTATTCCAGGTATTTGATACATTATTTCTTTGAATGTAACATTTTCATTTCTCTCGTTGTTTGCATAAATATATATTTTGTTTATTTACTTACTTATATATACATATATCATGGTAGTAATTATTATGTACCGTAAGTTTGAAAAATTAGGTAAGTACCAAGTCAAAGATATGAATGTATATATTGAGCCTCTTATTGATGAGCTAATACAGTTATGGCATGGCATCACTATGTATGACATCACTAAACCAATCAAGCAGAAGAGATTTCAATGTCGTGGAATGCTTGTATGGACAATTCATGATGCCCCAGGACTAACACATGTTTTTGGTATGTAATATTTCGTTGCACTGTAATATAATACATAATTATCTAAATTAGATATACCATATTGCATGTTTTAAAAATGATCTCATAGTATATTAATTGTTATTGATCCATCTATTTCAGGTCTTCAAAAAAAGGGTAGATTTGCATGTCCAGTTTGTGGCCCTAAGATGAAGTACTCTCATTCGTCAGAGTTAAGAAAGATGGTGTTTGATGAGTTTAGGCACTTCCTCCCTAGGAACCATAAGTATTGTACTACTGAAAAAAATATTTTCAGTGATAAAGAAGAAACTGGATTAAAACCACGAAGAATGACACCTTAGTCGTGGATGTTGGAATATAACAGAATTAACAATCGTCAAGCAGCTGGTACGTAATTTGTGTATATATATATATTATTTGTTTACGTAATGTTTGGAATTTTTGTTTTAACTAATGAATTTATTTTATTGTATTTTATAATTAATATTGTTCTGATTTATTTTATTCAATAATATAAGGTCATTGTCACGGTGAAGGTACTAATATTGTACTTCCACTTGGAATGAAATGTTATCATTCTCAATTCACGAGTTTGCCCTACTATGAGGACCTAAAAATAGCTCATTTGTTTGATACATTGCATGTCAGGAAGAATGTGACAAAAATGTTATGGCGAACCTGGAATAATGTAACATTTCATTAGCAGCTGATGGTGTTAATCCATTCGGAGAGCTTAGATCTACTTACTCAGTGTGGCCTATTTTCGTTATCAAAAATAACATTCCTCATTGGATGTCAATAAAGAGGGAGCACATAATGTTGACTATGATTATTCCAGGTATTTGATACATTATTTCTTTGAATGTAACATTTTCATTTCTCTCGTTGTTTGCATAAATATATATTTTATTTATTTGCTTACTTATATATACATATATCATGGTAGTAATTATTATGTACCGTAAGTTTGAACAATTAGGTAAGTACCAAGTCAAAGATATGAATGTATATATTGAGCCTCTTATCGATGAGCTAATACAGTTATGGCATGGCATCACTATGTATGACATCACTAAACCAATCAAGCAGAAGAGATTTCAATGTCGTGGAATGCTTGTATGGAAAATTCATGATACCCCAGGACTAACACATGTTTTTGGTATGTAATATTTCGTTGCACTATAATATAATACGTAATTATCTAAATTAGATATACCATATTGCATGTTTTAAAAATGATCTCATAGTATATTAATTGTTATTGATCCATCTATTTCAGGTCTTCAAACAAAGGGTAGATTTGCATGTCCATTTTGTGGCCCTAAGCTGAAGTATTGTCATTCATCAGAGTTAAGAAAGATGGTGCTTGATGAGTTTAGGCACTTCCTCCCTAGGAACCATAAGTATTGTACTACTGAAAAAAATATTTTCAGTGATAAAGAAGAAACTGGATTAAAACCACGAAGAATGACACCTTAGTCGTGGATGTTGGAATATAACAGAATTAATAATCATCACGCAGCTGGTACGTAATTTGTGTGTGTATATATATATATATATATATATATATATATATATTATTTGTTTACGTAATGTTTGGAATTTTTGTTTTAACTAATGAATTTATTTTATTGTATTTTATAATTAATATTCTTCTGATTTATTTTATTCAATAATATCAAGGTCATTGTCACGGTGAAGGTACTAATATTGTACTTCCACTTGGAATGAAATGTTATCCTTCTCAATTCACGAGTTTGCCCTACTATGAGGACCTAAAAATAGCTCATTTGTTTGATATAATGCATGTCCGGAAGAATGTGACATAAATGTTATGGCGAACCTGGAATAACGTAACATTTCATTGGCAGCTGATGGTGTTAATCCATTCAGAGAGCTTAGATCTACTTACTCAGTGTGGCCTATTTTCGTTATCAAAAATAAAATTCCTCCTTGGATGTCAATAAAGAGGGATCACATAATGTTGAATATGATTATTACAGGTATTTGATACATTATTTCTTTGAATGTAACATTTTCATTTCTCTCGTTGTTTGCATAAATATATATTTTATTTATTTACTTACTTATATATACATATATCATTATAGTAATTATTATGTACCGTAAGTTTCAAAAATTAGGTAAGTACCAAGTCAAAGATATGAATGTATATATTAAGCCTCTTATTGATGAGCTAATACAGTTATGGCATGGCATCACTATGTATGACATCACTAAACCAATCAAGCAGAAGAGATTTCAATGTCGTGGAATGCTTGTATGGACAATTCATGATGCGCTAGGACTAACACATGTTTTCGGTATGTAATATTTCATTGCACTGTAATATAATACATAATTATCTAAATTAGATATACCATATTGCATGTTTTAAAAATGATCTCATAGTATATTAATTGTTATTGATCTATCTATTTCAGGTCTTCAAACAAAGGGTAGATTTGCATGTCCATTTTGTGGCCCTAAGATGAAGTATTGTCATTCGTCAGAGTTAAGAAAGATGGTGTTTGATGAGTTTAGGCACTTCCTCCCTAGGAACCATAAGTATCGTACTACTGAAAAAAATATTTTCAGTGATAAAGAATAAACTGGATTAAAACGACGAAGAATGACACCTTAGCCGTGGATGTTGGAATATAACAGAATTAATAATCTTCAAGCAGCTGGTACGTAATTTTTGTGTGTATATATATATATATATATATATATATATATATTATTTGTTTACGTAATGTTTGGAATTTTTGTTTTAACTAATGAATTTATTTTATTGTATTTTATAATTAATATTGTTCTGATTTATTTTATTCAATAATATCAAGGTCATTGTCGCGATGAAGGTACTAATATTGTACTTCCACTTGGAATGAAATGTTATCCTTCTCAATTCACGAGTTTGCCCTACTATGAGGACCTAAAAATAGCTCATTTGTTTGATAAAATGCATGTCGAGAAGAATGTGACAGAAATGTTATGGCGAACCATAGATGGTGCACATGATAGAGATAAAATTGACAAAATTTGTGCTGACATTGAGAAATCGAATCATGCAATGAAAAGTGTGATCGAAATATCAAATAACAATGTAGGTCGAAATTATAATAATATTCCATGGTTATTAACAGAACAACAAAGCAATGATGTAAAAGAGGTCATTAGAAGAATTAAATTTCCAACAGGTTTTTCTTCAAACATAAATAATATCTTAACGAAGAAAGGTGACTTCAGTGGGGTGAAAACACATGATTGGCATACCTTTGTTAAGGTAATTTTTTTGGTATACGTTTTTGTATGTTATTGCTTGAATACATATTTTAAATTTTCCTTTTTTATGTTTAATTTGGAAACCAATAACGATTCATTTTTTATTTTTATAGTATGTTCTACCTGTATCTCTCCCAAACGACTTCGACAACAATGTCAAACAAGTTATATATGGTCTTAGTAAATACATGAGGTAATTAGTTTTGATTTATACGCAAAATCTAATTTCTAAAATTTATATTTTCACTTGATGAAATGATGTATTAATTTACTTGTAATGAAATATATATTATGTTTCATTGAAATAACCTTGCGTAGTGATTTGCAGATGGTTTTCATTGAAAGAAATCCATCAATATGAAATAAAGTATTGGAAGAGATAAATTCCTTGGCTAATGTGTGAAATGAAAAATTATCTACCTCCAATATTTTTCAATGCACAAGAACACTACTTGATACACCAAGTTGAGGAGATTGAAATGTGTGGACCAATACACACAAGGTCAATGTGGATGGTCGAGAGGCATCTGAAATCCTTCAAGGCTTTGGTTAGACAAAGAGCACGACTTGAGGATTCTATGGTGGAGGGATATGTGGTATATGAATCCATGGTGTATATTAGTCATTATCTTCCTATATTAGCTGTTCCAGCCATGAAGGCGGTGGATTGCATTTGGGATGTGAACTCCATCAAAAAAATTGAAGTGGAGCACCTGTTGGGAAAAGGTAGAATGAAGAAAGTGAGAGGTAAAAGATTTATTATGTATAATACATATAATGTTTCATTTTTTTACATCATGTATATGATCATTATATTCATTTAGGTCTTATTCTTTCATATTTTATTAATTAATATAATTTACTATGGTTATAAGTAATATTTATTAATATTGGTGAATTATTGTTTTTTTATTCAGGTGCTTAAGATTATGAGGCACTACTTTTATACATTGCAAACAATCTTGAGTGGATGAGTGAATGGATTGAAACATGTAAATCATGTAACAATGGTAGGTTATCATGGCAACTACTGTCTGAATTGATTAGAGAAGCATATCGTAGTGGAGATGGAAACGTTACGGACATGGAAATCGATTTAGCATATGGTTTGAAAGATAGAAAGGTAAGCAATTAATTCACCTATTTTATTCATTACTTATTTTATACTATATTTATAATGTGACAACAAGTTTGATTTTTCAGTTAATTTTCATGTTGTGTAAATTATATGATTAATTATTAATTGAGAATGCATCTTTTTCATGTTTGGCATATTGCAGTTGAAACACCATAAGGCTATGTGGTGCAATGGTCGTAAATTTCGCATTAAACAGTTGGATGATAACAGGAAAAATTATGATAGTGGGATAACTGTAGTATTCCAGGTCACTAATGTTCTCCAGGAGTGACAGACATCCTCGAGAATCTAAAAATAGATATTATGGGTTCTTAGATGATATAGTTGAGTGTGACTTTGATTCCTTGAAAATAGTTTTGTTCGACGTCAAATGGTATAGGCTACGAATGAATGTACGTTATGATGATAGAACACTTATTCAACATGACAATGGATTTCCAATGGCTAAAACATCGCAGTTTGAAGCAGGAAAAGATCGCTATGTTTTTCCAAGCCAATGCGAACAAGTCTTTTACTCAGAGGTTCCAGGTGAGAACGAATGGTCATTTGCGATTAGATATGATCCAAGAGGAATGCCAGTAGAGTATAATGTAGAGGAAGAAGATGATATTGATCAAGAAGAAGATGATGCAGTGGCAGATGAACAGGAATATGGATTGAGAGACGAAGAAGATATTCTAGAAGATGAAATAGGCATAGGAGATGAGGCAACAATTATTGATGATGATGTCGATGAGGATATTATTGAAAATGACATAATTGATGATGATGATGATGATGACATGGTCGATCATTTCAACATTGTTTCTAAATTAGATGTTGATATAGATGTCGATCAGTTGGATGAAGATCAAGAAGATACAGAAGAAGAATATTGATATAGATGTTATGTTCGAGTATGAGCTGGTATGTTATAACTTTATATTTTAATATGTAGGAATTATTGTCTTTAAATAATTTACTAATTATGTGGGTTTGTGGCATGTTGTTTATTATTTCAAACCAATAAATAATGGCCTTACTATTTTTTATTATTTCGCAGGATTCGCAGGATTCATTTGATTCTATGGTCAGGTCTCTGAAAAAACCAATTAAACGCTTCAATAGTCAAGATCTGGAAGACAGGCTTTACCCCCACCATAAATTGTTGAAAAATCGGCCTTCAGTTCAACTTGTTGTGCTGAAGACGAGGGTTGATTTGCATGATCAATTGAATGAAAATGAATCAGATATTTGGGATGTTTTTGAGGGTAGATCCATAAGCCCCATAGATGAAGATCCCATTGCTGCAGAATTTCTATTTGCGTTGAAGCACAAGTATATTGTTGTATTAGAATACAAATCAGAGGACAACTATACCAAGTCTAAATCAATTGAATCTAGTTCTAGTGCTCTTGAACTTATCGAATTAAAGCTAGAAGCAAGATTTACAATCTCTAATGGGAACGGGTATGGAAGTTCCAATATTGGATTGGATGTTCGGAGCTCTGCAATAGGCACTGGACCTAATCGTAATGAACCCCAACTAATTCAATGTGATGAAAATATGGACTTTGATGATGACCAGGAAAAAAAGCTACATCATTTTGGAAATATTGAAGAAATTGAAGAGGTTTCCTGTGATCAATTGAAGCAACTTAGCCATCAGACATCTACTACAGGCTGGTTTGTATCAGAAGGAGAATTGGTTTTTCTTTTCCATGATGATGGATGTTGCTCTTTTCACGATATAGCAAATTCAGAGGTGTGGAGGTTTTAATTATTGTACTTAATTTTGGGGTTTATGGGTGTTATAATTTATACATTTTGGGATTTTCTATTAGAAGTAGGGAAAATCCTAGGGGTTAGATTATTCTCATGGTTTAAATTTCTATATTTGAAATAAAATTCACCAATTTCTATTTAAAAAAATTATTTTCCTAAATATTTGATGTAGTTTAAATAGGATGTAGTTCATTTCAAAAACTATTGAAATTTTCTAGAAACTATGATTGGGATTTCAAGAATATTTATGCACTCTTTAAATTTTCCCTTAACATAAAGGGCAGTTGATGTATGAGTAATACTCAGTATTATTTGTTTCCAATCTCCAGGAGAAGGCTGAATATAAAGCTCCATATGGGCTTACCCCAAACATGTGGGGTGATTGCTGGTTGATCAGAGCAGCTGGTTCAGATGGTCGCTCTGGTAAATATGTTGTGGCAGCATCTGCAGGTTGTACATTGGACTCAAGTTTCTATTCATGGGACTTTTATAATAAAGAAATTATGGCATTCCATACTGAATCAGAGGCCTTCACTTCAACGTCCAGTACCATCTCTCCAGTTTTGGAAGAGAGGGATGTCTCGGGGAGAAATTTTGGCTTTGCAAATGTTGTGCCAGAGAATCAACATTGGTGGTACAGGCCATGTGGGCCTCTTATGGTATCTACTACCAATGCCCAAAAGACAGTTAATATTTATGATATTCGTGATGGAGATCTTGTGATTTCAATGTGTTTGTTTTGAAAGTTTAGGTTTCATAGTAAATCATCAATGGGCTCTGAAATAAGGCCACATTGAAATCTTGGATACATGTTTCATGCCAAAATTAGTTGTATCTTCCATAAATACACAATCTTGGACCACTCTGTATAAATCTGCTTCTCAGACAATATTACATCTCCCTCATTATACAGGTGGTGTTCTTACATGCATAGCAAAGGCATTTTTTTGGCAATCATTTTATAAGTCACTAGATATTGTGGGTACAAGGATCTAGGGTCTCCACATGAAACTGTGTTGCCTGGAGACTCACTCTGCCTGTTCTTAAATTTGTAAACATAGTAGTATGCCAATGCTTCTTTCATTTTGTATGCATAAGACGATTTTTTGTCAAAGTCCATAATTTTTTTTAAGTTTTATCCATCCCAGTTTTTTTATGAATGCACAGGTTTTTGGCTCAACACAGATCTGTTATATCTTTGTACTTTTCCTTTACTAGCTATTTGAAATTTCTAGTTATATTTAGAGGTGTCTTTTAAGGGATGAGGGGAATTACTTGGATTTAGTGCTGCCCACTCTCAATAGAGGCTTACAGTAAACTATGACACATTGTGATGTATATCAGTGGTATTTGGGGCAGCAAAAAAATCAGTTTCATGCTTCAGTAGATTTATTCTTCTTGGAAAGCTTTCAGCTGACAAAAAAAAGGGAATGAAACATGCAACCATTCCCCTTCCTTTTATTGGACCACCTGCTTTCTTTTTATGAGAGCATCTATAGGCTAAAGTTACTAGAAGTGGTCAAAAGTGAGTTTGGCTAGTTGGCAAAGTCCAACTATTCTTAGCCCTCAACAATTTTAAATACTTCATGGGCATGTTAACCCCTCCTAGACTGTGTTGTGTAAGTGGGTTTTGCAGAATTTTATGCACTTAGGGTTAGACTCAAATTTTGAAATTTGGTGTAATTAGGATTATATTCAAGTGCTAGCCAAATTGGTAAAATTGATACTCAGCCATAGCTGAAAGGCAGTAATATGCAGTGGAGTCATTCTATGAAATGATTCAATTTGGCATGTGAATCTCACATCTAAGGGCCATTAAAATACCATGGGTGGAGATTGATCAGGATTCAACATTGCTGTTACTATTAGTGGAGTTGGGTATGGCACAAGTACAATAAAAATACTGGTAACAATAGTAACATCATAGATTCAGAATCTTAATCTCTATATTAAATGAGCATTAGAATGTAACTTGATTTCAGTAAAATCTCTAACAGGTTTGTTCTAAATCGGACCTGAAATGCTCACTTGTAAAGATGTTTGAGACTTGAGGTTGTATGACACTGCAAAAATTGAATTTTTGAGTACATGATGACATTAGGTCATTGTGAAACTGAATATATGCTACTTCAGTATGAAGATTGATTGCACAAATTGTGTTTTCTAAATAATGTTTCCAATGAAACCTGAAATGGCTCTTGTTAAGCTGAAAACATCTGTCATCTTTAATCTACTATCAATTTGAGTGAAAAGGGTAGCTAAACCACATGAAAATGCTCCAAAGATGTTACAGATGCATGGAAGCTCTGGAAATTTAGCCCCTCACTATGTTATCTGATGCACGGGCATTAGGCCCAAGACAATTTTTGTACATAAATAAATGTAAAAGGGGGTCTCATGTTTTATTTCCCTATGAAATTTTCCATAGTTGAGCTAATTTAGTTAATTTGTAGAGAAAATGTAACTGCCTGAATGATTAATGGGCACCTAAAGAGATAGTCAGTTTTAGAAGTTAAGCTAATTCTAGGAGTCTGTCTCTGTCTATCAGAGCATTAGTCTCAGAGTTAGGAATTTGAAGAGTTTGTGAGTCATCGTGAAATTCGAATCGATTCACTGTAATTGATATAAAAATAAACCTCCATGACAGATTCGATAGACCTGCACAGAAGACCTGCAAAGAGAACTGCATAGAGCTACATAGGGAAGAGGAGGCCATTGTATCGAAGATCTGGGCGAGGACCAAGAGATTGTAAGAAATTTCATTTATATAAGGAATTTTTTAGTATTATATGTGCATTGATTGAGCAAGTTTTCTGTGTGTGAATATATGTACGCATCCTGGTGAAAGATAATTGAAATCCCATGGTAATTAAGAAACCATGTGATGAGGTTATGTGCATATAGACTGGTTGAGTTCTTGGTGGAACACGAGCTATTGACTCAAGACTTATGAGCATTGGTGAATTCCACAGATAACTGTGTCAAACAGTTGGGGAATTTCTCTATAATCAGTTGTGTGAACAGAGGGTGAATTAGTTTAATGACATTCCCATGCGCCTGTGGTAGAGCAAAGAGATGCTATGCTCGAACCTCCGTGAGCTAGGTAAAATCTCGTAATCATTGTTGTGAATGTGTAGGCGATTGAATGAACCAAGGACCGGTGTATCGATTTGGAGAGTCCATACTAACCTTGTCGGAACCATAAGACATAAACCATGGCATATGTAATGCATCGTGTCTCCTCAAAATGGTCGTGCCCGAGTTTGTTTGGTATGGCCACGCGAAGGATGAAAAACGAGGCAGAGTTCAATGGCAGTAAGGCGTTAGTAAGCAGATGGAACCTGGAGTAAGATTAGTCGGAACCTTGAGGACCGTACAATAAAGATGGGTTTCTGGCATATCGCACCGCCTTTGTACGGTAAGCGGTATTCCCCATTTGGACGCGATCAATTTCATAGGCTGACACGTGGCCTTGAGCGGTTTTGAAAACCCACTCTCATCGCGAGTTAACGATCATGCAACTAACTCGTGCGATATCCAGTTGGATCATTGGATCGTCAAGGCCAGAGCGACGTATTATCCACCGTTGGATGTGGAAAGGCTGCTAGCATTAAGCCCCATGCATATATACATCAACTATTGTTGTCCTAACTAAGGTTCAACAGAGATATTAATATTTCACGGTCGAATTATGTTCATAACAATTGCAATGCCCACAATTCATAACAAATATTGGAGATTTACTGTCCTATTTTAAAGTTTCATTTTTTTTTTTTTAATTGAACTCGCCATCGGTATACTGACCCTTCGTAAGCGTCGGTATTTTGACATTTTGAACGATTTCCACTTTCGTTGGTCTTGCAACGTCCGTCGATATTGTGACAGTTCTTCTTGGCGTCGGTATTGTGACGCATTTGGAAAGCGTCGGTATTGCGACGCTTCTAGAAACCGTTGGTCTTGCGACACTTTTGTATGGTGTCGGAATTGTGACAGTTTAGAAATGTCGAAAGAGCGACAGTATAAATACGTCGGAAGAGAAACATTCAGAATGTCAGACCACATTTCGTTGGAATTGTGACAGTTCCTCCTGGCATCGGTATTGCGACGTTTCTGGAAAGCGTCAGTCTTTCGACACTTTTGCAATGCGTCGATCTTGTGACACTTTTGTAGGGCATCAGAATCGTGATAGTTTGGAAACGTCGGGGGAGCGACAGTATAAAGACGTCGGAAGAGTGACGTTCAAAACGTCGGACCACATTTCATCGGAATTGTGACACTATACAAACGTCGGAAGAGCGACGGTTTGGTAAATGTTGGAAGAGCGACGCTTTTTTGGAAGTGATGGAAAAGGTGTCGGTATTGCGACACTTTGTCAAGGCATCAGAATTGCGACGTTATGAAAAACCACGATTTGTCCGTCCTCGAACTTTCGCTCTTGCGACAACTATGTGGCGGAATAGTGATGAAGTTTCCATCGGAAATTGGGCCAAATTTACTAGTGCTGCTATGTACTTCTCTCTATTGCGCTCCCTAGTAGCCGTTTGATTTTCCACCCCAGATCCAATGGTATACAATCAACATCGCGTGATTTTTTCGTCTGTGGTTTAATGTTCCAAAGCCATGCAAAATAGGCGGTATTGCAAAGGCCACGCGGTGCATTATAATTGGATCGCATTCCCTCAGGGAAAAATTACTAGACCGCCCAACTACAATGCGAAAACCACCAGTGGTTTTCCAAAACCACTTTTTCTCAAATTTCGTGCCAAGATTGTTTTAAAAACCCATTTCTATGCGGTTTTCTCCATAAAACCCTTCTACGCATTCATTTTCTCCTCACTAATCCTTCCACTTATGCCTGACCTCTGTAAAGCAGTTTATCCAATACCCGCAAGATTTATTAAATATTTTTGTCCTGTGCAGGTTTAATGGTAGTTTAAGGATAAAATCTCGTCCCACTGTTTGTGAAAGGACAAGGTCGAAGATCATCATTCGGGAAAAGCTGTTAAATGAAGAAAAGAAATTTCCAAGGCATAAATCCGAGTCTTTAAAGAAAATAATGCATGAATATTAATTATTCAAATCAAGCCCCGGTGCATTAAGGTCCTCTGTCCACAACAGCGAAAGGAAAAGCACAGTGGAAGAAACAAAGGGTTAAAAAATGAGAACCAAAGAAAGGGGATTAAAAACTAGTCCAAGTCAACAGTAAAAGTGTAAAGAAATGAAGACAGAGAAGATTGAAGATGAAGGATTGTGCACAAAGACCAAAGATTAGAAATTTTAATCATGCAGTCTCAAGGTTAAATGCAGTTTAAAGGTGAATATAGTCAGCAAAAGGATAATTGCAGGCCCAAGAAATAGAAGATTAAAAGGTAAAAAGAAATCAGATGAAGTGTTAAAGGATAGCAAAGAAGATTAATTTGAAAAGGCAGATCAAGGCTAAAAAGGCCTTAAAACAAAGTTTTATGATTAAATCAAGAATACTTAGGCTTAAATATAACCTCAAATACATCAAAGGAGTAGCTATTCATGTAATAACTCACAATTGACACCTTTCACTTACTTTATACCTTAAAGGGAAAATTGGCAGTTATTACACAAAAATATATTTTATAAACTGTCAGACAGTTATTGTAAAAGACAAAATAGAGCCTCAAAGTCAATATTTTCAGCTGTTTTATCTTCAGGAAGTAAAGAAAAATTTAATACATAGAGAATTAGTTGAGAAACATTCCTACCTTATACCTTGCATGGTTTTTAAGGATAGGAGTGAATTTACTATGTCATTAATAACATTTTGAACACTAGATAGTTCCACCTCCTCATTTGCAGCATAAATACTACATGTGAACTCATTGTATGAGGGCATTTGATAACTCTTTGAAGTAATACATAGTTCTGCTGAGATTGAAGAGAAATTGATGTACTGGAACTTGTGGATGTTTTGACCTATTTGTGGATGGAGAAAGCTTTGTCATTGGATCCCTGAGCTTGGCTATTGGTGAAGTATTCTAAATTGTTTAATGTTTTTCCTATTTTCATTCTGTTTCCAACATCTCTTACTTATAGTAGAGTAAAATTTTTAGGCTAATAAATGTCTCCTGGAAGCACCTTAGACTTGTTTACTCTTCATTGTCTTTATGTTTTCATCTGCTGAATGTTTGATTGAGGAATTTCAACTAATTTTCAAAATTTAAGCTTGTTTATTTCATAAGTAATTCAATACAGTTGGCCTCAAGATGACTTATGGTTTTCCCTACTTCTTTTTGACACTTTAAAAACTATTTCTGAAGTCTCCTTTCAAAGTACCATTGTCCAAAGTTTACCAAAGTGGTCTATTTTTATCATGCCCTTTGTACTTGCCCAAATAATTGTTTTGAAAGCCTTTATAATTGCAGTCCTAGATGTTTAGGAGTTCCCTATTCTATGAATGCAGTTATCTGTTTATCTTGAATGTTTGCTTATCCTTGAGAGTGAAATCTTTGATGAAATAGAGCATTCCTCGACTCTTAGATTTCATTTTGAAAGTTTGTCTTGAAATTATTATTTACTGAAGTATAGTTTCTAGAATTCATGGTTTTCCCTATCTATAAATTACTTCTTCATGTTCAAATGATTCTTTAAGTCCCTTTGTTGAAAAGTACATATAATTAAGGATTCTTAATTGTCATTATTTCTACTTTTCATTCTAAAAACCTTAATGTTCATTCCATTTCACCTGAAAAATTTGTTGATCTAATAGCCAAGTTAGATTTTCCCTTTGATACCCCTAATTCATCTATAAGCTGGTTACAAAATTCTACTTGACTCCATTGCCCAATGACTTAGAGATTTCCCTTTTCTATCTATGCTCCCTAGATCATCATGTCCCACAAAACAATTAAACAAACTCAAGCTTAATAACTAGCCTAAAATCAACCCTTTACAAGCAAACAAGTCATATCTTTGCAAACATATTGAGAGATCCCTCTCTGAGACTAGGAGGGCTAGATCCTAGAGCTCTAAAGACTGGTTTACATGTTTCCTTGTCATTTGTTTTACCAATCGACCAAATCACAAGACTCCAACGCATGCCAATGGACAAGAAGGCCATCACATAGAGATGAAATTCCCCTTCAACCGCAGATGGCCTTGCAAGCCTTTGATAAATGGGCCATTGATTTTGTGGGACCTGTTAACCTGCCTAGAAAGAAAACAGGTGCATGTTACAGCATCACTATCACTAACTATGTAACTAGATGGGCCGAAGCAGAAGCGGTGAAGGATTGCACTACAGATACCACTGCGCACTTCATCTTTGAGAATATTCTGACCACGTTTGGATGTCAAAAAATATTGATGAGCGATAGAGGTACGCACTTTTTCAATGAAACCATACAAGCCTTGACAGAAGAATTTTAGATCCAACATGCGAAAATCACTTCGTATCATCCTCAGGAAAATGGCGTAGTTGAAGCTTTTAATAAGGTCTTGGAACATGCACTGACTAAGGTCTGTAACATCGATTGCAGCGACTGGGACGTGCGCATTCCGTCTGTTCTATGGGCCTACCGAATGTTACACAACAATTTGTCACCATCCGTGCAATCCCCATCCCTCACATTGGAGGGCTCATTCCGTGACCTGTGAGCAAAGACAAGTCTTGAAAATACTTTCATTGCATCCCTCTGAAGATGATCTTTAATTTCCCTAAAAACATCTCCCTGTAAAAAACCCTGAAAATAGCTCTTTTTCCATTGGTGTGGTTCCATAGTTCAGCCCTCGTGCCAAGGGGGCAAATCCTCCAAAGAGGGCGCGCCAATTGGCGCTCTGTCATAGAGCCGCACCCGCACCAACCATATTAAGAGGTGTTTTTTTAAAATAAAAAGAGGAAGTTTCGTCCTAACAAATCCCTGGATTGATATCTATCTTGAGTTGGGAGGTTTGGCTATGGATTTCCATAGAGAGGAAGTGGTTTTCCACCTCTCATGGAAGCTTCCTTGATGATAGGGCCAATCCCATAATTATAGGGATCCCAACTCCCCTTCCTCCTTCTATAAAAGCTTGCTCTTCTCCATGGCAAGCTAATCTCCAAGTTCCCAAGAGCTTTCACATCCTTATGCTGCAAGAGCCTTCTTGATTCCCTTAAGGCCAAATCCAAGCAAGGAGACTATTGCCAAGTATCCAGAGAGAGAGGCTTGTCCCATCCTTTATAGGCTTTATCGAGACATGTTTTGCTGACGACCCGCCAAAGGAGAATTCGGCATCGAAGCTATGGTTGTATTCTTCTTTTGACTCTTTAATGATAAGCGACTATTGGTTATGGTTCCACTCTTGTTCTCGATTATGTTCATGAGTTATGTCCTCTTCGACTGACATATAGTTGTACATACTAGATTTTATGCTTGTGTTTGTGTTGTTTCTTGCATGTGCAGGTGTCCGATCACGGAGATCGTGAGGATTGTGATCTGCCAGGGCAAAGGAACGGGAGCACCAGCTCTTCTACAAACGACAGTGTTGGATTCCAAGTAAGCCTTCCTCACAAGTCGGTTTATTTACGATTAGGAACCTACACTGTAGCGTGTTTGATTGCTGCTAGACCCAATCTGGGCTAGTAGGGATCGCCTCTGTCCGCAGAGGGGATTTACCTCCTCAACAATTTGGTGACTCCACTGGGGAGTCAGCTTGTTGTTTGATTTGTAAACTATAGATGGAGTCTGAAGCATAGCCAGATAGCCTTCGAAACGCTTTTGCTCTGCATTAGCGGAGTAGATCAACGCTTCTTCAGTCAATCTTTGGTTTGGTTTATGGATTGAACAACTTGGAGCATTGCCTCCTCTTTTTCGGTCAACTTCTTGGTCTTGCTTGCTTGGTCAGCTCTTTGGACTGGTTTTTCTTTTTTTTTTGGCTTTGTTTTAGCCTTGTCATCACTTGTCTGTGTCTGAGATTGCTTGTTTTTCATTTTTTCATAGTGAACTCGGCTGGCGTGCTTTTAAGCGTTACAGTCGCGCCCATTGGCGTAGGTTGCCTATGTATCACCCGGGCCATTGCCTTTCTGGCGCTAATTTCAAGCCCACAGTTGCGCCAATCCTGTGAGCTATTAGGGTTTGCTGTGTTTCATGCTTTCTGAGGCTGAATTGTGATTTTGATCTTGTTTTTTCGGCTGATTGAGTGCACTAGAGTCTAGTTTGACTGATTGTAACCTCCATCCTTTGGTTGTTTGCCTATTTCTTTCGATTTTTCATTCAAGACCTAGGGCATCTAGGTGCTTTTGTAAGTCAAGCCTCCCTTGGGAGTTTTTTGGTTTTCATTCATTTAGCCGACTTTGGTATTTCTCCCTTGCATTCATTTGATAGTTGTTTATCATCTTATTGCGCTTTTTGAGTGATTGATTTCATTTTCATTCGAATTTCACTTTGCTTCATTTTGGGCCTAGATCACATGGCTCATTAGTGTCTTTGGGAATTTTCTTGGTTTTGAGAGACTTTCGGTCGATTTGAGATTTGATTGTTTGTGCCATTGAGTGAAAATTTCTTGTTTTAATCTCTTAATATCTTTTCTCGAATTGTTTTTCATTTGTTTTCGGTTTGTTTAGTGCACCTAGCTATCAAACATTGAAAATAAAAAAAATCTCTTTTGCTTTTGATTGATTAGTGAAAATTAAAATCTTTTCAGTGATTAGTGATTTTGAAAGAAAATTGTTGATTTCATTACTTGCATTAGAGATATCATTGACTATCTTCCAATCATTTTGTTTGTGTAAAAAGCTCTCAACTCTTTTGTAGCTAGCTTTCATTGAACGAAATGGTATACTGTGGCATATAGTTTTGCATTTAGGAGATTTTTGAGACAACACATTCGTTAGGGCCTAAAAACTGAAACGTAACTGAAGATAAACTTTAAAATCTACTCAAATTACAATAAGGCAGCATTGAAATCTAATGAAACACATTTAGAGGTCTAGGCTAGAGACGTGTTCCGGCGTCTTTAAACCTAGTAGCTATCGTTCGCCTCTTGGCTTTAGACAGCACTAGCACAGACTTGTGCTCCCCGTACCGTCACGTATATAAAGGGAGACCCCGCTAGGTTTCAATCCTTTATCCATAGGAAGCCGAGTTTGCCGCCCTATACCCGTGATACACCGAACACAGCATTCAGGAAGATTTCCTGCATGTATGGAAAGTCCTTGGTTGATTTCTCTTTCATTATTGAAACCAAGGTGTATATTGCAGTTCATGGTTATTTGGTACACCCTTTTGCCTAGTATTCCTGAGTAGTCATTTTGATCCTATCTGAATCCCTAAATTTAAAAGGATCACCAAGCGCTTGTCCTTTCACACTTGTGTCAAATCTGAAAGAGATAGAGTCACCTTTTCGACCGTTTCTCGACTCTTAAAACATGAAACGGTGAAGTTTCTTATTTTTCAATGTGGTAAAAATTAATCACCCATGATCACATGCCTTGTTAGTTTCTGCTTGTTGACCGTTTGATTGTGTGTCTTGACTCTTTTTCAGCCCGTGTGTGTGTTTTATCTTTTTCTCATGTCGTTACTACCATAGTGGCAGAACCCTCGGTTTCGTCTACTGGTAGTCCTTATACGGACGATTCATAAGAGGTTTCCCAATCCTCTGCTGAACCACAATAGCCCTTTTTTCCCGAGTTTCCTGACGAGGGACTAGTTCTTTCTGAGCAACCCTTTGGGGGACCAGTTGAGTTCAATTGGCCCTTTTCTGACCCTGTGTCAGAATTGAGATTAAGAGCTAATTTCCTTTCTCTTACATCGGGTTCACGCTTTATAGTTGTTGTTTTTCCTCCTAGTCCTCGCCTTCTATTGCAAGATCTAGCGGCAGGCTCAAACATGAGTGATTCTGGTGAGGAAATCCCAGCGTCTGGTGAAGACTATCAGCTCTTCCCACGAAGACTATTTTCAGGAGACAAATCTGAAACAACTGTCATGTCAACGTCCAGTCCCTCATTACCACTGGGGTACAGGTCCTTGGGTCAGATCATTTCTGCCGCTACCTCTATGGGAGTGTTAGCTCCTTCTCCGAGGCCAGCTCCTCCTTCACCGGGGGTGTCTCCTCAGACGCTCATTACTTCTGTACCTGTTTGACCCACTGTGTGTGTGGCCGCCTCTACACCCGTTGTCACGACAGCCTCCGCCGGGGCTATGCTGTCTCCTGAAGACGTTTATTTAGCGACTGATATACCGGAGAACATCTCTCCGGAGGAGTATCGGTTTTCCCTACAACAGTCGAACCCCGAGGTTGGACCATCCTCCCAAGATCCCAACCGCTCTTACTTTTCGCATTATGCACAGGATGGTACACCCGTGTATGCTTTTCCAGGTCAGTATGATGAGAACGGGGACATTTTGCATCTACCTGCTCCTGAGGCTTACCTCCATTCTCAAGGTTTACCTTATAATCAGGCTTATAACCCGCAAGGGAAACCTTTCCAAGGCCAACCTTCGGGCCAACATGGCTATCCTTATGGCCCACAGGGGCAGCCCGTGCAAGGCTATCCTGTGGGCCAGCAAGGGCCATCGTACGGTCCGCAAGGACAATATTACAGCCCTTTCGGTTAAACTGTACAGCCTCAGCCGGGGGTACCAACCGGGACCGGTCTATGGTCCTGGGGGGGAAATCCAGCCTTCTCAACCTATGCAACCGTAGTATCCTATTGTTTCTAACGTTGCATATCAGCTGGGACCACCCTATGGTCCTAATCCAAGTCAAACCGGTTACCAGCAACCACCTGGCTCTATTCCTCCACCAGGCCAACCGGTCCATCCGGTACAACCTGGGGCTCCTTTACAGCCAGGTCAACCTGCGCAGCCGGCGCAACCTGTCTATCTGGGTCAACCTGTTCACTCAGGGCAGCCCTCTCAGCCGGGTCAACCTGTTCACTCAGGGCAGCCCGCTCATTCCATTAACACTGCCCAGCCGCTGATTCATTCGACGCCGCAGCCAAATCAACAGTTGTGCCCTAGTTATCAGGCTTCGCAGGGTTCCACCTATCAGCAGCCGACTCATCCTCAGGGTGGTTATTATCCTCATGGTCAATCTCAACTGAATTATAACTAGCCCTGAGGCTCTCAGTATTATCCTCCTCCACCCGGTTCTACCTATACTCAGCAGCCAAATCCAAATGCTGCTTACACTGGGCCGACACATAATCAGGGTCCGTACTCTAGTTATCAAGCCCCACACATTGGTTATCAGTAGCCAAATCAGTTTGGTTATACGACCTACACCCCCTACGGTCAGAATCCTACGGTACAGAACCCATGGGGGCAAGGATATTCACAACCAGTATGGAGTACAGGTACCGGTCCTCATCTCGGGCCTGGCATGCTGGTCAATCCACCATTGTCGTTCCTGGCCACCTTGGAGTTGCCGGATGTTTCAAAACTAACCAATGATCCAATTTTACATAATCTTTATTGGCCTCCGGTTCCTACTAAGATACCAGGTGATTGCCCCAAGTTTGAGGGTGAAGCTAGGGAGGACCCCCAAGCGCATGTGATGACGTATCATCTTTGGTGTTCGTCTAACTCTTGGGTCGAAGATTCAATTCTTCTGCACCTCTTCCAATGCACTTTGACTGGAGCTGCTACTAAGTGGTACATCGAGTTATCCCGTGGCATCTTCCAAGATTTCAATTCCTTAGCCATGGCTTTTCTCACGCACTTTCAGTTACCGGTTCGTTATGAAGCCGGGACGCACCTCCTGACTTCTCTGAAGCAGGATAAAGCCACTCACATTTCTGATCAAATTCATGAGTGGCAGCGTCGTCGTAGACTGATCAAGTTTCATATACCTGATCACTAACTCATTGGTTCACCACCTCCTTCGTGAATAAAATCTCCCAAGATATTGCGATGGGAGCGTGTGTGACGGAGGAACAAGCCATTGCGCGTGCCCAATATTTGGATCTTGTATATTCTCAGTCCGGCATGCTTTATGACATCTTTCCTGATGCCCCATGGTCTGGAACCTCTAAGGCTCCACCTACCCCTGCAACGGATGGTGTCATTGGTTCCGTATCTCAGAATTTGAAGAAATCCTCGAATGGGAAGCATAAGTCTAATTCTTCCAACAATACTCCTGCTAATCCCGCCCCGTCTGATTCTGGAAAAACCGTGGAGGTGAACGTCGTTCAAGCCAATCCTACGGAGAAAACCTCCAAAGGGAAAAAGAAGGGCAAAGGTAAATCTAAATCCGATGCCCCAAAGCTAGAATCCAAATCTCGTAATGAGGATGGTTCACAACGTAAACCGAAGTACCCCTGCCTCATTTGTGAAGGAGACCATTATACTAAGGATTGTCCATGACGATTTGAAGTTAGTCAACTTCTCAAAGGCTCTAAAGGGACTCTGACAGTTCTTAAAGATCCATTCCCATCTTGGCAGACCCAGATGGTTGAACAGCTGTCACCATCTGCACCATTTGGGTCCCAAGTTTTTATGATGAATGGTGTTGCACCTATCTCTATCGCTACACGTTCGAAGGATTAAAACGAATCGCGACAGGCACCCGGGAAGGCAGTTGCAGATGGACCACCTCCCCCACCTGTCTATGGTTCATTGTAAATCGAGAAGCCTACCCCTGAACCTGTTGTGAAGCCACCTTCTAAAGGTGTTCTTCGAAGATCTTCTTATAATCCGAATGCCCGTGCCACTCAGCACTACAGTATTGTTGAGGATCTAGCACAGGCGCCTTCTGCTATGTTTGCAATAGAAGTTCTTCAAAGTTGTCCTTCACAACGAAAGGCTTTACTGTCTGCAATCGGTGGCATTGATCCCGCCGATTCGAGTCTTCTCACCTTCGATTTAGAGAATTTCACCCCCCGACTTCCACATCAGATCGCTCTTGTTATTCAAGTCAGGATCAACGGTCTGAACATCCATAGGGCCATTGTGGATGAAGGTGCTTCTACCTGCGTCATGTCATCCGCTTTTTGGAAGGCCATTGGATCTCTGGCCCTATCGTCCTCTCCCAATGCCCTGGAGGCATTTGATGGTCGGGAATCCAAACCCCTGGGTGTTCTCGAGAGTTTAGCGATCACTTTACAGGGGAAGACTGTCAACGTAGAAGTAGAAGTAGTTGATGCTAGGCTCAACTACAATATACTTCTCGGCCACAGCTGGACCCATGCCATGCTATGCGTACCATCCACCATCTTTCGACTTCTTAAGTTCCCTCACGAGGGAAAAATCGTCACGGTGGATCAGTTGTCCTTCTTCACCTCCACCTCCAAGAACAATGTACCATACGTGGATCAAATCCCAAATCCCCCTGACAGTGTAGGACTCGGTCTCTTCAAAGACCCCATCCTCATGGGTATCTTTCCCGCACCACCACCGCACATCGCTCAAGTTAACATGATTTCCAGGTCTGATGACCCCTGGCTCATCCCTACGCCTGAGCAAGTGTTTGAGTTTGGAGAATCAATGCCTTTGACTCCAGTAGAGATCAGCTACTGTGAAATTGTTGCTGCATCTGATCCTCCGCCTCCTCAGCATGCTCCTTTGAGCATGGCTCTAGATGTCTACTCTCAATCCCCCTGGCTTGGTCAGGCCGATTCACCTGATCCTCTCAAAGAGACTTTTCCTTCTGATGAAGCCATCATTGAAACTATGTCTCTCGAGGAGCTGCCTTGGGGCGATGGAAATCATCGATCCTCTTTTATGCCTAGTGTTACACAGTAATTTGTCACCGTCCCTACCATTCCCCGTCCCGCACAATGGAGGACCCATTATGTGACCTGTGAACACTGTCATGCCTTGAAAACATCATCAATGCATCCCTCTGAGTATGAGCTTCATTTTCCCTTGAGACAACTCCTTGCAAAACTCATGAAAAACAGCTCTTTTTGCATTGGCGCGTGTAGAAAGTTCAGTGCTCGCGCCAATCAGGGAAATCCTGTAAAGAGGTCGTGCCACTTGGCGCTCTGTCATAGAGAAGCAATCGCGCCACCCATTTTAGGGACTATTTTTTAAATATGGATGGCGGAAGTTGAGTTCAAACAAACTCACAAACCACTGCCTATCTTGAGTTGGGAGGTTTGGCTGCGGGAGTTCTATGGAAGGGAATTGGTTTTGCCACCTCCCATGGAACCTTCCTTGTTGATAGGGCCAATCCCATAATAATAGGGATCCCAACTCCCTCCTTCCCCATCTATAAAAGCCTGCTCAAAACCATGGCAAGCTAGTCTTGAAGTGCTGAAGCTTTGCATCTCCCTATTCCCAAGTGCCTTTGTGCTGTAAATAATCCCTTCTTTCCCTTAAGGCCCATTCAAGCGAGGAGACCATTGTTACGAGACTCTGGAGAGGTTTTCCCTTTCCTTGGCGAGCTTTGCGAGACGTGGACGGCCGGAGACCCGTTCGAAGGAAGCTGCGACGTCAGAACTTGGTTGTAACTTCTATTCGTTTATTACTTAATAGATGACTATGATTATGGTTCCACTCCGTTTTCCATCATGTTAATGCGAGTTATATCTTTTCTGACCGATGTTTAGTTACGTATGTTGGTTCCTATGCTTGTATATGTTCGTTTCTTCTATGTGCAGGTGTTCATCCGCGGAGATCGTGGAAGGATTGTGATCTGCCAGGGCTGAAGGACGGGGACACTTCTTCTTCAGATCATAGCGTTGTAATCCAGGTAGGCTTCTATCCCAAGTCTTTCATTCGTAATTAGGAGCTTGCGTCATAGCATTGTTTGTTTGTTGCTAGACCCCTGCTGGGCTAGTAGGGATCGCCTCTGTCCGCAGAGGGGATTTACCTCCTCAACACCTAGCTTAGGGGCCATGTCAGATTGTCTAGAGCATTATGCATCTCAGGTTCCTACTCCTCCTCTCCAAAAGCCCATTTTGACGCACAAGTTTCTTTTGGAGGGAAACCTGAGTAATATCACTCAAACCATCCCGATCAACATCTCCGTTAAACTGGGGATTGTTGGGAATGTACATGATCATCTCCCTCCTGAGCCTCCTCCTTGGAGCTCGTCGGAGCATAGTTCTTCCACTTGTGTTAAGCTCCTAAAACAATAAAACAAGCTGCTACAAGGATAGTTCTTTTAAGTGTGTCAACCTCATTAAAATAATGAAACACGAGCATTTTCAATTCGAGTTTTGATAGATTTAGTTCAAATCTCTTTTGTTTTCAACCTTCACTCCATTTCCTATGGACTGAAGCTTGGGGGGCATGTACCTCGAATTGAGACACCATGCTGGGGGGCATGCCCGTCTTGTGTGTACATAAGTGTGTATTTTTCATTTGTGTGCATGTGTGGTGTGGTGTGCGATGTAAACATCTTTCTGCTGATCGGGTCTTCCTGATTGTGCAGATGTCCATCCGTCCGTTTGTTGGTTTCGTGGATGGTGCCCCCCGCAGTACCAGGAACCTGTCTTTGGCGGCCTGGGTAATCTATGATCATGCTGGTGAGTTGGTCAACCTGCAAGGTGTGTGTCTAGGACGTACTACAAATAACATTGTGGAATATAGTGCTGTATTAGAATTATTAACTGAGGCTGTAAACCTTAGTATCCGTGAATTACTTGTGTATCTAGACTCGCAACTTGTAGTATTACAGCTGAATGGTCATTATTCCATCAGAAACCCATCCATTTTACGTCTGTATCTGCGTATTCGTTTACTGGAAAGAAATTTTGACTATATTACATATCAACATATACCCAGGCATATGAATACATTAACAGATGCAGTATACATTTGCGCAATTTGTAAAACGACATCACATGAAAAGAAAGATCCATCCAGAAATAGATATGTATATATATAGATATCGAAATGCTTACATAGTCTGCATCGCATAGAATCAAAAAATATACATGTTTTCCTTAATACATCCATAGACGACATGTCTCTCAAAAAATATGCATGATAAAAGCCCTAGGAGTCTAATCCGCATGGTGCTCATGATAACAAGTGACTGCATGCACTAAGCATCTCAGAATTCAGTGGAGGCGACTAGGCACTCCCACCGTATGTCTCTAGAATTCCATCGGTACATACGCCAGCCGGGCATAGTCTAGAATCCCTCGGGCAATGCCCTCGAGATTTTGGATTAACTCCCCCCCCTCTGCACCCTCTGCCTGAGGATCAGGTGCAGGAAGAGTCCTCCACGCGATAGGAGACATACCGGCTGGTCTCTCTAGGCCCACGTCTGCATACATATAAAATGTGTCACGTTGGACATGTATTGAAAAAAAATCATAAATCATAAAAAATCAAAAAGATAAGAGGTCATACCCAACTCCTCGTCCCAATCATCTCCCTCCGGCAGTGGGAGATCTGGGTCTCCACTAAAATCGATTCCTACATATGGCCAGTCTTCCACTACGATCAACTGACGCCACAACCACCCAAAAATCTCCAGCCTCTAGAACATCTGTTGGCCTCCTCCAGCTCTGGGCATTAGTGCTACCGAGCGAGCCATTCTTGGCTCTCATGGAATCGGCTTAGCTACTATGGCCCCTTGGCCCTGGAAGATTGGTAATCGTTCCAGAATGAATGATACCAGGATGGAACCATAGCCAAACTGTTTCAGCTTGGCTTGCTTGAATTTCATAAGTTGTCTTTTCATGTTTATCGTCACTTCTGTGGCCCAGTCAAACAATACGGGAGTCATACACTCTGAGGCTAGCAAAATTTCAGCCTTTTTGGCCTTGTGCGGTGCCTGCGACCCCACAGCCCGCGTGATGGTATGCAGCACTACTCTCAGTGCCAAGTTAGGAATGGTGTGAATGTCCACTTTCCCACTTCCAGATCCCAGTCATGCCCTCGGGCACACTCATGCCATCACTTGCTCCATCTCACCAGATGGTCTGCTCTCTGTTAATATGGGCACCAAACCTCTACACGATAATTCAGTTATGAAGTATATGTCAGAAACCTCCAGTTCTAATACCTGGTCCCATAACTTGAACACTTGTTCCTGTTCGTCCCATATGTTGATCACGTACTGTAGGAGCTTGGGCTGAGCTCGTAAACAAGGTGGCAGGAAGAAATTTTTTAGCCCACAGTTCTTGAGAGCATTCATGCAAGCTTCATTCTCCATGGCTTGTTCATCCTCTTCATCGTGCTCTCTCTCTTTCCACTCAATCACCATTTTGCTCAGTTTCCTACATCAACATGATCACAAACCCTTAATTAGATCTTTGTTGAGCTTCAAAATTCATCCAAATTGATTAAAATCTCAAATTTTTAGGCGAAAATTTGGGTTTCGCCACTGGTGTGGTTGTTTCCTGAACAGTCGCGCCAGTCAGCGCGAGCCCTTTGCATATAAAAGCCCATTGGTGCAGGTCCGTGCCCGATACTCGCGCCAATGAGCAGAGCCCTAAAAATTTAAAAAGTTGCCACATAAATCTAATGCATGATGGAAAACTATTAAAAAATGGATTTAAATGGAGTACAAAGAAGCGCCTCTTACCTGGAACTGATGGGAATATGAATGGTAGCCTGGATCAGTCGCAATCGCTGTCAGAAGTTTGCACACAAAATGGACCACTGCTGCTCTTCGGTGAGGTAAATAGTAAAAATTAATTTTATTTTTACCATTTGACATATTTATAACTTTTGAACTCAAAATAGTTATTTTTCTGAATATTTTAAAATATTTGTGTCAAAAATGGGTTTTACACTTGTATTTTTTGTGCAGCAACAGGTCTTTTACGCAACTTAGACGGTGAAACGAGTTGTATTTTATACTTTTTTGGACTCGGTAAATACACGAAAAAGTCACTCTGGAGTCATCTTTTAGCTCTTTTCTGACTCTCTAAACATGCAAAGATTTTCGAGGCCCTTGTCGTTTCGATCTCGTTAAAGTGGACACGAATCGACATCTACCCAGTATATGTTTACCCCTTTTTCGGGCTGGGATGGATTATTTACGAAAAAGGAATACCCTAGCCTATCGGGACTAGGAGGTTTTCTCGGATATTGTTTTCTACCTTTTCGGGTCCAAGGAACTATCTACGAAAAGGGACCGCTGGAGTTTACATTTCTGCTATCTTTTCAAACTCTCTAAATATGAAAAGATGCCGAGTTCTTCCTTTGTCAGACTCATTAAACCCTGATGACATTGGATTCAGTCAAAATGATGTTCTCTAAGTTCCTCCTTCCTAGGGCTTGTTAAATGTACTAGGATGGATTCGCCCAAAGGGCGGACTTATATTACAAGCATATGCTATCACCTTCAAGCTTGTTCTAAAAAATAATTGGGGTACTCGCCATAAATGGTGGGGAAAAATGGAACCAGCATCATTGTCGTGTCGGCAGTATGTCGCTCTTGAACATGGCACTTGTCTGCATGGGTTGGGGACATCTCATCTCGTTCTTCACTTGCCTCCATGGGTTTGGATAATCTCTTTTGACCTCTCATCTACTCATTGCCTCGTCACCATGACCTCTGATCTTTTGATGTCAAATACTGCCAAGTCCACTGTCGTGCCGTTCATATGTTCAAGAGAAGTTGACCTCTGCAAAATATCAACCTCCCTCTGATTCTCGTTTGATCCTGATTCACAAAAAAAAAAACATCATGTTCCTCTGTCTCGTGTTGATGATGTGGGAAACCCTATGGCCCACCTTCGATCAAGGTCACTTCCTGTCAACTTTAGCTCATTATCCAGGAAGATGATCTAGAGACTCCCTTATGGTACCTTGGAGCCTACATGCCTCAATGGCAGGTTCGTCGCATTCGACGTGAGGTTTTCATCATTGGCCTCCGATCGAGTGATTCTACAGGTATTCGACACCATCTCATTCATTCGCACGCCGTAGATTGCACCTATAGTACCTTGAGAGCCATTGTCATTATTGGTGGTTTCTCTCGCGTCTGTTAACAGCTTTCATCATCGGCTGGTAATCAGACGATGTTCTTGCATGATCGAATTCAACTCATATATTCGCATGCTTAAACTTGTACTTTGTTCGGGTCGAGATGGAGCGCAAGACCCTGGATTGTGTCTATTGTAATCCAGGCTACGATTTTGTGGATTATTATGATTATTTACATGACTCACTGATTGGATGGTTGCGACCATACCTAAGTCTATTTATCGATCCTCTCTAGGTGGTTGCGTCCATGCCTTGGATCTAGATTATTGTACACTCTGTTATGGATGGCTACGCCCATACCATGCATATATATCATGTATCTGAGACATCAGTTGTATTTCATTCCGCAGGTTTTCCGATGGCGGTGTTTTCAGTTGGCATGTTCTCGTAAAGCATTTCACCCCTCTCTCTCTCTCTCGAGCCTCATGCTTTAGGGGACATCTTTTACACAACAATTTGTCACCGTCCCTACAATCCCCATCCCACACATTGGAGGGCTCATTCCGTGACCTGTGGGCAGAGACAAGTCTTGAAAGTACTTTCATTGCATCCCTCTCAAGATGACCTTTAATTGCCGTGAAAACATCTCCCTGCAAAATACCCTGAAAATAGCTCTTTTTCCATTAGCACGGTTCCACATTTCAGCCCTCGCGCCAAGGGGGAAAATCCTCCAAAGAGGGCGCGCCAATTGGTGCTCTGTCATAGAGCCACACCCACGCCAACCATATTAAGAGGTGTTTTTTAAATATAAAGGGTGGGAGTTTCGTCCTAACAAATCCCTGGACTAATATCTATCTTGAGTTGGGAGGTTTGGCTATGGATTTCCATAGAGAGGTAGTAGTTTGCCACCTCTCATGGAAGCTTCCTTGATGATAGGGCCAATCCCATAATTATAGGGATCCCAACTCCCCTTCCTCCTTCTATAAAAGCTTGCTCTTCTCCATGGCAAGCTAATCTCCAAGTTCCCAAGAGCTTTCACATCCTTATGCCGCAAGAGCCTTCTTGATTCCCTTAAGGCCAAATCCAAGAAAGGAGACTATTGCCAAGTATCTAGAGGGAGAGGTTTGTCCCATCCTTGACAGGCTTTATCGAGACATGTTTTGCTGATGACCCGCCAAAGGATAATTCAGCGTCGAAGCTATGGTTGTATTCTTCTTTTGACTCTTTAATGATAAGCGACTATTGGTTATGGTTCCACTCTTGTTCTCGATTATGTTCATGAGTTATGTCCTCTTCGACTAACATATAGTTGTACATACTGGATTTTATGCTTGCATTTTTTTTGTTTCTTGCATGTGCAGGTGTCTGATCACGGAGATCGTGAGGATTGTGATCTGCCAGGGCAAAGGAACGGGAGCACCACCTCTTCTACAAACAACAGCGTTGGATTCCAGGTAAGCCTTCCTCGCAATTCAGTTCATTTACGATTAGGAACCTGCACTCTAGCGTGTTTTATTGTTGCTAGACCTGATCTGGGCTAGTAGGGATCGCCTCTATCCGCAAAGGGGATTTAACTCCTTAACACCGAACCACCTGTAAAAATTTGACAGGGAAGACACCATTTAGGATGGTTTACGGTAAGGAGGCTGTGATGCCCATGGAATATATTGTTCCTAGTCTGCGCATCGTAACCCTCACAAACATGGAAGAGTCCGATATTATGGAGGATCGATTAACACAACTTATGGCTTTGGAAGAAGACCGCTTGATCTCCAATTACCATGAGCAGGTACAAAAGGCATGCGATAAGGCCTAGAACGATTGACATATTCATCAAAAAACCTCTACAGAGGATGACTTAGTCCTACTCTATGATAGTCAGTTTACGAAACACCGCGAGAAGTTCTGACAGCACTGGTTTAGGCCCTATATAGTTAAGGAAATCACGAATGGCGGAGCTGTGCGATTAGCCACCCTCCGTGGCGATATGCTACCCCGGTACATCAATGGTAGTTGGATAAAACCATATCAGATCAAATTACTATATGTCCGGAGTAGTTGTATGAAGTGGTCTAGCCCCACCAAGGAAGGTAAGAGCAGTAGGTACCATGCTCTGCGCAACAAGAGGCCGCCTGATTGGAAGCCCAGGGAAGTGCGCTAGCAATGTCAACATAAATTTAGAAGGAATAGACTCAGAATGCAATAGGTGTGCTGAGAGCGCAATAGGTATGCTAAAAGTGCAGGGGTGTGCTGGGAGTGCAAGGGTATGCTGAGCGCACCCAAGGTGCGAAAACTAGCTGTTGGAATAATCAAATCAGGTAAAAGAAAAAATTACCGTTGGATGAAGCGGGTGACCAGTATTTAATGCGGTGATTTCTAGAGATTTTTTACCATTTACTTGATGGTAAGTTTCATGTGAAGTTTACCCTACCATTGGGCGATTCCCAAAGCTATAAAACAGGAAGGCTAGATCAGACAAGGGTTCTGTATCACTTGAATAGCTTGTACTTGGCATATTTGTCCTCGACGAATTTTTTCTGTAAGAATTTATGTGCCTATAGTGTCTCTTTCATGTCTGAGCAACCTACTCCATCTGATAGTAGAAATCCCAAGTTTTCCTTTCGCTCTAGAATGACAACCACCAAAACCTACTAAAACTTCAGAACCAGTGACCTTGGTGGAATAAGGAATTGAGGAAGTGGTGGAGATTGAGTCTGAGGCTGAAGAAGTTCTCTCCAAGCCCATCACAAAGAAGGGCAAGGAAAAGGCAGAAGGCTCAGAGAAGCCCCTGAAACCCATGAAATGGGTTGGGGTGAAGCCTTGTACTTCCCCACAGAATGTAAAATCCCTGAAGGTGATGCTCCATGTGCATGTTGCTCAGGGGGAGGCCCAGCCTATCAACCCGATCAACTGGTTTCCTCCCTTCGTCAGGCCATGCAGGACCTCGACGTGCACACCGAAGAACCTCAATGACCTGATCACTTATTTGTAGATGTCGCTGACCCAAGGATAGATCCCTATCATTGGTGAACCTATTGGAAAGCTTCAAAAGATCAAATTTGATGATCATGACTTGGCCAGTTTGAAGGCCTTCCCTAAGCTGGCATATAATGTTCCAAATTTTGCAATAAGGTAATTAGAACATTAGATTTGTTTTATTTTTAATAAAGTGAATAAAATGGGTGAGGGAGCCCATGTAGCAACCTAATAAACACTCCTAAGGTGTGAAAAGTCACTTAAGTGGCTTAAGTTAGCAGCCCCAAGTGTGAAAAGGGCCAAAAGCAAGTGAGCTAGATCATGGTTGACCCAAGTCAACAACGTACCCAAGAGGGGAAGCTTGCACAAGAAGATTGCGTAGTTGGATGGAGGGAAATTTGAAATGAGAGAAACCCTAATGTGAGTGGGTTCCATGGCAAGGAAGCATGCCTTGCATAAAAGATGAAGGAGAGCCATTGTTTGGGTTCATCTTTGGAGAAATAATTTCGAAGTTGAAGCCCTCTTCAACTGAGATAGCTTGTGCTGCTTAGCACAAGAGGGATTTCTGTTTAGGAATTCCCTTCTCTTCCATGGGAGGCCATGGAGAGATTGTTCTTAATTTTCCTCACATCTTGGCTTGAGGCCAAAGCATTCATTTGCAGCTACTGCATTATTCTTGCAGCAAGAAACATTGGAGTTGTTGGTGTTGCAGTGAGGGAATTTCATCATCTCATTTTTCGAGCTTGTTTGGTAGAGGAGGAGCCATCTCTTTCTCTATGAGATCAGAAAAAGAAACCCTGGAGTTGATATTTCATATTTTTTCATTGGGCCATATGTTTCTTCTCATGCCCAGCACAGTCTCCTTCCTTTACAGCATTATCTTCAGAGGTGGCATGCACAAAGGGTTCATTTTGTGCACTAGAGAGTGCAACCTTCAGTAAGGGGATCAACCCCTTCATTTTGGATATCATTGGAAGAGGTATCATTTTTTATTGCAGCATCTACTTCCTTATCCTATGTTGTATTATATTTGAGTTGCAACAGCTACACTGCAACTCTGACATTTTTCTGTTTTATGCATTTTAGCCAATCCCTTGGAGGATTGTTGTAATAATGTTTTCTAGGGTTTAGTTCTTTCTCCCCCATCTTTATTTGAGCACATATTTTTATATAATCTCATATATATCAGTTTTCAGTCATTTTCGCTCATATAATGTGAAGTGACAGAGTTTTTGGGTTATGTAGCAATGTATTCTCTTGTTTCATGTACATTTCCCCTTGAGGCTGATTTGAGCTCACCTTGAGAGGCATTTTCCTCAAGGAATTTGTATTATATTTGTTGCTACAGATTATGTATCAGATTTTCACTCTTTTTACATTTCATGAGGCATTATTTCACTGTTGTTACATATTGAATTTTTAATAATGCTGAAGGTTCTCTCATTAAGCATTATTTTGGTATACTTGTTGGTGGGAGATCTGAATAACCCCCTCAGGGTTATTTCTTTGAGCTTATATTCTGCAGGGAGTTTTATTAGATATATTCTAAGGCATCCCAGCACTGTATTATCTTATTTTCACATGGGCTTCCTTATACAATGTCCTCTTGGATGTTGTTGTAGAAATTCCTTAAAGGGAAATATTAGCCTTTGACAAGATCTATTGGCAGAGTCTACTAGTGGGCCAGGTAGCCTCTGGATCTCATCCTTCCTTGTGAAGGTGACATATCCATTAAATTCCCCTAAAATTCAATCTCTGAAATAGTTCAGTGTTGATTGTTAATACTCCTAGAGTTGGAATATTGGAATATCTAAAGATATTCCCGATGGAGAAGAAAGTTCCAGATTTGGAACATTACAGTGGTATTAGAGCTTCGAACTTGGCTCAACCTATGAAGTTTTAATTTCAGAGAAGAAGAGGCCAGAATGATGTAGAGGATGAGATTAATCTCATCAATTTTCAGATCCAGCAACAACCTCTCCAAGGAGGTTGAGGAGACAGAAGAAGGAGAAGGGGAAGGACCATGCACTTCCTATTATCATAGAGAAATAGAGCAGAAGCATGGAGAGGCACATACCAATGTTTTCTTTATCATGAAGGAGCAGCCTTCATCTCCAGTAGTTGAGGTGGCCAACACATCTGGGGAAGATACTCTTGCATGCACACAATACCCTTTCAAACTTTACCAAGGTATGCATGAGTTTTCATTTCTTGTTGGTTCAATACATGCCATGAGGGATTGCATATAATGGCAATATATTTGTCTAGAGCAGGAGACTTTCACTGTGTTGTGCCATTTTGAGGAAAGAAACCCTCATCAACCTCATGCACTATTGATGAGCCATGCATCACATGTGAAGGTGGGGTTTAGAATTTTTTTCATTAAGGAGATTGCATTTCAATGTCCCATGAAATGAAAAGGGAGAAATATGTTTTGGGACAATGGTAACTCTTGTGAAAGAGGTACCAAGTGGCAAGATACTTACACCAAAGAGAATAGCCTTATGGATGAAGTGTGCCCAGTGGAAATGTGGATGATCCATAACCCACAGGTCCCAGGATCATGGGTGCATCATGATGGGATGGCATTTCTCTTACCACTCACTATGTCCCCATTTCAGATTGGGTATGGTGGAAGTATGGAGGAGCAAGAAATACTTTTGATGCTCAAGTTTTATGTTGTTGCAAGAGTAAGAGGAGGCACTAACATAGTGAAAAGGAATTGCTCTTTGACATCTGATGCCCATGCAACACCTTCTCATGGGATGGGCTCTACATTTGTAGCAACATGATGGGAGGATTCATTGAAAAGATTCATGTCAAAGAGGGGAGCTTTGAGATGACAGTGGCCCTACTCCAGAGGCCAGCAACGCTGTCACTTAAAGGCTTGGATTACCTGTTGGAGTGTTATCAAAGCCACTTCACAAGTGTTGTACTT
Source organism: Pinus albicaulis (assembly GCA_034641835.2). Classification (NCBI taxonomy): domain Eukaryota; kingdom Viridiplantae; phylum Streptophyta; class Pinopsida; order Pinales; family Pinaceae; genus Pinus; species Pinus albicaulis. Next base: position 488,966,998 of record CM076572.1, read on the forward strand.
TGGAGGCATGTAGGTGATGAGAATGAAGGAGTAATGGAGGAAATCACTCCTTACTACATTTTGACTTTCTTGGCTTGGTTGCACAAGCACAATAAGAGGGATCTACATGTAGTCTTTATGGGTTCTTCTTTCATGCATTCTCGTGCATATTATTCATTGATGGAGGAGTCCACTTGGGAGGGAATATTAATGGCTGCATATCAGCATATGGATAGATGCATAGCCCAAAATATTATGAGATTGTTGGCACAACCACTCCCCTACTATGTTGCAGTAAGGGGTACTTTTCACTTGAGCCATTTCAGCTCAAAGGCCAAAGTACATGATGAGGGAGGTAACTATTTGTTACATGCTTTGCACTCTCTTATCTCTATGAGCAGCATATTAGATCAAGAGGGATCCTTCCTTCTTGCACATTTTTTTTTGTTATACTTATGGTTCATTGCAGCAAAAATGATGGCTATGTTAGCAGTGTATTATGGGGGGAAAGCCACATGGGTTGGTGTGCACCTTTGGCACCAAAGTATGTTTTCATGATCACATATTTTAAGATGAATGTGGCAGAAAAAAAGTGGCTAAAAATACACTTGTTGCATAATATATTGAGGCAGGCTAATGATGCCCTGCACTAGTTCCATACATGGAACTATATTTCACCTCCTTGCTCCCATAAGTTTATGCTTCCATATTTTACTACTAGAACGTTGTTCAGAGGAAGCACTATTTTGAAGAGGGGAAATGAATTAAAGATGCCCATTGGAAGTATGATTCTCCCTACTTTGCATACTGTATGTTTTAGGAGAAACAATGGGCATCCCATGATTGCCAAGCTTCACCTCTTTCCTTCATGTGGGAGGAGCTATTTGGAGAGTTTGAATTTTTGGAGGAGGCACTTCATGGTTTTTATGTTTGATGGGGTGGCTTGGGTCTCTTTTGAAGACCATTTAATTTAAGCCATATATCAGCAGAAATCCCATATGTATCATGAGGAGGGAGAGACTCATTGGGTGGATGTGCCCTTTGGGAGAGAAGACCTCCATTATTTTTGCAGCACATGTTCCAAGGGGAGTATGGGAGATGATATGGTCACCATGTTCAGCCATGTGTTTTTCCATAAGGTGAACCATATGATTTTTGGATTCCATATGAAGATGAATTCCAACTCATCACATATGAGATGATTTGGGCCAGCTTGATTTGCAACATTGGAGGAGAGATCCTTGGGGATCTAGACTTTATCTTGTCTCTTGAAGGCAACACTATTGCAGCCCAAGTTCAGCTTTCACTCCACATTCATCATAAGTGGAGGATAGGATAGCGTGGAGTAGGCTATGAAGCTTACCAAGTTCAGAAATTCAACCCGCCTATTTCTCATGAGCACAAGGTGGAGGATTACTTTCAGGAGTTTCCTAGTTGGAGGGTGACTCATTTTTCTTGGTTTTTTGCTTGGGGATGGAGGATATACATGAGGATATTTCAGACTCCATGCCTTGAGTGGAGGAATTTTTTTAGTTCATCCTTTCTCTTTCTTGAGGACAAGAAATTCTTAGGAGGGGAGGACTATAATGTTCCAAATTTTGCAATAAGGTAATTGGAACATTAGATTTGTTTTATTTTTAATAAAGTGAATAAAATGGGTGAGGGATCCCATGTAGCAACCTAATAAAAACTCCTAAGCTTCAAAAATTCACTTAAGTGGCTTAAGTTAGCAGCCCCGAGTGTGAAAAGGGCCAAAAGCAAGTGAGCTAGACCATGGTTGACCCAAGTCAACAACGTACCCAAGAGGGGAAGCTTGCACAAGAAGATTGCGTAGTTGGATGGAGGGAAATTTGAAATTAGAGAAACCCTAATGTGAGTGGGGTCCATGGCAAGGAAGCATGCCTTACATAAAATATGAAGGAGATCCATTTTTGGGGATCATCTTTAGAGAAAGAATTTCGAAGTTGAAGCCCTCTTCAACTGAGATAGCTTGTGCTGCTTAGCACAAGAGGGATTCCTTTTTAGGAATGCCCTTCTCTTCCATGGGAGGCCATGGAGATATTGTTCTTAATTTTCCTCACATCTTAGCTTGAGGCCAAAGCATTCATTTGCAGCTACTGCATTATTCTTGCAGCAAGAAACGTTGGAGTTGTTGGTGTTGCAGTGAGGGACTTTCATCATCTCATTTCCGGAGCTTGTTTGGTAGAGGAGGAGCCATATATTTCTCTATGAGATCAACAAAGGAAACCCCAAAGCTGATATTGCATATTTTTTCATTGGGCCATATGTTTCTTCTCATGCCCAACGCATTCTCCTTCCTTTACAACGTTATCTTCAAAGGTGGCATGCACAAAGGGTTCATTTTGTGCACTAGAGAGTGAAAATTTGAGTAAGGGGATCAACCCCTTCAATTTGGAGATAATTGGAGGAGGTATCATTGTTTATTGCAGCATATAATTCCTTCTCCTATGTTGTATTATATTTGAGTTGCTGCAGCTACACTGCAACTCCGACATTTTTTTGTTTTATGCATTTTAGCCAATCCCTTGGAGGATTGTTGTAATAATGTTTTCCGAGGTTGAGATATTGCTCCCCCATATTTATTTGAGAAAATATTTATATAACATCTCATATATATCAGTTTTCAGTCATTTTCCTTCATAGACTGCGCAGTGACAAAGTTGCTGGGTTATGTAGCAGTGTATTCTCTTGTTTCATGTACATTTCCCCTTGAGGTTGATTTAAGCTCACCTTGAGAAGAATTTCCCTCTAGGAATTTGTATTATATTTTCTTCTACATATTATGTATCATATTTTCACTCTTCTTAAATTTCATGAGGCATTATTTCACTACTGTTACATATTGAATTTTTAATATTGTTGAAGGTTCTCTCATTAAGCATTATTTCAGTATACTTGTTGGTGGGAGATCTGAATAACCCCCTTAGGGTTATTTCTTTGAGCTTATATTATGCAGGGAGTTTGCATCAGATATATTCTAAGGCATCCTAGCACTCTATTGCCTTATTTTCACATGGGCTTCCTTATACAGCGTCCTCTTGGACATTGTTGCAGAAATTCCTTGAAGGGAAATATTAGCCTTTGACAAGATCTATTGGCAGAGTCTGCTAGTGGCATAGGTAGCCTATGGATCTCATCCTTCCTTGTGAAGGTGACATATCCAGTAAATTCCCCTAACATTCAATCTCTGAAATAGTTCATTGTTTATTTTTAATACTCCTAGAGTTGGAATATTGGAATATCTTAAGATATTCCCGATGGAGCAAAAAATTCTAGATTTGGAACATTAAATGGCGCTTGAATTATACCTTGACACAATTCAGGTAGATGATGGGATCAAAATTGTTCCTCATCACTGGGTATGTGGATTGGCCACGTTTGGGCTCTTGAACTTGCTAAGTATGCCACACTTCGATCACTACAACATCACGGTCCGTCTAGCCTGATAGTTGCTTGCCCTAATTCATGATGGATGCCTATTGATTGTAATATCCAAAAATAGGGAAAATCTACAATGTTAGGAATATCTTATAGTATTCCTAAATTGGAGATCCAACAATATGCAAACATAATAATGAAAGAGCACGGTTGCATCAACTTCAGAAAATGACAGAAGAACTCATAGCCATATTATTAACGTTATAGCAGCAGAATGTGTACAATATCTTGAGGAAATGATCACTCAAGCTTAGGAAAAATAACCTCAAAGGACATGTACAAGGAATACGAAGTTCACTGCTACATATGAAAAAGCCAAGGCTATGACTGCGCACTTTATATGAGACACTACAACATAATAAATGATAATGCAAATATATAACAATATTAGGCTCAAGAAATGTGGGGGAGCAAGCTATCAACCCCTGGAGACAATATTACAACAATCCTTAGATGTATTTACTAAAATATATAGACAAATGAAAAAACTGCAGAAATTCTGGAGTTGCAGGGTAGAAGCTGCAACTCAAAACTGGAAATAGATGGAGATGGCTGAATAAAACATCCAACCTGAAGCAAACCTCCTCCAATGGATCTTCCAAGTGAAAGGCTGATCCTAAAACTGAAGATCTCACCCTCCAAACTAGCAATAAAAATCCCCACTATAAATGCTCTCAGAAATAACGCAGTCAAGGAGAGGGACTATGCTATAGTAGATGGGAGATGTTGGGCCTGATGCCAAGATAAGAAAATCATCTCTGAAACCTTCCTCACTGATATCCCGTAGGACTAGAAGTTCCCTCCTCTGAAAGATAAGCTCTGGAAGTGGTGTGATGGAACCCTCCACTGCAACACCCTGCAACAAAATGTTATACTTCAACAGAAATAATGTTGTAGCTAAAGGAGGTGGCTTGGCCTTGAGCCTAGTTGTGGAGAAATGAAGTGAAATACTTCAAGAGTCCTCTCAAGAAGGAGAAGGAATCCAAAACAATAATTCCACTGCAACTCTGCTAAACAGCCCGAGAATGCAAAGAGTCTACATAGACCAAAATCAAATACTCAAAACATAATCTTCTATGGCTGCCTCTTCCTCATTTTATGCAAATGAAAGTTTCTTGCCTTAGACCCCACACATTAGGGTTTCCTTCACCAAGTGATATTCCTCCCATTCAAACTGTTTTGTCTTCCCAAGAAATCCACACCTCTTTAGCAGCGTTTTTGACTTGGTCAAGCTTGACCTTTTCCTCATGCATTTGCACCTTTTCACACTAGAAGGTGAAAAATAAAGCTAATTTATTGATCCCCTTCACTATATGAAGGATTTTATTCCTACTCATGGGTCTCGTCACCCATTTTATTCACCTCCTAGATGACATAAGAAAAATCAATGTTCCCATTAGCTTCATGCTAATTTTGGGAACATTACAGTCCTCTCCTCTCAAAGATTGCTTGTCCTCAAGCAAATGGAAGGACAGAATGAGTTATTTCTCCTCCTCTCCCTGTAGCATCCGTGTATTATGATCTCCTCCAAGTAAAGAGATGTTATCTCATCAATCAAGTCTCCACATTTCTCTTCCTCAGCATGCAAGTTAGCTATCAAGCCATCATCGTGTAAAGATAAAATACTCAAGAGGATAACAAAGTGATTTCTAGAGGTCCCTTTGAGAAATGGGATCTGAAATCTAATGGGAACTATCTCTCCCATATTGATCCTCCATCCCCAGGCTATTATCCATGCAAAATTAGTCACCTCCCAACTAGCAGACTCCCAAAAAATTTCCTCCACCTTTGGCTGATGCAAAGTAGGTGGGCTGAAAATCTGCTTATGGTAGACAAGGTAGCCTACCCCATGTTGTCCACTCCTCCACTTATGATAAGTGTAGAGTGTTGGCTGATGTTGGGCTGCAATAATGTTCCCCTCTAGTGGCAAGATGAGGACTAGATCTCCAAATATCTCTCCTCCAACACTGCAAATCATGCTGGCCCAAACCATTCCATATATGATGAGTTGGAAGTCACCATCATATGGAATCCATTCAATCCTATGGCCCCCCTCATAAAGATACAAAGGTGTTGCTATGGTGGCCATATTATCTCCCATTCTCCCCTTAGAATATGTACTGCAAAAAATATGGAGATCTTATCTCCCTAAGGACACATCCATCCAATGTGTCTCTCTCCCAAACATGCTCCTCATAAAGACAGAAACAATAGAATAATAGGGAGAAAAAATGAGAATGATGCTTGCTGCCATATGTAATAAGTGAGAAGGACAATGTTCCCTCAAATGTAACCAACGCAGCTTGACTCTCAACTGCAATAGATAATGATAAAATGTGTGGTTTTTCAACCACTTTCCTGCTACCCCAATCTCCTCATAAGTATGGAGGGAGTGAATGATGTATGGTGTAAAGTTAGCATGTCCTCCATAATATACCTCCTTCCTAATTCCTCCTAGGGAATGGTCGTCAATCATGCTTATGGCCTAAAGTAGACCATGAAGCCTGAAAGAAAGAATGCTCCTCAGAGAAATATCCTGCACATATATGGTTAAGGGATATATACATACATTATATAAATCAGCATGTAAACAATGAACACCCTTACCATATGTTTTTCTCATGCAAAGGGAGTAGCTCATAGATGAGTCTCCTCTCATCCTCAAAGAGAGAATAGATGGTTGTGCTAACTCTTCCAAAGATTCATGTCTCTCCTCCTTGAGCCTACCCAAGACTCCCAACGTTGTATCAAGCTCTCCCAAGGTCCCACTCCTCTGAAATCAATAAGTAGTGCCTCAACCAGTGAAGCATCCATCCTCCTCTTCTGATCCAGTGGTCTCCTTAGTGAAATGTATCCATGCAATGAGACATCATCATTAGGAGATGACTGCATATATGAATGGACAAATTTTTCCATGCTTTTACTGCACAATCCAGTCTCCCTCGTAGGTGCATCAACCTTCTGAAGTGGATGGGGGTGTGTACTCCTTGTACCATGATGTTGGTTCTCCTCCCTACCTCCTTCTTGTGTCTCCATGGTTCCGCACCTCTTCATCAATGGCACATGATTTGTGCCTTGATCTCCACACATGAGATCCTGGGGACTTCCTTGAAAAGATGCAATAATCCCTCTACTTGGAGCAAGAGCTCCTCCTTTCTCTGCATGAGGCAATAGATAATATCTATATGTGACAGCATTGTTGCCCTCAATATCTACAACATGAATGGACAACCTACCAATGATTGGATCCTTCTTTGAAAAAGAGATCTCCATGCTCCCTTGCTCAAAGGTGTGAGATGAAAGTCTTTCTTTCAGCAAGGTATGGTGCACGTTTTCAGCCTCCTCTATGGCTTCCTAAAATGGTTTTGAGTTCCCATGAAAGGATTTTGTTTGAGTATCCTTATTTAGCTTCACCATATGTGTCTCATGATTCCTTGTATCAAATATTTTCACTATTTCCTTAGTGAAACTTGCATAAGATGTAGTGTTTACATTTTTTAAAGAAAAGGATTCAAAGATCCACTAGGCATAGGCCTTACCTCTCAAATGTGGCATTGCAAATTTGATGGCTTCATCCTCAGGGATTTCATTCTGCTACAAGAAGGTATCTAACTCCTCCACCCAAGCTTGGGGTGGACATGTAGGTGAACTTTCAAAATTAGATAGAAAAAATCCATCCTGCTACTCTCTTCCCTTCACCTTGAACTTGTAAAACTATGAAAAATTGAGATGATCTCGGAATTTCTAAGTTTTAGACTCATACTCTTTCAGGAAATCACTAAGATTTTCCCTCCTAGAAACCTCTTCTTCTCTTTCCATCTCTCTCATGGCCAACCTGGGCATGTGATTGCGCTGTGTATTATGGTGTGTGGATTTTTGCTCACACTCCTCATATGAAAATCTAGAGTTTTCTTTAGATTCAAACTATTTTGGATATTCTCCATAAATCTCCCTCCTTATCTTCTTAAGATCTTCCTGAATGTTTTGTACAGATTTAGGAAGAATCTTTGTAAGCCTATCCCCTTTTTCTCATCCATAAGATGGAGTCTTTTTCCTGCTCATCTCTCTGTCTCCTTCTCGATGAGAATAGGAAGTGTAGGGTCCTTCCTCTTCTATCTGCTTATCCTCCTTGGGGATGTTCTTTATGAATCTGAAATATGATGAGATAAATCCCATCCTCTTCTAAACTCCTTTGGCTGAGACTCATAGGCTGAGCCAATATTGTAGCTCTGATACCACTGTAATATCCCAAAATAAGGAAAATCTACAATGTTAGGAATATCTTATAGTATTCTTAAATTGGATATCTAACAATATGAAAACATAATAATGAAAGAGTAGGGTTGCATCAACTTCAGAAATTGACAAAAGAACTCATAGCCATCTTATTAATGTTATAGCAGCATAATGTGTACAATATCTTGAGGAAATTATCACTCAAGCCTAGGCAAAAGAACCTCAAAGGACATGTACAAGGAATATGAAATGCACTGCTAAATATGAAAAAGCCAAGGCTATGACAACATAGTTTATATGAGAGACTGCAACATACTAAATGATAATACAAAGATATAACAATATCAGGCTCAAGAAATGTGGGGGAGCAAGCTCCCAACCCCTGGAGACAATAGTACAAAAATCCTTAGAAGGATTGACTGAAAAATATAGACAAATGGAAAAACTGCAGAAATTCTAGAGTTGCAAGGTAGCAGCTACAACTCAAAACTAGAAATAGATGGATATGGCTGAATATGATGTCCAACCTAAAGTAAACCTCCTCCAATGGATCTTCTAAGTGAAAGGTTGATCCTAACACTGAATATCTCACACTCCAAACTAGAAATGCAAATCCCCACTGCAAATGCTCTCAGAAATAATGTAGTCAAGGAGAGGGATTGTGTTGTAGTAGATGGGAGATGTTGGGCCTGATGTCAAGATATGAAAATTAGCTCTGAAAACTTACTCACTAATCTCCCAGAGGACTAAAAGTTCCCTCCTCTGAAAGATAAGTTTTGGAAGTGGTGTGATGGAACCCTCCACTGCAACACCCTTCAACACAACGTTATACTTCAGTAGAAATAATGTTGTAGCTGAAGGAGGTGGCTTGGCCTTGAGCCTAGTTATGGAGCAATGAAGTGCAATCCTTCAAGAGGCCTCTCAAGAAGGAGAAGGAATCCTAAATAGGAATTCCACTGCAACTCTACTAAACATCCCGAGAATGCAAAGAGTCTACATAGACCAAAATCAAATACTCAAAACATAATCTTCTATGGCTACCTCTTCCTCCTTTTATGAAAATAAAAGCTTCTTGCCTTGGACCCCACACATTAGGGTTTCCTTCACCAAGCAATATTCCTCCCATTCAAACTGCATTGTCTTCCCAAGCAATCCACACCCTCTTTATTAGCGCTGTTGACTTGGTCAAACTTGACCTTTTCCTCATGCATTTTTCCCTTTTCACACTGGAAGGTGCAAAATAAAGCTGCTTTATTGATCCCCTTCACTCTATGAAGGATTTTATTACTACTCATGGGTCTCCTCACCCATTTTATTCTCCTCCTAGATGACATAAGAAAACTCAATGTTCCAATTAGCTTCATGATAATTTTGGGAACATTACATCAATCCAGGGTAGGATCCCCATCGACGTTACGTTGTTTCATAGAATTAATGGCCTTGACATGCACAAACCAAACCCTCTGGAGTGTGTGGTAAAAAATCATGAGGCATAAACTAATGCGTATGTATGCCAAACCTACCATGTGGAGCACAATATTCAGGGTTTTATAATCAAGCCCATCAGTGACCAAGGCACGCAGTTGGGCACTATGTTGTTGGCATGCAATATGATGAGAAAATGTTAGGTCACCTCTGTCCTAGCCTATGTAATTCAGTTAGAAGGACAATGCAGGAAAGAAGTATGTTTTAACTGGACCTAGTATTTGTGTGATGAGTTTCTGATTAATGTCTGCAATTCCAAGGAGCCGAGACACGCCTTTTGTTATTCCTGGTTATTGTTTGTAGAAATTACATAAAATATATGCATGTATATATCCATATTCTCTTGATATAAAAATATTCATCTTCTTGCTAAATATAGAATCCTTCCACTGTTAATCTTTTGCGGAAATTTAAAAACTCAATTGCAAACACATGAAGAAATAAAAAAAATCGCAAATAACACAGTTGTTTAATGGGAAAGCCTGAAGTTAAAAACCCCAACTATCATATATTATGTATCATGGAGGTCAAGTAACAATCTCATACAAAGCTTGGTACATCAAGCTCTCAGTACAATTAATCATTACACACTAATCAGAAGAAATCTGCAAATCCATGCATTGATTTCTTGCAACCTGATAGCCTACCTCCACTGCGCAATCCCTGCTAAAGAAGACCCCTAAATGAATTCGAATCCACGTTGCCTTGACTTCACAATCCTCATTGGCAACTCCAATGTGTGTGTGATGCAATCAATGCATCACTATATTCACAACAGATAGTCCATCTCACCCTTTCACCTATCTCTCCATTGGGTCTCCACTGGAAATGACATGCATTGTAGTTAACTGCTGCATTTGTTCAGTTGATTAATGAGTTATTATTTGTGAATTAATTAACTAATTAATTCACTCCACTCTCACTAGTGTACCATTCATTTAGACTAGATACAAATAGCTCAATTGAGTTTAACTCCATTAACTGAGTTAAACTAAATAACAACTGCATGAACTACTCTTCCAACTCTGTCATAACTTTGCCACTTCAGTTCTAATTGAGTCCTCCATGCATGAACCACCAGTAAACCCTAGGAATTATGTAATTCCTTCAGCCCACTAATTTTACAAATATGTATACTGAAATAAAGTGCTCCAAAACAATAAGTTGATATTTAGAGTTTGATTATTATTAAGGGTTAATAATAATCGACACTTCTATTTTTAGATCGACGATATATAAATAGACTTCGTCCAATATTATAAAAATATAATTTCATCTATCTTTCCAGATTGACCAACCATCCACAAATATCATCCTGCAACTTCTGAAATATGATCACCATGTCTAAAAATAGACTTACACCTAAAAATAGCCTACGGGCCCACTTAGTTAAGGTGAATGATTTCCACTAAGCTCATAATCTTATTGAATATTAACGCTCCCTCTCAACAAGATAGGGATTACCCTTCACCCCGATCCTACCTCTATGGTATTCGAATTTGATCCTGGTGAACGCCTTTGTCAGAATGTCTGCATCCTGATCTTCCGTAGGAATGTACTGAAGCAAAATGATCTTCTACTGTAGAAAATCTCTGATACGATGATACCGGATATCAATATGTTTAGATATATTATGAAACACGGTATTAATCGAGAGTTTAATGCAACTCTAATTATAACAACGTATCACTGTAGGATCTAAAGGTGAACCGAACAAACCGACCAGGATCTTCCTCATCCAAATAGCCTCACATGCACCTTGACTTCCTGCCATGTATTTTGCTTCCACTGAACTGAGTGCCACAGATATTTTTTTCCTGTTGTACCAAGAAACTATTGTAGATCTGATACTGAAAACCCCTCCTAATGTTCTCTTTATGTATGTTGGGTTGCCTGCCCAATTTGTATCAGCGAAGCCATGCAACTTCACCTCATCCATCTGTCTGTACCATAAGCCATACTCATATGTGCCCCTGAGATACCTCAGGACATGCTTGCCTACCTTCCAAAAGAGCTTGGTAGGCTTAACCATCGCTTGTGAAAGTTAGTTCACCGCATAACATATGTCCAGTCTTGTATTAACTAAATACATGAGCGAACCCACGAACTGTCGATAAACAGTGGCATCCACTACCTCTGCTGATGTAGCATCCTCTTTCCTCTAATTTCCTAGAAGAGGAGTGTTGATAGGCTTGCAACCTTGCATGTGAAACTTCTCAAGTATCTCCTGAGCATACTTTACTTGAGACACAAATAGTTCACCTTTTCGCTGCCATATTTCCAATCCAAAGAAATAATGAAGGAGGCCCAAATCCTTCATCTCAAACTCATTTGCAAGATCTGCCTTGCATGAGTGTATCAACTACTCATCACCCGTTACTATTAAATCATAAACATAAAGAGAAATGATTAAAATCTTACCGTCTACCACAATTTGGTACAGGTTTGCATCCGCCTCACTCTTCGTGAAGCCAAGTCTAGTGAAATAGCTATCGATCCGAGTGTACCAAGAACGAGGTGCTTGTTTCAGCCCATACAATGCTCTTTTGAGCCTGAACACATGTGACTTGCTGCTAAATATCTCAAATCCTTCAGGATAATCAATGTACACATCTTCCTCAATGATCCCATTAAGGAACGCAGTATTCACATCCAACTGATGAATGTTCCAACCCATCTGTGCTAAGAGAGCAAGGATGGTCCTTGTGGAAGAATACCATGCGACAGGTGCAAAAGTTTCTTCATAATAAATACCCTCGATCTGTGAGAAGCCCCAAGAAAAAAATCTTTCCTTATACTTCTCGACACTTCCATCAGCAGCTTGCTTTACCTTGTAGATTCATATTGATCCTATAACTGATTTTCCCACCGGCCTTGGAACAATCTCCAAGCATTGTTTCTAACAATGGATTCATACTCCTCCACCATGGCATCTACCCATGTGGGCTCCTACACTTCTTCTTCAAAATAATATGGCTCTGTCATGATACACTTGCTCATAAGAACCATGTATCTAGTAAATTGGTCAGGTAACTTTCTTTGTCTACGCTGTGATGTAGGGACTCCTACATTCTGTGTTGCATCAAGCTCTAGTCTCTCAGCTTCTATGGTACGCTTCATGCTAGTTCTGATGTTTGGTTCTGCATGAGTGGACTCCTCCACTCCATGAACTTCCTCTTGTGGCTGATCCACATATGGAGGTTCATCTTTTGGAACATGCAATTCCTCCTTTGCATACAATTCTAGCTACCTCTCAAGCATAGCTCCTGCAGCACCCACGATCATTCTAGTCTTCCTCTCTGTGAACCCATTTTGTTGTGGGTTATGAGGTGGTATGAGTTCTCTTATAATTCCTTCTTTGCTACAAAAGTATTTTAATTTTCCCGAGATGTATTCACCACCATTATCTCTCCGTAGAGCTTTCACTTGCTTCCCCGACTCCTTCTCCACCAATGCTTTAAACTCACAGAACTTTGAGAATGTTTCGATATTATTCTGCATGAAGAAGATCCAACATCTACGAGAATAGTCATCAAAAAATATAACACAATACCTATGTTTTTTTGTTGAAGAAACCAAGAAAGGTCCACACACATCTGTGTGAATTCTCTCCAGGATCACCGAAGCATGGTTCTCCTTCTCATGAAAGGTGGTCTTCATAAACTTACCCATAGTACATCCCTTGCACTGATATGACTACGCAAGATTAACCTTGGGAATTCCAGTAGAAATTTGCTGCAAAATCTTCAAAGTGCCATGGTGAAGATGGCCCAATCTCCTGTGCCATAATTCGCCCTCATCCCGGCTCACCAATTCTTCTGCTTTTCCCATCATTGCTGCGTAGCCATATAACTATAGCTTGTAGAGATTCTTAACTAGAATCCCTATCCTCTTGGTTCGACCCATTTTTTTATGTCACAAGAAAGCTTTTCCCTTGCTGAAAACAATGTCATAACCTCTGTCTTCCAACATTGCGACTGAGACCAAGTTCTTCTTCAGACCTGGAACATGCATAACATCTTTCAACAGAAATGGATTACTTGAATCCCTCTCAAAGGTAATGGTCCCAATTTTGGTCACACTGTATCAACCATCGTCACCCATCTCTATATGCATTTGAAGGTCCTTCTCCTCCAAGTCACTAAACAACTCCTTCTCTCCTGTCATATGGAAAGACGCACCACTATCAAGATACCACACCGATCCCATTGATCTTGAAACCAAGCATGAATTTAAAGAGAATTCAAGTTCAAATTATGATTCTAAGGCCTCTCCAGCTGTAGCTCGAGCAAACTTCTTGTTCTTCTTCTTCTGTGGGCAGTTAGTGACGAAATGCCCATGTTCGTGATAGTGAAAACACTTCACCTTGGACAAATCCCGCTTCTTGCCTTTAGCTTTAGATTTTCAATGAAATTTATTCCCCTTCCATTTCCTTGATTTGGCAGCCAAATCGCAATCTTGGTACTTCGCGTTATCTCCTCCTGCACAAGATCTGACCAAAGTCACTCCCAACCTGACAGTTTCTCCCGTCCATTGACAAAGTCTTCGTAGCTATGCCAACTCTTCAAAAGCTCAAGGAGAGCCAATCTCACTAAGTATTCATCATCAACAGTAATCCCCACACTTCTAAGTTCATCCCTACAGTGGACAAACATCGTGATATATTTTGGAATACTGTCTCCCTTCTCCATTTTTATTTTTCTGAGATTATATTTCATCGCCAACTTCCTCTGGTCGCTGCTTCTTTGGAAAAAATCTATCAAAGCCTTCCACATTGTAAATGGACTGGCTTTCCTATGAATTTTAGAAATAATATGGTCCTTCACACCTTCCAATAGAATTCTTCTTGTCTTTGCTACCTTCTTTTCCCATGTGTCAAGTAACGCAGCATCGCTAGATCCTAACTTAGGAACATCGCTATCGATGAACTCCTTCAGTCCATTATCTTCTAGCACCACCTCCATCCTATCCTTCTAGGATATTTAATTTGATTTTCCCTCAATGGAATACTCCAATCACAACCCATTGAAATACAGTTCAATGTATACTCAACTGTCACACCAAGAATTTTCTGTAGTAAATTCGAATTGTCCACCAACACAAACTCAACAATTCTCCGCAATTGAAATCTTCAAGAATTAAAACTACTCTGATACCATGTAGAAATTATATACAAGATATGCATGTATATATCTATATTCTCCTGATCTAACAATATTTATCTTCTTGCTAAATACAGACTCCTTCCACTGTTAATCTTTTGCGGAAAATTAAAAACTAAATTGCAAACACATGAAGCAATAAAAACAATCGCACATAACACAGTTGTTTAACAGGAAAGCCTGAAGCTGAAAACCAAAAATATAATATATTATGTATCATGGAGATCATGTAACAATATCATACAAAGCTTAGTACATCAAGCTCTCAGTACAATCAATCAACACACACTAATCAGAAGAAATCTACAAATCCATGCATTGATTTCTTGCCACCTGATAGCCTGCCTCCATTGCACAATCCCTGCTGAATAAGACCCCTAAGTGAATTCAAATCTACCTTTCCTTGGCTGCGCAATCCTCATTGGCAACTCCAATGTGTGTGTGATGCAATCAATTCATCACTATAGTCACAACAGATAGTCCGTCTCACCGTTTCACCTATCTCTCTACCAGGTCTCCACTGGAATTGACATGCACTGTAGTTAACTGTTGTATTTGTTTAGTTGATTAATGAGTTACTATTTCTGAATTAATTAACTAATTAATTCACTCCACTCTCACTATTGTATCATTCAGTTAGACTAGATAGAATTAGCTCAACTGAGTTTAATTCCATTAACTGAGTTAAACTGAATAACAAATCCATGAACTACTCTTCCAACTTTGTCATAACTTTGCCACTTTAGTTCTAACTGAGTCCTCCATGCATGAACCACCAGTAAACCCTAGGAATTGCGTAATTATTTCAGCCCACTTATTTTCAAAATTTGTATACTGAAATAAAGTGCTCCTAGAGAATAAGTTGATATTTAGAGTCTGATTATTATTAAGGGCTAATAATAATCGACACTTCTAATTTTAGATCGATGATCTATAAATAGAATTCACCCAATATTATAAAAATATAATTTCATCTATTTTTCCAACTTGACCAACCATCCACAAATAGCATCCTGCAACTTCTGAAATATGATCACCATCTCTAAAAATAGACATAGCCTAAAAATAGACTTACACCTAAAAATAGCCTACAGGCCCACTTAGTGAAGGTGATTGATTTTCACTAAGCTCATCATCTTGTTTAATATTAACATTGTTCCTCATAGCATTGGTTGCCTAGGAAGCCCCTGCGGAGTCAATTTTCCCTGAGCTTACCCTGGACATGTGCGAAGGGGCCCGTTATGCGCACTTATGAGATTCTAAGGATCTGCAATGTCTCAAGGACAACCAAGTTTTATGGGTCCTCTTTCAAAGTAGCTTGGATGCAGCCATTAACTCTCGACCACGGCTATCCCCTGTTGTGTATGACAGATACAAGGGAATTGCGGCATTCTAGATCACTATGCACAACGTCCAGATTAGAACACACAAGGATAAATCCTGGACATTGCTCGCTTATATGGTGGCAGATGAAGAAATTGACAACATCATTGTGCTCTGGCCTCATAACTGGAAGATCGAATTTAAAACTAGCGCGAAGGGTGTCGAAGGTATCAACACATAAAAAGTCAATATCGCCATCAAGGATACCAAAAGCACAACCAAGAGCACCGGGAAGGATACTGGCGCTGAAGCACAAAAGGATGTGCAGTAGAAACAGACCACTGAGAAGGACACAGAAGCAGAGACTCAGCTTGATTCACTACCAGACCTGCGTATAGAAGGCTTGAATGCGGGAGGACCTGCTTCCCCCTGAGGAACGAAGCAAACAAGCGATATTTTCAAAGGAACCTGAAAGAAGCAGTGCTCGCAGTTGGAGGAACGAGATGAGATAGTCATGATGACTGACGGGGACCTTGAAAAAATCACTAATGCAGTCACTCTAGCCCTAGAGGATAGATGGGTAGCCTTAGAGGAACAACAAAAAGCTGTGTTCGACACAATCCAGGCTAAGCTCTATGCGCTACAGCTGAAGACAGACACATTGTAGACCAGTGTGACCCAGGTACACGCGCCCTCATCTGCTAACAGTGTAGCACTAGTTACAAATGAAATCCACCTCTGTTATCTACCTGGCGCAGCCCTTGTGATCAGTCCACCCGACCTGGGAATGCAAGTCCAGGCTAGTATAGAAGTCTAGCTGAATTTAGCTAGGCTACCTCATGAGGCCTTGCAGGGTCTCCACACCTCTTTATATGTATAAATTCACCATCGATACCAACAAGCGCACCAATATCTCGGAGTGGCTAAACATACAATTGATGCAAATAACGCCGAAGTATTCCTTGCCACTACAAAGCAAACAGATCTTGAAAACGTGATTCACCAACTCTGTGTAGATGTTACAGCAGAAATCTCAGCCATAGCCACCCCTCAAGTTAAGGTTGAAAGGTTGGTCGTAGCACTAAAGGCCTCCAGGGCAGAAGTTCAAGTGGTCAAGACACAGATGGAGTAGCATATCACCGATCTGTAGGCTAAGTTGTAGCCTGAAACACCTCCGGAGGTATGGGCACAACGAACTGCGCTGGTCACCATAGCTACAAACGTCATTACAGGGAAAATCGTGTAGGGTGCCCAATTACTAGAAACACCCATGCAGCTATGGACCAAGGTCCAATGCGACCCAATCCTGTAAGGCATCAACCAAAACCTGTCGTAGAAATAAGAGTTCGAGACGTTAGAAGCCACCCTGCCCACTTTAGTTCCTGCTCAACGTTTGACACGTCTACGCACTAGTCATGCCCTCCAAGCTAATTTTGATGAACTGCAACAGAAGAAGAAGGCCCTCGGTGACAGTCTGAAGCCTTGGGATGCTAAGGCCCTCAAGCTTTCATAAGATGTTGATGTCACGGTTAAGAAGTTGAACCAGACTCTGGAGAGTGTCATCGCCGCGATGGAAGACCTGATTTCAGAAAAGTTGGTCGACATTTCACAAAATGCTGCTACTCAAAGTGAAGGTGTGCTGCCCCCATTAGCCAAGGTGATCATATTATTGCAGGTGCAGGTGGAGATCCCACCATCACAGTGACTCGGGATGAGTAACAATATTGTATTGTGGGACCATTGGAACAAGGTCTCCTAAAGCTGTGAATTTTGTCCATTTTTGTATATTTTTTGTAATATTTTGTCTAACGCAGGGGTTTTGGGGTGGGTCAAAGCCCCTAATGCATTGTAACGGGTCAAGGGTAGACCAAGAGTCCATAAACCATAGTTTTCTGACCATTGGATGCGTAGGTTAAATAGATATAAATATATGAACCTTTTTGAGTCATAGGCAAGAAAGAATTGAGATTGATGTTAAGCACGAATTGTTAGATATGTTGTTGGGTTTTTGGGGAAAGACTCCTGCTAGCTGTGTGCGCGGAGCTCCTCATTCCTGCTATGTGCAAACCCTATAGGCTGTGTGCGTAGGTGGTATTTTGGGATTGTAAGAAGATTTTGGTATTGATATATATGCGAAGTACTGTTGCTATCTGATGTGATCTGGATCTGTTCTGTTATGATTTATGCAAAGTTGGGTTGTATGATTAAGCTACGAAAGTATATATTTGATAGCTGCAAAAGTATATTTGTTTTTTTTATATGAATCTATGATCTGTTAATTGCTCCGATCATATTTTTTGTACTGATAGATTGGTATTTCTCATGTGGATGTGAAGGTAACCATTAGATCTGAGCTCTATGTTATAAGCCTAGAACTAGATCTGTTAAATGTGAAGCTTAATAAGTTGGGAACGCAACTCTTCTTGACTTACCTACTCTCTCTCAGGGTGTGGAAACCTAGTTCCAGCACGCTCCCATACTACTTCGAGTGAGACTTTGGCCTGCGCAAGCAGGTCACTACCGAAACGGCTAGTAGTATAGGGGTTTTTTGGAAAACCTTAAACCTCCGAACTTGGGTCAGGATCCCTCGAGCCAACAGTAAGTCTTGTTCCAAGCTTTCCTGATTCAGTATAAATTGAAGAGTGTTCATAAGCATTCCTTGAGGTGGAATTAAACCCTGTTTCATGTTTTTGTAAGTATTTTGATCTAGCATGCATGTTAATCTATTTTTGTCAATCTTGATTCACCAAGAATTCCTGATTCATGAGGTCATGTTAGTTAGAAGAATTCCTTGTAATGGGATTCTTTAAATGTAAAGTGAGATTCTTGTAAGCCTTTTAAAAAAATTCTTTCACTCTACATTTCAGATGTAGAGTGACCCGCTTTCCTAGCAGAGGATTTATGTCCTATAGACCTACTTTCTTTCTTCCATTCTTCTAACCATAAGGCTATAAACTCAATTTTTCTACCACATCATACACTAGTACCCTCATATGTGTTAGAGCTTTTTTATCTGTTCAAAATACCTTTCAGAGTGCTTAAGATCCAACCACTTTCAAAAAAACCCAATCAAATCATAAGAAATAGCCCTCGAGCTTAGGATGTGTCTAGTCAGGCACTTTCTGCATTCCAACTGTTGATTCCAGCTCAAACATATTTTGGTGCATTTTTCGGGAGAAAAAGGCCTTGAAACGAAGTATTCTCCCAAGTCTCTTATTTTAATTGTTGAAGATCAATTCTTGAAGGTGAACAAGAATTCATAGCTTGAAGAGGACTGTAGTTTTTCACCTGGCTAATTCATTGTTCTGGATCTAGTGGAGACTGCACAGGGATGTAGATATCATATTTTCAATGGAAGTTTTGGATAAACAACTACACCTTTTGGAATTCTGAAAGGGACATCATTGTAGAGGTAACATTTAATGTTTTTCCTCATTCAGTAGATGATTATTTGGAGTATTCTTATAGTGCGAACGTTTAATGCTTTATGAGTATTTCGCGTTGTGATTATTTCATCATGAGCCACACTATGTCATGATATGGATTCTTTCAGTTCTAATTTTAAGATTCAAAATCCATATGAGGTTTTTTCAGCTATTTGAATGGTTGTACGACAAGTTCCATATTTCTTGAAGATTTCCATTCAAATCAAATTAGAAGTAGAAGAATGAATAAGCTCATTGTTTTGAGAAATTTTTTCAAAAATATAGACTTCAGTTTTCAGTTTGAATCCAGCTTTAGTTTGGAGAAATAAGTTGTAGAATTGAAATGATGCTTTTGACTCCATTACCCAATGGCTAGGCATACTCGTCCTTTTCAGTTAATGAGCAGAATTGTAGGTTGAAGAAATAAGAGATGGATAAGGCACTGGAACTACAGTTCTTGATAGCCCGCAAGGGGCATATCATCCCTAATTAGAGCCACTGTTAGCACTGATTTTTTACTCATATTCAAATCTTCCCTCTCCATCATTCTATATGGCCTTTATCCCCTTATGTTTCATTTTTTCTTAAAATCATTTACATTACCATCTCCTACAAACCTTTCGAAGGACAAAATATGATGAAGTGGGACCCATTTTACCCACTATTGGGGTCCTGTGATTTGGCAGATTGGCATACCAAATGACAAGGAAACATCAAAACCTCTTTGGAATCCTAGGATCTAGCCCTCCTAGATTTAGAGAGGGATCTCTCTATATGTGTTTTAGAATGATATTCTTATAGGCTCATGATATGATATTACGCTAGTTATGAAGCACAAGGGATTTGTTTGTTTTTGGTTGGGGATCATTAATTGAGAAGGTCATGTGGAGTGAAGGAGGAAATAAGTAGAAGGATGTTTTAGTATGGGAAGATAGGTCAAGAAATAGTGCCAATCCATTGGGCTATGGAGTCATAAAAGGGTTTACTTGCACAACAACTATTCCATGGTTTCCATAGGGCAAGTCATCTATATCAAAAGATCTCTTTAAGTTGAGTTTGTAGTATCAAACATTAAGAAGTGTGGTGAAAGAATAAAAGCTAATAACCAATTAAGAATCTATTAACTTCACTAGACAAGAAAATCATTTCAAAGTGACTGATTTGGGAGCAAGCCAAAGGACAGGGAAAACCATA
This sequence comes from Pinus albicaulis, assembly GCA_034641835.2. Taxonomy (NCBI): domain Eukaryota; kingdom Viridiplantae; phylum Streptophyta; class Pinopsida; order Pinales; family Pinaceae; genus Pinus; species Pinus albicaulis. Next base: position 488,987,261 of record CM076572.1, read on the forward strand.
GACTTCTCTGGGAAAACTCGTACTAAAGCCAACTTCTAAGACAAAAATCCAATAATCCTCTTGACTACCTTCAGAAAGTAGAAAACATTTAAGATAAAAATAAAAAGTAGCCTAAGATCAAGTAAGGACTTCGAACCTATCCTACTTTCGACATACTCTTAAGGGTAGAAAACATTTAAGATAAACATAAAAAGTAGCCTACGATCAAGTAAGGACTTTGAACCTATCATGCTTTCGACATAATCCTAAGGGAAATCTTCAAAACAGTTGTTTAAGACTAAAAAAGGGACATGTCTAACCATAAACTTCCTTCATTAGGAATCTACTTAGCATGTAGTGAAAAGATCATTCGAGAATGACATCTCAAGTTCTACTCGGCAAGACATGGGCTCACCAACATTCCTTGACTGATTACACTCTATTGAAATCATTCCAAAAGCAACAATTAGAAGAAAACATAGAGATTAAGCTTATCAAGTAGAAATAGGGTACTTTGCAGTAAATCCTACTCTAAATTTTCTGTTCTTTATCATAGAAAATGGACAGTATGGAAACATAAGGAGAATAAAAATTATAGTAAGAAAAACATCATCAATAATATAGACCAGGATCTTGTGAATCTGCTTGTTTGTTTGATGTGCAAGACCAGTCACATAATTTAAGTCCAATGGTTTTCTACAGTCCAATACTTCTCGTCCCAGCCTACTGTATTACAACTACTCAGCTACTTCCACTTAATAACAATTCAAAAAATCAATAACTTTCCAACCCTTTACAATGAAACTTCAAAGAGTATTTATAAGTGAATGAGGAGTGGTGGAAGATATGATCTTAATGATAAATTAAGACAGAGGAGAAGTGCATCGAATGCTTCACTCTGATAAATAAACATTGCATTAACTTTTTATACCATTCAGTAGTTTTTTTTTACTTTGAGGCATATCTGGTAGGCTGGAAATAACTCCAAAGTGTGTGCTTTTGGAGATATCTTCTGACTGCAGTAACTCTGTCTTGGCTTCTAGGAAAAGTTAGGCGAAACATTTAGTTTCAAGGCCACCCATGCCTTTATAATAACCGCCCTGACAGTTTAAAGAGGTTTTGTCAGCATAATGGTTGTCAAGGTGTCTTTTGGAGTTGTACAGTAGGTGACATGTGTCATTTATGATCTTTGAAGAAGTAGATGGCCATGAGTATATGGAAGTTAAGGCCTTCTCTTTCTGATCTATTTGCCTTTCATACTTCAAACACTGATATTAACTTTGATTTGTGCTTTAAGGCTTCATTAAGCCTTGTTGGATCATCTTTACTTTATTCACTATGATTTTAGTCTTTAATAGTGGATTAGGCTCTTGATCTTCAAACTTGGCACTTTAATCCTTTTTAAATTTAATATTAGATCTCTTATGATATCTTCACTGCTTTGTTCGATTCTATGTATAGGTGGCTTGCGCTGGAAGGCTTTGCTTGTGTAATCAACATTCATGAAATATTGATTAAACTTGAGAATTCGACCCTTTATGTCCCTTTCTGCATTGAATTCTGCCTTTGAGGATCGTCATCCTTGGCCTCTGCAACTATATTTTTTGTGGGATGGATTTTATTGAACAACCACCATTAAACCTACATAAAATCAACAAACTAGTTAAATAAAACCTACGGATTGGGCTTAAACTACTTCAGAGGCAATGGAAGAGGTGGAAGAGCTATGCAGAGGTAGGTGGATGTGGTGGAGATGAGTTTTAATGGCGAAAACTTGAAACCAAGGTTTGAATAAGGTTTTGGTGTGGAACATTGGATAGGCGGCTTTGGAAAACCATGGATGGTTTTCACATAGGGCTCGAGCGGTAAGATGTTTTGTGATAATCAAACGCGGTACGGTTTATCGCTTGACATGTGGTTTTGAAAAACCACCTATTTCACATAGAAACTGCACAGTGGGGAGATTTTGTGAAGATCTGTGCGAATCAGTGCGATGACCGTTGGATCTAGGGTTGTAGATCAAATGGTGGACAGGGCGCACGAAGAGGGAAAGGTGCATGGGAGTACGAGCGGTGGGGCATAATGGACACGTCATCGGCTTTGTCGGGTAGCGGATGGGTCAATGGGCAGGATTGAAATGCAGGGGTAATGTGGGTCGTTAGATAAGGGGGAATGGATGGTTGTGATTAAATCGAGGCCGCACACATCGGGAATCTAGACAGACAGGAAGAAGAGATGTGGGGGGAGTGATTGTAATGTGTCGATGGAGCGAGAGCCATTAGATCTTAAACAGGATCAACGGTGGAGATTTGCTCGGGGGATTGGCCATCGGTGGAAAAAATGAATGCATGATATGGAAGTGGGGAAGCGTGAGGTGCGAAGTGCCAATAAGCTAATGGGCTTAGCGCTCGGTCACAATGCCAGGTCATATGACGAAAGGGGATAGGGCTAAGCCAAAATGCGCTTGAGACTAAATGTCTAAAGGAGTGGAATTAGGCTGAAATGAAGGTGTTTTAAGGGTTTTGAGGGTTCTGATAGGAAATAGAATGGGTTTTAAATCATTCAAAGGGATTTTTTATGGTTTAAAGGGGATTTTTGATAGAATGAGGGATAAATGATGGATTTCCAGAGGGAAAATAATGGAGAATGAGTCTAAAACAATATTTATTTGAGACAGCAGGGCCTCTTTGAGGATTTTGAGTGAATACATCAATAATATGGGTCTTATGAAGGATATTGAACACAATAGACTTCAAGAACTCACAGATTTTCTTCAAATTTGTTTCTTGAAGGCTAAAGACCTGTTTTAGCCATCTTTGAATATGTCAAAATTATGGATGGCTAACAGTGGCTCCACTTGGGGATGGCAGCTCCTTGGAGGTTTCAAGAACCTCAAATATTTATCTTTGGAATGTAGACTTGTGCTTTGAATTTTGACAACCTTTTCTTCTTTGATCATGCTGCTTGAAAAGATCATCAACATTACATCATAACAAATCAATTTCTTCCCAGAAAACTACCTACACAACCTACTTTCCTAACATTTTTTCTTCATAAGGTGCACTTGGACTTTCAAACCTTTTGACATCAACATTTTATTATTTTATTGAAAGCAGGAAACTAATCTAAATCTACCCTTATAACTTCCATGAGTTCAATTTAAACAGTTGAACTCATTAGCTTCTCTACCTAACTACTATCTGTCAGGATTAAGCTGTCTGGCAGATCTTATTCTCTATATTCTAAAATATAAATTTAAATACAGACAAACCAGGATTAAACTATATAATTTGATGTAACACTATGGCATAAAAACAAGTTGCACATAGACTGAAAATTACAGAAAATCGAAACAAAATTGTGAAGGCTTAAGATCTGAAAATTACGAGCATCCTTCTTTGTTTCTTTCGGCTCTAGTTTTGATCCTTTAGAGTTGTCTTCTTCTTCTTTACCTGGTTCAAGTTTTTAGTATGTTATAACCAGTCATATTTATATCCTTGGCTTAGGTTTTGATCTGATATGAGCCATTCTTCATCAAACTTACAGGTTCAGGATTTAAGCTTGTTTGAACCTCTGTTTTTCTATCCTAATCTAGTCTACTGCTAAGCCAAGATTAAATTTTTTGGATAATCGGATTCACTAACCTATCAGCAGTAAATTGAAATCTATCTAGTCATGATTAGGTTGTATGAATAAATATCAACACTTCTTTTGGTAGTGGCACTTAATCTTGCACACTTTTAGACTCTCTTTCTTTTTGGTATGGCGCTGTACCTTTCTTCTTTTTCTAATCTACCCTATTTTTCTTTTCTATTGTTTTTTTATTTTTTCTATTTTTCTTTCAAAGAAAAAACAAAAAACTAACTAAATTCTCACAGGCTAAGCTTTATTGACATTCCTACCTACCCTAATCTAACTCTAAAATATTTACATGTTTAGCTGACAATTTCTCTTTTCCAATACATCCAGTCAATCAGATGGTTCCATGTCTGGTCTTTGCTCATCTCTTTGAGCATGCAAGACATACATGGCCACTCCCATCTCACTTGTTCTTTAGTAGCAGTGCTAAGAAAATTTGTTGCATTTCGTGATACACTGCTCTTGACAATCTCTATCCCTTCTTCAAATTTCTTCAAAAAATGAGTGAAGGGGTCTTGAAATAATATCTGGTTGGGAGTATTTGACAGGCAAGTTTCAACTAGGGTTATTTTTTCTTCCACTGGATCAAGAAAAATATTCTTTTGAGAAAGAAAATCTTCCTTATCTTCATTGTGATCTGAACTGGAGGACTCATCACATTTGGTAGTGTTGTCCTCTTGTAGTCCCGGGGTATTTTGATTTAGTGGACTGAGCTCATTGAAGATGTAATTATATTCTTGAGTAGGGGTCTCTTTGATTACCTCAACCCTTTCAGGAGAGGGTTCTTTAATTTCAATCGGCTCAAGAAGGTCTTCATTGTTTTCCTCCTCAACCTTTGAGCTGAAAGACTGTTGATTTCCAATCACATGAAAACTATTACTGATGAGTTGTAATGAAGGAGAGAAAAGATTCAAAGATTATTCGCCCTCTTCTACATTTTTAAAGCTTTCTTCATCAATATCGTAAATATCCTGATTTGGCTCATTACTTTCTCAGAATTGGTGGAACTGGTCTTCCTCCCACAAATCTACTAATGATGACCCTACAACATAACCTTCTGTTTGGAGAACATCATCATCAGACAGATCAAAATTAGGAAAATAATTAATGTAAGTAATGTCACCAATCAAACATACTGGATTATCAACAGGTCCTTCTTTATTCTGATCTACAAGGGAAATTTCTAAATTTTTACAACAAAGTTCATTAGGTGAATGGGTAAGAGTGTTTGTTTTATAAAAAGTTTTAGAGGCTAGCTGTTTGTTTATAATTTGATCAATTTCTTCTTCTATCAAAGGGGAAGATGTTTTTGTTTTTCTTGGAGAAGAAGTACAGCAACTCTCTTTCTCTTGTGAAGACTGAATTTGAGGCTAGATGTCTTCTTGAGCCTCAACTAAAAGGGATGATGAATCATTATTTGTGCTTCTAGGGATATCTTGAGGAATTTATTTTATTTCTTGATTAATCTCTTCCTCAAATGATTCATCTAGGTTTTTATAATAGTTATGTTCAGTATGAAATTATTGAATGGATTTCAATAGATTTTTAGGATGCATGTTTACCAAATCCTCATCATTGTCTATAAGGTATTGAATGATATTCTGAGATTGATCACAACAGTTTTCAACCCATGATAAGGATGGAGAGTTTTCTTTATATTTTTCACAAAATACTTGGTGCATGTCTTTTAAAGAAAACAAGCTCTTAGGTTCTAACCATTCATACCAATCCCTTGCCTTTCCTTCTAATGTTAACATGAACATTTTCATAAGGAAATCATCATGCCATTCAGTCTTTATCTTCCATACATGTATATGAAATTCGATGAGATGTAACAATGGGTCATCAAACTTTTCACCTTGAAAAACAGGAAGGTTATCATCCCAAAACACCTGGGCATATTATGTAGGAACCCAGGGATATGATCTCTACTCATTGGGGCATATATTAGTTGTATCCTTGAAATTGTGTTTTTAAATCAGAAAAGAGGTCATCGTGTCTATTCAACCAGTTCAGATTCTTCTACCAGTGGAGTCATTTTTTATTTTGGGAGTTGTGGAGTCGCCAGGTGGAGGATTTCAAAAATTTTGAGATGCGTTGCTGTCCATCATCAGCAATTGAATACCAATCTAAGGAGGTTTGTGGGTCTTTTGAGGTCGTAAGGATGTATAAGATGTAATTCACTCAGAAGTCCCCAGTGGAGTCACCATTATGGTGGGGTCCTGTGATTTGGTAGATTGGCATACCAAATGACGAGGCAACAACAAAACCACTTTGGAATCCTAGGATTTAGCCCTCCTGGATTCAGAGAGGGATATCTCTATATGTGTTTTAGAATGATATGCTTATAGGATCATGATATGATATTAGGCTAGTTATGAAGCACAAGGTATTTTTTTGTTTTTGGTTGGGGATAATTAATTGAGAAGGTCATGTGGAGTGGAGGAAATAAGTAGAAGGATGTTTCAGCATGGGAAGATAGGTCAAGAAATAGTGCCAATCCATTGGGCTATGCAGTCATAAAGGGGTTTACTTGCACAACAACTATTCAAGGGTTTCGATAGGGCAAGTCATCTATATCAAAATATCTCCTTAAGTTTAGTTTGTGGTATGAAACATTAAGAAGTGTGATGAAAGAGGCAAAGCTAACAACCAATTAAGAATTTATTAAGTTCATTACACAAGAAAATACTTTCAAAGTGACTGATTTGGGAGCAATCCAAAGGACAGGGAAAACCATAGACTTCTCTGGGAAAACTCCTACTAAAGCCAACTTCTAATACAATAATCCAGTAATCCTCTTGACTACCTTCAGAAAGTAGAAAATATTTAAGATAAACATAAAAAGTAGCCTAAGATCAAGTAAGGACTTTGAACCTATCCTGCTTTCGGCATACTCTTAAGGGTAGAAAAAATTTAAGATAAACATAAAAAGTAACCTAAGATCAAGTAAGGACTTTGAACCTATCTTGCTTTCGACATACTCTTAAGGGAAATATTCAAAACAGTTGTTTAAGATTAAACAAGGGATAGGGCTAACCATAAAATTCCTTGATTAGGACTCTATTTAGCATGCAGTGAAAATATCATTCGAGAACGGCATCTCAAGTTATACTCAGCAAGACATGGGCTCACCAACATTCCTTGACTGGTTATACTCTATTGAAATCATTCAAAAAGCAACAATTAGAAGAAAACATAGAGATAAAGCTTATTAGGTAGAAATAGGGTACTTTGCAGTAAATCCTACTATAAATTTGTTGTTCTTTATCAGATAAAATGGACAGTATGGAAACATAAGGAGAATAAAAATGACAGTAAGAAAAACATCAGCAATAATATAGACAAGGATCCAGTGAATCTTCTAGTTTATTTGATGTGCAAGACTAGTCACATACTTTAAGTCCAATGGCTTTCTACAGTCCAATACTTCTCTTCCCAGCCTACTATATTACAACTACTCAGCTACTTCCACTTAATAACAGTTCAAACAATCAATAAATTTCCAACCCTTTACAATGAAACTTCAAAGAGTATTTATAGGTGAATGAGGAGGAGTGGTGAAAGAGATGATCTTAATGATCAATTAAGACTGAGGAGAAGTACATCGAATGCTTAACTCTACTCAATAAACATTGCATTAACCGTTTAGACCATTCAATAGTTTTTGTTGACTTTGAGGCATATCTGGTAGGTTGATAATAACTCCAAAGTGTGTGCTTTTGGAGATATCTTCTAACTGCAGTAACTCTATCTTGGCTTCTAGGACAAGTTAGGTGAAAAATTTAGTTTTAAGGCCACCAATGCCTTTATAATAACTTCCCTGACAGTTTAAATAGGTTCTGTAAGCATAATGGCTGTCAAGGTGTCTTTTGGAGTTGTACAGTAGGCGGCAGGTGTCGTTTATGATCTTTGAAGAAGTAGATGGCCATGAGGATCTGGCAGCTAAGGCCTTCTCTTGCTGATATGTTTGTCTTTCATACTTCAAACACTGATATTAACTTTGATTTGTGCTTTAAGGCTTCATTAAGCCTTCTCAGATCATATTTACTTTATTCACTGTGCTTTTTGTCTTTAACTGTGGATTAGGCTCTTGATCTTCAAACTTGGCACTTTAATCCTTTTTAACTTTAATCTTAGATCTCTTCTGATATCTTCACTTCTTTGTTCGATTTGATGTACATGTGGTTTGTGTTGGAGGGCTTCGCTTGTGTAATCAAAATTCATGACATATTGATTAAAATTGACAATTCAGCCCTTTATGTCCCTTTCTGCATTGAATTCGGTCTCTGAGGATTGTCGTCCTTGGCCTCTGCAACTACATTTGCTGTGGGATGGCTTTTATTGAAAAATCGCCATTAAACCTACATAAAATCAACAAACCAGTTAAATAAAACCTGTAGATTGGGCTTAAATTGCTTCAGAGGTGATGGCAGAGGCAGAAGAGTTGTGCAGAGGTAGGTGGATGCGACGGAGATGAGTTTTAATGGTGGAAACCTGAAACCAGGGTTTGAATAAGGTTTTGGTGTGGAACATTGGATAGGCGGTTTTGGAAAACCGAGGATGGTTTTTGCATAGGGCTTGGGCGGTAAGATTTTTTATGATAATCGAACATGATATGGTTTATCACTCGACACGTGGTTATGAAAAACAACCTATTTCGCATAGAAACTGCATGGTGGGGAGATTTGGTGAAGATCTACGCGAAGCAGTGTGATGACTGTTGGATCTGAGGTTGTAGATCCAACGGTGGATAGGGCACGCGAAGAGGGAAAGGTGCACGGGAGGATGAGTGGTGGGTCCTGGCAGACACGTCATCGGATTTTTCGGGTAGCAGATGGGTCAATGGGCGGGGTTGAAATGCGGGGGTAATGTGGCCCGTTAGATAAGGGGGAATGGAAGGTTGTGATTAAATTGGGGCTGCGCACATCGGGAATCTAGATAGACAAGAGGAAGAGATGTGGGGTGAGTGATTGTGATGTGCTGATGGAGTGAGAGCCATTAGATCTTAAACAAGATCAACGGTGGATATTTGCTCAGGGGATTGGCCATCGGCGGGAAAAAGGAATGCGGGAGATGGAAGCGGGGAAGCGCGAGGTGCGAAGTGCCGATAATCTGATGGGCTTAGCGCTCGGTCACAGCGCCGGTTCATATGACGAAAGGGGCTAGGGCTAAGCCGAAAGGTGCTTGACACTGAATGTCTAAAGGAGAAGAATTAGGCCAAAATGAAGGTGTTTTAAGGGTTTTGAGGGTTCTGATAGGCAATAGAATGGGTTTTAAACCATTCAAAGGGATTTTTTATGGCTTAAAGGGGATTTTTGATAGAATGAGGGAGAAATGATGGATTTCCAAAGGGAAAATAATGGAGAATAAGTCTAAAATAGTATTTCTTTGAGACAATAGGGCTTCTTTGAGGATTTTAAGTGAAGACATCAATGAGATGGGTCTTATGAATGATATTGAACAGAGTAGACTTCAAGAACTCACAGATTTGCTTCAAATTTTTTTATTGAAGGCTAAAGAACTATTTTAGCCATATTTGAATATGTCAAAATTATAGATGGCTAACACCCACCATGCTTCCCTTATCATTTAATTTTCCATTGAAAATAATTAAACTTACCCTTTTTCTTCCTTTCCGCTTTACCCTTCCACCTTTATCGTTTCATTGATTTTCATTCCCTGATCATAATCAAAGTGGGGCCCTCATTGTATTTCGCATATTTTATGTGTTTTGCATTGGAACTAAACTTTAGAAAAATGTGATTTCCGAGTTACGATTGCGAATGCATCGCATCGCATTGGTTTTACCTTTGTGAGTGCCTGCAACATATTTATTTTAATTGCGATGCGGTAGGTCGGCCCCACCTCAACAGTTTCCCCCTATTGCATAGTTGTCACAATACATTGATATACCATATAAACTTTGTAACACTTACCGCTTAAACCTTTTCCATTTCAAAAAACTCCACTGCATAGTAGTGGGTCCCTCTCCCCACACATCACAAATTTCAGACGTTAACCCTGCAGCTTATAACAAAAAATTAAAAGTTGCAATGTGCGCCTGTGATTCGGTCCCACTTCTTCCCTACCATGTCATTCACCTCCTCCCCTGTGCATCGCACTTAGCAGTTTTTAGTATTTACATCCTCCACGCTTATAACTAAAAGCTATGAATTGCGATATGCGTTGCGATCTATCCCCACTTCTTCCTTGACATGTCATTTCACCTCCCATTTTAATTTGCAATCCACAAAACTTACCTTTTGTGTTTTATGATTAACTCCTCTGATTCTTGAATTGTGACATATCTCATAGCCTATTCTGCCTCAAGATCTTCCCCAATTATTTAATCAATGACTATTATTTTATTTCACCCCCCTTTGCCCATTCTGGATTTAACATAGCTGTGGGGTCCGGAATAGGCAGTATAATTATGATCCGACCCCAATACAATGTGTCTTCCTCTCATCATTTTTCAACCCCCTTCATTCAAACTACTTACGACTTACACACCACCCCCCCCCCCCAAAAAAAAATTTTCTTCGCTTTGTGTTAATGATGCCAAACCCACCTTTCTCTTCACCATTTTATCCAAAAGGTTTTGGGTTTCCACCATTTAGAAGGAAAAAAACGATTGAAATCCTCCAAAACATATTTCCATTAAACCTGTGCCACTATTACTCTCAGCACTAGCACATTTGAACAAGGCACCAAAAAACATTCAAGAGACAGTTGGAAGCATTACAGGAACCTCAGAAGTAGTTACTCAGATAGTTAAGATAATATGAACAGACCTTGTACTTCTTCACCTATGGTTTAGGACTAAAAAATATCACGTTCACAATGCTGTTAGAATCAATAAATATCAGCCGAGTATTCTGTAAATTTTTCTTGTTATTGTAATAAATTAGAAACAAAAACTCCCTATTCCTTTGAATTGTAATAAAATCCCTATCTATGGAGATACTCGAAATTCTAGCCTTTCTGGAAGACCACTGTAAATCTATAAATACATAGTTTGTAGATGTAGAAAGAGGGGGAGATGTTCGGTGGCACAGGGCCTAGTGCCCTGGCCCTATTGCTGATCCTCATGTTATTCCTGAAGCTGTGTATTATTTAACTCATAATATATTCCAGTTACACTCTTGAGGATTCAAAAAATCTTATGGTGTGGGTATTGTTTTGCCTTCTGTTTTTTCATACTTTATCTGTCTTTCCAGGTTTATCATAAAAGTTTTATCTTATGTTTTTATCAGTCTTGTGAACCTCCAAGTCATATAGATCTGTTTTTGTAAGTCTTCTTCCAAGATTTCCTAATTCAGTATAAATTGAAGAGTGTTAATAAGCATTCCTTGATGTGGAATTAAACCATGTTTCATGTTTTTGTAAGTATTTTGATCAAGCATGCATTTTAATCTATTTTTGTTAGTCTTGATTCACCAAGCATTCCTGATTCATGAGGTCATGTTAGTAAGAAGCATTCCTTGTAATGGGATTATTTAAATGTAAAGTGAGATACTTGCAAGCCTTTTAAAAGCATTCTTTCACTCTACATTTTAGATCTGGAATTTGTGTCATTTTTCCTCCCAGAAATGGACTTATGTACTATAGACCCATTGTATTTCTTCCATTATTCTAACCATTAGGCTACAAACTCAATTTTTCTACCAAATCATACACTATTTCCCTCATATGTGTCAGAGATTTTTTTATCTATTCAACATTCCTTTCAGAGTGCTTGAGATCCAACCACTTTCCAAAAAACCCAATCAAATCATAAGAAATAGCCCTCTAGCTTATGATGTGTCTGGTTAGGCACTTACTATAGTCCAAGTTCTAATTCTAGTGCAAACACAAGCCATCCACTTCCATTCCTCCATCTCATCCCATAGCACATTCATCATCATCATATCAATCCCATTCACCTCCTTCATCTCCATCTCATCATGATTTTGGGTCACCTAGCAGGATTGAGGACATTGAGCCTAAATGGGCTAGTATGGTTGAGGTTGAGCCATTGCCAAAAGCCTACTAGAGAGGGCACAAGCATGTATTTTATCCACATGGAGTGGAAGGAGACATGCCTTCTACAACAACACAACAGGTGGAAAAAGGAAAAGAGAAGGTCATTGAGCTAGTCATTCATGATGAGGAGGACACTCATGAAGAAAAACAAGAATTTCAACTTGTGGACCTAGATGAGGATGAAAATGACAAAATCACTAATGCAGCCATAAAAGGAAAGAATGTAAATATTAAGGAGCTTAAAATTAATCTTGAAAATGCCAGATATGTCATACACTTCCTTGAGCAAGAAAATGAGCAATTGAAGAACAAACAGGTCATTGATGAGGTAAAGTTTTCATTGCTCAAAGGGAGGTAGAAAAGGCCAAATCCATGCTATATGAAACACTTGAGAAGTATTTCTTACTTGATGATGAACAAGAACAAGCACCAAGTAAGAAACCTAGAACTAGAGAGCTGAAAAGAGCTCTAGCTCTAGAGAGGAAAAGGGAAGATGAGCTTGCTAATCAGCTAGCCCTAAATTAGCATCTTGCTATTGTGATCAGTGAGAATAGTGAGCCATGGCCTGATAGAGCAAATCAAAACTTGGAGAAACTACTAGAAAAGGAAAATAAGGATAATGACCTATTGAGGAGGAAGTTCAAACATCATGCACTGAAGGACAAAATTGCATTGGCCAAGCTCAAAAGTGCCAATGCAAAAATTGAATATTTGACCATGGAGGAGAAGAAGAAATTGGAAATTCTTGTTGAGGCTTCCCTCCAAGCCTAGACATATAAGAATCAATTATTCCAACCATTTTGAGGAATTTCCTAAAAAATTTTCCAAATATGGAAATTTCTGAGTTTTTTGAGACAAACATTTAGCAAAAAAATTGTCATTTGCACAGCGCCCTAGAGGCTACACAAATAATTGGGGCACTTTTTGAGGGAAAGAAAGGCACCATGGGATTCCTAATGACCAATGCATTTCATAAAACCTTGTTTCCAGCCTTGGTTTGCAGTTTTGATTTGCTCAAAAAACCACCTTTCTGCCCTTGTTTTGACCTAGGCACTGTGAAAATACCAGCCTTGGGAGAAAGGATTTTTGAGGGGGCGAATTACCTTCATTTTTAGAACTTGAGTCATATTCAGAAAGAGGACAGGTATAGCTTTCCAACAAGCCATCTTAGGTTTGATTTGGTATTCTTTAGGTCAGCCAAAAGTGGCCCTAAACATGGAGGGCACAAATGACACTGCCATGACGCAAATGCACAGTGGAGGGCACAAATGACCAATTTGCTGATTTTTTCCAAGTTTCTTTGAAATTTTTACTTTTATTCAAGAAATAATGTTTCTACTTTTGTAAGTAATCATGGTAAATGTAATTATGTCAAATATAAGTTACCTAGGGGTAGATTCATTGGGTAAAATTCATCATTGAGTCATAATGAAACAGTTGAATGTAATGAGGAGTGAGTCACTTGGACCATCCTACACTCCAGCTTTTAGTTCAGTATTTTGTGGATCTCTTCCTCACCTCATGGATTCAACCCTTGAGGATGAGTGAATGATGTTTTGATGTCTATTTATTCCCTTTCTTCATTCTTAGCAAGGGTAGGAATCAGTTTGTATGTTTTCTTATTGATCAAGGAACTATTATACTCAGTTTGGCCAGCTAATAAAGAGGAGTTGCAGCTATTTTTTGAGATACTTATCATTATGATATTTATCATTGTATTTTTTTCAGTTTTATATGTTATAATTTATTGTATTAATGTTCACTTCATCTCTCTGGTATGATCTCTTTCAATTTTGATAACCAAAACAGATGATTTCTCATGTTCTGTTTTGGGGAATTGATCATAGTTTGTCCATTTTCCTCTGTTTAGGAAGAATAAATATCCTATGCTCTTCCTAGTTTCTAATCATTCCTAAAACCATCCCATCACAATCATATTTAAGTGATAATATTTATGCCTACCTTGCCGCATTGATCCCTGCAACCCTATCTCATTTTCCCTGAGCTAGCTCCCTTGACCTAATATCTTCATTCAATGAAACCCAACCAAATCAAATAAAAAAAATCCCTATAGTCAATATCTAGCCTAAAAATCCTAATTCCTCCAGCCCTCCTAGCTTTGAACTTGTGGAGAGAGCCATCTATAACTTGGTAGGGCTAGCTACAAAGCCAAAAGTTTGGTCTATGGTTACCTCTGTTGTGATTCTTTCTTTTTCCTTGGGAATCTAGTGGAGTGCTAACAAATCTAAAAGTCAATGATGAAGTGAAAGCCGATGATGAAGTTAAGCCATTATTACAAGCCTACATTAAGCTACTATGCAATCAAAAGGCAATAGATAATCTCCAAGCCCTGATAGATGGCTGCATAGAAAAATACGTGCCACGGACAGAAACCAAGGCTGTGAACAAGGTTTATAAACAGAAGAAGAGAACTAGTAGGGAGAAGTGCATGACTGTGCAGATTGGAGACTATGAGATGGACTAGGTCATCTTGGATTTGGGGTCTGTTGCAAATTTCTTACCTAAAAAAACCTGGCAGAATATGGGAGAGAAAAATTTGGAATGGTCCACCATTTAGCTACACATGGCCAATCAGAAAAATATCATTCCACTTGGCAGGCTTCCGTAAGTTGTGGTAGAAATTGCTAGATTAAAGGTATGTGCTGACTTTGAGGTTATAAAAATTATGGATGATGCATACCCCTACCCTACCCTGCTAGGGTTGGATTGGGCCATTGATATGGGAGGCATAATCAATATGAAGCGCATAAGTATGATTTTTTAGAATAATGGTACACAGGTGGTAGTCCCACTGGATCCATCAGAAGGAGAATGATACACAAAACAAGTTCGTGAAGGGGATGATGTTGACCATATATATAAACTAAATGTTTGGGATGAAGATTGGATAAACCCTACAACTAATGGCATGTTTAATTGGGAGAAGGATAGCTCCTGTTTTTCCGATTCTGATGGCAAAATGAGGAATTGGAAGAATCGGTTACTTAATGTCTCTGTGCTGCACTACCTAAAAATTACAAATAACTTCCAATGAATCTCCTCTAAGCTAAGAGAAATACCCTAATTTGATGGTTTTGGTAGTGTTAAATAATTTTTGAAAGCTTTGGAAAAAGCTGCCATAGAGGAGTGGAGGTTCTAGGTTCTTGATTTGGCTATGCATGCAACTCTAGCATGGTGGTGGGAGATGCACAAGGGAACTTTCAAGGATAGGGAGGAATGTATACAAATGATGACGTTGCACTTTGAACTTGCAGCCACTCCACCGATTGAATTATTCTATGGTCAGGGAGATCTGTGCAAGCACCTGTTTATGTGGATGAAGGTATGGGATCAAAAGACATGGAAAAAATGGGTTCATAGGCTTTTCCACTCATTGGGACCGATACCTATGACATGGTATCTAGAAGTTGAGCTACACTAAGATACTCAAGACTGGTATACAATGACTGAAGATTTCATGGCAACATTTAGCTCAGTCAGTGGCTAGGAAAAATTGGATGAGGCTCTACAGGAAATATATGCTCTGGTCTTTGATGAATCTTGGAACTGTAGGGAATGAGCGGTGCTGGCCTGGGATGCATAGATGCAAGACATAGTCAACTGTATAAATCTATTAATCAAGGATAATGAAGATGACATAAGGAATGTTAATATCCCAAAATTGAAAGGAGAGCGCATAGTTGTGGGACTTTCATTAAGGACAGTGGACATGACTAAACCTCTAAAATTGAAGGAATTCAACATTGGGATAGAAGAGCAACCCAAGTTGTCCAAGATTGTGGAATACTTGGATGATGATACAATAGGAAATATTGCAAAGTTGCGGATAGAATATCAGGATCTATTGGCTCAAGGGGTCCTGACCCAGATTCAGAGGTTAAGTTTTTCCAACAAACCCCTATATTATTGGCCCTTTTTGTAGTGACCTTCTTGCGTAGGCCAAAGTCTCACCCAAAGCAGTATGGGAGGGTGCTAGAACTAGGTTTCTGCACCCTGGGAGAGGGAAGGTAAGTCAAGTAGAGCTTTGTTCGACTTCACAATTATTAGATTACATATTACAGAACCTATATCTATCAGTCCCTTCGCATATACGTGTGCAATACCATATATAATCACAATAATTAACAGATACAGGAAAATAAAGCAAGCATCTATTCTTGCATAAAGTCTAAAAAGTAGATTCAGATCAATCGTCAACGTACCATAAGTACTTAACATAGTTACTTACGGAGCTCAACATAGAATCATGCATAACATAATAGATATCAAAGAATCCAACAACTTTCTTCTTTCATTAATCCTTCAGATCCTTTTACAATACCCAAAACCCAACCTATGCACACAGCAGCAGGGTCCACACACAACAGGACTGTGGATCTCTGTGCATATAGCCAGCACGATTCTTTTCCCAAAAAAACCAAAACAGATCTGCTAATTCGCAATTCGCACCAATATTAGCTCATTGCCTGCCTTACAACTCAAAAAGGTTCAATTAATTATACTAGTTTAGCCTATGCATCCAATGGTTTGCAAACCATGGTTTGCAGACTCTTGGTATACCCTTGACCCACTTACAATGTATTAGGGGCTTTAACCCAACCCAAAACCCTTGCGTTAGATTAAATATAATAAAAAATATGCAAAATTGACCAGATTCACATCTTTTGTAGGAGACCCTGTTCCAACAGTCCCCCAACACAATCTTGTGACTCGTCCCAAGTCATTGTGGTGGTAGGGTCTCCACCTACATGCGCAGTGCACTGATGGCTGCAACCAACAGGGGCAACACTTCTTGACTCTGAGTAGTAGCTCTCTATGCAATATCTATAAGCTTCTATGATTTTGGTCCATCTATCGCAGCCGTGACACTCTCCAGTGTCTAGTTTAGTCACTTCACAGCACCATCAACATCCTGTGAGAGATGGAGGGCTGCAACAGCCCAAGGCTTCAAGTGTTCTTCAATAAGATTCTTTTTATGGTGGAGTCCCTTGATCTCATCTTGGAGGGTGTTGTTGGTCCTCAATCGTGCCAAATGCTGTGCAGGGACCAAGGTAGGTAATGTAGCCTCGATTTTCTCAAAAGCTTCCTCCTTCTATCGCAAGTCCTGATTGATTTTTGGAGGACCAGATCGTGCTGGACCTTTGTCCAAAGTTGCATGGTGTCCTCGAGTAACTGGGCACCCTAATAAATATGTCCTGTAATGGTTTTTTTAGCCATGGTCACTAGCGCAACGCGCTGGGCTCGTACCTCTGGGGGTGTTTCGGGCTACAGTTTGACCTATAAGTCAGTGATTTTTTTCTCCAACTCTGTGTTAGTGACATGCATTTCCATCCTGGAAGCCTTCAATGCTGTGACCAATCCTTCCACTTTAGCCCGGGGGTGGCTGCGACTGTGATCTCTTCTGTAACCTCTATGCAAAGCTGCTATATAAAATTTTTGAGCTCTGCTTGCTGCGCGACAACAAAGAGTACTTTTGCGTTCTACTGTGTGATGGTTTTTTCAGCCATACCAAGTTGTTGGTGTACTTGCTGGTCCCGATGGTGAATCTCCTGAAACATAGTGGTGTGGAGACCCTGTATTGCTTCATGGGGTATCTTGGCAAGATTCAACTACACCCCTACACCTGCTTAGAGTTGGATCTCCAGGTCCGGCAAACTGATCACAAGGGTGGTGCTAGGTAAGGGACAGAGATGACTTTCTTCCATGGCTAGTGTTGTACTACTAGATTCCAAGGGAATTCGTCCCTAAACCACATGGGTATCTATCATGTCTATCTTTAGCTGCAAGGTTCGAAGCTCTTCCTGGATGGCGTTGATCACAGCCTTCTGGTGTTCCTCTAAAGCTACCCATTTTTCTTCTGTGGCTAGGGTGGTGGCATCTGTGATTTGTTCAAGATCTTTGTCTGTCAATGTAACTATCTCATCTCATTCCTTCCACTGAGCGCACTACTTATTTCGGGGTCCCTTGATAGGTTCACATGTTCTCTTCGTACCTTTGACGTTTACTTCCTTCATGCCCAGCTGTGAATCAACCTGGGTTGTAGCCTTGATTTTCTTCATGGTGGTCTGCTTTGGCTGCGTGTCATTTTTCGTGGCTGCGCCTGAGTCTTTCCCTGTGTTAGCCATCAGTATTTTTTACATGTTAGTGATGACTATATCTATAGCTGAGTTTTCTAGAAGCTGAATCCCATATGTCAATCTGTCATCTAGAAAACCCTCATAAAACTTTTTTCGCCCTTCTACTTTTAGTCCGCCCGTGTCAAAGTCAAAACTCATTATCATTATTTTTTCTAGCTTCAGCCCTACTAGTCTGCCCATCAGCTCCAAAAGGAAGAGTCCAAGTCTGTTTCAAAAGCCTCCCCTATGTTAGGAAGTGGCGCTTTAAGACATTTTCACCCTTGGCAATCATCAAAAAGCCAAAAAGCCTCCATCTGCTACAGACCAACCATGACTGACCTCTCACTTTGCAAATAAAATTGACAAATAGCTCTAAGTCGCGCCACTTACACCCCTAGGTCTCAGCACTGCACAAACCACAGTCTCAAGCTGACTATTAGGTGTTTCACAGTGTTTTATGGATTCTACAAAGGCAGGAAATATAACTTCATCTTAGGAGGAAATGCTTGAATCTACAGTTAGAAGAACAGCTGCTTCTAAATGTAACATGAGCCTGAGATATGTCTGCAAAACAGAGAGCCACTCATCAAGACCTTGCAGCTCTTTCCAGCATGAAAATCACCGTAAGAGAAAGACACCACTGTCACAGCAAACTGGTAATTTGTCATGGCCCAGAACCTCCTTCATTTACAAGAAGAGGGTTAGGGCGCCTCCTTCATCTACAAGCAGAGGGCGCTAGCCAGTATTGACTTTAAGGATTGCAAAAGCCCAGGTTTGCTTGTTACTAAACAGTGAAACACAGACTCTAGGTTTTCTGAGTGCAAGTGATAATCATAGCAGGCCTAAAATCTGAAGTATGCAAATTAAAAGGGAAACAGAGTTCAGGTCTTGCAAATAAAGTCATTTGAAGTTTCCAAATCATAAGAATTGTTAAACCTTAGAAAGGCATATCATTGGTAAAAGCCATTCTGATCATAAGCAACCTGCTTTTCCACAAGACTGATTTGAAGAAATGCTGACAAATCATGTCATCACACAGGCAGGAGAAAAGTTGTTTGTTTTTCAAAGGATGCTGACTTAGACTATATTTCAAATAATTTGTCATAAGTTAACCAAAGTGAATGCTAACTTTTCATTTTTCCCCTCAGAGCAGTACAGTGAGACAGTGACACTTTGACTAGGGTTTTTTCTGAAGCACAGTAGTGTTTGCAAGCAGAGGTGCCAGTATTGATGTGTTTCAAGTTGGTTGCTTACCTTCATAATCCAAGAAAAACCTTGTCATGCAGCCTTAGCAAATAATCTTCAGATAATTTGCTTAGTGAAGGGCCTCCTCCATTTATGAGCAGATGGCCAAGGCATTTAGTGTTGTTGAAAACTGATTGGTCAAAAGGAAGCCAAGCATTTGTCAAAAAGGCTATCCTTCATAAACAAAGTAAAGGACACTCATCCTCCTGCTCATAAGAGAATTCCTTCAAACAACTCATCACAGTGGAAAAGAAAGCAAAGTACAGTTGGTTTTCCAAAGAAAGTATGCTCCTATAACAAAGTCAAAGATACCTTGCTGGTATATTTTGAGCAGAGGAAAAGTGTTAGAAAAAGCGCCCTCGAGTATAGACAGAGGATGAAAGAGTTTAAGTAAATGCCACTGAAGTAGTGTACCCACAGTCAAAAAGAGGCTCAAATATTTCATCTCAACAAATACCAAAGGATAGTAAAATTTTCTTGGCTGTTGAATCATCATACCTCTGCCACAGTGAAATTAGGGTTAAGGAGCACCCGGGCAGTTTGTTTCAAAATGATTTTCTGATCAAACAGAGATGAAATTTACAAAATTGAGAGAGGTTTTTGTCCCTCATAGGTTAAAAAATAAAAACCTCCTTCAGTTTCTGCACAGGTATCATTTTTTGTGAGGAACATGAAAAATACAGATGTCACGGGAGAACTTCTGCACTAGGATACACCATTTTTGACCAGTGATGGGACAGTCAGTTTTTGAAGGCTCAATTGGACTCCAAATGAAAAAATTCAAGTTTCTATGGAAAATATACTTCCATAGCTTTTCGATGAGCCATCTCGGGCCAAATTCCGACAAAAGGAAGGCATCCAAAAGTAGCCTGCAATCAACGCTATGTTTTTCTGCACCAGCATACACCATTTTTGACCAGTGATGGGACAGTCAGTTTTTGAAGGCTCAAATGGACACCAAATGAAAAAATTAAAGTTTTTCTGGAAAGAATACTTCCACATCTTTCCAACGAGCCATCTCGCGCCCAATTCCGACACCGGGAAGGCATTCAAAAATGGTCTACAAACAGCTCGATGCATTTCTGCACCAGGATTTACCAGTTTTGACCAGTGTTGGGAAAATCAATTTTTGAAGAATCAAATGGACACCAAATGACAAAATTCAAGTTTTTCTGGAAAGTAGACTTCCACAGCTTTCCAACGAGCCATCTCACGCCCAATTCCGACACCGGGAAGGCCTTCAAAATGAACTGCAAACTTGCGCGACTTGCCTGGAAAAGTGCGCGACGTGCCTGGAGCGAAAAATACAAAGGGCCATAACTAAGGCGCGACGTGCCTGTAGCAGCCTGCGGCACTCCTGTAGAAATGGTCAAAAATTTGCCTAAAAACCTTAAAAAACTCTTTCTAGAGCTTCTCAAACAGTTAAACAAGGGCTGCCATCCATTTTTTAGGGTCTTGCTACAATTCAAGGAGATGTGTTAAATGCTTTGAAGAAATTTGACACTGTGGGAGGTTAGAAGAGTGATTCATTAGTTTCAAGGAACCTAGAGCTGCCCTCAAGGCCAAGATGAAACCAAAACCTCTGTCAGCATTTTTAATGGAGAAAAACAGTGTGTAGGAGGGTTGATAGTTTTGTTTAAACACTCGAGTTTTGCTGTGGTTTATGCTTGCTCAAGGAGAACATAGTGAGTGGTGAGTTTTTATTGATGTATAAAGCCCATTAGACCGCTCTCAAAACAAGGGTAAGGGATGAAGGCACTGTTTTAAAGCAGAAATTCAGGGTTTAATAAATGAAACAGTGGCCCAAATTTCAACCACAGTAATCATCCATATATCGCTTGGTCATTGTTCAAAGTTTTCCTCGGTGTGGTGAAGAGCATAATCAAGGCTGTCTTTTTTACAATAAACAGATTTTTGTATATGAAGCTGTAAGTTGTCACTTGGAGGTATTGACAAAATTATAGGTGAGGAATAGTGAATGCAGGGGCAGTATCTTGATTAGGAGAGATGTTTTCTTGCTACAAGGCTATTTTATCCTCCTCAAAACACCTAGAGCCATGGCACCTTGCACTAACACAGTGATCTTTGACTGTGTTTTTACATTTTGGTTAACACTGTGCTTATCATTAAGATTATTTGTTGAATGGCATGCAGAGGGAGAAACACAGTATTTGGAAAGGTAAAAAAATGACCTAATTTCATGAACATTGATCGCTGTATAAATGTTTTTGATTCAAAAGAAAACATCTTTGTGGGGTAAAAAAGGACAAATAACCACTGTTGATTCCTTTGTTCTATAAAGCAGATTCAGTGAGTAAAACCACCATTACATTTGGAGGTCTTGTCGAACTTTGTGTGAGCAGCAGTAAAGTATAAGGAGAGCAGTACTTTGGTTAAGAAGAGTTTATTGTTGTTGAAAGCTATAGGTCTTTGAGCTCACACCAAAAACTAAACTCTGCCACCTAGCCCTATGTACAAGTGACTTTTTTCTATGGGAATGCACTAAGGTTGACTGTGTTCATATTGATTGAGTTTATTGGATTGATTGGCCCAAACAGAGAGCAGTGTTGTTAAATCAAAGGGGTCTTTATTTTTCCTTCCTCTACGAAGAAAAAGGTGTCCTATTGCCTCAAACACCAAAGCTGGGTGCCCAAACACAAGAAAGTCCTCTTGACTGTGTTTTCCTTTGATTGATGGTATAAGTCGTTATGAGTACTGGCTGATTTATATGCGAAATGAGAAGACGACGTCAGAAGGTGCGAGAGGGTCTTATATTGAAAGGGCATTCACAATACATTTGGGGAACATTGTTGATTAACCAAACGAGGTTTGACCTTTCGTAAACGAGTCGATGAGAATATGTTTCAAGGTGTTGTCAAGATGATATGAAAAGAGCAGTGAAGTAACATGAGGACAGTATGTTGTTTAGAAAAGAGTTTTTGTTGGTATTTGAAATGCTACCAGACCTTTGTTAACACATCAAACATTACAAAGCCTATCTCTTTATCCTATGGACAGTCACCTTTGACTGTGTAAGATATTTATTGTTTCACTGTGTTTGTGTTATTAAACATATTTGGTGAGCTGTATACAAGGAGGGTAGTGCTTTGTTCAAAAAGAAGTTAATTGGCTTTTAACTCCTACAGGCCTTTGATAACACCTCAGAAGCATTTCAAAACTCTGCCACTTTATCTCATACACACAGTAACTTTGATTGTGTAAGATACATTTTACGGTTGAATGTCTTCATATTGGTGGATCTGCTGATGAAGTGCCTACAAAGAAAAAAGAAGGTCTTGAACTAAAGGACGGTTGTTGCATTCCTCTAAAAAACAAGAGTGTCTTATATCCTCAACACATCAAAGGAAAAGTGACTTTACCACAAAACACAGAAGCATCACTTTGACTGTGTTGTTATCCTTGAGTCTACTTGTTGAATGACATACAAAGGCAAGAAAAGGTATTGTTTGGAAGGAGCAGGGATATTATACCCAAGAAGGACATCACACACAACAATTGAACCATGGTTGCCTTGATCAAAACAGTGACTGACAGAGAAGGTAGAATTTTGTTTGAGCAGCAAGAACATGATGAACAAGACCATGATAGTGACGAAGCAAGGGCAACCAAGAGATGATACACAGCAACATCCTGATGAGGGCAAGCGAATACAAGACATGGATCACGAAGGGAATTCTCCAAAGTATGTGCTATCTGCCTCTCCTAGGCAAGGGGCCATGACTTCTTCACCAAAGCCAGAATGCCAAATATGTGACAAGGCTGCCCAAGACAAGCTCAAGAAGGAAAAGGGGAAGCGCCGGGCACGAAAAGAGGAAAAAAGCATATCAGCCCTTGATATTTTGGCCTCAGCTTCAGAGCATGTTGCTAGGGACCCCTGAGGGTCATGCATGCCAATTTTGAGCCATTTTCGACAACTTTTTGTTTTTTGGCATTTTTTGGGTTTTTGGTCGAAAACTCATAATTTCTCCATTTCAGTTTGAAGATTTACCAAGGGATGAGGATGATACCAGTTGATGCCATATTTTCATGATCAGTTCCTCAGCGATTTTCAGAGCATTTGGAGATCATTTGCCCCCTCAAAACGGCGAAAAATGCTCACTTTTTGCACATTCTGCCCGTCATATCAGCAGTCTGCTATTTCCTGGCTTTTTACACACAGATATAGATTTGGAGGACTTCTGGGCATCAGATTGAGGTGATTTTAGTTGTGCCAGAAAGTAGACACAGAAAGCTTTCCAACGAGCTATCATGAGCCTTGTTTCAACAACGGGAAGGCTGCCAATTGTCTCCAGCAAGTCAGGGGACCTTTTTCTGATGTAAATTTGAAGTATTTTTGCAATTTTTGAACTCCAAAAATCTGCTTTTTCCAAATGTGCGTTTAGATATTTTTGCACTTGGAAAATGTTACAAAGTCAATATAATTTCCATTTTTAGCATTTTTTTAGATATTTTATGGGATATTTTGTGCCTTGGGCTTTGCAAAGCCTCAAGGACAAGTTTAGATATTTTGACTTGGCCAATGGGATAGCTAGTTGCTCCATGAGGTTTTCCTTCCTCAAACCTATTTATTCCATGGTTCTCATTGTAAATCAGAGGTTGAACTTGAGAGAAGAATTAATACATTGGTCATATGAGCTTTGAAGAATACACTTGAGTTATGATTTTTGGACTGCCTCTTGGATGCTTTTGAGGAATGATGAAGGATTGTTGATGGATTCCTTGACATGGTAGAATGGTATAGTGCTTCCTAATGTGTTTTGTCTTCTAGTTTTTCACTCATAATTCATATTTCTTGCTGCTATAGATCAGTAAAGATTGATTTTGAGATATGCCCATGGAGGCACCTCAAAATCCCTGAATCTTCATAGCTTGATGTTTTCTTCTCCCTTAGTTATGCTAAAGAATTCTTAGCTGCTCTTTCGTAACCTAAGGTATTGTTGCTAAGTTTTATTCATCAGTTCCATGTATGTTGAGTAGGATGTATGGTTTGCCCTACCTACCTATCAGCTGCCCATAGTTCTGTTCATAAAACTTTCTCTTTGACTGATTTGTTGATCATTTTGTTGAACCAAGGAGGCCTAGTCCCGATCTAGCCCTTTGCCTAAAACTATGAAAACTTATTTGTCCAAGTGCCCAATGACTTAGAGACTATGTTTAGGCGTTCCGGCATATTTTATGAGTTGTTAGTTTGTCTTATATGTTTTCCCCAAAGTCTGATAGCCATTTCCCGAAGTTAGAGGGTCTTATACCTCTATGTATGGCTGGAATGTTTGATTTCTATGTATTAATTAGCTTATAGTTATACTTAGCATGATTAATGGCTTGCTATTACATGTTCATGTCTGCTATTAACTAGTTACACTTGAAATCCCTTGTCTTTCACCAACTTATTGTCCACTTAATCCATTTTGCCCAGAGATCCCTTCTACCGTGAATCAAATCGGCCCTACAGCAGCTTTACATCATCACTTCATAGCTTCCTTGACCTGTTTGACCCCATAGCCCAATTTATCTACATCTTGTTATCTAGTTTATGTATTTGATCAGTTTCATCCCTCACAAACTTAAAAACTAAAAAAAAAACCAAAAACACACTTCATAACTAGCCTAATATCAGAACATCGCAAGTAAACACACCGACATCTTTTGCACTTATAGAGAGAGCCCTCTCTGAGTCCGGGAAGGCTAGGTCCTTGGGCTCCAAAGCTTGGTTTGATGTTACATCGTCATTTGGCTAGCCAATCGGCCAAATCACGGGACCCTAACATAATGGCGATCACGGTGGGACTTTGAGTCAAAACGTCCTAGGTAACCCTTAGGAACTCTCAAAATCTCAGTCAAACTTAGAAGAGTAGAATCTGGTTGTCTCACCATCCTAGCAAAATGATGAGTCAGTTATAGGAAACTCTTCCAAACCTTAGAACTACATAAAACTCAGAAAAACCCCAAAAAACTCCCTTAGATTGGTTTTTGTCAGTACTGGTGGTGGACCATACACATATACCTCAAAACAACTAAAACTCTACCTGGCGACTCCACTAGCCTCCAGTAGGCCTTACTACTTTGCTAAGTTTTAGAATACCGTCCGATTTAGCCATCCCACCGCTCTTTAACATAATGGCGATCACGGTGGGACTCTGAGTGATTAAAAAACTTAGTTTCCCTCATCTTAAGAGACTTTTGAGACTACTAGCTTCTTGACTTATCCCACCGCTCTCTAACATAATGGCGATCACGGTGGGACTCTGAGTATTAAACAAACTTAGTTTCCCTGAATCTTTAGAGACTTTTGAGGATACTATCTGACTGACTTATCCCACTGCTCACTAACATAGTGATCCTCACAGTAGGACCTTCTGAGTTAGTGACAATCTAAGTACACCTTAGTAACTTTTGAAGTCTCAGTCAAGCTTAGTATATTTAGATATTGTCTGAAGGGTAGAAATAGCTCTTTCACCATCTTAGCAAAATGATGAGTCAGTTATAGAAGACTTTTCCAAACCTTGTAGGCGCATAAAACTCAAAAAACCCCAAAACACTCCCTTAGATTGGTTTTTGATAGTATTGGTGGTGGACCATACAAATATATCTCAAACAACTGACAATCCACCTGGCGACTCCACTAACTTCTAGTAAGCCTTACTATTTCACCAAACTTTAGGCTACTATCCGATAGACCTTTCCCATCACTCACTAACATAGCGGGAGATGGTAAGACACTGAGTACATAATAGTCCAGCAAACTCTTATAGACTCCTTGGTCCTTTAGGTACCATAAACAAGCAAGCAGTCCATAGACTCATTTTTTAGAGTAAACTCTTTTTGTTCTCATCACCCTAGCAAAGTGTTGAAACAAGTCTAGGATACTTTAACAAACCATAGGCTGCACTTAAAACTCAGAAAATCCAAAAGCATTCTCAGAGTAGTTACTGGTGGTGGACCATAGCTATCTTCACAAGAACAACCCAGTTCCACCTGGCGACTCCACTAATCCATCCCTTTTATTTTGACCATCCTTCACCTTAGTAAAATTTTAGAAAATCACTCATCCAAAACATTCACCAATACCATTCTCTCTAAACCCTTGATCTAAAATATGGCTTCACGAAGAATCAATACCAGAGCCCATCCAGACCCAAATCCCCCTATCATAGTAGATGACCCAGAAAAGATTATGTGGCAAGCTTCTGAAACTGACCATCTAGCTACTGGTAGATCCACCTGTAGAGCAAGATCTGTACCTAAACATCGCACTATCCTACTAGATTCACCTTTTGAACTAGAGTCATCACAAGCTCTTCCCAGAAGCAAATCATATAGTAAGGTAAACTTTGACGATCTTGAACCCCTAGACCCACCACAGAGTACTATTAGAGAAGCTTCACCCACCACTCCTCCTGATTTCCAACTTCTTTATCAATTTGGCTCCTATCATCCCAGATCTGCTCAAAACCAGATCACTAGTCTAAGTTCATCCACCACACCTGGTCAAACCACCACTGTTCAAACCACTTCATTTCAGCCTACTAGTCCTCATCTTGCACATCATCCATTACCTCCAATCATGGCAGCCTGGTATGCACCTTTGGTGTTGCCACCGCCCTTGGCTCCTCTCCCAAATAAATATCAAGACAAAATCCCACACTTTACCGGAGAAGACACCACCACAGCTCAACAGCATGTAAGTAGGATTAGTGATGCTTTTGAATACATGGAAGTACACGACGAAACCGTAAGAATGAAAATATTCACCCAAATCCTGGGTGGAGAACCCAAAACATGGTTTAAAAGCTTGCCTCCAAACAGCATCCACAACATCTTAGAACTCTGCCAAGTCTTCGCGAACAAGTGGGAAGTCCGAAGGAACCCTATTCAAATCCTGTCAGAATATAACAACCTAAAATAGGAAAATGGGGAAAGTGTCCAGGCATACTGCACTAGGTTCAACAATGTGTATAATGCCCTCCCACCTCACTTCAAACCCCCACTTGGTTTAGTCTTGGCAAAATTCCCCGAGGGTTTTGATCCAGACATGACATATCATCTGAGAGACAAGGATCCCCCTACCCTAGAGGAAATGAAACAAGTAGCCATAAAACAAGAAGCCAATTTAGCAGAAAAAAGAGCTAGGACTAGATTAGAAAGAAAATTCCCATATAGAGATGAGGTATCCAGTTCATCTCCTTCCCTAGATCCTAGAATAGATGGCTTGGTCAAATCCATGACAAAGATGTGGGAAAAAATGAGTGAAAAAGTGCCTCCTAGGGAAAACCAACTAAACCCTCAAAACCAGAACCAAGGCTTTAGAAAAGGTCAGTCTCAAAATAAACCAAGAGGAAATGATCAGCAAATCAGACCATCCTTCAGTGAGAATTATGTTGATAAAGAGGATAAGGATACTGAACCCATTGATGAAAATCATTGGAACCTCATAGGTTCTGATAACGAGAGGAAGGTTTACCTCACAGCAGAAGAGCAAGAGTTATGCTATCCAAGTAAGGAAGAAACCAATGATGAAGATCTCGAAGATCCTGTCATAGATTTTCAGAATGCCATTATAGAAGCTCATAGGCAGTATAACCTTAGAAGTAGAAAAAACCAAGACTACTCCAAGAAGGGTAGCCCTGACACTGCTAAAACCTCTGACACCATCCCTAAAAAAGCCATGGACAGCAACAAAATTATGGCCAAGAAAATTGACCAAAACAAGGATAAAGCTATTCAAACAAGTCTTAGCTCAGATACTCTTAGCACCTCTACAAAAACCCCCGAAGTAACAGTGTCAAACAAAGTCCCGAATCAGAGTCAGCAAATTAAGAGCATAGAAAAGATCATGTCCGAAAAGGCTGAAACAAATCTGCCCAAACTACAAACTCCTTTTAGTTTCGAAGGGGAAGTTTCCGAAATAAAAATTACCATACCCCTTACTGAGCTAATAACTGTAGATAGGTATAGATCTCAAATTTTCAAAGTTTTTGACATAGGGAGCGAAGCAGATACTTTAAATCTAACTGAAAACAAACCCGAGCTCTTATTCGGCCCGAAAATAGAAGGTCAATACCAAGAAGGGTCTGTTTCTCCTTCCTATATGAGCCTGAACATACGGGACAATATATTACATAATGCCAGTTTAGATTCGGGTACCTCCCATAACCTCATGCCTAAAGCAGTCATGGAAAACCTGGGACTAGAAGTAACTCAACCTCTGGTAACTCAAGCAGTCATGGAAAACAATACTCCCATTTATTCCACTCATTCCAATTTAGATTCTTTTATCTTATACAATGAAAGTGATATATACAAGCAGATAATGGAAAAGGAAGAAGCTCTCAAACCATCAGAAACGCATTTTCCGTTACTAGATGCAGAAAATAATAACCAAAACTTCTCTGATCTTTCTCCTGTTAATCCTGCATATCATAAGTCAGAAAATAGATTTGTAAATCAAGTTGAAGAAAAGAAATCTGGCAATCCAATGTACATGGCTGGTGACATTGCTTATGTTAATGATTCTCAAATGTTTGATCAATATGTTGACTTATATGATTTCCAAACAGAAGCTAACTTTGCAGAAGATTCATTTTTTGATTTTTGGGAGGAAGCTCAGTTTCATAAATTTGAGAAAAGTAAGCAGCCATTACCGGTCATCTATGACACTCATGAGGAGAACCTTGAAAGTTTAGAAGTAAGTGAAGAGTCTCGGACTTTTTGCTCTACTTCACTTTAGCCCGTCAGAGATAACATGCACATGATTGGAAATCAACAGTTTTTCAGCTTTGATGATGAGTTTGAGGAAGATGGTGAAATTCTTGAGCATATTGTAAATGAGAATCCTTTGCCTGAAATAGTTGAGGAAATCATTTTGGACATAGAATCTTCCTTAACTCCAGATTTGCAGTTACCCAGTTCCATTGAGTTACAAATTGCGGATGAAGAAGTAGAGGTTGATAAACACATGGGAGTTGTCACACTATCCTTTCAAGATAATTTACTGTCAAAGTGTATCCCTGGCCATCAACCTGATGACCTTCACACAGTTTCCAGCCCGCCCTATCAAAACACATCAGCTTGGATTGAAAAATACACTGCAATACATGATGAGTCTGACAGTTCGAGTGATTATGAGGAAGAGTCGTTTTACCAGGGAGGTCCCAAATATAGCCAAGTGGAAGAAAGAGTAGTCCTAAATGAAGCCTATATCTCAAAACCTCTAGATCAGGTATTATTCCAAGATCCATTTGTTGTTTTCCTTGAGAAGTCTGAAAGAGTAGTCTTGAATAAATCCTATGTATAAAATCCTCTAGATCAGGTATTATTCCAATATCTATTTGTTGTTTTCCTTGAGAAATCTGTAGGGGTAGTGGGTTCTATCATAAACAAGTTGCTACCAAGAATGAGAAAAAACTTAAGCTCTACTATCCAGAAACAAACCAAATGGGAGTGGCCTTTTCATTATTTCCACATCATGAAAGAACTAAACCAGAATCACCCATGTGAGCATCTACTTGACTGGTTGCATTGGAAAACAGAGTTCACCAAACAAATGTCTATTGTGCACAGATTAGATCAGGATAGAAAGACAACAATAGAAAATAAGCTTAGCCTGTGAGCACCTTTTCATTTGTAGTTTGTTTGAAGAAAAAGTGAAAAAGCAGAAAATACAAAAAATAGTGAAAAGTAGAAAAAGAGGGCAGTTTCTAAAAAGCAGTGGTAAGGCCCCATGTTCAAAAAAAATAAAAAAATAAAAATAGTCCTTCGGAAAGCGAGCAAGTCTAAATGCCGCTACTAGTACTTCAATGTCTTGTTCAGCTATCTAGCCTAATCATAGCTGAGCATGTTTAAATTTATTTGCTGATAAGTTAGTGAGTGAAAAGATAGTCAACATTGTGTAAGATTGACTTATCACAGAGCTTAGATTAGGGAGAGATTCTGGTTCCACATGCCTAAAACAGAACCAAAGAGAGAAGCTAGGGATGAAAAACACATTGTATATCTTAGCCCCGCTTGTCTAGTTTCCTTTTTGTTGCAGAATAACATTTGTGTGCAGCTTGTCTTTTATGCCGCAAATGCATGACAAATCAGACTGCCTAATCCTGATTTGATCATTTTTGAATTTCATGTTTTAGATTAGAGAACAAAATCCTGTCAAACTGCTTAATCTTGACAGTCGATCTAGCATTAGGTAGAGTAATGAAGGAGTTCATCAGTTTAATCTGAACTCCCGGCAGATATAAGGGTAGAAATAGATAGGTTCATTTTGCAAAAGAAAAAATATGCATTGTCAAAAGGCTGCTAGTTCAAATGCGCCAAAGAGAAGAAAAAATGTTAGGAAAGATAGTGGGGTAGGTAGAAGTATCATTGATGTTAACCATGTTGTCACTTTTCAGAAATAACATCAAGAGAAGGAGACAAATTTAACTTAAAAATGGATAAATACTGGTCTTCATATATTAAAGATAAAGTCTGGACACCTCATGGCAGAAGAGATGCCCTCCCCAAATGGAATACTTGTTAGCCATCGAGTATTTTTTACATGTTGGTGATGAACATATCTATAGGCGGGTTTTCCACAAGAAATTGTCGTCCCATATGTCAATTTGTCATCTAGAAAACCCTCATAAAACTTTTTTCGCCCTTCTACTATTCAGTCCGCCCATGTCAAAGTCAAAACTCATTATCACTATCCTATCTAGCTTCAGCCCTACTAGGTCTGCCCATCAGCTCCAAAAGGAAAAATCCAAATCTGTTTCAAAAGTCTCCTCTATGTTAGGAAGTGGCGCTTTAAGACATTTTCACCCTTGGAAATCATCAAAAAGCCAAAAAGCCTCCATCTGCTACAGACCAACCATGACTGACCTCTCACTTTGCAAATGAAATTGACAAACAGCTCTAAGTCGCGCCACTTACACCCCTAGGTCTCAGCACTGCACAAACCACAGTCTCAAGCTGACTATTAGGTGTTTCACAGTGTTTTATGGATTCTACAGAGGCAGGAAATATAACTTCATCTCAGGAGGAAATGCTTGAATATACAGTTAGAAGAACAGCTGCTTCTAAATGTAACATGAGCCTGAGATATGTACGCAGGAAAAACAGAAGAGCCATATTAAAGTTAACACGGCTCTTTCCGGCATGAAAATCACCGTGAGAAAGACACTGCCTGTCACGACTCGCTTGGTAATTTGTGCGCCCAGAGCCTCCTTCATTTACTAGCGAGAGGGTTAGGGTGCCATGCCTCAGCCCAGAGGCGCTGGCGGTATTGACTTTAAGGTTACCAAAAGCCCGGTTTTCAATAGTAAAAACGGTGGAAACACGGACTGAAGGTTTTTACAGATGTAAGTGATAAATATAGCAGACTAAAATCTGAAGTGAGCAAATTAAAATGGAAGCAGTTTAGATCATACACGAATAGAATCCATTTGAAGTTTCCAAATCATAAAATTACTAAACCTTAGAAAGGCATATCATTGGTAAAAACCATTCTGATCATAAGCAACCTGCTTTTCCACAAGACTGATTTGAAGAAATGCTGACAAATCATGTCATCACACAGGCAGGAGAAAAGTTGTTTGTTTTTCAAAGGATTCTGACTTAGACTATCTTTCAAATAATTTGTCATAAGTCAACCAAAGTGAATGCTAACTTTTCAGTTTCCCCTCAGAGCAGTACAGTGAGACAGTGACACTTTGACTAGGTTTTTTTCTGAAGCACAGTAGTGTTTGCAAGCAGAGGTGCCAGTATTGATGTGTTTCAAGTTGGTTGCTTACCTTCATAATCCAAGCAAAACCTTGTCATGCAGCCTTAGCAAATAATCTTCAGATACTTTGCTTAGTGAAGGGCCTCCTCCATTTATGAGCAGATGGCCAAGGCATTTAGTGTTGTTGAAAACTGATTGGTCAAAAGGAAGCCAAGAATTTGTCAAAAAGGCCATCCTTCATAACCAAAGTAAAGGACACTCATCCTCCTGCTCATAAGAGAATGCCTTCAAACAACTCATCACAGTGGAAAAGAAAGAAAAGTACATTTGGTTTTCCAAAGAAAGTCTGCTCCTATAACAAAGTCAAAGATAACTTGCTGGTATATTTTGAGCAGAGGAAAAGTGTTAGAAGAAGCGCCCTTGAGTATAGATAGAGGATGAAAGAGTTTAAGTGAATGCCACTAAAGCAGTGTACCCACAGTCAAAAAGAGGCTCAAATATTTCATCTCAACAAATACCAAAGGATAATAAAATTTGCATGGTTGTTGAATCATCATACCTCTGCCACAGTGAAATTAGGGTTAAGGAGCACCCGGGCAGTTTGTTTCAAAATGATTTTCTGATCAAACAGAGATGAAATTTACAAAATTGAGAGATTTTTTTGTCCCTCATAGGTTCAAGAAGAAAAACCTTCTTCAGTTTCTACACAGGTATCATGGTTTATGAGAAATGTGAAAAATACAGATGTCACGGGAGAATTTCTGCACTAGGATTCATCATTTTGACCACTGATGGGACAGTCAGTGTTTGAAGGCTCAATTGGACTCAAAATGAAACAATTCAAGTTTCTATGGAAAATATACTTCCATAGCTTTCTTATGAGCCATCTCGGGCCAAATTCCGACAAAAGGAAGGCATCCAAAAGTAGCCTGCAATCAACGCTATGTTTTTCTGCACCAGCATACACCATTTTTGACCAGTGATGGGACAGTCAGTTTTTGAAGGCTCAAATGAACACCAAATGAAAAAATTCAAGTTTTTCTGGAAAGAAGACTTCCACATATTTCCAACGAGCCATCTCGCGCCCAATTCCGACACCGGGAAGGCATTCAGAAATGGTCTACAAACAGCTCGATGCATTTCTGCACCAGGATTTACCAGTTTTGACCAGTGTTGGGAAAATCAATTTTTGAAGAATCAAATGGACACCAAATGACAAAATTCAAGTTGTTCTGGAAAGTCGACTTCCCCGGCTTTCCAACGAGCCATCTCGCGCCCAATTCCGACACCGGGAAGGCCTTCAAAATGAACTGCAAACTTCCGCGACTTGCCTGGAAAAGGGCGCGACGTGCCTGGAGCGAAAAATACAAAGGGCCATAACTAAGGCGCAACGTGCCTGTAGCAGCCTGCGGCACTCCTGTAGAAATGGTCAAAAATTTGCCTAAAAACCTTAAAAAACTCTTTCTAGAGCTGCTCAAACAGTTAAACAAGGGCTTCCATCCATTTTTTAGGGTCTTGCTACAATTCAAGGAGATGTGTTAAATGCTTTGAAGAAATTTGACACTGTGGGAGGTTAGAAGAGTGATTCATTAGTTTCAAGGAACCTCGAGCTGCCCTCAAGGCCAAGATGAAACCAAAACCTCTGTCAGCATTTTTAATGGAGAAAAACAGTGTGTAGGAGGGTTGATAGTTTTGTTTAAACACTCGAGTTTTGCTGTGGTTTATGCTTGCTCAAGGAGAACATAGTGAGTGGTGAGTTTTTATTGATGTATAAAGCCCATTAGACCGCTCTCAAAACAAGGGTAAGGGATGAAGGCACTGTTTTAAAGCAGAAATTCAGGGTTTAATAAACGAAACAGTGGCCCAAATTTCAACCACAGTAATCATCCATATATCGCTTGGTCATTGTTCAAAGTTTTCCTCGGTGTGGTGAAGAGCATAATCAAGGCTGCCTTTTTTACAATAAACAGATTTTTGTATATGAAGCTGTAAGTTGTCACTTGGAGGTATTGACAAAATTATAGGTGAGGAATAGTGAATGCAGGGGCAGTATCTTGATTAGGAGAGATGTTTGCTTGCTACAAGGATATTTTATCCTCCTCAAAACACCTAGAGCCATGGCACCTTGCACTAACACAGTGATCTTTGACTGTGTTTTTACATTTTGGTTAACACTGTGCTTATCATTAAGATTATTTGTTGAATGGCATGCAGAGGGAGAAACACAGTATTTGGAAAGGTAAAAAAATGACCTAATTTCATGAACAGTGATCGTTGTATAAATGTTTTTGATTCAAAAGAAAACATCTTTGTGGGGTAAAAAAGGACAAATAACCACTGTTGATTCCTTTGTTCTATAAAGCAGATTCAGTGAGTAAAACCACCATTACATTTGGAGGTCTTGTCGAACTTTGTGTGAGCAGCAGTAAAGTATAAGGAGAGCAGTACTTTGGTTAAGAAGAGTTTATTGTTGTTGAAAGCTATAGGTCTTTGAGCTCATACCAAAAAATAAACTCTGCCACCTAGCCCTATGTACAAGTGACTTTTTTCTATGGTAATGCACTAAGGTTGACTGTGTTCATATTGATTGAGTTTATTGGATTGATTGGCCCAAACAGAGAACAGTGTTGTTAAATCAAAGGGGTCTTTATTTTTCCTTCCTCTATGAAGACAAAGGTGGCCTATTGCCTCAAACACCAAAGCTGGGTGCCCAAACACAAGAAAGTCCTCTTGACTGTGTTTTCCTTTGATTGATGGTATAAGTCGTTATGAGTACTGGCTGATTTATATGCAAAGATAGGAAAGGCAGCATTCTGAAGGTGCAGAGGTCTTATATTGAAAAGGGCATTCACAATACATTTGGGAACATTGTTGATTAACAAAACAGGGTTTGACCTTTCATCAAACAGAGTCAGTGAAGAATATGCCACTATAATTTCAAGGTGTTGTCAAGATGATATGAAAAGAGCAGTGAAGTAACATGAGGACAGTGTGTTGTTTAGAAAAGAGTTTTTGTTGGTATTTGAAGTGCTACCGGACCTTTGTTAACACATCAAACATTACAAAGCCTATCTCTTTATACTATGGACAGTCACCTTTGACTGTGTAAGATATTTATTGTTTGACTGTGTTTGTGTTATTAAACATATTTGGTGAGCTGTATACAAGGAGGGTAGTGCTTTGTTCAAAAAGAAGTTTATTGGCTTTTAACTCCTACAGGCCTTTGATAACACCTCAGAAGCATTTCAAAACTCTGCCACTTTATCTCATACACACAGTAACTTTGATTGTGTAAGATACATTTTACGGTTGAATGTCTTCATATTGGTGGATCTGCTGATGAAGTGCCTAAAAGGAAAAAAGAAGGTCTTGAACTAAAAGTACGGTTGTTGCATTCCTCTAAAAAACAAGGGTGTCTTATATCCTCAACACATCAAAGGAAAAGTGACTTTACCACAAAACACAGAAGCATCACTTTGGCTGTGTTGTTATCCTTGAGTCTACTTGTTGAATGACATACAAAGGCAAGAAAAGGTATTGTTTGGAAGGAGCAGGGATCTTATACCCAAGGAGGAAATCACACACAACAATTGAACCATGGTTGCCTTGATCAAAATAGTGACTGACAGAGAAGGCAGAATTTTGTTTGAGCAGCAAGAACATGATGAACACGGCCATGATAGTGAAGAAGCAAGGGCAACCAAGAGATGATACACAGCAGCATCCTGATGAGGGCAAGCGAATACAAGACATGGATCACGAAGGGAATTCTCCAAAGTATGTGCTATCTGCCTCTCCTAGGCAAGGGGCCATGACTTCTTCACCAAAGCCAGAATGCCAAATATGAGACAAGGCTGCCCAAGACAAGCTCAAGAAGGCTAAAGGGAAGCGCCCGACATGGAAAGTAAAAAAAGACACTTCAGAACTTCATATTTTGGTTTTTTCTTCCGAACATATTGCCAAGGACCCTTGAGGGTCATACACGCCGATTTTGGGCAAATTTTGACACAATCTTGTTTTTTCACATTTTTTGGGTTTTTGGCTGAAAACTCATAATTTCGCCATTTCAGTTTGATGAATTTTCAAGGGAGGAGGATGATACCAATGGATGCCATAATTCCATGAGCAGGTCTCCAGCGATTTTCAGGGCATTTGAAGATCACTCGCCCCCTCAAATTGGCGAAAAACACCCTCTTTTTGCACATTCTGCCCGCCATATCAGCAGCCTGCTATTTTCTGGGTTTTTGCACACAGGTACAGTTTTGAGGTACTTCCCGAGATCAGATTGAGGTAATTTTACTTGCGCCGGAAATCAGACACAGAGAGCTTTCCAACGAGCCATCATGAGCCTCATTTCGACACCGGGAAGGCTGCCATTTTCCTTCAGCAAGTCAGGGGACCTTTTTTAGGCATAAATATGAAGTATTTTTGTAAATTTTGAACTCCAAAAATCTGCTTTTCCCAAATGTGCGTTAAGCTATTTTTATCATTGGGAAATCATGTAAAGTCAATATAATTTCCGTTTTTAGCAGTTTTTTAGATATTTTATGGGATATTTTGTGCCTTGGGCTTTCCAAAGCCTCAAGGACAAGTTTAGATATTTTGACTTGGCCAATGGGATAGCTAGTTGCTCCATGAGGTTTTCCTTCCTCAAGCCTATTTATTCCATGGTTCTCATTGTAAATAGGAGGGCTGAACTTGAGAGAAGAATTAATGCATTGGTCATATGAGCTTTGAAGAATACACTTGAGTTATGATGTTTGGACTGCCTCTTGGATGCTTTTGAGGAATGCTGAAGGCTTGTTGATGGATTCCTTGATATGGTAGAATGGTATAGTGCTTCTTAATGTGTTTTGTCTTCTAGTTTTCACTCATAATTCATATTTCTTGCTGCTATAGATCAGTGAAGATTGATTTTGAGATATGCCCATGGAGGCACCTCAAAATCCCTGAATCTTCATAGCTTGATGTTTTCTTCTCCCTTAGTTATGCTAAAGAATTCTTAGTTGCTCTTTAGTAACCTAAGGTGTTGTTGCTAAGTTTTATTCATCAGTTCCATGTATGTTGAGTAGGATGTATAGTTTCAAAAGCGGATTGACAATCAGGATCCCATTTAAATTCACAGTCTTTTGTAAGCAACTTGAAGAGTGGAGATGCTATTTTAGTGAAGTTTTCTATAAATCTTCTATAATAACCAATAAATCCTAGAAAACTTCTAACATCTCTTTGACAATTTGGAATAGGCAACTTGGAGATGACTTCAACTTTCGATCTATCAACCTTAATCCCATCTCCCGAAATATGATGTCCTAAAACAATCCCTTCAGTAAACATCATAAAGCATTTTTCATGGCTTAATGAAAGGTTTTTTTCTTTACATCTTATAAGAACTTTTTCCAAATTTTCTAATGCCTCTTCAAATGAATTACCATAAACTATAAAATCATCCATATACACCTCTACACAATCATGGATTAGATCAGAAAAAATTCCTAATACTGCTCTTTGGAATTTTGCGGGTGCATTACATAACCCAAAAGGAAGCACTCGATAGGCAAAAGTTCCCCATGGACAAGTAAATGTGGTCTTATCTTGATCTTCAGGTGCTACCTGAATTTGATTATAGCCACTAAAACCATCCAAAAATGAAAATTACTTTTTACCTGCTAATGTATCTAATACCTGATCAATAAAAGGCAAAGGAAAGTGATCCTTCATAGTTGCTTTGTTCGCCTGTCCGCTTCATACCTCCAATGTTTACTTTCTCCGTGCCCAACTGTGAATCGACCTGGGTTTCAGCCTTGGTGTTTTTTGTGGTGGTCTGCTTTGGCTGCGTGTCCT
This sequence comes from Pinus albicaulis, assembly GCA_034641835.2. NCBI lineage: Eukaryota > Viridiplantae > Streptophyta > Pinopsida > Pinales > Pinaceae > Pinus > Pinus albicaulis. The sequence goes on from CM076572.1 coordinate 489,024,848, forward strand.
TTTCGGGTTTTCGCCTC